>JAQSEB010000001.1:2654647-3981970 GCA_030063045.1 Pratylenchus scribneri | reverse complement strand
TGGAGGATGGAATCCATCACAGGCATCGGGTGCCCCTGAAGAGGACATCCCACGTGGCCTCAATCACCGTTTACGATCAATTCCTATTTTGGAGTGATTGGAATTTGAGGCAGACAATCAGAGCCGAGAAATGGACAGGCAAAAATGAAACTGTGCTGGGTGAGATAAATGAATTAAAATATTGGACTGGAATAGGCCTTAAGAGAAAATTGGGTTGATGAAAAATGAAAATTCTATGGGAAGAATCCGAACTATTTGCCTCATTTTTTACTTAATTAATCTTGTCCAAATCTTCTTACTTAGAAGATTAAAGAAGAAAAAGAATTAAGAGTATTTTAATAGTTAATGAGCCAAAAATGAAATATGTACAAAAAAATATTAAATTGACATGGAGAATTTAATTGTTTAAAAGATGAACAATTTTCTTCCATTTTTTTCTGGAAAAAATATTTCAATAATTTAATTAAAATCTGGAACGATTAGAAATCAACACTTTAGTCTCCATTTTTGCTTATAAATCTCTTCCAAATTTCATTTCAATAAAAAATTCACCTATAAAAATCCTCCCATAAAAGTGACCACCCTTCAATTGCCCAATGATTTGCGCATTGTGCACCCGTTGAGGCAGCCTCGCTGGGCCAATCCCTGTGGTGATTCCAACGGTGGTTGTTCGCATCTTTGTTTGATTGGGCCCGGTGGCCAAAACTTCTCCTGCGCCTGCCCTGACCAATTTTATTTGCTTCCAAATGGCCGCGATTGTGAGGCCAATTGTACGGTTCGGCAATTCGCGTGCAGCGGTGTGGATTCAAAATGCATTTCCAAACTGTGGTATTGCGATGGGGAGAAGGATTGTGCCGATGGAGACGATGAGCCGGGCAGGGAAATTTGTGGTCAGTTTTTTGGGTCAATAATATATTTAGAATTTAGAATACAATTTACAGTTAATTTTGGAAATTGGCTAATTTCCGGAATTTATAAGATGTGGACTACCTAATTTTGGAAATTTGTTTCTAGGGAACCCAAAAATTTGAGAATAGGCTCATTCGACTCAGCATAATCGATTTAGTCTATGATATTTCAATCACAAACCAATTTAAGGTAACCAAACGTTGTTAAATCAAGAATAGTTTGGCTTAAAACAAACGGTTCAGCTTTTCAAAACAAAGTCTTACTGTTTTGAAATTGAAATTTCACAGACTAAATCAACAATGCCGAGTCAAATTAACGCCTTTTTTGTATGTATAAAAAGTCTAAAAGCCTCTATTTTCAAAGTAAGCTAACCCAGCATCTTGCTAATTCCAGAATAAGCCAATTTCCTAAATTAGTTATAAAATATATATAAATTAGTCAATTAAAATGAAATTATTTCGAATTTGATTGGCAAAATAATACTCTTTTTCAAATACTAAATTAAATCTACTCTCTCTTTGGTTTATGAATCATCCTATTATTTTTTCGAAATTGTCTTCACACAAAGCACTTTTCTATTTTTCTGGGTGAATTTTTTTTTCAAAGTTACCTAAAATAAAGGCCTTTTTCTTCAAAAGCCAATTTACCCCTTCCATTCACCATCCAAACTCTCCAATTTTCCACCATTTGGTCAAAAGCAAAAAGATGGCCATTCCACAGAGGAACACCTGCGAAAAATGTTGTCCCTATTTTTCGCATTTTCTAAATGAACAATTCAAACAAAGCTTCAAAGGATCCCTTATTCTTATTAGCATTTTCTATTCAAAGAAAAGTTCAAAAGATGTGAACCATTTCTTCCATTCATCATTTTTTCCCTTTGTTGCCATTAATTATGCAGCGAATTTTGTTGCTTTATTTTCACAATTGAAATGCCTTCTTCATTCTACCTATCTTTTGGCCCAAAGTTTCTTTTATTTGAGAGGGCGGATCGGGCCATAAGACATTGTATTTAACCGGGACATTTTCCCATTTTCTCCATTCATTCCAATTCCAATGCAAAACAATTCAATTTTTTGCCTTGCCATCCATTCATTTCAAAAATCAAGCTTCCAAAAATACCCATTAAAATTTTCTAAATAATATCCAAAAAATATCAAAAATTACTAAACAATTTTCGACCTTCCTCATACTTTTGTACTCGCCAAAATTTCTGCATTTTTTTCAATACCAAAAATATTTGGTAGCAGAATTTTGGTCGCAGTGCAAAGATATTGGGAATGGTTAGGCAAATTTCTTCACAATTCAATTTTAAAAAATATTTTTCATTAAAATTATTTGAATTAATTCAAATTTTACATAAAAAAGGATAGTACCTTACCTATCTAATATTTGTCACAAAAAATTGAAATTGCCAAAAAGAATAATAAAAATTCCTAAGCCAGAATAATTATAATGGCTTACGAATTTATTTTACATTCACAATTAATTTTTCATCGAATAGAAAACTCATCAATAAGCATCGAATGGTATATAATTTGGTCATGATTTTATCAAAATTAGAGGACATTAAACGGTTTAAACCAATTTTAGACGTTTGTTCAAAACTTTGTTGGAATTGGTTAAATAGTTGAGAAATCATCATTATCAATCCTCTTCGAGATATATCTATTTATTAAAGTGTTTTTATTTGTCTAAGATTTCTGAACCATTATAATATTTTCCGCATTTTCAATATTCTTTTCGATAATTTTTTTCGGGATTAAATATTTATTTTTTGAAAAAGACCAAATTAAAATTATCCTCAATTTATGGTTTTTCAATTCAATTCTAATCCATGGCCCCATAGGTGATCGAATTTGCCCGGTGGGTGAATTCCAATGTGGCAACCACAATTGCACTCGGCCATTCCAAATGTGCGATGGCCAAGATGATTGTGGGGATGGCAGTGATGAACGTGATTGTGACAAGCCATGCGACGAATGGATGTTCAAATGCGGGAACACCGGCAAATGCATTCCCCGCAGATTCACATGCGATGGAGACGATGATTGTGGGGATCGGAGTGATGAGGCAGAGGCATTGTGCAAAAATCCGGCACGAAATTGTACGGCTGAGGAATTCCGTTGCACAAATCATAAATGCATTCCAAAGGTACTGTTTAAATGATTATTAGCTTTAAATTTATCAAATTTGATATATTAATAGCTTTAATTTTAGCAAATTTGATAGAATAGCCCTGTATATAGATGAATTTATCAGAAAAATAATTAATAGGATTTGATAGAAAATTTTGCAAAAGTTTGACCAAAAATAGCAAATTATAATATATCAAAATCGATCATTTTTTTGGCCATAACATTCTGGGCAATTAGGTATGTTTCGATTAATTATTTTGAATATTAAAATGTCTCTAGAAAAAATAACCCAATGATGAAAATTTAATTAATAGCTTGAAAAATTATTTAATATTTTCCTATGGTCAAAAATTTAATACACAAAATTTGAGTGAGCTCGACTTTTTCCCCATCTCACAAATTTTTACATAATCATATATGGATAAACGTTGAAACGTTGAATCCCCCATGAAGGCTTGGCGTTGCGACAATGACGACGATTGCGGGGATGCATCGGATGAGCCCAGGGCCGAATGTGAGCGGGTGGAATGCCCCCGGGGATGGTCCCGGTGTGCCAGCTCCTATCGATGCGTACCGGACTGGGCATTTTGCAATGGCCAAGACGATTGCCGGGATGGATCTGATGAATTGCCGGCCAGATGTCCGGCATGCGAGGAACAGGGTGAATTCCGATGCGTCACCAGTGGAAAATGCATTCCCCGACGATGGATGTGCGACAGTGAAAATGATTGTGGCGATGGGTCCGATGAAATTGACGAGGAATGCGGAGGTGGGTTAATTGAATAGAGGCCTAATTAATGATAATTTAACTAGCGGTCGGTTTAGTTTTCAGAAAATCGATACAATTTAAAACGAATTGGGAAATTTTGCTCAAAAAACTGAAAATAATAGAAACCGAAACCTAAACCGAAATTTTTTAAAAATTAAAACTGGGTTTTAAAACCGAAATCCGACCACGATCTACACTAATTTAAATTTGAAACAATATTTTAATAAGTATTCAGTCATCAAAATGAATTAATAACATTAAAAATAGGGATATTCCAATTTGCTTAAATTTTAAAATGAATATTTTCAGGCACATCTCGTCCATGTTCTGAGTCAGAATTCCGCTGCAATGATGGTCGATGCATTCCCCATTCAAAGGTACATCAATAATATTTACAATGAATGAACTCATTTTTATTTCTTGATTTGAGTTTTTAAACATTTATCAATCTAATCCATTTTACATGCTTCCCTCTAATAATGTCAATTTAGATTTATGTTTAATTTGTTAAAAGGAAATCGATAATATTTATATTAAAATATAATCAAAATGAAAAACATCCCAAAAAAGAAAGGCAAAAATTCAGATTAAAAAAGAAATTTATTAGCCAACTGTACAATAAATTAATTAGATCATTTAAATTAAATGTTGTTTTAGGTTTGCGATGGCACAATCCAATGCAGTGATGGATTGGACGAGGCCCAATGCACTTTACGCAAATGTTCGGACGGAATGCGCCAATGCGATGATGGAACGTGCATTCCCGAACATAAATGGTGCGATCGGCGGAGGGATTGTGCGAATGCATCGGACGAAATCCATTGTGAAGATCGTCCAAACAGACGGCAATGTTCGCCCTATGAATTTGGTCAGTCTCTGCTTTGATAGAATTTAAAATAATTTCATGAATTCTAAAATTGGAAATTTCTTTCAGAATAACTCTAAACGGGAAATATAAATACCGTAAATCCTCTATTAGTGTCTCCCAGAGCCCAGACTACTATTTGAACCTTTTATTGGGGCTTTGGTTAAAAGGGCTTCCTTTCTTCTACTAGAGGGAGGGGAGGGCAAGAAGGGAAAAATACGGTATTGGAAATGGAAATGAAGCAGAAAATAATTATAATTCCCTGGGGATAAATTCAGAAAAATTCATCATTCTTCCCCTCTTTTCCTTTCCTTTCATTTTGTACTGTAGAAGTAGATTGGATTGCTCAAAACAAATCGTAAAATTTTCTCCATTAGAAAGAAGTCATTTTCTTTTCTAATAAAAATAGAAAATTTGTCCCCGATTTTATGGACACATTCCTATATCTCCGGTAGCTTAACATTTGTTTGTTACATTAGCTCTATAAAATTCACTATATTTTATTCTAAAATGTTGACAATTTTAATGAATTATAGGTGAATTTATTTTTTCCAGAAAACAGGAGGAACTAATTATTATTTCATTTTGGTCAAACTTCATTTTCATTTCGAATATAAATTTTTATATTTTATTATTAATTTATATTGGTATAGCCTAATCTCACATAAAATATTATTTTTGCTATATTTTATTTCCAATTATTTGAATTCTAAAAGGACATAAATAAATCAGCAATATTAGAAAACCAATTTTTTCAAAGAAAATAACATAAATATAAATTACATTTTTAATTTAAAAAAATAATTACAAAATTTTTGGCCATAACTTAAGCCAAAAAAAACATTTAACCTTTCTCCCAATTCACAGAATGCTCGAACAGTGTGTGCATCCCCCGTAAATTCATGTGCGATGGGGACAACGATTGCGGGGACAATTCGGACGAAACCAATGAACAATGCAAAGCGGCCCTTTGTGAGCCACCACTCCGCTTCCGCTGTGCCCATTCCCGGCTTTGCCTGAACATTTTGCAATTGTGCAATGGATTCAATGATTGCGGGGAACATGATTATTCGGATGAGCATTTGTCAATGTGCTCATCATTCTCGGAATATGGCGACTGCTCAACGGATGAGTTCAAATGTGCCAATGGGAAATGCATTAATGCAACGATGGCATGCGATCGAAAGGTGTGGCTTTTGGGTATTCATCGAAAAATTCAATTTTTCTGAATTGCTATTTATTTAAACATAAAATGTGAATTCGATTAAGAGATTTCGAAATTTGGAAATCTAGACCCAGATAACCGACAAGTACCTTTTTAAGAATATAATTGGCTTTAAAATTAGGCAAATTTGATAATATTTTATAACTTTGATCAGAATGAGTTTAATTTAAGAAAGTTGATTGAAATTGACAAAAAGCTGTGACCAAAAAGCAGCAAAATACACCAAAATCTGGCAATTTTATTTTTGACCACACTATTCTGACCAAATATAGTTAATTGATCAATTACTTTTGTAATTTAAATACTCTAACAAATATATTTTTAATAGAAGAATAATAATTTGAAAGATTGCTGACTTAGATATTGACCAGTATGCAAAATTTGGGTAGTTTCTTCAACAAATTAGTGAAATGAAAAACATATATTTGAATAAATTATAATTAATTAGGATGATTGTGGCGATGCAACGGACGAAATTGGATGTGCCAAACACAACGGGAAAAGTTGTCATTCCCATTCGGACAATGGCGGATGCAAACATTTGTGCACGGATGTTTCCGATGGATATTATTGCCATTGCCGAGATGGATTCCGGCCAGACCCGGGCAATCCATTGGATTGCATTGACATCGATGAATGCCAAGGGAATAATACTTGCACACAAATTTGCACAAACACAAAGGTGAATTTGAATATCAATTTCTGGCTAAAGGGAATTGCATTTTTGGGAGACAGCGGACAGCCAAACATGGCGACAGGCCAACATATATCGCCATTTATAATAAATAACTCATCAAATACAGAACCATTTTTGATGATTTTAGTATCAGATTGAAAAACGGACTTTTGGCTATTTAATGATATTGTTTTTTTGGTTCCTTAAGTGATGGAAATGTGCCCTTAAAACAAATTAAAATGACCTTTATATGTAGATTAGCGAGATTTTCAATAGTTTTTTATATCCATATTTAATCATTTTTAAACCAATTAAATAAAAATAAATTATTATTATTAGATAGCCAACAGTCTGTCCTATAATCGGATACTAAAATCATTAAATTGGTTTAGTCTTTCATTAATTATTATAAACTACGGGAAGCTGTCTACCAGGAAGTTGGGCTGTACGCTTATGTTTGAATGTAAAATAAATCCCAAAGGAAATTCGGCGAAATATGAATTAAGTTTTTCGACAAGCTTTCGATGAAAATATAAATGATTTCATATAGTATTAATTGAAAAATGAAAAGCCATTAAAAAAATGGTGCCAATTCCTTCTCTGATTATTACTATTAAACATTATATACAGCCAAAATAATAATAATATCCTCCACAATATTCAGGGCGCCTATTTATGCAAATGCGTGGACGATTACAATTCGGGTGTGATCATTGGTGCAATGTCGGGCAAAGATTGTCGTGCCAGCGGGGAGCCTGCACTTGTAATGATTGCCTCAAATGATCGACTCCTCCAATTGAACATGGTTGGCCCACGTGGCCGAGTGAATGCGGCTGCTCGCGCCGCGCGGCAGGAAAGTGACATTGGCGCGGTGGAATTCGATCCAAGACGGGAGCTGATGTTTTGGGTGGACACATACCAACGAAAATTATTCCGTTCCGCATTGCCAAAAGGGAATCAATCGCATGAAGGCCAGGAATTGTTGATCCGATTTGAGGAGAACATTTCCCCATTGGCAATGGCAGTGGACTATTTGACCGGGAATTTGTTCATTACGGCCGTGACCAGCTCCGAGAATGAGGCAACGGCGGTGGCCGCGGGAAGGAGACGAAAGAGGATGAGTGAGCCAAATGTGAATGGAGGAGGGACGGCACCGAGGCAATTGTTGGAGGACACCGGCGTCATTTTTGTGGCCACATCAGATGGCAGATATAGGAGGAAGGCAAGTTTAAGAGAGGGGGTGGAATAAACAAATCACCATTTTTTAAGCAAATTATTTTAAGTTTTAACTAATTTATTTCCATTTTATAGCTGTTTTAGAATGAGTTATGTAAAAAAGGAATTAATGTTGGAAATTGGCACAAGATTTATGATAAAAAAAAGCGACAAAATGGGCAATAATTGGACAGCTTTCCTTATTCTTGGAAATAGATGAGATTACATATACATATATAGCCTTGAATTGAGATGAATTCAATGTAAAGGAATTAATAAAATTGATAAAAAAAATTTTAAAAAATAGCCCAAAAATGAGAAAAATAGACCAAAATCGGTCAGTTTAATTTTTTGGACATAACATTCTGTCTAATTTTATTTAATTATCCATTTTAAATATCTAAATGTTCTATAGAAAGAGATTTACCCAATGATATTGAAAATTTAATTATTTGAAAAATTTTTAAAATATTGAGCAAAATTCGGGTAATCAATTTGGAACTTGTGTGGCTTCTTTTCATTCTCCCTTAATTTTCCACTGAATGTTCATTTATGCCTTTTGTAGATTATTTCTGGCCGTTTACAAATTCCAACGGCCATTGTGACATTGCCAAAATTGGGTCGAATTTGCTATGCGGATGCTGGGTTGGAAGCAAAAATTGAATGCGCCGACATGGATGGGAATAAACGGCGAACAATTATCAGTGAATTGATATATTCACCGACCAGTATGGCCGTGGATGAGGGACGCGATCATCGAATATATTGGGCCGATCCAAAATATCACAAAGTGGATTCATGCCTTCCGGACGGGACACGCCGGCTGATAATTGCCCGGGACACCCGAACACCATGGGCCATTGATGTGTTCGAAAACCATTTATATTGGGCATCCAAAGAGACAATGAGCCTTTATGTGCAGGATAAATTCGGGAGGAGTCGGCTGAATTTGATTGCCAGTGCATTGGAGGATGTACATGCGGTCAGGATACAACAAAGGTAAGGAAATATTCGGGCTAATTAAATTAATTGGCTTTGAGGATTTGAAATTGCCGTTACTCTGAGGAAAGCAAATATAATACTCAATGAATTTGAAACGCCAAAAAATATTTCTGTGAACGACATTTCAGAATTAAGGTTAATCCTAGAGTAGCGCACGGTCGTTTTCGGTTTCAGAAAATCAAAAAATTAAAAATAATTTTATAAAAAAGGAAAAAGAATTTAGAAAAAAAAATTAGAAAAACGAAAAAAAAAATTTAAAAGAAATTTTAAAAGAAAAATTTAAAAAAAAAAGAGAAATTTAAGAAAAAAAGAAATTTCAGAAAAACGGAAATTAAAAAAAATAAATGTAGAAAAAAATAATAATAATTTTGAAAAAATAAAATTTAACATGGATTTTGTTTTGAGCTATACATTATTCTTAAATCTTAATCCTGCTGATTTTTTTCTTAGGGAATTTTTTTATAAATAAAAACAAACTTAAATTATAATTTTGAAATAAATCTCCCATAAATTGTCTGGACCAAATTACTTAAACCAACATTGCCATCTCAACTCTCAAGCTCTCTGCCCATTCAATCTAATCTAATTTTCTTTTTCAAAAAAGATTTGCCCGTGACATGCTAAAAGCTGAAAGTGCCTGTGCCAATGCCAAATGCTCACATTTATGCGTTGAATTGCCCGGCACCGGCTCCAGATGTCTTTGCCCGGACAATGTGACCCAATACGAAGATGGCTCTTGTGGATCGGCCCGAATCGAGGAATTGGCAATGCCAAAGCAATGTTCCTGCCAAAATGGAGGAATTTGCCAGCCAACCGATGGCCGTTGCGATTGTGGCGATTTTGAGGGTGAATTCTGCCAAAAGCCATCATCAGTCAGCCGCCAACTCATTGGAAGACTTGGTAATTCGAACGGAGACAAACAATGGATTTAAAAATGGACTATTATTTTATAAAAGGACATCAGGGAACGAAATTTTAATCGGATATATATGGTAAAACCATATACTGAGTGAGATAATTGGACATAAAATAAATCCCAAAAATTCAATATATATCTATACTCACTTTTTGTCCATGATAACTGCGTAATTCTAATTATCCATATTTAAATTATATTACCTATTGAAAGCGGTTTTTTAACAATTATAGAAGATAAATTAAAAGAATTTTAATTTAAAATAAATCGGGGGAGTAATTTATTAATAAATCCAATCATTTTGTGGATTAGGCATAAAATTTGGTATTTCTTAATTGTATTTGTCCAGATATTTTCACTTCCAATTTACATTATGACTTATGATTATGATACCCTCAAAATTGGTCATAAGATTCTAAAAATAGTATTTTTCATCGATTTACTATCAAATATGAAAATAAAATAAGAAAAGAATCTAACAAACAGAGATAATTAAGAAAAACCTTATACCTTACCTATAAGATCTTATTAGAGAATTCAGCTTTTTTTATTTAAAATTCAATTATTCCCTCAAATTCATCAGGCAACGGCGCCTACTATGCCCTCCTGTTGATGTTCTCTTTGTTGGTTTGTTTGGCCGTGATCACCGTTTTGGCATTGTTGATCTACAAACGGAGAATTCTATTGGACAAGAAAAGACAGGCCGCCGGTGAAGGCTCATCCTTGGGGGCATCCGTGGTTTCCTTCCATGGCAATGTTATTTCATTCTCCAATCCTGTCATGGACGCCGAACGCAGAATTCAATTGGGAGAAACGGTGAGTTGGGAATTTGGGTGGATATTTTTGTACAAATTAGGAATGAACCCAAAATTGTATCAGAAAAGTTGAAATAAGAAATAAAACTGGAGGGAATTGCCAAGAAAAGTTTAAAAATTTTAAAAAATTTTTTGAAAAATTATTTTAAAATTTTTTGAAAATTATTTTAAAATTTTTTGAAAATTATTTTAAAATTTTTTGAAAATTATTTTAAAATTTTTTGAAAATTCTTTTAAAATTTTTTGGAAAATTATTTTAAAAATCTCAAAATTTTATAGTCATCCGTGGATTTGCATTCGCCGGCTACCTCTTCGAAATTTGCTGAAAGCAGGGAAATGGACGATTTAAATTTGACTACGACAACATTTGCCAATCCCGTTTATGAACATTCTGAAACGCTCAGTGCCTTTGAAGAGGAACATGACCCTGGGAAATTTGAAACAATCGTCGATACGGGAAAGAGGTGAATAAAAATAATAAAATATATATTTAAATTAATGAACCAATCAATAAAATTCAATTTTAATATTAATATTTCACCAATTTTTTTGCAGTAATCCGGTTTATGAGGCACATAATGCATAATTTTAATAACAATAATTTGAATTGATGTACAAATTTGACAATGCCAAATTGCACAAAATTAATTAATTTTATTTAACTGTGATTGAACGAAGAAAAAACACCTAAAATTGTGCCCTAATTTCCTCCTCCTCTCATTACCCCCAATGTTCATTTTCCCCTTCCATTTGCCCAAATTTTCCCATAAAAATCATTTTTGTATCCTTGATTTTATATATTTTTTTGTTGAAGAATAAATTTTATAAATTTTACAAAAAAATTATAAAACAATGAATGTTTGTTCGAATCAAAATTTATAAAAAAAGAATTATTAAAGGTTAAATCAGTTAAATCCTTTCATTCTTCGGGGTCATTCCATCCACCCATTTCAATCACAGTGCCCGGAGGGAATGGAGTTTGCCCATTGAAGAATTCAATTCGATTCGATTGAAAATGCCATCTTGTTTTGCTTGTTATTGTTGTGGTTGTTGGCATTGGTGTGGTTGGTATTGGTGTTGTGGTTGTTTTAGTTGTATCTGTGATTGTTGAAGGCATTGTAGATGTTGTTGTACTTGAACTTGTTGTACTTGTTGTGGTTGTTGTTGTTGTTGAAGTTGTTGTACTTGTACTTGTTGTTGTTGTTTCTGGTTGGCTCAGTTGGTTCAGGCAATCGTCCACTTCCGTGTTGTCTTCAATGTCATGCATGTGAACCAAATATGTGTAGGTGGGTGAAGGCTAAAAATACTAAATGGGAAATATTTGTGCGAAAAAAACATTGAAAATGGAGAAAAGTTTATAGTGATTCAATGATTTGTCCTAGACTACAAAACCCTCCAATGGAGTGAACTCATCAAAAAGCATTGTTTGATCAATTTTAAATTAATTTTGAACCAAAAACCTCATGATAGTTTAAACAGTTTAATACATTAATTTTCCATGAACTAATCGATGCGATTTGACGAGATATATCGTTTGGGTATAAGCTTTGGTGGTCTAGGACAAACCATTGAACTGCTATAATCTTTTTGCCATTTTCTATGTTTTTTCTAAATAAATTGTCTACTAATTATTGGTTCATTCAAACTCACAAAAAAATATTCTAATGAACTATAATCAGAGCATTTAAAAGCCATCGGATTCTTAATATTTTCCCATAATGAAATTGAATAAATTCCATATGATTTGGAGGCCGCAACTTCGTCAGAAATTCTTTTTGGTTGCCAAAATTCATTATTAGAATCTTGCCATTTAGCACAATTGAATTTGTACTGGACACCGTCTGAGACAAACTGACAAAAATATTCGCATAAATTTGGGAAAAATTCAAAGCCGTGCGTGACTTACTGTTGGCTCATCACTTTCGAGATGACATAATGGAGCATTTTTTATATAGGTTTTGTCGCGACGCCTTAAAAATCGGAAAATATTTAAAATGGCAAAAAATTATAAGGATTTATAATGGTTCAGAAATTTATCCTAGACCATTAAACCATATATCCAATCAATGGATCTCATCGAGACTTTCTTTTGAAATTGGCTTATGTGTAACCAATTTCGATGCGTCTCGTCAGCTCTATCGATTAGGTATAAAATTGGGGTGGGGTGTCTAGGTAAAAGTACTGAACCGTTACACATTTGCCATTTTCAGCATTATTTTCGCCAAATTTAAATAGTATCCTTAAAATTCCAATCAATTTAAAGGTCATTCATTAATTAAACAAATTTCAAATAAAGAGAATTGGAATTAGGTTGGGGCCCAATTTAATAATACAAGGCTAATAATTAAATAGTTTGGGGGAAAAATTTTACAGATTTTGTGTAGAAAAATATTCATCAGTGTCACTGGCAATGCAGGCAGAAGGGTCCTCTCCCTGTGGCGCATTCACAATTCGATATTCCACAAAATTTTCCATTTCCAATGGGACAAGGAAGGCAACTGGCAAAACGACCATCTCGCCTGTATTACGATGATTGATGACCTGGCTGTCGGTGTTTCCTTGGATATAACTGTGTGGAAATTTGAGCAAATTTTAATTCATTCAAATGAATGAATATGTATAATAGATAATTTGGGATTTGGCTATTTTCACGGGATTCGCTAAGTAAGGGTTGGGCTCTGGGCTGGCTAGCTAATTTCGAGAAACATAGCTTCTAATAAACATCATACAACTGGAGAATAGGCTTTACCGACTCGGAATAGTCGATGAAATTTAAATTTAAAGCCGATTTATAAAGTCTTAACTAAAAGTTATGGCTAAGTGAAATTTCGACATTTTAAACCGGTTTAACTATGGTTAGAGAAAAGGCTAGGCTAAGGGTGTTATATATTTTAATGTTCCTTACATTCCATCCGATCGAATTTGTACGGTTCCAGGCCACGGCATGCCATTAAGAGTTTTTTTCTGCACCATTCCTTTGAATTTTGTATTCTCCGTTGCGCAAAACCATCCTACCAAATCCTCTTTATCAAAATTCTCAACCCAATTTGGAAGAAACTTTTTTGGCCATGGATATACATTAATATCCCATCCATTTTCTTCATTGCTCCAGAATTGTTTGCTTTGTGCCAAATTTGGTGTTGGAAATGTGGCCAAAAAATGGAGCAAAAAAATTGGAAATAAAAATGTGGACATTTTTTGATGGAAATTTGACGATTGAATGTGAAAAAAGTGGCAGAAAACAAAATTTTTTAATGGAATTAATTTATTCAACATAGTTACAAAAATATGTAGAAAAAAAATGGAAATGATCAATTCAGTCTAGGGTAATCAACGTGGGATTAACGTGGCAAACAAATATGGTATTCTATAAAATACAAAAAAATATTCATGAATATGGATGATCAGATGATGAATGGTTTGATTGAAAAATAATACTTTATATATAGTATATATTCTTTTCTCCATAAAGAATAATTATTTTTCAACCTCTATCAAAAATTAGAAAAATTAAGGGTTTTTAAACCCCATTATTTATGGATATTTTTGAACAAATTATAATGGATTTTTTAAAGTTTTTAAGAAGAAAATACAATAAAAAATACAATAAAAATATTTTTAGGTTATCATGCCATTTATGGGTCCTCAAAGTCGAGGGCGAAACTGAGGGAATTATTAGAGAATGAGGTGCGGGAAATAACGATACGAGTAATTACGGTATGCGAATTTACCATTTATCCAATCACCAAGGTTTAGGGGTCAATCCAAAATGCGCCCAAAATACACGCTATCTTCATGTCTGCTAGGAATAAGGTTAGGGAGTAGGGATAAAAAAGAATTATCAATTGTACGTGCTTCGGCTTTTGGGTGTACAAAATTAGGGTTGTATTCGGTATTTTATAAATTATCAACACAAATTGTGTCCAGGGCTGCCATAATACCGGGGAAACCCGGCATTTCCCGGGTTTTTGATGTCCCGGCCGGGGTTTTGCCGGGGTTTTGAAAGTGCCGGGTTTTTTGCCGGGTTTTTCATATTTTGCCGGGTTTTGCCATGTTTTTAAATTTTTAGCTAAATTTTTCGCTGCGCGGCCATTTTTGGGTCTAATTTTTCGCTGCGCGGCCATTTTTGGGTCTAATTTTTCGCTGCGCGGCCATTTTTGGGTCTAATTTTTCGCTGCGCGGCCATTTTTGGGTCTAATTTTTCGCTGCGCGGCCATTTTTGGGTCTAATTTTTCGCTGCGCGGCCATTTTTGGGTCTAATTTTTCTTCCAATCAGGGCCCATTTTTAGCTATTTTTTCTCCCTATCAGGGCTTTTTTAGCTACTTTTTCTACCTATCAGGGCCATTTTTAGCTAATTTTTTTCCTTCCTTCGCGGCTTTTTCTGGCTAAACTTTTTGACGGCAGACCGATTTTTAAAGCTTATGATATCTTTATTTCATAACGCACATGCTCAAAAAGTCAATTAAAAATATGCTCAAAAAGTCAATTAAAAATATAAATCTGAAGTAGAAAATTTTTACAAGCTTTTACTAAATTGCATTTTAACACGTTTTAAAAGATGCCGGGTTTTTACCGGGGTTTTGAAAATTTTTGCCGGGTTTTTAGACCCGAATGTCGGGGTTTTGACTTTTGGAGATGGCACCCCTGATTGTGTCCTCTGAATTCTTGGTTTACAATTTCATTTATATTTTAATTGTTAAATAAATTTATTCATGAGTTAATTAAAGTATATCGAAATCGGCATTATATATAAAATACAATCAAATAAAAATTATGCAAAATTAAAAACAATTAAATCCTTTCATTCCTCTTTTTCATTCCATCCACCCATTTCAATCACAGTGCCCGGAGGGAATGGAGTTGGCCCATTGAAGAATTCAATTCGATTCGTTTGAAAATGCCATTTTGTACTTGACATTATTTCTGTGCTCGTTGATGATTCTGGTTCATCTGTGATTGGTTCTTCTTTCACCGTGGTGGATGGTTCATCAGTAACGGTAGTAGTGGGTGGTTCAGTCTCAGTTGTTGTTGTTGTTGTGGGTAATTCAGTAGTCGTAGTTGTTGTTGTTGTGATCGTTGTGGTTGTCGTGGTGGTTGTTGTTGTGGATTCCACTTTGTTGAGGCAATTCTCTGTTTCAGAGCCATGCATGAGGTCATGTTTGTGGACCAAAAATTTATATTGGGGTGAAGGCTGAAAGCATCATATTAAGTTGACATTAAATCAGATAAAGAAAAGGCCATTTAAGATGTTTCAAAACTTTTCATTTTAATTTAAACTTCGACTAATTACTTAAGTTTAAAGACACCTAATAAGTTTATCTTCCTATGCTTTCTTGAATGGATCAATTTCCCGTATTTTTAAATCAACTTGAGAGGAATTTGTCCCATTTTTTTCTCCTAATAAGTAGGGTTGTCCAAAGTCGGCTTGGATGTTTGGATTTTCAAACTGATAATTTTGTTTAAAATAAGAAAAATCGCAAAAAACCGAGTTTTAAAACCGACATCTCCCGAAAACCGACTTTGGACAAGCCTAACTTTGAACCATTTCATATTACAACCTCAGGGCATAATTTGGTAAAAAAAATTACATAAAATATTTTCATTGAGCCTGTTTTGCATTCCGGATCTTTCGTTTCGGATGCAATCGAAATTGCATAAATACCAAATTTCTCTCCAGCCGGCAATGTAAAGCTCTTTGGCTGCCGAAATTCTGTAATCCCTGTCCCTGTCCATTTTTCGCATGAATATTTGAACGTTGTCTCATGTGATTTTTCTTTTTCCTAATTAAAAAATATATTTTGTTGCCTTTTTCAAATTTAACTCACTGGGCGTTCAATTTTGCAAAATGGGGCATTATTTTTATATGTACTAAAGAGGATCAAAATCATTAACGAAATAAATATTCTCAACTAACTCGGTTTTAATATGTCTAAAATATTCATCATCGTCTTGGCCAACAATGCAAGAAGTTGGAGGAAATTCGTTGGAGTAATCCACAATTTTGTATTCCGTGAATGTTTTCATTTCTTTTGACACCAACAATTGAATTGGCATTATCGTCTTTTTCCCATTATTTGGACCGTTAGGTTGGTTAATCCATCCTTCCATTTCAATTTCACTGAAATTGACTTATTTTGAATCGTTTAAATTTAAATAAATTTATTTATGCTTGAATCCCCATTCTTTAAATGATTTTCTCTCACATTCCATCCGCTCGAATAGTGACAATGCCATCGTTTAATTTCGCAAATTTGGTATCCTTCGTGGCACAAACCCAATCCGTCAAATCATCATTTAAATATGATTTATCCGTTGCAGTGAGGGATTTGCTTGGCCAAGGGGTTTTTTCAAAATTGGAGTCAACTTCTTTGCTTTGGGTTGAAATGGCCTCAGGCAATGTCAAGAAATGGAGAAGGAAAAATGGAAGGAAATGGGCTATCATTTTTTAAACGATTTTTGATGATTGGAGAATGATTTTTTCGGGGAAAAAATGAATAATAAAATGGACTGCCCAAATGCCAGCAACAAAATTTATACCACCAAAAAATGGGCAAATTATTCCAAAATAAATGGAATTAATTTATTCAACAAAAATCGACGAATTTTATTTTGCATTTTTTTGATTTTCTAAAAGAAATATATTGCATGGAGTTTTGTGAAAAATTCAAATGAAATTTGGGGAAATTTTTTGGGACGATAAATTCCAGCTCTTATGCCTCTTACTTAAGCATGATTGAGATCAATGTTATCCTCCGGGCAATAGGAAAAATGTAAATTAGAGAAATGAAATATGAAAAAGCACGGAAAATGGGATGATGGAGGAAATTTATATTAGAATTTAGGACTGATTGGTGAAAATTTGTGCAAATCACAAATTTTTAACAAATTAATATAAATATTGGATTATAAATCTTTCTGAATCATTAAATTTTGGAGAAAATTAGGCAAAAATTAAATAAATCTGTAAAAAAATTTGGCAATATTGCACCAAATTAAACATTAATTTAATGAATTTATAAGAAAATTTTAATTTGTAGAAGAGTCTTGGATATATTGGTAAAATGACCACTCCATACATTGGCAGCAAAATTAGTTTGATTTCGCGGTTGGACATTCGCTACGAGGGAGTCCTGCATTCGGGTTGGTGATTTCGAACAATTTTCTATTGGTTTGGGCCAAATTTGGTTGAGGATTTTCCAATGGCATTTTCCGACTCTTTTCCAATTAAATCGAAATCTTATTGGAATTAACGAAAAATGGAATTTTTGGAAAATTAAAACCTAATAAAATTAAACCAAAAGTGCTTTCTAAAAGCCCAAATTCATTTGAATTTTTCCTTTTTATATCTTTTCACTTTTCCAGTGGACCCAATCGACTCGACCATTTCCCTCTCTCAAGGTTTGTTTTCATTCTTTTGGAATTTCTTTTGTTTGGAATTGGATCAAATTTTATTGAATTGTTTCGGCTTTCAAATACCGCCATTTTCATAATTTTATGATTAATAAATGCAAGTTGGCTGTCACGAAAGCGAAAGAAAATTCGAACAAATTTCATTCAATGGCCATTTTTGAACACTAAAAATTGGCTAATCACAATTTGAAATTTGTACAAAAATTAGGACACAAATGAATTTGTTTGCCAATAAATTTCACTTTTTGGAGAATATTCAATTAATTAAAATGAATATTCCTCTGTCAGTTCGATCATTTGGCACGGAGGACAGGCCAACACCCGTTTCGGTGCCCGCCCGTCAAGAAGTCTATGAATACATCATTTTCAAGGCCAGCGACATCAAAGACCTCATTGGTATATATTTTTGGCATATTCACCCTGGGGCGAGAAATGTTTGGAAATTCCTGTAATGGGATTTAAAACCATCATTTTGGGGTGCACATTTTGAGGCAATTTATGTTTAAAATTGATCGAGATCACCTTTGATTCAGAATTTAGAACAACTTATTTTGAGTTTAAGAAATCAAACTACCATCCCCGGATTTATAGACTAATCTCTGTTATAACTTAGGATCAAACGAATACGGTACATGATGGGTTTAAAGTATCCCATTTTTGTTGAGAAAGAGAAAGGTTCCCCTTAGCCCTTAGGGTCATCACTCATCAGGATTAGGGTTAGGGTCCTTAGTAGAGGTTAGTTAAGATATCCTATCAATGAATTACCCTAATTAACCTTTACCCTAATCCTGCTGTTGACCCATATTGAGAGGACATCTTGCTTTAGCCCGGTTTACCCAAAAGTACAAATCGGTTTAAACCCGTTCTGAATTTGGAAAAGGAACTTAATTTGACTAAAGTGACTGTCCAATGAATATAAATGGACAAAAACCCAAATATATTTGCCTCATCAATTCCACCATAAAATTTCTAAAACATTTTTGTACAGTTTGCGAGGACACATCGCCGCCTAAACCCAATGTGAACGACATCACCTATGATCCTGGTTTGGATTTGGGAATAATATTCGAATATTTTTGAATTGTTTTTAAAGCAATTGTTTCGGTTTCGAAGCCACCGCCGCCCACTTCCCAGGGAGTGCCAAAACCACTGCCAAATCCACCGCCAGCGGCCATTGATGAACGAAGCAGTGTTCAAGAATGTTAGCCAAAAACAAAATTAAAAGGGGAAACGTTCAACAGCAGGGGTGCCGCCGCTTGTAGCTCATTAATAAGAACTTTAAACCGATATTTATGATTTTGGTGACAAATTAAATATCCCACTTCTGTCTATCTATAGATAGATATAAAATTTATTTGATTTGATTCAGAATTAGCATAGTTTTACTTAAAACCCATTAAAAAGACTATTAATATAAATTTGCAAATTTTTCATGGGTTTTTATTAACACAATTCCACTAAGTCTTAACCAAATCAAATGAATCTTATATTTATCCATAGCCGGAAGTGAGCTTTAATTTGACACGAAAATCATCATCATCAGTTTAGTTTAGTTCTTAATGAGTTACAAGCGACAACGTCCTGTTGAGACTTCGCCCAGTTATAGCGTATTGAATCAAAGGCCGATATCCAAATTTTCATCGCAGATTCGAATGCATCCAGTCCACCTGTCGCTGAACCGCCTCCACCCCAACAATTTGGGAGAGGGGGTGGCCAACAATATCAACAGTATCAACAGCAGGCACCACCGCCAAAATTGATGGGCGGATTTGGCCAGCAGGCACCACAACGTTCATACTACAATCGCGCGGCACAACACCATCCACCGGCCCAACATCCGCCACAATACAATTATCCGCCACCCCAACCTCATCAGGCGCCGAGGACATATTATTCCAATCAACAACATCAACAGGGTGGTGGACGAAATGAACAACAAGGTGTCAAAATAGACAAATTCTTTTTTCGCTAAAAAGCCAATTCGTTTTTAATGATTTTTCGGATTTAAAACATTCTAAAAGGGAAAACATTTACTAAGAGATTGTAGATGAGGCCCAAAAGGGAAGTGTTCAATGGATGATAGAGCCGAATCAACCTATCATTCATAATCAAAGTGCCAATCAGAATGGTTAAAGGATAAAATCAAAATCAAACAAAAGAAGATATTCCAAAAGAAATGCGCAGAATTTTTGAAATATCCTCTACTCTAACAGTTAAACCGTAGCCCTAAACCTTAAATCCTAAAACCTAACCTATGCCCTAGCCCTAGTTCATGGAAAAGGAATATAATATCACCACTGATTGGCACTTTGATTGATAGGTTGATTTGACTTACATTTACATCATCCCTTTCCCTTGCGGGGTCCTTCTCCATTAGCATCGAAAACATTAATAAATTATTATAATATTAAAAGCGAATAAAATAAATTGTGCAATAAATTAGCAAATAAAATTGATTTTATGTTCAAAATTCCAATCCATTTATCAAAGGACAATTTCGTCGAGGCTACAGCAATAATCAACGAGGCGGAGGCCATCGTCCCATGGCAAATCATCAGCAACAAGGGCATCGAAACGCAGCAGATGGCCCACAAATTGATGGCGATTTTGACTTTGAGAAAGCAAATGAACAATTCCGCGAATCAGTCGACGATATTGGCGAGAAAATGGCCAAAGTCAATTTAGAGGAAAATGCCCCAAAAGGTTAATTTTTGGGCATTTAAATTAAAAATATTTCATTCATTTAACAGAAAAAACGAGTCAAAATAGCAGTGCCCGGAATTCAGAGGAACGCACCGGAGGTGCAGAACGAGCAGCAAAAATTACGGTAGGAAAACCGTCGGCACGCGACGAGAATTTCTACGATAAAAACCTCTCATTCTTCGACAACATTTCATGTGAATCACAGGAAAAGGAGGAAGGGTAAGGAATAAAATTTAAAGGAAAATGTGGGAATATTATACCTTTGATCGATTTAATAAACTTAGATTAATTTGGATACCGCAATTTCTCTAGAAGCCTAGTTCACTATTAGAAGTCCAACCTAGAGAAGAGAGGCTCCGAAATTTATAAGCCCAAGGATTACTAAATAGAGAATCTACGGTAAATTTAAGCAATTACCCATTTTAATGGCCAATAAACCCTTTTTGATCTCACATAAAATTTTGGCAGGAAAAATACAAGAGTCGACTGGAAAAAGGAGCGAATGACAAACCAGGAAACATTTGGCAATTCCGCTGTCCGAATGATGCACAACAATTACAATCGCCGAGGGAGCCGAGGTGGTGGATTTTATAACCGAGGCGGAGGCGGAGGAGGAGGAGGAGGATATTATCACAGTAGCCGCGGTGGTCCTCGATTTTACGGAGGCGGTGGTGGAAGAAATAATCAGCAACAAAATTATTGAAGAAATGAATGAAAAAAAAATGAGGAAATTGAAGGAAGGAATTGGCCCAATAATTTTGGATTTATTCCGAATTTATAAGCGGAATTTGGCCTAAATATGCACCGATTTATGTTAATCCCCATTTTATCTAATTTTGAATCTAAATTAATTGATAATTGCCCCCTCCATCCTCATCATATGAATTGTTATTAATTATTCGAATTCAAAATTACAAATTTTTCAATCCAATTCATTTCAATCCACAAAAACCTTCAAATTGTTCGCTTTTTTTGGTATTTTAACTCATTACAATACAAATACATCATAATTGTCCCTATTTTTATTTTTTATGAAGCCGATATAAAGTAAATGTGGATACTGGATACTATTGGTTTCCTTTATTTCTATTCCTGAGTGTCAGTTCAGCCTCAAACAAATCCAAAATCAAATTTCTTAATTCATATCATTGGAAAAATTGAGCCTTTGGTCCAAATCTAAAAGATTTTTGCCTCGCCAAATGTGTCTGAAATGAGTAGAAGGTCGAGGAGATGACCTAGTTTTTTTGAATGGAAATGGATGGGATGGGAATTGGAGCTGGAGGGAGGCAAAGTCATACCAATCCAATAGCCAACTATAACTAAACCAAATTCTCCGTTTTACCCTTTTATCCAACGTCGATAGATGCGCACAAGACATATACGCGCATATGGGATTTGGGATTGGAATAAGATTAAATAATTTCCCATTAATTATTGAAAGAATCTGATAGGTAACATTCGATGGTACTTACTACTTGGGTTTAATGAAAATCGGATATAAAGAAATTTGGCGGGAACAAACAATTTAAAAACCAAATGATAACGGAAAATTTTAGAAATTTATATTTTTTTTTTGTTACAAGAAAATTTAGAAAAATTCTTTATTTTAATTTTTAGAAATTTTTACGGCCACAAAAAATACATTTTATGCCATCAATATTTGCCTTAACATCTCCAAAATCAATGGCCGAAGGGGAAAAGGAGAATAAAAATCAAGAAAATCAAATCGGTGCTTCACCTCCAACCAGCTCCACTTCGCTCTTCAAAAATGTGAATTTTAATCCGGCATTTTTATTTTATTTTTTCAATACAATTTTTAGCTTTTAAATAGTCTCAGTCCAAAGGGTGGATTTGGCACATTTTCGTCCTTTAAAAATTGCATAATAAATTCGAATGAAGCAACAAAAAAGGTGAAAAGTGATTCAATTTTTGGGAAAATTTCAAGTAAGATGGAAAATTGGAATATATTTTTAATTTTTATTATCATTTTCATCAGCTGATCAAATCGGTGATCCCGAATTATGTGATTTGATCCAATTTTGTCGGCAACTTTGTAAAAATAGTATTTTCGTCAGAAAAACTGCACAAATCATCAAGAAAAAGACCGAATCCGCAAAAATGTGATTCTTAAATAATTAATATTAAATCAAATAAATATTATATAAGCCAACATTTTTTGCTAAATTTTTTATTTGGCCAAAAATATTTTTTTAGTGCCCATAGTCAGCCACCGATTGAATCATTCCTTCTTCCTCGTCTGGCCCCAACAAAAGGGCATTCATCATTGGAATTGGAAAGCATCCTTGTAGCCAAAAAGCATGCTCTTTCGCGTCAATTCCAGACGGCCAAAATTCCGTATTCATCAAAGGGGGAAAAGCAATTCGCATTCAGCGGAGATTCACTCACTTTTGAAGTAAAATAATTATTAAAAAATAATTCTATTAAATTTTAATTTTTTTAATACTTAGTTCTTCAACACAATTGCACCTTTTTTTCCTGGTGAATTTTTGGATATATTAATTAAATTAATTAAAAATAAATATTTCATTTTTAAGGCTCCACTTTTGCCAATATCGACGTATTTCTTTGTGGAATCAATTCGGAAGAGGGAAAACTCCATTTTTGGGTAAATTTATACCAAAATTGTATTATTAATTTTATTTAAAAATTTAAATATTTTCTTTATATTCGCCTATTTATGTATTTAACATTTACTCTTTCTTATCCATGAGGGATACAATATTATTTGCACAGGGATTATTTATTATTATCCCCATCCCCGTCAAAATGGAAAAACAAACCAAAAATAGCTGAATGTCACTAAAAAATCCATAAGGAAAAATCTGGTAAAAAAATTTAGTTTGGATTATTTAGGGCCAAGGCCAACGGATATATTTTATCCGTATCTTTTACCTTTAAATTCAATAAGTTTACGTAATTTAAGGACTATTTATTCTCCTTCACCAGTGCCGTAAACCAGAAGAAACGCCAAAATCGAGTGCAAGAAATTTGGGTGCCCCAATTGGCGGATTGTTGTGACGAATTGTTGATTGTGGTTGAGGGAAGAATAATGGGAAATGAAGGTAGATAAAGAGATTTTTATTGGGGAAAATGGCGATTAAAATACCCGAATTCCAGCAGATTTTTTGAATGGCGAAGGAGGAATGAAATTGTTGGGCAAACGAAAATCCATGCCGAGCCAAAATCGAGCAAATATTATTAATCAAACAATGAAAATTGGGAGGAAAAGGGGAGGCGGGAATGAGGAAATTGGAGGAGAAAAATTGGTGGCAAAAAGGACCAAAACGATGGATTTGATGTCGGAATTTGAATTAGTGAAATCACCCGAGAAAAAATCACCAAAATCATCCCCCGTAAAGTGTGCCATTGCAAAGGTAGGAGAAGGAATTGAAGAACTAAATTTAATATTCGAAAAAAAAGAACTTTTAATATAGCAAATTCAACTTATAAATAGATAATAATATAGATTTTTAGATAATTCTGATTTTTTGTGTTTTTAGATAATTCTGATTTTTTGTGTTTTTAGATAATTCTGATTTTTTGTGTTTTTAGATAATTCTGATTTTTTGTGTTTTTAGATAATTCTGATTTTTTGTGTTTTTAGATAATTCTGAATTTTTGTGTTTTTAGCTAATTCTGATTTTTTGTGTTTTTAAATAATTCTGATTTTTTGTGTTTTTAGATAATTCTGATTTTTTGTGTTTTTAGATAATTCTGAATTTTTGTGTTTTTAGATAATTCTGATTTTTTGTGTTTTTAGATAATTCTGATTTTTTGTGTTTTTAGATAATTCTGATTTTTTGTGTTTTTAGATAATTCTGATTTTTTGTGTTTTTAGATAATTCTGATTTTTTGTGTTTTTAGATAATTCTGAATTTTTGTGTTTTTAGCTAATTCTGATTTTTTATGTTTTTAAATAATTCTGATTTTTTGTGTTTTTAGATAATTCTGATTTTTTGTGTTTTTAGATAATTCTGAATTTTTGTGTTTTTAGATAATTCTGATTTTTTGTGTTTTTAGATAATTCTGATTTTTTGTGTTTTTAGATAATTCTGATTTTTTGTGTTTTTAGTTATTCTGTTATTCTGATTTTTTTTGTGTTTTTAGATAATTCTGAATTTTTGTGTTTTTAGATAATTCTGATTTTTTGTGTTTTTAGATATTCTGTTATTCTGATTTTTTTGTGTTTTTAATTAAATTCTGATATTTTGACTTTTTACTTATTTTGCTTCCGATTTTCTTCTGGATTATTTCTCTGATATTTTAAAGATATATCTTACATTATTTATGATACATAAATTTGTAATTATTTTATGATAAATTTTCCATTATTTGATTTGAATCTATAACTTATTTGATTGAATTGATCATTTTTAGCAACCATTGATGGTATTCCGAGGCCTAAAGAGCATTGCAAAATGGAAAAAGGATAAAGAAGATGCAAAAGAGGGAATTTTGAATAAGAAAGCCCAATTCCAACCATTTTACACCTATAATGGAATCATTTTGAAGTTAGCCAATGAATTCAATGATATTCCAATGAATAAAAAATTTTTCAGCATTTATGGAACGGATGAACCGAAATTGTTGGATGCTGTCAATATTCCAAACTATTCATTCATTGAGGCATTGAATCATCGAACAAAAGTGAAAAAAAACATTAAATGTTTTTAATAAATAAATTTTGAAGAATGGAGCCAGAGAAACTTGCCAAATGCTTCAGATGGAAATTTCGAATGAACACGGATTTGGTGGAAATTTGGAGGAAATTCCAAATTGCAGCAAAATTGGACAAAAAGCAAAGAATCGAATGGATTTGAACAAAAAATGTTGCCAGCAAGAAATTTTGTAAAATTCAATAATTTTTCATAACAATTTTAATGAATTCATTCAGCTATAATTTTGGAAAATCGACTTCCAATTCTTCATCAAAAGCATCGTTGAATGCCCTCAAATTGCTTCCAATGGCCAAGCAACCATTTTCATGCTTAATTTGTGCGAATATTCATTTTTGGCACATTTGGGAATTGTCAATCCATTTTGTTAGTCTCAAATTTAATATAATTGACTCATTTTAAATTATTATACAATTTTAAACCAAATTTAATCAAAAAAATAATTTTAGATGAATGTCCATCCATCTCTTCAATTCGATTTCTTCCTTCCTGCCTCATCCAATAATGACAATTCCATTAAAATTTGCATCTATGTTTCGGCTGCCACCAACAACCATGGAAAAATTTGCAAGAAAAATAATTTCCTTTTAAACCGGTAAAATAATTTTTTTAAATTTTATATAAATAAATAATTTTTTAATTTAATAAATTCATTTTTCAGTTCTGCGACAAATTTACTACGCAAAAACATTTTGTTCGGTGAATCAAATGAGAATGGAAAAGCAGAAAATAAAGAGAAGGAACATAAAGATGGGCAACAATCCAAAAATAATGGAAATAAGTCAGCTACTTCATAAATATATTTATATTTTCTTTTGAATTACAGATTCAGCGGCATTTTACCCTTCAAAGAGCCAATTTATACACCACTCGATTCAACTCCATTTCCGAATTTGTTTGGAGTGGACTGTGATCGAGGATGGATTCGGGACAGTTATGTTCAACGATTGAATCAATTCACGGATGTTACGGTCAAAGAAAAGGAATTCTTCGCCCTGTGGAATTCATTCATTGGTCAACGGGCGAATCGAGTGCTGGGAGTCCATTTGCTGCCAAAATTGCTGGTAATTACAGTTTTTTTCTAATAGTGACCCGGGACTACTATTTTTCATAGATCCTCCAAAGAGGGCTATTATTTGAGAGGGAACTTCCACTTCCACTCACTATTATAATAGGAAAATACGGTATATTTAAAAACCATTTTGAAATTGCCTCGGGCGAATTTATGAGCATTTTATTTTTCTCATTTTCTATTCATCAGAATGATTTTGTGGACAAATTTGGAGAAGAATTGGCCAAAAATGGATTACTCTCCAATCTGATCGCGCATTGTGGCGTTCTCAAAAAGTTTGGCTACATCGATGGCCCACAAATGGTCGATTGTTTGCTCTATGCCGAGGCACAAACTGCAAAATGGCGAAAATGAAAAACAATGAAATTGAATAATTTGTTGAGAAAATGAAAATCCAATATTTTTCCCATTTTATTTTTGATTAATTTTTCCAAACCAATCCAATTAATTATTTTTGTTCCAATTCCCAATTCCATCAATTTTTTTGTAAATTTATGCTTTCATTTGCC
Source organism: Pratylenchus scribneri (assembly GCA_030063045.1). Taxonomy (NCBI): domain Eukaryota; kingdom Metazoa; phylum Nematoda; class Chromadorea; order Rhabditida; family Pratylenchidae; genus Pratylenchus; species Pratylenchus scribneri. The sequence continues at coordinate 3,955,051 of JAQSEB010000001.1, read as the reverse complement.
TAAAATTATTTGTTACCCTCAATCCACAATTTCGATATTATTTTTGTACCAAAATAAAGGAAAATTTGCTTCATTTTATTTCCCATTTTTTTCCAATTTTATTATTGTTTCGTTTCTGCTGTTTTGCCCACATTTTCTTGTTTTGCATTTGCATTTTCGTCGTTCGATTAATGGCCCCGACCGACCGGGGCCCATTCCACCCAGTCAGCTGACCACCCACCCAATAGTGCCTCTGACCGGTTATTTTCAAGGCCAACCCAGCTGTGCTGCTGCCCCTCGGGGGAGGCATTGGGGCGGTAATCCTCCAACCACCCTCACATTTGTGCTTTCCGCCCATCCAATTTTCTATATTCCAACCCAAATCCTCCCCATCCATTTCTCTTCTTTTCATTCTTTGTCTTCTTCTTCGGCCACTTTTTGCAAAAATGGCGGTCAAAGGCAAACAAAGAATTTTGGATCTGCTGAAGGACTACCCCCCCCCCCAATTCAGACTTATTAACACTAAATAATAAGTCGATTTTGCCTTTTTAAAAATATTTAAAATTTTTGAGAAAATAGTGCCATTTTAAGAATGCCTTCTGACACATACATCGATTTTCGGCCATCCATCTTTGCCTTTACGCCCATTGGCCATTCTTCTCCCTCGGAGGGAGGAACATTTTCCTTGGAGAATGCCCGCTGGCCAGCAGTCAGTTGGCTCCCGGCCACTATTTTGAGTGGCCATAAACAACAACGAAGGCGGGGTGGTGGGTGGATGCACCAAATCCACATCCATCCTTCCCATTTCCATTTTCTTCCTTCCAAAATTTTTTCTTTCCCCAATTTTCTCCATTCGAAATGGACCAATGGCCAAAAGAAGAATTTGGCTAAGTTTAATTGGCTTTTTATCGGTTAGATTGCCCCAAAATTTTATGTGGCCATTCGAATGTCTATTATTTCTAAAAATTTTATTTTCCAATTTCCATATCCCGAAAATGGAATGGCATAAATTTAGGTTTGCCCCAATTCCCCGAAAGGCCACCCACATTCAATCCATTCGATGACCATTCGATGGCCATTCCCCTTTTTTATTCATGCTGATGATGACCCATTCCACCTCCACCCCTCATTTTCGCGCACATTTCCCCCCTTCCCTCCAATAATTATGCCCCATCATCACCAAAACCCATTTATTCATTCATTCATCAATTTTCTACATCCGTGTGCCCAATTAATTCAGCCATCCAATTTCAGCCACATTTAAATTAATTTCCGATTAAAATTAGATGATCTAAAATTCATTGATCATAATTTCAATTTAATTTTGTCACCAAATCATCCAAAAATGGTCTTTTTCGGCCTTGGCACAATGCCCTGCGCAATTTGCCAAATCCCCCATGCCACTTTGGCCATTTGCCTTCTTCTTTCCGCCATCAAATCCTTTAAATACCGTGCGCATGCTTTGATAATGTTCCACGCAATTGCCGGAGTCATTCTCCTCTTTCTGCCCCAATTGATCCATGGGCCAACTGTGAGTAACTGAATAGGCATTTTTGGATTGAATAATTCACCAAAATTATCATTAAATTTGTTTTTAATTGTAATCCACATTATACGCCAGCAGATTTTTCGTTTTTTTAGAAATTAATGTCACTTATGGTTATTAAAATTAGGATTATGTTTATCCCTGAATGACCCTAACCTATACATGAGGATGACCCATAAGGGTGACCTTCCGTTTCCCGGTTGACCCAAAAAAATCTGCGCCCGGATAACCGATAAGTACCGGGATTAGTATCAACAAATCCATCTTCTTAATTTAAGTTAATCATGGTAGAATTTCCTAAATTATCTTGGGCGAGGACTGCAGCACTTTAGCGTATCTATATAGTTGAATTTAGTCAGAGAACTCATCAAGTTGAGCTATTAATCGATTTAAATGATCGGAATGTTTAATCCTAATTCATAGCCGGATTAGTACTAAAAAATCCTTCTCAATTTTAAGTTAATTATTGTTGTGTTGGGGCTGAAATTTAGAGTATAGTATATTATTTATTTTGTTAGAAATTAGAATTAGAACTCATTGAATTATAGAAATCAATTGACCAGTAGATTTAAATGTGATCGGGAATGAGTAATTTAAAATGATTTAAAATAACCCATTTGGGTATAAAAATTAATTTGATATCCAAATTTCCATCACAGATTGCCGGAGGCGCATTCGACGATTTGCACATCGTTTTGCAACGTTACACGGCTCCATTTCATGTGAAAATATTTCAATTAGAAAATAATGTTTTTTTTTGTTAAAGATTGGCTTTGCCTTTTTCCATTATGCAAATCAATTTTTGTACAAACCAATTGGCATCGTTAATCCCGTCATTATGGTGAATGGAATGGGAAAAAATTTTTTAAATTAATTTAAATTTATTAATACTAATCTAGGGCTAAAATCATTTGGGGCGAGAATGGGCCTAGGCTCTCGTCCCGGGCCTTCGACGGGGGCCTAAGCTCCCAGTGGTCCAAAAACGGGATAGGGATTTTAGTGGAAGGAACCTTTCAATTATTATTTATCTATGATGCGAAAAGATGTGATAACAAGAACAGAACGTCGAGAAGTGAATGAAAAGTAAAAATTTTGTGGGGAAATGAGTTGATACACTGGGACCTTGGGGCAATATTTGATTGATAAGATGACGGGGTGATTGATTACTATGGGTACAGTAAGAATAACAGGAATGGTCTTTAGGCATTTTTGGCATTAACAAAATCAATTGAATATTTTTCCCTAAAATAATATTTTTAAAACTACATTCCTTTGCCACGCAGTTCTCGAAGGCTTTGATTGCGGGCACACTTTTGCTGAACAAATTGGTCACCGCCTATTTGCTCTATGAACAGCGGGCTCGTGGCCAACATGTCTCCCAAAATGTAAACAAATATTTTCGGGAAATTATTTTATTAAATATTAAATTTCCATTCTATTAAAGTTTTTGGGCTGTACCCTAATGGTGGATGGCATTTGGCTCGCCGTCGAACTCCATTCCCTCTTTTATTCCTCCAAATTGTCGTTGACTGCCGAAATTGAGGTAGAATTCTCGTCTTAAGATATTCGACCCAATTTTTGTACAGTTAATGTGTACCCGAACCCGTCGCTGGATTGATTCCGGCCAAAGCGGGTTGGGCACCCAACGAGCATTGTTTTGGGCGGATTCGGCCCTTGGCTTCATCTCTGCATTTTTCCAATTTGCTTTTGCCGAACAAATTCTCAAAATTATGGTACAAAATATATTTAAATATTATAATTCGTTGTAAAGATTCGCCGAGAATTCATCATTGGTGGATTACATGAAATGTATGCCCGCGAATTTGCTGTCCAATGTTTGTTGACGGCAATTCTCTCCTTGGTTGCCCCTTTCCAATTCCCGCTTGGCCAACAGAGAAATTATGCGGCACAACGAATTTTGGTGAGAACCGACGGAATACAATAATATTCTAATTCACAAATTAAATTAATCTATTGTGGGCAATCTTGAAAATTAGATATTTCCGGAATTGCCCCAGGAACTTTAGTGGACAATTTTGTTATTTTCGGCTTCTAAATTTCGGACAGATTTTATTCGACTCGGCATGGTCAATTTAGTCAATGAAATTTAATTTTCCAAATCTTAGTAAACCAAAACTGGTTTGGGTTTAAACAATGGTTCAACTTTTTTAGACAAACCTTTCCCAGTTTGAAAATGATATTTCATAGACTAAATCGACCATGCTGATTCGAATGAGCCTATTTTCAAATTTGTACGAAGTCTAGAAACCAAGATTTCCAAAAATGCCTGCAACAGATCAGTCAAACTATCTTCATTCCCCCTACCATAATTTTTCCTAAATTTCACCGAATTTCAGAGCCAATCACTGATTTTCGCGCTGAATTGTTTCGCCCATTTCCGTATGGGAATTTATGCACCAGCCCACACCGTGCCCTTCGTCCTCTCATTCTTCCATTGTGCCCTCCTTTTTGTGATTGGCCAACGAATTTGCGGGGAACAGAGGGCCGAGGCAAACGAAACTGGCGGAAATTCTTCAATCGGATCGGGAACAACAACCGCAACCGTGACCCTTCGTTCTCAACAACCGGGCAGTCCGAAAAATAAATGAAAATGGAAATACATATTTGGATTGCACTTTTTGGTATAGAATTGCAACAATTAGAATGATGTACTTTGGACTGGATCTTCGACATACTGATTTAAACAATTTTAATTGATTAATCATTAATCATCGATTATACCTCCTCAATAATTTGCATAATTCTCAAAATTACATTTTAATTTGCCAAAACCAAATAACCATCATTCATTGATCTATTCTATTCATTAATCAAATTTATCCCAAAATCACTTTCATCTCAAATAAATTTATCCACCAAAACCAATACTCACATACTATTCCTACCTCAACCGAATTAATCCACAGCTAATTAATTCATTTTATCTTTTAAAACATTGATAAATTGAATGGAAATATGGAAATGACATATTTAATAAAAATTAGGATTGATCAAATTGAGAAAAAATTAACAATATTGAAAAATGTTGTCATCAAATTCGATAATATCCTCCCTCTCCCTCCATGTTATTTTGGCTTCATTTTCCCATTTTTGTGTGTCCAATCAAAATGTTCAGGCCAAAGCATTTGCCGCCTTCAATTTCTCCTCAAGAGTGCCTTTTTGTTGTGCAGCCACCGTGTCATCGCCGCCTCCCAAAAAAGTTCCACCAATGAAAACGCGGGGCACCGAACTATAAATTAAAATTATTTTTATTTATTTAAAAAAATGTTGGGCGAACCGTCCTCCGGTGATTTCCTTGAGGTAATCTTGCACGGAGTCGCAATCATCTGAAACATTAATAGAATTCTAATCAAATTTATATTGTTTTTGTGAAAACCTCGCTGATCCAATTCAACAATTTCCAATGCATTCGGAGCCAATTTGAATGTGCCAATTGCGTTTTTCGCTTTTGTGCTGCAAATTTCCGAGGTTAAAAATGGCTAATTGTAAATTAAACAAACCAAAAAGGGCAATAACTTTTGGAGAAGATCACCACCGGTTTGGACTAAATTAAGTTTTATTTGGTTTTCAAAAGTAAATTGCACTTACCTTGATCAAATTATCGACGAATCCTTTGACGGAAGCCATTGTTTCGGGCTGCAAAATTTAAGTGGAATGTAAAAAATGCTTTTTATAACTGAAGCTGAAAATTGACAATTTTTATTTCCAATTTTATTGCTTTCAAGAATATGAAAGTAAAAACCATTAAAAAATGTGTGGGAATTGTTTTATTTATGGGCTAATTTATGACGTGTTTTGTCTAAAGAGCCTAATTTGGATGAAAACTTTATTCATTAATTGCGTAATTTTTCGCGTGGAATGATTACCAAATATGGTTTTTGGTTAGCGATGTGGGAATGGGCTATGACGAGAATTAACCCAGCCAATATTTATTTTAAACCCATCTAGAGTTTATGGCGGTGTAAACAATTAATTAATGATTACAATTCGTATGATTTTTTGATGTTCTTTTTGAGACAAAAAAAAAGGTAGAAAATAGGAATTTAATTAACTAAATTAAATAAATAATTAGTATTAGGTATTTGTTGAAATCAATTAGACTGAACTGAGACTGGGTACTCTGAATGAGAAAATGGGAGGAATGATTAGCTTATATAGGCGTGGAAATAAATGGAATGCCAAGGGATGGAATGTCTTATTCTTCCAATACCATATACCACCAACCGTACTTGTTGGGCCTTGATGAGCGTTTTACCGAAAAGGTCGTTTAAATCATTCCAATCAAACCATGTTTTCAGTTTAACATTGTTTTATAATTAACTAGGTTTTAGGGTTCTTCCAACCTGCTAAATCCGATTTAATCCTTTTAAATAGCCTAAAACCGGTTTGGATAAAATGTTTTAAACGGATTTTTTAGGCGAAACGCACAATTTATGAAGTTAAAATGGACGGAAACAGATGAATTACCAGACTAATTTATCGGTGGTAATAATTTTTACAAGTAAAATCGTGGGAAAAATAAGCCGCAGGAACCAGGAAATACAAAAAAAAATTAAATTAATTATTCCACTCATTTTATTTATAAGCCAATAGCAGGCAAATTCTATTTTGGAATGAGCATTTTTACTTTACTAAATTATAAATTCCAAGTTATTTTTTCATTGCTAACCGTTTGGGAAGGACCAAAAAGCCGATTGCCCATTAATCGGAATTTATGTTGGATAAATCTGGCAATTTTGCTCGGGAATGGGGGTTCCGGTTCAAATTTGTTGTTCTCAATTTTTAATGGTGAAAATAACTTCTGAAAATGTTCATTTTCATGGATTTATAGAGAATGAATGAATGAAGAAAAAATTCTTTTGATTACATCATTTTTATTGGTGAAAATTGAAAAATGTTTTGATGCTTAAAAATGGACAAAAAATGGTGAAAATAAAAAGCCCCATTGGCCCAACAGAAAAAATATAATTCAATCGATTTTGGTCCTTGGTTTGTTGACTGAGAAAAGAATGGGAAATGAGATGTACGAGAAACGAGGAATTATAAAGAAACTGGTTTGTTCTCAATGGAATTTTACCAAATTGCACTGAATAAATAGGATTAAAAATAGGAAAGTTGGAAAAAATCCATAAATAAAAATGTTGAGTGCAATTTTAACCATTGAATCAACAGAATTGCCAATTTATTCTTCAAATTATTAAAAAAAATGCATGACATTAATTCAATTTAAATTCATTCAATCATTCATTTCCTCAATTCTCTTCTAAATTCAATTCAAATTTTCTTTCATTTCTCAATTTTGGCGTCCAGATTGGACCACATTGAAGCAATCATTGTGGATTAGCCAAACGCCGTTTATCTTCTTCCAAACTTGCAAATATGCACCAGATTCGGTGCCTCGAGGGCTAATAAAAAATAATAAAAATTATTTTAAATTTATTCAAAATCCACCACTCCAAATGGTAGCTGCCCCGTTCGAAGGCCCAGTCGCCGGAGCCGTTCACCTCCTCCGTGATAATCTTTTTGGGAAAATAAAAGAATGGATTGTCTAATTTATTCACTTGGGCACTGGCCACTCCTTCGGCCATGTCCTTTTGGAAGAATTTCTCGATGCCATTTCGGCCCTTCACTGGACTGTGTCCATTCGGCATAAAATAGCCTAAAAATGGGCTTCCATTCAATTTCAATTAAAATATTTTCGACCGTCCGGATCGTAAATTTCGGCAGCCCCCTTTGCATCGCCGGCATTGAATGCCCGCATAAAATCCTCTTGACGGCCTTTTATGTCTTGGAAGAGGGCTGAAAATAAAGAAAATTATTATTTTAATTAATTTTTGGAAGAATTTATATGAAAATTCCTTAATTTATTTCATTTAAAAATATTCTCGTCCATTTGCCTTTTAATTTTACAACTCACTAAACTAAATAGGCATATTATTTTGGCAATGCCAACAACACTACCTAAAAGGGCCTTTCCTATTTTTCCTACTGTACCCTACATTTTGCCAATCATCTTGTCACCTATCAATCAAATATTGCCCCAATCCGCATTTATAAACCAGCCCTTTATCCTCCCCATTGGTCCTTTTCCACTGTTCATTTTATCTTTATCACTCCTATTTTCACGCCCAACTGATAAATAAATTATAATTTTAAGTCCAGTTCCTCTCCTTAATCCCTCTCCCGTTTCCCGTTCATTGGGCCACTGGGGAGCTTAAGATTTAAGAATTTGGCCACCGACGAACACCCGGAGCCTTTGCCCAGGCACAGCTCTCGCTTTTGACAATCTTAGCCCTAGGTTAGGACTAATACTCGCCTTATTCCCATTTGCCCTTCGATTTTACCCTCATAAATGGAAATAATTTAACTTCTACTAAACCAAAAGATATATTTAACCCATTTTTGGAATACCCCGATTCATGTTCTCGAGAAGGGCAGAATTCAGTGGGATATGGTGGAATAAATTTCGTTGTTTTTGATGCTCCTTTTTTGGTCCAAATGCCGTCCTCATCGGGTAATTCCCATTATGTCTGGGTTCCTCTTCATCCCCAATTTTGGCACAACCATTTTCCATTTTTGCAAAAATTTCATCATTTTGTGAATTTTGCATAATTTTAAAGACTTTTTTAATAGAATTCCTTTAGTGCATTAAAAATATTAAAATTTATATTAAATTGTGAGAAATACTTCCTTAATACAAAATTGTATGTAATCTAAAATTGAAATAACTGTAAATCAAAAATACAGTATATAATCTCTTATAATATTCCATGGGGAATTGCTTTTTCAACCCCTCAAAATTGGGAAAATTTGTGGTCTATCTAAATCCTTTATTTTTGTCCGCATTTTTGAACAAACTCATAGCAGCTTTTGTAGAGCTTTAAGTAACTAGAAAATGCAATAATAAAATTGCTTAAAGTTCACCCTGAAAAGGAGGTATGGGTTACTCAAAGTCGATCGTGGGAGGGCGGGGAATTAAAAGAGGTTATACGGTATATTTTTTTTGATTTTGCCTCTTGGCCGAAAACATTGAAGGAATATATATAAAAGTGTTGGTCCATTTATTTATTTTATTATTATTCATTCTTTTATTTTATGCTTTGGCGGAATTATTTTTCGATATTTTGGCATCCTTCTCTGCTGAAGGCGCGAATATTGAATCCGTATATCTTGCGAGGAATGTGCCATACCCAAGACCCAATTGGCCAATTCTCTCCCCCTCCCCCACATTCCCAACCCCATCCCAAATGTCCAATCTCGTCTCAAGCATCCAATCCAATTCCGCATCATTTTTCCAACTTTTTTGCAATTCACCGCCCACTCACCCATTTTTTAATTCCGTCGCCAATCCAAATTTAGAGGACGCACTCGAGAAAAATGCAAAAAGGAAGGCGGAAAATTGTCCGGATTTGTTGATTGGATTCGCCTGAAAATGACGCTTTTTCTGGAAATGACAAATTCATTAGAGAGAATTTGGGAATCGGAAATAATATTTTTGGGTGGAAGGAATTGGAAGACGTAATGGATGGCATGCGGGACAAAGGCGATAGAATGTAAATTATGGCCAAATGGGATTGGCACCATTATAGGTGGTGAATTTGATGGGTTAATTTGGCCAGATTCGATGAGTGAATTTTGTCCTATTATCCATTTATGGAATGGAAACATTTGGAAAAAGGTCCGACAGGAATAAGGACCATTGGGATTTGGAGGGATAATTTGAAAGAATTGTAAGCTAAAATGTGTAAAAAAGTGGATGTTCTGTGCCAAAATATTATTCCTTTCCACAATATTTTATGCCAATTTTCTTTTGAGGATAATCTATGCCAAATGCCATTGTAGGATTTTCTCGTTTTTAGATAAATGGCCCACTCCTTTTAAGCAAACTTTCGACCATTTCCCACGCATAAATTGCCGGCGGGTTGTTTGGCAAAAAATTGCGGTCCACGCCTAACAAAAATAATAATGGGCATTCATTTCAAGTAATGGCCATTCAAGGGAGGCTAAGATTTCTTAAGAGCCCATAAAAAATTGAGGAAGGAGACAAAAATTTGTTTTGGGAATGGCCAATTATATGTGAGTGTTCTGCCATTTTTCCACTGATGAATTATTCGGAACTGGAAAATGCTATGGATTATATAACATTGCATCAAGAATATGAAATTATTTAGGGAATGTTGTATAGGATTTGTTTGCTAGATTTTGGAGGTAAATATTGGTTTTTCTTATGGCCAATTAATGAAAAGGAAAGCAGATTAAAAGAATGGCATTTTTTTCGAAAATAGTAAGCGAATTTTTAGATCACTAATGAATTTACCGTTGGACAACTTTTGGCAATAAGTATAGAAATTAATGGATATATTGTGCAAATTTCAATGATAACCAAAATTTTTGCCGACATTTTTGGTCATAAATTTACCTAAATTTATTCATATAACTCCTATCTATCCAATTATATTCCTTTTGGCAATAGGCCGAATTTCCAATCGAAAATATTCCCAAATGAAATGATGGTTGATTGGTTGGCATCTGTATTAGATGATTCGATCCTTCTATTTCCAAGGTGTAATGAATTCAACTGCAGCAAATCCACCAATTCTCCCTCCCCTCAATCTCCTTCTTAAAGCCACATCTCCAAAAAAATATATGGCCGCGCGGCGTATATCAATTCCCGAAAATTTAGCCTCCCCATATCCTCCCTACCTTTTTGGGAATCAGCAAAATCGAATTGATCGAATGTATTTAAATCAATTAAAAACATTAAATAAATCATTTGCATTGAAAAAATTTGCCCAACTTCCTAAATAGCATTCACCTATTACCCTTCTCATCAAAAAACTTTAAATTAATGGCATCAATTTGTCGAATTTTCTCGGCATTTTTGTTAATATCTCTTTTCATATTTTTCCTCTCCGCTCCAATATTTTCATCGCCCATTTCGGCACAAAATTCGACAAAATTTGAAGGCGTTTAATAATCGAAATATGGGAGAATAAAACACTTTTCAATTTAAGAAAATAATCTGTATCAATATCAACATGTTTTAATGGAATACTTTGGTCAGCATACATGACTATCCATTTTTCTTAATAAGACAAACGAATAATTAAGCTAATTTGGCCATAAATTATCCCTGGTTAAAATTGGATTTTTTAATTTTGGAAGACCTGAGGAATATTCCCAATATTTTTCCGTAGAATACCATGAAAATTCCGATGGCCGATTTAAAAGAACCTTTGGCGTCGCCCGCAATAGCGTCAAACTATTGCCATTGCTTTATGGTAGTGGTCTGGCATGGGCAACTAAAAATGGCATCGAGAACCATCTCGCCAGAGGTGGCCAATTTGATCCCTCAACCGCCGTTGAAGATTTTCCGCAAGATGTTGCAAAAGGAGAACAATCACGGAATGTACAAATTACATTGAAACGTGGGAAAAAAAGGCCAAGAAAATAATGGCGTTGAAGAGAAGAAAAGTTGAAAAAAGTGGGAATGATCAATGATACCAAAAATGGATGGGTGAATGGCACAATCAAATTTTGTCCGAGGTCATATTTTCCTCAGAATGATTTGGAATATGGCATATTTTTGTGGAAATTTCATATTTTATAAATAAACACAAACTATTTTGCATAAATTGTTCAAATTTCTCGCAATACTGTTCATATTTCATTTTTCTGATGAATTATTCGAATTATAGACATAGAAAAAGCCGAGGATTATAATATAGCATTGCCAAAAGGAAACAATTATTTGGGAAATGTTATCTAGGATTTTGGGGATAAATTAAATATGATTTGGTTTTTCATATACTGTATTTTTCTATCGGAAGCCAAAGCCCCGAGGCTTATAAATTTCAGAGACCCTCTAGAGAGGACTTCTTTTAGGGTGGGCGGGGCTTCTGCTAGAGGGCGTGGGCTTCTAAAATAAAAGAAATACGGTAGCCAATTAATTAAAAGATTGGCAATTTTTGCTGTAATAATTAATACGCCACTTTTTACATCAATAATTAATTCCTACGTGTAGCGTATCAATTTCTGATACTATGGAAATTAATGGATATTATAATTATGTTTCAAATTTCAATGATGGCCAAAACTTTTCCCGACATTTTTTAGTCAAAAGTACTTTTTTATATTCCCTTGTATAATAGTCCGCATTTCCATTCAAAAATGGCTGATTTGTTGGTTGGCATCGATCCTTTTCTAAGGCAATGAATTCGCCAATGGCAAATCCACCAATTCTCCCTCCCCTCCCCCAACCTCCTTCTTAAAGCCACAGATCCCCAAATATCATAGTCGCGCAGCGTTCAATAAGCTGAAGATGGTCGCTTCCCCTCATTCTTTCTCTACCTCAAAAAACAAAGAAAATCATTTTTCATTTTCATTTTGGGAATGGGCAAAATCGAATAAATCAATGGAAAGCATCAAATAATAAATCATTCTATTCAAATCAAACTATTTTATCAATTCCAAATAGTGCCTTTGAAATCAAAAAAATGGTAGCAAATTGTCGATTATTCTCAATATTTTTGATGATATCCCTTTTTGCATTTTCCATCTCCGTTCCATTATTTGTATCGCCAATTTTGGAACAAGATTCGCCAAAATTTGGAGGTAATTATAATTGAAATATGGGAGAATAAATAAATTTCTTGAAAACAAATTGGTATCAATATAATTTTGGATTGGTCTTGGTCTTTTAAAATAAAATTATTTTTGTCAACATTTTGACATGTCATTTCTCATTTTTCCTATTTTTTTACATGTAAAATGGGATTTATTCAATTTGGACATAAAGAATATTCCCAATATTTTTCATAGAATTTCATCAAAATTTTGCTGGCCGGTTTAAAAGAAGCAGATTGCGGACATTCGTTAATACTGCTTCTTCTTATGCTTTAGTCGGTGCTTATGTTGGTGGTCTGACATGGGTAACTAAAAAAGCCATCGAAAAGGCCAGTGGTCGCAAAATGGAGAAGGGATACTTCGACAATTTTCCGTATCCATATCCAGAAAGTGTTGCAAAAAAGGAAGATGGCGAGAAACGGCGTGTGACAATTAGATTTAATAAACCGGGACAAAAAGGGCGAGGAAATGATGTTGGCGATGGGAAGAATTAGAAATTAGAAGATAATGATCGGCAAAAGGCAAAACAATTTGGCCAATATGGAACATGAATTTAAAAAAAAAGCATAAGCAAATTTATCCGATAAATATAATTATATTATTGAATATTGTCATATTTATTTGTTCCTTATGAAAATTCATTTTTCTTTATTAAAAATCCGATTTTTTCCACCACAATACCCCAAATTTCAAATCCTAGCTATCCACATCCAATTATACGAATTTTTTGTTATTTTTTATACAGTATTCTAGCTTTTTAAATTTTCGCTTCGAAAAATAAAGAAAAATAAGACTTTTTGTCCAAACCGTTTTTCGCTTTATTGCTGCTTTTCGGCAATTTATTGGTTTTGGGAAGGGATTAAACCAAAAACCAATGGTGTTTTCGGATTAAATATGTTGGAAAATCCTTAAAACCAGTTTTGAAATAGAGATTTAATAAATACTAGCAAAAAGTTTGATTGAAAATGTTTAATTTTCATTATTCGCTGAACTGATGAGCGATGAGCCTAGCCTTCACCGTTTTGTTAACATAAAATTTAATTAACATTTATCAATTATCCATCCATTCAATTTATGAATAATTTAGCCAAGCATAAAATGCAATTTCAAGGGAACAAAAATTTGAAGGAATTTATTCTCATCGAATATCCGGCTGTTGTGAAAAATTTGGATAAAGCAGTGGAGACACTTGGTGGATTGCAAGCAATTTCCAAGGTTTTCTCGGCATAAATTCCTAAATACCCTAAAATTCAGGCTCATTTTTCCTCAACCCCAATGGAATTGCAATTTCGCCCCGAAAATCCATTTCATTCATCTTTGGTTGCGGATCGACGAAATCAAGGCGTTGTTTTCTCGGGCCAACTGAATTTGGTGCTGCGATGTCGCCGACGAAAACCAAGGCCTGGCACTGGCGACGGTCAAGGAACGAGCAGAGAATTGACGGAAATTGAGAGAGAAAACAGCGAACAAATTGAAATCAAATGCCTTGGCATGGTTTGTTAATTGATTAATGGAAATTAAAAATTAATTTTGCCAATGATGCATTAAACAATTGGAATGAAAAATCATATTAACAATACGCAAGCAAATTAATTTAAAAAATATTGGAATTTTATGGAAAATGATTTCACATTTTAATCCACAAAATTTTGCTGGCCAAATTATCAAAAAACCATCCAAAATAGGGTCAATCGATAAAAATGATCGGTTCGATTGACCAAAGGCAGGATGGAACAAAAATCCCAAATAAAAAAATGATTTAAAAAGGCGAATCTGAGGCACCAATCAAAAAAATCATTCAAAACATTTGTTTTTTCTTAAATAAATGTATCCAATCTTCAGGTCTCTACCATTTACTCATTCCGGAATATATGTGATTTTCAATATTTACCACTCAGCAACATTACGGCCACACATCAAGGAGGTAAATATTACTAGGAAATAATGCAAAATTTAATCAAGAAAATTTTCTATTAAAAATTAAATTGATTTTTCCTCATAAGCAATTATTTACAGCAAAAGTTCATCAAGATTTATTGACCCAATTGGTGCCGTGCGACTTCCTCTCCGCACTAAATTGGTTTGAAGAACAACCACCAAACAGAACACAACGACCGAGAACAAGAGAAGGAGAAGGTTTTTAATAAATTTATATTAAAATCGAAATGTGACCTGAATAGTCAAATGGGTTAGTCATTAACTTCCACTTTCCGGGGTCCTGTGTTCGAACCTCCCTAAAAAAATAATCGGCATCGAATCGCTGGGAAGTCAATAAAATGGCTTTCTTAGTATTTGCATGGCTTGCCGTAAATTATAAGTCGCTAACACAGTTTGATTGCATTCTCAAATTAGTACAAATTATTGGATGCAATCAGGCAGGGTTGGCGCAACAAAATTTTTCAAACAAAATCTTATTGGTAAGGGCTGATTTTTAATGTCCCAAAAATTGAAATTTTTGAAATTGGTAAAAATTTGTTTCGAGAACCTCAAAATAGGTGATTTGGGTTTATATTGCATTTTTCTAATGAAATTTTCTTCCAATTGCCAGCCAAAAATACTTAGATTAGCTCAAAAGTATGTCAAAATATGAAATAAAATGTTCTAAATTGTATTTATGGCAACCCAAATGATTAGAAAACTATAAAAATCCACTCATTTATTAGCTTTAAAATATTTAAAAATAATTTTGCAATTTCCAACAGCCAACGTAACCGATGAATTGGAATTATTTTTGCCACCGTATCAATTCAGCCGATACAATAATCCATCAAAATTCCTTCTCCGCAATGAGGTCGACCATCGCGCTGTTCGGCAACACAATATTGGGCATGGAAGAAGTAGGAAAATAATTTAATAAAAATAAATATTGAATTATATATTTTAAAGGTCTTCGTTTGGAACGAAAAGCATTGACCATTGTTGTGAATGCCCGTGACCCATTTCCGGCAGAACCAAGCGATGAGGCAATTAAGGACGTTGAATTGAGGTACCACAAAATGCATTAAAATTTAATTTATTTGGTTAGATGCAAAAATTTGGAACATCATCGCCTTTTGACCGAATTATTCAATGAAAGACCGTTGTGGTCCCGGGTGGCCATTGCCTTTCGAACACACATCAACGATGCATTTCTCAAGTAATTCTAAAAAAATTTTTTAATTAAATTTATTTTAATTTTTTTTATTAATATTTAATTTTTTTAGGATTATCCTCGCCAAATATGCATTTTATATTACGAGCGGTCCCTGGTAAATGAAAATTTTACATTTTAATCCAATTTTCCAAAAATTGATTAAAGGGGTCGATTGTGGTGCCGTTTTGGTTATGACCCTCGGCAGGACCCGGAGGCCCGAAAATTTCAATCCCTGATGGTTAATTTCAAACGGAATCAGGTTTAAAACTTTTTGAAATTTAAATAAATTTTCGTAAATTTAAAGTATATTCCGGAAAGGCAACGCCTACGGACAAACACGTCGAGTTCCGGCCAAGCGACCGCCCAATTTTACGATTATATTTATAGGCCAGGTAACATTTAAACATCATTTTTAAATAATTTACTTTTTTATAGGTATTTTGCCCACAATTCGCCAAATGTGGTATTCAATTTGCGATGTTCAATTGCCGCTGGCACAGAAAATTTGCCGGAAAGGATGTTTAGAAACATTGCGAGAATGTGACCCGGTGCTTGGATGGTTGCCCGCGGTAAGAAAATAAATCTTTGGGATGTCGAAAAAGTATTGAATAGTGAAAAGATTTTGACGGTTCAACGGTTTGTCCTAGACACCCAAACATTATACCCAATTGATTGATCTCATCAAGATGCATCGATTGGTAATGATTTGGCATTGGCTTATATTTAACCAAATTTTAAATATGTTTTGAACCAAAAACAAAAATCGGTTCAAACAGGTTTAAAATAAAACCCCTAATTTCTTATCAAACCATGACAAATATACCATTCGATGCATCTTGACGAGATCTATCGATTGGGTTTAGGGTTTTGGCGTCAAGGACAAACCATTGAACCGCTAAAAACTTTTACCCATTTTCAATATTTTTTCGACAAATATCCATAATTTTTACTAATTTAAAAAATTTTCAGGGTCGACTAAATTCAATTCGACGTGCCATCAAAGACGATGTGGCATTGACCTCACAACGATTGAGCGACGATGGCACAACAATTGGTGGGGCAGATGCCGAAGAGTTGGAGGAGGAATATTTACACGATTTGGAGGAGGAGGATGACGATGAACCATTGGAATTATTGGATGATGAGGATGGAGGAGGAATGCCGCAGTTGCATAATATGTCAATTGGTGGAAATGATGAAATTGAATTGGATATTGAAGATTATTGAATTGAATTTTTAATGAATGCATAAATTTTTAATTTTTCCATTTTTTTGTTAATTTTCCATTGGCTTGTCCATTTTTATTGATTATTTTGATAATTTTTGTATTTTATTACGACAAATTTATGTCTATATATTAGCTGAATAGAATAGTTTGGAAAAGGAAAATGTCTGATGAAAATTTGATGAAATTGACCGACGAAATCAATGCTTTGAAAGATAAATTGAACAAAGTGGAAGGGCAGAATGCCGAATTGATTGAACAAATTGGAGAATTGAAGGAACAAAACACTGAATTGACCGATCAAAACAGAGAAATGAAGGAACAAATTGAAGAATTGACAGGCAACAATGCCGAATTGACCGATCAGAACAGCAAATTGATGACAGAAATTGAAGCGATGAAAGCGGAAAAACTTCAGGTATGTTTTCCAATTTATTTAAGAAAATTGTACAAAACTCGCATTATTAAATATTTTAAATGCTTAAATTACTCATAAATTTTTACAATTAAGCGGAATGATCAAAAACAAGCAATTCCATCAAGTCAAAATTCTTCACAACAAATGGAAACAGGAGAAGAAAATTCCACCGATTTGGAAAAGGAAATGTATGGAAAAAGACCAAAATTGACTCACCGAAGGTTAGTTAATAAAAAAACTTATCGAAACTTAAAAATGTTAATTCAGTGTACCAAATCCAAATTGTCTATTCGATACACTTAAATGGCTTAAACGCAAAGAAATGGCCGATTCATGTTTAAGCACCGCAAGCCGAGCATTCAATCGACTTTGCTGGCCAAAATTGCATGGAAGGGAAGTGAAGCCACATCGTGTCCAACGCCTTACAACACTTTATGAACAAGACAGTGAATCGTTCAATCTTCGAGCAAAATTGGGCTTAAGCGATGTCGATGATTTTGCCACTCTGCCGCAGAATTACACAATTATCCCAATTGCCAACATTGACCCTCTGGAATACATTACGGGCTTCCGTCA
Organism: Pratylenchus scribneri; assembly: GCA_030063045.1. Taxonomy (NCBI): domain Eukaryota; kingdom Metazoa; phylum Nematoda; class Chromadorea; order Rhabditida; family Pratylenchidae; genus Pratylenchus; species Pratylenchus scribneri. Next base: position 3,937,527 of record JAQSEB010000001.1, on the reverse strand, counting down.
AATCCATTTTCGGTAATCTATATTAATAATTTAAATAGAAATATTATTTTTTTTTTAGCTTTTTGGATGGCCAAATTCTTGAATTTCTGGAAATTATACTCCCTTCCATCAAAACAATTCATCTGCATTTTCGTTATGATTGCACTGTGGAGAGATGGAAAGACATCCGAATTGGCCCAATTCGCCGTTTGCTCACAATATTGGCTCCGAAAATTTCAAAAATACATTTTATGGATATCGAAAATTTTTTGGATTTCGACTGTTACCTTCATGGCTTTATTGAAGAAATTCAACACATAATAATTCTTGATGATGCAACGGAAAAATGGGAAGTTTGGAATGTGCATGAGCTTGCGGAATGGCTAAATACTGAAAGGGCAGACGGGGAACCCAAACTACTTTCCGCATACAAAGGAGAGGAGAGGAACAATTTCGTTGATCGCGTCAAAAAGGTTGGTAATGAAATATTAATTTATTATAAACAATAGGATGGGAATTATTTTTATTTCCAAAAATTTCTTTGGCTATAGTCATGTTTGGAGACTGGCAAAATAGATTACTATTTTTCCTTTACCTTAATTCTTTACTTATTTCTTATTGACAAAAATATTATTGTAAAATATTTACACAAACAAAATTTTATCCCAACTTTTAAAATAAATTTAGGAATTTTTGGAATCAAAACGAAAGGCCGCCTTCATCATCGATCTGGGACAAACTAATATGGAAGATTTGACTTTGGAAAATGAAGCAACTGGAGAAATATTGTCCTTTTATCAAGGCGGAGAGCATCAATATATTGTTCGTCATCCAAAAGGAATGGAACATTTGAGAACAAATTGGGAGGAAAAATTTGCCATGGATGAAGACACTACCGAAATTGGTCTTGAGATTGAGGAAATTGGGGTAAGACTCAATTGTTTTGGAATAGAAAAATATATTATTACAGTTATTCAGTACAAATGGAGATTGGTCCCCACGTGGGAAAGAGGATGATGATGATGACGGAGAAGAAGATGATGAGGACAATGATGACGGAGAAGAAGATGATGAGGACAATAATGATGAGGATGATTGAGAAGATCACAAAGGCTTCTCTAATGGAATTTGGATTCAACCGCATTTATTATTTATTGAATGACGACCAAATTTATGTCTGATGAATTATTTGTTGCACTCTGATCATTATTGACGATAATTGTTTTGCTTTAATTTTCAATATTTGCAATAAAAATGAGACGATTTTTTGTTCTATTTTTATTTTCTTTTTTTAGTAACAAGACGCTTTAATGATCTCACCCATTCCCAAAATATGGTAGCAAAATATTTGTGAGAACTTATTTCAAAAAATGAAAATGTTCAATTTCTAAGTTCATTCTGGAATTGTAATTGCGATTGTAATTGTAAGTTCATTCCGGAAGGGATTGTAATTGTAATTTCTCACAATCAAATCTAATTAGCAGTAAATGTGTTGAACAAAAATAATTTAAATTTATATTTATTAATCAATTGTTGTAAATAATCTTGGGAAAAATACAAAAAATTGTATAATAAAAATGATATGAATTATACTTTGGGGAATAGCACAAGTGGAAATATTATTGAAATTAATTAATTATTATGGAGGTTAAGTGTGTGTGGAGGATATGATAAAAGGCAATATAATTTGAGTGAATTTCTTCTACATATGGGCCCATCCTTTGGCTCTTTTCACTGCCTCCAGCCATTGTCCAAATTCCTGTTTTCGCAAGTCCGCCTCCATTGTTGGCTCGTAAATTATCATACTTTTGGGTCGTCGTTGTTGCAAACATTCGGCCATCCTTGATAAACTGAATGAATTAAAATTAAAACAATTAATTTATTTTTGTTAATTTTTACTCGACAAATCCAGCGCCAATGCCAGCGGCCAATGCGGCGCCCCAACCCGAAATTTCCGGCATTTTTGCGCATTCCAATGGTCGACCCAAAATGTTGGCTTGCAGTTGGTTGAACAGTGAATTACGGGTCATTCCGCCGTCAGCCTAAAATTAAAAATTTAATTTCAAAAAATATATTTAATAGCCAAAAATCAGCTAATCGAGTTTAATTAACAATTAAAAATAAATAAAAATGAAAGCCAACCTTAAGTGAGAGAACAGGAGTATCGGCCATGTCATGTTCGACGGCTTCCACCATTTCCAGTGTTTGGAATGCGACGGCTTTGAGGGCAGCCAGGCAAATGTGCGCACGAGTGGCCGATTGGGTTAGTCCACAAATGATGCCTCGGGCCGACGGGTCCCATTGAGGAGTGTAAAGACCAGTGAAGCAGGGAACTGAAAAATAAATTATTTTTGTCTATTAATTTGACTTTTACCAAAATAAACATCCTCCGTGGTGTCAACGCTGCCAGCGAGTTGCTCAATCTCATCGGCTTCTTTGAAGAATTGCAAATTGTCGCGCAAAAAACGAACAACATTTCCGCCGATTGAGCCGGAACCCTCCAGGGCATAACAGACTGGCGAATTTTGGCCGAACTTAAAATTAATATATTATTTATTTTATTAAAAAAAAATACCTGATAGGCAATTGTGGTGAGCAATCCATTTCGCGAAGTCAATGCCCTTTGGCCGGTGTTGCAAAGCATGAATGTGCCTTTAAAATTAAATTAATTTAAATTAAATATAATTTATTTACCTGTTCCGTAAGTATTCTTTGCTTCGCCTGCTTTCAAACATCCATGCCCTAGAAGTGCACCTAAAAAATTATAATAAATGTTATTTCGATTTAATTTTATTTTTTGCTCACTTTGTTGGTCGCCCAAGCAGCCGGAAAGTGGAGTACCTTTCAAAGGACCTTAACAAAAATAAATGAAAATTAATATTAAATAAATAATTTTACCGTCTTTGATGTGGCCAAATATTTCTGCGGAACTTCGAATTTCGGGCAAAATTTCGATTGGAATTTGGAAGAATTGGCAAAGTTCAGTGGACCATTTTCGTTTGTGCAAATCCATTAGAAGTGTTCGACTCGCATTGGTCACATCCGTGGCGTAGATCTGCGAATGATAAAATTAGAATATTATTCATAAAAGTGAATTACCCCAAGCAATTTCCACATTAGCCAAGTGTCAACGGTGCCAACCAAAAGATTTTCTGTAATAAATGACGGATTGAATTTCCTAATTGTAGAAAAATGACTGTGTAATTTACCATTTTTGAGTGCATTTTGCACTTCGGGCACATTGTCCAGCATCCAACGCAATTTGAGGGCACAAAAATATGGATGAATGGGCAGACCAGTCTTCGCTTTGAAATGATTTTTGTTGCTGAAAAATAAAATTTATTAAGTTAAAAAATTAGCCGCTGACCAATTTGGCGTTTTTCGAATGTGCTGTTCGGCCAAATCATGCGTCCGACTGTCCAACCAAACGATGGCATTGTGCAATGGTTGGCCGGTTGTTTTGTCCCAAACAATTGTAGTTTCTGAATTTGAAGTTAAAATAATCAATAAGTTCGAAAATTCCCTAATATTAAACCTCGCTGATTTGAAATGCCCACAGCCCGGATTTGATCGGCCCCAATGCCATTTTGGGCTTTCAATTTGGCGCATGCCCCTTCGATGCATTCAATGACGGTCTCGTAAATTTCTGTTGGGCTCATCTCAACGTAGCCTGGCTCCGGGAACAGCTGGGACACTTCTTTCTGCAAAAAAAAGTGAAATTGAATTTAAATTTAAGTATCAGAAAATTTTGGATTTTTAATAAATTCCCAGGAAATTTCCATCCGTACTGTATCCTCCAATGGAGTCAATTCCAACTGAAAAATATTCAAAATGAATTCAAATTCAATGTTTTTTTTCCAAAAAAAACATTTGGTACTATTGAAGTTTACGGGCTGAAAAAAAGGATGAAGAAGAAGTGATGAAGTTGAGGATGATCTTCTTCTCTTCTTCAACATTCCCATCATCATCATCATCCTCATCATTATATTCTTCTCCTACTTCCTATTCTTCTTCATCATCATCCTCATCATTATCTTCATCTTCTTCCACTACTTTCTCTTCTTCATCATCATTGTATTCTTCCCCTACTTCCTCTTCTTCTTCATCATCATCATCTTCATCATTATCTTCTTCTTCTTCCCCTGCTTCCTCTTCTTCTTCATCCTCGTCATTATCTTCTTCGTCTTCTTCATCGTTTTCCTTTTCCAGCCCGTAAACTGGATAGTACCCCACATTTACATTTACCCGTTCACTTTTTCCGTTTCCTCAATCCGATATAATGAATTTAATTTGTTAAGTTTAAAAATCTTTACCTGATGACTGGCCATCATTTCGCCGCTTTCCGAATCGAAAATCAGGAATCGGCTACTGCTGGTGCCTTGGTCGATTGCGCCAAGCAAAACCATTATTATGTGAAGTGAATGGATGGTAGGTGAATTGAGGAAATTATTTGTTGAATTGATCAGCGCTTGAAATTAGCAGATTTATTCGCTGCTTGAATTGAGCTAAAAAAAATTAAATATTTAAACAAAAAAGTAAAAAATGAAATGTCCAAATGTGAAGTTTCTGGAAATTTTAAACCGTAAAAATAATTTTCGGGGCAAAAATAAAGGAAAATTAGTGGGAAAATACTGATGGGAAGCGAAATGATGGAATTATTTGCACTCGACCATCGACGAGTTTTTATTTTTTTAAATTATGATTGTCGCCTATATAAATAAATCCTCGCGCATCCGTCTCTGATGTTTTGTGGTGGCGGCGGTGATTGATAAACAATAAATAATAATAAATTTCGAAAATGATTGGACCTTGCTGTGATTCTTAAAAACAACAACGCGAGCTTTTAAAAAGGAAGAACAGCGCAGGAATTGAAACTGGTTTCTACTATTGGTTTCCTCCATTTTGTTGATGATGTCTATGTTCATGATCGTTTTGATTTTGTTGTTCATTAAATAGTAGCAAAAAATTGGGAATTAGGCGAATATGGTTATGCGTACTGATTTGTGGATGGATATGAAATAAATGAATTATGATATGAATATGAAGGGCGGAAATATTCGAAAAATGAATTGGGGAAAAACAGAAAAATTTGATCAACAATAAAATGAGAATTTGGGGAATTTGCATTTTTCATGCTCATAAAATAATAAATGTTGTGTTGTGATGTGAAATTGGATGAGGTAGGAAGAATAAGGAAGTTATTTTTTGTTTATGAGGAATTTTAATTTTAAGCGGAATTAAACAGAAAACGAAGGGAATGTGTTGATGGGAATGGGAAAAGGAAGAAGAAGCAAGTGCGATTGATGGTTTTTGCTATTTTTAATTCCCTTATATACTTTTCCTCCGCACCCGCCTAGTCTCCATGCCCTCGCATTGCCCCCATTATTAAAAGGGAGAACAGCAAGAGTTGAATGAAACGCTTTTTTGCTCTTTTTGTGTAATTTTTTAAAGAAAGAAAATAATTTCTTTAAATTAGCAAAAAGAAAAATTAGATTGGATGGAATAGAATAGGGATCAAAAAATGTACAATGATGTTGGAATTGGAAACCATTTTTTGCGTCAACACCACCAAACTTGTGATTGTGATGCAGCAAAAAGTGGCACAAATGGTATCTTTGGATCGGATGATGGAATGAATGGCTGATGAAATGGAGTAGCAAAAGTACTTTGGTATTTTGTGAGGCGTGGTCAACGCCAAATATGGGACCAAGGTCCATTCACCCCTGTGTGGTGAGGTGGTGACCAACACAGACCAGCAGTCCAAGGCACAAAGTTTCATCACATCAGAGTCCATGCACACCCCAACCCCAAAAATAAAGAAATAAAAGCATATATCAGCCAGAGGGAATCTCCGCTTCGGGTTTGAGACGAGGACGCGAAGAAAGCGCAATCGGCGGTGGACTGGATGAAACATTTTTGGGTCGGCGGCACTCGGAATGTCGGAATTTTCACATATAATTGATGACGATTGGTTACTTTTGGTTGGTTGGGTCCATCGTCAACTCGTCTTTGGGTCGTCCGACCAATTCCAGCAAATTCTATCATCCGTCATCCCCAAGGGTTTATCTTATCTTCAATTCGCCCATTCCTCTCTCCAATTTTGGGTGCAAATGCACTGAATGCCCTTCTTTAAGGGTGCATTGGCAACCATAAAAATGCTCAAAAGTGGAACTGGGGGGAATGGAATGTGGGTGCTGGGCGTCCTCCAAGTGCACATTAACAAAATAATAACGGGACTGATTCATATCAATCAGTCTTTAGAGTACTTAAATTACGTTGCTCCGTTGTCTGCAAGACAAATTTTAAAATCGAATAATTTATTTATTATATTTTGAATAAAAATAAATTTATTAAAGGAAATTTCCTACATAAAAATCACAAAAATTTCATTCATTTTTGGCCATAACATAAATGAGTAAGGTGATGAGAATGCAATGTAATACAAATTGGTGTCGTCGAACAAATTGCTTCACATCATCATTGATCATTTGGTTTTGTTCTCTTTGTTGATATTCCGCCCACCAATTTTGCCGCTCCGCTTCTCTATTTGCGTTCATTTCTTCTTTGGTGTTGTTTCGGTTTGCCGTATTTCTTCTGTTGGCCTCGGGTTTCTTCCGCTGCTGGAACTGTTCCTGCATCATGGCTCGCCAAATCTGCAAAAATAAATAAATATATATTGATTGATTCTGACTTATTAAAGAATTAAAATTTAGAAAAACCATTTATTTCTTTTATTGTTTTTATAAAATATTTCACATATTAGAATTTATTTATACTAGCGATGGACTCAAAGAATTAATTTGAGAAGAAAAAAAGTCGAAAAATTATTTTCATCACTGGGAATTGAACCTTCGTACCAACTACCAAAAACTAATGGTTTTACCGACTGCGCTATCCAGTTCTGTGCCCCCTGCATCAGTTTTTATATAACTATTCATCGCAAAAAATCGAAATCTATGCAAATTTGCATATTTCTTGGTCACTCCAAAATGATTGAATAAAAATCAAAAAATTTAATTGCTAAAAATAAGCAAATTGAATTGGACCGCAAAATTTTTTTGTTTAATTTTAAATAAAATTGCCAAAATAATCCATCCCTCTTTTTCCTTACATTATAGGGGTCAGCCCATTTTGGGATTTCGTTGGATCTTCTTGTGTAGGACGAACGGAATGCGGCACCACTGAATGGGGGTCGTTCGCCAGCCGATGGTCTCCACTTTTGCTGTTGTTGCCTCCATTGTTGGTAATATTCTCTAGCTTGGGCTCTGCGAAGATTTTCTTCCCAATCATCCTTCGAATTGTATTGTTCCGATGAGGTCTTCCGGCTGCTGCTGGCGGTGGTCCATTGTCCCAATAATTCTTCGTCATAAAGGCGTCGCTTCTGAAAAATTCGATTTTATTGGCAAAAAATTATTAATTGAACCTGTTCATCCCGAAGAGTTTCATAAGCTTCACGAATTTGTAGGAATTTTTGGGATGAACCATCGGCGTCGGGACCGAGCACGTCCGGATGGTACTGAAGTTTTTTGCATATTTCGATTTTGAAGAATTAAACCTTTTTAGAGAGCATTAAAAATGCATTTTTGATCTCTCCCTGGCTGGCATGCCGACCAATGCCCAACACTTGGTAATAATCACTGAAAATAACAAATTAATTTATTCTTTTGATGAACAAAATTGTTTTAATCAATTTTTGGGGTTTATATTTAAATTCACAAAAAAAAAAATTAATTCCAAAAAAATTATTTAATTTAAAAAAATTATTTAAAATTTATTTTCTTCTTAAGCCGAATTTCTTTCATTGAATTAACCTGATTTGGCGGCCGTTCATGGTGGAAAAATATTTTCTGATAGGTAAATGGATGCCATATGCCTCGGCCCAGTCCAAGCAAATTATTGTTTTTATGCCAATAGCCCTCCTTCTTCTTCCTTTTTTGCATAACATTCAAATTTGGCCAATAAAAATTGATTTAAGAAAAATAAGCGGTGTAAAAATAAAAATGTCAATTTAACATTTTAATTATGATCAAAGAAAATTGAATAAAAATTTATTATTGATAAACAAAATAATCAGAAAATATTAAAAAAAATGCCTAAAATCACAAAAATTATTTCCTAATCAATGCCGATTGATTTGTGGAGGCAAAAATAAACAACAAAAACAGCCATCAAATAGAGGAGAGAGGTCAATTTTTGGTAATTCTTCCGCCATCGCCAACCGTTCGTCTCCCTTTCCCATATTGTTTCCACTCGCCGTTGGTATTTTGTCCATGCATTTTCTGGTTTTTCTTCCTCGACCTGGAAATTAAGGAATTAAAATATTTTTTGCAAAAATTTTGATCCCATTTTGAGTTCAATTCGCAAACCTTGATTTCTTCCTCTTCCTCCTGTTGCTGCTGTCTCCGCTGATTTCGTTGCCATGAAGTCTCATTCCGATTGCGAATTTTGCTGGATTTTGAACTTCTGGTGCCGCCTAAATTACCAAATTCTGACTGATCCCATTGATTGTTTGATGTCGCTGCCGTAGTATTTTCAATCAATTCTCTGTCATAGATACGGCGTTTCTAGATAAATTTTTGATAAAAAAAAATAAACCAGCTTTATTTTAATAGTTTTTTGTTACGAAAATATAAAGTAAACGGTTAGTTTAGGTAATTCTGGTGTCTCGAACTAAACGGATAATTTTTCTACCGGTTTATAATTTTTTTCTTCGCAGCCTTTTTGTTTTTAATTGAACCTGTTCATCCCGAAGTATGTCATAGGCTTCACGGATTTGAAGGAATTTTTGGGCTGAACTATCGCCACCACCAGAACCCAGTACATCCGGATGATACTAAAAATAAATTAGAAATAAGTGAATAATATTTATTCAAACCCTCTTTGACAGCTTGTAAAAAGCGTTCTTTATTTCAGCTTGACTTGCTTTTCGCTCAATTCCCAGCACTTCATAATGATTGCTAAATTATTTAACATATCAATTAATTCGATTTATATTAAACTTTATTAATTTTTGGCATTTGTTTGTAGCAGAAAAACAGCGTAAATTGAATAGCTGTTGATGAAGTGGAAATTGGGTAGTAGAAATAAATAATCTCATTTTATTTGCCAATCATTAAAACTAAAAAAATTAAATACTAAATTTCCAAAATTTTTGAACACTATAATGTATATGTAGATAAAATATTATAGGTAAAAGGTAATTGATAAAAAATTTAAATGCAATAAAATTGAATTATTTATTCAGATAAATTATTCATTCATCATTCATCAGTCAATCAAAATATTTATCTCATTCATTGTTTCCTCTTTTCGCTCAAATTGTTTATCCAAATCATCCACATTTGTTGTTGTTTCGCCGTCATTTTTGCGTCGAATAAGGAAATGTTTAGTAAAGTACAAAACATCGGGCTTCAGCTGCAATTCGAGCATTTCCTTCGTTGTATTATTCTTAATTTCAAATTTCCGGTCTAGAACATTAATAGGTAATTTGTAAAGCATAATAAAATTGACTGGTTCAGTGGAATGGCTAAATTCCTTAAATAATAAAATTTAAAATATATAATAGTGTTCCCACTAGGACAACAAATATTCCCATTTCTTACCTCCTTGACGCGTTCTATGAGTTTTTCCATGAATTTTTCTTCATTGAATCCGATCCCGCTAAGTGTAGCCGGTAAATGAATTTCGAGCATTTTTGGCTTGCCATCTTCCCTTGGTGTAGTCAACCATTTCAGTGCCAAATCCATATCAGTTTTCGGTTTCACATTTTTCAGGCAAATTGATTGAAGGCCAGAAATAAAGTTGGGATAGAGTTCGTCCAAATCGGTGGTTAAAGCTTCGCGAAGTTCCAATTTGTTTATTTTTGGAGCCAACGGAGCCAACATTTCCATCAGACATTTAATTTCGTCAAATTGCAGTTTGTGAAATTTTACATTGCAAAAATAAATGTTGACCCCATTGAGCAATGGAAGAATGATGCGAACAAATCGCAGAACCCGTTCATCAATAAAACTAAATTAAATTGAGCCTCAAGTTATTACAAATTGTTGATATAAAGTATTACCAGATACAAATCCATTTGAATCCAATGATGTACTCGGGTGGATCGATGTCCGCAATTGGAATTCGAATGTCTTGGTTCTCTTTCGTAAGAATATCCTCAAAATGTCCATTGCCTTGATCATCCCACTTCCGCTCATGTAAAAAGAATAATCTCTTGACAATGCGGGGTCTCACTGTTCTTCCATGTAATTTTGGCCAACAATATCGATTGAATGTATATGAGGAAGTGGGCAGCGAGGATTGTGCCAATTCCGGTCGTTTGAACCAGTCCAAACAATCAGGCAACCAGCCACCGAATCGAAGTCTTAAATAAAAAATAAATTAGTACAATTTGATGACTATTTTTCAAACCTTTTCTTGGCAGATTTCTGTTCATTGTTCTCAATTTCCTCAGACGAATCTTTGTTGATCGAAGCAGATGACTAAATTTGTTGGATTACTTTGAATATAAATTTAAATTTAACCATTTCCTCAGTTAATTCCTGCATTCCTTCCGCATTTTGATTTGTAGTTCCAATAATTCCTTCGCCACAATTTTCTTCACTTCCAATTTTTTGTTCGTTGTTATCCATTTCAGATTCAATTTAAGTAAATAATTGCTGATCGATTTGATTAATATAGTTTTTAGAATATCTTTATAAATAGAAAAAATCTCATTGTTTAGTATCAAAGATTAAGTATAAATCAGTTTTATCTGGGTTCGGACTTCAGATATGACAATTTAGTGTTCCTATATCAATCATGGTCCTTGGGTTCTGGGCTTTAAAATGATACTAATTTACACGATGCTGGGCTGCTCATCAGCACTCAGCAGTTTCAGATTTCAGAATAGAATTTCAGTCCAGCAAATTCAGGGACTGCGGCTCGGCTGTCTTGGTTTCCGCATTCCGCTTATAAGGGAATTGTAAAAGACATTTTATCCAAACCGGTTTTATTTTTCAACAGTTTGCGGGGCGGGCGCGGCGCACGGGCGGTCGTGGCTTGCAGGGATTAAACCAAAAAAAAGCAATGATGTTTTCAATTAGCGAAAACTCTTAAAACCAGTTTTAAAAACACGATTTAAAACTAACAAAAACATGGTTTGACGTTTGATTAAAATATTTTAATTTTCATTTTTCGCTGAAAAGAGGAACTGAGAATCCATGGTTTTACAATCGTTAGAAAATTTTTTAAATAATTTCCATTTCCTTCCAGCAATTGATAGATATAATAATTCATCAACAACATAATAAAAAATTATGCTAACCTTCAATGAACTTACTCGCTGGACTGGACTTACACTCTTCGAACTGAACATGCATTTGATTGCACTTTTGATCAGCACAATTTTATTGGTTATTTTCCGTATAAAATATTAAGAAATTACTTTGAAATTCAGGTTTTCAAGTGTCAATTCGCCTTTGCCATCAGTTTTATGCACGTTTTCTCCCCACTCTTCATTGCCTCCGCACTGAATTTATATTTCCTTATCATTGTATTCATTCGGGCCGTAATGGAGGATCGGCAATTCAAGCGGGCCGTAATGAAGTTAGCATTTTGAAAGAATATCTAACCTTACAGGGCTGCCAGATGGTTTTTCACTTTGGGGGGCATTTTGGTATAAAAAAGGGGGCATTTGGGGGGCATTTCCGCTAAAAAGGGGGCATTTTGGGGGGCAGTTTTAAAAAGTGCCAAAAATGCGAAAATTTTTGCCAATAATGGCCGCGCAGCGAAAAATTAGACCAAAAAATGGCCGCGCAGCGAAAAATTAGACCAAAAAATGGCCGCGCAGCGAAAAATTAGACCAAAAAATGGCCGCGCAGCGAAAAAAATGACCAAAAAATTGCCGCGCAGCGAAAAATTAGACCAAAAAATGGCCGCGCAGCGAAAAAAATGACCAAAAAATTGCCGCGCAGCGAAAAATTTTGAAGAAAAATGATCCATTTGGGGAAAATTTTAACAAAAAATCAAAAGGGGGCATTTGGGGGGCAACTCGGCTCGGGGGGCAAAAAAGGGGGCAAAATCCTAAAAAGGGGGCAAATGCCCCCCGTGGGTGGGTATTCTGGCAGCCCTGCTAACCTATCTTATTTTATTTAGCAATGCTTTCCACTTCAAACGTACGGCTTTGGTGGCATTTTTTGAGGTTAATTCAAAGTTTCAAAGATTAAATTGAAAAATCAAATATCATTAATTTAACAAATTAAACCGTACTTTTGACATTCGGATAATTAAATAGGTAACTCTGGTTGCGTGGGCCCTAAAAATAATTTGGATGAATGGCGCGGCCTATTTCAATTTGAACAATTCACAAAATGGCATTAGAAGAAGAAGGGCCGCAATAAATAAAATGTTAGTATAAATGGTGCCAAACACCACTCAAACAAACAAATTCATAAATGAATTTTAAATTATTTAATTTAAAAACTTTTTCAGGTCTTCCTTTGTTACAAAGTGGAAGGCGATTTGGAGCATGAAAAGGTGGCGGTGGAATCGGCCTACTGGGTGGTACTGATGCCAATTTGGATTTTGCTGATCATGCTTTCTGTTCATGCCTGCCGACTTTTGTGAAATTCAATGCTCAATAAAAAAAACATAATTGATTCGATCTCTTTTCAATATTATTTATTTTGTATTTTTTGATTTATAAATTTTATTAAAATTGAATTATATTCATTTTAAACATTAATTAATGTTAATATTCTACATTTACAAATATTTTTGAATATTTTAATGTATATTTTATTCCACAATTTTTAAAAGATGAATTTCCTCCTACAATTTATCATTTTTAATCGAAATGAACAACACGATTGGAGGGAGTAGCCGTAAAATTTGCATTGTTTTGAAGCGAAAGACGCCGGTGGACGGGAATTATGGCAGTGTGCTACAACAAAACAATGCACTGACAAATGAACAACAACAAGGCGAGAAAAGGCGGAGGCTAATTAATAATGAGGTTGAGGTTTGTTTTATTTTAAATTAAATGGAAAATATAGCATTTATAAGAAATTTTAATCTGATCAATTCTCGATCCATAATCCAAAAATCAAACCAAAAAATCATAAATTTAATGGTAATTGATTATTTAAGAACCATTAATTTAAATTTATTATTCATCAACTAAATTCAGGAAGAAGAATCCAGCAAAAAATGTCAATCGCAACCGAATCACAAAAATGGGAGAAAAGAAAGCAATCAGCAACACACAAACGCCTTCGTCTATGAAAAAACCGCCATTCTTCCAGCATTGGATTGCAACAATACGCCAAATAAATCAACGAAAACAACCAATCGGTGCTCTCCATCATCCATTCCCTCCACTTCCACTACCCACAAAAGGTTCATTTTTGATGAATAAAATTACAAATAATTACAAAATTAATTTTTCAGTCCATTTCTTGCCTTCCAAAGTGGTCAAAACCCAAACCATTCCCCTCATTCATCTTCCTCCCCATCTTCATCGGCCAATTCCTCACCTCACTCCTACAAACGGCATCATAGGAGAAGAAATAGAAGCAGTGAATCTTCTTCAATCTCATCTTCCGACGACTTTTCATCGATCAGCAGCCACAGAAGAGTTCATCACCGCCGAACCAGGCCAAGGCGTGATTCTCATCATTCTTCTCCCGGCGGTGGATCCTCATCTTCCACCAATGAAGATTATTCCACAAATTCTTCGCATAAATCATCATTTGAAAGTGAAGAGGAGGAGGAGGAAACCATTGAAAGCAGCCATGAGGATGAGGATGAGATGGATGATAAAGAAGACAATGGCGGATTGCCGGCCGCATTTGCTTGTGCCAAAAATGGAGATGAGCGAAATGGGGGGAGGAATGAGGATACGGGGGAAATGTCCGACCATGAGATGCAAATGATGCGCCGCAGACAACAATTGAGGTAAAAATTTGGTTTTAAAAATTATTATTAATTAATTGGAAGTTCAATTTTAGTTTAAATAAGATCCAAATTTGTTTTTAATTATTTTGAAATTCCTAAATAATTAAAAAATTTGAATTTTGCAGGAATAAAGAGCGATGGCATTTGCTGAAATATCGACTGCTGACCGCATCCGGAATGAACCGAAATGGACAAAGGGACGATGAAAAAGAAGAGGAAGCCATAGAATGGAATGAAGAAAAGGAACGAGAGTTCGTGTTTAGTCTACTATGACAAAAATTAAATTGGATGGTGCATAAATTGCATAATTAATAATTGTAATACATTTTTCATTTTAAAATCTTGTAAATTAAATTAAAAAATGTGAATTTGATGATAAAATTTAATTTTAATGATAATCTTTCACATTGGATTTTTCCATTTTTTATCGCTATTTGACTCCGTATCCGTATATCCCCATCCATTCCAATGCTGTGAAAATATTGATTGAATTAGCAGCAGTTGATTTTACTTCGCTGCTATTGGCTTATATTGGATTGATTGGGATAAATGCTTTAAGAAAATAGGTTTATTAATAACAATGACGGCAGAGGTAGATGTAGATCGATTTATAATTGACTATTGCCGGTCATTGAAGAGAAAAATCAAAAGAAACATTTAAAAAAACAATCAATTTTAATATTGATTTTTTGATCAAATTAATTAAACCATCTTTATCTGCTGGTTTATAAATTTTGGTTATTTTAGTCGCATTTTTAACCTAAATTTTTAGATGATCAAATGAAATAGAATAGTTCAATTTAGAATGGATTTGAACTTATTGCCGCAAATTAGATAGTAGTTAGGCCAAAACATGGTTAGTCATTTTTAATAATTTTAACAAATTAATTTATTTTGTTTTAAGTTGCCAAGACGTCGAGGCTTTCAAGCCGGAAATGTTCAGGAGAAAACGCGAACCCATATGCTCTTCTCCACAGCCGCAGATCGCACAATTGCCAAAAGGAAACGACGACCACACAGTTTAAATATTCCAATAATAATTTAATTTAACAAAAATCTCCAGATAAATTCCATCAAATGCAGCAGCATAAAAGAGATGAATTAGTCCAGACCGGCCCGGATGAATTAGATCCATCCCAATGGACTGGAAATCAACGGGTCATCCATTTTGGGCCAATGGCACAACGCGATCCATTCTTCTATTTCTACCCAAAAGGATGGGATTTACTCTATCCGGCACAGTTCGGCTTCTTCCCATATCGAACAAAGTTTGTTAAAAAAATACAGAAATTAAATTTAAATAGCAATTTTACCAAACAATTATTAATTTAATAATATTGGATATTTTAAAAAATATTGCTTTTATTTATAGAAGATCGAACCAATTAAAATTATTTAATTTTGCAGTAAATTCCGAGGCAATTCAGCAGTCATTTGTGTTTGGGCATTTGGCATATTTTTATTGTTGGGCGGAGCACTGATGATCTATTTGGGATATTTTCTCGTCTACAAGCGTCCATTCTGGCGATGGACCGAAGCCGAGTTGGCCCAATTGATTCCTCCAATCCAAATTGCCGGCCCAATTTTGGCGGTTTTGGGCATTTTGCTGATTCTATTGGCCATTGGATGCACAATTAGCACTTCTCAGGTTTGATAGTATACATTTTATTTGCTTAATTATTTTTAAAATTGACTTTTTTAATTTTCTAAAAATTCACAAATTTTCAACAGAAAAAATTTCATTAGAAATATTTGTTTTGAGAAATATTAAATAGGGTTCGTTTAGCTCAATGGGTTAATTCCCTGAAATTTACAACAAAAGTTAATTCCATGGAAGGAATGATGAAAATATGAATAAAGTGGGAATCTCGATTAGAATTGAAGATTCAATGATTCAAACAAAAATTATTTTATTATTCTGACCTTCCTTTTTATTCCATTCTTTTTCCAGTTTTTGAGTGACAAATTGCGCCATCATCATCATCGGGATCAGCCGGCCTCCGTCACCGTCTACACCACTCATTATCAGGTTTTTAATTTTTATTTTAGTAATTAGCCAAAAATTTAATTTTGCCTCATTTTAATTTAAAATTTAATTTATTCCATTCCCATTCATTTAATATAGCAACCCCGTGCCATCTATGAGGTCAATCCCTATCAACCAATGGCCCCGCCAGCCCACACTGTTTTGGAGAATCCGTATGCCCGCACGAATTTGTTGGAGCCCAGCAAAGAGATGAAATTATTTCCTCCAGTGTAAGTTTTACACTATCAAAAAATACTAATTTAAATGGGGGGATTTTAAATTAAAATTTATTCTTTTTAAGAATGCCCGGATATTCCACTCTTTCCTTGCATGGCCAACAATCGCCCTCGTTCGTTGCCAGTCCATACAACACACTTCGTGCCCTTTCCATGCACAGGTAAATTAAATATAATTTTTTCCATTTAATAAAAAATAATTTCACAGTTCACCATCGGCAGCCGACATCCGTGAACCGTCCACCCAATCCCAACCGGCACCGGCACTCCACCACCACCACCAATCATCCCATGGCCATCATCATTCGCATTCTCATCATCATCACCGCCATCGTCATTCCCATTCCACGCATCATCATCATTCACCGACCAAAAGGAAGAGGACAAGTTCATCGGTGAGTGCCGGCAGTGGAGACCAAAACAAATGGCAATCGGCAAAACAACAAAGGCAACAACAACAACGGAGGCGGCGTTCATCCAGCGAAGAGGAGGCCGCACTTTTTGCCAACACCAACACCGCCCAAACAACAAGAATGGGTCGAAAAAGAAGCAGTGGATCGGCGGGAAGAGGAGGAAATTATTAAATCGCATTTTCTTTTTAATTTCTTCATTAAATCGCATTTTATTATGTTTTTTTGCCTTTTTTTCCTCAATTTAATTCATCTAGTCCATTTCCCTTTCATTCAAATTGCCAAAATTAATAAAGCTTTCAACTATAAATTTTTAAACAAATTTTTGCTCAATGAAAAAACCCAGTAAAAAATATCCCAGAAATATGCATAAATATTTTATTTTAATATTTATTCGAATTTTATATTTCATTTTGATTTTAATCATTGCGAATATTTCCATATTTAAACTTTTATTTTTGATTTTATTTTAATTTTTCAAGGAATTTTTAATGAACGGCGATGAACCATCAAATAATTCCACATTGCCGATGGATTCAACATTGCCCGGACAAAGTGAAATTAATGCAAATTGCAATGGAATTGACGAAGGAATGGCAGGGGATTTAATGGATACGGCGGGAATTGTTGAAAGCCAAAGACAATTCTCATCAATCAACGTGAACACGGTTGGCACATAAAAATATTTAAAAATATAAAATTGGTTTAATTCATTTTCAGGTCGAATATTCCATTCCAACCGAATTGCAATATATTGATTATTTGGGCGGTGGAAATTACGGGAATGTGATGTTAGTTTTTGGACATTCTAATTTAAATAATTAGAGTATATTCTAAATTGGTAGAGAATAATTAATTGTTATTAATAAAAAACCAAAATTTTCTTTTCTTTTAGCAAAGTTCGTTCTCTGGTTGATGGCCAAGTTTTGGCAGTCAAAAAAATGTACGAACCATTTTCGCATGAGGTAAAGGCCAGGAGGGTGTACAGGGAAATGAAATTATTGGAATTGATCAACCACGAGAATATCATTCGATTCGCCGACATTTATACACCGGACCGTGACTTTCGCTCCTTCAAAAATGTGTCAGTCAGTTTATAGAGAGAAGGGGCATCCCTTTTCTATCCAAATGAGACATAATTATAATCAGGCCCGGCGCCAGGGGGGTGCAACTTGGGGCCCGGGCTCCCCCCGAAATCGGGAAAAATCCGGAAAAATAGGGGTAAATCTAAATTTACAACTATAATTGCAATTAAAATTTAGATTTTACAATTACAATCCAAATTTTACAATTATAATTTTCCAGCAGAATGAGGTCTAAATGAAAGATTTAAGAGAAATTGAAATTATCTCCAAATCCTATAAACATTCTCTAAAACATTTTAATAATGTCCCCCTCATAAATTTGCAGCTACATTGTTTCGGGTTATGCCGGCATCTCATTGAAGCAAGTTTTGGACCGCCAAAAGCAGCTGGGCATTCGTTTGCTCAACCAAGACCACATCAAATATTTAATTTACCAATTGTTGAGGGCGCTGAAATATTTGCATTCCGCCAACGTGATCCATCGAGATTTGAAACCATCCAATTTGGCCATCACCGAGGAATGCGATTTGACCGTTTTGGACTTTGGATTGGCGGTGGGCGAATTTGCAATTTTATTTTTTATTATTCAATTTTTTGTTCAGCGAATAGTTTCAGCCAATACCGACAATTTGACGGCCTATGTCATTTCGAGGTGGTATCGGAGTCCGGAGGTGATTTATTGGAACAATGTTTCGTACAATGCCAAAGCCGATGTTTGGTCGGTTGGATGCATTTTGGGCGAATTGCTCACCGACAAAGTATTAAATTTAAGTAAAATATTTAATAATTTGGTGCGCGGGTGGACGTTTCAGTGCCGGCCATTTCAGTGCCAACCACTTTGATGACTCATATCTCAACAACAAAGAAACCATTTGATGCAATCTTGGTATCTTTGGATAGAGCTATTCAAGCTCTATTAAATGATATATATCAATATGTGAATAGTGGAATATCCACTTAATTACAAGCTTCTAAATAAAGATGTACGACTCTTATTCACTTTTTTCACTTTAAGTCATTAAAATTTTGATTAATCAAAAAAGTTTTATCCACTATTCAATAGAGCTTGAATAGCTCTATCCAATGATACCAAGATTGCATCAAACGGTTTCTTCTTTGCTGAATTATGACTCGCCAAAGTCGCTGGCACTGAAACGGTCGGCTCTGAACAGACCCCCACCGAATTTGGTGTGCGCAAATGTCCGTACATTTTGACAAATTAGGCAAAATGTACGTTTGGGCGACACCAAAATTGAGTGAAAATTTTACATGGGAACCCAAAAATGATTCTGATCGACTTCATTAAAAGAAAATTGAATCGATCGGTGAAATTGGGGAACCACAAAAATAAAATCTAAAAATTATCCAAATTTATAAATAATTACCAAAAATATTTGCCAGGTTTTATTCCCCGGTTCCGAGGCCATGGAACAGTACAAATTAATTATTCGACTTTGTGGCAGTCCGGACGAAGAATTGATGAACAAAATTGAGCAGCAGAATTCGCCGGCAATGCGAATGGTCATCGAGAGGATGAGCGGATTTTGTGAACGTCGGAATTTTCGTCGAATTTTCCATCAAAGCCCTCCGGATGCCGTGGATTTACTCGATCGGCTGTTGGTGTTGGATCCGGATAGAAGGTGGGTACTGGTTGGAATATATTAAAATATCCAAATTTATTCAGAATTTCGGTGGAAGAAGCTCTTCAACATGCATATATGCGGGATTATCATTTGCCAGAGGATGAACCGGTGGCCGCCCAACCATTCAACATTGAGGACAATGACACAACAAAAACGCTGACCGATTGGAGAGGTTCGATCCTCTATAGAGAAATTAATTCTGGGAATTATGATTAATATTTCATATAAGAGATTCCAAATTTAATTAAATTTGTTTAAATATAATAAAAAAAAAAATTCAGAAGCAGTTTGGCATGAATTGCAATTGCATGAATCAAAACGATTTGCGGCGGCCATTGCGGTCCAAAATAATAAACCATCAAGTTCAAATAATCCAACAACATTTCAACAACCATCCATGGATCAATCAACAATGCAATCATCTCTTCCGGCGGCAGCAGACCAATTGCCCAGCTCATCGAATTCCACAGGTTTTGAATCACACAATGAAAAAACCTTTTTGAAATAAATATAAAAATTTGACCAAAAAAATTATTAATCTATAAGCGGGTTCAGACCGACCCTCGACCCTATTTTTTCCTTTAATTATTGATTAAATATAATTTAAAAAATTATAAATTCGGAGCCATTCCCTTTCAATTTTCATCAACAAAAATTTGCAGAAATGTCCAATCAATTGGCTGAACTTAAAGAACAACAAAAGGCAGAAGCATCAGCAGCCGATGGCATTTGCACAAATTTGGCACAAGAAGATGGAAATTTGACAACACCACAGCATTTCCCTCCAACCTCATCCACTCCCAATCAATCCCAAATGCCATCTTCTCCGCCCATTGTTTCCTCCTCCTCCCCTTCACCAAAACGAGCAGCAACCGAAGTTCCCCATTCCCATTGTTCTAGCATTTAAATTTTTGTGTTAAAAAATTCAAAATGGTGTAAATTTTTATTCTCCCTGCATGCATATTTATATTTATATGATAAATAAAGTATAAAAATTTTCATTGTTCAATTCCTCCTAGTCCCCAGGGACCGGGCTAGTTTAAGGCGCCTGGCTGGGTGTTTGAGAGCGACAGTTTGTCGGATGTTTCTAGATGTAGAGCTAATAAGTACAAGTTTTAGGGTTTAGACTATCAAAGTGTGAATCGTTAGAGGAATATAATGTCGGGTCCAAAACGACCCCCACTGCCTTCCCCTAAAACGATCAGCCGAGGACTCGACCCCAAAGAATTTGACTCGATCCCCAGAAAGAATTTTAATTGTGGTTAAAAAAATCTAAAATGGTTTTACATTTTATTCTGTGCATTTATTAATAAATAATGAGTATATTTATAATAAATAATAATAAAAATGAGTAAAATATTGTGTGTAATTAAATATAATGAAAGCAATAATATTATCAATTTCTTCTCATCTCCAATTCAAAATTCAAGTATAAAGTGAACTGATGAATGGAGTGCCCCGGCGAAGTGAGCGTCGAGCAATGGCAAATTTCTGTGCCAATTCTGGGCAGTGATTTTCCACTTTGGCGGCCGCAATCATTTCGACCAACAGCTGATCCAATCGACGGAAGCAGCGCACAATGCTGCCTTTAAAAAAGGGGGATTTAAAAATGAAATTAAATTTTTTAAAATAAATTATAAATTTAATTAAATTAATTTATAAACATTAATTTGTATGCAAACCTTCAAAAATTTGGGTTTTGTTCAAAATCACTTCCAATTTTTGCTTTTCGCACCATTTGTGGACCACATTGATCAGTCCCGGGCTGAATCGTTCCAAATATTTGTTCGCGTCCAATTTGATGCCATTTTCTTCTTGATATTTTGCCGTTTTTTGAATATATACCTGCAAAAAAAAACAGGTTTAAATTTTAATTGAGAATTATTTCTAAACTAATTTTGAGTTTTAATTTCAATTTTACTTAAATAAAAATAATTGTACTTAACTTGATTGTGGAGTATAAATGGGGAAAGATAAGAGACTAAACACACCCTGACTGAGGAGATAAATATTGTTGGAAAATATTTATTGCTCTAATCAGTTTTAATCTAGAATTTTTGAAAAAATCGTTTTTCGTTTTTAAAAATTTTGAAAAAATGTCGGTTTTAACTTTTAAGTCTTTGAAAAATTCGGTTTTCAATTTTTTATAAATTTCAATTTAATTTAAAATGTCATCGATTTTCTGAAATCGAAACACCTTTAATGGCCATAAACCGTGAATTCAATCTCTAATTTTGTCCCCCCATAAGTCCTCCTAACCTGCACTTCCTCGAAATGTTTCCTCAATATCGGTGACAAATCCTTGGTGGATGAGTATGCGGTTTCGTCAAAAACAAAGCAACTCAAAATGGCCGCAATTTCTGATGGGTCCATTCGGTGGAATGGCGAATTATAGTTGAAGAGAATTTCGGTCAACACCAACTCATCACCGGAACATATTTCGCAGGCAACAAGGCCCTAAAATGCGGAAATGTTTTTCAAAAAAAAATTAATTCGTCACTTTTTTGGTCAAAACTGTCGGTCCCTCTTCCGGTTGGTAAATGAATGAGAGTGCACTGAGCACATTGAGTCGTTGCTGCAATTCCTCACGGAGTACCAATTTTGTGCATTCCTCAAAACGCTCTTTTGCCTTTTTATATTCCTCTTCAACCCGTTTCTTTTCCTTGAATTGATTGAACAGTTCATCAAAATTTTGTCGTTGCTAAAATGGAAAAAAAATTAATTTTTGGTTTCAAAATTTTTTATAAAAGTGTCAAAAATCCGTAATAAATTTTTTTTTTGTATTTTTTTGCCAAATTTATTGGGAATTTTTCATCTTTTTTCAATTTAAATTAATTAATTTTAGTTTAATTTTATGTTAAAAAAATATTAAATAAAACCTTCAATGGATGTTTGCTCAAATCGTCTTCCAACATTTCAATTCGAACAAGATTTTGAGTGACGGTTGGCTCACAAGCATGCAATTCCTAAATAATTTTAGGGTGGAATTATATGCGAATTCACAATGAAAAACTTACATTCTTTGGATGAAGTTCAGGGAAGTCACCATCGAAACGATCCTTCGATAACTAAAAAATTAATAAATTGGAATAAAATAAAAAAAATTCTAATAAATTTTTATTTTATTCCAAACCCAAAAAATTGGCCAAAAAATTAATTCTAAAATTAAATAAAAAATTCTAATAAATTTTTCAGTTATTCCAAATCAAAAAATTTGCAAAAAATTTTCAAAATTAAATATAAAATTTTAATTTTTATTATTTTAGTAACCAACCTTTATAAAGGAGGCCAATGCCTCGCGTGCCTCTCTGCTCAACAATTCTTCGGGAATTTTAAGGCGCATTGTGGAAACGGCCCGAATGCATTCGAAAGTGAATGGCACAACGGCGAGGGCGGCACGCTCATTTGGGCCTGGAGGCCGAACGGATTCGAGGCTGGGCAAACGGCGAACACTTTCGGGCGCCAACATCACTGCCATCTAACAAAAAGGGAGAGAATTATTATTTTTTGAAACATTTTAATTAAAAAATGATAAAACTTTAAAGAAAAAAGTCCCAACTCATGTGGGACTCGAACCCATGACTCCCTTAAAAAATTCCAACACCATTATCCAATATGCTAAGCTGTGCTATTTGAGTGGTTCAATTTAAATATTTTTTATAATTTAATTAATAAAAAAGTGTTACATGCAAAATGTAAATCATCTCATTGGAATTTGGCACTGGACATTTGACCTTCTCCCAATCGACCAAAACGCCCCAATCATAGTCCTTTTCGAAATGTTTGATCTGTGAAAATATTAAAAAAAAATTAAATAAAATAAAAATTTAATTAAATAAAAATAATTAAAATATTAAATTTAATTGAATAAAATAATTAAAAATATTGAATTTAATTGAATAAATCGACTTACCTTGAACAGTCGTCCCGGATTGAGGAATGGCACCACCCGATGTGGGACCAATGCAATTTTCTTCACTTCCCTGTCCAGTCGTTCAATTTCGTCCATTTTCGCTTGAATTCCCTTCAATTGTTCTTCGGCATCATCCTCCACCACCATCGATTCCCATTCCAGCTTTTTCTCTCTCATCGCTGCGAAAAATTAAATTATTTTGGTAAAATTTGGCCATTTTTACCGCTTTTCAATGAATTTTGCGAACAAATTGACTGCCATTGAAGGAATGTATTGGCCAGCATTTTTTCAGGGAACAAAGTGTTGGGGTCCGGATTGATTCGAATTTGGTTGAGTATCATGTTGAATGTGAGGCGATATTTTGATTCCAAACGATCACCTGGGCCCTTAAAAATATTGGAATTTTAACAATATGAATTGTTGGATAATTGAATGAATTTTTAAATAAATCTGATTTTCATTTAAATTATTAAAATTTCTGAAAATTTATTTTTATTTCTTTAGGGATTTTTTATTTTTTTTATTAAGTTTTAATTTTTGTTTTTCATATTTCTCTCAAGTATTTGTATATTTTAATTTGGGCCGGGGACGGCTCAATTAATTTTTCATTAAATTTTCAAACTCTCAATCCAACACCCTAGCGGAAGGGGGGAAAATTACCTTAATTTTGAGGGAAGGTTAAAACTCCCCCTCCCCCAATTTGGAGGGAAAATGATCAAAATTTCAATTCAATTTCCTTCTTTTTTTTAAAATGAAAATCACTTGAAATTTGGCGAGAAGGAATTAGGAATTTTACTGGGAATTTTTTTCCTGGGAATTTCCCATTGTTATTTTTCTACGGATTTATAGTCCAAATCCTCTCAACAATTAGAAATTCTCAAATTTTTTAAAATATGTTTAAAACTAACCATCATCATTTCCTTTGCCTGTTCCATTTCCATTTGTTGATCCGTCATCAAAATCACGATGCCCCTTTCCACTCCTTTTTGGTCCCGGCGGCCTGCCCATCCACTCATTTGCACATATTCTCCATTGGTCAGCCATCGATTGGTTTGGCCATCGAATTTTCGTGCCGAAGTGAAAATCACCGTTTTGGCCGGCATATTTACGCCCATTGCGAATGTTTCGGTCGCAATTAAGACCTGAACAAAATATTTTAAGAAATTTATTTAATAAATAAATTTTTTATTCATTAAAATTCATTTTTTAAAATAAATTCTTTTTAATCCAATTTTTGGCAGAATACCTTGATCAGTCCTTGCGCAAATAAAAGCTCAACAATTTCTTTGACAATTGGCAAAAGACCGGAATGATGGACGCCGATGCCATGCAAAAAATAGAGAAGCATTTGAGAAATTTGGTCCAAATTCCTTTCCTCGTCGGACAATTCGCGGATGGAATTTTCAAAGAGCAAACGAATTTCGCTTTTTTCCTCTTCTGAAAATTAGTTGATTTTTAAATATTGAAAATTATTTGAAATTTTATTGAAATAATTCTTCCAAAATAATTTAAAAATTGCCCAAAATTAATTAGACCTGAATTGAAGTCCATTTGCTTAATTTGTTGGGCGCATTCTTCCACTTCCATTCGGCTGAATGAAAACACCAAACACGGAGTCTACAAGAATTAAAAATAATTAATTAATTCATATAATAAATTTATTACGGAATTCCTTTCATGAACTGTGCGAATCACTTTTCGTAAATTGTCCCTGCCAATTGCCTCATTTGTGCCCATACTTTTGCGAACGCTATTTTTCACCTCAATTGGATTCTCGGGTTCAGTCAAAAATTCCATTGCACGGCCAAAATTATCTTCCATAAATCGATTCTGGAAAATAATAAATTAATTAAAAATAATCAATTAAGTTGATTAATAAATCTCTCGTTCTTAATACTATTTAGCTCAGTGGGTAAGATGATGGATTTTTGGTATATAGGGGCGCGGGTTCGATTCCCCGTGGCGACAGTTAATTTTTCAACTTTAATATTTTGTCAAAAAACCTATCTAATATTATTAGTATTTTGTTTTTAAATTATTTAAAATAATTATTTTAAAAAAATTAAAACCAACATTCTGAACAATTTTGAAGAGTTGATCCGATTTGGAGGGGAAAATGAAATGGATCAATGGGATAGGTCGCTTCACTGTGTAAATCAAATGGCAAAGTTGCTGACGGAAATGAGCAATCCATTCTATGGAAAATATTAAAATAAAAATTAAATTTTATTTTAAAATTTACTTGCAAATTCGCTGGCATTTGGAATTGTGGCCGAGAGGAAAACCATTTTGGTCTCTTGCGGCAACAAAATAATTGACTCCTCCCAGACAACGCCACGTTCTATTTAAATAAAATAAATTATTTTTTAATTAATTTAAATTCAACCTTTGTCCTGCATATAGTGAATTTCGTCAAAAATGACCCATTCCAAATTTTTCAGAATTTCCGGGTCCCGTTGGTAGAGTTTGTTGCGTAAAATTTCGGTGGTCATCACCAGGCACTCTGCATTCGGATTTATGCAAACATCGCCAGTCATCTTTGGATTTGGATTATTTTAATTAAATTAAAAATGCAAATTGCAAACCAATCCAATGTTGGGGAATTCGTCGGCCAATTCTTTGTATTTTTGGTTACTGAGCGCCTTGATTGGTGTTGTGTAGATGGCACGCTTTTTCTCTTTAAGAGCCAGAGCAACTGCATAGCTGTCAAAATTAAAAATTAATTATTAACTTATTTTTTTTTGAAAAAAATTTAACATTTTAAATTAAAGAATTTTGGCTCAAATTAATTTTTCATACATTCCAATGAGTGTTTTGCCGGATGAAGTGTGTGCCGAAACGACCAAATTTCGTCCTTGATCCAAACATTTTATTGCCTCTTGTTGGAATGGGTCCGGTTTAAATGCAAATTTTTTGGCCACTTCCAAATTCGCTGATAAATGAATGTCCCCTCCATATCCGATCGGGTAGCAGACCTGAAATAGAATTGTGAATGTAAAACATAAAACAACTATTTAATTTTTTGAAAAAAAATAAAATGGCGAAGCTGGTTCAGTGATTGGTTTGCCCTAGACACCAAAGTTTATACTCAATATATATATCTCGTCAAGATGGATCGGGTTTAGGTTGGGTAAAATTAAGCAGTAATAAACCGTTTGAATCGTATATTTCGGTTTTTGGTTCAAAAATTATTTAATCGGTTGTTAAACCTATGCAAAATCATAGTCAAACGATTCGTCTTGACAAGATTTATCGATCGGACATTACTTGGGGGGGGGGGGATTAGGACAAACCATAGAACCGTTTAATCTTTTCGAAATTTTAAAAAATTTTTCCACGTTTTAAAATTTTCCCTAAATCAAATGGCACACCTCATTGGCAAAACATTCGTTATCTACCAAACATTTTTTGACCACATCCGAGGCGCGCGGTGGAACGAATTCTGCATTGTTCGCCGTTGACCCGTCTTGTTCATCCCCTGCCTCTCGTTTCACTTGAACACCTAAAATAATTTTGAATTAAATTTCGGCATTAATTTTACCATTGATTGTGCCCGAATTAATGTCAGCCAACAAACGGGAGGCAAATTGACGTGTCTCTTTCTGCTTTCGGCGTTCCAATGCGGCCATTGAATTGGTAGGTGGTGAAGTTTTTTGCTCTTGTTCATCGCCACCAGGGGTGGGGTCGAAATTTCGATTTTCGATTTCGATCGTCGAAATTTCGATGTTTTAGTTTCGATTCGATTTCGATTTCGAAAAGCGCCGAGTTTCGAAAAAATTTCGAAAAAGGCAAAGGGGGGACCCTTTGCTAGTTTCAATCAAAAATTTGGTAAATTTTTTGAAACGAATTCCTTTTTTTTACTTTCAATTTTCTTCTTTATCAATTATATTTTATTCTTCTTCTCTTTGATTGGCATAATTCTAAATCCTATATCAAATAAATTCTTTCGGATTAATATTTAATTCCTAAATCAATAAATTTTACATTGTTTTTTTGTTTTTTAAGAATAAGGAAATGAAAGAACATGGTAAAGATTCTTGGTGGTATTATTTTGATAGAATTGGCAAAACAACAAAAGCCCAGTGCAAAGTGCCAACATGCAAAAAAAGTTATTGATCAAGGCCCAACAAAAGCAACAACCAAATTAGAATGTCATTTGAAAAATTATCATAAACCGCTTTATGAACAACGAGAAAAAGCCAAAAAAGAAGTCGAACAACGAAAACAGGCACAACAAAACAAATTGTCTTTCAACCGGAAAATATCAGAAATGATTCAAGGTTAATTTTAAGCATTCGGATGGATCGCGAACATCAGAGCAATCTGATCAATCAATTCAAGATGAGTTTGGTACGGCTGTCCAGGTTCGCATTCAACCTTTTTTTGAAACAGAAAATTATTTTCCAATAGGAACTTGACAAATATTTGCGTGGGCGAAGAACCGATTCAAAAGTGAACCTATCGGCTTGGTGGAATGAAAATCAGGCGGAATTTCCATTTCTTTATCAACTCTATGAAAAATACCATTCGGCACCAGTTGGCAGCGTCGAAAGTGAACGTGTATTCATTTCTGCCCG
Source organism: Pratylenchus scribneri (assembly GCA_030063045.1). NCBI lineage: Eukaryota > Metazoa > Nematoda > Chromadorea > Rhabditida > Pratylenchidae > Pratylenchus > Pratylenchus scribneri. The sequence goes on along the minus strand of JAQSEB010000001.1, from coordinate 3,909,720 downwards.
CTTTATTGTCAATGATTTGCGCCAAAGTTTGACACCAGAAAATTTGAAAAAGCTTCTTTTCCTTCACTAAAATGTGCCACTTTATAATTTTAAATTTTGATGCTTGAATATTAAATAATTTTTTGAAATATGATTGAATATAATTTTTGGATAAAAATTTCACCTTTTGTATTTTTTGAATTTTTTTTTCAATTTTTAAAGGATTTTAAAATTTTTTTTGAAAAATTTCGATTTTCGATTTCGATTTGGAAGTGAGTTTCGATTTCGAAGCAAATTTCGATTTCGATTTTTTTGAGTTTCGACCCCAGCCCTGATCGCCACCGTCATCACTTCCCTCTTCTGCGCTTGTGTCCATAAATTCGTCGCTCATTTTTTGATTATATTAAAACAAAATGCTTTAAAATTCTTCTGAAAATTCAATTAAAATTTAAATATAGTTAAAGTTGAAATAATTAATTAAATAATTAAGGATTATTTAATCCATAAATTGGTAAAAATGAGAAGTCAAAAATATTTTTTTAATAAATAATAATTTGCATTTGGCTATTGAGCAAATATAAATTCAGGAAAAATTTAAAAAACAATGAAATAAATAATTCATCAAATTCTGTTGAACGGTTTAATATTGCATTCGGTTTGGAGATCGGCAATTCTCTGTTCAAATCGATTCTCCCAATCCATTGCCAAAAGGAATCGGCCTCTTTCGGCTTGTTCAACCACCCAGGGCAGATTATGTTCAATCAATTGTTGGCGATGCCTGCAAAATATTAATAATTATTTTTAATTTAAATAAAAATAATAAATAATTACACTGGTCCTAGTCGTAAAGCACCGAATATTGCCGCAGCAATGCACATTGGAAAACCTAAAAATATCATAAATTAATAATTATACAATATGTTCTTCTTACCAAATTGAATTGCTTCAAAATATTTGACCGTGACTTCGCCAAGCATATTTGGGCGCATTTGAAGTAAAACATGGAAGAAATCATGCGTTTCACGATATCTAAATGAAAATTGGGATTGAATTAATCCTTTCAATTTAAATTGCCCCAAAATTACCTTTGCATAACATAGAGCAGTTCATTGTCCGTTCCATCCATAAAATTTACGGGCGGCCGCTCATTTGGGCTCGTGTTCAAATCATCCAAAAATCTAATAAAAAAAACTTCAAAATAAATTGGTAGCTAAATTCAACCTCGCATATTCCTTGCCCATCGTTCCATCAGGCAATTGGGCAAGCCACCTTCGATCGATTGTTTCCTCACTGATCCGCGGTTTCCGCCTCAACAATTCAGCGCCAATAACATCTTTGGCCATTCTTTGGTGAAGATGTTTGAGCAGAATTGATGGGACCTACAAAAATGGAGATTAATTTAATTGGGTTTTTCTCGTTTTCGAGGGGTAGTGGGGTGTGGATAACGCGTCGAAGGTGATGAAGAAGGTGACGAGGATGATGCTGAGGAAGATGATTGATTATGAGGATGATGATGATGATGAGAAAGATGAGGGAGAAGAGGATGATGATGAGAAAGATGATAATGATAATGATGAAGAAGGTAAACAGGAACAGGATGATGAAAAAGACAATGATGAAGATGATGGTGACGAGGATGACAGATTATAATCATCTTCTTCTTCGTAACCTTATCCCCCTCCTCTCCCCCATTTTAACTTTAATTAAATCAATTTCCTTCAATCTATTACCGTTGTTTCGCCCATTGTTGCAATCATGTCACCCCGTTTTGGGTCCAAAATTGACATTAACGCCGAGCCAAATCCAAGCAAAGTCCGTTGAATTGCACTAATCTATATTTTTTTTTATTTTTATTAATAAAATAAAATTTATTTTTGTGAACCTCAATATGTGGAAAATCCGCTCCTTTCCCCCTTATTCCTCCTCCTCCTTCGTCCCAGCCAATTCCAGCTGGATTCCGCCCCTCTTCACTTCCTCCCCGCGTTGTGCCAAAATCTCTTCGATGTTCCTTTTGCCATCCAAATCGGTGAACCAACCCAAATTGTCGGCAATAATGTGATGGTTTTTGCAGGTGTCGCATTTGACCAGAACGATCCCGTTGTCGTAAGCCACTTTGGAGAAGAATTTTGGACCCTAAAATTTATATTTTACTAATTTTTAGAGCAGTATTTTTAATATTGAATATTCCTTAAATCCTGGAAGAGACAAGAGATCTATATCTATTTATTTATATACTTTCCCATTATTGGATTGTGACTTGGGAGGGGGAAGAAAAGTAAATTAAGGGGCTTTTCCTCTTTCCTCTCCCTCCCGACCTTCAATAATGAATTTTCCCCCTTAATAATATGGAAGAACTTGTTTTTTTTTATATCAAATGTTCTTAAATTTCTAGATAAATTTACTAAATAACCTGTCTTGTAGAGCAAACTTTGCATGTGTAAATTAAAACCAATTTCGGTGTAATTGAAGCAAACTTTGCTTCACTTTTTGATTGTTCGTTGCCGTTTGTTTCTTTCGGAAATGATGGCTTTATTTGTTCTTCTTTTTTCAACAATTTTTGAATGTTGAAATTGCGGCGAATTTGATGATTTGGTTTATTGGAAAGTAAATTAAAATTTGCGAAAATTCTTCGATTTTTTAAAATTAATTTGGTGAAATTCATCAAACTAATATTATTTAAATAAATTGCATTACAAATTTACATTTAAAATATGGAAAATTATCGAATTATTCGACATTGAAATTAAAAAAAACAAATTTTAAACAAACAAATTTTATTCGTCATTTAAATAAAAGAAAAAACAAATATTTTGATGAGATGCATTATATGCCAAAATAAGGTGGAGAATGAGGGGGAGGATGGAAGCGAAAAGTGTGTGGAGGCGAATTTTAGACTCAAAAAATTAGGATGGATTTTTTGCTGTCAAATACGACAAAAAAGAAGGAAATGTGGTAAATTAAATATTTTCATTCCCTTTTTAATTGAATTAATTTTGGAAAAAAGGCGAAAAATATTGATAAAATCCTCCCATCCATCCATTTTAGAAACAAAAATAAATATAATTCCTTTATCTCAAAAAAGAAGTGACCAAATCCCTCCCCAAAATGTTGTTGTTCATTGTGCGATTGGTCGAATTTTAAAGTGCAATCCGATGAGTGAAAAGACCAAGCATTTCAGGTCCTGGACCAAATAGTAGAATGAGCGAAGTCCAACCGGGTCTTTGCTGTCGTTGACCTCAACCAGGCAGCCAATTTTGCTGGTCGTGAATGAGACATGGTCGGCGCCACAAAGGATTTCCAGCTCTTGACGGCCAACACGGTCGGGTTCTGGCCAGTTTGTGTCGTCTTCCTAAATAAAGGGAAAATTGTTAATTTGGTCCAAATAAAAAAAAATTTATTTTTTATTCCAAAAATTGAATTTCCTTTATTTTTTTTTATCCCAATTTTCCTTTCATCCATTTAATTTTACGTACATTCATGATTTCGGAATCGTCAATGATGCGTTTCAGTTCCTCCATCACTGATTTGCTCACATAGCATTCCTTACGGATCAGGGTGTCATTTTTGTAGTTGGAATTGTTTGCGTAACGCAGCTTGCCGTCAGGACGGAATTCGAATTCCAAAAATTCATGGCCGAACTGTGAAAATTTAAATTGTTTTATTATCATTTATGAGGAAATATGTGAACCTTTCCTTTGTGTCCAACATAGTAACGAACATAGAATTGATCTTTGCTTGGCTCCGTCTTCGTTGTTGTCATTTTCACTGCTTTTTTTTTGACTCAATTTAAACAAATCTTCAATAAAATAATTAATTAATAAAATGCAAATTATCAAAAATATTAATAGGGAAATTATCCCATAATAGGATTAAAAATTCAAAAAATAATACAAAAACAAACGTTATTTTAAATATCAAAACCAAAGATGCAAATAATTAAGAAAAATCGATACCAAAACCATCCCCAAAAATTAGAATACAAAATGAGATTGGGTTTATATTTAAATCAGTATTAGAGGAATGTTCTTTTCATTTCCATTCAATTCTTCAATTCTCTTCCATCGGTGCCGCCTCCTTTTCGCCTTTGTCCGTTGTGGCCATTTCGGATTCTTCCGCATCCAAACGAGCCTTTTTCCCTTCCACCGCCGGGTCGTTGGCCGATGGTTCACTGCCACTACGTTTTGTGGTGCTCGATTCCCGGTTGCGTTTATCACCACCCTCCTTTTCGCCTTCGAATTGTTCACCCGGGTCCTCGACCATTTTGTCGCTTATTGCTTCTTAAATAGCGAAAATTTGTTTACTTATTTAATGAAATATGAATTAATTACCTGGAATTCGTTCATCCGGATTTGCCGCATCCCGTTGAATGGCCTCACGCTCATCCATATCCACAATGTCCGGGTCGGTGGCTGCAAAAATTCATCAATTAAATTAACCAAAAAATAAATATAAAACCTTGAATTTGGACGCCTGGAGCATGCGGAATTTGACGGAGTGATTCAAAAATCTTGTCCCTTTAAATATAAAACAAATCAAATAATAAATTGGAAATAACTAACTTGACTTTGTCCAAATATTCTTGCGTATTATGGTTGGTCATGTTCGACGGATTGATATGCAATTTAAAATCCGGACCATAATATTCAAAATAGTCGTTGTATGGGAGATCTTCAAATTTATTTTATTAAAAAGAAGACAATAAACCATTGGAAATGTCATAATCCAGCGCAACCGACGTTTCGTAGGTCCAGCAACGTGCAACATTTCGGATGGTGTAGCCTCCGCCTCCCAGCATCAAAACAGGCAAATTGAACTTTTTCACATATTCCACGCATTTTCCATGTCCTAAAAATGTGCTAATAATGGAAAGTGAATTTGTAAAACCTTTCAATGTCAAATTGAAACATCCCAGGCGATCTCCGGTCAGCGAATCGGCACCGCATTGAAGCACAATGACCGATGGTTGATATGCTTTGATGATTTTCTCCATAACCGGTTCGAAAATGCGCTCATATGTGTCATCATCGATTCCATCTCGCTGCAAAATTATAATTTATAAATTTAATTATTTAAGTTTGTTGCTTACTAATGGAAAATTAACCGCATAGTAACGACCACGTTCGGCGCCAATGTCCTTCAGATCGCCGGTACCAGGGAAATATTCGCCGTATTTATGGAATGAAACCTTAACAAAATTGAATTGTAATTTGTAATGTAAATAATAAAGCAAACCGTCATGACTCGATCGGTGGTGTAGAAGGCCTCCTCCACTCCATCGCCATGATGAATATCAATGTCCACATAGAGCACACGTTGATGGTATTTGAGTAGTTCAAGGATGGCCAACACAATGTCATTTGTATAGCAAAATCCGGAAGCCTCTGACTTCTTTGCGTGATGTAATCCGCCCATCCAGTTGATGGCAATGTCCACTTGGTTTTTGTTGATTTTGTTGGCTGCTGCCACCGATCCACCACTTGAAATTTGGCAGAACTCGAAAAGACCATCGAACACCGGGCAGTCATCGCCCACATTGAAACGCTGCATTTGCCGACCATAATCGGCAATGTTGTCCGGTTTAATGTTCTATGTGTTTAAAGAAATTTTACATATTGAATTAAAACTGAATAAACATTGAGGAAAAGCATGTAATCATCGCTGTGATATTTGGTCATTTCCTGCAAACTTGCCGGTTGAGGACGCTAAAATTTAAATTAAGTTTTGAGCAAATAAATCTTACATAAACTTCCATTTTTCGATACAATCCATAGTTGAGGAGCAAATTGTGAGTCATCCTAATTCGATGGGGCTTCATTGGATGTCCTTGGCCATAATAGTAGTTCCCTACGTCTCCTTAAAAAATAAAATTGGAATAAATTGCTTAAAAAACAGAACAAACCATCATAGTAATAGGCAACTTTCTTTCGACAATGAATTGTCATTTTCAATTAATTGTAAAATATTATATAGATGTAATTAATAAGAAATTGATGCTAAAATTTCTGAATTATGTTTGTTAATAAATGAGCTAATAAATGAACTTGAACGTGCTATCCAAAATTTTAAAATTTTGGTGTGTGCTAAAAGACAAAGGAGGTTCTTCGTTCTTTAATCGTTCGACGACACTCGAACTCGGCACGGCACATAGATAGATCGCAAGTCACAATCGCAACCGCAACGGGCATCGGATTGTTTGCGTTTTGCTGCGTGCGAACGTGCGATTGTCGAAAAAGTTTTATTTTTTTTTTTCTTTTGGATATTGTCTCGAATCCAATCGATAAAAGTGCGTGTTTGTGCGTCTCACTCGAAAAAGTCGTTTAAAACATTCCATTAAACCATGTTTTCGCTAGTTAACATTTACATATTTATTTTCTAACATGCTACATTAGAAAATAACATTAGTTTTTTGGTTTAATCTCTGTAAATTACCCGAAAGCCGAAACCGGTTTGGATAAAATGTCTTAAACCCCCGGACTTTTTTTCGGAAAAAAGTGAAGATGAAACGCAAAGACGGACGCGGACGGTTCCATGACGGACGCTAGCAAGCAGCACCATGAAAGTGGAAGTAGAGATTACCGCAATTTCCATTTTCTTTGATGAATTTTACGCAGTAGATCAAATTTATTTAATATTTTTCAAGAACTTTTATAGCATAAAAATTTTATAACAAATAGAGAATTGATTTACCAGCAAAATGGGCGATTTTGTACTAAAATTTGAGCGTAATTTGGACATGAAGCCATTGGGACCGCGTCCTTTGCCAACTGCAGGAGCAATTCCGGTTAAGGATGACAAAGGGCGGATTGTCATGAAGAAGGTTAATTATAAAAACTAATAAGGATTATTCATTCAAATAATTTTTTTACTGAAGGTTCGAGTGCAGCGCTATATGGCTGGCAAGATGTAAAATTTTTGCTTTAAGTTAACAATAAAATCTATAATTTTACAGTCCTGAATTTGCTCGCGAGAGTGATTCAGAAGAAGAGGAAGAAGTTGACGAAAAGCCGGATGAACGAGATCGACATGACCATCATCGCAGCCGTCGAACTGAACGGGAAAGAAGAGATGAACGCTACAATGGAAAAGATAAACATAAAAGGTTCATTTAAATATTTTAAATTGATTGTAAAATTTATTTTAGTGACCGGCATTATCACGATGAATTAAAGCAAGAATTGAAGGAGGAATTGGATATAGGCGAAGAGGAGACAGCTCCAGCCGAATATGATTCCGAAAATGAAGACGAACGAGAAGATCGACATCGGAGAGCAATGGAAAGACGGCGGCGAATGGAACAGGAAGAACATCATAAAATTGAAGAGGAATTCGATGAGGAGGATGAAGAGGAGAAAGAACGCCGACGAGAGTTGATTCGATTGAGGCGAAAACGACGGGAGGATGAGGTTTATTTGAATTCAAATTAATTAAAATAATAATAATATGTAGGAATTAATGGCCAGACAAAAAGAAGTTGAAGAGGTCAGTGAAGAGGAGAGCGAGGAAGAAAGTTCGGAAGAGGAGGAAGAGAGCGAAGAGGAAATGGCACCACGGCTTAAGCCCGTTTTCGTTCCAAAGTTGGTTCCAAAATTCAACATTTATTAAATAATTATTTAAATAATTGTTATTCAGAACCGATCGTGTCACGCTGATCGAACTGGAAAAGGAGCAGGCAAAATTGGAACAATTACGAATGGAAGAGGAGCGACGAAAGGAGGAAAAGAAGAGACAATCAGTAAAATTGGTTGAGGAACAATTGAAAAGGGAAGCCGACATGGAAAAGACCAAAAAGGAAGAGGGCGCCCAACTTGACCTGACCGCAGTGAACACGGACGATGAAAGTGAGGAGATTGCATACGAAACATGGAAAATTCGTGAAATGAAACGGCTCAAACGAAATCGGGATGAACGAGACGCGTAAGTGGTTTTTTCTTTTTAATTTTGAATAAATTAATTGTAAAATTATTTGCAGAATGGCTCGGGAGAAGGAAGAATTGGACCGAATTCATAACATGACGGAAGAGGAACGTCGAGAATACATGCGCCTGCACCCAAAAATGATAACCAATGAGCAGAGGAAGGGAAAATACAAATTCTTGCAAAAGTACTACCATCGCGGTGTGTTCTTCTTGGACAAAGAGGACGAAGTGCTGACGAGGAATTTTGCCGAAGCCACGGGTGAAGATGTTTTTGACAAATCTGTTCTGCCAAAAGTCATGCAGGTATTTGCGAATATTTTTTGGATTTTTTCTACATTAAACTTCGAAAATAGGTGAAAAACTTTGGCAAAGCCAGTCGATCCAAATGGACGCATTTGACGGCTGAGGACACCACAGATCATCAAGGCGTTTGGGCCACACCAACACCGTTGGCCGCCAAATTTGTGACAAAACATGCGGCCGGGATGAAGACAGTTTTCGAACGTCCATCGGCAAAGAAACGGAAAGTTGCAGCGGATTGATTTTTTTCATAATTGATAAAATGTATTTTATTTAAATCACATCATAAATGGATAAATAAATTTGCATTTCTTTATTCTCTTTTCATTCATCTTTTAATTGTTTTGTTCAATTTTTATTGTTTTTAATTAATGGGAAGAATCATTCATCGAAATGGGCAAAAATTTTATGGATGAGTGCGAGTTGGGTGTGGTTTGTTCAGCAAAGAGAAAAAGCACACCCATCTCGCCTTTTTCCTTTTCCTCTATCCTCAAATTCTCGAATGATATTTCCCCGCTTTCCACCCATCTGGTTTATAAATCACCAGTTGGACGTTTCCTTTTCCCCACCCACCAACCGCCAACTCGCATCGATTTATTCATTTTCAGGAAAAAAATTTTTAAAAAAATTCGTAATATTAAAGAAAACCAATTTTAAAAATGGCTACTTTCGTAAATTCCCAAAGAGGACATCAAAAGTTGGTTCATCTCGGCTTTGTCTATCAATGCAGGAAAGATGGCAACAGGGCATCGATATTGGTCCTGCGAACAGAGACGGGACAAATGCCCGGGTTGTGCCACAACCGATGGGGAAAACAATGTCACCGTCACTCGGCAACACAATCATCCTCCATCCCAGGCTCAAGCTGAATTGGCCATAATCAAAAGCCAAATCCGGGAAGTTGCTGTCAATTCAACAACAAAACCACGCGCCCTCGTCAAAGAGCAATTGGCTTTGGTGAATGTCAGTGAACAAACGAAGGTGGGTGCTTTTGATATTTTCTCAAAGATCAGATTAATTAATCAAATTTTTGACTAAAAATATATTTTTTTATTAGGCTTTGCTACCCAATATTGAGGCTTTGGAGAAGATTGTGAGTCGAAAACGACGGCGCGCTGAAGGAAATGAGACAACTGCTACTGGTGAAATGGTTGGTTTTGCTTTAAAAAATATGCAAATTCGACTCATAAATATGCGATATTTATTCTTCCTTTCCCTCCGCTCGCTTCGTCCGTCATCATCTCAATCTCATCTTCTTTCTTCTCTTCCAATAATGGCTAACGAAATGCCACAAGAATTGCCTTTAAAAATAATAAAAAAAATATTTTTATTGAACGTGCTAAAAGCTAAAAATAAAGAAGGATTTTTTAAAGAATTTTTCTCTAAAAAAACGTCTCATAAAATTCATTTATTCTTCCAAAAAAATATGGCTACTTTTGTAAATTCCCAAAAAGGAAATCAAAAATTGGTCCATTCCGGTTTCTTATACCGAAGGAAAAAAGAAGGCCAAAACGGGAAACGATATTGGCTCTGTGATTTGGACAAAAAGGAGAAATGTAACGGAACAGCAATAACCGACGCGGAAAACAATGTCACCGTCACCCGTCCACATAATCATCCTCCTTCACCGGCCCGATCCGAATTGGCCCAAATTAAAAATCAAATCAAGCAAATTGCCGCTTCTTCAAATGTTAAAGCTCGAACATTGATCACCGAACAATTGGCATTGGCGGGTGTCAGCGAACAAGTCAAGGTGGGCACATTTTTAGCAATGGAATCTTATGGTATTATTGAAGGCTTCACTGCCTAAATTCTCCAGTTTGGAGAAGATGGTCAGTCGAAAACGGTGCGCTGCCAATGACGGAACCAACAACAACACATCCGCAGCGGATGACAATCTTTGGAACAACGAATTTGTGAGATTTTAATCCTTTTTTTGGCTATTAATTTTGCTAAAATATTCATAACTTTGTCATCATCTTCATTCATCATATGATTAATCAAAAATCAATCATTTATTTGATTATTCGACTAATGTCTGTATATGTAGTGATTTTCATCTGACCAAAACGTCTAATTAGCTTGCTAAAATGATCTTTCTCTCTTTTACTCGCCAAAATCTCTTTATCTACAACGTATACAACCAATAGAAAGATCGAATATTGGGCGCAGTCGCAGAGAAATAGGGCGCGTAAATATAAATTTTGTACACTCGGGCGCAAGCATAGCAAAACAAACTAATAATAAACATAATGATTTTTATCCTACTCATCCATTTATTGTTAAAATATAGACTTAAAATAAAATGGAAGCTCCCCAAGTTGTCAAAACACAATTAGGCAACAATAAACTTGTCTTCCAAAACTATCTTTTTATATTCGATAAATACGTGGAATCTGGGTCACAAAAAGCGTGGCGATGTGACAATAAGAACAAAGGCTGTAAAGCCAGGGTTTGGACCGATTTGCTGGACAATGTGTTGATGGAATTGGAGAAGAACCAACGCGTAGAGCATAATCACGAAATTGCGAATGTTCTCAGTCAACATTTCAAAATGGAGGCCAAGAAACGGGCACGTCAAACTAATGCGCCACCCACACAAATCCGAAATGAACTCATGGCAGAATTGCCGGGAATTGAATTTACTTCATTTGTTCCACCGACCAAAAATGCCATCCGTCAGGTTATCGGCATTATTCGCCGTATAATGGGATGAAACTGTAATTGTAGGTCATCAAAAGAGCACGAGAATCAAGAAAAGAGGTAAAAGAATGTTTACTTTCATCTTTCAAAATTTTTGAATATTTTAAATTCCATCATTTTACTGAAAAATCTATTTTTTAATATGCTTGCGCCCAAGTTGTATCGCATCAAAAAAAGATGCGAAACCATTCAAATACAATAATACAAAATTTTAATATTACATTTGTTAGAGGAGCTAAAAAATTAATGCAAATTTTCAGCAACTCGATTTCGAATTTGATTCGCCCGAAATGGTCTCAGCAATTTGGACAAGTTTCAGCAAAACGGAAACCCGCGGAGAGGCGCAATGCCATTATTGTTCCCGAATACTCATCCAACACCAAGGATCCACCAAAATCCTTTGGAGTCATTTGAAATCGAATCATAAGCCGGAATTTGCGCAACTCAAACAAAATCAACAAGTACTCGTTCCATCAACCTCAAAAGCGGCGGAAAATCAATCGGTTAAAATATTAATATTTTTGTTAAAAATTTAATAATTTAAAAGGATAATGTCGACTTGAATCAATTTTTTGCGCAAAATGAAAATCCAAAAATGGAAGTGATCAAGGTGAAATCCACCCCGAAAGCGAATAACAACAAAAGGGCCAAATTGTCAGGTTGTGCCTATTTTTTATAACCAAATTTATTATTAAATTTAGGCAACAGCTATGGAGGCAATTTTCCAAGCCGTGGCTCTTCGGAGGTGAGCAGCCAAGCCGACGGGCCATCATCCATTCCGGCGGTCAGTCACATTCTCGTTTGGTCCGCCCTTTCCCATGAACAAAATAATCCAACCTATATAATGGCAAATTTGATGGACGATGGCGATGACCCGCTGCATAGTGGATATGGGGAATTGTCAATTTCATCTGTGATTCACCAAAAGGTTTTAACAAATTTTTAAAGCCAAAAATGGTTTGTTGACCGTAAAAACCTTTTCTCATCTTTGTTCTCCTAAAAAAAATTATTTGACCTTGGTGGGATTCGAACCCACGACCCCCTCCCAGCTTCCTCCTCCACTCTTCCCAAGTTGACCAAAAATTAAAACATAGAACTTTGAGCTTTTTTATTTAAAAATATTTAATTCAGCTTGGAGCTGTTACCGAACCGTCCGGCTGCTGTTTTTCCACCCGAATGCCGGCCAACATTGTGCTCAACGAATTCTCGAATTTAGGGTAAATAAATTATTAATTTAAATAATTCAATTTAAATTTAGCTATCGTGCAATTGGAATGGTCAACAAACGGACGGATGAAGTGCTTTGGACATTGGCAAAGAACAATTAATTTGGATGAGAGGAATGGTTCAATTGGTATATATTGATTAGTTTTGGTGTTATTTAAATATTGATATTTTTTGGACATTTATTTAATTCAATTCCAATTATAATTATTTCGTATGACCATATTTAATTTTTTTCGTATAAATTTTTCAAAATTGTTTAATCAATTTTAATTATTTTATGTTTTTATCATTAATTATTTTTCAATAATCCTCAAATTAATTTTAAATTAGATTTTTTTGCCCAGCAATCCAATTTTGATAATGTTTCGATTATTTGGAGCAATTTTATTGCTTTTTTCCATCTTCCAAATTGGCCAATTCCAACAACAAAGACCAGTTTCGGGGACGGGAGCAACTGCGGCGAAAAAGGCGACGAAAGAAATTGTCGTGGAAAATGTTCAATTTGCAGTGTTCGGGCAAGACGCCAGTCAACCGGATGCATCCAATTTGCACAAGTTTCTTTTGGAATATTTATTTTTTAGATTTTGGTTTCAAAAATAGATTCTTTGAAAATCAGAAAGACTAAATAGAAGGGAAAATTAATTTTAGACTTAACACTTAAATTTGGGGCATTTTTTACCTTTCAAAATCTAAAAATAAATTTTCTAGAGTCCCCGTTGGCACCAAATTGCCTAGCAAATTTGCCGTAAATGAACAAAATAAAATGCAATTGACATTTGAAGTGAAGGAGAAGAAGGGAACAACGGCGGCCACCACCATCCATCAGGCCTTCGTCCTTTTGGTGCATGAGGCCAGCAAAAGGGAAATTATTTATGTGGCTGAACCGGGAAAAACCTCAAAAGTCTACACATTCGATTTGGTTAATTTTTTATATAATTAAAAATATTTTTAAACATTTTAAGGACATGAAAACGCACGCCAAAGATTTCAGTGGGGTTGGCGGCCTCTATTCCATGCATTTGGTCCTGGGTGACCCCACAATGGCCAATCCCCTTCGATGGCATTTTGTCGATTTGGAATTTGCATTACCGACTGCCCCGGCCCAACCGCCATTGCCAAAATCGGCCCGGATCAATTATCAACCGTTGCCCGAAATTCGCCATCAATTTCGGGCCAGTGAGCCTCGGCCGCCGGCCATCCTTTCCGACACGTTCGCCGCCATTTGTGCTGCCCCGCTTTTGGTCCTTTTCATTTTGGTTTGTTTTATTTTGGAATTAAAAATTATCCGATTCGAGATTTAAGCCTAAAAAATCGGTTTAAAAAGTGAACTTTTTCAGTTTGGGTAGGTAAAGCTTTTTTTTCTTTTGATTTTTTCTATACCCAATATATTCATAGAATGGTTAAGTTAGAATCTTAGTCACAAAATGATATATGGTTTGTAAGGATAATTTTCAAAACCCGAGGCTATAGAAGCCGAAAGAAATCGATAACTCGACATTTTTGACCTTCCTGTCCCAACTGGTAAGAGGGAGGATTTAGAGCGGCGGGGGTCGCGGGTTCGAATCCCACCAAGGGCAAATAATTTTTTAATAAACAAATATGAGAAATAGTTTTTTTGGGATGTGGAATTAATAAATTATTTTTAAATGAATTAATTTTTAAACATTTATTCTCCATTAAAAATTAATTTTTTCAGTGGCTTCGCATTGGCATAAATTTTGGCAATTTGAAACTTTCCATTTGGGCACTTGGTTTGGCTTTTCAACATTTTATTTAACACAATTACACATTTTTCAAGGTTTTCACGTTGGCCTTTGTGCAATTTTTGGCCTCTATGCTTGCTATTGGCTCAAGCTGAATATGTTCGAAACACTCAAATGGTTGGCCATCATTGGATTGCCAACGCTGATTTGCGGAAATCGACTTTTGCACAGTTTCAGCAGTGGCGGCTCAAAAAAGTGATTTTTAAATTTTATTTAATTAATGAGAAAAATTAATTAAAAAATTGAATTTTTCAATTTTACAATTTTTAAATTTTTTCTGAAAATTTTTCTAATTTTTACTGTTTTAAAATTTTTTAATATTAACAAAATTTTAATGCCCATCATTTTTTCAGACAAAAGCCCGAATGAAACACAAATGCGATTTTGGAATGGAATATGCTGATGGCCAATTCACTGGATAATTAATTTAAATTATTTCTTCAATTTTTTCCAACCAATAAATGATCCAAATTTCCCCCATCTATTTTTGTTGTTGCTTAATTTATTTTCTTTTTTTTCTGCTTAATAGCAAATTCACCTAAAAATGGGTTTTCTCGTCAAAATCTACTTCCTTCCTTCCTTTTCCTCATCATATGACTCTTTAATAATTCCTCTTTTTTGACAATTTTCCCTCAACTAATTTTATTATTGTTGATTTAAATTTAATGTGTTGAAAATAAAATTATAAAATGTCTTACTTTTGTCTTTGTTTTTTATAGAAAAGTAAAAAATGTGAATGATTTCCAGCAAGTTTGAATGATAAGTGTATTAGTCAATTTAATAAAATAATCAAGTTCATTTTTACAATTCCTCCTCCTCCGGGGCCAATTCCTTTTGATTTCTAATCAAAAATGCCCTGTTAAATAATTTCAAAAACCAAAAATTTACCTAAACATAAATGAGCGACCCAGCTTGAATAAATAATTTTCCATTCATTTTTGGTATAAACTCTCCTCCCCTCCCCATCAGAAACCACTTGGAATTGGAAGTTACCCTACAAATTAAGAAATAAAACGAGTAAAAAGAATCCATTTATTTTTTCGCAAAGGAAAAATCAATTTTCAATATGAGATGAATGTGTTCAAAAATGTAGGCAAAGGGTGAAATTTAAATAAAAGATTGTAAAAATGGGTTCATTCATCATCTCCATTTCATCTTTATATTCATCCACTTCATTTCTGGTGGACATTAGCCATGTACTTGGTGAACGCCTTTGTTCCCTCTGAGACAGCTATAAAATTTGGTGTTTTTTGAAAGAGAATATTTTTGCTAACCATGTTTGGCGATTTCACCCGGAAGAATAAGCTTGGTGGCCGTTTGGATTTCACGAGATGAGATGGTCTCCTTCTTTGCATATTTGCAGCATCGGGAGGCCTCCGTGGCCAAGCGCTCGAACAAGTCCATGATGAACCTAAAACCAAAAGTATTAAAAATGACCAAAAAAAAGAAATGGTGATGAAAAGTTTATAACGGTCCAGTTCCAGTGATTTGTCCTGGGCCTTCAAACCGTATACCCAATCGATTGATCTCTTCGAGACGCGTCTTTTGATATTGGTTTGGTTTGTCTTAGTTATAATCAATTTTAAATAGGTTTTGACCCAAAAAACCATCAGATGGTTCATGGTTTAAACGGTTTAAAACCCTTTAATTTATAATCAAACCAATCATTTCAAAATATATACCAATCGATGCGACTTGATGAAATCTATCGATTGGTTATACGGTTTGGGGGGTCTAGGATAAACCATTGAATGCGTTATAATTTTTCGACATTGGGCATTTTTCTCCTCCTTCCCAAATTAAAAACATACGAATTCATGATGCTCATCGCCTTGGACGAGATTCCGGTGTCGGGGTGAACTTGTTTGAGCACCCGGTAGATGTAAACCTGAACGAATTGGAATAATAAAATCTCATGTATTTTGGCTTATTACCGAGAATGAACCGAAGTTCTTCTTCTTCTTGTGACCTTTGGCCGGACGTCCTCCCTTTGCGCGTTTCTTCTCAGCAGCAACGGCACCAAACTTTTCCGCGACCTGCTTTCCAACAGTCACCTTCTCCTTCTTCTTGGTCACTTTGGTTCGGGCCATTTTAATCAATTTGACAATTTGTTGGTTGAGTTTTGATTGATTTTTCAACGCTAAAAATGAATTTTTATCATTTGAATTATAAATATGCAAAAAAATGTTTGGATTCGAGCAATCCATTGTAATGTAAAATGGAATAATTGATAACAAATTTATTCAAAATAGTCAAATAAATAATATTTGATAGATGAGATCGGACAATCGGGCTTTTTGGGATATTTAAAAAGTCAAAAATGGAATCTGCCCTTCAAAAATAACAAATTTAAATGAAAAATGTCCGTCTTCTTCTCAACACCATCCATTCTTCATATTGGGCCTTCGGCCATCATTCTTCTCCAAGGCTCATTCAACGACCCGGGCAATTGCTGAAATTTAACAAAATTAATAATTTAACCATATTTGAATTTAACCTCGAGATGTGGCCTTGACCGCCGCAGTTGTAGCATGCTGAATTATTGAAACTTTTCAAAAAAAATTGTTAAAATAATCTTACATCGACTATCGCCGCCACGGCCACCACTCTTGGGGTTGGTGCATTCACGCGAGAAATGGCCATATTCGCCACAATTGTAGCAGGTACCTAAGTAATAGTAATGAATTTGGTTGAATATTTATTTGTTATTTTTGAACATACGATCGCCGCCTCCGCCACCGGAACGTCCTCCGCCACCGCCACTGGGGCATTCACGAGATTGGTGTCCAGGCTGTCCATAATTGTAGCAATCTTAAAAATAATTATTACATTTGAATATCTTTTTGAATCTTACTTCGATCTCCGCCGCCACCACCACGACCGCCTCCACCTCCTTGTTCAGTGCAATCTCGCGAAATGTGTCCTGGTTGGTTGCAACGGTAGCAGACTGAAAACATTTAATTTAGCCGACCTTTTAAGCTCCTCGGCCTCCATCTTTGCGTGGCTCGGTGCAATCACGGCTCATATGGCCTTCCATTCCACAGTTGTAGCAAGCTAAATTGATGCAAGATTAGATGAATATTTTCTAAGATTTCTTATTATTACCTCGATTTGACATTTGGATGATGATGGTTTGATGTTTATTTATTTTTATTTTTGATGTCGCTGAATCTTCAAATTGAAATGATTTTGTTGGATTTCGCTGAAATAAACTAGAGTGGAATTAACAATGCTGATTGCAATTAGTTTAATTTTAAGTAAGCTTAAATTTGTTATTAAATTTTAAACTATGACGATGAATGAATGATTATGATTAATGAAATTTGATAATGTTAAATATTTTTTATTAGGGAATTAATTTAATTTCGCATTTTTATTAACCACTTACTCTACTATTTAAAAAATTATAAATTGCTGCTAAAATGAAAGATATGAATGATATGGCGACTGGCGGTGCTCGAAAGTAGAGCCCGGCGCGAAGGAAAATCCGGACCCGCGGACCGGATTTTCGAACCGAAAAAATCCCGGGCCGGACCGGACCGGATAATCCGTACAAAATCCGGTCCGGAAATAATCCGTACCTTAAAATTGTACGGATCCGGATACGGATTTCCGGATTTTCAAAAAATTTTTTTTTCACAGATATAAGTAAAAAAAAACAAAATTTATAGCGATTAAAATAAAAAATGAAATCAAATTTATCGAGATAAAATAAAAAACGAAATCAAATTTATTCAAATTAATATGAGCCAACTTTGAATACTTTTGTTAAGGAAAATCAACATTTCCGCTGTTTCTGGGAACTAAAATCAGAATCAGAATTACAATTCAGAAATTACAAATCGCAATCAGAATTTCCAATTCTGAATTTATTTTTGAAAATAACCCAAAAATTTGTGCTCATTTTCAAAATATTCCCGAAATGTGAACCTTATTTTTTAGTCCGGGGAAGACATGCAATGGCATGTGCTTTAAATTTTGTGGCAACCCTAATTTAGTAAAATGGGTACTTTCCTGTTATCTGGGGGGCAAAGCGATTATATGGGGGGCAAGGAGATTATATGGGGGGCAAGATCTATAATATATAATAGGATGATTAGGAAGATGATGAAGATGATGACGAAGATGATGATGATGATGATGAAGATGAAGAAGATGATGATGATGAAGATGATGATTAAGAAGATGAAGAAGGTCATAATCATCTTCCTAATCATCCTATTATAGATCTTGCCCCCCATATAATCTCCTTGCCCCCCATATAATCACCCGGCCCCCCATATAATCGCTTTGCCCCCCCCCCCCAGATAACAGGAAAGAACCGTAAAATGGCATCCTATAAATCCAACACTGGCACTGGCACCCAGAGCCACATGTATTATTCACTTAATAAAATCAATTTCATTTGACAATTAATTAGGTTGGATGGATAGGTATGAAAAATTGAATATCATATTCGTGTTCAGCATCAAAAATTACATATGAAACACTTATTAAACTTTTTTTAATTAAATTTTTAAAGAAAATTGAGGAAATAGGCGAATTGTGTTTTTGCCCCCAATAGGCGAATCGTGGATAGGCGCACTGTGGGGCTCCGTTGTATAAAACAAAAAATAAAAATATATTAAAGAAAGAATTAAAAAAAGAAATTATTAAATAAAGATTTTAAAGGAATTTGGATCGTTTCAAAAAAAATTATTCACAGAAATAGGATGAATGATCCTTTTTCCTAGCATTTGAAAAATCCGGAAATCCGGATGCAAAAAATCCGGACCCGCGGGCCGGATTTTCGTTTGGCTAAAATCCCGGGCCGGACCGGACCGGATAATCCGTACAAAAATCCGGCCCGGAAATAATCCGGAAAATCAAAAAATGTACGGATTTCGGACTCCGGGTCCGGATAATCCGTACGGACCCGGAATCCGCGCCGGGCTCTACTCGAAAGCTTGCTTCGCTTTGATTATTATTGATTTTTTGAGTACAGTATATCTAACTTCTTTCGTTTTAAAATTTTTTTCACCAAATACTTTTTAAAAATGAAGGAAGCTAGCTGGAATGGATGGATGGAAGACAGGGCTGCCAGATGGTTTTTCAGTTTGGGGGGCATTTCGTGAAAAAAAGGGGGCATTTGGGGGGCATTTTCGGTAAAAAAGGTGGCATTTTGGGGGGCAATTTTAAAAAGTGCTAAAAATGCGAAAATTTTTGCCAATAATGGCCGCGCAGAGAAAAATTAGACCAAAAAATGGCCGCGCAGCGAAAAATTAGACCAAAAAATGGCCGCGCAGCGAAAAATTTGACCAAAAAATGGCCGCGCAGCGAAAAATTTGACCAAAAAATGGCCGCGCAGCGAAAAATTTGACCAAAAAATGGCCGCGCAGCGAAAAATTAGACCAAAAATGACCCATTTAAGAAAAATTTTAACAAAAAATCAAAAGGGGGCATTTGGGGGGCATCTCAGCTTGGGGGGCACAAAAGGGGGCAAAATCTCAAAAAGTGGGCAAATGCCCCCCCGTAGGGGTACATTCTGGCAGCCCTGATGGAAGATGAATGGATGGAAGCGAATAAAATCGTCGATTCGAGTTTTCTTTTCTACTTATTAGTTGCCGTTGCCCCGTCAAAGTCAAATCTAACATTTGACGTTAGTTTTCCTCCCTCACTTTTACATTGTCATTTCGCAATCACAATCACAAGCCACCACTCACCAATCAATAATCATAATCATATTGATACCTATATTCATTTTTTTTAAATTTTTCACACCGAAACCGAAATCAGAAAATTCGACGAACAAAATTCTTCAAATTTCAGACAAATAAAAAATCAACAAATCAAAAGTGCAATAAAATAATAATCAAAAATGATTCAATCGAAACCAATCCAAGGACGACCTCTCATAGTGGAATTGATCTATGAAATGAACAAATTCATGCCATTGAATGGACTGATCAAATGCTGCCAAGCAAATCCGATATTGAAGGAACTGGGAATTCCAAGGGCACGAAAAGTGCATGCAAAGGTGAGGACTGACTTGGAGAAACAAAATTTTGAACTATTAAAAAAGGATAAGTATAAATTAAATTATTTAAAAATTTTGTTAAAATGTAAATTTCATTTTCAGTTGATTTCTCTCTACTTTGCGGATATTTCCACCCTGGCTATTTGGTTCAAGCAATGGGCTAATCAGTTTGCCGAAGTCCGCGCCAAAATTCATCGCCAAACTTCCAATCGATTGACTCTCGACCCGACTTGGTTTACTCTGCTCACCAATGATTTGCGCCAAATTGACAAAATGTTGTTCCAATTAATCCGCAAATTCTTCGAAGTAAGTATTTTTTGGGCAAATCAATTGAATTTATTCAAATAATTTGGGAATTGGTTGAACAATATCATAGAAAATATTTATCACTAATTTTTGCAATATAATTCCAGACTAGCAAGGCGAATCAAGTCGACAACATTCTCGCTGGCTTCAATTTTCCATTGGCCTTCCAAAATGAACTTCGTCAAATTCGTGCCTCCCATATTGAGAAAGCACTGGCCCCGGTCAAATTTGAATTGAGCCAATGGCATCTGGAGAATATTCCAACAAGTTGGAACGGAATGTTGTTCGCCAATTTTCGTGGAGATCTGCCCTTTTTTGTTATGGCTCAGCTCAACAGCATCCAGAGTGGGTTCGGGATAAAGAGAAATAGTAAAATTTTTTTAATTCCAAAATAAAAATGAGTAAAATATAAATTGAATCAAAATATAATTCAATTTTTCAGGGCTTTTTTTCCCAAATCACTGATCTTGCCAAAACGTGCAATAAGCATCTCAAAATTGCGGTCTTTCAGCTGAATCGTCGATCTTGATGGGATGCTCAATGACAAATTGCAAAGAAGGGCCGGATATATAATTGTTAAAGGAACGTGTTTTTGTGAATATGCAGACCATAAATAATGATATGATTTTCCGACAAATTTCCTTTTAATCACAATTTTTCTCTATAAAATAAAGCTATCCATAATTTAAATTTTGATCTGTATTTTTAACTGTTCAACCATCAAAATTATCAGTACTTTTCAACAATGATAATAATGGGGAATAATTAACAACATATGGAAATTAAACCCTTAATTGGATTTATTAGAAAAATGCGGAAGCACAAATTGATAATCCTTTTTAAACAATAATTTATATGATAAACATTGAATATAAACAAATTACAAAAAAAAATGTAATATTATAAATAACTGATCGTCATGATTCATGAAATTTTTGTGGTAGAACAGTAGGATGGACTGATGAATGAGACCAATTAATCCTCACATTTTACAAAAAAAAAGTCCCACACCCAGACTCCCACACGGGATTTCCCACTGATTTCGGTGGCAAAAAATACGTTTGCCATTGGAGCTACTAGTTTTAGTTTGGATGGATTTTTTAAAAAGAAAAAACGGGACTAATTTTTATTTTTTATGGGGAATAATGTATGATTTTCTTTTCATATATTGTTGAATTAAAAGGTTTTGGTTATGGCCATAATCAACAAGTATGGTAATAGTAAAAATTTACAAAAAATGCTTTATCATTGTTTATTTATAAAGTGAAAAAAGTGAATGATTTTTCCATTAAAAAATGAATTAATTTAATCATGTTTTAATCATCAATTTTTTCCAATTCCTCTTTTGGCCAATTCACCACTCATTTAATGAGACTACTGGCTTGAGGCGAGAATTGTTGAGCCCGTTCAATTTGTTCGATGATTTGGGCCAGTCGACGTCGAATTTTCTGAATTGATGTGGATTTATTTGAAATTAATTTAATAATATACTTTTTGGTCATCCGCCGTGCAAGCAATGATCAATGATTGGAACTTCTCATCTACAAAAAATTATTAAATTAGCATATTTAATTGATAAGGCATATTGAGGATTCAAAATGGCAGTTCTTGAATAATTCCAAAAGCTAATTCCCCAACCAACCAATATGGCCGATTTCATCGGGCATGCACGCATTCAGGAAACCCTGGATTCGGGCCTTTGCACTGGCCAAATCCCCTTGCATTCGATCCATCACTCCATTGATCACTTCATTCACTTGCTGCAATGCTCGATTCTGATGCTCATTACGGGGAGTGTTCACACTGACATCCACCGCTTGGCAACGGCTCAGAATTCGATTGGCATTCAACTCCAATTCGTCTTGATCACCTGAATTAGAATAGATAAATGAGTCAATGCCAACAATGCCTAATGAGACCTTTCCTATTTGTCCTACTGTACCCCTATCACTTTTTTTCCTTATCGCCCTGCCACCCTATCAATCAAATATTGCCCCAATCTGCCTTTTCAAAAACCAGCTCATTTTCAACCAAAAGGTGCACTTTTAAATCACTTTTGCAACGTTCTGTTATCACATTTTCCGCACAATAGATAAATAATAATTTGGAAGATATTTCCCCTCAAATTCCTATCCCATTTTTCGGGCCACTGGTGGCTTATTAGGCCCATGGCGAAATCCCGTGGCGAGAGCCTAGGCCCACTCTTTCCCAAAACCAATTTAGCCCAAATTAGGACTAATAGTATAAAATTCAAATCCCCCACCCCTACCTTGTTGCAATTTGAGCAGCCCTCCGGTCAATTTAATATTCCGAATTGTTTCCAATATTGTTTCCTTTTGTTGCTCCAATTTTGAAGCCGCCTCCCTTCAAATTAATCCATCAAATATTTTCGTATTTACCCCACTTTTGCCCAACCTGAGTATTTCCACTTGGTTTTCAGTTTCGTCCAACAATCTAATCAAATGATCGCCACTTTTGGCGACTGGAATGAAATTTGCATTTTTTTTGGTGGCTTCAATTGATTCTTCCTTTTTGGTCTCATCATCAATTTCCAAATCGCTGGCTTCCATTCGTTCCGGTTCAAATTCTTCCTTCTCATTTCCTTTCGATTTATCCAATGTTTTGGCTACTTTTTCCTCTTCCACTGGAATGATGGACGATTGGGCGCACATTCCCTCGGGCGGAGGCAGCGGAATTGCTGGAGCTGGCAAAGGAATTACGGTCGGAATTGGACTGTTGGCCATTTCTTCATTTTCCTCATTTACTTTTCCATCACCATAGTCCTCAATTGTGATGTTCGGGATTGAGGGGGAACGGGCCGAATAGTTGTGATCTGTGTAAAATGGTTTATTAATAAATTAAAGGAATTTGAATAGATTTATATATGTTGTGGCCGATTTGAGGAAAATTGTTCTTTCCCGGGAAAGACCGCCAATTTGGGAATCTCGACTTTTAGATTTCGTGTGGAACAGACTTGAGAATAGAACTCATCGATTCGGCATGGTCCGATTTAGTGTATATGAATTTCAATTCCAGACTTATATGAACTTCACTTTCCGCTAGATTCCTATCTCGCCTCCGGCGCTCTACCCCTAGCCCTATCTTTATTACCAGTCTGAAATTGAAATTGAAGAGACTAAATATAAGACTCTACTGCTGATGAGTTGAGTAAACCTTTTCTCGACTCTTGCCTAGAAGCTGAGATTACCTAAATCGGCCTGATAAAATCTGTCCTATTCCGGGAAAGGTCAATTCGCCAAACCATCCATTACATAATTAAAATTTTCCCCACCATTTTGTTGTTGTTGAGCATTTGAGAAGCGCCGTCGTTTGTCCGGATTCAGCGAGCCATTTGAATAATTCGGCTGGGCATTGTTAATTTCAATGAATTTGCCTCGAGGTTGATTGGATTGCTGCGGCCGAATTTGGATTCGATTCACATTTGATGATGGTGGGTCATTTGGATGATTGAATGCCCCACGGAATTGGTGGGATGGTGGCCCATCGAATGGGGAATACCGTCCACCATCCCAGTCCTGTTGTTGTTGGCCTACATCATCGTAATGCGATTTGGAGCGTTGATGGTGGAATGGAGGCGAAGGTTGGAAAGCACCCTAACAATGTGGAGAAGAAAATATTAAAAAATCAGAAAATTTATTAAAAAAATAATAAAAATTAAGTAAATATTAATTTAAATATTTGCCCACCCTTCTCTCCAATATGGGCGATCGGTGCTCTTGAGGGGTTGTCTGTTGACGTTGAACGGGAATTTGCCTTTCTTGCTGGCCATAATGGCCATTTTGGGATTGAGGAAAAGGTGAATGACGAGGAAGAGAGGAACGGAAAAATCGAGGTTCATCCTGGAACGGGGAATGATGGACACCGCCACCCTCAAAGAAGCCGTCATTGTCGAAGAAATGGCCTAGAAAGTGTTAAAATTTATTTAGAATAAAATAATTTTTATAAACCGACCATTGCGTTCGGTGAATGTGCGTGGCAATCGTCCATGTTGTGGCTCAAAATTCCGAAATGGGCCAGTGGCGAAGAAATCATCGGCAAAGGCACTTCGGGGAAGTCCATCCGCATTTATGCCTCCAACATTCGAGGCAGATCGCATACCACCGTTGTCCCTTAATTAAATTGTAAATAAATTAATTAAAATAAATAAATTACATTGTTTCTTTGTGAATATTTAAGGTCAAATCAAATCAAAATTAATGAAGAAGCCAATTATTTTGATTAAAATGCTGAAATAAATTGCATTTAGATGGAAATTTACTACATAATGGCATAAATATGAAAATAAACCAAAATGGTACCAAAAGTGGACATTGCGCAACGAAAGCAACTGACAAAAAACCAAAATTGATTGGGAAATTGGGAATGGGAATAGTTGAGAAAGGAATGAGGGAATGGAATGGGAAAGGTGGCAGAAATGGGCAAAAGACCCACCAATCGGTAAAATGAAAAGGAATTTGTGATGGGAAATGAATGGAATGAGATTGAGGGGCGCCGGTGGGTTTCCTTTCCTTCACGTTGATTGTTATTGTGCTGCTCACTTCGTTTTATAATTTATACGGTTGGGTTTTGTGAATTTGGGGAGTGGAATGGAATGCGGTCAATGTTTGATTTGAATGAATTTGGTATGTTAATCGGGAGCAAAGCATGGAAGGAATTTAATAAAATATGAAAATGTGCGGCGAGAATGTTTTATTGACTGATAAATAATTGATAAAATTAGAAGTTAGTTAGTAATGAAAAAATGATCAATTAATTCACATAAATTTTAAATGATGGAAATTTAAACAAAAAATAAGGCGGAATTATTCTTAACCAGGCGGAATTAAACAAGGCGGAATTATTCTTAAAACAGGCGGAATTATTAACCAGGCGGAATTAAACAAGGCGGAATTATTGTTAAAACAGGCGGAATTATTAACCAGGTGGAATTAAACAAGGCGGAATTATTGTTAAAACAGGCGGAATTATTAACCAGGCGGAATTAAACAAGGCGGAATTATTCTTAAAACAGGCGGAATTATTCTTAAAACAGGCGGAATTATTCTTAAAACAGGCGGAATTATTAACCAGGTGGAATTAAACAAGGCGGAATTATTGTTAAAACAGGCGGAATTATTAACCAGGCGGAATTAAACAAGGCGGAATTATTCTTAACCAGGCGGAATTATTCTTAAAACAGGCGGAATTATTCTTAAAACAGGCGGAATTATTAACCAGGCGGAATTAAACAAGGCGGAATTATTCTTAAAACAGGCGGAATTATTCTTAAAACAGGCGGAATTATTAACCAGGCGGAATTAAACAAGGCGGAATTATTCTTAAAACAGGCGGAATTATTCTTAAAACAGGCGGAATTATTAACCAGGCGGAATTAAACAAGGCGGAATTATTCTTAAAACAGGCGGAATTATTCTTAAAACAGGCGGAATTATTAACCAGGCGGAATTAAACAAGGCGGAATTATTCTTAAAACAGGCGGAATTATTCTAAACCAGGCGGAATTATTCTAAACCAGGCGGAATTATTCTAAACCAGGCGGAGGTAAAAGTGCATCATAGCCCCCAAACGCCAAATCATGCAAATGATATACCATTCGATAGAGCTCATCGAGCTGAGTACGAATATATAAATAATTTCAGCGCGCTCGCGTTTTGGGCCAAGTTATGGCCAATAAAAGCCATTTTACCATACAAGTGCTTGGTTCCCCGTTCCCCCTATGGGTCGAAAATTTTTTAAATTTTTATTATAGCCAAATTATATATCAATCAACGCGTCTCGATGAGAGAAACTCGAATTTGCCATCGGTTTCGACTAAAATACAAAAATAAAAAAGTTATGGCCATTTTTGTGTCGCTGGAATGTGTTGGAACTGCGGAGGTAATGTAAGAAGGGACTCCGGAGTGGCGTAGCCGTAGCGACGACCCGGACCGCGGAGTGGTCCGGCGGCGAGCTTAGTGAGCGCTAGCGAGCTAAGTGAGCCGTGAGGAGCGAAGGCGGAGCACACGTAGGAGTCCCTTCTGAAATGTCCACCGGAGCAGTTCCAATCCGTATTTCCTTTGTGCGACTGTAACTTTTTTATTTTTGAGTTTTATGCGAAACCGATTACAGATTCGTATTCAGCTCGTTGAGACGCGTCGATTTAGCTATAATATGTCGATACAAAAAATTTTGACTTTTTCGACCCAAAGGGGGGACCCTTCACTTTTGCGATTTTCATTTGGCCATAACTTGGCCAAAAATGCAAGCGCGCTGAAATTTCTTGTATTTTCAGACTCAGCTCATCGAGATCGATCGATTGGTATATCATTTATCTGATTTTATGCTTGGGGGCTATGAGTAAATTTTTCCTCATTTTCATTTACTCCATTTGACCGCACACAAAATCAGCAGTTCTTTTTGATGGAATGACAATGAATGAATGTTTAGAGAAGAATTTACCATTAAAGGGCTAAAGTACCACCGCCATTTTCCGTCCATTCTCGATGGGTTGAAGGGAATTAATGGAGGTGGAAAAAAGGAAATCGGCAAAAGTGGTTGATTATGAAAGGTGGGATGGAAAAGTGACGTACACTAAATTTTCATTTCAATCCTCTTTCATTGGAGGGAAAATATTTTATTTTTCGAATCAAATCAGAGCAAAAAAGTCAAATTTGTCATCCGGTCGTTCAAGCGCGCGAAGAATGCAATGACATATCCTTTCTATTCAATCCAATTTTACTGCTAATTTGATTAGCACAATTCTTACATTAAATCCCTTTGAAATGGATTGAAAATGATTAAAATTTTCTAATGGTGTTTAAACTCATAAAAAACATTTCTATATTAATAAAAAATTATTTAAAATATTTGAAAATTTAATTAAAAATGAGGAAAATGGATCGGTGTAAGGCGCCAAATGGTTTTATTCTCTTAATAATCAAATAAATAAATAGGAAAATTGTTTGTCGATGACTCATCATTCAATCAAGACCAACAATACAATTGGGAGGCCCATTCCACGCAAACGCAACGATTTAGAAATGATGTTTTTTTTGGGCGGCGCAATCAAAGGCAGAATTTTTAAACTCATTTTATGAATTCTTTTGCCTCATTCTTTCACCCATATTTTCTTTTGAATGAAGGAGTCATCGAATAGTTCTTCATTGAATAATTCAGCATACGATAAGAAATTGGAAAAAAAGGGTGAATAAATAGGAAAGACAATAATTTGGAATCGGTTTGACATTTTTTATTCCATGGATTAGGATCTCTTTGGATGGGTTAGGACTCCAAAAAGCAGAAACCAATCCGAATTTTGCAATTATGGAATTGTCAATTTCTTAGTCTATTCTCCATTGTATTCAAATTCTATTAAAAAACTTTCTTAATAGGAAAAAATGGCATGTTGGATTTCGCCGAATGAATTAATTTACTCATGGGATGAATAATATTTAAATTAGTTTTAAGCTCTAGATATTGTTGGTTGACATTTTAGGTTTGAATGGCAAATGTTCAATTTCGGAATTCAACCAGTAATGAATGATTAATGAATGAATGATGCATTTATTCCCAAAAAATTTTAATTGTTGGCATCATATAAAATAATGTTTTCCCGCAAAGGCATCCATCCACCAATTTCTTCCTTCATCGCACTTTCCTTCTTCAACAACGACTACTTCGCAAGATCGCATGTTTCCTTCTCCTTCCCCTTCCA
Organism: Pratylenchus scribneri; assembly: GCA_030063045.1. Taxonomy (NCBI): domain Eukaryota; kingdom Metazoa; phylum Nematoda; class Chromadorea; order Rhabditida; family Pratylenchidae; genus Pratylenchus; species Pratylenchus scribneri. The sequence goes on along the minus strand of JAQSEB010000001.1, from coordinate 3,881,796 downwards.
GCAATTCACATTGGCATTTTGGATTACGAAAGGAGCCAGATTCTCCGTATATTTGGGCATATCATCGGCGGCGCTTGAAGCATCTCTGAATTGCTTGTGTTCCTTGCCATTCAGATCGACTTGGAGGCCGCGCAATTCGCCAACAAAATACTATAAAAGAAAAAATTAATGTATAAGGGAATTTAATAGGAATGAAAGCGAACGTCGGAAAATGGAGCAGCAGTGCGATCGACATCCGGCAAATCGACAACGATGGGATCGCCACCACAACTGAAAATGTAATGAAATGTAAAATACCATATAAAACATACGTGTGGGTGATTTTCAGCTTGATACCGACGAATTTGTCTGATACGTCGGCATCGCTAAAAACTTGGCCACAAACACGATGGTAGAGGACGACTGGAACGGTGAAGGATGAGGTGTTTACGCTGAGACCGCCTGGGAGCACATCGATGTCGAGGTCAATCGTCAAATCTGTGCGCTCCTCTTCATTGCATTTGGAAAACAAGCCGCCAGCTGCCTCCTCCGTGTGGACAACCTATAGTGGCATTTTTATTCAAATTTACGGACATATTTTCATTAAAAAATTTTTTCCCAATTTTTTAGACCTCTCAATAGCCCTATTTAGGCTAAATTCTCATACGAATTTTTCAAAGCATTCTCTGGGATTCAAACCATTAAAAAATTCCTACAAAAATAGTTAATAATTCCAATAGAAGAACAAAAAATAATTCAAAAGAACGGCTGATACCCTTCCCCCACTCAATTCCACCTGGATCTTCGTTATTTTGGCTTCATTCGAACACATAGCGCATCCATCAATCAGCAAAAGGGTCTCTGAAAAATGGAGGAAAATTATTTCAAAAATATGAAATTAGCTAACTTTTATTTGCATCATTTTTGACCGCCTCAAAATCCGCTTTGTCATCGAAGAATTGGGTCTACAAAAAATAATTTATTTTCATGGAAAAAATATGGTTTAAATAAATTTTAGAGAAAAAAGAGTCACCCCTAAAAAAGAAAGATTTTCAAAATTCCAGCAATTAAACCCTTCATTTTATGGAATTCCCATACTCACCAGGGCGCATAACTTCATCTGATCGAACCATTCGTTGCCGCACATTGGCATCTGCACAAAATGAAGGGAGTGAATGAATAATTGGAAGGTAAATGCCTACCATGGCAATACGATAGAAGGCATTCAGGCAACCTGTCACATCCACCACGGGATAGTGAAACGTCTCAGGCTGCGTCTTTGCAGCACCCTTCGTCTGTAATAAAAATAAATTTATGGAGTAATCAAAGGAGGAAATTTTCCATTTTAAGGATTCAACCCTCGAAAAGCTTTGTTATCAAAGGGATTGTTACGCACCAAAATTTTTCCTTCCCCCATATTTTATTTACCACGCAGCCGCAGAATTGCCGATCTCCTTCCTGAGCCAGATCTCCATCTTTTTCTTCGTCCACCAAATCATTCCCTCGAAATGGCAAGCAAATGTAGTTGAATGCTTGGTCTGCCTTCTGACCCTTTTTAGAAGCTTTTACGTTATCCTTGAACAAAGTGTGGCGCGGGGTCAGACCGCCTGCAGCTCCATTCGAGTTCTTCGAAGAATCAGGGGGGTTTCCGTCCTCGCCAACAACTCCAGCCAATGGAAAGGCGATCAGAAGGAAGAGGAGGGTGGTGGCCAAAAGAATCGGTGGAAGCCCAAATGGCCCCGGATGCCCGTTGGACGAGGAAAACATTTTGGGGTTGGATTGGACGATGATTAGAGGGAATGGATTGAAAATTTGTTTGATGAATTGAAAGGATTCTGGAAATTGGACGGGAAAATTTTGTACCAATTTATTCTAATATAGGGAAAAGTGGATTGGTTCAATTATTAAATTATGTGAATTAATATCGGAGATTTTGGATGGGGAAATTTGTTTGAAATCTTAATTCTCCAAGCCAAAATAAAAAATGAGATTTTATTTTTTAACTGACTATAAAAAAAATTAAAAATGATATTTTTATGAAATGAAATGAAATTTTAATGGAAAATGAAATTTAAAAATGGACATTCATCAAAAAAGGTAAAGCCAATCAGCGGTGCCCAAATCGAGGAAATTATTTGGTGAATAATCCGTCAAATTGAGGAGGAGAAAAAGCCAAAAATATAAAATTGTTTGGTCCAAATTTTAGGGACAAAAATGGATGGGAATTAGTAGACTAAGTAGTGAGTAATTATTTAAAATGATGTGATGGGAAAATGAATAAAAAACATTCGCAAAAATTGTAAAATTTGTTGAAAAAAAGAGGGGAATTTGGAAATGGAAAAAATGATTAAATGTAAATTTTATTATTCATTTTATCAAATTAAAAAATTAACAAAAAGTGAAAATTTTTGATCAATGATCAATAAAAAATGGAACGACATCGATGGAATGGCACATTGGCTTCCTCAATTAATTCGGCATTTTGACGTCTTAAAATTAAATTAATTTTAAATAAAATAAAACAAATTCCACTTGCCTCCAAAGCCAAATCCAAACGTCGACATTGACGGCACAAAATTGGCGGAGTCGATTCAGATTTGATGAATCCACGGAGAAATGCGGGGATTTGACCAATTTTTGAATGGATTCCAAAATTGCCTTTAAATGGGGGATAAAATAAATTTTTTGGTAATTTTTATTATTTATAAATTATTATTTAAAATAATTTTATAATAGCAAAAATTTTCTATTTGTACCGTATTCATATTCATCATCAAAGAGAGAAGTGGTACCGTTACCGTAACTTATAGCATAAAAAGAAAAGAACCATCTCTACTTATCCTTAGGGCCAATCAGCAATCACCATGATGGAAAGATGACTTTTTTTTATTATTATTTTATTAAACTAAATTTTATTATTGAAAAATGTTTTTGATAATTTCGTGCCCAATTAAAGTGCTATCAAAATCCGTAAAAATTAATTTTTATTTCAAAAAATTAAATTTTTAATAATTTAATTTAAAATAAATATAATTTTAATAATTATTTAAATAATTAAAATGCACTTACATCGCATGCCGAAATGGAGAATGCTCTCAGTTGAACTTCCAATTCGCATCCATTTTCCAACAATTCGTCCAGTTTTAATCGGTCAATTAGTTCGGGGGAATATTCCAAAACGCCCAAATAGGCCAATGCTTGAGGCACTCGATAATCGGCGAACATTGTCAATGAACTGTGCAAAATAAAACTGGGAATTATTTTTAAATAAATAATTAAAATATAATTTAAAAATAGTTAATTAATAAAAATATAAATATTATTAAATAGAAATTAAATAAAAAAATAAAATAATTAAAATAATTATAATTAAAATTTATTATTAAAAAATATTTAAAAAATTTAAAACGTACGAAATGTCCTCAAATTTTCCAATGTTCAATTCGTTTTTGGCCGCCCCCAAACAATTATGAATATCGGCTACCAAAATTTGGGCTCGTTTCAGAAAAGAAACTAAAAAAAATTGGGATTTGTGGTAAAATTAAATTTAATTATTTCTTACCCTTTTTACCTTTGTAAACGGCAAAATCCCGAAAACTAGGAAAATTTTCCACAATTAATTGAAGCAATTTTTGTGCTTTTCCATTGGATTGAATGAGGCAATTTAAAAATGAGCCATTGAATTTCTGAGTGAATTTGGAATTAAATTAATTTTTAATTAATTTTAAAAACTTCTTTGAGAATTTTGCCATTTTCTCGAATTATTTCCACCCTTTCGGCCAACATTGGAATTTGAATGCCTGCAAAAAAGCATAAAAATTAATTTTGGAAAAATTTTTTTGGATTTTTATTATTTAATTTATTTTCAATAATAATTTTTTTATCAAAGAATTAAGCAAAAATTCCCAAAAAGTGCATTTTTCTAATTAAAAATAATTAAATTATTTAATTCAATTTTTAATAATAATTAAATTTTTTTAAGTAAAAAAAATTAAGTAATCCCAAAAATTCCATTCCCATTAAAAAACTTGCCATCATCCCCTTGAAGACATTGGCCCAAAGTTTTCCCATCAATTTTGGCCATAAATTTGGCGGATGTCAACGCCAATCCTCGTTCCAATGTTCGATTCAGTGCGGCACAAACAGCAAAATATCCGCTTAAATTCAATTTAGGTTAAATTATAGTGAAAAAATTGGAACCTATAAGTTTTGCCATTGTGTGTTACAAAATAATGGCCACCCGATTGATCGGACCAAAATGAAAAATTGATGGAATCGATGAAGAAAATCCTTCAAAAATTCCAATTAATTTTATTCTAATTTCACTGACCAATCAATGCCAGCCTGATCCGCATTTTTTGGTTGAACTTCGCATGCCGAAAATTCCAATTGTTTGAGTTGATCGGCGGTTGAATGGCAAATCTCAAATTTATCGAAAATTAATTTAAAAAAATTAATTTTGTACCATTTCCGCTACTTTTTCCACTGCTTTTTGTTCAATTCTAATTAATTTTGGGTCCGTATTGTCCACAATCCATTTGGCCGATTCTCGAGGTGAAAGTACACCGAAAAATTAAGAAATTTTTTAAAATAAATTTTATTGTGAAAAACCTGGATAAATTCCATCATTTGCCGTTGAATTCATTTTTTGTAGAATTAATTCTAATTTTTAAATGCAAATTTCATTATTTTATCATCCAAAAATATTTAAAAAATGAAACAATTAATTTAATCTGATAAAAAAATATTTTGTACCAAAAAAACATGTTTTATCATCTCTTCGAGTATATTTAAAAAAATTAACGGATAAATATGATTAAATTTAGAGGATTAGAATGCAGGAAGATGAATATGAAAAAAACCAAAATTAAATTTGATGATTGGTTGGATTTTATTTCGTTAAATATTAAAGGTGGAAGCGAACTAAAAACTGAATGAATATTTAAATTATCGTTTCGTTCATTTTTGTTTTCCTTATCCTTCTTCCTTTCTTATCATTCCTCTTTCTGATTAATTCTTGATAGAGCGCGAGGATGGGGCCAGCCAAACATGTTCCCCGGAGGCGTGAATTTTCTCCAATATTCTCTGAAAAATGAAAAAAAAATTAAAATATTAATTTAGGAATTAATTTACAAATATTTTGTGTTTCTTATTTCTCTGGGAGCAAAAAAAAATTTAATAATATTTTTGTTTGTGTGACTCAGTCTTAAAATTTTATGCCGTCTCAATCATGTTGCGCTCAGACGCAAATTACCCAACAATTTTTTAACATCATTGTCACACAAATAAGCATAAATTTGATGGATTTAAATAATTTGCCTCCAAGTGGATTCGAACTTTCGTCATTTAAATTATTCGCTAAAGCGCGTTACCAGTTAGGCTAAGTAGGATTTCCCTGGAGAATTTTTTTATTTTAGCCAAGATTTTAAATGATTTTTTATTTGTTTTATTTCCCATTTTATTTATTAAAAAATTCAAACCTTCCACCCCAGAACGGATTCCCAACAGCTCACATCCTCGGCCTGTTCATTCATTGGACGATTCTGCTTTGGTGGCGGATATTTCTTCAACCAATGTGCCGGATCCGAAGGCAATTTTAGCGGAATTGATGGAAGCTTCAAAAATATATTTCAATTAAATATTTCTAATTATTTTGAACCTTTTCAATTGATTTCTTTTCCTCCTCTTCTTCTCCATTTTGGTCTTTTTCGCCATTTTCCTTCTCATCCGTAATCATTGTTGCGGTCAATTTTGGTGGTTGAAAGGCGAATAATTGTTGTTGGTTTTGTTGAGGATGGTTAAATTGCATTTGCTGCATTTTTTGTTGTGGATGAATTCGTTTTTGTTGGCCACTGCCGTCATCATTCACAATCATCCTCTCCAATTGTTCCATCATTCGTTTCAGTTGTTCATCCGTTTGCTCTTGCATTAATTGCAAATTGGAGAGCTGAATAAAATCAATATTTATTACGATATATTTTGTATTATTCTTTAATAGTAGCCCACCCCAAACCACATCCTAAATTTTTACTTATTTTTGAGTGAAATTAAATCAAAATAATTTTTTTGTCCCAAAAAATCTAAAAATCCAACTAGTAAGGACTAAGAAATAAAGGTCCACTCCCTAATAGAAACCTAAGCCTACTCTCTAATAATAGCCAACGGCCAACCCAAGCCCGTAACAAAGGGATAAGGGAGGGGCGGCGGGGCCATCAGGGTAATTTTTCCCTGTGCGGCCATTTGGCGAAAATTTTCCTTTGGGAAAATTTCTTGCTACGGGTTCCGCCTTAGAAAGGCTCTGAAAACTATAAGCCCATGGGCTTCTAATAGAAAATAAGCTTTTAATATTCTTTGGCTTACCAATACTTTAAGGCCCGAAACCATTGAATCATTCCCACTTTCATTTGTTTCCTCAAATTCTTCTTCTTCCATTATTTCCTCGTTTTCCTCCTCTTCTTTTTCCATTGGCATTTTCTGCACTTTCAGCCAATGATCCAAAGGTAGACGGTTTATCTAAAAAATGAATTAAATATTTTTAATGTGAAATAATACCGCTTCAAAATGTGCAGTGAATGGATTCGATGAATTTGAATTGCGATTGTTGGGCAATTGACTAATGCCGGAGAACATTGACGAGAATGAATCACTGCTACGGGTGCTTCGGATCACTTCAAATGAGGATGCGGTGCTCATTTTGCGATTTTGATGATTCGGTTCCTTAAAAAAAATAAATTTTTGATTCTAAGAAAAACAGGATAACCAATTTCATGTGCCTATTTTTTTTTGAAAGGTCAAATTAAATGAGTCAATTCATTCATGGTTCTTTCCCTATCCCCTCTTGCCTATTCCCCATCCAAAATAAGTTTAGTTTAGCATATGGAAAATTGGAAAAGGAAGGGAGGGTTTGGGGTTTTATCTTTTTTTCCCTGAGCAAAATTGATGAATTAAAAATACTAAAGAAGATTGATTGACCGAATCGAATGAGTGAGTTTTGTGTGCTGATAAAAAAGTGGTCATGTTCCACCCTCATCCCCACTCCACTCACTAATGATAAATTATTCATTAATTACTAAATGAAGGGGAACTATAAGATAGGATAGGGATTGATAAGAAATTGGGATGGAAAGGAGAGTAGAATATGGAAAAAAAATAATAAAGAGAACCAAAAAGTTAAGGTTGGGAAATTACTGTCCTAAATATCAAATGGATATGAACTATGAAGCTTATGAAGTGTTTCGTAAAAACCGATTATGTGATTTTTCCCTATTAAAATTTAATAAGTCGGTATTGATTCCAATTTTTTAATTAATAAGACCACAATTACGGACAATTTGACCTCCTAATTTCATTTGCAATATCTTGGTTTATCAGTTTACTAGGTGAAAACCGATTCTGATAAATGTTTTAAGTAAACGTGAAATTGCGATATTCTGGCAGTTTTATTTATTTTAATCCTTAAAATCTAATATAAAAAAACCTGAAGTGGATTGTTGTGATTTCCAAACGAATGATTGTGGATGGAATTATTGCCTTCGGTCATGCCACCATTGCCATTATTGTTGCCATTGCCGTGATTAGCGCTACTGTTTCGAATCTTGTAGTAAGACATTTCTTGTCCAATCACCTTGATATATGAATAGTTAATTAAACATTGCTTCAAAAGAACTTTGTTCAGCAGGTTTTTGTTCGTAAAAATGCTTGAATTCGGGAGCTCGTTCGTCCCAATACTTTTTTGCCTCCGACCTCAAATAGTAATTGAAATAGAGAACCCCAAAGAAGTGGGCTGATAAAATAATAAAGTAACGAATTTTGATTTTTTCTAGAAATAACTTGAAATTGTTTTCTCGATCTAAAATATAAAAGTTTGCGCTTCTTTTCATTGAAAGATGAATTATTAAAACATGATCAAACCGAGCAGTTTATTGCTTAATATTTTAAACCATATATTAAAGTTTAAACTGGTTTTATAAGAGTGGTTTTCTAACTAGAGAACTGCAACTGCAACCATAATTCGGTTTTCCGTTTACCCTTTTTCGTTGAAGGAAAACCCAATAGAAAAATCAGTTGGATAAAATGTCTCAAGGTCTTGGAAGGAATTGGAACTTGGATGGATGGATAAAAGCATAAAAGTAAAAAGTATCTCAGAATTTCCACCTCCCGCGCCGCTTCGCCTTTCCGTTTTCCCTCAAATACGGGAAACGGGATTCGGATTCGGGCTCGGGTCGAACACGAAACCGCACAAATGATAGTTAATTTATATCCTTAAAACCTTTGGATTTTTAATATTTTGGTCCATTTTATTGTTTAATTTTTCTCTTTTTTTCAGTTTAATACTTCCAATTCCACCAAATATCTAAATTTTACGACAAAATACGCGTAAAAAAGAATCAACGGTCAACAACAAAAAGCCGATGCCCACAACGGCTGATCCTTTATCAAAGATGGCGGCGACTGGCACGGAAGATGGCGGTGGTTCCCAATCGGCAACGGCCAAAGATGCTGGTGGAAATGGCGGAACACAAAAAGGATCAAAAACAGACGAAAAATTTGAGAAGGCGGCGGATAAACAACAGCCGCCGGCTTTGTCCTCATCCATTGATGCTATGGCTCTAGCAGCTTCACCCATCACCACAGCCACAACAAAACCAAACGTTCATTGCTTAGTAAGTTTGCTTTATTTTAAAGAATTTCCTTCCTCTTTTTGATCACATTTTTTGCTTCTTCACCTTTGATTCTAGGGTAGCATTTGGGCGGGGTCACATTTTTAAGTCTCCTGATCCATTCCATTCTAGTTTTAATTATTTTGTTCATTTCATTCTTCTAAAATTTCAGCTTTGTCAAAGCAAACTGGATCTCCACCCATCATTGGTTACAGAGGGCGGGGAAATTGCGCCGTTGAGCAATGACATTCAAGAGGAACCATCAACATCATCCGGATTGACAAATATCGCGGCGGAACCATCTTCCACCGACATTCAATCATTTATTGCAGATTTGGTATTTTTTGAAGATTTTCTGTGAATTTTTTTTCAATTTTTAGCAGTTGAATAAAGAAAATGATGGAAATATTTCCTCTTCTTCTTCTTGTCCAATTCCAAAAAGTCCACAGCCAAATGGGAATATGAATTTGCTGGAATTGATCGGACAATCCAGCAGTCCGTTGGATGTGCCAATGTGCAAGGTATTTATTAAATAAAATATTTATTTTTTAATAATTAATTTACCCATTTATTTTTGATAGAAATGCGCAACTTCGATGGCCGAAGAGCTGCAACAACAATTGGCCGAATTGGAGCGAGAATGTCGTCAATATAAACAAGCGTTGGACATTCAGCTGAAACATCGCGCCGAATCTCCGTTTGACCAAGATTTGGCAAGGAGAAAATTGGAAACATTGAAAGTTTGTTGCAAATTTGAATAAATTATAATCAAAAATTTTAATTTTAGGCCGAAGAACGTGACCTCCAAGAGCAATTGGCATTCCTCGAGGAAGAGGAGCAAACATTGAACCGAGAATTGGACGCAAAAATGGAGGAAAAGCGACGAATCAGTGAACGGGACGAACAATTGTACAGGAAATTGCGGGACAATCATCGGTTTTAATTTCCTAAATTTAACCAAAAATTAAAAACTATTTAACATTTTTAGAACATTAATTGAACAAGCGGACGAACAACGTTCCCTAAAATTACAAATTCGTCACGCCGAAGAGCAAATCAAACAATTAAGTCGGACAAATGTTTTGGATATGTGCTTTCATATTTGGGTGGACGGCGAATTTGGGTACATTAATTGTGGAAATTTAATTTAAATTCATTTTTAGCACAATCAGTGGATTTCGGCTTGGACGGCTTCGGCATGAACCGGTGGAATGGAATGAGATCAACGCGGCACTTGGACAAATGGCATTTTTACTCAAGGTTTGAATATTAAAGAATTTTACTTAACTTAAATTATTTAAAAGAAAAAAATTAAATGAAAAAATCGGAAAAAATGCCTAAAATTATAAAAAAAAATTTTTAAGGTCATTTCGGAACGATTGGGCATGGAATTTGTTGGCGCCGAAATTATCCCATGCGGAAATTGCTCATTTATTCGTGTCCAAAAACTCACTTCTCAACAACAGCCAACTTCTTCCAATGGAATTGGCCGAGTCGAGGAATTACCACTCTACGGTATGAAAATAAAATTTAAAAAATTAATTTAAAATTTAGGAAGTGGCGGTTGGCGTCCATTTGGTCAACCTGGACTGGACAAGGCATTGGTTGCCTTCATGGATTGTTTTTTACAAGTACTTTTTAATATTTTTATAAAAAATATTTAACAATTTTTAATTAAATTAAATTTAAAAAAATATTTAGTATTTTTTTTTATAAATTAAATTAATAATTTATTTAAATAATTTTTTAAATTAAATTTAAAATTTATTTAATATTTTTTAATTAAATTAAATTAAATAAATATTTTAATAAATTTTTTAATTAAGATTGAACAACGTTTGAAGCAATATTTCCCCGCCGGCACCCAATTGTTGCCTTATCGAATGCTGAAGGACAAAATTGTGGACAAAGATTCCCAATATTTGGTCAAAATGCAACTCAATTCTGAGGTAATATTTTATGGAAAAAACAATTTAAGTAAATTAAATCAATTAAAAAGGAACGTTGGACCAAAGCAATGAAATGCCTTTTGTTGAATCTAAAACGTGTTATTGGCATTTTAACCACATTGCCCAGTTTGAGTGCTCCTCCCCAACAACAACAATCGAGTCCACGGTCAACAATGACGGCGACGACCATAATGGGTGGAGGAGGTGAATCCACCACGGCGGGAAAAAGTGGCTCTTCCAGTCCTGCTGTGTCCATAAAATCAAATGGGACGGCAGTAGAAAAGAATCAAAAATAATAAGTAAATTTGATTAAATTAATTTTATTTTTTGTAATTTTTTAAGCATTCAATGGATGAGCAAAAATGCAAACAAATGGACATATTTATTGGCCTTTTTATATATAAATTTTTATTTTTTTTCCTCAAATTTCCATATTTTTTATCGTAATTTTTTGAGAAAAATTATTTATAAATTAACAAAAAGAGGAAATTAATAAATTTTTTATAAAAAAGCTCCTTTTAAATTAATTGATGGCATAATGTTTACGGCGAAAAGCATGTTCCAGAGCAGCAGAGAGCAGACCCTTTTTCCTCCTCCAAATTTTCCCAAGCCCTCCTCTCCCTCTCCTACTTCTCCCCTTCCCATCCATCCCATTCTTTCCCTTCCTTCTCCTTGTAGAAACAAATTTTGATGATTTTAATTTTATATTAATTTTTTCGAAAACAATTTTGATCAAAATTTAATCCAATTAAGATTAAGCCAAATATTCCCTATAATTTCAGCAGATTAATTGAAATTTTGACCAAATCCCGCATTAAAAATTTAATTTTCTTCATAAAAAATGACTACTGACGACGAAGAGTTGGCCGAAAAATTGCCAAAAACAACTCAAAATTCGCAACAAACCGCAGAAAATGCAAATGAAGGCCAAAATGAATTATTCGGCGCTCCATTGGCAATACGGAGACGACGGGTGCATCGTTCTGGGAGTAATTCATCGGGTCGGACAAAAAAGAAAATAATGGCAAAGGGAATTGACACTGAACAAATGGAAATGGGCAGAGCAAGTAATTCATTTAAAAATAATTAAAATTTAATTTTTGATGCAAAATTAAATTGGACCTGAAAAATGTTCTAAAATTAATTGCAAAATTCTAAAAAAATACAAAATTTTTTAGCGTTGATCGCCTCCCTCCTATTGTTGGCCGGAATTTGTGCCATTCATTTACTTTTGGTTGCCGAAAATCCAAATGAATTTATTGCAAAAAATGCCAATGGAATTGTGGCCCATTTTGGCCATCCTCTTCCTCGCTCAATTGACCATCAAATTTATCGTAATTTTAATTATTAATTAAAAATAAATAAAACAATTTTAAAGCTAAAAATCGAGCGGATAAATTTGTTCAAAATCAATTGGAAAAATTGGCCAGCGATTTGGAACAATTGGACACAAATTTGGACGAATCAACGAATCGATTACCATTTCGAGTGAATATGCTGCTTACGGAACAACGCCGAAGGAATACAGGTTTTTTAAATGGGAATAAATTTATATTTATAAAAAGAATATTATTCAAAAATTGGAATTAAAATCATTTAATAAGAGGGAAATTAATAAAAAAAAATAATAAAAAAACAATTAAAAAATGTTTCAAAATTATTAATTTAATATTTTATTGCAGTTCAACGTCCGCGAAGTGCAACGCCAATACCCGAAAATTTGCCAACAAGGCGTTCAGCCCGACACCCAAATTCAATGTCAAATTCGGAGAATTGGCCACCACCACCACAACAAATGGCGGAAGCATCCACTTCAGAGGACCAAAATCAAATTGGAATGGGCGAAGAGCCAACTCTGATGGACTATGATGCCATCGATGCATATTGGCGATGGGACATTGAACAGGAAAAGGGACCGGCAAGCATGTTAATGCAACAGGTGAGAATTCATTCAAAAATATATATCATTGGATATTTAAATTATTTTTTAAAATGAAAATTAATGGGAAGGAATTTTGGGAAAATTAATTAAAAATGTAATTCGAGAAATTTTTTTATTTTTTTGACATTTTTTAATGACCTTTAAATTTCTGTCCCATCTGCTGGGCGAATCATCCCCACAAAAAGCATTTAAGCAGAATAAAAATTCCAAATAAAATTCCAAATTTTTGTTTTCAGCCTCATCAATATCCGTATAACAATTTCCAACAATTTGTTGAGCCTCAACAACAACAACAATGGACAACAAATGCTCAACAAAATGATGAATCGGCGGAAATGTTCCTTTATGAACGAGACATTCAATTATTGACCGAAAAAACACAATTTCCCGAATTGGTGAGAAATTTTTTATCGAAATTTTGGGGTTTAAAACCTTTAAATTTTATTCTGATTCATCATATTTTATCGATCATCATAAACGCAATTTGCACACAAAATATTGCGGAAGTTTTTGATGGCAAGCGTAGTCAAACCTGAATTTTAAAATCATAAACAATTTTGTCAAAAACATATCATTCCAGAAAATACATTTTTTTTTTACCTAAAAAAACACATCTTTCCGGAAAATACATTTCTTTGCCTAAAACACATCATTCCGGAAAATACATTTTTTTTTGTCTAAAACACATCTTTCAGGAAAATACATTTTGCTAATACACATCTTTCCGGAATATACATTTTGCCTAAAACACATCCGAAAAATACATTTTGCCTAACACATCTTTCCGGAAAATACATTTTGCCTAAAACACATCCGAAAAATACATTTTGCCTAACACATCTTTCCGGAAAATACATTTTGGCTTATACACATAATTCCGGAAAATACATTTTTTTGCCTAAAACATATCTTTCCGGAAAATACATTAAAGATTAAACACATTTTTAAAATTTCTTATTTTTTATTCATAAACCACTATTCAACATCTACTTTTATTTTTTAAACCCCTACATTCACTGACCATGTGCCCATCCGTTGGTCTTGATTATAGCCCATATAAACACAATGAACATGCGGTTCATTTGGTTGGGTTGAATCCCAATTCAAATAGGTCGCATCCTGGCCATCACTCCATCCATACACAGAAGTGTCCAATTTGTTCAAACCAATCCAAATATTATTCTCTAAAAAGAATTGGTTATAATTTTTTTTTTAATATGAGTTTACTTTTTCGCAATTTATGCACAAAATCATTCTCTGCTGCATCCCGAATACTGACTAAATGGCCACCAAGTTGGCGACAAAAATTTTCAGCCTGAACCCATTGGAGTTCAATATCGAAAAGTCGAAACCAATTTTCTTCATAAAGTTGCCAACCCTTAAAATTCCACCATTTTTTGAAGCAAATGCTAATAATAAAAAGAACTTGTTGCATTAGATTAATTACAGCTAAAATGCGCAAATCCCGGGCCATTGTGTTTATAAATTCCCCATTATCCGTTCCATCTGGATAAAAAATAATGCAAAAAATTTATTAAACCCCTAATCACTTTTTGGCCCTCCAGTCGGCCATTGTGGATTGCGTAAAAGCGAGGGAATCACAGAATCCACAACATATTGCCCCGGGGCTACATTTAATATCGCGAAAAATGCAAGAAAGAATGGAAAAATTTGAAAATTTGTTGAATTCATTTTTATATGATGAATCTGAATTTTGCTAAAAATGAATAAAAAATGTCCACTCCTTTTTTTTTCCAAATGTTTATTCTGAAAATGGGAACAAAAATTCTCCACAAAATAAACATTCAAATAATATTATTTTCAGTCCATTTTTGGCCAAAATGATGTTAATGATGATGCAAATTTGCCAAAAAATGTTTTGGAAGAAGATGAATATTTGGCCGACATTTCGCAGAACAAATGGGAAATTCCACCACAATGGCCGACAACAAGTTCAGAAGAGGAATCGGCACAATTTGGATTGGAAAACAATGGAAATGGAGGTGATGGTCATGGCATTTTGTGGACGACTCAAAGACTTAACAAATTGTTGCCTTTCCAAGCGGTAATCAAAGAGGATGGGTTGGGAAAAGGCATTTAAACAAATATTTATTATTAGTCATAGAATAAAACTTTTAACCGAAAGACTAAGATTAAAACTTTCCGGAACAACCGGAAAGAAGTTAGATTAAAACTTTCCGGAACAACTGGAAAGAAGTTAGATTAAAACTTTCCGGAAACCAACCGGAAAGAAGTTAGATTAAAACTTTCCGGAAACCAACCGGAAAGCAGTTAGATTAAAACTTTCCGGAAACCAACCGGAAAGAAGTTAGATTAAAACTTTCCGGAACAACCGGAAAGAAATTAGATTAAAACTTTCCGGAACAACCGGAAAGAAGTTAGATTAAAACTTTCCGGAAACCAACCGGAAAGAAGTTAGATTAAAACTTTCCGGAACAACCGGAAAGAAGTTAGATTAAAACTTTCCGGAACAACCGGAAAGAAGTTAGATTAAAACTTTCCGGAACAACCGGAAAGAAGTTAGATTAAAACTTTCCGGAACAACCGGAAAGAAGTTAGATTAAAACTTTCCGGAAACCAACCGGAAAGAAGTTAGATTAAAACTTTCCGGAACAACCGGAAAGAAGTTAGATTAAAACTTTCCGGAACAACCGGAAAGAAGTTAGATTAAATTTCAAAAATCTTTGCTATTATCAGTGAATTGGCCAATAAACAACAATAGAAATTAGAATTTTTTACCTTCGTAAACATTTTCTTAATTAATAATAAACTAAACTAAAAATTGTTTTATTCCTATTATTAAAAAAAATATTTCCAGGGAATTGGCCCAGAATTGTTGAACATCCCGGTGGTTACGCCGCCTCTTACAGCCGTCGATTTCGAAGACACACAACAAAATGTGCCACCAATTGGTGCCGAAGAGGAGGCACCAATTTCATCCAATTCTTGCGACCAATTTTCGCCTGCCCAAATTTCATTCATCCCGTCGCCTCAAACAACATCAGAGCAACCAATTTTGTTCAACGATGTTTCCCTGGCCGAGGCCACAATCATCAACAATGCGGATGGCCAAGACACATCGAGCAGTGAATTTGGTGGGGATATTTTTGCCATTAACCATTGATAGTTAGCACAAAATTTTTAAATACTGTTCAGTTTCTTCTTAAGATTTTCTCTAAATCCACTCTCCACCCGCAGAAATAATTAATTCTATGATTCATAAATTCATTTTATTCCATTGAGACACTTCCTCATATTTTCTCCTGCACTTTTTCCTTTTAATTTTTTTTCTTAATTTTTAACCTTTTTTTTCAAAAAAATTCCCACTTTTTCCCTAAATATTTACAATAAATAATTAAAAATTTCCAAAAATTCACTTGCGCACTCTATAAGAAAGTTCAGAGTCCATTTTTTTTCATTATTTAGTAAGGAAAAAAATCTAGAAAAATGATCTTTCTACGAATTAACTCTCAAAAAATTGTTTCATTATCGTGAAAATAAAATGTGAGAAACATCATTGAATAGAATTCCAATTAAGTCCAAAAATCAAAAATGATAATTAAATTTTGGGATTTGTACTTCTTAAATAGGTAATGCCAAAATGGAATGAAAAAACCATTATTCAACCTCAATTTTTTTTTGATTTTTAATTTTTTAATAAAATATTCAACATTTTATCGTTTCCAAAAACATTTTTTCTTATTTTCTTGGAATTCATTACAAAATTTGTTGACCTTTTTTTGCCAAATATTAACGAGTGGAATATTTAATTATTTAGCGCTTAAATTTGCTTGCAGGAAAAATTGCGGCCTTTAGCCTCTTTCCAATTCATTAGTACACACTAAATACAAAGTTCAACAATAAATGTGCAATAATTAAATTGAAATTGCCATTTTTCTTAATTGTAGCCATTCAAAATTATACTTTTTTGGACCAAATGATTTTTTAATTTTTTTTTTTGCTGTAGACAATTGTGGATGAAACATGGAACAGTCTAGCACCGATGGCGATAGAGCTACTAAATTAATTAATATAGCATTTTATAGAATATACAATTGGCTACAAAAGATATATACCAATACTTTTGATTCATTTTATAGCTAATTTTACGCCAAATAAAATGATATCTAAATTAGTCCTGAGGCTTTTTCACTATCGGCCCTAATCATTTCATCCCCAATTGTCGTAATACTAATTTTGAGACATTTCCCAACTAAAAAAAGATATTAATTAACCAAATTTCTAAAATAAAATTATAATAATAAATAAAAAAAATAGGCAAAATCCAAACATCGATCAGTCATTCACTCTAGCACTTTCTCTATAAAATTGCTTCCATTTTTGCACCCTCAAAATTATCAACCAGACGGCACATCATCCTCCTCCTTCCTTCCATCCACCACCCCCAATCATCTTCTTGGATGGCCACAAAAATCCGGCAAATCCAAATTATTCAAGACGGCACATTGTCTGTCGGGCGAGACGCGAGACGACCCTTCCCCCACCAATTTCTTTCCTTCCTAACTCATCCCATTCCAATCATTCACCAAACCAAATACCAAATGCCCTTTTATGGGTGGAATCGAAGGAGGAGGAAGGCTTTTTCAAAATTAAAGTGCTTTTTTTGAGAATGGCCATTTTCTGAATAACAACATGGGGGACGAGGGACGGGGGGAATAGGGCAAATTAGGATGGGCATCAAAATTAATGTAAACAATTTTTGGCCATATATTTATTCTAGTGAAAAGCGGAATCTTTTCTCATTAGTTAAGAATATATCTAGAGGATATAGCCTTTGGGAAAATATTCAAAGGAGATTGCCTTTGAAAGCTCAATTAAAACCCCCAACTCATTTACTCAATAACAAAAAGGTTTTATGTCATTGGAGACGCTGGGAACATACTAGCGTCGATGGGGGTAAATCAACTAGATTAATTATTAATTTATATAGCATTTTAAAGAGCATAAAATTAGCTACAAAATTATATCAAAAGCAGTGGCAATTGTTGAATATTTATAGAGTTATGGCCAAAAAACCGCTGGTTTAATTAAAATTACTTTTTTTCTGGCAGTTTTCTGACTGTAACTCACTAAATATCTCAAAATTGATCAATGCTTTTAATAGCATTTTTTAGACAATTTTAGTCAAATAAAAAACTATATAGATTTATTCGACATCTTTACCGCCATCAACACTAGACCATTTCATCCCCAATTGTATTACAGTCATTTTTAAAAATGTTCGGAATTCTCTGTATTATTCCACGGATGCGTTCGAAATATGATGTCATATTCATACAAAAACGATAAACCCAATCCTTCGCTTCCTCCTCAATATTAAGCAATTCTTCCACCACACTACATTATTCATTCATTCAAATCAAAATACTAAATCATCATCATCCAATGGGCGATGGGCCAATCGCCAATCCAACAAATCATTTCCTCCACATTTTCACCATTTTCACCCTATTCATCATCATCATTTAGCCATTATTTCCCTTTAGGGGAGAGGGTGAATCTTCATTATAGGGAGGAGAAATTTAGATCAAAACAAACCCAATTCCCAACACCTGCCTAAAGTGCTTGCTTTCTGTTTTTAACATCAAATTTTTAACCCAAAATTGGCTGACTAATAAATAAATGGCGCGGCATTTTCCCCTCAAAAATGCCTTTAAAAGGTGAAGGGAAGACTTCCAAAAGTGCATTTTCCCCGGGAGCTGAGAATCACCTTTCATTGTATTTTCAAAACCCTTTCTCATTTTAATAGGAAAAAGGCGAATCCCTGAAATTATTTTTTGCAAAAAGTACGTAAAAAAACGCCTATCAAGCCAATTTTTACTCATTCAATTTCAGTCCACTTAAAAAACCGCACAATCAATTTATGTGACCATCGCATCTTTCAAGTTTTTAACGCATCAAAAACGCGCAATTAATCCCTCCTTCCCCCAAATAAAAGTACATGGCAATTGAAGAGAAGAGGAGGAAATTGGGGGTGCCGGAAGGAAAAAATATTGCCATGCATTTTTGCTTTTGGCTTTGATACTCATAAGGGCATTTTCTTTAAGTGGTAGCTAAGTCAACGGGAAGTAGGAATTAAAAACAACAAAATAGAGCCTATAGGCAATGCGGAATTAAATATTCACATCAATGGGCGAGGGGTTTACCTACAATAATTTCAAAAATATATTACAAAAACAATTAATTTAGATAGGAAAAGTGAAATTGGAAAGATGGAAAGCGGATTAACCAGCTTTTTTTGTTGAAAATTTGGCAAAATCATACTAATTAATTTAGATACTGTCAATTTTTTTTCATTCATTAAAAATTGCTCGCGATTTTTTCCTGTATCTTTTTCCTTTTGACAATTTGCACTTCATTTTAGAATTCTCAAAATTATTTAAAAACAAAAATCTCTCAATTTATAACTTTTTGGTACATTTTTAATTTTTTTTCGTGTCTAAAACAGTGTAGCCTGATTTTTTGTGGGTGGGTTTTTAAGTGTACTAGAATACAAAAAAAGCGAACCAAATAAATGATTATTATATCCCGAACAAAAATGTGTACGAATTTTGTCATTTTTCTGTCATTTTTTGTATCCAATTCCTTAATAATAATTTCCACATTATTTCTTAGAAAATGAAGTACAAATTCATAATTGGTGTGCCGGTTTTAAACACGGTTTTGTCACATTTTTTGGTTCATTGAAAAGTAACAAATTTATTTTATTTAATTATCCCATTCTCTACTTTAAATTAATTGTGTGAAATTAATTTAGAAAAATTTTTTGTACTTTTACATTCAATTTTTTCGTATATAAGCAAAGAAAAATTCATTTTAAAATTCATATAATTTTCAGCTGATCAACTCCCTTCGACCGCTCTTTTTCAATCACAAATTGTTGAAGCCAAAAAAGAAGAAAACGAAGAAGACGACGACGACGATATGCTCCTATCCACCCTATTTCCACAGCTTTTTCATCAACCAATTCCAAATGGTCCCGATCATAATTTGGGGAGTCCATTGCAAATTCAACGTTCTCTTTCTATGAATTCAGCCGATGGAACAAATCCAAATTTGGAAGGTGGATAATTTTTTTTGCATTAATAAATTATAGAAATATTCTAATTAAAATTTTAATTAATTTTTCCCAATTTTTATAGTAATCCTTCGTGAATTGGCCACCGCTGAATTATTGTTGAATGCATCAAATTTGGCCGCGGCTGCGGCCATTTCCCCTCAATTGTCACCACTCCAAATTCCATTGACCATCCAAACGCCAACATTTCATCAACATCAACAACAGGTAAAAAAGAAATATTTCAATATATTTTTGTCAATTTCCTCCATTTTAAGGCATATTCCCCTTCAAATGTTCCGTCATTTCCACCCATGATGCACCAAAATCAACAACAATCTCCGTTGCTTTGCCCAAATTCATTGTCGCCAATTTTGGAACAATTCAACCAAACACAACAATTGATGAATGGTCGGTGAATATACTAATTAATTAATTTAATGTAAAATATAATTTAATTATTAATTTAAAAATTTAATTGAATTAAAAATATTTTTAAATAAATTTTATTTAAAATATAATTTAATTATGAATTTAAACATTTAAATTTTAAATAATTTATTTATTTAATTTTATTAATAATATTTTAGTTCCGTCATCTTCTTCCGCTGCTGGTTTTTCATCTCTGTTCGCCTCCCCGCCAGATCATGATTTTTATGGTATTCCGCAGAGTCAAATTTCGGCACGTTGTTCATCCACCACTTCCAGCGGGTAAATAAATATTCAATTTATTTAAATAATAATTCCATATTTTTTGTAGTTTTGGTTCATCCGGTGCCGACACTTTGGCCTCCACTTCACCATCTTTTGGCAATGGCCAACAAAATTCCCCATCTTTCCGTTATGAGAATAAATTGGTGCCAAAAACAATGAAAATGACGAAGGGAAAAGGAAGTGATGTCGGCCCGAGGGAAAATTCAGGGCTTGAGGGAGTAGAACGACCAAAAGCAAAGGGCAAACGTGGAAGACGTTCCAAAGATGATTGTAAGTCTCAATTAAAAATTCATTTAATTATTTAAATATTTTCCCTCATTTTCAGCACTCGTCAACCAACATGGCCTCCCATATTCGGCCGAACAATTGGCCGCAATGCCATATCGCGAATACGCAACGCTGATGGCCGATGGCCGACTCACTTCCGAACAAAAGGCAATGATAAAAAAAATTCGCAGACGTGGCCGAAACAAATTGGCCGCTCGAAAATGTCGAGAACGTCGGTTGAATCCAAAAGAGGAGGACGGGGAAGAGGAGGAGGAATTCGACGAGGATGATGATCAAATTATTGATGTTGTCGGGCAGCCAATGGCCTATGAAGAAGATTATAATGAGGTAAAGGAGGAAGATGAAAGCAACATTAGCAGCAGTTTGGACAATTTTTATGAGGATGAAATGGTCAGTCCAATCACATTTTCCCTTGAATTATAAATTTGTTTTTTTTTCTATTAGTTTTTATTACAATTTTTGTAGAAAATTCATTCAAAAAATCACAAATTAGACAAATTTCTATATTGGGGAAACGGATTGAATTTTGAATTAATTTAAGTCGAAGTTTTACCAAAAATTGAACTGTCCCAAAATCAGCTCAATTTATGACAACTTCGAAAAAAATAGGCGAGGATTTTCACTTACCAACTTCATTCTCCTTTGATAACTTAAAGAATGGGAGTTCATTAAGAAAATCCACAAAAATAATTTAAAAAATGGAATACGGAAATTTTTATAAAATTGAAAATTTAAAGATTAAAAATCAGAAATTTTAAAAAAATATGAAAAAAATTCAAATGTTTTTATTTTAAGAAATATGAGCCGGCCGGAATTTCCCTCTATCCTTCAACTTCGGCCGCATCTCAAATGATGGTTCCCAGCAAAATGCGCAGCGGACGGAACATTCAACGGGGCACTGCTGGCCATCAAACAAACAAACCAACAACAATTCGGGTCCAATTTTGAGAGAGAATGAATGCAAAAAACAATGAATATTAATTGAATTTTGAATGATTTTAATTTGTTTTTTTTTCTGTTCTTTTCATTTCAAAACTTCCCATTTCAATTTCTACCATATTTTACACACATATTTTTGGACCTCAAATTATCCTTTAATATTTTTTTTTTGTAATTTACCCTACTAAAAGATTGTCGATTGATTCAAAGGAATCTCCAATTTTAGACTATAATTTAAATAAAGTTTTAAATTAATATAAGAAATTTTTGAATATTTTCATCAGACCCTGAAATTGATTATTTTTTGAACCAATCGATAAATTTTCAATACTCTCCTCTCGGACAAATGCCGGTGGTGATAGCCACAAATTTGATTTGTAATTATTTACTCATTTTGATTTAAAATTTGTATTTTTATATTATTCTGCCACAAAATAAGCTGTGTTTTACTAAAATTGTAATGAAAATGTTCCCAAATTTTGTTTATTATTTTTACTTTCCTTTTTGCCCTGCAATTTGTTAATAAAATTTCATGCGAATAAAAATTCAAATTGTATAATTTAAAGTGATGAGATAATATAACATATTCAAGATTCAACCAAAATTTAATTTATAGGCGTCGCTTCGTTCAATGTTCAATCCAAATTCTTTGGTGTCCTCAATTCCACCTGAATTCTAATTAATTTGAAGCCAATGGCTAAAATGAATGGAGGAGGGGAAGAATATCATTTAAAATAAAAATATTATTTGCGTCAATTTGGGCCAGGGAATGGGCCAGTTATTCACCACAAAGGTCATCCTTTTTTAGAAAACAATGCTTTGTGGCTCAAAGTCCAATTTGTCATTGTGCCAAGTGGATGAGGGAGAATTGATTGCCTCTGAATATCTAGGCCATATTTCTTTGGGTTCAATCCCCAATGCATTAAAAAAAGTCACTTTCATCTTTATCCATTTATGGCCAACAATACAAATATGGCCATATTTTGGTCCGTCATCCTTTTCCACCTAATTATTTCCTTTGAATTATTCCACTTTGGGTTGGCCAAAGTGTGGTTGAAAGCCCGAAATGAGCCATTATTGGAGGAATTTAGAAATTTACTGACATTGAGGAGGAAGACTGTTGAAATGAGGCAAAAAGATGACGGAATAATAATAAACGGAAAATGGACACTGGATGAAAATAAAAAGAACGAGGATGGAAAAGGACAAAAGACGGTGTTGAAATTACGGCGAGATTTTGATGAGATGGAATTGTCCTCAAATGAGGAGGAAAATTGGCAAAAGGATGGGAATGGTTTATTACCAGGAAATACTCAAATAAATGAGGAAAAAGAAGAAATAGATAAGAAAATGAAAAAGAATGGCCAGAAAGATTTGACCAAAATTCGAAAGGAAATTCGTAACATTTGGGGCCAAAAACGTCAGCTTATATTTGCGTTAGGAAAGGCTGAAAAGAGGTTGGCCAAACAACAAAATGAAAATCCATCGGATCGGCGGAAAGTGGACAGTGTATTGCAAAAAATAAATGTGCTTGAAAATAAATTGAACAATTTAAGCGAATTGGCCATCAAAAAGTTTGTTTATGAAGAATTTAATTCAATAACTCTTAATTAAGAATAATTCCGTAATAATTCCGCCTGGTTGACTAAGTTTTAATAATTCCGCCTGGTTGACTAAGTTTTAATAATTCCGCCTGTTTGACTAAGTTTTAATAATTCCGCCTGGTTGACTAAGTTTTAATAATTCCGCCTGGTTGACTAAGTTTTAATAATTCCGCCTGGTTGACTAAGTTTTAATAATTCCGCCTGGTTGACTAAGTGTTAATAATTCCGCCTGGTTGACTAAGTTTTAATAATTCCGCCTGGTTGACTAAGTTTTAATAATTCCGCCTGGTTGACTAAGTTTTAATAATTCCGCCTGGTTGACTAAGTTTTAATAATTCCGCCTGGTTGACTAAGTTTTAATAATTCCGCCTGGTTGACTAAGTTTTAATAATTCCGCCTGGTTGACTAAGTTTTAATAATTCCGCCTGGTTGACTAAGTTTTAATAATTCCGCCTGGTTGACTAAGTTTTAATAATTCCGCCTGGTTGACTAAGTTTTAATAATTCCGCCTGGTTGACTAAGTTTTAATAATTCCGCCTAGTTGACTAAGTTTTAATAATTCCGCCTGGTTGACTAAGTTTTAATAATTCCGCCTGGTTGACTAAGTTTTAATAATTCCGCCTGGTTGACTAAGTTTTAATAATTCCGCCTGGTTGACTAAGTTTTAATAATTCCGCCTGGTTGACTAAGTTTTAATAATTCCGCCTGGTTGACTAAGTTTTAATAATTCCGCCTGGTTGACTAAGTTTTAATAATTCCGCCTGGTTGACTAAGTTTTAATAATTCCGCCTGGTTGACTAAGTTTTAATAATTCCGCCTGGTTGACTAAGTTTTAATAATTCCGCCTGGTGACTAAGTTTTAATTCCGCCTGGTTATAAGCCAATTTATAATTTATATTGGTACCTTTTTTTTAAATTATCATCATTTTTATTCTTTAGGCAATTTATAAGAGAGAGATGGGTTTTACCTCTTTTAATTTCTCCAGTGGTTATATTAGAATTAGAACAATATTAAATTGTTAATGAGAATCAAGTTGGACTTCCTCATCTAATCCTTCCTTTTAATTATTTTACATACATAGAACATTTCAGTGGAGCCAAAGTGCCATTCAGTGTTTATGTGACACCAAAAGAGGCAAGAAGGGAAAAATTGGAAGATTGGCATCCGGTGCATCTTTGGGACATTTACAAGAATAAAAGGAAAAGGAAATATCAAGTGCCATATTATTTTCATAATTTGGGTAAAAAATAATTGTTGAAATTTTGTGTTTTTTAATGAAATAATAATTTGGCAGAATTCCATGAAAGTATTGGAATTCGGCGTGGAATGAATGAGGTAGAGGAAAATACTTGCCTGGAATTTTTTGAATTCGACGTAATTGGCACAATTTTGGAGGAAGAAAAGAAAATGAAAGAGTGGGGAAAAATCATTCGGCCAAAGAAGAAAATGATGGGAAAATATGTTCAATACATTCAATTCAGAACGGGAAATAAAGAGTTGGTCAAAACAAAATGATTTATTATTATTTTTTAGAGGTTGCTATTCAATGGGCGTCGGTCGGCAACATTTTGACACTTTTGCGCCTAAAAGAGAATTTGATGGGATTCATCTTCCATTCCAAGAGATTGTACTCAATAAATGGTGTGCCAATAATCACATTACAGTAATTCATGAAATTTTCCATGCCCTCGGCCTTTTTCATTTTCATTCCGCCCAAAATAGCAATTTGAAGATTATCGAGGAGAATATTCGCGAAGGTCCAGTCCAAATTATTTCTTGGAAATTACCCTAAATTTAATGCATTTTTAGATGGCAAAAGCCAATTCCAAACGATCAAATATTTTCGTCTTCAAAGTAAGCATCTGAAGGAATCAATCATGATTTATCCATCACATAATCAATTTGGTGTGAACAGAGAGGCGTGCACAATTTTGAGGGACGATAATCAAAAGGTAAAGCGAATAATTAATTGCAGATTTGTGTCCATTTTGTTTTGTCAATGCCAACAATGCTTCTTTCGCCTTTCCTATTTGTCCTACTGTACCCCTACTTTTGCTTACTCGCTCCGTCAGCCGTCACCCTATCAATAAAATATTGCCCCAAGCCATTTTAAACTTATTTTTCCCCTTCAATTATTATTAGAGGTAGGCACCGGGACCATATTTTTGCTGTATATGGCAAATTTGTTGAATACCACTATACGGTAAGGCAGCAAATTGAGCAAATACGGTATGGGATACCGTAGACCCATTTTGCCTACCTCTAATATTAATATATTTTCCCGCAAAATTAATAAAGAATAATTTAAAGTTGAGTTCACTTTATCCCTATCCCGTTCATTAAGCCACTGATAGACGAGGGTGGGGCTTAGGACTCCGATAAAAGCCCGGGGCGAATGCCTAGGCTCAGCTCTTGCCCCAAATCACTTTAGCCCAAGATTAAGAATAATATGTTTATTAATGCCATTTTTAGATTGAAATGCCAACCAAAGTGCCAAAAACGGATTGGGAAGTAGTTAACAATTTGTATGGATGCAAACAGATTTTTGGTGAATGGCGATATATTGAGAAAAATGAAATGCAAATTAAGAATGGACGGAAGACAAGGCTGAATGAAATGAAGAGAAGAATCAAGGAGGCAATAAATGGAAAAAGGCAAAATGAAAATGAAAACATTGGCAATGGCCAAGAAGTTGAATTTGAAGGAACGGAGGATGAAATTGAATTTGAAGATGGAGAGGAATTGAATCCAATGGACATTGATTGATGTGGATAATAGGATTAGATGATGGAAAAAATTTTTAATAGGATTAAGAAAAGCAATAAGATATTCTCATTCTTTTTTGTACTTTATTAAATTAATGATTAATGAAATGAACATGTAAATTTAATTAAAATATAAACAAATAAATCGATGAATTCATAATATACAGCTAATCCATTATAAGGCTAATAATAAAAGTAGTATAATTGGAATTCAATTTTCCCTGCAAATGTTATTTATACGCTGCAAAATGCTAAAAAAACAAATGAGAGAATTAATTTACAAAGAAAAGGAGTACGGTACTCTAGAAATGCAGCATGCAAATTATTTTCCGGAAAATGTGTTTTAGGCAAAATGTATTTTCCGGAGATGTGTTTTAGGCAAAATGTATTTACTGGAAATATGTGTTTTTAGGCAAAATGTGTTTTCCAGAAAGGTTTGTTTTAGGCAATGTAATGACTCGGATTTGTATGTTCTTGGGCCGAGAAGATGTTTATTCAGTTGGTGATAAAATGCACAATATAGATGGAATACATTCACATATCACTGACTGTGACTCGACCAAGTTCTCATTCCTTTCCCATTCCTTATAAAGGGTGTCTGGGCGCGGGAGAACTGCGCGATAATGGTCACGCCCCAAAACCAGATCTAACC
Organism: Pratylenchus scribneri; assembly: GCA_030063045.1. Classification (NCBI taxonomy): domain Eukaryota; kingdom Metazoa; phylum Nematoda; class Chromadorea; order Rhabditida; family Pratylenchidae; genus Pratylenchus; species Pratylenchus scribneri. The sequence goes on along the minus strand of JAQSEB010000001.1, from coordinate 3,855,204 downwards.
CGTTATACTACAACCATCCCCCCTAGTTTATTTTGCGACCCGCAAAATTCTGTGGCCTATGAAATTTGAATATCACAAAATTATCTGCCATCATCCTTTCTTTTCTTTTATTTTTCATCAATTCTTTTTCCGCTGTGACTGGCTTCCTTCTTTCCGCCGCACAACATGGATGATTAATTAGCGCCAGCCGTTGATCGGTTGGTCGGCAGACAAATTCCATCGCCATTAGCCACAGGCATTGGTGTTCGGGGAGGGTCGTTCATTCGCGCATTGGGCGTTCCACTGATTGATCTCCTCGCTCGTTCAGAGAACTGGTCGTTTATCCATATCCTTGACTTTGATCGCTGCTTTGGAAGTTGTTGAGCCGCTCTGAACAACTCCGCAATTCCGCTGCTTTGATCAATTGTCGTTGCTGCTGATATTTTGCACCAAAAGTTGTTTTTTGCTGTCCAGCCATCCAGTTGGGAAGAAAATAATAAAGAAACCAACTTCTTTTCGTTCTGGGAAAAACCAGCAAAAAACCAGACGTGATGGTGGATCAGTTTGGACAATTCTTGATTTGAAACATCTGCTGCAACCTGAACATGGAATGGCCGCAAGAACATTTGTTGTTGTGTAGCGGACCGAATCATTGTAGTTTTAGCCCGATTCATCCTCAGCGATTTGCCGATGTTGTCTTCCCGAAAATGATGAAAAGCAGAAGAACAATCATGGCAGGAGCCAAGGTGGGTAAGACCTCCACTTGTAATGACTCGGATTTGTATGTTCTTGGGCCGAGAAGATGTTTATTCAGTTGGTGATAAAATGCACAATATAGATGGAATACATTCACATATCACTGACTGTGACTCGACCAAGTTCTCATTCCTTTCCCATTCCTTATAAAGGGTGTCTGGGCGCGGGAGAACTGCGCGATAATGGTCACGCCCCAAAACCAGATCTAACCCGTTATACTACAGGCAAAATGTATTTTCCGGAAAGATGTGTTTTTAGGCAAATGTGTTTTAGGCAAAATGTATTTTCCGAAAAGATGTGTTTTAGGCAAAATGTATTTTCCGGAAAGATGTGTTTTATGCAAAATGTATTTTCCGGAAAGATGTGTTTTAGGCAAAATGTGTTTTCCGGAAAGATGTGTTTTAGGCAAAATGTGTTTTCCGGAAAGATGTGTTTTTAGGCAAAATGTGTTTTCTGGAAAGATGTGTTTTTAGGCAATGTGTTTTCCGGAAAGATATCTTTTAGGCAAAATGTTTTTTCCGGAAAGATGTGTTTTAGGCAAAATGTATTTTCCGGAAAGATGTGTTTTAGGCAAAATGTATTTTCCGGAAAGATGTGTTTTTAGGCAAAATGTGTTTTCCGGAAAGATGTGTTTTTAGGCAAATGTGTTTTTCGGAAAGATGTGTTTTTGGGCAAAATGTGTTTTGCATTTGCCTTTCATTCCTCAATAATTGTAATAAATTTATAATTAAATATTGGCACTATCTGAAAGAATGGAGTTTTTGAAAATTATGAAAAAAAATTATCTTTTTTATTATTAGGACCGGTCAGATCGGTGATGGGAACTATATAAAGGCGACATTTCCTCAGTCAGTCTCAGATTTTGATTTGACTAACGAACGATATGAAAGAGCAGAGAACTCGAATGGAAAGAATAGAAACATGTTGGTACGGAATTTATAGGTGTATAACTGGAAACATTAATCGGTATAACCGGTTTTATATTGAGAATTTGAATAACAGTTTACCGGTAAGACCGGTCATGAAATTAATATATAAAGGCTGCATTTCCTCAGTCTATGTCATGATGAATGACTTGGTCTCAAAAAAATGAGAAGAGCAGCGCTCGAATGGAAATGTAATTTTTGGCAAATTGAACCGTTCAAAATGCGATTAGGGCTAAGGTCTAGGGGCCTATGGTTAGGGGCAGGATAGGATTGAACGGAGTAAATATAGCGGAGCGAAGCGACCAAAAAAATTTAAAAATTCCATTCTTGCGGATAGCGTCTAAATATTTATATTTAAAAATTTTATTTGATCAATGATCAATGATTTTTTAATTTCCATTTTTGTTCAATTTTGATTGGATATTAAAAGTTAATTTCTACAGCGAAATTTCGTAAATTAAATTCCCAGCCAATTTATTCATTAAATTCTGCCCTATTTTGTATATTTTTTGCAGCGGATTCTTTTAAATTTTATTCACTTTTAAATATCCCATCCATCCCATCCATTCCATATATCCCCTTTTTGAACGAATTCATCATTTCATTTTCATTTTATAAATTTTCACATTGAATTTAGATTGGCCAAATTGTGGACAAGGGAATGGGGGAAGGGGAAGGGGGGATGTGTGAATTTAAATTAATCACCAAAAGCCATATCATTCATTTCAATTTTCATTCCCAACAAATTATTTTATTTCCATCATCATCCCAATTAAAAAATATTAATAAATTTAATTATTTATTTTTTTCCAATTTTCCAATGGCTAAAAAGCGGCCTCACCGCGAAATGTTTTCAATTTTTCTAGTCTTATTAATCCTTTTTGTGATTGCGGCAACAAATCCACCGGATGGAAGAGATCCGCCGAATAATCCACCGCCTGCCCAAGAGAATTTGCCTGGCAAAACGAAGGCCCAAGAGGACTTTGAGGCAGCGTTGCTTAGTATTCCCGGTGGTTTGATGCTGCCAAAGGGCAAACCAAAGCAACTTCCTCAACAGAATCCGGAGGGCGATGGTCAGCCACCATTCCCTTTCCTCTGGCCAAACTCGTTCAACCTTTCCCTCTTTTCAGGCAGCAATGAACACCAACAGCCTCCACAACGAAATCCGGACAATGATAATCAGCCCGGGAATTTGCCAACTCTACCTATTATTGTGCCAGGAGGTCGACCACCCAAATTCCCTGATCTGAACCCCGAACATAGCGAATCTCTGTTCCCCGAAAATTTCGATGCCCTAAAGCCTGGCCAATGCTATGAAAGTTGCTATAAAAATGAAAGCGTTGTTGAAGGGAAAACAGTGGGCGATGGAAAGGAATATTGCCATCAACATTGTCCACTTCCGGTCGGCGAAGGGTTTATGGAAATGTGGCTGGAACAAATTTGGTTCAAAAAGGTGCAAAAATTACAAATTATTTTATTATTATTAAATTAATTTTGAACGACTTAATTTAAGAAGATGGCAACAGGAAATGATGATGGGGAGGAATGCGGACAAAAAAATGATTTGACTTTCATTTTTTGCGCTCAAAAGGGAAAAGACCCACAAAATTGTGTCAGAGAACTGGAATCTCAGAATCGGTGAATAATTTCTGGCTAAAAAATGCGAAATAAATCAAAAATAATTTGAGTTGGCTATAATTTTATGGGCAAAATCTTTTAAAATTTTTAATCAATGAAACACTGGAGATGGAGAATATATAATTAAATTGTATTGCTTATATTCTCACTCAATAAAATTAATGTGTCCATTTTTCAGAATTTTCATCTGCTTCCAAAGCAAATTGGATCCGGAAAATGGATTGGTCGAACAAATCCTTGAAGTACCAAATTCGGATTCGGATCCATTATTGGACGAAACATGCAATCACGAATTGGAAATTGGCCACCCAAAAATGCATGGATTCTCAGTGGAATTGGCTGACGAGGATGGCAAATTTATTGTGCAAACTTCATTCTCGGATAAGACGTAAATTTTGTTTTAAAATACGATTAAATTTACCACAAATTTCCATTTCCAGATTGAAATATAATGTTGGCAAGGGAAATTGTTTGGCGCTGGAAATGTTTGGCTCATTGGTGTTGGATGGTGGACAACAATTTTTGAGTCAAATATATGCAATCCGGTCAGTATTTATATTTATACCGTATTTAATACCGTATATGCCCTTTTAATTTTCTAATCTCCCATATTCCGCACACTTAAAAAATCTCTGGAATGGTCAATGGCCATAAAATTTACGGAACAGCCCAACTTGTCTCCGACCCAACCTGTCGACGACCGAACTTGTCGCAAATAACCCACCAAGGCCTAAATTTTAAACCAATTAAAATTTTTGTTATCCAATTAAAGAGCGAACTCTTGGCTCTAATGATATTAATTTTATTGTGAATGATTCATAAATGGCCGAATTATACCCGAAAAACAATTCAAAAAGAAGTTTACTCTATTTTTTTTTGTTTTTAATGGTTTTTTGGACATAACTTCATCATTACGTAGCCATTTTAAGCGCTTTTAATATCACTGGATAGCTAAGAGTTCGCTCTTTAATTTGATAACAAAAACATATAGTTGGTTTCGAGTTTAGGCCTTGGCGAGTTAATGGCAACTAGTTGGATGGGCAAGTTGGCCGACGACAAGTTGGGGCGTACCCTAAAATTTATCATTCTCTGATTTCCTTATTTAGAATGATGGATAGCAAATCCGTGCCAATTCAATCGCAAATGAATGAGATGGAACCGCAAAAGCCGGATGATGAAGAAGAAGAAGAAGAAGAAGAAGAAGAAGAAGAAGAAGAAGAAGAAGAAGAAGAAGAAGAAGAAGAAGAAGAAGAAGAAGAAGAGAAAATGAAAAAGCCGAAGCTGGCAGGATTGTCCAATGGGGTGGCACTGAATTCTGAGAGCTACAAAGGACCATGGCTGCTTGGAATGGATATGCTGCTTCAATTTGAAGATGGCCCACTCTACATCAAAACATTCCCCGAAAAGGAAGGCAAATACAAATGTCATCCACAGGTGAAAATTTTTAAATAGACTGGAAATATTATAATTTATTAATTATTTCCTTATGAATTTAGGTCAGTTATATGTCATCTGCGATTGTGCCCATCGAAAAATGCAAAAATGAAGAACAATTTGAGGGTATGCTTGGCTGCAAAATTAGCGAAAATGTTTGGGAAAAGGCAAAGCCAGGGAACAAAATGGCATCGGATCGAGTGAAATTGGATCAGGATGGAACGTAAGAAATATTTTAAAGATGAATCAACATTTGCCATTTACACTTAAATCGATCCCTTTTAAATGTAGTGTTGTCGAATTCAAGGAGCCTCCTAATAATAATAAATTGCTTGAATTGACATTTGCCGTTCCCAATCCTTACAAATTCAATTTCAATGTTGCCATGAAGAATGAAAATATTTGCAAGGGCAAATTCCAGAGGTGCGTTTCACATTTTTGCTATTTATCCAAGGGGCATATAATTCCTTTTAATATTCTGAATTATTTTCAGATAAAATTTCTCAATTTCATTTCCAATCAAAAATGAGAACTTTTGCTAATTTTAAATATGTATTTTTCTCATATTTTTTTTTGCCATTGCCATAACTTTTTTGAATAATTTTTCTGAAAATTAGCCTCGGGTAAAATTAATTTAGAATACATTTTTTTTATGGTAGAATTTCTAATCAAAATTTTAGTCTAAAAATAATTTATTTTGACCTCAGCACAGGTTCATTTTCAATTTCAACAAAAATGATGCCGAATGTCAACTTGGTTTCGGTCGCAAAGATACGGACATACGTGTGCTCTTAGTCGCAAGTATGTATATATTACCTTAAATTCTCTTTATACCCCATGGGGAATTATTTTTCAACATTCCGAAAAGATGGGGAATTATTAGAGAGTGGGGAATTAAAAGAAAATTTACGGTATATCAATTTTGCTTAAAACTTCTAAAAAGTAGAAGGGGAGAATTATCATAAATTTAATGATTAAAATGACACTTTAATGAATTCATTTGTTTTTTTTGCCAAGAAAATATCACAGGAAAGTTGAATCCAAATGGTGGAGCGGTGAAAGTAGGGACAAATTATGACATTGAAATTGATAAAATTGTGGTTCGCAAGAAGAATGATATAGAGCAGCCACTTTTTGTTTTGCCACAAAATTGTTCCGTCCAAAATGAACGTGTTCAGGATTTTGGCAGGGTAATTTTTATTAAAATTCCATTGGAATATATTAGATTATTTTTCGGATTTAATAAAAATTTTCCATTCTATTTTCTGTTTTAATTCGGCCTAGTTGACTAAGTTTTAATTCCGCCTGGTTAAGAATAATTCCGCCTGGTTGGTTAGAATAATTCTGCCTGGTTGACTAAGTTTTAATTCCGCCTGGTTAGTTAGAATAATTCCGCCTGGTTGACCAAGTTTTAATAATTCCGCCTGGTTGACTAAGTTTTAATAATTCCGCCTGGCTGACTAAGTTTTAATTCTGCCTGGTTAGTTAGAATAATTCCGCCTGGTTGACTAAGTTTTAATTCCGCCTGGTTAGTTAGAATAATTCCGCCTGGTTGACTAAGTTTTAATAATTCCGCCTGGTTGACTAAGTTTTAATAATTCCGCCTGGTTGACTAAGTTTTAATTCCGCCTGGTTAGTTAGAATAATTCCGCCTGGTTAGTTAGAATAATTCCGCCTGGTTATTGCCTGTTTATTTCATTGGAATATATTAGATTCATTTCCGGATTTAATAAAAATTTTCCATTCCATTTTCAGGTGATCGGTTCCTCCAACAAATTTGTGATGAAATTCACATTGGTGCCTGATTCCCGTTCGGAACCGACGCTATGCGACAAGCCAATGTTCACACTTAAATTCGTAAATAAAAAAAGAATAAAAATTCCAAATAAATTTGTCCAATTTTTAGCCAAAAGAATATGATTTATTGGTGAAGAAGAAAGATCAAAAATGAAGAGGAGGTTTCAGTTCAAATGCATTTATGAAAGAAAGATTGATTGAATTCATTTATTTCAAACAAATTTATTCCAAATTAAATTGACTAATCACATTGTGCCCTTTGCCCCATCTCCAATTCCATTTTTATCCCAAACGAAATTCATTGTGAATTCACAAACGAATAAACTTTTCGTTACAATTCGCCATCTCTTTTTTGATGACATTAGCAAAATATATAATAGGGCATTCCCAATACAATTGAAAATTAAATTAGGCGGAATTATTCTAAGTAAACAGGCGGTATTAAAACTTAGTCAACCAGGCGGAATTAAAACTTAGTCAACCAGGCGGAATTATTAAAACTTAGTCAACCAGGCGGAATTAAAACTTAGTCAACCAGGCGGAATTATTCTAACTAAACAGGCGGAATTAAAACTTAGTCAAACAGGAACCGGCTTCCAAATCATCGACCCCCGATATTCACCACAATTGTTGTGTGGCCAAAAGTAAATGTAATGTGTTTAGGAAATATGTGATTTAGGTAAAATGTTTTTTCAACAAAAAACCGTATACTTTTTTTAAAAAAAAATTCTTTATCTTTATAAGAATTTTCTTTTTCAGAATTTGGTAACTCTGTTTCGATTTTCGTACATTTTCAGCTTATTTCCTTTTTTAATTTCTTTATGAGATAATGATGTCTTCATTGTCTCAGTGTGTCATATTCATAGCTCATATACACATATCGAAGATGCATAAAAATTTTCATTTTAAATAAAAATTCCTCTAAAAAATTCAATTTTTCGGTGATTATTCACTAAATTTGAGCAATTTATTCCAAGAAAAAATCTGTCTCATAAATCGTGTTGGCATTCGTTGGTCGAATAAATTTTTACAATTTAAAAAGGTGAAAAATGAAAAAGTAAAGTCATTTTATCAAAAAATCCAACAAATTTAACCAAAAATTTTCTTCTATTTCCATCAAATGATAAAATTAATTGGCTTCATCTTTTTGGCCAATTTTTTGCTTGTTTATGGCATATATTTTAGCCATGACACTTTACCAAATTGGCAGGAAAATAAAAAGGGTAAAGTGGCTGAATGGCCCAAAAACTATTTGGATCATACGGCGCAGAAATATACAGCCGATGATTTGGATGGATGGTTTTGTGCCACAGAGGAAACACAATTCAAATTTCAAAAAAATGATCGATGGAATATTCGATTTATTGGGAATGATAACAAGGATTTATTATTGTAAATTTATTAAATTTTCATGAAATTATTTAGGGGAATTCTATGGGAACAAAAACTCCAAAATATTTTTTAATGAAAATTTTTCTTATTCTTTGTCATGAATTTATCAAAGAAGTCAATAATTCCATAAATTTCCAGTGCAATTCACTCAAAAGTGGCTAAGAAGCGGACATTGTTTCCATTGCAATTTCTCGTGGATAAAAATTCGAAACAATTCAATGAAACTTGGCTAGGCTTCTTACTTTTCGAAAATAAAAATCCGGAAATCGATTGTTTTGTGGACGATAATATCGAAGATTTGAAAAGCGAGTTCGTATTGGCTGGGCATAGAAGGAAAATGGCCAACTACGGCCGATTTTTCCTTATTATTAATAGCTGAATTTTTTTAAAAATATATGTGTTACGTACAATTCCGAGAATTGTCCCATTCTCCGGATTGTACAGGCATCTGGGCCATCTCAAATCGGGAATCTCAACTTCTAGACATCATACCGACTCGAGAGTAGGCTCAATCGACTCTTCGTAGTCGATTTGCAATTTGAAATTTCAATTTCATTAAGAATCGAAGGGTAAAGCTCAAAACAAATCGAAATTTCATATAGTAAATCGACCATTCCGAGTCGAATGAGCCTACTTTCTTTCGAATCTATACGATGGCTAGAAGCCGAGACTCCCGATTTGGGATGGCCCAGATGTCCGTTCATTCCCAGTGGATGGACGATTCCCCGTTTTAGACTGTAACATATACATATATATAACCTCCGTTGCACCTTAAATGGTCACGGACATATAAAACATTCCTATAGGCAAATTCCATTTGGATTGTTAAGTTAAAAAAAAACTAGTGGAGAATAAATGATTTAAAATTGAAAGAATAATAAACCAAAATTTTTGATCTCCACTGTCCAATCCATATCCATAATTTTTTTAAGGAAGATTCAAAAATTTGTGCCAAGTTGCAGGAGAATTGGAAGAGGAATATCAACGACAACAGAATTTAAGTTTCCATTCGAATGTTCAGCTGTTTATCGGGATGAATTCTGGCAACCAAAAACAATTTCCGATAAATTCTTAGCTTCCAAAAACAAAGCCATTCTGTCAATGGGATATGTGCAGCCACTTCCAATTAAAGATAAAGAAAAATGCAAATTGAAAAACACAGAATTAATTTTGGTGAATTTTAATTTAATATCTATTATGCCAAATGGAAATGGAAAATTTATTTACTCTGGAAAGGCTTATTGAGGCCATAAATTTCAATGTCATTTTTTGAAATATAAAATTGTCAATCGAAAGATATACAAACTACAGTTTATTTTAATATATTTATAGGCAATAAATTCCACATTTAAACTGATGGTGCACAAGGATGATGTGAAAAACCCAAAAAAATTGGAAGATTGTTTGAATCCAAAAGAAATTGGTATGACCAGAGGGCATTAATCAAATCATATTTATTTTCCTCATAGTGTCCACTTCAACATCGAGGCCAACAACCACATCAACGCCGGAGCCTACCACCACATCAACGCCGGAGCCTACCACTCCATCAACACCGAATACAACCACCCCATCAACACCGAATACAACCACCACGCCGGAGCCAACAACTACGACCACAATTACAACAATTCCCACATCAACGATGACAACCACAATGCCAGAACCCACAAAATGGTCATTCCAACCGAATCGGATTGAATTCTTTAATGGACAAACACCATATCCTCCCGGCACAATAATAGAAATGGGTGGATGGAATGATGAGAAGAAGTAATTGATGAAATTAATTTTGTGAATATTATTTTGGGAACCTATTTAATTTTTAATAAATAGATCATTTTTGGCTAACAATTGAAGAAAATCTTTCATTTCATTTTATAGTGTGTGTGTGTGTGTGTGCTTGAAGGATTTGTTGCTTTAATTTTTTGAGTGATGTATTAAAATTTTGATTTTAAATGTTTTGTTATTTTAATTTTTTTATAATGTTGACTAAATGTATTTTGTTCTGATTTTTAAATGTTTTGTTTCTAATTTTAAATGTTTTGCTGTTCTGATTTTAAATGTTTTTGTTTCTGATTTTAAATGTTTTTGTTCTGATTTTAAATGTTTTGTTGTTCTGATTTTAAATGTTTTGTTGTTCTGATTTTAAATGTTTTGTTGTTCTGATTTTAAATGTTTTGTTTCTGATTTTAAATGTTTTGTTGTTCTGATTTTAAATGTTTTGTTTCTGATTTTTAATGTTTTGTTGTTCTGATTTTTAAATATTTTGTTGTTCTGATTTTTAAATATTTTGTTGTTCTGATTTTAAATGTTCTGTTGTTCTGATTTTTAAATGTTTTGTTGTTCTGATTTTTAAATGTTTTGTTGTTCTGAGTTTAAGTGTTTTGTTGTTCTGATTTTAAAATGTTTTGTTGTTCTGATTTTTAAATATTTTGTTGTTCTGATTTTAAAATGTTTTGTTGTTCTGATTTTAAAATGTTTTGTTGTTCTGATTTTTAAATATTTTGTTGTTCTGATTTTTAAATGTTTTGTTGTTTTGAGTTTAAGTGTTTTGTTGTTCTGATTTTAAAATGTTTTGTTGTTCTGATTTTTAAATGTTTTTTTGTTCTGATTTTAAAACGTTTTGTTGTTCTGATTTTTAAATGTTTTGTTGTTCTGATTTTAATGTTTTGTTGTTCTGATTTTTAAATATTTTGTTGTTCTGATTTTAATGTTTTGTTGTTCTGATTTTTAAATATTTTGTTTTTCTACCCAAAACCTAGAATCAATGGATAAATTCATTTTTTGATGGCCCTCCTAATACAAATTAATTTTTCAATTTTATCAAAAAAAGAAATACAAATATATTTGTGATGTGTTCGAATTTTGAAAAGAAAATATAGAGGGTAAAATATTTATTTTTGAGTTGGATGTCGCAAAATTTTAAGAATAATCGGATGGAATTTTATAAAAAATATTCTTATTGATGGTGAATATTTTTACAAAATAATAATTTGGGGAATCGTTATTTAAATAAATCCGGAAAATAATAAGACGAAAACTATCGCAATATAACATTTTCTATATATAATTGAATGAAATTGTGGAAATTGATGTTTGTCAAAAAAATAATAATATAAATCCGTAAAATAATAATTCCCAAGTTCGTTGACATCGACTTCGGCCATTCATTCAATTATTTGCACTTCTTCTGACTCGGCTTCCTTTGGACTCTGAAGAAATATTGGTTAAAATTTTATTTTTATATCTTATCCTTTCTTAAACCATTTTAGATTCCAAATTAATTATCAAATTCATTGTCTCCCCTCTCCCATAATTTTGATTCTTAAAAAAACTAACGAAGTTGGAATGATGAAAATATTATAAAATGGACTTTTGTTCATTCAAAATAATCCATTTTTCAATATCCCACCTTTTTTATTTGTTCCCGTTCCTCTTGAGCATCATTCTCGTCTTGATTTTTGTCATTTCCGTCAATTTCTCTATTCTTCTCTACTTGCTGATGTTTTTGTTCGTCTTCTTCCGGATTTGGTGTTGAAGAGGATGAAGAAGAGGAAGATTTGGCTGATTGACGTTGTTGACGAGTGGGTGATGATGATTTCTTCCCCTCTCTTGGATCGTTTCTCTCCATCCTTCCGTCATTGCTTCGTTTATTATCCGACCCACTTTGGCGTCCTCCTCGCAGTCGGCTTTCTTTGTTCCTGTCGCGAACTGGGCTTGGTGAACGCGAATAGGTGCTGACAGAGCTGTAAAAATGTTGGAATGAAATTAATAAAAATAATTTTTATTAAACAATATTGATTTTTATTATATAAAATATGAATTAAAATAAACATTTTTTAGAGAATAACCCACCTTGAACTTGATTTGGAGGTAGAAGGGCTTCGACGTCGATTTCCGCCACGATCTCTACCGGACCTTTCCCGGGACCTGGAACGCGAACGAGTCCGCCGTCGTCGACTATACCGCTCACGTGACCTGAAATAAAATAGTAAAAAATATATAAAATTAATTTTAAAATTCAAAAATGGAATTCAACTGGACCTCGATCGGCTTGAATATCCTCCGCGTCGACGTCGAGGCGATTGTTGGCGAAATCGTCGATCCCGGAAGCCACCACCACTTCCTTTTCCTACATTTCCGCCTCCATCTCGAATTGGCGATAAGTCATAGTCTCGGTCTCGGCCTCCACCACCCGCCGATCCAAAATTGCCTCCACGGCGTTGCCGTCTAAAATGATTATTTTTTAAATTATATTTAATATTATTCAAATTTTATGTTTATGTGATTTAAGGCTTAATGTTTTCTATTTTCTTCCGAAAAAATGTGTTTTTGGGGGAAAATGTGCATAAATAATTCCTTTTATTTTCCCCTCACTCACCGATCATCAAATCCACCTCCGCCTGATCCACTTCCTCCATCATTGCCTGCCGGACGAAATGCATTTCCGCTTCTGCCCGAACTGCCCATAAAATTGCCTCCTCTGCCCCTGGGACCACTGCCGCGTATCATTCCTCCTATAATTAATTTGAATTAATCGCTTTTTTATTACTAAATATTTGTGCCTACCTCTGCCTCCTCCAATGCTCACCCCACTCATTGCCATCTGAACTCCTTTGGTCATTGTTTGTTCGTCGTGTGCAAATTTACATTGGTCACCGAAATTGCATTTGTTGAAACGCATAAAATAGCTGCAAACGCCGGCCACTGAAAAATATAAAAATTATTGCCAAAGGCAAATAAAATATTCGGCGCACCATTTCTTGCCTCCTGAAGGCTCATCACCGGTTGTGGCGGAGTTCCAACAGTTTGAGGCGAAATTTGTGGTTGTTGACCCGTTGTTGGATTATCACCTGCTGCGGTTACCATCGGCGATTGGCCATCTCTTTGCTGGTTTTGTGCCAATTGTTCCGGAGCGGGCGGTGGTGAACCAACTTCATCCAATCCCGGAGGCCCTGGCGATGTGGGCGATGCTCCTCCTTTGGTGGATTGCTGTTGGACACTGCTTGTTGATGAAATTGTAATTGTTGATGTCGAGGTGGCGGTCGTGGAATCCTCCGCTTTGTTCTTGGTCTCATCCTGCGATTGTGCCGTCATTTTTGGTTGTTGGCTGGATATTTGGGGCATTTGCATTAGGCCAATTGGCGGAATTGGTGAAACTGAAAATAAAATGGATAATTTATAAATTCAAAGGGAATTTCTATACATTTTTTAATTTTTTTGATAAAAAATATCTTAATTATTTTTTGCTATAAACTTTTATTTTAAAAAAAGCGACTTTGGTTCGGTGGTAACTTTATAGTTTTTACATTTAAAGGGGTCGGGTTCGATTCCTATTCGAGTAAAATACTTTTTTAAGCTAAATCATCTTCATCGAATTATTATTTTTTGGATAATTTCTATGAACTTACAGCTACAGACAATTTCCCTAAGTTTCCATAGAATCGTTATTGTGATGCCTCATCGTTTGTTTTTGAAATATTTTGCTTCTTATTTTTGTCACCTTTCTGCGATGTTTGTTGAGGCCCTGCTGGAGGCACATTTTGGCCCAATGGAAATTGGACAGAAGTGGCAGACATGGTGAACGGTGGCCTCTGTCCAATTGGCGGTGGTGGAGTGGAAAAATTGGGCGGAGGAAACGGAATTGGACCGCCCGGTGATGCGCGGATCATCATTTGTTGGATATGTGGAGGAAGGCCACGAGGTGGTGTTCCCATTGAGATGGAGCCGAATTGGCCGGACACGGGTGGTCGATGGGGATAGAGGTGAGTTGGTGGAGGAGGGATGGAAGGCGATGGAATGGCCCCACCGGCGATTGTTCCAATCACGGGAATGGGCGAAGATGCCATTGGAGTTTCAATACTGTAAAAATAATGAATTATAAATTAAAATTATTTGCTTAATTAATTTTGATAAAAATTTCAAAAATATTTATCAAATTTTTAGTAAAGAAAACCCACCTTTTTGTGCCCAATTCCTGCTTTGTTCCATCCTGTCCCTTAGCTGCCGTAACATCCGACCCGAGTGTTGTGTTCAAATTTTTGAGCAATGAAAGCACTTGTGGGCTACTATTTTTCAAAAATTCTTGCAGAGAAGTTGAGGAAGAAGGCACTGAAATTGAAGGAATAAAATTAATGATTAAATTATTTTACATTTAAAATTTAATAAAACTTTTAATTCTATTTAAAAATAAATATAAATAAATTTTACCCAGCTTAAGCTTACTCTGCGACTTTTGTGCCTCCAATTGCTGCTGTGCTGTCTGTTGAATATCGCGGATGTCCAAATCCTCTTCTTCTTCATCATCTTCCTCCGTCGAAGTTCGAACTTTGTCAATTGGAATTTCCTTGATGCTATCAGTCTGAAAAATTAGGAAAAATTAATATAAAAAATGATTTTTAATTATTTTGGTTATTTTCCTAGATTGAGACCTCTTTTTTGAATCATTACAGCAAAATTTACAAATAAAATGTGTTAAAAACGCAAAATGGACCTTTTTAATCACAAAAACGACGGTTAAATAACCAATTTGATTAATTTTAAGCACATTTTTGTGCATTTTTAGTAACAATTATTTTTAATTTCATTTATTTTTGAACATGCAAATAGGCTCATGAATGCCGTATGCAAACAAATAGATATTTTCAGTAAAATAAATAAATTTTAAAACATAAATTAGTCCAAATTGCGCATATGACACAAAATATTTGTTTCCCCCACATTAAAAAATTTGCTGCAATGATTTTTATTCAAAAATAAAAATATAAGCGAAAATAAATAGAGTATCAATCAACAACAATATCAACAAATAAATATTATTTGCTCCTCTCCTCAATTCTAAACATTGAATTGAGAGAATAATGGGGACAAGGCAGTTCTTCCTTGGGTGGGTCGCCTTTGCCTCCTCCTCGTCCGTTCCCTTCCAATCCATTCAAATTCCTCATTCTTCATTATTACCGAGTCTTCGCGCGATGAGTTCAATGGCTCCGGCTCGGGGCTGGCAATCAAATCTTCACGGTCCTCTTCGTCTTCTTCATCCTTTTTGATGCTCTCATCGGCCATTTCCACGTCTGATTCCCCATCGCTTGACATTCGTCTCACTTGGGGACGAGCCGGCGATAAGGGAGTGTCCTACGAAAGTTTATGGATTATGTATATTTTCAATATCATTATTTTTGTAAATCACTACCCATACCCAGGGTTTTGAGGTAGAAAAAATTGGTATGGCAATTGGTAACTACCCAATGCATTTTTGACCTTTCTGGTTTCTGCCCTAACTAGGAAAAGGGGATTTAGGCTTCAGGGTGAGGGATTGGAGGTTCGAATCCAACCAAGTTCAAATAAATTATTTTTGTAAAAAAAAACAAAAACATGGATATATCTGAAGGTTAATTTCTATTTCCTTACTTCTAAATTTTTCTGGTACTTTTCGGTTATCTGTGGGTAGATTCTAAAAATTTTTTTTGAGATTCTTATTTTATTATTCATATTTGATTGTAAAACAATGAACATTAGGTGATTTTAGGGTTGACCGATTTTGAGATGGTAATTTTAGGGGGGAAATCGGGGGTAAATAACCGACATTTTTCTATTTTCAAAGTATTTTAAAAATGTATAAAATAAAATTACCTCTTCCATTTTCTCCACCTCCGCTTTGACTGCTGCATTTTTGGCATCATCCACAATTTCCATTGGCTCTCCGCTTCCCATTTGTCCGGCTTCTTCTCTTTTTATCGATGATGATGGTTCCATTTTGACTTGATTTGGCTTCTGTTCAACAATTTCGGTGATCAATTCCAGCGGAATGATTTTCGGCATATGGTTTAGGCTTTCTTCTCGGTGTCGTTTCCATTCTTGTTCGTCCAAATCCGAAATTGGCAATGGGCTAGAAAAAAATTTAAGTTAAATTTATTCAAAATTTATTGGATTAAAAACGAACGTTGGCAAAATGAGGGCGGACATTGTGGTCTTCTGCCTTTCCAATTCAATATCCTTTGAAACACTTTTATTGCCTGGTTCAATCACCGGCTTACAGTCGACGGGAATTAGTTTGTACTGAAATAAATTAAAAAAATAATTAGGGCTTTTTTTAATATAAAAAATTCAATTTTAAATCCAAATTATATCGAAAAAAAATATCAGCCCGATGCGGGGCTCGAACCCGCGACAACCAGATTAAGAGTCTGGTGCTCTACCGACTGAGCTAACCGGGCTCACTATAGCTCGGTTCGAAAATTCTTTAAACGAATTCGTTAAAATGGATCAAATGTTTCATCGACCCCTAAAAAATCAGGGACTGGTTTTGGTTTTAGACCTATAAACCTTATACCAATTTTGTAGATCTCATCGAGACGCATCGAATGGTATCAGATTTGTAAGGTCTAAAACCGGTCCCTCTGATTTATAAGAGGCGAATGAAACATTTGACATTTTGATGATTTCGTCAAAATTGAAGAATTTCTGCATTTCTGCATTATTAAAAATAATTTACCGGATATTTTCCACTGTTGAATGCGCCCATTGTTGCCGCTGTTGGTGGTCCTTTGCCAGGCATCATTCCAAACGGCACTCGCATTGGAGGCGGCGGTGGCATTCCAACTTGGCTTGGTGGCATTGGCATCCCAAAAATGTGTCTTCCATGTCCCGGTGGCATCAACGATGGGTCGGTGAGTGAGGAGAATGGGCCACTGACTCCAACGGTTGGTCCAGTTGGCGCTGGTCCTGGCCCAGGACGACGTCCAAACCCGGAATTCATTAGTAACGCTTTCTCCTGTTGCGAGTCGAAATGTTTGATTTGTTCTTTGTCCAATTTAGTCACATTAACTAAATTGAAATAATTTATAAATATTTTTAATGAATTAAAATTACTTACTTCTTTCACCTTCCTCAATTTCGAAATGACGAACTTCAACAAGTTCACGGCCAACTTCATCGATGAATCTGACTCGACGCCCGCTGCCATTTCCTCCGCCACCGCTTGAATTCAATGATGAAGTGGCGGCACCAGCGGGTGAGCCGGAAGTGCCGGGCAAATCATTCTACAAAATAATATAATTAATTTTTATTTAATTTTTTTCTGAAGATATTTCCAAATTTATAAAAATTTATTGTTTTATTAATTTATTTTTTAAATATTTAAAATTTAATCTATCGGGAAAAATTATATAAAAAATTTTGAAATTTTTTAAAAATTAAATTCAAATTTTCCAAAAATCAAAATTGAAAATAGCAAAGAGTTGGATTTTGAAATTAAGCTTTCAGTACCATAATTTGAAATTATCAATTTATTATTAAATTAAAGTACTCAAAAGTTCTTTGTTGTTGTAAATAAGAGATTAATATGTTCGGTGATTTTAAAAATTGATAAATTTTTTAATACCTATGAGGCCAAATATTTTAGTAAGAGAAAAATTTATTATTTTTATATATTTTATTTTATTATATATTTAAAAAAACCTTTGCTGTCGATGTCCCTCCATTTCCTGGCAATGGATTCAATTTTCGGCGTATAATTTTCGGTTTCTTTGGTCGCACATTGTCGGCGGCCGAAAGACTGTCCATGAAGCCATCGCTGAACATAACATCCACCGGTTTTCGTTTTGGCTGCTGTTGAGCCTTTAAAATTTATGAATTAATTTGAATAATTTCAAAAATTTCCCACCTGAAATTTGGCCGTTGCCGCCATAATTTTTGTCAAAGGTGATTCGCTGATTGCGGTTGTCGGACTTATCGAAGTTTTTGCTGTGGCCGAAAGGCGTTTGGTCAATGGTGTTTGTGCCTGTTTTCCGGATTGAGTTGTGCTGGTAGTGTCGTCATCACCTTCGAGGCCTGCAAAATTTTTTGAAATTAATCAATAAATCCAAAAATTTTATATTGAATGAAATTTTTGTTCCCGAAAATGTAATTAATTAATTAATTTTGATTATCGATCTTTCTATCCTTGATGATGATTTGCGATGATTAATGAATATTAAAATGGAGTGGATGAATATAATAATTAAATAATAGATGTATGATAGGATGAAACGTGGTGAGAATAATTGGAAAAGAGTTAGCATTGAATTGTGATGAACCTAACCCATAGATTAGGTAGTGGTGGTTAGTGGGAGTGGCACCAATAATGATTTGCTTTTTTTGATTATTGTTATTGTTAGGTTGGATGGGACCAATGTAAATGTTCTCCACGCATTTATGGGTTTGTTATTTACTAAATTGAAACGTGGAAAGCAGCTAAACCAAATCACTCTTTGGTTTAGCTGCCGTACAATCCACCCTTTATTTACTCAATTTTAATGTACAAATATACGGGTATTGAACGTATTTTCAAGGAATTTTGACATGAACCATCTTATAAATCCGCCTTCAATAAACGGATACCAGAGACATCCACCACACACTTCAATGAATGCTTTACCATTTACCAACCCATTTTTGATTTGAAATATGAATTTTGTATCGAAAAATGTGTGATGGCTAAAAATTTGTCATCATTTGTGTTAATTCACATTTATGGTTAATGATCATAAACATATTTTAATATTGTTTCAATATCTCGCTCTCATCACCTGAGACAGTATCTGGAAATGAGAATATTTCATAAACTTACCAATGATCATTTACTAATTTTCAATTAAATGCTGGCAATAATTTCAGCATTTTTGTCGTTTATTCAGTTTATAGTAGTAGTTTGGATAATGGATAGATTTAATATTTTTAAATTTACCCGTATAAAATATGAGTATGGAAAGATTTGAAAAGAAAAATTGTGTGAAATGTAAGAAAATAGAATAGAAAGATCCGATAATCCAAATTAATTAATTTAATAAACAATAATAGCATTTTGGTGTTTCTTGTGAAAATCTTGTTGATCAGCCGCCGGATTGGCGCTGAAAACCGCCTTGCACGTACCTGGAAAAGGGTGGTGTGGAATTAGTATAGGTTACACATTTGGATTTATTTTAAATTCATTTTTGGTAGTTGTGGTGGTTTCAGAGGGGAAGGGAGTGTTAGGACCCGAACCTCTTGGGGTAATTGCCACACGGGGTGCCATGAGGATAGGAATAGGAAGAAAACCCTCCCAATCAGGAAAATCTGGACCGCCTTGTTTGCTGTTTGGTGGAGTTTAGGCTTATTAAGTATGCTTGACTAATTAATATTTTGGATTGAACAGGTAATTTTCGGTACCAATACCATGTCTTTCAGAAATATCGGGAATCATCAATGACCTCGGGATGCGGATGGGAATGGAATGTCCCGTATCCCGTTTTAGTCCCGGTCGACTACTTAACTTCCCCGATGGTGCCGGTCTTCGTTTTTGTAATGTAATGAATCGAAAATGGATGGTTCCACAAAATTGGCGACTCCACCCAATATTCTGACCAAATTTATTATTCTTAGATTAATACCAGTGAGTCGTGGACGCGAAATCTTTGCCTTAGCCTTGGCAGTGGTCTTCGGTTTCTCCACAGCCGCCGTCCCAGCAGATCCATCCGCATTGGTTGAACTTGTCGTCGTCGATGAACCGCCGCTGCCAAATGAATTGGCTCTGGTGCCGATTTGCTGCTGTGCGGTGTCGCCAGCTGAGGATGTGGCCGTAATTGACGAAGTTCGGCCTCGTGTTTGGATGGCACTTGAGCCGCCTTTTTGTGCGGTATTTGAACTTGCGGATTGGTCTAAAAAATTTTATTGGGATTTGGGGAGGCTTTCTTGGATGCGAAACGCCTTGTCCCAACTATTAAAATGGATTAGGAAATGGATGGACAAAAGACAATGCCCAAAAACTCAAAAGTGGACAAATGGGTGGAAAAGGATGGGAAATTGTGTGGGCAAAATGATTGGTGCCCAAAGACTCAAAATTGGAGATTGGTTTGACTCGCTCAGATTTGAATTTCCCCCCAATTCCAACAAATATTCAAAGAAAAGTTTATTTGCCGGCAATGGAAAAATATGTGGTGGGCAAAAAGGGGATGTTGACAGGAAATTCAAAGGACAAAGTTGATGGTGGTTCGGATGGTGGTTTTCGAGCGAGTGAATTGAATAGGTATGGAGGAAGTTGAAATAGGCCCAGAAAAGGGCGGAGAAAAGGATGCTGGCCAAATGGCCTGTGGTGAGAGAAAGGTCAAATCGATGGAAAAAGGGAGATGATTAAATGGAATAAATGCGAAAATGGTGGTTAAGAATGGGCAATATGGAAAATGAAAAGAAATTGGGGATGCAAATATGGGGGGAATAAACAATAAATTTATTAATCAAATCCATCCAAAAATCCAACTTTAATCATTCTTTCCAATTTCCAATTCATTCATTTCCCTTCGCAAATGGCATTTGCGACAGCCTCCCCCGGCAAGGGGTTCAAGAAGTGCATCCATCTCCATTGGCGTTGATGTGGTAGATTGAAGTGTAGTGAAGCATGATTGATCCCATCAAACAAAGGAAGATGGTTAACTTGGGCCAGTAGGCGGCATAGGCAATTGGAGTATGAACGGTTGGAAGTAAAGAAGGGGTGTAACGATGAGGAATGTAGACAAGCATGGATAGTTGGAATTGGATCTTGGGATGAAATGGACACGGAGTTATGGAGATGGAGTTTCAAATTGAAATGGCGTTTAGAGATAGGATGGAATGGACACGGAGTTATGGAGATGGTGTTTCAATTTGAGAAGGAGTTTAGAAAGGTGGTGTTGGCTCGAAGATCGCGGCACGAAGTTGGTCGACAAATGGTTTCCTCGGCAAATCGGGTTCGAAAAAAAAACAATATTAATATGACAAATTGGAAAGGAGGATTGAAAAAAATGGAAAGCTAAATAACAATGAGGGACATTTTAGTGCAAAAAATAAAACAATGTGGAAAAAATGGAAAAGAGAGACCAATGTGGATCAAATGCCATGTGAATTGATTGTAAATGCGCCAGGGTTTGGCCTAGATCTGGTCCACAATGGATTTGAGAAGAACGGTGTTTGGAATTGGTGTGGGATGGGCCAAGGATGGGCCCATCATGCAAAAGAAGATGGCGATTTGGGACAGAAGGCGGTAAGCACGGAAAATGGGTAGTTGGCGTATGATCAGGGGAAGGTAACGAAGGAGTACGAGGCCAAGGAAGGCCAATGCCAAAATGGGGTAAAGGTGGGCTAAAAACATGGCCCAAGGGTTCGAGAAGTCAAACCAAGGCGAGTTGGAGTCTGGGTCTGGCGTGACCCGTCCCGAAGTGTGTTGATGAGTGGAGAATCGATTGCGGAGTGGGATGAAGTAAAGGGTGCCATTGAGATGGAAGTGTGTTTCGCCAGCGGGACAATCAACAATGCATTCGGTGTCAATGGCGTAATGGTCAAAGGGCAAAACAATGGTGTTGGATGTTCCGTTGACCGAACAATGGCCAACAAAAAGTGTGCCATCGGCACATTCAATCTTAGCTAGTGGAGTGCCATGGTCACTGCGGCATGTGAAATGGAGTTGTGCTCCCGTGGAACACTTGTAGCATCCGACCAGCTTGTGAGGTGTGACCCAACACTTGGAATCTCGGAATTCCATAGTGAGGGATAAGTTGTGCATTTTGACATGGAGTTGCACTGGGGAATAGGCGTGTTGGGCGAAAACAGACGCCTCTTCATTCCGCAAATGGAGTTTGGCAATATCTAGAGGCAATCTCGATTCGGGTGAAGCCAAAAGATCATCCAGGTTGAGGTGTCGGCAGGAACAGTCCACTGTGCCATCGGAGTGATTGGGGAAGCATTCGGAGCAGGCACTGGTGGCGATGGTGCAATTGAGTAGGCGTGCATCCTCTCTGGTTGGGCATGCTAAATCCAAGGGAATTTGGTCGATGATGGCCACAGATCGCCCATCGGTGATGAATTTGGAGTCGAGGACGGGCATTGGAGGTAGGGAGACGGCCAAAGGAGTGAGGGTTAAATTGCCCCATTTGCTGGAAAGGCCTGGGTGGAGTGCAAGCTTGGCTGATTGGCGTTGGCCATTGTTGGCCTCAAGGATGAGTTGGACGACGAGGTGTGTTGACCAGCCTGGGCAACTGAACAGCTCGAATGGGTCGGAACTGGTGGGGCGTATGTAGGTTCGGTAGAAGAGGCAGGCCGAAGCAGGTAGGCCACAATCATTGCCCCAAAAGGATGTGGAGTCAAGACAGAAGCTGTTTCCTGGAATGTCGTTGACTGATTTCAACTCCGCGATGGGAGTTTCCGGTCGAACTAGGGAACAGTAGTCTCCACGGCATGAACCTGCTCGAGGGCATCTTTTCACTGCCAAGCTTTCCATGGTGTAACTGCGAAGCCAGGCTTCGGTTTTGGGATGACAATCGAGGGTCAAGGAGATGAGCTGGAGTGTGAGGGTAGCCAGAACGATTCCATGTTCATCACGGACAAGGAGAGTGTTTGTTTGGCCAGCTGGCAGCAAAGTGAGGGTTGTGGCGGTGGTAATGGTGCATTCAATGCCGAGCTCGCCTCGTTTGCAACTTTCGGAGTGGCTGATAATGGAAATGGTGTCGCCATTTGTTAAGGTGATGGCATTAAGCATGAGGGCAACAATGAAGGAGCCAGTCATTTGCCTCATTTTGGTGCGTGCAATTCTGACGCTTCGTCGGACGGTGTGAGCAGCTCGGCGTGAAGTGGAGCGAACTCGTTGGGCAACTTGTTGCTCGTCATTTGGTGTCCATGGGCGACCGATAGCCCAGAATAGGAAACGGAGTGGAAGACAAAGGAAGGCGGTGATCAATCCGCGCAGAAAACGAACCGCTGCTCTGGCTGAGAGG
This sequence comes from Pratylenchus scribneri, assembly GCA_030063045.1. NCBI lineage: Eukaryota > Metazoa > Nematoda > Chromadorea > Rhabditida > Pratylenchidae > Pratylenchus > Pratylenchus scribneri. The sequence goes on along the minus strand of JAQSEB010000001.1, from coordinate 3,832,523 downwards.
AAGATGGAGAAGAGGCAGCCAACAATGAGGAGTAAAGTGCCAGTCAAAGCCAAATAGAGCACAGTGGCCCATTGCTTGTTGCAGGTGGGGTTTTGGAGATGGTTCAGGCAGAACCAACAATCGAACAATTCGCAGCTGTCGATAGCTGAACATGTAGTGGTGGAGTGGAATTGTTTGGAGGCAATTTCCCAGAAGAAAGCTTCGCATTTGTAGTCGATAATCAGCACATCCTCGGGGAGTTCAAAGGTAAATGGTGTGGATGAGGCTCGGCTGCGACAGTCTTGGAGGCAACAAACCTCCATTTTTTGGATGTGGGACGGGGCTGAGATTGTGACGCCTCTCTTGGTGCAATTCAGCTGGCAGTCGGTACATTGGAGTTCAGCGGAGTCAGGTTTGGGTGCGAATGGCCAAGCGGAGATTGTCGGAGTGAGCAGGCAGGCGAAGGCAAGGAGAAGCATTGTGACTGATGGGTTGAATGGCATTTTCTTCTGCCGCCCTCTCTTTCGTTCAATTGGTGGCGATGATTCTGGAGTTGGAGTTGGCTTATCATTGGAGTAGAGTGATGCCTTGGAGTCGTCGATGTGCTCGGAAGAGTCTGTTTCCCCGCCAATGACTGGTCCAAACACGGTTTGTACGAGGGACAGAGTTGGATCCTTGGGAATAGGTGTGTGGCTGATGATGAGGCGCCAGAAATCACGGGTGCCAAGGAGTAGGTTCAATGGGGCAATCGCTGATGGGGGTAGGTCGAAATGGTCGAGGAGTGGTGGTGTGGTCCATTGCTGAATGGCCATAGGAGTGGAAATGGTGTCGACCACATTCAGCTCGAATTCCTTCCATTCACCATTCGATTGGAGGAGGTTGACCATGTAGGTTGGTGAGCGAATCTCACTTGGTTGGTTGTTGCCGAACACATTGAGTTCAAGGAAGTCGGTGCCGGATTGTTCAGGTTGGAGGCGTTGAACCATTTCGGTGGTGATGTAGCTATTCTCGCTGCCTTGGTCGAACAGCACATTGCAGACTGCTTTGCGATCTGGGAATTCTGTGGAGGAAGCTGTGATGGATCGGGTCATCAGCACGGCCCGGAGTTTTTTGCGCCGCTTCCGTGCAGGCGGCTCAGAAGGAGTAGGAATATCGGGTGGTTCCGCATGGAATGTAGTATAGGTGTGTGTTGGTTGGAAAGCCGGCGGCTTGTTGGCGCCTATCGGTTGCGCATTTCCGCCTGTGAAGCTTGGCGGCTTATTGAATGGAGTGGGCGAACGAGGCACTTTGCCTGAATTGTTGCGATGCTGACAAAGGAGTTGATGGTGGCCGGTTTGATGACAGCCAAAACATCGGCGGTTTTTGAATGGACAATCAGGGGAGCGATGGTTTTGACGAAGACAGATGAAGCACCGCTTTTGCTCGAGGAGGCGTTTGTGGCGTTTGTCAGGCGTGGAATAATGCGGGCAGTTGCTGGGGCGATGGTCGGACCCATCACACAATGAGCAAGGAAAGGCGGACCTTTCATTGGATTGTTGATGTTGAGGTGGTGGAGTAGCCATGCGCGAATGGTGTTTGAATTGGCCATCTTGTGGAGGCGGAGGAGTAGGCGCAGCCACATGGAATGTGCGGGTGTCCTCATGGCGTGGCTGGACCGAATGATTCGAAAATTGGCGTCTGATGCCGTCCAGACGGCGAGAATCCCGATGGTCATGGCGTTTCTCATCTCTTTGTGGATGAGCTGATGAGTCCCGGCGTTGATCCGATCGCTGGAAGGTGTTGATGTACTTCTCCACGCTTTCCAGTTCAGCCACGATTTTTCCCAAAGCCAGGCGGAGTCCAGTTGCTGTAAAGGAATCAAAGTTGCGGCTTTCCATTTCAGCCAATTTGATGAGTGTTTCCCGGGGTAACTTGGACTTGATGAGGTGGTAGATCACCCGGTCGCCAGCCAAGTCTGCCGCATTACGGGTCTGGCTAAGTTGGGTGCAGATCTGCTCGACCTGTTCATAGAATGGACGAAGAGCTTGACAGGTGTGGTGTTGAACAGTTGGGAGGCGGAGCAGTTCGGAGTGGAGTTCATCCTCGAGTCGCCGGGGGTTACCATAGCGGTCCGCAAGAATGGCAATGGCACGATCATAATTGTTGCCTGATGCAGGAAGGCCTTCGATCGCCTTGTAAGCTGGAGAATCCTTCTTAAGGTATTGGCGAAGGAGTAGGTGTTTCTCGAAGTCTGCAATGGGTTGGGAGTGGACCGCCAAATCAAAGGCAGCCCAAAAGGTCGGCCATTCACGGGTGTTGCCATCAAATGTCGGTGGTTCAATGCGGAGTGGTTTGATGTATGTGACCGGCGGGGCCGTTGGTGCTGGGCGTAAAACTGGCTTTTGTTGGGCAATAAAGCCTTGGTTATGGTTGGTTGGTGCCGAAAAAGTTGGCTGTTTGGAGTAGGGCAGGCGGAAATTAGCCCAGTTGCTCTGTGTGACCGGCACAAATGCCGAGGCGAATTGGTGTCGATTAGATGGATGGGGCCCAGCCTGGGTAGTAGCGAAGGTGACTGTGGTGGTTGGCCTAGTTGTGGTTGGAGTAAAAGACGCCGCAGTGGTGATTGGCACACCAAACGGAGTGGATTGGCGCATGGGTCTGCCAAATCCGAGCAATGGGGAGTTTCTGGAAAGATGTGAGTCAAGGGGACCCCGCTGGACATTGCTGGTCGGGTCCACATTGAAGAAGTTTGATTCATGGTATTGGGCCTCATTGTAGGTGTCTTGGCTGAATGGTGTGCCATTTCGGCTTCCTTGCCGACTTTGGCTGTTTGGGAGGGAACGGAGTGCTTGGTCAGCTCTGGCTGCCAAAAATCCTTCAATGGTGCTGGCTAATGTTCGAGCACGGCCCACAAGTTTCATGACAGGCCACTGTTGGTCATGTTGATCGGCTGGGGTGTCCAGTTCATCCCAATGAACTGGAAAGGTTGCCATCAATTGCTCCTGATCCGCTCGATCAGGTTCATTGGCGATGAAGTTTTGCCATCCGGCGATGGTAGCCACTACTTCGGCAGAAAGATTGGTGAGGAACACTTGGTCGGTTCGGAGTGGGCCGAGCAGGTCATCATCGCTTTGGTCCCCATCCAAAGCTTGGAGTTGGGTGAGACGGTCCCTTGCGGCGATTGTCCTTTCCTTCAATTGGGGAACAGCGACAGAGAGTTGTTGACGAAAGGAGGCCATTGGAGTACAGTAGTCGGGCAGCTAAATGCTCAAATGAATGCACTGGTGTGCCTGGTGCGGCGAGGTGTGTGCTGGGGTGAGCCAAAAAGGGAGTCCGACGGATGAAGTGGCTGGTGTAATGTGCTGGCCGCACAAAACAAGGGCAAAGTTGGCCTATGAGAAGTGAAGAGCCGGCTGAATGGGCTCAAAAAGGTGTTTTGCTGTTCACAAAGTTGGAGGGGGTAGATGGAGTCCGCCGATAGGAGTAAAAAATGCAGCTGGGTATGCACAAAAGTAAAGGGCGACCGACAAATTGAAATGAATTGACTTGGTGTAAGTGGCAAAGGATGGAAGTGGCAGCGCCAAATCCAAAAGGTGTGATGGGAATGGTGTTTGGGTCCCCGAATGGACCAATGAATTGAATGGAATGGAAAGGCAGTCACTGAATGGCTATGGAGTTGGCCGCGCCAAATCCAAAAGGTTTGATGGGACTGGTGTGTTGGTCCCCGAATGGACCAAAAGGAAATGAATGGAGTGGGAAAGCAGTCAACAGAATGGACTCTTTCCGAATGGAATGGAGAATTGGTGTTTGGTCCCCTTTTGGACCGAAAAAGTTGTATGGAATGGAAGTGAAAGCGGTCGACTGGATGGACCCTTTCGAAATGGAGTTGAAAATGGTGTTCGGTCCCTTGTTGGACCAAAAAGACTGGTGTGGAGTTGTGCCGACTCGGTTGGGCTTTTCCTCCAATGTAATGAGTGGCAATCGGCGGCTGGCTGCCCTACAATTGCCGAAGTGTTGATTAGTATGGCAACTAATCAACGGAGTTGTGGTAAATGGAGTGGCAAAAGGCGACTGGTATGTCCTTCAATTGCCGTTTTGTTGATTAGTATGGCAACTAATCAACGGAGTTGTGGTAAATGGAGTGGCAAAAGGCGACTGGTATGTCCTTCAATTGCCGATTTGTCGATTAGTATGGCAACTAATCGACGGAGTTGTGGTAAAATGGAGTGGCAAAAGGCGACTGGTATGTCCTTCAATTGCCGTTTTGTTGATTAGTATGGCAACTAATCGACGGAGTTGTGGTAAATGGAGTGGCAAAAGGCGACTGGTATGTCCTTCAATTGCCGATTTGTCGATTAGTATGGCAACTAATCGACGGAGTTGTGGTAAAATGGAGTGGCAAAAGGCGACTGGTATGTCCTTCAATTGCCGTTTTGTTGATTAGTATGGCAACTAATCGACGGAGTTGTGGTAAAATGGAGTGGCAAAAGGCGACTGGTATGTCCTTCAATTGCCGTTTTGTTGATTAGTATGGCAACTAATCAACGGAGTTTTGGTGAATGGAGTGGCAAAAGACGACTGGTATGTCCTTCGATTGCCGATTTGTTGATTAGTATGGCAACTAATCAACAGAGTTATGGTAAAATGGAGTTGTGTTGAATGGAGTGTGCTGGTGTGATGAGCACAAAACAAATTGGAGTGGCAACGGAGTGGTTCAGTGGTAGGAAATCGGAGTAATGGAGTGATTGGCCAGAGCGAAGCGATTCCCGGCCGTTGCACCAAATTTATTGGGATTTGGGGAGGCTTTCTTGGATGCGAAACGCCTTGTCCCAACTATTAAAATGGATTAGGAAATGGATGGACAAAAGACAATGCCCAAAAACTCAAAAGTGGACAAATGGGTGGAAAAGGATGGGAAATTGTGTGGGCAAAATGATTGGTGCCCAAAGACTCAAAATTGGAGATTGGTTTGACTCGCTCAGATTTGAATTTCCCCCCAATTCCAACAAATATTCAAAGAAAAGTTTATTTGCCGGCAATGGAAAAATATGTGGTGGGCAAAAAGGGGATGTTGACAGGAAATTCAAAGGACAAAGTTGATGGTGGTTCGGATGGTGGTTTTCGAGCGAGTGAATTGAATAGGTATGGAGGAAGTTGAAATAGGCCCAGAAAAGGGCGGAGAAAAGGATGCTGGCCAAATGGCCTGTGGTGAGAGAAAGGTCAAATCGATGGAAAAAGGGAGATGATTAAATGGAATAAATGCGAAAATGGTGGTTAAGAATGGGCAATATGGAAAATGAAAAGAAATTGGGGATGCAAATATGGGGGGAATAAACAATAAATTTATTAATCAAATCCATCCAAAAATCCAACTTTAATCATTCTTTCCAATTTCCAATTCATTCATTTCCCTTCGCAAATGGCATTTGCGACAAATTTGATATTTTTTATTTTTATGTTTTGTAATAATACCATCTCCTTCGTCGGTATCCATACTTTGGCTGTTCCTTCTCAAATGTTTTCCCGTCGTTGCAGCCGTTGTTCCAGTTCCACTTGTTCCCGTTCCCGACTTTGCCATCATTTTTTGTTGTTTTTGCTTTTCACTGTTGTTACTGTTGCCTTCTCGAACAGATTGTTTCCATTTTGTGACCATTTTTGTGGCCATATTTGCAATATCTTAAAATGACTTATTTTTAATTATCTTAAAATTGACTATCTTTGGTTAAAATTATGGCGAAAAAAGGAAGCGAAGCGGTGAAATTTTAAATTTGGTTATCTTATTATTTAGTTTTGAGTTGAGGTCCGGTCCGTACCATCCACTCAAATCAGTAAAATTTATTCATTTATTTTACGTTTTCTCATCTTATTAAACTAAAAATTGATCACAAAAAAATGAAATTGCAAAGCACATATTAACCACAGAAAATATGTGTATTTGCGAGGATGGACTAATGTGGTTGTTGTGAACGATGATAAAATTGCAAAAAATTAATCGATGATGAATGAAATGATGAGTAGGTGAGGCCGATTTTGCGCTGGGTGGGCTTGTGCTGCCGGTGCCCGCCCATAAAAAATTCGCTTTCCCCCAAAATCCAAAACTGGTTACTTTGCTTTTTCTCTGACATTCTGACTACAATGCTTCATTTCTTCTATCATTTTTCTCTGCATCTTTTTCCTCTATATTTTCGCTACAGTAATATTTTTGCAAATAATTCAAATTTAGAAATGAATATCCATAATAGCGACCGTAATCCTCATTAACCGAATTCAGTGCAGAATTCGTTCATCATTTTTCTTTAGGGAATTCTAATTAAAATTTAGATTAGGTAAATGAATGTGCATAAATAAAAATTAAGTAAAAAAATCAAATTAAATTCATTAGCGAAAAATAATGAAAAATTGGTGGCATAAAATAAAGTGTACACAATGAACAAACCTTTGTCGGCACATTTTTGTAGATCTTTAATCATTTTTGGGGTATCATTTGCTCTCAACAAATCCACACTTATATCAGCCTAAAATTTAACATTTACTCTATCAAATCCAATTGTTTAAACCCACATCAATCAATTGGCTCATTAATTGGCGCAATTTGGCCAAATCCATCGTTTTAATGGCCCCTTTCAGCCAATCATTCATTCGCCGCCAACCCTCGGGCGTTGCCACTCGCTGAACCGCTTGGATATGGACAACGCCTTTGTCTCTGTAAAACAGAATATCATTGATAAACAGCCATTAATTTGGGATTATGTTAAGGAATATATGAAGGTGTCCATCCTATTCATAAATCCCATAAAATGTTAAATTGCTTACAAAAGTGGCTTTGCCGGTTGAGAATTGTCCTTTTTCGGCGTCGTGACATTCAATGTTTTCTTTAGAATTTTTGCTTCGTCCGATTGTGTGACAACACCGCCTTCGGTGCTTCCTTTTCTCCCACTCCCAATTTTGGTGGATTTAGTCTCGAATATTTGTTTTCTTCGTCCCGCTCTCGTCATCCTCGGCTCGTTCACATTCACATTCGGCTGTTTTTGCTGTTGCGGCGGATATCCACCCTTTGTAGAGGTTTGATTAATTTGAGGCAAACTCAGCGTATGCAATCGATTGCTTGATGACGACGATTGATGGCCAATTTGTTGTTCATCCTCTTCTTCCTCATCTTCATCCTCTTCATCATCATCTTCCTCCTCCTCTTCCTCCTCAAATGGTGTTGTTCGTCGAATAATATGTCCTATGGCGGTGGTTTGATGCAGCAAATTTGGGTTTTGTCCGCCATTTCTTGATTGTTGCTGCGCAATTTGTTGATGATGAGGACCCGGATGGATGGAATGGGTTGACATTACGATGTAGCCGGATTGGGAGGAGGATTGATGCGAGAAGCGATGAACTATAAGAAAGAATATTTTATAGGAATTTGAATAATTAGCAACTTTAAAAATGAGTCCGAATCGGAACTCGAAATCGAAATTCCCTTCAAAACCGGACCCAATTTCGGAATATTTTAGGAATATTTTCTCATTAATCAAATTAACATTTTTAAAATCTCGGAGTGGAGCATGAATTCCCCCAAAATCCGAATTGAGAAATAAACTCTACCGTAACCTTTCCTAAGACCCATCTTCTTAGCCTTTAAAGCCTATATTTTTCCCATGAGATTTTGAGTGTTGACTGTTGTAATTTGAATGTGTTGGAATTTTTGGTATTTGGATTTTGGGTTGACCATTGAGGTTTGAGCACTTTGTACTTAGGTTAGGACTATAAATCAAATTGTCATATCCAAGTATTTCTTTTTCAACATCTTTATCCTGATATCCTGACCCATGTTATTCATTTAAGTCTAAAGGGTTACAAAAATTTAATGAATAATGATTTATTCTAAAAAAAACAAAAAAATTAAATCCATTGCTCCGAAAGGATCAAATACGTTACGGTATCGCCAGATTTGTCAAATTCTCCCTAAATTTATTTTGATCATGCGAACCTGGTCGCATATAATAGGCACCAGCCTGCTGCATTGGCTGCCCTGCCCCAGCAGACCCAATTGAAGGCTGGGCCATGGTTGCCATGACAATCGGCTGCTGTTGGCCATGGCCATAATAGGATTGTTTTGTCAATTGAGGTGGGGGATGCTCATTGGCAAAATCGGGCGACGGTGAGCTGGTCTCCACGGTGCATGTTTCGGCCACAATCATACTTGACGCCTCCCCCTCTTCCATCAATATTTCCTCTTCCGGATGGTGGGAATGGCCATCGTAAAAATGCTGGACATGGGAAGATTGGCCACCCATTTGATGGCCACCCTGCTGGACTTGGTGGTGGTAAAACATTTGTTGTTGAGGATGTATTTGGACGAAATGTTGCGTCGGTGATTGAATTGATCGATGCTGTGTGTAAACTTGGCCAGCATTTGGATGCTGTTGAACGGTGTAAATACGTTGCTGTGGTTGACCAATTGGCGCATTCGAATGTTGGTAGAATTGTTGCTGCGTCTGATGAGGAACAGCATAAAATTGCTGCTGAACAACACAAAATGAATACTTAGTTTGAGGGAAAAGCAGGAAAATGTTTCAACGATTGAGACAAACATTGAGGGAAATGTTTTGATCCGACCATTTTTTCAGATTACCATAAATTCTCTAGGGGCTTATGCATTTCTGTGGCCCACTAAACGGAATTTCTATTAGATAGGGGATAAATAATTTTCAGATATCCAAGAGACTTTTTTCTCCTTAAAAATCCTCTATCGTAAATTCTCTATTAGAATTAGAAGCTACGGTGCTTACAGACCCTCTAGAAAGGTTTCTAATAGAGAGAGGGGGCGGGGCTTCAAATAGAGTGGAGCTAATAATAATTTTCAGAGACCTTCGAAGAAGGTGTATGCTTTTCTGAGATAAAATTGCTTATTTTGGCTTAATTTCACTCAAAATTTAGTTATTTTTGACATAAATTTTTGTTAAGTCGATTTCTATTAGAGAAAGGGCTTCAAATAGAGGGGGGATTATAACTTTCCGAGGCGACTTCCAAGGGGGTTGAATTTACGGTAATTTAAATTCGACTTTTGAACTTTCGATGTATATAAGCAAATTCTTCTAATGGAATCCAATACCGTTGATTTTTGAGGATTTATGCTCTAATGATGGGGAAACGAAAAGGCGTAAAAACATAAAATGCACGGTAAAATAGAATCCTCAGAAACCTGTTGCTGATGTTCCGGCTGCTGTTGCTGTTGTGATTGTGCAGCAAAAGAGGAACCAGCAGAGGAAATGGAAATCATTCCGGTGCCAGAATTGAAACCTACAAAATAGAGGGAAAATTTCAATATTTTGTTCGAATTGAAAAGGCAAAAGGGTATCATCATATCATTTTCGGGAATTTTTCAATAGTTAGAGCTAAATCCATAGCAGAGAATTTCTTGAAGGTCCGGGGGCCAATCAGAATTACTTACGACAAACGACAAAACCGACGACAAACGGCAAATTTGTCGTTTGTCTCCAAATATGTCGTACATAGAGAATTTGGCGTTTGCCGTTTGTCGTTGAAGACAAACGATAAATTTGACCAATATTATTTAAATTAATATTAAAATTCTAAATTAATTTTTTAAAAATTATTTCTTTCACAGAAAAATTTAAAAAATTCTGGGCTTTCTTTTGAACCCTATTTTGTTTTTCAAAAATTATTTAAAAATATAAAACGTGGTCAAAAAATTAAAATTTTTATATAGAAAAATAGAGCAGAGTTTTTTCTATAAGCTACAATTTATTTCATATTTTTAACTATTTTTTAAATATTTTTAAAATAATTTTAAAAAAGTCAACGACAAATTTAGGGGGCGGTTGGGAGCGCCCACCAAATATTTGGCGTTTGTCGTTCATTTTCCATTCATTTTGGCGTTTGTCGTTTGAGAGCCATCAAATTTTTATCGACAAACGATAAAATTGACGACAAACGCCAAATTCTCGACGACAAACGATAAACGACAAAAAAAAGTTAATTCTGATTGGATTCGAACGACAAATACGTCGTTTGGCGTTTGTCTTTGTCGTTTGTCGTAAGTAATTCTGATTGGCCCCGGGTATCTAGAGTTCCGAAATTCGTTCAAGGGATCCCCTTAATAATATTTTTATTGTTCCAAAATTATGTCCAAATGACCGAGAATATATACGAGCTAATTAAGGGTATATTCAAAGGTAGGAGCGACTATTGAGGCCTTTAGATGTTTAGATTTATAGTGAGTAAAACTCTTTATGAGAGGACAATTAATTAGAAAAACTCATGCAAAAACCAAAAACTTTGTCTCATTAGATTTATGTCTATGTATTGTATAGTTTATAATGCGTAAAGTTGAAATAAATCATGGCCATGATGGGTCAAGATGAGGATGGAATAGAATTTTTGATCTTCCAGGGCAAAGGGATAATTTCAATGCTTTATAATATCACCGTTGGAAAGGACCATTTTTCTGTATTGAATTTTGAATCATTTTTTTTGGTCCGAATTAAGTTCCTTCCTTTAAGTATTATACTCTCGAAAGGAATAAGATAAATCCATTCCAAATCTCATCAATTTATGACTTTGTTTAGTTCAAAATGTTCCCCTCTAATAAATGGATACCTTGTTCATTAACAATCGAATTATTATTGTTTTGTTCATCATTTGACGAAGTGGAAGTCATTTCAAAGAAGAAAATTAAATGCTGCTAATTTTTGGAGAATTTTATGAACTCTCAGAATGTGCAAAAAATCACAGAAAAAACTTTATTAGCCGTTTTTAAAAAGTCATTGACGAGCTCTGAAAAACAAATGGAAAATATTACGGAATCATATAGAGGGGATCTCGAAATTTCAAAGAATATAACAATCAATCATAAATGTCCTCGGGGGCCGTGGACTGATGAGGTTCAAATCCATATTTCTGCACTGTATGGCAAAAGAAGGGGTAAAATTGGCCAATGCTCATTTGGCCTACATTCAAAAGGGTCATTATCATTACTCACATTAGTTTTTGGGCGAAAATGGTACAATTTTTGATTGTGGTCTAAAATGAAATGAAAGATATCGGGGATATTAGTGTATTTAAAGGATACAAGTCTTGAAATATAAATTGAAAAATTCCAAAAAAATTTTTTGATTGACTTTTGACTTTTCTAATAGCATACATCATTCGCCATTCTTAAATCATAGCTATATTTAATTTAGGTAAGCCTTTTTAATCCAAATCAATCCATCTATCAAGAGCCCATATCGATGAAAGGATTTTGATTAGAGTAGAGAACAATGGCGAATTTTCCGTTTTTAAGGTATTGTAATGGGAAATTAAAAGATAAAGCCAAAAGCCATTCATTTGTTCTTGAATTAAACAAAATGTTCCTCTATTCATAAAAAATATGAATATGAGCAATTCTTGAACCAACAGCACCTTTCATTTATTCATTATTTCCTTCGAGAAGAATTTTAAGCACAAAAAGTATAGCAAATGATGGAAGTGTTTGCCCCCAATTTTCCGATATGCTCAACCAATCAATTTCCCCAACAATTCCCCAAATTATCTTTGCTCGTTCCCCCAGTGGTTGTGACAAGTGGCAGAGAAACATTGACTTTTGATTATGCTAGCACATTTTGGGGAACTTAATAATTAATATTCTGTGGGTTTTGTTGGAGATAGAGAGTGGATAATGAGGATGACCCAAATGTTTACCTTGAAAACCGGTTATAATTGGCTGCTGTCAATAAAAATGGGCTATCATCTTTAAGTATACGGTATCGTTGATTTATAATCCCGTGTCATAAGAGGAATTTGAGAATGGTCTACTAAGCGAATTCTAACTTTTTAAGGTATAATTCAACGGAGAAGAGTTTAGTGGTTGCTTAAAACGAAATTGAATAATGAAGATTGTGAATTTTGGACGTGGAATTGAGGATGCGGTTGTCCCATTAATGTGGAATTGATTTTTTACAGCCCGGTTGCCAGAGAGCATTCCGGCCACATCACATAACCAGCATTTTCTCTATCTTATTTCTTATTCAACGACTGGTAAATATTCTCGACTCTAAACGAGAACCTTGAATGAAAAAGTTGAGAGAAAGAAAAAAGGCGAGATGTGAGAATGAGAGAGCAAAAAGGAGAATTCCTTAAAATTTAAATTAAAATTTTTTGGCACGATTTTCTTTTAAAACATATTATTGATTGATTTGACATTGAATTTTGAGATTTTGATTTTTGACTTGAGATTGAAACCTTGAGAGTTGATGAGACTTGATACTTGACAGGCAGAACTTTGACATTCATTTTTGAATGATTAAAATTGTCAATGAATGTTGAATAGGATTAAAAATGCCGATGCCAGCAATAGAATGGCATTATAAATTGACAAATTTTATGCAATTTTGTCAAAAAATAAGAACGAGATAAAGATTGTGAGTGTTGACTGGACTACCTAGGACTAGGAGATTGTGGTGTTTCCCAATCCCACCCAATTCCCACTCGCCTTATTTTAATTCACTGCAATTTTAATAAATTTTATTCAGAACAATTGGTCATTTAAAATCGAATTATTCAATTATTTATCTTTGGTCAAAATCAAAAGCGAGAAATGGGAAGCCGAATCTATGTTGGGAACTTGTCATCGCGCGTGGCCGAGCGGGATCTTGAGCACTTTTTCAAAGGTTTCGGGCGAATCAAAGATGTGATGATGAAGAGTGGCTTCGGTTTTGTGGTATGCTTTTTACTTTTGTTAAACTAATTTGTTTTAAATTTTGTAGGAGTTCGATGATTCACGTGACGCGGACGATGCGGTCAGAGAACAAAATGGTCGTGAGCTTATGGGGAATCGTGTTGTGGTGGAACTTTCGCGTCGTAAGCCAGAAAGTGTGCGAAAGCATGTTATTGTTAAATTGAAAACATTTTAGGTCGTTATGGTTATGGGCGAAGAGATGGCGGCGGTGGCGGTGGTTATGGAGGAGGCGGCGGCGGCGGATACCGAGATGACCGAGGATTTCGTGATGGACCAATGAGGTTTAATTTAGATATTAAGGGTTTAAAATTTAACAAATATCATTTATAGTCGTGATGGACGAGTTAATGGACGTTTTCCACCGCCAATGCAAACACGTTTTCGGATGATTGTGACCAACCTGTCGACTCGTTGCTCATGGCAGGTTTGTCAATTGACTTATTATGTCAAAAAAAAACCTCATTCAATTTCATTATTCTTTAATTCCGATGGAAAATAATATATAAAAATTGGCAATTTTAAGAGACCAATTCATACACATTGAGGGCCAAAAAGGCAGGCTCGAATTCAAATCAATCTTTTTTCCGTGGTTGGTGGTTCTCTGGCGCCCCATAGAGCGTTTGCGAACACATTGAATGTGATTTCAATCCACCAAACCAATTGGCGGGTGCCACCGTTCCATCCATCCAAGCAAAGAAATTAGAGTCTCTTCCATACTTTTCTGGCTTTGGCTCTTGACCACAGAGGGTGGCCCTCAAAACACAAAAATATGGCACAATCGCATATCAAAAACGAATTGATTTATGCGAACGGGGCACAGCCAAAACAACTTTGTCAAGACCAAAGACCATCACGGGGCATTTTTGGCTCGGCAGCCTTTAAAATCGGCTGGTTGTTCAGTTAGAGAGCAGAGTGTGGCCTTTCCTGATTTGAGTTGTGCTCACTCACACAGAGGCCATTGGTGGTTACAAAAACATTCTCTAAAAACAGTCTGTGAACCAATTTTCGGTCCGTTTTCATATCTATATTATCCTAAGCCGGGGAAATGAAACATTAAAAAACCTTAGAGTCAATTATTTAAACCAAAACATAAAATAATGGATTAAATTTAAAGGACATCAAGGATATGATGCGAATGGATGGCAAGGTCAATGTGACATACGCGGATGCCCACAAACGTGCACGAAATGAGGCCCTCCTTTGCTTTGCCAATCACGATGATTTGCGCTATGCGATGGACAAATTCCAAGGTAAAAACAAATTAAATATTCCAAATTAAATTACACAATTTACTTTAGGAAAGGATATCAATGGACGCCGAATCAAGATTGTGGATGACACGGAAGGTGATCGCAGCGGTGGAGGACGCCGTGGTGGCCGAAGTCGCAGCCGCAGTGGTGGTAGCCGATCCCGTTCTCGCAGCCGCAGCCGTTCCCGCTCCGGAGGCCGTCGCTCACGTTCACGCAGTGCCCGTCGTTCACGTAGCCGCTCTCCACCGTCTCGTTCCCGTTCGCGCAGTGCCAGTTCCAAAGGATCAAGAGGTTGATTGGATTAATTTAAAACAAATAATTTTGGGTTTTTAGTCAAGAATGGCGGCGACGATGACCGTAAGGCTCGCAAACGCAGTCCTTCTCGTTCCGCATCGCCGGCTTCATCCCGCGGAGGAGGCAGCCCCAAAAAGAACGATATGGATGATTGAACAAAAGAAGAAGATGGAAGAATGGAAAGATGAGGAAGAAATTATGAGCACAATTATTATTTTTTTTATTTTTGAATTTTTCCATTTAAAAACGTACACAAAATATTTCTCTTCTGGACCGTCACCCACCTTCCTCCTTATTTAATCGCTGTTATTTCGCAATCAATTGATGCTAAATTATTTTTGCTCTAAACATATTTCCACCACATCAATTTGAACCGGACCAGACCACACAATTTATTTGTTTTGTGCGTAAATTAATTTTTATTTTGGATAAATATTTTCAACACAAACATTGAATTTTCAATGAATTTGTTTTAAAACCTACTTTAATATTTTTAAATAGAAAAATGAGGAAATTAAATGCGAAAGTTATTTTGTAGATTGCTTAGTAATTATAAAAAAAAATGTTAGCTCATCTTCGAATTAAACAAATTTATTCTAAAGCCGGCCGATTGCATTCATCCAAAAATAAAATTTATCCACATTGGGTTGTGGCAAGCAGAGCCAGTATTTCAAACATGCAAAATAGGTTTGGATTATCCATTAAAATATAAATTAATTGATTATTAGAAATTCCTGGTGCGCAGCAATCCCCGAACACATTGAATATGCCAAATTGGGCAATGGACAACAGTGGGAATTCCAGGCGGGCGCAATGGCACGGCTGGCTTCCGGTTCTATTGTACTGAACACCAATGAGGATAATGCGGTAATTTTTATTAAAAATAATAGATTCAAATAAGTAAAACAAATATTAAAACTTAAAATTGTAGATTTTGGGAACAGTGGTGTGCAAATATTCCGAAAAATTATTTGATGAAGCGGAAGAAGAAAAATTGTTGGATGAAGCGGAAGATGCCGTTGCCATTGAACAATTTGAAGAGGAGGGAAGAGAGCGCCGAGAACGTGATGCTAGGCATGAAAATGAGGAGGTTGAAATACTATATAATATTTTAATAAAATTGATCAATTTAAGAGGAATATTGAAGAAGATGAAGAGGCAATTGATGAAGTCGGCGGCAGGAGAACGGCTGAAAAAACGACTCGGAAGGAAAGAAAACCAGAAATTGGCGAAGGAAAACAATCCTCTTCGACACAGGTTTTTTTGAAATTTGGGAAGTAATTTATTTGGCTAAATTAAAAATTCTTCAGAGTCTTCCCCAAATGCAAGGCCTCACCGTTGACTTTCGCCAATCCGCAGCGGCCCTTGGACGAATTCCAATGAACTATTTCCGTCGAGAATTGCAACACAGCGAGCAGGATGTGGCCATTTCCAGGGTCATTGACCGTTCCATTCGGCCCATTGTACATCCAAATTTCACTGGCCGAACACATGTTACTTTTAATTATTATTTATTTTATTTTAATTTATTTTTCCTAAATAGATTTCTTGTAAACCATTGGCAATGGACGATGCGGGCGATGCGGTGGTGATGGGCATTAATGTGGCCTCGGCCGCTTTGGCCGTTTCCCCCGTCCCGCAGCGGTGTTTGATGTCCGCTTGCCGAGTGGCAATTGTTGATGGAATGGTATATTTTTGAATTATTTACCATAAATTCAATTCTCAATTAGAAGCCAAAGAGTTTATATTTCAAAGACCCTCCAAAGGAGGAAAAAATTAACCATTTTTCACCATAAAAGACACAAAAATGGACTTATATAAGAAAGCGGACTTCATTAGAGAATTAGAATTTACAATAATTAATTTTATTGGTTCAGTTACCGTAAATCCTCGAACAGAAGCCTAGAACCTACTCTCTTCTCTAATAAGAGCCCTTTTTGAAGAATTTTAATGAGAAAAAATTATTTTTTTTGCTCTTTGTTATATCTCTGAACAATAATAGCCCATGGTCCATTAATAGAAGATTTATAGTTAATTCAATTTTTAAAAATTAATTAATTATTCAAATTTTGGATTCAATTTTGATCAGCTAAATTATTTCAATTAATTTTTATTTTCAGATTCAAGTGAATTATCCGCGTGAAGATTTAAAGCGAAGTTCACTGGATTTGGTTCTGACTGGCACAGTGAATACCGCAAAAAATGAAGATGGAGAGGAAATTGACGATGACCGGATAATAATGATTGAAATGGAGGGCAAAGAGGTGGAATTGGACAAATTTGGTTAATTTAATTTTTAAAAAATTTATTTTTGTTTTATTTAAAGTTGAATGCGTCAACCGTGGCTTCGACGAAATTCGCACAATTCAATCGGCCATTCAAAGATTGGTTCAAAGAGTTGGGAGCCAAAAATATAAGGTGAATTCTGAATTGGATAAAGTTTTTAAATCAATTATTATAAATTATTCAGGTCACATCGGAAGGCAGTGAATATCGCGAGGAATTGTCCAAACATGTCTCCGCTTGCGAAGAAGGAATTGAAGAAATTTTGAAGGAACATGGCCACACCAAACATACAAGGGGACAAGCCATTGAAACAGTTTGGAGCATTTTTTGGAATTATAAATTTAATATTTTTAGTTATTTCAAACTTGGTGTATGCTAATGAAAAGATATTATAAACAATACAATGAATCAACATTGAGGGCGGCATACAGTGAATTGGTTAAATTAAAGGAAATAAATATTAATTATTTGAATTAATTTAGGTCAAAAAAGTGCATCGAAGGGTGGTGCTGGAAACGGGCCTTCGTGTGGATGGTCGAAGGCCTGAACAATTTAGGCCAATCCAATGTCGAGTCGATCTGTACCGAAAATTGCATGGTTCTGCCATTTTCCAACGAGGCCAATCTCAGGTTTAATTTTTTTTAAATAATTTATAGAAATAAAAATACTAATTTTTGGTTTTGGTAAAAATTTTTGAAATTTCTACCGCAAAATATTCAACCAATCTAAATCAAAAAATTATTTAGGTTCTATCAACGGTAACATTCGATTCGCCCCAAGCCGCCTTCCATCCGGATGCAATTGCTCAATTGTTGGGCGACCAACGCAAAAAGTCATTTATACTTCACTATGAATTCCCACAATTTGCCACCAACGAAATTGACGCGGTTGGCGCAAGCAAAAATAGACGGGAAATTGGCCATGGCCTTTTGGCAGAGAAGGCGCTGAAACAAATGGTGCCCGACGATTTTCCATACACAATACGATTGGCTTGCCAGGTTACTACTAAATATTAAAAAATAATAAAAAATAATTTAAAAAATAATTTGAAAAAAATTACCAAAAAATTTGAAAAAAATTTACCTAAAGGAAAAATTAAACTAATAAAATTCGAAAACAAAAAATAATTCTACTTTTAAAAAAAGGTTTTGGAATCGAATGGGAGCACATCGATGGCATCCGTTTGTGCCGGTTCAATGGCTCTATATGACGCGGGTGTCCACCTAATGGCGAATCATGTTGCCGGCCTTGCGATGGGATTGATTACGGAAAAGGAGGAGGAAAGTTGTGAGAAAGAGGAAGGAATGGAGGAAAATCCGGCAGGAAGGTTAATTTAATATTTGATTATATTTTTAAAATATTTTTAAAATATTTTTAATATTTTTTAGTAAGTCCATTCCTGACTTGCCAAAATTTCCTGAAAAATATTCGCTGCTGACGGATTTGGCCGGATTCGAGGATTATAGGTAAATTATAATTTACCAAAATTAAACTATTTTATATTATTTAGGATTTTTTAATAGTTTAAATATTAAATAAGAAAATGAGATTTATAATTTATTTTATAAATTGTCAAAAAAAATTTCTATCTAAATTTTTAGCGGAGACATGGACTTCAAAATTGCAGGCACTTCCAAAGGTTTCACTGCAATGCAAATGGACATCAAAATTTGTGGACTTCCAATAAAGTAAATTTATTATCAATTTTTTAATACTCAATTTAAATTCATTTATAAATTCAGAGTATTCAAAGAGTCATTGGAACGCAGTCGAATTGGATTGGAACATGTTTTAGCAATTGCGTGATGCAATTCCCGAACCAAGGTTACATTATAAATTTATTTTTGCAATTTATTTTGAATAATTTTTAAGGTCCGATTATAAGCCAACCGTTCCAATCATTGAATTAATGCAATTGGCTCCATATAAACGGCCAATTCTCTTCCGTTCTGGCGCATACAATGCAAAGTTTATTGAGGCGGAAACGGGTGTTAAGGTGTGGAAAAAAGAAAATAAATTTTTTACTAATTTTAGTCATAATTTTTTCAAATTTGAAAAGAAAATATTAAAAATCAGAAAAACAAAACATTAAAAATCAGAACAAAAAAAAACATTTTAAAAATCAACAACAAAACATTTAAAAATCAGAACATTAAAAATCAGAAAAACAAAACATTTTAAAATCAGAAAAACAAAACATTTAAAAATCAGCAGAACAACAAAACATTTAAAAATCAGAACAACAAAACATTTTAGAATCAGAAAAACAAAACATTTAAAAATCAGAACAACAAAACATTTAAAAATCAGAACAACAAAACATTTAAAATCAGAACAACAAAACATTTAAAAATCAGAACAACAAAACATTTAAAAATCAGAACAACAAAACATTTTAGAATCAGAACAACAAAACATTTAAAAATCAGAACAACAAAACATTTAAAAATCAGAACAACAAAACATTTAAAAATCAGAACAACAAAACATTTAAAAATCAGAACAACAAAACATTTAAAATCAGAACAACAAAACATTTAAAAATCAGCAGAACAACAAAACATTAAAAAATCAGAACAACAAAACATTTTAGAATCAGAAAAACAAAACATTTAAAAATCAGAACAACAAAACATTTAAAAATCAGAACAACAAAACATTTATAAATCAGAACAACAAAACATTTAAAAATCAGAACAACAAAACATTTAAAAGCAGAACAACAAAACATTTAAAAATCAGAACAACAAAACATTTTAGAATCAGAAAAACAAAACATTTAAAAATCAGGACAACAAAACATTTAAAAATCAGAACAACAAAACATTTAAAAATCAGAACAACAAAACATTTAAAATCAGAACAACAAAACATTTAAAATCAGAACAACAAAACATTTAAAAATCAGAACAACAAAACATTTAAAATCAGAACAACAAAACATTTAAAAATCAGAACAACAAAACATTTAAAAATCAGAACAACAAAACATTTAAAAATCAGAACAACAAAACTTTTAAAATCAGAACAACAAAACACTTTAAAAATCAGAAAAACAAATAAACAATTTTATCAATTTAATTAATAAAAAATATTTTAAAGATCAGCATCGAAGATGATTCGAATATTTCATTGTTCGCCCCGAATCGTGAACGCCTGGAACGGGCCCAGCAGATGATCAACAGAATGATGGAACAACAACAGGATGAGCATTACCAATTCGGAGCTGTTTATAAGGCGAGTTTATTTTTAAATTTTTAAGAAATTACTTAAATTAAGCACATTAAATATTTGTCAAAAAACAGAGGAAAATTTTTTTTACATTTTGTTAAATCTATTTTTTATTTAATAAAATTTAAAATTTATTATTAATAATTTTTATTTAATCATTTTTTCATTTTTATAGGCTAAAATATTGCAAATTATGGAAGGCGGCGTCCGAGTTACACTGAAGGATGGTGGCAGTCCAATTTGGATTCGAAATGTGGATTTGTCCGCCGTTCCAGGACGCAAAAATGCATTTTCACTTGGATTGGAGGTGAAATGAAAAATCACAAACATTTTTAGTTTATTTTTTTGCAGGTTGGACAAGATTTAAAAGTTCAATATTTTGGACGGGACCAGCATACGGGCCAACATCGATTGACCAGAAAAACACTTCAAGTACTCGATCCACCGGTCAAAATTAAAATATTTTTAAAAATTTATTTTGTTTTGTTATTTTCAGGTGCAAAATTTATTCAAATCCAAAGAATTACAACAAAAGCAGGAAAAGTTGGAGAAGAAAAAATCTGATTTGGCTTCCAAAAGTCAATCAAATGGTTCAACCAAAAATGAAAAATAATAATTCTCATATTTTCATTTACACTTTGTTGATTTTTTTTGTTATTCATTTTTTATTCATATTTTTGAAATAAAATTGTATTTTGTCGCTTCTCAACTTTAACCAATGAAATTTTGCACTATAAACGCCAAAGGCATATGAAATGGATTATTTTTTTAAAGATTGAATGGAACACATTCACATTTAAAAAGGCTGAAACGGGGAAAAGATTGGTCGAAGTAATGTGAAAATGGAAGGGGATTGGCGCCATTTTCCCCCAAAGCATTTTGTCCTTTTCCTTTCCATCACATCTTCGGCCTTCACATTCTGCCGCTGGGCTTCTCACCCACCATTGAAGGCAAAGGAGGGCTGCCTTCTCTGTGCCCAGAGCAGCATTTCATTTGTCCGTCCGGCTCGACCCGAAAGAGCGGAGAACACCCCAACCATCGCCGGTCGCCGCCATCGTCCAACCAGCGCCCAAGGGGGCACCGACCAAAGCAGCAGCAGGCAACACACTTTTGGACGCTCCACATCCTTCCCTTTCCACCCTTTTTGCCCCCATCTTTCTTCGCATTTTTGCCCCTTCGGCCCCACCTTCCCCTCCCAATTCCGCCTCTTCCTCCTCCTCAATTCTCACTCAAATGCTGTCCCCCACCCCCCTCCCCAGTCAGTGTCCCTTTCCCCCCAGGGTCCCCACCAATCCGTCCCTTCCCTTTCGGTCGTCTCGTCAGCCCCTTGCCTTTAGCATCGATTGCCTCCAACCCCATTCAACATTCCCCTTCCTCATTCCACATTTTCCCAAACAACCGCATCATCATCATCATCACAAATAACACAATTTTTGCCGGTGACATCTACCTACCTACTTACTTTCTTTCCATTCTTCCGGCATTCATTGCTTTTAGGGTGCCATTCTTCATTTACTCCAATTATTCTTCATTTTATTCATCTGATCGTCCCATTCCTCCTTTCCATCCTTCCACTCCGATCTTTCATTATTCATCTTTCCCTTCCGCCGATGAACGTCCAATTTCTTCCCTCCTTTCCTTCCGCCGATCTCTCCCAAAAAAACAAGGTGAATAGTTAAGTGGTATGGTAAAGCATCGGCGGATGAATACCGTCAAAGGAGGGAATATGACTTAAAGCATTCTCTTCACGTCTTTACATATATTCCTCATATTATAATCTCTCCATTCTATTTTTTTCAAAAAGTCTATACAAATTTTAAGCGCAATATTTGCTCATTTGTAGGGTGGAGGAAGTTTGGGAAAGGAAATGCTCATCAAAGCGAAGCGAAAGGATGAGAAAGGTGGAATTATCGAAAATGATGTTTTTTTTTTTTTTAAATTAAAGTGGTAAAAGAAATAAGCCAGCAGCATTGAATGGGATAAAAACACCAAATTATTTAACACATCTTTCCGAGAAACACATCTTTCCGGAAAATACATTTTGCCTAAAACACATCTTTCCGGAAAATACATTTTGCCTAAAACACATCTTTCTGGAAAATACATTTTGTCTAAAACATATCTTTCCGGAAAATACATTTTGCCTAAAACACATCTTTCCGGAAAATACATTTTGTCTAAAACACATCTTTCCGGAAAATACATTTTGCCTAAAACACATCTTTCCGGAAAATACATTTTGTCTAAAACACATCTTTCCGGAAAATACATTTTGCCCAAAACACATCTTTCCGGAAAATACATTTTGCCTAAAACACATCTTTCCGGAAAATACATTTTGTCTAAAACACATCTTTCCGGAAAATACATTTTGCCAAAAACCCGGAAAATACATTTTGTATAAAACACATCTTTCCGGAAAATATATTTTGCCTGATAATTAATTGAATATAAAAATCCTATTCAAAGAAAATAAAATGAATTGACCATGAATTTGGTTATTCATGCCAAATCCAAATGTCACTTTTCCCAAAATAAATTTATCAAAAAAACAAGAATATGGCATGACCAAGTTCTCAATTCATAAATAACTTTTTATTCCGTTCCCCTGTGCCAGTCACATAATTAAAATAATTTCCGTCCATTTTCATTTATTTGGAGGGGAAAGGTAACCGCGAAAATGCCATGGAGATTGGAGACTAATAAAAGGGGTGATGAAAATAGGTAAAAAACATTAAATTGCTGTCGTCGCCTTCCATTCCGCCTTTTTTATATAAATTTTAACGTTTATAGAAGTATTTAGCCTTCTTTTACTTTTCCCTCTCGGCATCTTTTTTAGGTTATTTAACAATTTGAGAATTCATAGTTCTCCATGGGAACATTTCCGCGCACGCTTTTCAAAATTGTACATTTACGAAGGAGACCAATGATATATAGTTGTTAGAGTGACTCCAATCCCAAACACCATATATTTCATTTGGACTACAGTATCCACTATTCACATCTTAAAATTCTCATTCCGCCGATTATGCCCTAGGCAATATCACAGAGACTTTGATTAATTTCCATTTTTGATCGAAGTTATTTGTTTTTGCTTTGATGCCAATGCCAAAAACCTAAAAAATAATAAATATATATTTTTAATTCGATTTAATGATGAGATGGCGATCGCCGAATTAATATAATTTTATATATACTATTGAATTTATTAATTTGGTAAAAGTTTATTTCAATGATTTCTGCTATTGTTGTGGAAATTTTTCGCCTTTTTATCACAAAATGCTGGCTCGTTTTAATTTTTGAATCAATCTCGATATGGAATAATTTCTTATCAAAATGGCCAATCCCTTACATTGGTCCATATCTCCATAAAAAGAACAATGGACAGCCAATATTTACCAAATAAACCAAATTGTCTATAAAATAATTTTTAGTCAACATTTTCGTGACAATTTTTCCGAAATTTTCTTTATATTAAAATCCAAATCCAATCAAATTTTCAGAAATTTTTTTTAATAATTTAGTAGAGAGCAGTGTCGCCCCTTCATTTATATTATTAGTTTTATTAACGCCTGCCATCCATCATCATATATTTAATAAAACCACAAATTCATCCGGGACATCAATCAAGCAATTTTTCATCCCAAACTTTCTTCACCTTTTTTTTGTTGAATTTATTGTAATTTGGGTATTCCAATTGGCACTCAAATAATGGATGATGACTACGACAATTATGTGCCACAAATTTCGACCTTACAACAAGATTGGCAAAATAGCGGCGTAGGCACTGGCCTAGATGGGCCGGGAGGCGGAGGGGGTCAAGGAGGGCCCGGGAACGCATTTCTATTCGAAGGAATGGGCCAATCTGCGGGGAGCGGTGGCCAATTCCAACAGCAAAGACCATTTCCGGGTATGGGAATGTCCGGTGGTGGCCAACAGCCTCAATCGACCGCCACATTTGCCGGTGCCGATTATGGCGCTGGAGGCATTCAGGTTTCAGGCAGTGAATTATTTTCACTTGAATCAAATCAGTTCTCATTGAATCGAATTCACTTGAGTACATTAGATTTGTTCCATAAATTGGAAAATGACATAAATAATTTGCAATGTAAATAAGCTTAAATTTGTGATGAATTCAACATTAAATAGTCATGGATTAAATCGAGGCCAATTATAATCTAATAAGAATCCATCTTTCGATTCATTGTACATACAATGCAAATTGGGCATCAGTGTGAAAAAGAAAGCTGTTTCGTTTAGCGAATTAAATGGAATGACTATGCTCATGTTCATGTTGATTATTAAATATAGAAATTATTGTAGATTTAATAGTCTATTCCACATCAATTGGTTGGAAAGTTTTTTGGCTAATTAATATAAAGCAAATTGTGTCTGCTAAGAATAATGGACACGATTGATAGTTTGGCGATTCAATAAGTTTGCCTCTATTTGGGGCAAATGTTTTCCCTTTCAGATTTTCGTACTTTAAATAGCTTACAATATTTAAATTTTAGTCTTATCTTTACAATATATATTTATGGATATGGAACAATAAAAGTGAAATTCGTTGGTAAACCTTAAAGGAATGAAAAATGAATAGCCCACAAAGATGTTGAACTGATTTAGCTCAAGCAATTATATAAAATAAATCAAATGAATATGTTAATTTGCCATTAAAGGGAGGCTATCAAGCAGCTAGTGGTGGTTTCTTGCCAAATGCCATGCAATCCCAAATGGCAGCCCAACAACAACAAATGCAACGACAAATGATGGGAATGCCTCCCCAACCGGGCATTGTTGGCCAATATGGCCCAATTGGCTCGCAGGGCAGCTATTCCGCAGGGCAAATGTTGCCTCCACCTCCAACAACCACTGGGGGTGGCAAATCGACAGGAGGGTCGGCCAAGGGCAGTGGAAAAGGATCGAAAAAGAGCAAAAAGGCGCAGCAAGCGGCAGAAGCGGCTGCCGCAGCTGCAGCCGCCCAACAAGCAACGGCAATCGAACAACAGCAACAAGGTTAATTACCTTTGGATTAAAATGTTTATACCTTCAAAATTTGACAATTTTCGGTCTTCTAAAGAAACCGAAACAGATTTTTGGCCTCATAATTCCTTTACTTTACGTATTGCCCTTATACTAATTTTGTCCCTTAATTTCCTTCAGCAGCCCAAATGATTGGTACGGCATCCGGTTCTGGCCAACCGCAACAGTTTCCAATGGCCGGTGGCCAAATGGGCGGATTCTATTACAAATCTGGGCCTGGACCGCCGACCCAGCCTCAAATGATGATGCCCTCCGGCGCTGGAGCACAAAGTGGTAGCCAACAAATGGCTGGCAAATGGCCGCCTCAATATCAGCAACAGGGTCAGATAGATGAACAAAGGCAACAACAATTTGGGGGACAGCAACAAATGCAAACAGCTCAACAGCAACAACATTATGGTCCGCTTCAACATCTACAGTCACAATATGGGCCACAGGCCCAACAGGTTCGAAATTGAATCTTATTAAGGAAGGGGCATTGGATTCTCTTTGGTGTATACTGTATACAGTAGACACGAATTGAGCAGCCATTTAGTCAAAATGATAGGTTAATTTGTTAATTGGAGCCTGGAATTCCCCTTTGGATTTGTTAAAACTTTTGCAAAATTATTTGTAATTCATTCCTCTTTTCAGCATCTTCAACAACAGCAACAGCAATCATATCCAGGCTATCATCCTCAAACGCAACAATCTGCCCCAAAATCTAGCAACCAAGATCAAAGCCAACAATCGCAACAAACACAGCAACAGAAACAACAACAGCAACAGGCTGCGCAACAACAAGCACCAGGTCAATATAATATGGCGCAAACAGCAGCTTATTATGGCCAACAACAGCCACAGCAATATCCGCCACAACAATCTCAACAGCCGCAACAGACGGCTGGATCTGTTACAGGGGGTCCGACGGGACCATCATATGTGAGTTAGATTAATGAAATTTACAAAAATTTTACCGTATCATAGATGGGAATGCCTCATCAGCAACAACAGCAGCAAGCTGGCCCAACAAATTATCAACAAATGGGTGGTTATCCACCCGGTTATTCCTCTGCCATGGTAATGCAGCAGAAACAAGGCATTTTTACACGATTTTATAAATAAATATTTATCATCGAAATTATAGCCTATTATGCGCAACAACAAATGGCTGCGGGGGCAGCAGGCCCTCCAAATGTGCCGGCTGGTGCCTATTATCAGCAACAACCCCCTTATGGGATGCCAAATCCATACATAATCCAGCAACAGCAGCAGCAAATCTACCGGGAAATGTACGAATGCGACCAACAATTGCAGCAGGCAATTTTGCAGTCACAGCAGAGTCAGCAAAGTCCCGAATTGGAAATGCGCATTAAAAATTTGCAAGTGCATCGACAATATTTGCAGGCATGTTTTGGGGGAATGATTAGATTAAAAAATTTGCGTTTCAATTAATATTTTTTCTTGATCTTATTAAAAGATTCAAAAATTATTGTTAATTTGGATTAATGGGCTTATATTACTTGTTTTGTTGTTTCTGATTTTAAAATGTTTTGTTGTTCTGATTTTAAATGTTTTGTTGTTCTGATTTTTAAATGTTTTGTTGTTCTAATTTTTAAATGTTTTGTTTCTGATTTTTAAATGTTTTGTTGTTCTGATTTTTAAATGTTTTGTTGTTCTGATTTTTAAATGTTTTGTTGTTCTGATTTTAAATGTTTTGGTTTTCTGATTTTTAATGTTTTTCTGTTCTGATTTTTAATGTTTTTCTGTTCTGATTTTTAATGTTTTTCTGCTGATTTTAAATGTTTTGGTTTTCTGATTTTTAAAGTTTTTTTGTTCTGTTTTTTAATGTTTTTCTGTTCTGATTTTTAAGTCTTGTTTCTGATTTTTAAATGTTTTTCTGTTCTGATTTTAAATGTTTTGTTGTTCTGATTTTTAAATGTTTTGTTGTTCTAATTTTTAAATGTTTTGTTGTTCTGATTTTTAAATGTTTTGTTGTTCTGATTTTAAATGTTTTGGTTTTCTGATTTTTAATGTTTTTCTGTTCTGATTTTTAATGTTTTTCTGTTCTGATTTTTAATGTTTTTCTGTTCTGATTTTTAATGTTTTTCTGCTGATTTTAAATGTTTTGGTTTTCTGATTTTTAAATGTTTTGTTGTTCTGATTTTAAATGTTTTGGTTTTCTGATTTTTAATGTTTTTCTTTTCTGATTTTTAATGTTTTTCTGTTCTGATTTTTAAATGTTTTGTTGTTCTGATTTTAAATGTTTTGGTTTTCTGATTTTTAATGTTTTTCTGTTCTGATTTTTAATGTTTTTCTGTTCTGATTTTTAATGTTTTTCTGTTCTGATTTTTAATGTTTTTCTGCTGATTTTAAATGTTTTGGTTTTCTGATTTTTAAAGTTTTTTTTGTTCTGTTTTTTAATGTTTTTCTGTTCTGATTTTTAATGTTTTTCTGTTCTGATTTTTAAATGTTTTTCTGTTCTGATTTTAAATGTTTTGTTGTTCTGATTTTTAAATGTTTTGTTGTTCTAATTTTTAAATGTTTTGTTTCTGATTTTTAAATGTTTTGTTGTTCTGATTTTTAAATGTTTTGTTGTTCTGATTTTTAAATGTTTTGCTGTTCTGATTTTTAAATGTTTTGTTGTTCTGATTTTTAAATATTTTGTTGTTCTGATTTTTAAATGTTTTGTTGTTCTGATTTTTTAATGCTTTGTTGTTCTGATTTTTAAATGTTTTGTTGTTCTGATTTTTAAATGTTTTGTTGTCTGATTTTTAAATGTTTTGTTGTTCTGCTTTTTAAATGTTTTGTTGTTCTGCTTTTAAATATTTTTTTTTCTAATTTTCTTTTTTCAAATATCATAAATCATAATACTCACATTATTCATTTTATTTATATTTTTAATTTGAATAATTTATTAAATATTTGACAATCTGCCTTGTCTAAGAGGGACAGTAAAATTTATTATAGGATTTAGGGATTCACATTATTAACTTATTCAAAATTTTAGCAAGCCGCTCATCATGCTGCAGCAGCTGCTGCTGCCGCTGCAGCGAATGCAGGCGCTCCAATGGGTGTTACAATGCCAATGGGAATGGCCGCAGCCTGCGGTTCACGCGATCCAAACCAACAACAAACAGCTATACAATCCGCACCCATTCAACAATATCAGCCACAATATCCAACTTCTGCGCAACAAGGCCCGGGATCTGTTCCAGTTCAACAACAAAAGTTGACGCCACAACCGAATACACAGCCTCAACCATCCTATGGTACGCCTCAATATGCGGCACCTCCTGCTCCCGGAGGCCCTGGCTTCCATTCTCCCAACAGTGGTCCACAATCGGTCCCTCCATCTCAGCAACAGCAACCGCCTACCCCACAACAAGTTGCGCAGCCCCAGCAACATCAACAAATGATGGGGGCACAGCAATATGCTCCACCACCACCTGCACCACATATGTCCTCGCCTTCAGTGGCTGTCATGTCCGCATCAAATCAAGTCCAAGTGAATATACGGCCTGCAGAAATGCCGGGTAGAACGATGATCAGCGTCTACCATAGTCCGGATATTCCATCCACGAGTATTCAACCGGCCGCTGTGGTCAGCTCAGCCGCAATGCCCTATCAAATGCCGCCTGTCGCCATTCAAATGGGTGGCGGTGATCAAAATGGACAAAATTTATCTGCCAAGGATTCCATTCCACCCGAACCATTGCCTCCAAATTTGGCACAAGAACAGAAGCGAAGAAAGCAACAGCAACAATTGGAGCAGGAACAACAGGCTCAACAGCAAAGAGAACAATTGGAACATCAACAACAAATCAGGGAACAACAGGCAAAACAAATGCAGGTAAAAGTAGTCAATTTTATTATAATAATTGTAAAAATTATGAAATGAATTAAACATAATACTTCTTCAATATATGCCTATATTTTAATTGTGTTAATTTTCTAATAGATTCAACAACAACAACATGTTCAATCAGTTCAATCCCCCATGACTTCCTCTCATATGCAAATTCAATCGCCAAGAGAACATCAACAATTTTCAATGGAACCATCGATGGCAAAGCAAATGTTGCCTTCAACCAAGGCAAAAAGTCCACCTTCTCGTTCGCCTCAGACGCCACCAACGGTGAACAGCAGTGTCACATTGAACTTTTTTGGGCCTAACCAAAATGCGATGGCGCATTGCTCGAAAACATTTCCAATTATTCAAAGTGAAAAGCTGGAATTTTGTATAGAAGAAGTGAAGGAAAAAGAAGTGGAAAAACCGGTGGAAATTGAGCCGATTGAGGCATCTGCTTCATTTAAGGATGATTCTGAAGAGCAACGAATTCAGCAATCTGTCAAGGGTAAAAAAGAGGAATTATTGAAATTAACAAAAATATCCATTAAAGAATCATCGCCAATAATGAATCAACACGAAAATTGTGAATTAAATGAAGAAGAAGAGCAACCAAGTGAAATAAATGAAATGCTTGATGAAGAAGAGCAACAAAGACTTCAGAAACATGCACAGTTAATGGAGAAAATTGAGTCTGAAGAAGGCGAGGAGACAACGGCAGATGTTGCGAAGGATGAAGAGAAAGAATCCATAATTGGAGACGAAAAAGAGGAGGAGAAGGAACGAGAAGAAATTGTTGAAGAGAAGATTCAGGAAACGGTGGAAAAACCACAAATTCCTCAAATTGTGGAATCCATGAATTATTTGGAGGCTGAAGAAACGATGACTCCATCCACTTCAGATGTCCAATTGGAGGGAAAAGCGGATGATAAGGTGCGAAAATGGACAAATTAATTGAAAAAATGATTAATTTTATTAATCAATTGTTTCTTTATAGGAATCAACCGCCGATGATTCTCAATGGCCCGGCACATCCACAAAAGAGACAAGCCCTCAGGATGCAGAGGATTTTCCCTTCTCATTTCGCTCCACAAAAGGTTCCACATCGCGGAAATCATCGGCACCGGGTGGTGGCACACGGAGTGGAAAATTGCGGAATAAAAAGCGCAAAATGGATTGGAACAGGGACGAAGATGATGATTATGTGGGCAGCAAGAAGAAAAAGGGAAGAAGAGGAGGAGGCGGCGGTAGCCGGAAGGAAAAAGCCGCAGTTGAAGAGGAGGCAGAGGCCATGGATATGGTGGACACCACGTCCGAATTGTTGGATGAAGAATTGTTGGTGGAGAAGAGAAGATCATCGAGGAAGAGTGCAGCCGGGAAAAAGGCAAAATATGGAGAGGACAGCGAAAATGATGAAGCATTGGGCGAACCATTGGAGCCGGAAAAGACTTCAACGGATGTGGCAATGTTGGAGCCGGTGGAAGAAAGAATAGTGGAGAAAATTTTGGGTGTTCGAATGGCAAAACGAGTGATCCGAAAAGAGAAAATTAAAGAATTGAAGGAGGAAGAGGTGACGAAGATGAATGAGGAAGAAGAGGATGGAAAGAAAAGGAGCAATGCTGGATTGGAGGAAGAGGAGGAAAAGGGAGAAGAGGAGGCAAAGATTAATGAAGAATTGCCAGATGAGAAGACAAAAAAAGAGGACGATAAAATGGAAGATGAAACGGTGAGTTGGCAATGAAATTGGTGAAAGACACAAATTGTAAAGTAGGCAAATTTAATTAATATATAGACCTATTACAAAGGTATTTTGGTACTAATGGAATTTGTCCCCCACAAAGGAATGAGGATGATGAAGAAGATGATGAAGAAAATCATCCTAGTTTCATCTTCGTCTCCTTCATCATCCTCATTCCTTTGTAGGGGACAAACTCCATTAATACCGGCACTTCAGAACAAATTTATAAAGGAAAAGGGAAAAGACATGAGAAATTAAAAAATAAAAAGATGACATTTTTATTCCAAAATTATAATTTTTATTTCAGTTGGTTGTCCAAAAAGAGGAGGAAAAAGATGAAGCCAAAGAGGATGAATTGGCAACAAATAATGATGAAAAAGATGGCAAAAAACCAGAAGAAGAACCGAAAGAAAAAGATGAAACAGAATGGGAAGAGGAAGAAATTGAATTGGAAGAATTGTACGTCAAATTCAAAGGATTCTCCTATTTGCATTGTGAATGGAAATCAGTGGAAGAATTGGAGGAAATGGGCGACAAAAGGGTGATGGCCAAATTGAATAGATGGAAACAAAAATTTGGGGACACAATCAGCGCAGTGGGCGAAGAGGATGAACAGGAATATTTCAATGAAGATTACACAGTGGTGGCCAGAGTGTTGGACGAAACATACGATGACAGGGAAAAGCAGCATTATGTGAGTGGAGATTTGGGATACAGTATAACCTTAAATTAGTGGCTACCGAAATGTAATC
The DNA here is from genome assembly GCA_030063045.1 of Pratylenchus scribneri. Lineage (NCBI taxonomy): Eukaryota > Metazoa > Nematoda > Chromadorea > Rhabditida > Pratylenchidae > Pratylenchus > Pratylenchus scribneri. The sequence goes on along the minus strand of JAQSEB010000001.1, from coordinate 3,801,412 downwards.
CTAATTAGCACAGAAATAAGCCTAGAATTTTTTGGAAAAAGAAAATGCACAAAGGGAATGTCTGAAAGCCAATACCTAAAGGCCTTTCCTATCTGTCCTACTGTATCGCCACTTTTTGCCTACTCGTACTCGACCTGTCACCTTATCAATCAAATATTGCCTCAATCTGTCTTTTTAAATCCACCTTTTCCTCTCCTTTTATTCTTTTTCCCCTTCAACATTCAAATTCTTACCACATTTTCCCCACGATTAATAAAGAATAATTTAAAATCCGAGTTCCCTTTATCCCTATTCCATTCATTGGGTCATTGGAGGTTTAGGCATCCGGCGAAGGCATGGAGCGAAAGCCTATGCCCAGCGCTCGTTCCAAACAACTTTAGCCCAAATTAAGCCTAATAGAATGAATATGCCAAAAATGAGCACAAAAATAATTGAAATTATATTTTTATCAGATTTTCGTCAAATGGAAGGCCCTTCCATACGAGGATTGTACCTGGGAATTGATTCAGGATATCCCAGAGCAAAAATTGGCCGAATTCCGACGACGTGTGGAATTTGACACATGCAAATTGAAGGACCAACCTCGGCTCAGCCCCGCACAATGGTCCTCTCGGCTGGCAATTCCAAAGGAAAAGCTGTATAAAAATGAGAATGTGCTGAGGGAATATCAACATGAAGGAGTGAATTGGCTGCTTTGGACCTGGGCAAATGGCCGAAATTGCATTTTGGCCGATGAGATGGGACTGGGCAAAACGGTGCAAACCATCGTGTTCTTCCAATCCCTCTATGACATTGGCATCCATGGACCATTCCTCGTTGTAGTCAGTCAAATTTATTAAATGGAAATGGGCAGAGGGAGGGGCTGGATTACTGTACTGTATACTGTATATAAAAAATCAACAAAGAAATATCTTTAATTTTAAAATCTAAAAATGTCTTTTATAACCTTGAGATTTGGTTTTAAAACAAGTTTGAAAAAGTTGCAAATCTTCATCCAAATTTTTGAGGAAACCCTATTATTTCACAAATAGTTTTAAATTTCAAAAAAAAAAAAACATTTTTGAGAGATTCTTGCTTTTGAATGACATATTGCCTATACAAATTAATTGCTTTTCTTTGTTGAGCTATTAGTAGGTATTGAAAAATAGAGTAGGACAGAGAGTCGGTTTCGGTTTCAGAAATTCGATGCAATTTAAAGCTGAAAATAGGAGATACAATACCGAAAACCGATTCTGTCCTATTCTATTGAAATTGTAATATTGAATTGTCCTCTGTTTCTGTTGAATCGAAATTTTGGATAAAAGGTTTTTCGCCTAAAACTAAATTAAATATCATAAAAAATGCTAAATTACAAATATTCAATTTATTCTAAACCCATTCAGGTTCCCCTCTCCACATTGGGCAATTGGGAACGTGAATTCGACAATTGGACGGACATCAATGCCATCGTTTACCATGGCAGTGCGCACAGTCGTCGCATCATTCAGGAATATGAATTCTTCTATAAAAAGAGCGCATCCGAGGCGGCACGTCGCCGAAATATTCCCAAATTCGATGCACTCATCACCACCTATGAAGTCGTTGTGCAAGAGGTTGAAGTGCTGAAGCGAATCAATTTTCGTGTTTGCGTAATTGATGAAGCACATCGAATCAAGAACCGAAATTGCAAATTGCTCCAGACTGGCCTTCTCTCATTGAAAATGGAACATCGAGTGCTTTTGACCGGAACACCACTGCAAAATAACATTCAAGAATTATTCTCCCTACTGAATTTCCTGGAACCCGAACAATTCGCCAATTCCGAAGCATTCCTACAACAATTTGGCCAATGCCAAACCGAAGAACAAGTCCAAAAGTTGCAAGAAATTTTGAAGCCAATGATGTTGCGAAGGCTGAAGGAGGATGTGGAAAAGGAATTGCAGCCAAAAGAGGAAACAATCATTGAAGTGCAATTGTCGAATATTCAAAAGAAATACTACAGGGCAGTGTTGGAGAGGAATTTCACGCATTTGATGAAGGGCACAACCCCATCGTTGATTAACACAATGATGCAATTGAGGAAATGTTGCAATCATCCATATTTGATCAACGGGGCCGAGGAACAAATTTTGGCCGAGTTGAAACTTTCGCATGCCGAAATGAGCGAAGAACAACTCCAAGTGTTCGGACTGATTTCAAGGTACCCTTAACTTATAGGGGACCTTTTTCCTAGTGGACAGACCTATCTGGATGAATGATAGCTCATTCGAAAGAGCTCGAAAAACTGAGTCCATCTAAGGGTGAAGAAAATTGATAAGAAGCTTGGTTAAAAAGTTATGGAGTCGCGAAAATTGGAAAAGTGAAGCCCCTTTTTGGGTGGCAATGGCAACTTGAAAAATTTTTTGAAATTTCTTTCAGTCAAATTATAGTTCAATCGACGTGACTTGATGAGGATTGAGGAGAGCCTAAATCTGCCATTGGTTTCGCTTAATAATCAAAAATAAAATCATAGTTAGGACTAAGATTAGGAGCTAGGATTAGGGTTAAACTAGGTTTAGGACTTAGGACTTGGAGCATAGGAATCTTAAAGAAGTCTAACATATTACCGAAATGCAATTTTAAAATAAAAATCTGTTGCGAGGTAACATTCGCAACTTTTTAAAAGTTGCTGCACAAGTTGTCGCAACTTTTTCCACACCTAGATCGACTCAGTTTTTAGAGCTCTTTCGAATGAGCTATCACTCGTTTAGAGGTAGGTCCACTATGAAAAAGTCCCTCATACCCTCATATTAAAATTTTCTTTTTCAAGTTCTGGCAAATTGGTCCTCATCGACAAATTACTACCCAAGCTGCATGCCGATGGCCATAAAGTGTTGATTTTCTCACAAATGGTTAGAGTGTTGGATTTGTTGGAGGAATATTTGAACATTAAATGCTATCCATTTGAGCGAATTGACGGAAATATTCGAGGCAATGAACGGCAAGCAGCGATTGATCGATTCTCAAAACCGGAAAACAAAGATCGATTTGTGTTTTTGTTGTGCACAAGGGCCGGTGGATTAGGCATAAATTTGACGGCAGCGGACACTGTGATCATTTTTGACAGCGATTGGAACCCCCAAAATGATTTGCAAGCCCAGGCCCGATGCCATCGAATTGGCCAAACAAAACCAGTGAAAATATATCGATTGATCACCTCGAATACATATGAACGTGAAATGTTCGACAAGGCCAGTTTGAAGTTGGGATTGGACAAAGCCGTCCTCCAATCCATGTTGCATCGAAGTGGCACCGGCGAGAATATCCAACAAATGAGCCGTCAAGAGGTGGAGGATTTGTTGCGAAAAGGCGCATATGGGGCCATAATGGACGAGGACAATGAAGGCACAAAATTCAGCGAAGAGGATATTGACACAATTTTGCAGCGAAGAACACAGACAATTCGGCTGGAGCCGGGAGTGAAAGGATCCACATTTGCCAAGGCATCATTCACCACTTCCCATAATCGAGACGATATTGACATTGGCGATCCGGATTTCTGGTCAAAATGGGCCAAGAAGGCAAACATCGATATGGACGCGCTGAATGACGAATACAGTGGGAAACATTTAATCGTGCATGAGCCGAGGTCACGGAAGAAGCGATTTGAGGCGGAAAATTTCAAAGGGAATTCCGAAAGTGGCGATGAGGCCGGTGGCACGGATGATGATGAACGGCAAAGTACGCCAGGAGCATCCAGAATTGCGGAAGGGGTGAAAAGTCGAAGTGCACGGAAGAAGAGGAGAACGGCAGCAGGCGGAAATGGAGGAGGAGGCGGCGGAGAGGATGACGATGATTATGCCTACAAACCGGACGAATTGGCCTTTAGCAAAACGGTCTACTTCAAGGTGGAAAAGCTGTTGACACAATGGGGCTGGGGCCGATGGGTCCAACTGAAACAATGGTCGGAATTGAGCGAACACGATTTGGAACATATTTCAAGGACATTGTTACTGCATTGCATCCGGGAATTCAAAGGGGATGAAAAAGTGCGCGACTATGTTTGGGCATTGATTAGCCCAAATACTGGTGGAAAGACGGCGGATGGGAAAGAGGAAAAGGCATCAAAGACAACAGATTCCAAATCAAAATTCAATCAAGGTTGGGCAGTGTTGCCCGAATATAATCCGCCGTTCATTTGTGTGGACATGACATTCCAAAGGCAAATTTCCTTTTTAATTAAATTCTTCAATTATATTTTGCAGGCATTTGCACCGTCATTCCAATAAATTGCTCAATCGTGTCCAACATTTGCATTTTCTCCAATCCCAATTGGCCAATAATAAATCGGAAGGCGATGATCAAGTGCAATTGAGGACAGAATTGCCAGATGGATTGGATGGATGGCTTATAATGCCCCAATGGGACAGGGAATGCGATCGGGATTTGTTGATTGGTGTGTACAAACATGGAATGGAGAATTGGGAGGCAATTAGGACGGATGCCAGTCTTTGTTTCGCCAAAAAATCCATCAATTTTCCAAACACATTGGACTTGAACAATCGATTCAAATATTTGATTTCGGTGCTGATGAAAAGGGCAGAAACCTCCGGGACCATCGGCACATCAACGGCACAACCGACGACCGTCAACAAAGCAGCGGCAACAGAAGTGCGTTGGACCAAAGTGGAAGAGACAGATTTCATGCGAATTTTACGCAATTATGGAGTAAAGGATGACACGAACAGCGAGAATGTGATAAATTGGGTGAGTATGAGTAATCCATTTATTATTTGTTTTTATATGAAATAAATTATCAAATATCAAGTACAAAAAATATAAATTTTGTCTACTTTAGTTAAGAATAAATCCACCTTTTTTAATTCCTCCTGTTTTTAAGATTAATTTCGCATATTTGAATTCCGCTTGGTTAAGAATAATTCCGCCTGTTTTGCTTAGAATAATTACTCCTGTTATACTTAGTTAGAATAATTCCGCCTGTTTTACTTAGAATAAATCCGCCTGGTTAGTTAGAATAATTCCGCCTGGTTAAGAATAATTCCGCCTGTTTTGCTTAGAATAAATCCGCCTGTTTTACTTAGAATAAATCCGCCTGGTTAGTTAGAATAATTCCGCCTGGTTAAGAATAATTCCGCCTGTTTTGCTTAAAATAATTCCGCTGTTTTACTTAGAATAAATCCGCCTGGTTAGTTAGAATAATTCCGCCTGGTTAAGAATAATTCCGCCTGTTTTGCTTAGAATAAATCCGCCTGTTTTACTTAGAATAAATCCGCCTGGTTAGTTAGAATAATTCCGCCTGGTTAATAAGAATAATTCCGCCTGTTTTGCTTAAAATAATTCCGCCTGTTTAGTTAGAATAATTCCGCCTGGTTAAGAATAATTCCGCCTGTTTTGCTTAGAATAATTCCGCCTGTTTCTAAGAAGAATTCCGCATTAGTTAAAATAATTCTGCCTGGTTAGATAAAACAATTCCTCATATTCTGTTTGTTAGTTTAGATTTAGAATAATTCCATCTGACTTAGTTGTTAAAAAATTAAAATATCGAGTTTAATTTTTTCTTATTAGTTTGTCTTTGTCCTTCATATAATGTTAATGCCATATTATGCTTCGTTGAATTTACTTTCTCAAATTCATCCAGGTGCGATTTCGTGAGATCAGCATTGTGTTGCGTAATAAAACGGATGCCGAAATGTTGGAAATGTTATATTGTGTGTTGGCAATGTGCACAAAACAACAAGGAGGAATGTTGTCGCCAGTGGATGAACGAAGAGCGGATCGAGTTGAAGCAATTCCCTCAAAAAGTGCCGAAAAATTGATGAATCGACTGCATTTGATGCGAAAAGTGCATGCCATCATTACGATGGGCATACAGAACATCCGTGGAATGCTCAAAATGGTCGCATTGGATGTGATGCCGAAAGGTAAAAGAGGGAAATTTTTTTATTGGTGGATGGCATTGCCTTATGCAAATTATTAAATTTAATAAATAAGAAAATTTATATGAAAATGTCGCTTTATGAGCGGATTATATGCAAATGGAAAAGGAAAAATTAGCTTGAAATCATGGCTGAAAGCAAACAAATTTGGTAGATATTTCATTTATAGTTCAAATAAGCATAGAATAGCCCCAATGATTCACTTTATCATTCTATGCCATTTTTAATAACCCCCTCTATTTTGATAGGCTGGTCCGAAGCACATGATGAACATTTGCTGATTGTTGTTGACAAATTCGGCCTCGAAGACATCCATGGAAAATTAAAACATTTGCCCAAATTGTTTGATGCCATTCAGCCTTTGGATGAACATTTGTTGTTGCGAAGGGTTGTGGAGATTTGTGCCACATTGGAGCAAGGAAAATGGACTGGGGCAGCCAGCATCGAGAATTTGGAGGAAACAACTGCAACAGCATCCGGCGAGCAGGGCACAAGTGGTGGGGGACAACAATCAACATCGGTCATTGTTGGCAAAGGGGCAAAAGGAGGAGGTGGAGGTGGCAATGGCAATGGAGGGAATGGCCGGAAAAAGGTAAGAAAGGATTGGGCCAAATTGCTCTTTAGTCCAATAGGCTAATGGAAAATAAATAATCAAAAAAGAACTACTGAATGATAGATAATTAGCTTTTAAGTTTTTTTTTTAGCCTGATTGCAATTTCCACTCTTTTAATTTAATTAGATTAATTCCGCCTGTTTTCCTTAGATTAATTCTTAATTCCACTTGTTTTGAGGTCGAGTCAATATTGACAGTGATATGCCAATACCATTTTACCTTTTTGTATCAAATTAAATGTCCTATTATTAAGGCCGATTCTCAAAAGCAAAAGGGCAGCGGCAGTACTGGCCAAGGAACAATGGACAAAAATGCTGGCAGCTCTATTTCCGCTACTGGGAAAACTTCGTCGACAAATTTGGCTGGTGGAAAAGGGAATAGCGGATCATCATCAACATCAACTGCTGCAACAATGAGCTATAATGAACAACAAATGTTGATGAAAATGGTCGGTGGAATAATCATTTTACATTTCGACTAATTCATTAATTTTAAGATGGAACAAATGAGCAATCCGCAATATTTGCTCCAACTAATGTCCATGATGGGACCCACTTGTACCACGGCTTCCTCATCATCGGCAAATTCATCCAATTCCAATGCCGCCCTTCAACAACAATTCCAACAACTCCAAACATTGTTAACATTGACCGCATTGAGTGGACCCGATTTGGGTGCCGCCTCCAATTTGTCCTCCTTGACTGCTTCATTGGCTTCGTTGGCCGGAATTACCGGATCCTCTTCTTCCTCCCAAGGAATTATGCCAAAGGCAGCATCAACGGATGTGCTGAATTTGAGTAAAAAATCTGGAGTCAATGAGGGAAGTGCTAAATCATCATCGATGTCCTCCGGCGGATTGAGCATTCCAAAAGGTGAGAATTTTGAAAATAAATATTTATGATTTGACAAAATTTTGGCCTTAAAAAGATGAATTAGATGGAATACCCATTTTTTTTGTCCCCACAAATTTTGCTCAAACCTAAATTATTTAGTTTTCATTATTTCCAAATATTTTCAGCCACTTCTTCTTCTTCACTTTTGAATCCATCCACTCCAACATCATCTGCAACATTGGCCCCAACAACGCCCCAACAATCCGCCACCTCAACTCCAATGAAATCGACTGCATTCAGCAGTGCCGATGCCTGCCTTTCGACTGGCCTTTCCACATCAGCCATCAATAAATTGAGTCAAATGAGTGTTCCCGAATTGTTGGCTTTCTCAAATTTGGCCCCAGAAACACGCATTCCCGTTGTCCATGCAGAAAATCAACAAAAATTGGAGGGCGAAAAGGCCCCAACGCTCAAATCATTGGACCAATTCCTACGGACAAATCCAAAATACAGTGTGGATTTATTGAGTTTGGCCACTTCCCATCCAAGTCTATTTTCGGCCACTGGCGCTGGCCCAATGATGTCGATGACGCCAACTACAATTGGATCGTCGATGGCAATTCCAAAAAGTGAGTTTAGATTAATTAATTGTGCAGAAAAATGTGATAGATATTTAAATGTGATAAGGGAGAAAAGCCAGTATGAGTAGGAGGGAAAAAGGGCTGGTATAAAAAGGCAGATTGGGGGCAATAGTATGACAGCAGCAGCAGATCGATCAAGCAAAAAGTGGGGATGGGGGTACAGTAGGACAGATAGGAAAAGGCCCTTAAACATTATTGGCAAGAGGCTCATACAGAAATGCATCGGATTTTTAGAGGGTTAGGCCTAATCAAAAATATTTAAAACCCAAAAAATTAATTTTTAAAATATAATATTAAAAATATTGAACTCATTGGGTAAAATGGAATGATTTCATTTGGAATTAAACACCATTTTGGGAACATAAATAATAATAGAATGGATTAAATATTAATTAATTATGAATTTAGCGCCTACAACGCCGGTCACAACGAAAAAATCCGCTCAACAACAGCAACAGGGAACGCCTAACATTAGTGGCACAACAACACCAATTGCAACACCCACATTGAAGGCTGCAGATAAATTGGGGACGGTGACGGCACTTCCGCAGGCATCTTCTGCCACTTCATCAATCACACAACAATTAATGGAGCAAACAAAGAAAGGGAGCAGTAAAGGGACAATGAGCAGCAGTGCAACATCATCATCTGCAACTGCAGGATGTAAGCATTTTAAATCCACAATTTAATATTGGAGCAATGGAATTCATTCTTTCCTTTTTTATTTTTTAACCTAAAATTGACTATATAACAATGCCAATTAATGAGGAAACATTTCCATTTATTATATTATATTCTTTTAATATCTCAAAAATTGGAAAAATGAGTAGTTTAACTTCTTAATTTATGGACATTTTGAACAAATTATAGTGAAATTATGTAGAGCTTTGGGTAACTAATAGGGTTGCGCCCCCGCAGTGCGGGGGCGGGTTGTGCGGGGGTCGGGGTTTGCGGGGTTGGCACTTGCGGGTTCGGGTTCGGGGGTGACCCCTTGCGGGGGCCCCCGCGGGGATCCCCGCGGGGGCGGGGGTAGCGTAAATTTTTTAAAAAGCCACATTTTCCAAATAAAAAATTTTTTTTGAAGAAAAATTTCATCCAAAAATGGCTGCGCAGCGAAAAATTTTATCTAAAAATAGCCTCGCAGAGAAAAATTTTAATAAAAAATTTTACTATCCTACAAAAATTTGGTCAAAATTTCCCTATCGAACCCCATTTTCCCTGAAAAATCCAATAATATGGGGTGCATTTTCACCCCCGCGGGGGTGCGGGGGCGCGGGGGTGGCTCTTGCGGGGATGCGGGGGCGCGGGGGTGGCATATGCGGGGATAGGGTCGGGGGTGAAACCCAAAAAGTGCGGGGATCCCCGTCGGGGGTGACCCCCGCGGGTGCGGGGGCGCAACCCTAGTAACTAATAAAGAAAACGAATAGGTGAAAGTACACTGGCAGGTTATGTATCTTCAAATTCGAGGGTGAGAATAAGAAATTTAAGAAATTTTACGGTAATCAAAATTTTATTTTCTCATTCTATAATTTTACATATTGAATTTTGCAAAGAAACAGGTTAAAAAATTAGATAGAATTTAAAAAATATACCATTAATTGGGTCAAAAAATTAATCCACATTTCAAATTTCATTCATTTTCATTTCAAGTTCCCTCATCCATTTCTTCACTATTCGGTTTGGACCTTCAATCTTCGGGCACTTCTTCCTCTGCATCTTCGGCTGCCGCCCTCAATCAATTTTTGGCCGGATTGACTCCATCCAATCAGCAACAATCCAGTAGTCAAATCCAACAAAGCAATGCAGCTGCTTTGGCCGCATTGGCCCAAGGTGGCAGCAGCACTTCATCATCAACATCGGCTGCCAATAGTCTAAAAAATATGGAACAACAATTACTGTTACTTCAGCAAGCTGCCCTTTTGGGCGGTGTCGCTGCCAGTTCGGCGGCATTCAATCCATATGCCGCATTGCTTTACACAAATCCAACGGATTTATTCGGGTATAATATATTTATAAATATTTTATGTTTATTTTTAGTACTAAAACATCATCTTCCACATCCTCCCTTCAATCCTCCTTTTTGGGCAATCAAAATGCCACCCTGAATGCCGCAATGTCCGACTCAACAATGGCAGCCGCTGCTGCCGCATTGGCCCAAGCTGCCGGATTTCCCTCCTCTGCCTCGGGCACGGCTTCAAACGATTTAACATCGGCACTCACTTCCGAACTTTATATGGCTGCAATGGCTTCCACATTGCCATCTTTGTTGGGAGGCAATGTTGGTGGACAATCCTCTTCAACTACTTCCGGCCAATCAGCAGCAGCCGCCCTTCAAGCGAATTCGGCAGCCGCCGCCGCTGCAGCCTCACTTTATGGATCGATGGCAAATGCGGCAACATTGGAACAATTGTTGGCCGCTGCCGGTCTTGGCACAAGTTCAATGTCAGCCACCACAACGTCATCAACCCAATTGAAGGGATTAACTGGCACGCAGACTCAACAACAGATTAAATGTGAGAATAAAGGAAGGGGAGGGATTCTAACTACAACATTAAACCATAAATATGCCTTAGACTTAAAGATTAATTCCGCTTGGTTAAGAAGAAATCCCCCTTGTTAGTTAGAATAATTCCGCCTTTTTAGGAATAATTCCGCCTGGTTAAGAATAATTCCGCCTGGTTAAGAATAATTCCGCCTGTTTTACTTAAAATAATTCCGCCTGTTTTAAGAATAAATCCGCCTGGTTAAGAATAATTCCGCCTGGTTAAGAATAATTCCGCCTGGTTGAGAATAATTCCGCCTGGTTAAGAATAATTCCGCCTGGTTGAGAATAATTCCGCCTGGTTAAGAATAATTCCGCCTGGTTAAGAATAATTCCGCCTGGTTAAGAATAATTCCGCCTGATTAAGAATAATTCCGCCTGGTTAAGAATAATTCCGCCTGGTTAAGAATAATTCCGCCTGATTAAGAATAATTCCGCCTGGTTAAGAATAATTCCGCCTGGTTAAGAATAATTCCGCCTGATTAAGAATAATTCCGCCTGGTTAAGAATAATTCCGCCTGATTAAGGATAATTCCGCCTGGTTAAGAATAATTCCGCCTGATTAAGAATAATTATTTTATAGATAAAAGTTATTCCTTTAAGTGGGATTAAACTATTAAAGCAATTTATCCACTTTTAATTCCTTTCAGCTGATCCAATCAAAAGTAGCACATCCCAATCGGTTGCCTCCCCTTCATTACTATTTGCCGAAACATCCTCTTCATCAACGGCACAATTTGGAGGCAAAAAAAGTGGTGGGGGAATGAGTGCTGCCACAGGGGGCAAAGGCCTAAAACTGAATGCCGTTTTGGAAAAATTGGCATCGGCTGGGGCGGCCAACAATGCCACGCCCTCCTCCTCGTCCCCATCTCCATTGGTGCCACAACAACAGACTCCAACAACAATAATTGAGCCAAAAACGGAAACCAAAAGTGAACAAATAGCCACAGAGGATGTTCAAAAAGAAGAAGAGGAAGAATTGGTGAATAAGAATACGGTAGAGGAGAAAATGGAAGAAGAAGAAGGGAGGAGGACGGCCCAAACTGCTGGAGATGATCCACCAAAAGATGGACACGAAGTTGAAATGGAAAAGAAGGAAGAAAATAAAATGGAAGATGAAAAAGGAGGAAAAGAGGAGCAGAAATAAAATAGATGGAATAATATTTTTGAAATTCCCTAGATTTTTTATTTGACTGATTTTTTCTGGTTTATTCTTTTGCATATCCAAGCGCAACACCCACCAATCAAATTACTAATAAATTTATTTATTCTATTTGACTCTTTCTTCATTTTGACTGGGCTCATTTCATTATTATTTTATTAATACTAATTATTATTGTATTTTCCTTTCAGCCTATTCGATTTTAAATGTTTTTGGGACAATTTTGAGGCGAATAGCCCGGAAGTGAATTTCTCCTTCACATTTTCTTTTGTTGATCCGATCTCTCCATTTTTTCATTGAATTATTGTAATTTTTTTCAATTTTCAGACAATAAAAGAAATCAAAGTAATTCTTTCTATTCATTCCCTAATTCTTTCAAATGAGAAATGAATGATGCATCGGACACCAACAAAATAGTAGAATCAGGCACAGCGAAGAAAATCCACATTACATTCCCCATTATTCGTGCTGTATTTTTGCATTTGGTGAGCTGTATTTTTGTATTTGGTGAGCTGTATTTTTGTATTTGGTGAGCTGTATTTTTTGTATTTGGTGAGCTGTATTTTTGTATTTGGTGAGCTGTATTTTTGTATTTGGTGAGCTGTATTTTTGTATTTGGTGAGCTGTATTTTTGTATTTGGTGAGCTGTATTTTTGTATTTGGTGAGCTGTATTTTTGTATTTGGTAAGCTGTATTTTTTGCATTTGGTGAGCTGTATTTTTGTATTTGGTAAGCTGTATTTTTTGCATTTTATGCTTATGTTCACAAAATCTTCCTCCATATTTTAAATAATATTGCCAAAAAATAAGAAACCCAATAATTTTGCTAAATCATAAATATATGATATTTCTGCTGTAATTGTTGCTATTGTCATATTCGGACAAAAATAGGAAAATATTTTTGCCAAATTTCTTTTTTTTAATCACAAACAGTTTATGACTTCTAGTAAATCGAAACATGTTTAAGACCCTCCAATTTATAGATTTTATAGATCTCATCAAGATGCGTCGATTGCTATATAATTTGTCATTGTTTAGCCCCCAAATTTGCGTTTAATACCAAAAACTGGAAAATGTGGTTTAAACGGTTTAATACTCTTTAATTTTGATCAAACAATGACAAATTTTATAACAATCGACGCATCTTTGGGATCTATAAAATCTATAAATTGGTATAAAGTATGAAGGGTCTAACAGGTTTCGATTTACTAGAAGTCATAAACTGTTTTGGTTAAAAAAGAAATTTTTGTTGGTAAAAAATAGTAATCCAAAAATATTCAAAATTAGAGTGAATACCAACATTGAAACCACATCAAAATCAATAAGAATTTAAATCAGAAATTAAAAAATTAATTTTTGCTGAAATTTGTTTATTGCATTTTCTTAGAAATAAAAAGCATTTGAAAATTCAATTCAAGCAATTTTAACAATTTTCGGCCAAAAATTAGCACACAAACATGAATGCCCTTTGGAATAATTAAATTCAATTTGACCATTTTCTTGACTGATTGAGATCGAAATTTACAGATAAATTGGACCAAAATCCATTTAATTCCAGCAGACCCAACAAATTGAAAGCGAATAAATTTGCTAAAAAAATTGACAAAAAATAAAAAATGTATTCCTTGATTTTCCTTGCAATTTTTCTTCAACTCCATCCAATGCCGCACTTTTCCTTAGGCCAATTTTCCAAATCCGGATTGACAACTAGCAAAGATTTTCTGGGGCATAAGGGCTCATTGTTATCAACAAGTTGGCCAAGAAATTGGTTGGAACCATCACTCCACGAATTTACAGTGGAAATGCTCGATGGATGGTTTTGTGCGACGGAAAAGACGCAACTAAATTCGCCGGAAGGCAAAATAAAAATAACCAATGAAGGAATGTAAGTTTCCTAATACGGTACATTCAATTAGGCGACGTATCCACCGGGCGCCGTGGCTTGTAGCTCAATAAGGAATAAACCTATTTTGATGTTTTTTATGTTAAATTAAAGAACTCATTGTTGTCTATCGATAGATATAAAATTTATATGGTTTGGTCAAGATTTGATGGAATTGTGTCAAAAAAAAAGATAAAAAAATGAAAGTTTTTAATAATAGTCTTTTTTAAAGATTTCTAAGTACAACTCTGTAAATTCTGAATCAAACCAAAGAAATCATATATTTATCGATAGCCAAAAGTGAACTTTTTAAATTTGACATCTAAATCGTCTATATCGGTTCAGTCCTTAATGAGCTAAAAGTGATGGCGCCCAGTTGAGGTGTCATTCAGTTGAACGGGTCCGTTTAAAATATGTTCCGAATTTTTATAATTTATCAAATGGAGAAATTAATAATCTATTCAGAAAAAATAGAGAGAATACTTTACCTGGTGCCATTAATTTGTTTAGCTGATTTTACATATATCCCGATGCCTTAAAATAAGATAAAATTAAATTCAAAGTTTAATAGCAAAAAGAAAAATGGAAGGATTACCTATAAATAAATTTAATAACAAAATAAAAATAATACATTTTTTTTGTAGAATTATTGAAACAATTGGATGGCCTCGAGGTGGCCAACTTTTGACGATCCCATTTTTAGTGTCAAAACGGGTCAAAGAATTCAGGGAGAATCGAAGAGTGGAGGCCACCGGAAAAACGGCAAAAAATTGTGCAATAAATGATGACACAATGGAATTTGTGCAAAATTCGTGAATGAATAAATTATTTATATAAAATTTAATATTCTGTCATTTTTAGCCATCATTTTTCCCGCATTGCCCCATATTGTTGGCAGAAAGTGGCTGGAGTAAGTACTTTAAAATTAAAATGAATAATCTCCCAAAAATAGGAACAATCCAAAGAAAATCCGCACATATTCGAATCATTGTTCATTTGTCGATCCTATAATAAAGATGTGCCACTTTGGCAGCCAAAAACCCTTCCAGACAAATTGGCCATCGCAAAAACACATGGCATTTTATCAATAGGAATTGTTTTACCTATTCTATTGAGCCCAAATTGCAATGCAACTTCAGCAAAAATAATCTTAGTAAGTTGAGCAATTTTAATTTTTTTTTTGGATTTTATTGAATGATTTGAGATTGAACCATATCGAATTAACTGGTTCTACTTTTTTTATTTAATAGAGGAATAAACGATACTTATATTTAACAAATTAGCAAATCAATTTAAGGCGGATTAATATGGATTATTCCATAAATTATATCACTTATTCCGACTTTTTTCGTTATACCTATTAATAATTGGTAATTGATAATTGGATTAATTCTAAATAATTTAAGCCCTCAGGCGAATACAAATTGCTTGTGAAAAAGGATGATATATTGGAAAAAACATTGAATACATTGGAAGATTGCCTGAAAATACCACCCAAACCGAGTAAGAACTGTATTCTAAAAACATATATTAGGGCGAAAAATGATTTATGACTTTTTGACCAAAATAACTGGAATGGAGTGGAGGCTTCTGAATCCTTATTAGTGATTTTCTGGAGAGCAAAAAGTGTTGGAGAATTATAATAAAAAGCCTCAGAGCAAATATTTTTGCCCAATTTTTACAGCAACTACAACACCAACCACAACATCAACAATGACCACCTCAACATTACAGACAACAATAACAACTACAACATTGTCCACAATAACAACAACAACAACAATTCCCACATTAACGATGACAACCACAATGCCAAAAACACCCACAAAATGGACATTTTTGACTAATCGAATTGAATTCTTTAATGGACCAACACCATACCCACCTGGCACAATAATAGAAATGGGTGGATGGAATGATGAGAAGAAGTAAATGGAAATAAATTTTATGATGATTATTTTCTGCTGAATTAATTATTTTATTTAGAATGATTATTGCATTTTTAAGGAGAGCATTTTTAATATATCATGTAAAAAATATGACAATAATATTAACAATTCTATTAGCTTGAATAATAAATAAAATTTATTTATGTCTAGAATATTGGAAATTTGTTATTTCTTTGTCGATGGAATGGATCTGTCATTCATAAATCAAAATCCATCACATCATCCAATTTGATGGAAAATCCAAATGTTTTGTTTAACAACAAAGTACATATTGTCCTTAGCTGCTTCAATAGAATTTACTAAAAAAAATGTGGAAATTCGATTCCAAAATAATATTGTAACATTTACATAGAATTAAATATTTTTTTAAAAATATTTTTATGACACTAATTTTGAATAAATTCATAAGCCATTAAATGTATTCTTTAGTATAAAAAAATTTTAAGGAAAAATGAAAAAATTTATGTCACTTCAAACATTTAAAAATTCAAAAAAAGTCAAAATAATATTATTTTCATGTTTTGGGAATATTTGATTGAAATTTTGCACCTTTTCCCTTCCAAAATTGCCAAAATTCTCCCAAAGGTGTCATCTTCAATGCCACAAATGGTGGGTCAAAAATATTCCCACGAACCTATCCATTCAAAATGTCTCCATAACAAACAGTCTCACTCTTCTGAAAATGGCACTTCATTTGAAAATATTTGAAAGGCACTTCATTCAAACCATTCAGAGAAAATTTTAACAAGTAGACAAAAATCGCCTTTAAAAATGACAGAAATGAACGGACATTGCCAAATCCAAGCCACTGTCAAAATTGTTGCCATCCAATTTGTTGCTTTCTTTGATGTGGACAAAATTGGAGGCAATCATTGAGGCCAACAACGACGACGGCACAACGGCCGCATCCGGCGGAGGCGGCGGTTTTGAAGGCGGTGAGGGCGGAGGACCATTCGAGGAGAGGGAACGTAGGGTTGGTGAAGGAAATTATTATTAAATTAGATTAATAATAAATTTAATTTTAAATTTTAATTAAATTAATAAATTAGAAATAATTCAATTAATTTTAATTAAATTAATTAATTAATTTACTTACTCTTAAATTTGTCCAATGAGGTTCAAAATATTATATCAGAAGCTGGACTAAATTAAAATCAAAATTTTAATCTAGAAAATATTTGAACAATGAAACAAGAATTAAAGGCTTTTAAATATATCCAATATTCACAATAATTTTAATATTATTTTAATTTGTAAAAGAATATTAAAAATTACTACTTTTTTTTACTCAAAATTCCCCTAAATAATTTTCTAAAATTTTTCTAACATTTTTTTGTGAGGCCAAATGGGCGATTATTATGCAAATCGGCTATGTTTTTGCCGCCACATTTCCTTCCCTCATAAAAATGCCCTTTGGGCCTTTGGCAATTTTTTTTTGTACGAAAAACGAAATAATTTTCTTAAATTTAATAAAAATTCAATAATTTCATAATAAAATAAAATTTGTCTACACAAAAAATGTACCGACCATACAAGGTAAAATGAAGGGCAAAATAATGGAAAAATTTTTTAAATTAAAAATTGTAATCTTAAAATTTAAACAATGAAAAAAAATTGAACTCAAAAATAATGATACTCTCATAAATCTGGGGGATTAAATTTAGTAGCAAGAAATCAAACTTAAGGGATTAAATTAAATTATTTTACAAACAAATTATAAAAGAAGCCTCGAACTCTAATATGGATCAAATTCAATCCATCATTCATCCATTTTTTAAAGCTTTTGGTTCAATTCAAAAGTAAAGTTATTTTTGATTCAACAAAATCCATTTACATCTTCTCCACTATTTTCCAAACAATTCAATTCGTTCTTTGGCCAATTTCTAATTCTATATTCGCCCAATTCCATCCGAACAATAAATGTTCATTTTCATTCTTATTCAACCAAGAATATCCCCCAAAATTTTCTTCTTCATTCGCAACACTTTTCTATCTTTCAAAGGAGAATTTAACCTCCAGCCACATTCTCAATATTTTCTTTTGCTGTTTTTAAATCAAATTTTGGCTTGTCTAATGTAAAGTCAAAATGAAGTCGTCTTTGAAAACGTGATGATGTGGGTCACCCTCAAAAGTGGGTAAAAATGGGCGAATAGTAGAGATGGAGAGATGAAGCTAATAAGTAGGACGAAAAATTTGGCCAACAGCGTTACTCGGCCCACATGCCCAAAAAAGGCAATGGACGAAAAATTCGAGTTGAATGAGTTGAGTGTGAGTGAAAATTGAAAAATAAAGGAGCGAATGGGGACTTTTTTATTGGGTGAAAGTGAGGGAGGGTGCCAAGAAATTGTGTCACGGACGTATAAGACGTGAAAAAGAGAAAGAAGAGAAATAAGGAAAAATGTGAAGAAGTGAAAAATGAAGATGATATTGAGGAAGGGAGGAGAGGACAATGCTGTGACTTATCGACACGAGGAAAAGCCTCCTTTAGGGCCATTTCGGGCCCCAACAAAAGGGCGAACAATGAGAAGAACATGTTCACCCCTCAAATCTCGACCCTCCTTCCTTTGCCCCTTTCCATACCCTCAATTCCCGTTTCCTTTATTAAATATGTTTCCTCTCCATCTTTTTTCATTTCCTTTTTATCCGAATTCTTTTCATCTATTGCATTTTTACCTTTTCAAATTTTTTATCTTCCAATCCAACAAATTTTTGGCAGCCTCCAATCCGTCATTAAAAGAAACTAATTTGCCATCAAAATATGAGGGCAACTGTTAATCACAACAAAGCCAACTGTTGGTCTATTGTTCATTTCATATCATCATTATAGCAAATAAAACAAAAATAATTCATTGTCCCAAAAACTTTGTCAAAATTCCCCTAAATTTTTGAATGAATTTATTCCTTTAATTTTTTTAAATTTTTTAACCTTTTAAATTTGCGATTTAAATGGTCCAATAGCAGAGAATTAATTGTTCTCTTTTATTAATTGAAATAATTACCCAAAAATTTAGCATTATTATAAGTCCAAAAATTGATCCAATATTCCAATGCCAATATCGAATCTAAATATAATAATAAATTGCTTAATAAAAATATTTATTAATCCTCTTTCAAAAAATCTTCAAGAATGGAAGAATACAAATTGAGGCGGATTTTCGTCTTCAAAAATGCCATTCCCGCCTTATTTTTGGCCCCATTAGAATATTATTTAATATGGGGTTTCGGTTGTTAATGTAAATTATTGGGTCGAGTTTTTAGTACATATTGATGCTGATTAAAAATTAATGTCACTGGGCAAATGGGTGCATAATATTGACCACAGCAGAATCCCCTCATTCCTTTTCAAAGGTGGCCAATGGCCAATGTTTTCTCGATGACCAGCCAACCAAGAAAAGGGGGAAAATAGTGGTGAATGGGTGATGATGGACTACTTACTTTCTAATAATATAATATTCAAATTATAACCTGACTTTTGTCCTTTTCAAAATCTTAACTTGAGGCATTTAAAAACTTTCAAAATTTTAAGATGTAAAAATTTTTCCCTTTATTTCTATCAAAATTCGCTTTTCATCCACAAATTTATAATCATTTATTTCATCATATTAAACACCAAATAATAGAGTAGGACAGAGTCGATTTCCGTTTGGCAAAATCAATGCAATATAAAACTGAAATTACGAATTTTGCTCAAAAAACCGAAAATAGGAGAAACCGAAAACATGGGTTTTTCTAACCGACTTCGAAAAATCGACTCTGACCTATTCTACCCTATTCTACTAAATATTTACCAAAAAATAGAATAAAAATATCCAAAAATTTATCAATTTTTTCGATTCCCAATATAATTCAGCATGTTGATTTGTTCAGGAAAAATAAATGGGAAAAAGGGGCTTCTTTTGCCAACATTCCAGAGAGCCTTGCGCACACATTTCGTGCCTAACATGCCAGCGGCGAGGGTTGTTGCTATGAAATGAATAATTTTTGCCAATCCCCTTTTCACACTTTCATCGATAATAATAAATCCACCCTTTCCTTCTCTTCTTTTTGGTGCCATTGCGTGGGAATGAATGGGTGGAGGAATAGAGGGAAAAAGGACAAAGATGAATGTGATAAATGTAAGGGAGGAAGGAAGGGAGGATTGCGCGAAATTTGTCTGTGCACTGCGCGGATGTCCGGAGGGCTAGTCAAAAAGGCCACAGGGGAAATCCCGGGGCAGAATTCTTTTTTGCTTTTTCAATATTTTTTGATGCCATCAAAAATTAACTACATCGATTATTTATAAAAAAAATATTGAAAAATAGAATGGCTTTTAAATATTCCCTTTGGGCAGCTAATTAAACAAAAAATTGTTTTTAATTTTTTCAAAATCTATTCAAATTTTTGTATTAATTTCAATAATTTCCCTTTTCATTTTATTTTCCAATCAAAAACAACAATTTTTGAAATTAAAAAATGACATGAAAATTCCATTCCAATCCTTTCATATTTAAATATTGGCCAATTACCATTGAACAACCTTAAATATTTATCATTACCAATATTTTTCAATTTTAGACTAAATGGGGAAAAAATTCCTTATAGACTAATTAAATTTACTATTAAAAAGGGGGAAGTTTGATGTTCTTATCATTTCGGCTTAATAATTAATCACATTTGTGTGAAAGTGCTTAAGGCTCTTGCGGTCAATGGTTGATTGACAATTTGAAGAAGATTTAGTCAAAAATATTTGAAGAAAGCAAACTTGAAGGGGGAGAATCTTTCAAGTGGTTGATATGGCCAACCACAATTTGAGTCAAAGAGAAAAGCCACCCATCACAAAAAGCTAATGAGTGATCCCCATTGGGTTAACTTTTTAGTCAGTGAGTGGATTTTCTTTCGGCTAAAAGAAAATAAATAGTCTCGGTGGGGAATCGAGACGGCTAAATTGGCCATCGGTGGTCCCTCAAAACATCCACCGATCACTTCACTTTCCTTTGATCATTATTTCCTTCGGTGCACTTTTTCCAATGGCCCCTTGGCCATTCCTTCCAGTTGCCCCTCTCCCCCTTCTAATAGCCAATTTAATCCCTCCGCCATTCCTTCAATTCATCAGCAAATAAATATTATATGCTTTAACATTTTGGAAGCTGCTTCTTTTTTCCATTTCTTCATTCTTCCTCCAACCGATTGAATTTCCGAAATGCAGAATTACATGTAAAATAGATGTAAAGCCTTCCTCCAAAAGTAAAATTCCACTCCCAGATTCCATTCTTGAACATTTAATAAAATTATTTGACAAAAATGAATTTTTGAAATTTGCGGATGAAAAAAACAAAATTACGATGAAAATTTTTAGCCTTAAGAAAATGTTTTCGGCTATTTTGAGGATTAAATTATGCAAAATTTCGCAAATTAATTGACCAAAAATTTTGATTTATTCAACTCCCAAAAATCAACTAAAATTAATTATTATTGGCATTGGAATATTCGGCAATTTCCGGCTTAATAATCAATCAATTTTATTAATATTTAAACATTGTTTTGTATTTTTTAGATAAACCAACAATTTTTTGGCGAATTTTTTAAAAAATTTGATTATATAATTTTAGCACCTATAAATTTTAAAAAGAACAATTTTTAGCCACATATTATTTTCGCGTGTTTGTGCCATTCAGGCCGCTCTTCAATTATTTTTGTATTCAACGCCTCCATAAATCATTTTTATTTTATTCCCAAACCAAATTTGCCACCCACGTTTTATTTTATTGACTAGCCCAAAAAATATATAATTTAAAAATTTTATAATTATTTATTTGAGTTCTTAAACATTTCAAAAGATTCGTAATTAGAGGAATTCTGAATCCATGAAATTATTGGAAAGATGGAAAGTGCAAAGTTGCCAAATTATTATAAAAATATATTAAATTATAATAATCATTTTCATTTTTATTATATAAGATTATTTAATTTCATAGAGACTTCCATTTAAATCGCAAATTTTTTTCTACATTTTTCCATTAATTTTTTTACAATTTTTTATCCCCAAAAATTTTCAACACTTTTGCACTTTAAAGTTTTTGCCACTCATCAATCCAACCAACAGGACCTAAAAATAATAAAAAAAAATGCTCATTGTCCAAACAAAAATTCTCATCAACCAAATTTGGCCTTCATTTTTTCATCATTGCTTTCTCCTTGCCATCCATCAAATTTGTTGAATTCATTTCCCCTCCTTCCAAAATCATCACATTTTAAATGCATGGATTCAGACAACAGCTTCGGCCATTGGGCGCAAGATTCAAGGTGGGTAAAATCATTTTTGGTTTTGGGAAAATAAAAATGTTTGGTGGTCGAAAAATGGGTTGGACGACGGCAAATTGCGAAAAATTACAAATCCGAAAGGATTCCAATTTCCAACAGGTAAAATAAAATTTTGGTAAAATTTAGATAAAAATTAATTACTTTAAGGCAACAAAAATTAGTCAAATTAAAATAAAAATTAAAAAGGGAAAATTTTATATAAAAATATTAAAAAATTAAAATTTTATTTATTAATAAGTTTAAATTTGAATTAAAATAAAAATAAAGCAAAAAAATATATAAAAAATTAAACTAAATAATTTTAAAAAATTATTTTTCCATTAAATTGCAGTACTTTTAGAAAGAATAAAAATATCTATTTAAAGAAAAATAAAATCCAAAAATTAATCCATATTCAAAATTAACATTAAATTGTTTTATTTTTTCTTCATTATTTGTCTCTTCTTTGCCATATGCTTTCGGCGCATATTGCCGCTTTTTCTTTCCAAAATCCAATAATTTCCTTCAAAAATCTAATAAAATATTTGTCCTTAAATTATTTTCTTTTTCCCCCATTCCTTTTGGTCCCATCTGCGACCAATTAATTTTATTGCATAAAAATGGATGAATGAATGAATGGATGGATGGATTGTGGCCACATTGGCCAATCCAAAGTAGAAAATATGAATGGTGGAAAATGGCCACAATGCTTTTTGCCACATTCCAATTGAAAATAGGAGGAAAGAATTCAGGCGCGCAAAAAAAACTTTTTCCGTCCATCAAAAATTGGCTACTTTTCCTGGGGCGTATTTTTTAATAAAAATATTTATGCCTTTATTAGAATAGTGGAATGCCCAAAAGGTGAAGGGTGGAATAGGCTCCGCCAAAATAAGACTTTTTTTGCGGATCGATGGGTCTTCCCATTCCCCATATATATTCCCATGGCCAAATGCCGCGCAAAATTGAGGTTCCAATTTGAGAGAAAATTGCCTTCTCATTTCCCACATTTGATGACTTTTGGGCATAAAGCGCGCAAAGGGAATTTCCTCAATAATAAAAGGGGCACGCCCTCTCCATTTATTAATAAAAAAATATATTGGCACTAAAATTAGATGTTAAGACTTCTAATATTATTGCCTAGCAAATACTTTTCCAAAGAAATCGACTTTTTCTGACTTTTGTGTGCAAAAATGTTCTTCACTTTTGGGCCTATACCCTATCTATATAAGAATATGAATTATTAATTTTATTTGGTTTGCTGAACAAAATTCTTCCTTTTTTGTCTTTTTTCCATTCATTCACACATTTCTTAACACCAAAAGTTAGGAGTTAGGACCCAAAAATTTTGTTTTCCTCTGGCAAATTTATATTATTACTTTTATTTTATCGAAAATTATGCCATTTTAATAGTCCCAATTTGGCGCAATTCACTGCAAAAAAATTATTAAAATTATTATATTATTTTTGCCTATATAATATAATTCCATAATTCGCAGACAACATTTAATAAAACCAATCATTGATTCGTTGTCGGCAAAACGGTCGCTGCTGGCGACCAATCCTCTCCTCAAATTTAGTCTTTTCTTCCATCAGGTTAAAAATGAATTATTTAAATTTATTTTACAAAAATTAATTTATTTTCAACAAATAAATTAAAAATGAAAATCATTCATATCTAATTTAAAAATATATTTATTTATGGCCATAAATTTGAGTAAAACAAGACTTAATGGAAAGTGAAAAATTAAATTAATTTTGGCTAAAATATTTGTGTTAAATTCAATTAAATTCTAATTTATTTCTCATATCTCATTTCCTATTTTTATTCATTTTCAAAATTTTATTATTCTCCATCAAATTTGTGTTTTTTAACACATTTATTTCCCTTTCCATTTTTGATGATGGGCTACTAAAAATGTGCCCCCATCCCATTCCAAAATGCTCTTTTTGGGTTAAAATTGACCAACCCAGAGGCGCACTTGGCACCACCCTTTTTTTCCTTTCCTTCCACCCTACAAATTTGCTTATAAAGGGTCGGAAGGAGTGTGGCCAAAAAATATGAGGAAAAAGGTTGTAGCCAAAACATGTACTGTGAGGGAATGAAAATGATGGGGGCCTTGAAGCGTGCGAAAATTCCTTTGCAAAAAATGGAATGAAGGGGAAATTTGTTGTGGCCCAATGAATGTGTGGGGGGCAAGACCAAGATGGACTCGTCCAATGAAGGGGGGTGAAGGTCCGAGCACCATAGACCCCAGGGGCCAAACCACCCAAAAATTGTCCATTTTCTCGGCCTTAATCCCCTTTTGGCCCCAAACCACTTTTTGAGCGGTACTTTCCTTTCCCTCTACTGACCCTATTTGGTGAACTGCTTGCTGGGTGGCACAATTTTGCCAGCAAATATAGGTTTGTTCAAAAAAATAGATGAATGAATGGACATTGGGTTATTTATATAAGGAAGGTTAACTAAGAATATGATGTTTTGGTCTAATCTATTTTTATTACACTTTCCCTTCGAGTGAGTGAATGCGCAACATGCTTTAAAGCTTAAAGTTGAATTGGACATAATTTAATTACATAATTAAAAATGCATAATGTGAGTTTACAATTATCATCTATGATCCAACAATTCCATATTCCATGGAGGATAATATACAATCAGAAGAAAAGATTCAAAAAATATTAATGGAAATATGGATATGGAAATTAAAATGAATTGCATGCCAAAGGACGCACGTAGAGATTATCTTCCAAAAAGGAAAATGTATAAATTCAACATCGTATCATCAATTTTTACTCCTTTGATCAAAAATAATTAAAATATCATCGAAATTGCATCAATATTATTATCGCCGGAAGAATCTCACACCTTCATTTATAAAATTGACAACATCTAAATGCTCTTTCAAATAAATAACAACTCTGTGAGGAAGAAGTTTTCGACACGCCATTTTTCCGTCAACATCACACAATTTGGCCTTAGGCCATAAATTCTGCCAAATTGAAGCCCAAAATTTGGAAGTATTGGATTCGAAGTCAGAAGACCCCTAAATTATGGTGAAGTCATTTTGGTTTCTTTCTAAATTGGGCTGAATGGATCGACAAAAAAGTCAGATAATGGCCAAAAGAAGGTGACCATCAGAGCCAAACCGTTTGGCGCTTCAAAACCATCATCACAATTTACTTCTTCCCTTTAAGCAGCAATGCCAAGCAAGGGCCGCCGATGGCTCCAAAAATGGCCCTCGTTTGGTTTTTTGCATTGGAAATGGGCAAAAATGTGAAAGGGGGAAGGAAACCTCGACACCGGCGGCGAATGTTGGTGGTTGGGAGGGAAGGGGAAATGGAAGAAGAAGGAATAAGCAGCCAAACACCCACTTGACGGTGGACGACCGAAAAAATGCCGATGGGGTTTGGGTGGAGTGGCCCTAAACTCACAGCTGCTTCAACGGCACGTCGAAGGAGGAGGAAGGGGAAAATTTGTGTATTTGGTGGGTCCGTCCAGCAGCAGTCCACTTTATTGGCCCTTTTCCACCCTTTAGTACCTCCTCCTCCTTTTTCAGCCAAACCACCAAAAAAAACGCATTCACGGCAAAACCCAATAAAAAAAATGTGGTGACAATAATGGGTAAAGGGGGGTTGCCTTTTGACACTCTACATTTTGGCTGGGCCAATAAAATATGCATAAAATCGAGTAATTTTAGGGCGGCCAAATTTTATGTGAAAAATCCAATCATTTTTTTTGGTCTAAAAGTTATTTTATTATGAATTCCTCTTCATTATTACCCTCAATAAATTCGATGAAATAACAGTGGATATTAAGCCTATCATATATTTTAAAATGGGTGCAGTTTTTTTTGCCGGATTCTTTTATCGAAAGTCTAAAAACTTTCTATGCTTGTGATCTTACAATTAGACCCTAATACTTTATACCATTTGATAGAGCTCTTCAAGACCCATCAATTGGCCTTAGATAGTCATGGTTTAAATCAAAACCAAAAACTTATATACACCAAAAAGCAAAATACGGTTCAAATTTTAATATCTTGCATTTTGGTCAGACCATGGCAATTGATAAATCAATCAACGCATATTTATGAGCTCTTTCAAATGGTATAAGATTTAATCAAACATTAGAAATCTTCTCTAAAAATCCAATCTTTCGGCTAAAGAATCCGATCGGCAAAAACTTACATCTCGGCAAAAAACCTTTTCACAATTTTAAATATTTAAAAAATAATTTATTCGTCCAATAAAGTTCATTTTAGCCTTTTTTATTTGTTAGTCCATGGAAGGACATATAGTATAAAAAAAACATTATTTTTTTCATTTCCAAGGAGTCCATCCCAAAAACATTCTCGTTGGATTAAGATGGGCCCAACCCTACTCCCGATGAGTCCATCCCCATTTCATCCACCCAAATTCCATAAAACCTAATTTGGCACCCAAAAAGGCACATTCGCAAAGGAAATGGAGGAAGGAGATGTTTCAGGCCGCCCTTCCTTCCATTTGCGCTTTTCCCATCCAAATTCCAAGGACGTCCCAATTTATTGTGAATTGGCCAAAATGTTGAAGAGGAACAACTTTAATTTGCATTGGATTGGGATAAGCGCAAATTGGATGGAGGAATAAATTTGATTTATTTTTGGGAATTGCCCAATTCAAACAAAATCCCAAAGGAAAGGCGAAATTGAATGAATGGACATATTCCCATTTTCCATTCATTTGAAATTACCCAAAAAATCCACAAAAAAACGTGAAAAACAATTTGAAAATGGTCATCCCCTTCCAAATCCACTTATTTAGCCTATTTTTTCGAAAATGGCAATGTCGAAATTTAATCAGTGGAAATTAGGCTGAATCCCATTCGCCTCATCAAATAATGAAGAATTTGTTCCCAATTTGCTCCCAAAAAACAATATAATGAAGAATTTAGGCCCGATGAAAATTGTTTTTCAATGTTCAAAATTGCCCATTCTAAAAGAATATATTTCTTTTAAAAAAAATTGCCAAAACATTCACTGAATTTATTCTCATCAGATTATTGGTAGTCAGAAATGGACTAATGAATCCCTTTGTAAATTTCATAAGCGGTTATAAATTTTTGAATATACATAAAAGAGAACATTAAATCCCAATGGTTTTTAGCTATTTTTAGTTAAGTTTAAAGTAGCCTTAAAATAAAATTCCTGGAATTTTTTGCAAATTTTCTGCAGTATTTTATGCAATCCTTTTTTGACCCCAAATTGGCATCTTTTTAAAATCAAGCCCTTTCTTTTCAAATTCCCGGCAATTTCAAAAAAAAATCCAGCCCTGCATTCAACTAGTATCCCCTTTCACTCTCTTTTTATATTTTCAATGCTTTTTCGAATAGTGGTAAATGCCAAAATGTGAAATAGTCGGCACCATTAAAAGTAGAAGAAATTGAAGGCATCAAAATGAGCAAAAATAAGAATACGGGGTAGAAGGAACCCCGGCAACCAAAAACAATCCATTATGGAATGGAGGGATTCCTAAAATACGGAAGAAATGGGCCCAAAGGGACACAATTTGACCCCATTCAATAAAGCTAATGTCTCCTTTTTGGAATATTTTTTTAGCATTCTGCGAATGAAAATGAACAGATCGAATGGCGAACAGATTTTAAGCCAATTGCCAATGCAAGAATAGAGAATAGACCCTATAAAATTACAAAAAAAAATCCAGGCAAAATTTTCTGATTCTTCCCAATTCGACATCGACAGGTACAAATTTGGCTTTTTTTTATCGCCTATAAATTCCAAAAATTCTTCTTCAAAAATTGATTTGCCTCCCAGCGTGCCCCTTAATATGGTGTTCCTTCCTGCCTTTTTTCTACATTTAAAATTCCTCCAAAATATGGGCTCCTTCAATTGGTTCGCAGTTGGAAAAATGGGCCAAATTCATGTGGAAAAACGTTCCTCTATATTCTGGGAAATTTAAATGCCATGCCACTTTTTGTTAACATTTTTTAAAAAGGCAAAAAAATGAACGTGAATTATGGCCATTGAAAAATGGCACAAAAATTTTGTGCCAATTAAATTCGTTGACATTCCAAAAATTGTTCAAAATTGTGTCCTTTAGGGAGGAGCACAATTTTCTGGGTAAATCCAATAAAAATGTCAGTAATTTCCCCAACCAAAATGTTGTTCCAAATAATCACCAAATTTTCGACTAAAAAGGGAAAAATGCTGCCCAAAACTTGCCAACCACCCATTTCCTGTCCATTCCCAAATATTTCACTCAAATTCGCCAAAATTGACCATTTTCGTCGACTTCTTCTATGACCGATGCATCGGACGCCAACAAAATAGTAGAATCAGGCACATCGAAGAAAGCAGCAGCAACTTCTTCCACAACTTCCGTCCATTCTTCCTCTTCCCTTCCTCCTCCTCCTCCTTCATCGGTATGTGTCCTCGCTTCATCCAAATGGAGGAATAATTTGTTGGCCCAAAATTTAAATTACAGACGAATATATTTTTTGTCCATCGAAAAAAATCATCAATGACGGGAGGATTTTGATTCCAATTAATTGTTGAAAATTTGATACTATTAAATGGCCAAATTGGCAATTTTTGGAGCAGGAGAAATCTGTGAATTTTAATATATATTATTAAAAATATATTTTATGTATTTTTAAATAGAAAAGCAATTTTTGTCCATAATTTTATTTTTTTCCCACTAATTTCCGATCGAAAAATTTGCAATTTTTAAGGCCATATAACTTGGCCAAATTAGACTTATTTAAGAACCCTATCACACACTACCTTAGCAGTAAACCCATACCTGTCCCTAACCCAAACTCTAAGCTCTAACACTTCATTATGGCCGAGATATATGGCCTCAAAAATTGAAAACATTTCGACACGAAAGATTGTGAACAAAAAGATATTTTTCTTTATTTATCCTACCGGCATTGATGAATTTTTGGGCAATAAATTTCATTAAATTAGGCCAACAAATTACTCTTAAAAATTCCATAATTTGCCTCCATTTGATCATCACAGTTCCATCCATCTTGCCTCACATCATCCAATATTTCCCCCGCTGAATTACCCAAAAACAACAATAATAATAATAATTTAAAAAAGCATTCATCTCCAAATCCTTCACCACCATCAAATCTTCGTTCCCCATTGTTGGCTGAAGAAAATTCATCATCGCCAACCGAAAATTGTCCTCCGTCCCGTTCACCCCGTCAAATTCGTTTCCAATTTGCGCCATCAATTCATTGGCCAAAAGAAGACATTGAAGAAGAGGAAGAGGCAAATTTGCATTCAAATCATCAAAAATCAAACATTTTTTGGCGATTTTTGCCCCAAAATTGGCTCAGTAATCATCAAAAGAGGGCGGTGAACAATTCATCATCATCATCATCGACGGCCGGTGCCGAAAATCCATTGGACCCAATTGACGAAGAAGAGGAGGAATTTGGTGGAAATCAACAAAAGGCCGAGGCGCAACCATTCCTCCACAGTATCCAATTAAATTCCCCAAACAATCGGCAACAAGGCACAACAGAAGGAGGATTGGGAAAAAGCCATTATCAGCCAAAAAGCACACGTCGAATCATTCCCCCATCGGCGGGAATTATTAAACGAAAACTGAGTAAATAACTAAAAATTGATTAATTTCCATTTTGGAATTCATCAATTATGGGAAATTTTGTTTAAAGACAAAAATTGAATGAATTGAGTGGCTTAGGACATTTACATTTCATCCAATACCCATAAGGATCCATTAAATTTAACGGACTGAATTTCCACTTTATTTTTAAAAAAAATTCCAAGTTTGCAATTTTGTGCATTTTTTAGCTCCAATTGTCGGAACGCATCATCCACTTTACCACCATCACCACCCCGCCAAAATCTACAGCCACAATCGCCAAGAGGAAGCCCTCTATCAGGTATAAAAACATTGCCAAATTCGAATTAAAAGGCAAAAAGGAATTTGACAAAAAGTAAATTGCCTGTCAAAGAATTGTTCATTCGAGAATATTAATATTTTTTTTCAATGAATTGAAGGGGTCCATAAAATAAATTAATCCTCTCAAAATTGCATTCATTTCCCTCATATTCTTCATTTTATTTTCTTATCCACTTTTATATTACATTCATAATATAGCTAAAATTCATCAATATAATAATGAATGAATGCACCAAAATCATGCCATGGCATTCGGCCAAAAGGACCATTCACACATTTTGGAATTTTACATTAAAATTACTTTTGACAGGCCTATTTGGCCTATTCCAAAGGGAAATTGGGTTAATAATATTCCATTTTTGGATGCCTTTTTGGGCAAAGTCAACCCCAATTATATTTGCCATCAGCATCATCAATTTCTTCTTTCTTTTTTTCTTTCTATTATTCCAAGCATTCCGCGTTTTTTTGGCAAAAAAAAGTTCATTTTGTGTATCAAATATAAGTCCTTCATTTTTTCTTATTTTTTTTATAAATTTTTAAAAATCCTTGAAAATAATTATCGATGGAAAATTTGATTAAATTCGAAGCCTTTGGGCCTTAATTTTGATTTTAATTGGATTTAAATTTGCTAGGAGAGAATTTTGGGATGAAAATGTGGCCATTCATTTCTTTCAAAATTTTCTCCCATAAATGCCCGCTTTTTATTCATTTTTTCATAAACAAATTCAGAAGGTAAAAATTCACAATTTTGCCAAAAATAAAAAAAAAATTAAATAATTTAAAAAAAATATATTTATGCTATTTATTTAAAAAATTAATTCAAAATAATATTAAAATTTAAATGAATAAAAATGTAATTACTAATTTATATATAAATTATCTATTAATTTTTCAGCGATCCCATCTGGACAAAACCAGGCACCTAGACCAAATTCCCAGCTATCAGGTCTAATTAAAAATAGAAAATATTTTATAATTAATTTTTTAGGCGCACAAATTTTTGGACGGTTCCCATATTGGTGGCCACCATTTCGGGGCCCACGGCGGTTGAATTAAAATTAATTCATTTATAAAAAAAATAATTTAGGGCACGGCGCCCACGGCCACGGAGGCGGCGCTTCGCCTGGTAAAAAAAATTTTAAAAACATTTTAAAATAATTTTTCCCATTCAGCTATGATCCTCTATTATTTGGCCTCCGCATTTCGAGCACTTTATCCGAGATTAGGCAAATTAGAATATTATTGAGAATTAAAAATTTATAAATTTAGACGATGATTTCATCGACAAAATGAATTATTATTATACAACGACAATTTGTGAATTTAATTTTAAAATTAATTAAAATTTTGACATTTCCATTCAGTGGCCTCATTCGCATTGCTCGTTTCCGCCAAACAATATGTTTGTATTAAAAATTTTTTAATTTAATTTAGTGTATTTTCACAAAATTATTATTTTATTTTTTTAAAATTTTTTTTTCAATTTTAATAAATAATTTTGATAATTTTTCCCCTAATTTTTTTAGGTGGGTTTTCCCATCCAATGTTGGGTGCCGGCAACATTCACTGATGCAATGGAACAATACACAGAAAATTATTGCTATGTTCAAAACACTTATTGGATTCCCATGGAGGAGGTCCAAATTATTTTAAATAATATTTTTAAATTAAAATTTTTATTCAGGATATTCCCAGGGAAGTCTATTCAAGGAGAAATCGTCAAATTGGCTATTATCAATGGGTAAAATATATTAATATTTAATAAAATGCTTATTATTCAATTTAAGGTGCCCTTCATTTTGGCCTTGCAAGCTTTATTCTTCTATATTCCCTGCATTGTTTGGCGAGGATTACTTTATTGGCATTCCGGTAAGCCAAATTATTACGATAATGGCTAATTTATCTAAATTAACATTAATGAAAAAAAAATTGAATTAATTTTTCTAAACTTTAAAATTTATAAATAATTGAAATATTTAATAAAATTTTAAAAACTTAAGAATTTTGCATAAATAAAAATATTTAATAGGAATAAATCTGCAAGGCCTTGTGCAAATGGCTTGTGACGCGCGGCTGATGGATCCGGAAATCAAATCGAGAACAGTGTTCACAATGGCCAGGCATATGCAAGAGGAAGTCCATGTGAGATTTTAATTTTGAATTTAAGTTAAATATGTTTAATAATAGTAAAATTTTTAAATATTAATATTCAAAAAATAAAAATATTTTCTAATTAAAAAAAGGAAAGTTTTATTTAAATTTATAAAAATTATATTTAGTTAACGCAAGTGCAACGGCAAGGTCCAAATCGGCTGTCAATTTTACGGCTTGGCAAACATTGCGGCTGCTATGTTACTTTGCTTTCCATTGGCATAAAAGTTGGAATAATTTTAAATAATTATTTATTATTATTAATTTTACCAATTGAAAAATGTAATAATTTTAATAAAAAATAATTCTGATTTTTATTAAAATAAAAAATTTAAATTATACCACAGATTTTGTACACAACCAATGTTGTTGTTCAATTTGCACTGCTCAACCACATTCTTGGCTCCCGGGACTTCACATATGGATTCACATTGCTTCGGGATATTGTCAATGAAATTGAATGGGAAAAGACAGGAATGTTCCCTCGAGTCACACTTTGCGATTTTGAAGTGCGCGTACTCGGCAATATTCACAGGTGAAAAATGTGCAATTCACGTGGCAAATTTTAAATTATATCTAAATTCTATTAAATTTTAATTGCAGGCACACTGTCCAATGCGTGCTGATGATCAAGTGAGAAAAATGGGGAATTTCGATGAAATTTTTAATAAAAATATTTATTAATTTTATAGTAATTTGAACTAAAAAAACATAAATTAAACCAAAAAATGTTAAAATTAATTTTGTATTTTTCAGCATGTTCAACGAAAAAATTTTCCTCTTCCTCTGGTTTTGGTTCCTGACGGTTGGCTCAATCACAGTGAGTCGTTTTATATTCCATGTGTAAATTTAAATTATATTTTCCAATCAAAAAAGGTGACCAACACTTGCTACTGGATTTATACAATGCTTTATCCAAAAAAGGTTGGTCTAGAAGTTTTCAATGGAATTTATTTTAGCCTGTTTTAAGAATAATTCCGCCTATTTAAGAATAATTCCGCCTAGTTAAGAATAATTCCGCCTGGTTAAGAATAATTCCGCCTGGTTAAGAATAATTCCGCCTGGTTAAGAATAATTCCGCCTGGTTAAGAATAATTCCGCCTGGTTAAGAATAATTCCGCCTGGTCAAGAATAATTCCGCCTGTTTTAAGAATAATTCCGCCTGTTTAAGAATAATTCCGCCTGTTTTAATTTCGCCTATTTATTAGTTAGAATTATTCCGGCTTGTTAGTTTAAAGAAAAATTCAGCTTCGTTATTTATAGATTTCATTATTTTTCAGAGCGTTGCATTCATCCGAAAATATTTACGGGTCCTCAGTGAGCATCCACAAAAGCCAATGGCAGATGATGTATCCTTGAGGAAATTCACGAATAATTTTCTGAGAAAAGATGGCGTTTTCATGGTACCCAATTGAATATTTATATTTATTCATTTTTAAATTTAGCTTCGAATGATCTCAACACATGCCGGCGAATTGATGACCTCCGAGCTGATATTGGCACTTTGGAATGATTTCAATAATATTGGTAAATTAATGGGAAATATTTAAATTGAAGAATTAAATTATGATTAGAAATACCAGATAAATTTAATTGAAAATAAAATCTTTGCATAAGAAATTGCTTAATTTATTAGGATTAACATTTTACATTTTCATTTAATATTTTTTGGTTGGGATTTTTAAATATTATATATTTTTGTATTTTAAAATTGAAAACTATTCTTATTAGAAATGTACGATATGATTCGACCAGTCTAAATATTCTATGTAAGGTATTTAATAAAATAACATTGAATGGGAGAATGCAGTTTTGCCTCTTAACAAAATAATAGTCTTTTCTACTTTTTGCGCAAATATTAATTTATTAAGAAATTTAATTAAATATAGATAAATATATAGAGTACAATTATTATTTAGCTTCGCTTACAAAAATAATAACTATGCATGAATAAAGCAAAGAATTAAAAAAAATTAAAAATAAATAATTCTGCTGGCTTTTTCATATTAATTATAATCGTATAAAATTTTAGAATAATTTATTTTTTAAAATTTAGATCGATGCCCGTGGGAGAGTGAACCATTGCCTGAATCCTGATAGAATTAATATCAAAATTTGATTATTTGATTGATGATCTCAATTTTTGAAAATGGCAAATGCAGCAAAATTTCACTCTCATTCATCAAATCCCTTAAATAATTTTTCATCCCAAATTCTTTCAAAAAACATAAAATTCCGCCCGAATTTTTTAAGCGAGAATTTATTTTGATTTTACTGCCAATTTAAATCACATCTAATTCTTTTTACAATCCCATTTTTAAATAAATTCTAGTCACTATTTTTTGTGAATTCCAAATTTTTTTTATTTTCTTTCCTCATTTTTGTCCCATATCGCGCTTTGCTTTTTTTTGCATTTTATTCATTTGTTTGATGTTTTTTGACAATAAAATTGAATAAATTTAATTTTCCTTCTTTTAATAATAATTGGATTGCTCAATGGAATTTAATATTAAAAATTGAAGGAAATATGGTGAATGTTATATTTAATTAAATGAAATATTAAGCTTAAGTTTTTGTGCAGCGAACTAAAATTTTAAGGAGAAATAGCCTTCTATTATAACGACCCTCACAATCAGAGAAAAAATTAGCCAAAAAGGTCTATAGGGAGAAAATTTGTGGGAAATAAATAATCTACGAGCGTTGGGATGCCGCTTCGCGGCATCCCAACGCTCGTTAAAACTTTTTAAAATAAAAATGATAGAAAACTCTAAATTTAGTTTGAGTTATTTTTAAATGGAACCCTCCCTCATAATATACCATAGATTATTGACAATTCCCGGCTTTTTACCCTTCATTCTCGATTATTCCTGGCTTTATACCCTTCATTCTCGACTATTCCCGGCTTCATACCCTTCATTCTCGACCATTCCTGGCTTTATACCCTTCATTCTCGATTATTCCTGGCTTTATACCCTTCATTCTCGACTATTCCTGGCTTTATACCCTTCATTCTCGATTATTCCTGGCTTTATACCATTCATTCTCGACAATTCCCGGCTTTATACCCTTCATTCTCGACTATTCCTGGCTTTATACCCTTCATTCTCGATTATTCCTGGCTTTATACCATTCATTCTCGACAATTCCCGGCTTTATACCCTTCATTCTCGACTATTCCTGGCTTTATACCCTTCATTC
The DNA here is from genome assembly GCA_030063045.1 of Pratylenchus scribneri. Classification (NCBI taxonomy): domain Eukaryota; kingdom Metazoa; phylum Nematoda; class Chromadorea; order Rhabditida; family Pratylenchidae; genus Pratylenchus; species Pratylenchus scribneri. The sequence continues at coordinate 3,766,310 of JAQSEB010000001.1, read as the reverse complement.
TCGATTATTCCTGGCTTTATACCATTCATTCTCGACAATTCCCGGCTTTATACCCTTCATTCTCGACTATTCCTGGCTTTATACCCTTCATTCTCGATTATTCCTGGCTTTATACCATTCATTCTCGACAATTCCCGGCTTTATACCCTTCATTCTCGACTATTCCTGGCTTTATACCCTTCATTCTCGATTATTCCTGGCTTTATACCATTCATTCTCGACAATTCCCGGCTTTATACCCTTCATTCTCGACTATTCCTGGCTTTATACCCTTCATTCTCGACTATTCCTGGCTTTATACCATTCATTCTCGACAATTCCTGGCTTTTTACCTTCCCCTCATTCTTGATACTCATTCAATACTTTACCCAAATGTTTAAGGCATTTTTCATTATGCTTAGTCATTTTTCCATTGTTTTAATTGCTTAAAGGAGCGCCCGGTCGCCGCTGCGCGGCTCCCGGCCGCTCCTATTGTTAATTTTTTAATACTTCTCATATGCTTATTTGTCATTTTACATTCCCATCAGTACAATTTACTTAAATTTTTATAAATAATTATTATATAATAACAATTTACTTAAAATAATTAATTAAAATAATGAAATATATTATTTTTATAATTAATTATAGTCCACGGGAAAAAAATTATTTTAATTTCCTTTATTTCTTTATATTTATACTCTAAAAGCTCTTTTTCTTTATTTCTTCACTCTATCATTTAATTTTTGGATAAAAAATCTTAAAAATTTAAAAAATACAAAACGCCAAAATTTAAACAGCAATATTTCGGACAAACATGGCTCAAATAATATATTAGGATAGAAATTCAATACAAATCTAAAAAATCACCATATTTTTATTTATCAGAATTGACTATTCAAAATCAGCATATTTCTTAAAAATCAACACAAATGAGACCTGAATTAATCCCAAAAATTTGAATATTTTTTCAAATTTATCAAAATTTTATTAAGTGCAAAAAATAGTCCAAATATATGATAACAAATGATAGAAAATCAAAAATGATTCCACAATATTAAAAAGTGATATTTTAGATATTCAAATCAAATGGAATTTAAATAATCAAAGTGGAATTCTTCGAGATTAATTAAAAAATATTTTTTCCATCCAAAAAACATTCTTCATTCATTCTTTGTTCCCTTTTGTTGTGCCGATGGTGGAGTAATTTTGCCGATTTTTCCTTGCACTGCGTCAATGTCATGGAGGGTGGCCTATTTATGAATATTTTGTTTGATTATATAACCATTTTAAAATTTACCCCCGCTTTTGCACATGCATTGAAGATGTTGGCAATTGCAGAAGATCCAGAGAATGAAGGACCGGCAGATGAGGGACCAGCAGCAGCGGGATTTTTGACCAATGCATTGGAGGTGGGGCGGCAACGGCGCTGACGACCAATTGGCTTCTGAAATTATAAATATTTCAAATTCAGAAATAGTGTTATTGTTTTTTATCGTTAAATTTTTTTCTTTCTGTTTTCCCATTTCCCTCGAAATTTTGTAGAGATGTTTTTTGAAAATTTTATATTATTAATTTTTTATGGCAATTTGCAACCCACCTTCATTGGCTCCATCATTTCCACATTGTCCTCCTCTTCGCTTTTCTCCTGATTCTTTGTTTGCGAGCGAGTAATGCGTTTTGTTGTGCCAGCATTGCGCAAAATTGACTTTCCCTTTGTCCCAGTGCTGTTGTTGTTGTTATTGTTAGATTTTCCGCCATCAGAAGTCGATTTGAAGCGAACGGAGCGATTTGCCAATTTGGAATTGTTGTTGAATTTGGCCGCTGACACTGAAGTTCCACGTGTCAGTTGCACTTTGGTCACTATTGCCGGTTGCACCTTTAAAAGAAGAAAAATTTTTGTTTCCATTTTAAAGTATTTTTAAAAATTATTTAAATTTTTTTTATAAAATTAGTTTGACCTTTTTTATAAAAAACTTCTACAAAACAATTTCCATTTTATTAAAGTATTTTTTAAAAATTATTTAAATTTATTATAAAATTTGTCGATTTGAATCGTACCCGATTTGCCACCGATTTAGAATTGAATTTGGCCACCGGCATTGATGCTCCACGAACACTTTTCAAATGCCCTTTTGTTGTTGCCTTTTTAATCGGATGAACTTGTCGCACCTTTTAAAGGAAAAAAATTTTAATAAAAAAATAGTTTTAAACTTTTTAGAAAATAATTTATTTATTTATTTTAAAAAATTATTTAATTTTTTAATAAAATTTGTTTAAGTTTTTTAAATAATAAAAATTTTTACCGTTGGCTCCATTTCGGCTTCATGGATTCTTTCATGTGTGGCCTTATCTGCTGATCTCCCAAAAGTGGCATGGCAAAATTTGCAACTGTATGGATATTCTGGTCCATCTGAAAAAATTTAATTTATTTTTTCAAAATTATCGGCCAATAAAACTTACGACGATTGTGGATTACGGCATGCGATTTCAAATTGGCACTATTATTGGTTTGGAAGGGGCAATTGTTGTTGCTGAAATTAAAGAATTAAATTATTTCCCTTGAGTAATTTATTATAAATATTTATTTAAATAAATTATATCTTCAATATAAATTAATTTAATAATTGCCCATATTAACCTGCATTTGAATTTCTGCGGTTTATCCGCCTTTTTGGCCACCGTTTTCACCGCCTTTTTGGCCATTGTCTTCACCGCCTTTTTGGCCACCGTCTTCACCTCCTTTTTGGGCACCGTCTTCACCGCTTTTCTGGCCATCGTCTTCACCTCCTTTTTGGGCACCGTCTTCACCGCTTTTCTGGCCATCGTCTTCACCTCCTTTTTGGGCACCGTCTTCACCGCTTTTCTGGCCATCGTCTTCACCTCCTTTTTGGGCACCGTCTTCACCGCTTTTCTGGCCATCGTCTTCACCTCCTTTTTGGCACCGTTTTCACCGCCTTTTTGGCCACCTCCTTTTTGGCCACCGTCTTCACCGCATTTTTGGCCACCGTGTTTTTGACCAATGCGTCATTTTGTTCTTCATCCGTTTCGCCATTCACATCTTCGCGTGGCCGGCCTTCGCATTCCATTTTAATTTATTCTTTTAATTTAAATTTTTAATCTAAAATTTTAAAATGCAATTAAATATTTAAAAAATTATAAGTAAAAAATGCAATATGCAGAATAATCCAATTAATTTAGAATAATTTTATCTTTTACAAAAGGTCGTTCAGCAGAAGATGAATGGGATAAAAGGTAATCGGAAAGCTGACGCGAGCCGAAAAGGGTCAAAACTCAAAATAAGAAAAGGAAATGCAAAATAGGCGATTGGCAGCAAAAATAGAAAGAAGAAAGACGGATTGATTACCCAGAGGCCATCATCACGTTAATGTTGGGGGAGAAGGGAAATCGCTGAATCAAAAAGGTTATGGAAATGATTTCCACTTCATTCCCTATCCATTTGGCCAATTCCCCCTTCATTTACATTGGGCCAATTCTCCACGTCTAAACCCAAAGCAAGGTGGAGGGAAGGCCATCGCCCTCGACGTGTTGACCTGTGGCCAAAAGGGGTGAACAATTTAAATAAATCGATGGATGGAAAGTGAAAATGGAAAATTTGAAGAAAATGGATGGAAAATGATGAAGAAATATGTGGAATAAATTAACAAATATGGCATTTGAAAGGGAAGAAAAATAAAATTTAAATGTCAAATCCGATAATTTCATAGGGATTTCGCGCATTTCCATCGAAATAATAGGCCATTGGCAATAAGTCGAATATTATAATTTTCTCCAATTAAATTCAACATTTTCACATTCAAATTTGTTGCAATTTATAAATTAAATCAAAGAATGAAGAGGGCAAACGAATGGGAAGAAGTGGAACCTCCGGGAATATGAGAAATGCGCTTAAAAAGTTTAAATTGTAATGCATTCAAATTTCAAATCAAATTAATTCACTAACAATTAAATATTCTTTTAAATTCGATAAATTTAATTTTTGATGAATAAAAATATTTTGATCAACTGTTTAAGTCATAAATTTATTTATTTAATAAGTTTTATTATTTAAATGGCATCTCCACATTAATCAATATTTTTAAAACATTCAATTTTGACTTCATTTTTCATTCCAAATTCTTTTTCACTTTTTAAATTTGCATTTTATATTTAATAGTTGATGCTCCGAAAATAATCGGCCAATGCGCCGGTCGTTTTACTGCACATTTCCGGCTGAACTCCGCCTTCGTAGACGCCAATGATGAAAGCTGAAAAATTTGAATTTTAATTTGATTATTTAATTCCAAAAAAACAAAAGAATAAATTCTATTTTTCCCCACCTTTGTCCGTTTTGTAAATGAAAAACCCGTTGGCCGCTTTCTTGCCGATTATCCGTTCCGGATCGGCTTGCAACACAAAATACCTGGAAATAAAATTAATTAACCAAAAGTAATTAAATTGAATATATAGTCATGAAATAAATTATTTAAACTTAATTAATTTGATAATAATGAATTTACCCAAATAGTCTTCTAAAACATTTATATTTTGATATTTTATTGTTTTTGTTTTAAATTCTTAACACTTCCATACTTTTCTCCCTCAAATTTGAGTCCATTTGCCAGTGCCACATCCGAATTTTTCAAGCCATTTGCTGCTGCGGACACTTCGGCTGGTTGGATCTAAAATTTGCATATTTTAATAGCATCATTATTTCCCTTAATTTAAGGGCCTCATTATTTGATTAATTATCATTTAAAAGGTTAAAATAAGCTTAATATTAATTAATTAAATTTATATTTCTTTATCAAACTACTCGAAACATTCTTTGTCTGACTCCAAAATTATTTTGAATTTTCCATAAACTTGCTTTGAAATTTTCGGATTGGCCCCAAATTGAGCCGTCCAATCCGCAGATGGCCGCTTTCGACACAAAGCCGGTGCCTTAAAATGGATGAATGAAATAAGAAATATTTAGAACATAATATGCCTTCAAAATTTATAGGAATTCAATGGACTATAAATATATTTCTTCAACAGAATCCTATTTAATAAAATGGCAAGTAGAAAAGGAATGAGAAGATTCCCTTCAATTTCATAGGAAAATGTGCCGCAGGCAATTTCAAATAATTTAGATACCGTATTCTATCTTCCTCCCATAGTTACAGTAGGGAAGATTTATGCCTCAATTAATTTCAAACAAGGAATGTGAACAAAACCTTCACTATCTTTGAATAATCCAATAAAATTAGTGTGCCAAAAACTATGAATGAAATTATGCTTTTAATTAATATGTAAATTGCCAGTAAAATTAATTTATTCTTTCTAAATTATTCCCGCGAATTTACCAATCAAATTGTTGTTGACCAAATCTTGCCAGGACATACTGCACACGTTTAGGCGTAAAATTATTATTTTATTATGGCTGAATAAATTAAGGAAAATTTAAAAGAAAGTTTTATCCAATTTTAGTTAATTTTTAAAACATTTTTGGAAAAAATTGATTGAAATTTCCAACTTTAATTTGAAAGCTGAGAAAAAGCTTTGATTTGGAATAAAAGGAGGAAAACAATTCCGGAGAATTTTGGATCGGCGGAATAGGATGATGAATATTTTTTGATATTTAATATTTTCCGCCTTGCCTTCATTCGGATGCATGGATGAGGGAATTGTGGGAAAAATGGATCAAAGAATTGGAGCGAGAAAAGATGGAAATTATTCAAAAGGGAATTTTTATTTGGGATGAATTTAAATTAATATAAAAATCGGTTATTTTTTCTTAAGCATAAATTAAAATTTGCGGTAAAAATTGATTAATTTTGGATAAGAAAAATTTTGGATATTTTAAATAATTATTAGTTCATCGATTTTTGACAATTTTAGAATTTTAGGATAGATTTTTCTGGACATTTCTGATCAAATTGATATCACATTGTACCAATTTTCCTTTTGAAAATATTTTAAAACTGTTCAATGCCGAATAATTTTTAAAATAATTTAAAAATTTTTGACAAAACTACGAATAAAATGCATGAAAAAGAATGAGAAAAGCAAGGCGAAAAGTAAACTTAACTCGGACTTGGGAAGAATGGCTTTGGCCACAAGAAGGATTTGGGAGTGAGTGAGTGGGATATGCGTGTTCAATCGACTCATCAGTCCGGCCAAAAATCCTTCCCAGCTGCTCCATTCCCCCGCATTCATCCAACAAATCCGCCAGGACAGCACTTTGTGGCCGTCCATTTTGCCCATCCTCAATCAACCCATCCACATCCATTCGGCTTCATCCTCCTCCCATTTCCATTGCACTTCTCGGCTTTTAGGCACAAATCTTCATTCACAATGGACAGCGGCTCCCATTCCCCCGACCACTTTTCAATGTGGTGGGCGGTTAACATATGGCGCCAAGCATTCTTTTCCTTCTTCTCGTCTCATTCTCGGCTTTTCCTCTTTGCATCCATTGATCTGCTTTTGTCGAGATGGCTCAAATGTTATTGTGAGGATGAGGATGAAGCCTAAATCTTTTTCCCTCACAAAATTCTCGTCCATCTTTCTTCTCCGCTTTTTTCAACATTTCTCTCTGCTTTGGACGCATTTTCGCTTTAAATTCATTTGAGGAAAAGCCGGGGGGAAAAGCAGAGTGAAGCCACAATTTGGATCGATCGAACGAAAGTGTGGGACTGATGTGAATGTGGGCGACATCCGAGAGGAGCAGAATCCTGTCGTCCTTTGATGAGGCCATTTTACACATTGCCCAGGGGAACATTTTTGCTTCCTGGCCATAATGCCCTCTTCTATGGATTGAGCTAAACTCTCTGCTGATCATTTCCATTCACATTGTCATTTCATTTCTCTTTATCCATCAAATTCCGAATGGATTTGATGCTCCAAATTGAGGTCAAAATGGCAAATAAAATTTGTGAAGCCATCTGTTATGGCAAAAAATAATAGGTTGGATGGCGATGAAATGAATCAGCCAAAAAATATTAAATTATGGATGGAAAATCAAATCATTTTTTAAATAAAATTATTTAATAATTGATTAAAAAATATTAATAATATGTGTTGGATATTAATAAAAGTGGATTATAAAAAATTTTGTTGCCTTTTTGCAATAATAATGGAATTAAAACCTACTATGAGAAGAAAATGTGAGCACAAAAATGCAGCAAAAATCTTAAAAATAAAATAAATTATTTTAAATTTATTAAAAATTTGTATGCTTTTTCTAATTATATATTAGTATATAGTAAATTAACATTTTTTGTGTTAAATTGCGCTAAAATCATGACCCTTATTGCTTGCTGACTTATAATGATAAGAAAAGGAATGCACTTGCCTATTCTCACACCAAAGTAATCAAATTTTTTTGATATAGTAAAGGGAAAGTGAAAAAAAGCTGGTGAGAAATTTTGATTGATGGGCATAAATACAAAAGAGAGGGAATGCATTGAACTGTTCATTTGATAGGTCAGTTTCCTCCTCTACCCACATCCCATGCATTTTTTTTGTAAAAATGGACACAAAATCACCTCAAATTTACTTTCCAATCGAGCAGTTTCTGCATTCTGGAAAAAATGCAGCAGAACCCACAGTCCTCCAATTCTTCAACGGCAGCAGCAACAGCAAAAGCTCGTTATTGGTTGGAAATAGGATGGTTCCCCAATTGCGTTGCAATACTTGGGACTCTCTTTATCCAACGAGCAAAATGAAAGGGTTCGACAAAATTGTTTGACGCGTCTCAAAAAGAAAAAGGCATGTCAGAGACCACCGTAGTGTGGCAAATTTTTGGAAGGGTGAACATGAACAGTGAACACCCATTGCACTTTTGGGTGTTGTGACGCTGCCCCTTCGGGGGCGAACAATCCACTCACTGCCTGCAAAAGGTATCAAATAAATGAATTAAATTAAAAAATTTACATTTTTGCACCCAGCATTGATAATAAGGAATAAGGATGATATGATGAGCAGAAAGATATAGAGATGTTGAGAAGTTGAGTTGAACTTAAAAAAAACAAAATTATAAATAAAATTTTATATTTATTCCAATGCAAATAGGACAACAAAATTTTTCATTTTTTTCGACGTTCTACCATTTAGAAATATGTAAAATTCAAATGCACAATTTTTTGCTGTATTTATAAATAAAAATAATAATTTTTAAAGAATTTGATATTCTTAATTGTTGAAGATTTGAGGCTGAATGTCGTAAAATAGCAAGAAATGTTGAATCTTAATGAGAAATAGGGCAATTGGATTGAAAAAGGGTCAGCCAACTGTGCCGGGCATCAGGGGCCTTGGAGGGAGAATGAGGGTTAGCGCTTTGCTATACACACAAATAAAATGCCATCCATTCAATAACAAAGAGTGGCCATTGGCCAGAGATGTCAAAAGGGAATAATACCATTTGGAAGGGTGGACACTGGGCTTTTACTGCTGAATTTTGGTCCATAGGCTTGAGCAATAGCCTCAACCCAATCCCAAATGGATTTATATTTAGTTTTCCAGCAGAGCTCTAAGTGATTGCCAAAATGAGTTAATGAAATGCAAAAATAAATGTATTATTCCTTTAAATTTAAAATTTCTGAAATTATATAAAATAGAAAAGGCTCATTGGAGGTAAAATTTGCAAAGGTCGATGGCAAATTAAAAAGGCAAGAAAGGCTGAGAAATTGAATTTTAAAATGGGGTAGAAAATTTTTTAAAAAGGCACATTGATTAACAATTATTATGAGTAGAGCATAAAAAAGTTCGACTAGGATTGACAGACATATAAAATTGTATAAAATTCCCGATTTGCGCAAAATATTCCATAAAAATTGCATAAAATCTAAAAAGACGGTTTTCCTTTTGTTATTTCGGCATTGTTCCAGCCTCATGGAATTCCACACTTTTTGGCTCCTTTTCGCGTAATTCCTCCAATTCCGGACTTCGAGATGGCTGACTCGATCGACGATGGCCGTTGCCTCCAGCAGATTGACGGGTACGAAAGCGTTTAAGCCTGAGTGAAAAATATAAATTTTAATGGCATTTTAATTAGTTTTGCTTATTAGATTTATACTTAAACATTTATTTAATTTAATATATTTGAAGTTTATTTTGACAAATTTAGGCTTATTATGAAGCCATTTATATGTTAAACACATCATCATTACAACATTTTTGTCAATCCCAATAATCTAATAAGGGTCTTTCCTATTTTTCTACTGTACTCCTACTAGTTTGCCCACTCTCGTCAATCAAACATTGCCCCAATCCACATTTATAAACTAGCCCTTTTCATTCCCAATTTACATTTTTTTTTACTTTTTTTATTATTCCTAATATTTTCATGCCCAAATAAATAAATAATAATTTAAAGTTCATTTTCCATTAATCTCTGGTATTTGTTAAGATTTTTCCCCCTAAAATCAATCTATTTTACCCCCAAATGAACCCTAAAATCACCTAAGATCCTGTTTTTTCCATCGTTATACAATCAAATAAGAATAAAGAAAATATGAATCTTAAAAAATTTTTTAGGCTTATCGACGGGCCTGGGGTGTAGCCTTGGTCCAGCTCTCGCTTTACACAATTTTAGCCCTAGATTAGGACTAATACCTCCTCATTAAAATTTCAAAAAATATGTAAAATTTTATGAATTTCTATTCGGTTTAATTAGCCAGAAAATGCCAAAAAAACTGACCATCCACCGAATGGTTGCCTCCTCCTCCTTTTTGCCCCTCTTCCCTCCTCCTCCTGTTCATCATCTTCATCTTCCGTTCTGCTACTGCTTGTTGGATTCCCTTCCTCCACATCCTTCTCCAGCAATTTTGATTTTTCCTTCTTTTTGCCGGCCTTTTGCCGACGGCGCCCTCCAATTTCCTTTCGAACATGGCAAAAAATGCAAACCAAAGTGCCGCACAAAATCAACAGGACAAGGAGGAATAAAAGGGAGAACAGGATTGGCTGATAGAATTGGCCAGTGGAGGCGGCCAAATTGCTGGACATTGTCTCCACATTGTGGATTATTTTGGCCACATCATCGCCTGCCTTAAATAATTGGAATATATTATTTTTTTCTATTCAATCTACAAAAGTGTATTTTGTCCAAATAATGAATGATTGAGGTAATTTATTGTTACAATTTAATTAAAGGGAAGGCAAACAATAAATGGGGAAGCAAAAAATTAATAAGAATTTACCGAAAATTCGCTATTTTATTCCCTTATAATTTAAAGCTTGTAAAACAAACTAGAATAAGCTTCAGCCACCCTACCATACCTTAAACCCATCCAATTCTACCCTAAACTTTTAATCCCACCTTCTTAAACAAACCTGATCGCCGCCCCTCTCCTACCCTATATATTATAGATTAGGGTAAGACGTAATTTTTTAAGGATAAGCCCGGTTGTGTTTAAGGTAAGTTAGGGTTAAAGTTTAAGGCTAGGATTCCTATAGTTTAAAAGTCCCTAAAGTAACAGAAGAGATGGGATAATGAATTTTCGGGTGGCACCCCCATTAAATTTTTGCCTTCTGCATTAATTGATTAATACACTTAATTTTTGATATTAATTATTTTCTCTCTTTAAATTAATTTATTTCATTAAAACCCACATCACTGAATGTGCGATTCAACCGTTCATTGACTGTGCCGGTGATGGCCTCCAATTGGACACGAATTGTTCTCAACAAATCCACAGCCTCAATCATTGCATCTTCCACATTCAAATTCAGCTCAATGACCGGGCGGGCCCTTGGAATTGGGTCGGGACGGGTGGCCGAAATTGGCGATGATGAAGAGGACATTTTTGGATGGAGAAATAATAATTTGAAAAATGAAATTTACCCTAATAATGGAGAAAAAGAATTTAAATAACATTAATTAGACTCCTAAAAATTTACCAAAATTCATTGAATTCTGATTAAAGATAAATTTTAATATTTCCTTATGATGATTATATGGAATAAATAGGTCACTGAGAATTGTTCCCTAGCTTCGAATTTTTAAAGTCAATTGGCCAAAATAATATTCTAGGACATTGCTTTGACCATTGTTTCTTCAAATTTTTTTCAATCGCAATATTAGAAAGAGAATTGGTTGGAAGGAATGTGCGCGATGTCCCTAGCCGATGGCCGGCTGTCAATTCTACATAGTCCCCTATTTCTATTCCCCCAATCTATCCATTTGGCCACTGTTCGCCTCTTTTCAAGTGCAGATTGGAAATAGTGGATTGGCCTGGGGAGGTAAAAGCGATTGGCGTTTATTGGCCTAGCAAAGAAAGTGGAAAGAATTGGAGTGAAACTCTAACATTCTTTGATTATTTTATTTTTGAATTGATGGATAAAATTGGTTATTTTATAATTCACCAAGCCGTCATACCACTGTGTTCCATTTTTTCTATTCCTACATTTCTTAATTGACCGTCTTATTACCTAATTTTGAACGCATCTAAACAAAACAAAAAAAGAAGAGGTAATTTTAAAAATATTTTATTACTGACATGAGTTTCATATGGAAAATGGCAACTTGCTTTCCTCTAATACAAATCGGTTTTAACCCACATTAATCCCAATTTTCTTCTTCAATTGAGGAATATATTGAAAGCAGTTGCCACCCTACCCTTTTTAGTTTTTGGTTCAGACGATGATTGAGCATTTTGGCCTGAAACAACTGGCAAATACTTTGCCTGGGGCCAGTCTCAATCCATTTCCCTCTAATAAAACTGATGGAAAGGAATATTGGCCATCAAACCCCCGCTGGATTAGGCGTTGATTTCATTTGCAAATTATTTCCCCATTGGCAAAAAATAAAAAGGGAAAACATTTGTCGCTTTTTTAAGTAAGCTAAAGAAGTATTTGTAAAAAATTAATGAAGATTTTGTCGACTATTTTAGGAGGAATTTACGTGGCTTATTTGCGTGGCTTTCCTATTAGCCGCATTCATTGAATTAATTTAAACCATCTTCTTTGAAGGCTAATGGAACCAAAAATGATATAAGGATGGAGTTTAAAACCATCATTGGAAGCAATGAGAACAAAAATATAGAAAGATGGAGAACCAAATTAAAATTCATTTATTCAAACAAAAAAAAATACGATTGGAAAAAATATTTTATATAAATTCAAGAAAGAAATAGCAAATTTGAACAATTTTTTCAATATAAGCATTAAAAAGATTTTTAATGATATATTACGAATTTGATTTAATTTAGGACATATATGGATGAAATAAATTAAATAATGAAATGCTTTTAATTTTTTATTGTCTAAAAATTAAATTAAGCTAATTAATTTAGACATTAAATTGTAATTTCATATTACAGTAAATACTCTTTTAATTCCCCATGGGGAATTATTTTTCAACCTCCTCAAAGTGTGGAGATTGGAGAATTATTAGAGATAAGGAATTAAAAGAGTATTTACGGTAATTTGGTATCGTAAAAATAATTCTATTTTTATTTGACGTCATAAATTGTTAATTGGTTTGCTTTATTCCCGAGAAATGAATTTCTGATGAAAATGTCTATTCAAATTCAGACTTCATTTCAATATTCATTTACAAAAATTAGCAGATGGCTATTTGACATTTTCACATTTGAAATGCAAATTTCCGATTATAGTTTGGACTCTCAAAGAAATTCAATGCGAAAGGCAGCTGAATTTTCGCTAGTAAAAATTCATCAGAAAATTCATTTATTCAAATCAACATTCTGGTCAAAAAATGCCAAGCAAAGTATAAAATTAATATTTCATTTTTTTCCAATAATTTATTCTAATAAATCACTTTTCTATTTTTTTGAATAAAAATTCTATAAGCTTTTTTAATAAATTTATAAAGATATCATTTTTAAATTCAACAAAGAATAATTTGATTTCATTGTTGAAAAATGGAACAAGAAGATTCATTAAATTTTGGCGATTTAACATTTTATCGCCTCGAACTCTATGCTAACTTGTTGATTGCGACTGCGGCAAATTCCCTCGGCATTTGGCTAATTTTATATGCAAGTCCAAAACATATGCGTATCTATCGATGGTTTTTGCTGGATATTTTGGTAAAGAATTATTTAAGTAAAATTATTTTTATATTTTATTGAAGTTGTCCGCATTTTGCATGGATTTTTATTTATTTACTATATTCCAACCGTTGCTCCTATTGCCCATTCTCGGCTATTGCCCATTGGGTATTGTCCACTATGGTGGCACATATTTTGGTGCATTCATTTCACTGGTAAATATTAAAAATGAAAATTAAATAAATTTCATTAAAAAAAATCAATTTTATAATTTTCAGTTAATTTTGTTCTTTTTATTGGGCTGCTATACGGCTTCGACCTTGTCGGCTTCGACATTTCGCCTTTTATCCGTTTATAATTTGCAGCATAAATTTTTGAGTCCCCAGGGTTTTTGGTCCATTTTTTGTTTGCATTTATTCATTACCGTCCCAATACAAATTGCTGCCGGATTTGTGATCAAAGAAACTGACGGTGGTTGGCAAGTGGCCATTCGAGACAAAATGGCGCAGGTAGAGTGCACATTTATCTTTTGAATTTAAAATGAATCTGTTTTTGATGGCACGATGCCTATTCTTTTCAAATAAAATAGAAAATTGGACATAATTTTCTTCAAATTACATAAGCTTATTATTATTATATCCAATTAATAATTGCAATAATTTATGATCAATTTATAGAATTAATATAATACATCAAAACATGAAGAAAATTCTGATCAACATTTATTTAATTGTTTTATAACTTTTCAGTTGTATCCAAGTATCAGAAAAATTCTCGATTCCAATGAGATTTGTGTATTCCTGTCAATGGAAATTACTGAAGTAAAAGCCGCCATCTATATTGTAAGATGAATAAAAAATTCGATAATATAAAACAGCAGTATAATCTCTTTTACACCTCACCTTCTATTACCGTATTTCCTACATTAGAAGACCACCCTATATTTGAAGCCCACCCTAGAGATATAGGGCAGGGATGTGTATCGGAGCCTAAAAAAATTCGATAGCGATATCCGATTCCGATATGCCAAAAAATCCGATATTTTCCGATACCGATATCCGATACTATACGCATCCCTCTGATATAGAGCCTCTGAAATTTATAAGCCCATTGCTTTCTAATAGGGAAATACGGTATTACCAACCTCAAATAATTCTAATTCCTCATCGATTTATAATAGAAAATATACGGTATATTAAAAAATACAATTGCCAAGAATAATTAATGAATAAAATTCAAAAAAAAATAAAATAATTCTTATTAAGGGCATTGGCATGTTGGTAATTATTGGCATTGTTGGCCTTGGCATTATCGTCATTGGCTTCTACAGTTTGGTACTTCGAAAAAACAAATACAGCAATAAACTCTATCAAATGCATATGCAATTGAGTTTTTCACTGCTTGGCCAGGTAAATGCTTTATTAATATTAAATAATAATAATTTAATTTACTCCAAGTTGATGGTGCCCTTCTTTACTTTATTAATTCCATTCTTCATATTGGCACTTTCATTTTTATTTAAATTGCCATTTATAAAAGGTCTGTTTCTAATAAATAAAAAAATATAATTTTAGTGAAATTTATTAAAAATGGATTATTTCCATTCCACTCTTTTCTAAATCACAAAATTAGACCCTCACAAAATTAATTAAATAAAAAAAATTTAAAACATTTTTATTTATGGATTTATGTAATTATTTGGGAAAAGGAATAATCGTTTTTTGGAAATTGCTATTTTTCTAAGTTAGAATAACTCCGCCTTTATAAATTCCTTGTGTTTTATATTAGATAATTCCGCCTGTTATCTGTTTTTAAGAATAAATCCGCCTTGTTACTTAGAATAATTCCGCCTGTTATCTGTTTTTAAGAATAAATCCGCCTTGTTACTTAGAATAATTCCGCCTGTTTTAGTTAGAATAATTCCGCCTGTTTCTAGGAATAATTCCGCCTTTTTTAATTCCCACTATTTGACTAAGAATAATTCCGCTTGTTTGACTTAGAATAATTCCGCCTGTTTTGCTTAGAATAATTCCGCCTGTTTTGCTTAGAATAATTCCGCCTGTTTTGCTTAGAATAATTCCGCCTGTTTTACTTAGAATAATTCCGCCTGTTTTGCTTAGAATAATTCCGCCTGTTTTACTTAGAATAATTCCGCCTGTTTTGCTTAGAATAATTCCGCCTGTTTTGCTTAGAATAATTCCGCCTGTTTTACTTAGAATAATTCCGCCTGTTTTGCTTAGAATAATTCCGCCTGTTTTGCTTAGAATAATTCCGCCTGTTTTGCTTAGAATAATTCCGCCTGTTTTGCTTAGAATAATTCCGCCTGTTTTACTTAGAATAATTCCGCCTGTTTTGCTTAGAATAATTCCGCCTGTTTTACTTAGAATAATTCCGCCTGTTTTACTTAGAATAATTCCGCCTGTTTTACTTAGAATAATTCCGCCTGTTTTACTTAGAATAATTCCGCCTGTTTTACTTAGAATAATTCCGCCTGTTTTGCTTAGAATAATTCCGCCTGTTTTACTTAGAATAATTCCGCCTGTTTTGCTTAGAATAATTCCGCCTGTTTTGCTTAGAATAATTCCGCCTGTTTTACTTAGAATAATTCCGCCTGTTTTGCTTAGAATAATTCCGCCTGTTTTGCTTAGAATAATTCCGCCTGTTTTACTTAGAATAATTCCGCCTGTTTTGCTTAGAATAATTCCGCCTGTTTTGCTTAGAATAATTCCGCCTGTTTTGCTTAGAATAATTCCGCCTGTTTTACTTAGAATAATTCCGCCTGTTTTGCTTAGAATAATTCCGCCTGTTTTGCTTAGAATAATTCCGCCTGTTTTGCTTAGAATAATTCCGCCTTTTTTACTAAGAATAATTCCGCCTGTTTTACTTAGAATAATTCCGCCTGTTTTAGTTAGAATAATTCCACCTTTTTTTTATTTCCGCCTGGTTAGTTAGAATTAGCACCGGGAAAGATCATTTTTTGTATTTTTTTAATTGGGTATATCGGCGTTCGGCGTCGACATGGATGATTTGATGTATTTGAGAGAATAAAAAAGGCTAATATCAAAAATTGTAGTTAAAAAATTAATTCCTAATATTTTCATTCAATTTCATGTAGACCTTGTCCAAATATATGTGATGACCTTCTCCATGCATTCCACTTTGAATGCCCTTGCCATGATCCTATTCACTAGGCCATATCGTGACACTGTACAAAAATGGCTGACCCAATGGATATTGAGGCCATTTATTAAGAAGAAAAAAGTTATGCCGAAAACAGATCAGCCTCTAAAGACAATTGGAATGGCCACAGAACGAATTGATGGACAAAATCAACAAAATAAAATAGCCCCGGGCATAAAAACAATAATTGTTAAGGAAAAAATGGAAGAGGAAAATGGAGCAATGAAAATTAATGGAGAAAAAATCAGGAGAAATGTAGGAAGTGGTAGAGGAATAATTGGCCATTTGAAGAAGCCATTGGATGGCCGACAATCCGTTCCAATTACTCTCGTTGGCTGAGAACATGAATTTCGAAAATTAATAAAAATTGAAATTTTATGTTTCTTAAATGATTTAAATTATTTTTGTGTTTTAAGTCAATTTTTATTTTTTCAAACTATATTTTATCTTTAATGATATTCGTATTTTATATTATTTTATTAAAATTATTACTTTTTCTCCCGATAAACTGATTAAAGAATTTGTTGATATAAGCATTTAGATTAGATTTTAAATGATATTACGAACTTGATTATGTCTGGTAAATGAAATAATGAGAAATGTTTTATTTTTTAGTGTCTAAAATATAAAAAAAACTATTAAAATATTAAATTGAAATTATATAAATTTGGTATCCTGGAAACAATTCCATTTTCGCTGATGTCATAATCATAATTGGTATGCCTTATTCCTGGAAAGATTTATCCTGAATAGAAATGTCTGCTCAATTTTTTTTAATTCAAATTTCATTTGCACATGGCCATTTGACATTAAATCATTTTCACCTTTGAAAAGTAAATTTCCGGTTGAAGTTTGGACTTTCAAGAATTAAATGCGAAAGGCAGCTGAATTTTGGCGAGTAAATTTATCAGAAAATTCTCTAATTCAAAACCGTGATTTACCTTATTCAAAAATTCCTAGCAAAGGGCAAAAAATTAATTTTTCATTATTCTAACCATTAATTCAAATACGCGCCATTTATTCGATTTTGTTGAATTATTTTTAATTCATATTTAAATAATTATTTTTTAGTTACAGAAAAAAATTTAATTAAAAATGGAACAAGAAGATTCATTGCATTTCAGCGATTTGACATTTTATCGTCTCCAACTCTACGTAAATTTGTTGATTACAACTGTAGCAAATTCCCTCGGCATTTGGCTAATTTTATATGCAAGTCCAAAACATATGCGTGTCTATAGATGGTTTTTGCTGGATATTCTGGTAAATTTTGTTTTTTAGCTAAAATTATTTTTATATTTTATTGAAGTTGTCCGCATTTTGCATGGATTTTTATTTGTTTACTATCCTCCAACCATTAATACTATTACCTGTTCTTGGGTATTGCCCTCTAGGATTTGCTCGCTATGGTGGCACATTTTTTGGTGGATTCATTTCATTGGTGGATAATAAAATTGAAAATTAAATCAAAATTAATTTTTTAGTTAATTTTGATCTTTTTATTGGGCTGTTTTACTGCTTCGAGTTTTTCTGCTTCGACATTTCGACTTTTATCCGTTTATAATTTGCAGCATAAATTTTTGAGTCCCCAGGGTTTTTGGTCCATTTTTTGTTTGCATTTATTCATTACTGCCCCATTGCAAATTGTTGTTGGATTTGTGATCAAAGAAATTGACGGTGATTGGCAAGTGGCCATTCGAGACAAAATGGCACAGGTCGAATGCAAATTTTGCTTTTAAATTTTTAAATCATTTTAATTTGATGGCGCGAATTAGACCAATTCATCAAATATAGAAAATTAGAAAGCTTGGTTATAGTACGCGAAATTCATTTATTTTATGACCAATTTCTAAAATTTTATAAATTTCTATTTTTTTTTACAATTTTCAGTTACATCCGAGTATTAAAAAAATTCTTGATTCTAATGAGATTTGTGTGTTCGGGACACTTGAAATTGCCGAAGTTCAAGTTTTGATCTATTTTGTAAGAAAATTTTGATAACAATAACCTCTCTCAATATCCCATTCCCACCATCAAATAATTCTCCCCAATCCCCCATAGGGTTATTAAAAGAGATTTATATATACTATATATTAAAAAAATAAAAAATAATCAATAATTAAAATCATAATTATTAAAATTAAGGCCATTTGCCTGATGGTGATTGTTGGAATAGTTGGCGTTGGCATTATCGTCCTTGGCTTCTACAGTTTGGTTGTTCAAAAAAACAAATACAGTAAAAAATTATATCAAATGCATATGCAATTGAGTTTTTCATTGCTCGGCCAGGTAAATGCTTTTTAATAATTTAATTCTTGATAAATATTTTCTGAAGTTGATGGTGCCCATCTTCACTTTATTAATTCCATTCTTCATTATGGCATTTTCATTTTTGTTCAAATTGTCTTTCATAGAAGGTCTGTATGTATTCTTCTTAAAAATAGAAATATTTCATTAAAAATGGAAATATATTTAAATTTTTTTTCTTTTATTGTAAAATCTCAAAATTAGATTTCACAAAATCAATTAAATTAAATTTATTATAATTAAACAAAATTTAAAATTTTTATATATGGATTTTGCAATCATTTGATTGAGGAAGGGGATGACCGGTTTTTGGAAATTTAGTTTGTTTTAAGTTAGAATAATTCCGCCTGTTTTACTTAGAATAATTCCGCCTGGTTGGTTAGAATAATTCCGCCTGGTTGGTTAGAATAATTCCGCCTGGTTGGTTAGAATAATTCCGCCTGGTTGGTTAGAATAATTCCGCCTGGATGGTTAGAATAATTCCGCCTGGATGGTTAGAATAATTCCGCCTGGTTGGTTAGAATAATTCCGCCTGGTTGGTTAGAATAATTCCGCCTGGTTAGTTAGAATAATTCCGCCTGGTTGGTTAGAATAATTCCGCCTGGTTGGTTAGAATAATTCCGCCTGGTTGGTTAGAAAAATTCCGCCTGGATGGTTAGAATAATTCCGCCTGGATGGTTAGAATAATTCCGCCTGGATGGTTAAAATAATTCCGCCTGGTTGGTTAGAATAATTCCGCCTGTTTTAAGAATAATTCCGCCTGGTTGGTTACAATAATTCCGCCTGGTTGGTTAGAATAATTCCGCCTGTTTACTTAGAATAAATTCCTGGCCAGGAATTGTTTGTTTTTCGTAAGAAAAAATAAAAAATATTTAAATCGGAATAAATTATTTCTCAAATATTTTTGACGAAAATCTCGTTGTTAAATCCTTAAAATAGATTCAATTATTTTTTTTAATTAAATAAGATTTTAATCATATAAAAATATTATCTCTTTGAGAACTAATAAAAATTTGAATTTTAATTGAGTATATCGGCGTCGACTTATAGAGGATTTTTAAATGACTTGATAGAATAAAAAGGTTAACATCAGAATAAATTGCAATAAAAAATATAAATTGCAATAAAAAATATTTCCTATTTTTTCGCCTATTTACAGACCTTGCCCAATTTTACGTGATGACCTTTTCGATGCATTCCACATTGAATGCACTTGCAATGATCTTATTCACTAGGCCATATCGTGATTCAGTCCGAAAATGGTTGACCCAACGGATATTGAGGCCATTTATGAAGAATAACAAAGTTGTGCCTAAAACGGATGATCCGCTTCCAAAAACAATTGCAATGGCCACAAAACGAATTGATGGACAAAATCAGCAAAAGAATGAAATGGCCGCAGGCATAAAAACAATAATGGTCAAAGAAAAAGTTAAGGAAAATGGAGCGATGCAAATTGTTGGAGGGAATATTAGAAGGAAAGGAGGAAGTATCCGAAGAATAATTGGCCATTCGAAGAATCCAATGGATGGACGACAATCCGTTCCAATTACTTTCGTTGGTTAAGAAGATTATTTTGAAAATTAATATAAAATGAAATTTTATGTTTTTTGTGACTTTTTAAGTTTTATATAAATTTTTTTCCAACTATTTATATTTTTTTTTAATAATATTTGCAGAATAAAATTATTTATTTTTAATTATTATTTTAAATTATTGTCTTTCCCTTCGATAAAGTGAAAACTGATGGAATGACACATCAAAAATAACAGAATATTAATATTTTAATAGAAAATTAATAGAAAATCATTTAATAAATGGAAAATAACGAAATAAAATTAACCCCAAAATTGGGCAAACTAATAAATAAATCAGTGAATTTGTCATGAAATTACGATTCAAATCTTAATTTTGTAACAAATTATGAAAACTGAATATCTCATTTAATTTTTTATTCCCAAAAATATATTAACATCCTTAATAATTTTCTAAATTTAAGACCAACAAAACCTTCATAATGTTGGGTCAAAATTTGGGAATTCATAATAACTTGCCCTTTTGGATTCAATTTTTCCTCATTTTTATCCTCCTCAAATTTGCCGTCCCATTGGATGCCGTCGATCCTAGGTCATATTCATTTTAATAAATTAATTTTATACATTTAACCCAAAAGTGAACCGTTCAACAAATGGACAATTGTTTGCAATGAAGAAAAGTTCGTTTATTAAATGAAAATTAAATTATAAATTAATTTGCCTAAAATATAGAACCAAGTGCTATGATGCATTGGTTGGGGATGATGGCAAATCCAAGCCGACAAAACGCTTTAATATTGGAGCGCAAGATTGTGGAGAAGAAATTGAAGAGGAGAAAAATTGGGAGGCCAACGAGATTTTTGATATGTCGAATATAAATTCTGGTGAAGGCAAATTTTTGACCGATTCTGTGAAAAACAATGCCATATTTTGTCGCAAAGTTTGCTCTTTAATTTAAATAATTTTTTCAATATAATTCAAAATTTTAGCCTTCTGCCGATCGATCAGAGCGAAATGGAACAAAGGTAACATTTTAAATAATTTATTTTTCAATTAAAATTAATTTGACTTTTAATTTTCAGGGTACTGCATCGACAATGATGGACGCCTCCACTTCAACAACGGCAAAATGCCTCCTCTCTTTTACAATGCTGCTTGAAATTTAGTTTGAGTGGGATATAGTTCGCTCATTATTCCTATTCCGAATTTTAATTTACATCTTTCCAAAACGAATTCCAACTGTATTAGTTTTCTTTCTTTTCCTCACAGTTGTTCCATGTTTATGTATATATTACGGGCAATATGGGGAATTGGGCATTCCCGGGAATGCCCAGGGTTTTTGGCTGGGCAATTTCGGGAATCTCGGCTTCCAGGCATCGTACAGACTCGAGAGTGGGCTCATTCGATTCGCCATAGTCGATTTACTATATGAAATTTCAATTACAGACCGAATTAGGGGCTAGGGTTAGGGTTAGGGTTATGGTTCAGGGCGGCATGGGTTTTAGGGGCTTTGGGCTAGGGTTTAGGGGCTAAGATTAGGGTTTAGGGGTCTGTAATTGAAATTTAATATAGTAAATCGACCATGCCGCGTCGAATGAGCCTACTCTCGAGTCTGTACGATGCTTAGAAGCCGAGATTCCCGAAATTGCCCGGCCGGGCATTCCCGGGAATGCCCAATTCCCAATAATGCCCGGAACATTATATTCAAAGTTTCCACAATTATTCCACAATTTCCTTTTTTAGCTTTTTTTTCTTAAGAATTGTGATACATAAAATTAAGATAATTTTTCGGGGGGACTACTCTCAAATCTTATTAGCTATCAATGCATTCTATCTTTATTTTATTGAATTAATTATGTGAAATATAATTATTATAAGGAAAGTTTGAAATCAGGATTAGACTAAATTGGTAGCATTATAAAGCCTGAAAAGCTATTAAAATATATAGTAAATTATTGCTGATGAGTGATATAAATTTTTAATGCTATTTATCTATGATATCTATGTGGGCAAAAAAATACTGTTCATTATTATTATTAACATTTTTATATGTATTCTCAGAGGATTCCACTCTAATTCTCAATCAAAGATCTAAAAAACAAATAGGATTTAAGCGAGATTATGTGTCCAAGCTATTTAGGAAGGATAACATTCTAAAGGAGGCATTTTGCCGTCGGAATAGACAAAAATTGTTAAAACAACCACTACAGAAACAACCACCACCATCCCATCGACCATAATAACAACAACATTATATCCTCCCTTCACGGGGAATAGATCTGTCGAAAATTTACAAATGACGGATTTATTGAAGGGAATGGCAGAAGAATGGCGAATTTTTGATAAAGCAATTTTAATCAAGGCACAACCATTGGAAAATTGGCGTAACATTTCGTTTACGCTGTATACAAATGACACCGAGACAATGGATAAGATTAATTATTATCAAGTTTTTTGGCAATTTGTGATCTATAATAATGTTGAAGAAAACAATCAGAAAATGGAAGTTTCCTATATGAAGGTTTGATTTAATCAATAAATATTTGATGGAATTTATGATTATAAATTGTTTAGATTGTTGATGGGAAAAATGAATCAAATGTTGAAAGTAAAATTGATGAAAATAATTTCTTCAATTATAAAAAAGAATTCGAGCTGATGTTGAATTTGAGAATTTCAAATATTGATATTTTTATCAATGAAAATGCATTCAATTGGACATTCCAATTGAATGATTACAACGGAAACGGAACTACTAACTTTAGAATTCCAAAAATTGACTTTCTTAAAGTGAGAGCATAAAATAATTTGTAAAATAATATGTAAATATTGTTGAAAATTAATTGGTTAGCCAATTATGAGTGATAAATCAGGATGGAGCTAGAAATTGAATTGTGGATGGTTCCAGCTCCCAGCACTATTTCAATATTTTAGCATAGTTTTCTCGTAAAAACAAAGCTTTGAAAAATGTTTAAAATTTATAATTTATTTTTCACATAATTTTTAAAATTGAATTCACAGTACCGTACCAATCCTAAAAACATGAATATAATTTTAAATTAATAATTGCCAAAAAAGGGAAGGAGAAGGCAGCAAGTGAGAACGGAGGATATTCAGTAAAAAAATTATTTTGTATAATTAAACATTTTGCCCATTTATTTTTAACTATTTTATATTCCTCAATCCCCATACATAGATTGAAGTCGATGCTGATTTGAAGGAAAGCAAAGCCACCTATGGAAGAGGATCAATGATTAACTTAGGAGCTACAAGTTCAAAAAATGTAGGATTAATAAGTGAGAAAATTAGGGCCACTTTGCAATGGAAAGTATTCAAGAATGCCAAATGGTTTCTGATTAGATTTATTTCTGGAAACGAATTTTTAAATGAACAAACAGAAAATCGGTGTTTCGATGCAAAAAAAATAAGTAAAATATAAATAATTTTTAATTACAACTATTTGTTTTTAGGAGAAAGATATTGCATCATTGAATTGTTCATTGAAGTCGATTTTGAGAAGGGCACCACAGTTCTCGGCGATTATCTTACTAAAATTGAAAAGGATCAAGACGGGAAAGGAGTTGCAAAAAGAACTGAAATCCCCAGCAAAGCCAAATTCGAAATTGGCAAGGATTTTCAAATAAAAATGGAACGGGAAAAAAAGAAGGGGAAATTTATTATCACTTATGACAACGGATTAGTGGATGATTATCAATGCGAAGAAGATTTGCCTCCATATATTATTCAAGTAAGATTACAAAATATATTACTTTATGGAGTATTATATACTGTTAGGGTTTTAATTTGGGTGCTTCGTCGATTGGAGATAAGCATTTTCTTGGTAGAAGTCAGCATTATTTTATAAGAATTTTGTAAGTTATTATAAAAAATGAATCTCACAAAAATCCTCCGGAAGCAAAAAAAAAAACTATATTGTGATAGCAATGCATAATGATAATGATTATTCATGGAACATATTTTCCAGGTTAAAGGTGATATTCGTCTTCTCGATTTTTCCTTCGAGAATAGAAGTGGCAATTGATGAATATTAAAATTCATATTAAATTTTTTCTATTTTAATTGATTTCCAACAATAATTTCTGTGACTAAATATTACCGTGAATAAAAAGTTTCTTATTGCTACATAATCTGTAAAACTGTTGTTTTGATTCTGGGTCGATAATATTGTTAACACTTATTTTTAAGCCTGCTTGTTTTTTGACCCTCCAAAAATACATTGGACTATTTCTTGTATTATGTAGTTTTATTAAGAAAATTAGTATTTCTGCATTAAAAAGGCAGCTTGCCAAATAAGCAACGATTAAAAATCATTTTAAAAATATTAAATAAAAATGGATTTATAAAATAAAACAATGAATTATTTTTGTTTTTGAGGCCACATAGGCAAGTTGGCCATAACAAAGTTACGATTAGATTAAGTTAGGACTAGGCTTATTAGGGATGGATATGTTTGAATCCTAAACTAACCGGATTTGACTATGTTTTTTGGTTATAAATCCAATTTTTCTACACAAAAGTTTTTTTGGTAATAGTACAGTTCGTTCCACACCTTTTTTGAAAAAAATTTCAAATTTAACTTTTTGCATCAAAATTCGCTTTTAAAGGATTTCGAGGTCGGGGATTTTGAATCGACATCCATTTTGTCATAACTTCCCATCTTGGTAAGAAAATGCCGTGTTTTATCAAGAAAATACCAAGGTCAATTTTCAGCATATTTTGTATATAGGCATATTATAATTTAGACCTCTAACTTGCCTATATTGAAATATTATTCAATAAAAAATGGTACCAATCGATTCAGCTCGTCGAGCTGCGTTGTACGAACTATATGACAAGTAAAAATTTGCACCAAAAATGCCCTTGGTCCCCCCTATACCTATCTTGATAATTGTCGGCAATATCTTACCAAGATGGTAAGATATGACAAAATGGATGTCAAATTCGAATTCCCCGTCCTCGATTACCCCTAAAAAAGCATTTTGGGGCAAAAAAGTAAATTAGGAAGGTGAGGAATGAACTGTACTATTACCGTTTTTTTTTTTGCAAATTCATCTTTTTTAAATTAATAAGTACTTATACTTCATTTTTATTATACATCATAAATTCTCGAAATTAGGTACTAAAATTTTTATTCAGTACTTTTTAATGAAAATTAATGAAATATATTATTAATCAAACAATGAAGAGGCGGAGAAAAAGGGGAGGTTTCAGGTGATAAGTCGCAAGGGATTTAAAAATAAAATATAAAAGTCAATGAATTCAATAATTATAGGGTTAATTAGTAAATAGGGTGAAAACGTTGTATTTATAACTCAAACTCCGGATTCTTGAAAATATAAATATCGCCAGTAATCTAAAAGAAAATAGGAAAATAAAGAATACTAATAAAAATGGAACCATGATTAATTTTGCAGTTTTTCCCGCTGGTGAATTAAATGCAGAAAAATCAAAATTGCCATCACCATAAACAAATTTGAAACCATTGTTTTCTCGAATCACTTCAATTTGAAAATCTTTGCCTTTCTCGAATTTGGCATTGCTTGGAAATGGAATCATCTTTTTACCAGGGCCCTCATAAGTGCCAAACACGTTGCTTTTGTCAAAATCGACATCAAGAAACAAGACGATGTTACAGCCCACTAATAAATTAAATTAATAATGAATTATATCATTTAAAAAATAATTTTATTACGTTTCACGATACATTCGCTTTTTTCAAATTTCTCTTCAAAATCAACAAATTCGATTTTGAAATTTTTGGCCTTGTTTAACACTTTTCCCTTCAATAAAAGTTTATCTCCAGAATGTGCCAGAGAGCGCTTTAGCAGAATCGGTTGTGATGTTGTTCCAATTGTTGTCAAATTTTGTTCCATTTTAAAATCAGCTTCGATCTGAAATATTATAGAAATTTTTACATTATTTCATTCAAGTGAAAATTTATGGCAAAACTTTTTTTTCAGTATTTTAGAACCAATAAGAACATTTTTGACTTTTTATAATTGGCGAAACTCCAAAATCCAAATCTATTTATAATGTCATGAAATGACCTGGATTTTGTTCACTTCAAGTTTTTCATGCTTAATTGCCATTTCAGCCAAAACATCACCATTAAGGTATACGGTAATGTTGGTTCCGTGCAAATCAAAAAGAAGTTCAAATTTCTCATTTTCTTTGATCTTATCATTCACATCAGTCTTTTCCTAAATAATTGTATTAAAAAAAGTCAATGGTTCATATGAATTTGACCTGTTGATCGTGAAAAATGCCCATTTTATTTTCCTTTCGGTCCGCCTCAAAAAGCAAAATGACTTCAATTGATGTACCGTTGTCATATTGCAATTCGAGGGAAATTTTTTCCCAATCTTCAACCGGTTTTGCCTCAATATAATAACCTTCTCCAGGCTTAATCGAGTTGAATTCCAAAACTTCAGCCTTTCGAGCATCATCATTCACACCCGGATTCCAAATATTAAATATATCAACGTCGTGGACCTTAATAAAATAATTTTAAAAAAAATAATAAATTTTATTTTTACTTCAATCCAGATGGTTTGGATTCTCCCAATTGTGGCTTTGCGAAAAACGGTGGCAAATGGACCACAGTTCACGCTGATTAGGAATTGATCAGCCTTGGAAACCGCTTTGAAAAGGAATTGTTGCCCTTTGTAGAATTTGATGCGGTCCATATTTTCAACTTCAAGGGTCATCCATTTTTTGCCCTAAAATTTTAAATTATTCAGAAAACATTAATTTTTTGTGATTACATCAAAGGATGCTTGGAATTCGACATTCCCATAAGCATTCTTATCATTTCCATCGAATTTGACAATCATTTTGATGGAAGAAACATTTTGCTCTGAATAAAAGAAATATTTTAAAAATTAATAAAAAAAATTTATCAAACTTTTCTTCAAATTGTATTGGACAACAAATTTTTCGGTAGCATGGGGGACACAACCACGAAAATAAGTTGTCGAATTCAATTTAAGATTTATTGGCTTATTGTCCGTTGGGATCGGTTTTTGTTTCGTGGCTGGAGTAATTTCCGTCGTGTCAGAGGGCATCATAAACTAAAAATATAATTAAATAAATTAATTTTATATTGAAATATTTATAATAATTATGAATTGGCTTGTTTAATTAAGAATAATTCTGCATGTTTTAATTTTAATTAAGTTTAATTCCGTCTGGTTGACTAAGTTTTAATAATTCCGCACTAAGTTTTAATAATTCAGCCTTTTTGACTAAGTTTTAATAATTCCGCCCTGGTTAACTAAGTTTTAATAATTCCGCTTGGTTGACTAAGTTTTAATAATTCAGCCTTTTTGACTAAGTTTTAATTCCGTCTGGTTGACTAAGTTTTAATAATTCAGCCTTTTTGACTAAGTTTTAATAATTCCGCCCTGGTTAACTAAGTTTTAATAATTCCGCTTGGTTGACTAAGTTTTAATAATTCAGCCTTTTTGACTAAGTTTTAATTCCGCCTGGTTGACTAAGTTTTAATAATTCCGCCCTGGTTAACTAAGTTTTAATAATTCCGCTTGGTTGACTAAGTTTTAATAATTCAGCCTTTTTGACTAAGTTTTAATTCCGCCTGGTTGACTAAGTTTTAATAATTCCGCCTGTTTGACTAAGTTTTAATAATTCAGCCTTTTTGACTAAGTTTTAATTCCGTCTGGTTGACTAAGTTTTAATAATTCCGCCTGTTTGACTAAGTTTTAATAATTCCGCCTGGTTGAGTAAGTTTTAATAATTCCGCCTGTTTGACTAAGTTTTAATAATTCCGCCTGGTTGACTAAGTTTTAATTCCGTCTGGTTGACTAAGTTTTAATAATTCCGCCTGTTTGACTAAGTTTTAATAATTCCGTCTGTTTGACTAAGTTTAATAATTCCGCCTGGTTGACTAAGTTTTAATAATTCAGCCTTTTTGACTAAGTTTAATAATTCCGCCTGGTTGACTAAGTTTTAATAATTCAGCCTTTTTGACTAAGTTTTAATAATTCCGCCTTTTTGACTAAGTTTAATAATTCCGCCTGTTTGACTAAGTTTTAATAATTCCGCCTGTTTGACTAAGTTTTAATTCCGCCTGGTTGATTAAGTTTTAATAATTCCGCCTGGTTGACTAAGTTTTAATTCCGTCTGCCCAACTAAGTTTTAATTCAGCCTGCCCAACTAGGTTTTAATTTCACTTATTTTAATTAAGTTTCATTCACAAAAATTAGTTTTTTATTTTTTTTATAATTATTCTTATTAGTGCTCCTTTGAAATTTTCTTGGTAGGTAACATCGTCAATACCTTGCCGATTTGGCAATATATGTAATGAAGAAAGCATATTTGTTTGTGTTCTGTGCCCCAGAAGACCCACAAAAAAATTTTTAAAATTAAAAAAATTTTAGGACCCCAGTTTCGAAAGATTGTCAATTATAAAAAATTTTACTGCAGCAGGGACATCACTACATTCCGAGCGGATGACAAAAACATCGATCTGGTGAACTCCTTCCATCATTGGCAAAAAATCCACGGTGACGGCGAATGGGCCATTGAAATGGCGCAAACGGGCACCATGGTGGATATTCCCAAAGAAGATGGTCTCCAACTTCTCATCCATTGCCACTTTCACCTCATTCTTCTTCTCCAACAAACTTGGACGGCGTGAAACATGTTTTCCGGGGCCTTTAATTAATAAAATATTTGTCGAATATTAAATCATTCATTTACCAATTGTTTTGGAGAATTTGGCAGCGGCTTCTTCTGCTGTTGTCATTTTGAAGACAAACAGACCATTTTCCAATTGGTCACGGGGAATTCGGCTTAAATAAAATTTACAGCATTCATAAATAAATCAAAAATAATAAATTACATTTTTCCAGGGCCAAAATCCATTGTGGACATGACCATTTCCAGATCGCGTCCATTTGGATGCTCCTTGAATTGGATGGCATGCCATTCACGATTCACAAATTCATAGCATTCCGGATCCTGGCATTCTTTCCCTTTCACCAATTTTTCCTTTGCTTCTTTGCACATTTTGGCTAATGGATGGTTCCATTTATTGTATATTCGGTATTGTTCATTAACACGAAGCCCTCTGGCAATGGAGTCTCCATCCAATTGGCCAACGAAGCAAATGATTAATCTGCATAAAATTCATTGTTAAAATCATTTAAATTTTAAATTTTTTTATTTTTAGAATTGTATATTTTTATACGGTTATTCAGAACAACTGATAATGGAAAATGGAGAATAAAGAAATTCCTACCATAGCTGTATTACATAACATATCCTTTTTCCCCATAACGTGATGGGGGAATTCAAATACAAAATATATTATATAATTTGATATTTGAATATGCGGATTTATTCTTAATCAGGCGGAATTATTCTTAACTAGGCGGGTTTATTCTTAACCAGGCGGAATTATTCTTAATCAGGCGGAATTATTCTTAACCAGGCGGAATTATTCTTAATCAGGCGGAATTATTCTTAACCAGGCGGAATTATTCTTAACCAGGCGGAATTATTCTTAACCAGGCGGAATTATTCTTAACCAGGCGGAATTATTCTTAACCAGGCGGATTTATTCGTAACCAGGCGGAATTATTCTAACTAACCAGGCGGAATTATTCTTAACCAGGCGGATTTATTCGTAACCAGGCGGAATTATTCTAACTAACCAGGCGGAATTATTCTTAACCAGGCGGATTTATTCGTAACCAGGCGGAATTATTCTAACTAACCAGGCGGAATTATTCTTAACCAGGCGGAGTTATTCTAACTATTCTTACAATTAGAAACATGCAGTAATCAAAATATGAATGGAACCGATTTTTACCCTCTATCCCATATACTAGTAAATCAAAAATAAAATCACAATTTCCTCAACTCTTTCCCGATTTGATAAAATCAATTTTTGTTTGTGGAAATTGTCTAGATTTTCAATTCCATGCCAAACAAATCTTTGCATCTTATATTATATAAAATGTACCCGTCAGTTCCAAGCATGCCATCCGATCCAAATTGGAGCACAATGGAAAATGATCCGATGATTTCTTGGCCCGGGCCGGCATAACATTGATCATCGCGATAGAACTCCTTGATGATGACTCGTTTGCAGTAGAATTGATGGACATGCCCCACAAAGAATTCATCGGCCACTTCCGAACCAATGGTCAGAGTTGTCCTAAAATTGGCATTTTTAAACTATTTTCGTGTCCAATCTCCTCATACTCGGCATCGGCGAAAGGCAAAGGGAATTCAAAAATGGGAAAGACGAGAAAGAGGAGAAAAATGGCAAGCATTGGAATTGTACCACCGGCGTTCATTTTGGCCGAGGGCGAAACAAGACGATGAGAAGCTGGGCCGTTCTTTTGACCGTAACCATAACTCAACAAGAAAGCGAAAAAAAAACCCCGAGAAGGCGAAATACCATTTAGTTAGTCCAAAAATCCTCTAAAGATTGGCTTCTTAATTTTTTGATAACATAAAAAAATAGATTTCAAAAAATTTAAAAGCCAACTTTTAGAGGAAACTTTAGGCTTTTCAATGGTTTTTATGGCTTTATTGGAGAAATTGCTTCCTTGTTGAGTTATGGCCAAAAGAATTGCCCAGAAACTATTGAATCGGTAGCACTCTGATGTTTCCTTACCACCGGAGGCAAAGTTATTGGGGAAGATGGGAATTTGAATAAGGAGAAAGGGATCTTGGGAGATTTGGGAAAGGAAAAGGGAAATATGGGCAGAAATTAAATAATAATTTATTTGTTTGTTGGTTAATTTTACTGATGAAATATTATTTTATTGGAATCTAAAAATTATAAATTTGGGAAAATGAAAATGAAATGAATGATGGGATTATTCACTATTAATGGAAGGGGAAAGGCCAAAAATGGAAAGTAAAAAAATAAAATGAAGGATTCTGGGATTATTCACTGATTCATTAGAATTGAAGAAGAACAAAATCGTAAAATTTTAAATTATGTGAGAAAATTAATGAAATGATTTCATATTTATGGGTGGACTAACCAAAAAAAGACGACGTGTTCCCATCTGGGCCAATTGCCCCTGGATGGCCAAAAATGAAATATTATGTGGACCAAATATAAATGAATTAAAAGATAAAAACAAATTAAAATTAATGAGTAATTTCGGCCATTAAAATTGGCCCCAGGTAAAATCATTCGCTCTTTACTATCGCTTGAATCTTTTTTTTAACCGTATTCTACACGTCATTTAAATTCCGATTAATTCATCAGTAATTTCTAAGACTTTGGCACGAAATGATAAGATAAATAAGAAAAAAATTGGAAAGATTCAATAATATTTTGTAAATAATTTAGAATGCAATTTTATCAATTGGAAAATAAATCAATGAAATTAATTTATTTGTTTTTCGTCTGAAAATTCTCAAATTCTTTATTGTATTTCATTTCACAAATCACTTTGGCTTATTATTCGTTGACGGGCATTTTTCCCTTTGCCATTCCATCGGCAACCACCGCAAACAAGTCAGACAATGGCACCACTTTTGCTGCTTTGCCCAATTCGATGTAAAGATGGAGCTAGAAATAGAAATTATTTAAATTTTTGAAAATATTAAATATCATTTTCTTAATTTTTTCTTAATCCCACAAAATTGCTTTCTCAATTTGGTAAAAATTAGTTTTTTTTTTAATTTTATTGATGGCAAAGGACACAATTAATATGTAAATTCGTCAATGATAAATTTTAAAAAGTCCTTTTTTGTTTTTGGGCATTTCAAAAAATTTATCACTCACCATTTGAAGAAACTGGGATGCGAAAAAGGCAAGCATGGCAGCGGCAAATAGCACAATTGTCACCATTTTCTGATAATCATCCGATTCATCTGTCCCAGAACGAGGATCATTTGCTTTGCCGCCAATGTATGCACCGGAAATTAGGGCACAAATCAGGGTGATCAACAAAAATGCCAAAGGAATGATGTAGACGAAGAACTAAAAGTGGAATAAATTTGATATTAATTTATCGAAAATTTCGATATTTACGAACTGGATTTATTAAAAATAAACTTTAACCAAAATAAAAACCCCGGAAACTTATTGCATGATGAAAGAGTGCCGGCAGAAGGAATTTTTTGTTGTATCCATTCTTGGAAAAGCAAAATCCAAACAATGCCAATGCGGATGGAAGACTGAGGAGCAAGCATGCCAAAAAAGTAATTGGCGACGGAAAATAGACGAAGAAGAGGCCCTTCAGCAACAAATCCAGCATTGAAAAACCCATGGTATGATGCTGAAATTTGGGAATTTTTAAGAAATTGATCAGTTTAAAATTTTCGGTTATTTTTATTTATCAGCCAAAACATTTTTATTTTTATCATTATTAGATTACCAGCAATTTGGAGAAATTGTTTTCCGACTCCAAATCATTTGAATGAAGTTGTTGAATTAATTTTGGATTGATCATCGATGCTCAAAATTGTAAAAGTCTAAATCTAATGAAAATGAATCTTTTTAAAATGGATAAATATCAATTGCCAATTTCAGAAGTTAATCCACATTTAGTGAAATCACTTCAACATTGATCAAATGGAAAATTATTTAAAAGCAAAATAAACAATTTCAATTCATTGTATAATCGGCCATTCAGCATAAAATGAATTGTGGGGGCAAAAATGATAAATCAGAGAAGAGTCATTTTTCCAAAGCAATTGAACGCTCTCTGGCTGGATGAAAAAAATCCGTCGGAAAATGCATTTCTTTTTCATTTTCTCCTAACAATATCTCCTGTCCATGGTTTAGCCTTTTCTCACAGCTTTCCGTCCAATTCTCAACATTTTATTCAACCTTTTCCGCTGCTGCCATTTGATAAAATCAACGAATGAAATAGGGAAAAGTTTAATAGAGAACATTTTTTTGTTCATTTCATTTTCCATTTTTCATTTATTAGAAAGAATGGTGATAAAATGTTAGCAGGTGTCAATCAAGAGGAAGCAAAAATGCAGAAATTGAAATTATACAAATGAGAATAATTGTCGAGAACATCAAAAAATGTTGTTAAAGATAATTTTGAATCCCCTGTCTAAATCCAAAAAATACTTTTGGCATCAACGATTTATCCAAATAAAAATTTTCCTTAGACACAATGTAGAACCCAAAAAAGCCAACCAATAAATAAGTCATTTTGGCCCAAATCGATTTTCGGGTTCGAAATGATTGATCTCAAATTCTTTTCTTTCTCTGCGCTCCATCTCCTCAACAATCTGAAAAAATGCCGTCGATCGAAGTGGCGCGAGATGCCATCGATTGGGCCAATAGAATGGCCGTCCGAAGCTGTGGATTTTGCAATGGCCACAAAAACGCAACTATTCCCTTTTGCAGAAATCAGGGGAAATGACGGCTGTGAAGCCCAGCATAAAATGGGTGGAGGAGGGGCGATGGAGGGAGGCACTGGCCAAAATGGAGGGGAGAAGGGATGGCTGAAAAGAAAGGGAGGGGGATTTGATATGGAATTGAGGAACTCGCCACCGGTCTCGAGCTTGGCCAAAAAATTGTTGTCGATTTGTCCATCGTATCAGGGAATAGAAAAAACATTACAGAATAATAAAGGAACACTTTGGGTTCGAGGCCATTATTTTCTTCCTCATTTTTCATACGCCAAAAGTGACTTAAACTGCCACAATTATTCTAAATACCCTTAAGGCAAATTTATTTTAAATATTCACACAATTTTATGGGCTTAATTTCAATTCCAACCCAATCAAATAGCTCAATTATGGTTATTTTGTACATTAATGACATCATAAATTTAAGAGAAAATGAGCGGCGGTACATTTTCGTCTGTGCTAATCTCATTGGTTTCATTGTTGGTGGCCTTCTTCTTCAACAACGATCCACCATCCTCTGAACATAATCCACCCTTTTATGTGGAGAATCCGTCAACCACAGCCAGGGATATTATCCGCCAAGTTCATGAAGCCATTTCCTCCTCAAATGCTACTTTGGTTGTGGAATTGGGCATTCGGGGCAAATTAATTGCCACCCAAATTTTCAATCAATGCAACAATGAGACGGCGGACGATGCGATCAAGTTTGATAAATTCATCTAAGATTTTTAAGAAACTGGTTTTGGTACTCATATTAAAAGTAATTTTAAGACTAATGTCCTATTCTTCCTCTGTATTTTTAATGGCTCCAATATAGAGGAGATTAGTTTAGCATTATTAATACTTATAATTAAATTTGGGAGAATTCCGGTTTTTAAAACTGACTTATAGAAACCAACTAATAAGAATATATGCGAATATTAATTAATTAATTGAAATTGAATTATCGGTACTTGTTTATTATCTGTGTCCAGATTTTTGAACAACCCAAAAGAGTACTCCCATATCCATTATATATAGCTCTAATCTAATCCTAGTTTATTAAGATGATATTATTGGGATCCTAGAATAATGATAATCTACCCTAATGAATTGTTACTCATGAAGTGAATTTGGGCGTATTCAATATGCATGGATACAAATAATAAAACAATTACCGAATTATCAGCATTTATGAGTCCTTTAACTAGACCATTAGAAAATTTTAGTAATTAGATCAAAAAATTATTGTTCCAAAATGGAATGCTAATGAATTAATTAATTTAGGCTGCACAATTGGGGCGGCAATTTCCTCTACAGTACCCAAAATATTCAATACCCACGCACAACTGCCCAAGTGCAACAAATTGTGCAGAAAGCGAATAAATTGCGAGTGATTGGTTCACGGCATAGTTTCACCAAAATCGGCGATTCAAAGGACACAATCATCTCAACACTTGGAATGAATTCCATTCTCTCATTGAACACCACAGTGCCAAGTGTGACTGTCCAAGCTGGCATCACCTACACCGATTTGGCTCCATTCCTTCGTGCGTTTCATTTTCGGAATTCATTTGATTATGGAAATATTAATATTAGTCAAATTCCCTCCCTTTGTCAGAATCCGTTGGTTTTGCCCTTCCGAATTTGGCAGCATTGGCCGAAATTTCGATTGGAGGCTCAATTTCCACCGGGACCCATGGAAGTGGATTGTCCCACCAAAATTTGCCCAGTCAAGTTCTTTCAATGCAATTGGTTTTGGCAAATGGCACTGTGGCCACATATAAGAAAGGGGACCCAAAATGGAATGGATTGGCCGTAGGATTAGGTGCATTTGGTGTGATGACCCAAATTGAATTGAAATTGGAACCAACATACAATGTGACCACACAAGTTTATATGAAGTAAGTTCGAATTTAAGGGAATGAATTAATTATGTGACATTAGGCATAATTTTATTAAGGAAAATATTTACATAAAAATGACGAAATAATATTGAAAATCGCAAAAAGATTGCAGCGGTTCAATGGTTTCCATATCCCCAAGCCCTATACAAAATCGATAGATCTCATCAATACATCGATTGGTATATAATTTTCATGGTTCTGATAAAAATTAAGAGTAATAAATTTCTTAAACCATATTGCGATTGTTCAAGGCTGACTTAAATTGTTTAAACCCATACAAAATCATTTTCAAACGATGTGCCATAATGAGATCTATCGATTGCATTTATGCTTTAGGGTTTGGGGGTCTAGAACAAAATATTGAACCCATATAATCTGTTAGCCATTTTCAATATTCTTTTCATCAAATTAGATACTATTCATTTTAATTCCAAAGTTTTTAGTAGACTAAATTGTTGGTAAAAATATGATTATAAAATGTTTATGTTGGGTTAATTTCACAGTAAATTATCTTAATTTTTTTGTTGAAATTTTAATTACAAAATATTATCCATTAAATTTATTCAAAACTCATTTTTAGCATGCCATTGGAAAATCTTTGGGCCAATTTCGATGCCATTATGAATTTGGGCTATACCGTTCAGTTGTTTTCATCAATGACAAATTCAAATTCAATGGATCAAGTTTGGTCAGTTCAAATTTATTCATTAGGAAATAAAAATCTTTAATTTTTAAGGGTAAATGTCCGAGTGGATAAAAGTGGCAATCCAATTGGCAATTTGACAGAATTATTCGGCGCCATCCGTGCACCCACTCAAGTTTCACCGATTGCCATTTTGCCGGCAACATATTTGATGTTTGAATTTATTAAAATCCCAATTCCATACCCAAATTTTTCAGAGAACAAGGAGTTGAACATCCTTGGTATCAAGGTTTAACCGACTATGGATTTGGCCTTTCCGGAGCGGATGGCAACGAAATCCAATCGGAATATATTATTCCCTATGAGATGGCGGTGCCCGCTTTACAAGCTGTATATTATTTAATTAATTTTAGAAAAATCTTAATAATTAATTAGGGGGCGGATTTTTGGGTTTTGTAAGTGTTAGTTTTAAAAAGAAAAGTACTAAAAAACTTATGAGAGTATATTTGCCGTTTTTGAATGATCTTTTTACATATTTTGGCAGTATTTTTCAGGGAAAATTTCAGGTACTTGTTGGTTATCTATCAGCAGTTTTTTGGGTCGACTGGCAAAAGATAACGGTAACCTCCATCAAGGGGCATCCGGTCTAGGGTTAGGATCATCTAAGGAGAGGGTATCATCTCACCTGATCATCCATAAGGGAGACCTTTCATTTCTAAAAAAATCTGCTGCTGATAGATAACCGACAAGCAAAAAAGGAACCAAATATTTGCAACTTATTTTGTGATTTTTTGCGACCTAAAATCCTCCCCATACTAGTGCTAATAATTTTAGCATTTTAATGCTTTAAAATTGATAATTTTATAATTTTCAAGGCCAAATTCTATGGAAAAATTTCAATTTTTCTCAGGTGAACACATTGAATGCCATCATTTCGCCAATTCTTTACGTTTGGTTCATCCGAACAATTAAAGCTGACAATTTTTGGCTTAGCCAAAATGAAGGAGGCAATTCCCATTTGTCCATTCATTTCACATTTCAACCAAATATTACCGCCGTTTTGGAAGTACTCCCACAAATTGATGCCATCCTCCAACCATTCAATGTTCGGCCACATTGGGGAAAATTATTTACGATGAAGCCGGACAATTTCCTTAATCTTTATCCAAAGCTGGATAAATTTAAGTGAGTTGAATGCATATTTAGGGTCTAGAAATTTTGTATTCAAATTTATGAGTCAAATCATATTGTGCTGAATTTTTTAGATTTTGTTTGAAAATTAAAAGAATTATTAATCTAGTTATAATTTGTATACTAAAGTGGTTTGGGGCGAGAGCTAAGTCTAAGCTTTCGCCCCGGGTCTTCAACGGTGGCCAAAGCGCTAATAATCCCCGTTGGTCCAATGAACACCCAATGAACGGGGGATTAGAGGCGAATCAACTTTAAATTATTCTTTATTAATTGTGCGGGAAAATGTCATAAAAATGCGAAGGGAAAAAAGGGATAAGAAGAAGAAAAAAATATGGATTTAAAAAGGCAGATTGGGGCAATATTTGATTGGTTGGGGATTGGGACGGTGATGGGGTGATTATGAAAAAAGCGAGAAATACGGTAGGACAAATAGGAAGTGTCCTTAGACATTATTGGTGGCATTGACACCTTTTTAAATAAAAATGATTCCCCCTCACAGGCATCGAAAATAATTTTTATATCGTATCAGAATTTATCCTGTTTTTAAGGGAATTGGCCCAGCAATTGGATCCAAATGACAAATTTCGCAATGAATTCCTCGATCAAAATGTGTTTGTGAAGTTAAATTCAACAACGATCAAATCATCCTGACCTTGATGATAATTTTGATGAACATTCCACCATATTATCTTTTTCATATTTATTTATTTCCTTTGCAAAAATCTATTTTATTATATATATTATTGTCTTTATTTTTTTGATAAATTTCGGTAAAAAATTTTATTTAATTTCCAATTTTTAAATTAATATTTTGCATTTTTCACTCTTCATTTCGCCGAATGGTAAAAAATAAAAAAAGAACCGGACATTTCTCATAGCCTAATAATCGTCCATAACATAATTAAAATGTCAAATATTTTATTATAATCTGCGATTGCTGATAATGATAAATGATTATATGATATTGAGGGTAATTTTGATAAAAGAGTGATAAAAGAGTGGAAAAAGGACCTTGTTTTGTCATTGTCAGTCCATTTTCAACGAATCTACTCATTAAATTTATTACTCATTAGTCATTCATTACTCATTATTAATTTTTATTTTCTCCCAAAAGACTGTTGATGATTTGATTAGATTATTTATCATTCCGGATCTTCTTTTTTTCAACTAAATCTATCAGTGATTTATGTTGGTATTTTTCCCCTTAAAAATAGGCAGAAAATTGCTCCAATAAATCATTAAAAAATAAACAATTTTCTGTTAAAAATAATTTCTTAAATTTG
Source organism: Pratylenchus scribneri (assembly GCA_030063045.1). NCBI lineage: Eukaryota > Metazoa > Nematoda > Chromadorea > Rhabditida > Pratylenchidae > Pratylenchus > Pratylenchus scribneri. The sequence goes on along the minus strand of JAQSEB010000001.1, from coordinate 3,727,928 downwards.
TCGATTTTTTCCAGTTTTAATTCACCATTCAAAAAATGACTAAATCCCTTCTTTTCGTCTGCGCATTCGTTGTGGTTCTTTCCGCAATTCATTTTGCGGAAGCTGGCCGTCGTCATTATTCGGCCAAATCCACTCCAAATCCAATGGCCAATTTCAATCGTCATATTGGCACATATTTTGCCCAAAAAATTGTCATGCAGAAATTGAAGGGGGCAAGTTTATTATTATTTTAATGGATTAGAAAATTAATTTTGAATTTGCATGAATTACCGTATTTCTTCTATTTGGAGCCTCTCTTTTGTATTTTTAAGATTAAAAAGTGTATCTTTTGGAAGTCTTTAAATTTATTATCACCCACCCTCTCTATTTGAAGCCCTCCATTTTAAAAGAAGCCCCCTTTTGATGGTCTCTGAAAATTATAAGCCCCGGGGCTTCTAATAGAAGAAATACGGTAGAAGAAACTAAATGTATTCATTTTTCAATCTTTCTCTTTGTTTTTTAAGGTAAGATTTTCCTTCATAAAATTCGCTTGAAATTTAATTTGTGAATAAAATTATTTTCCTAACACCTTCTTTCCATTTCATTAATTAATTTTTCGGGCGCCCTACAGTATAGCGGATGTAAAATTCAGGGGTCATACTATATATCATTCGACTCCTCTCGACGAGCTGAGTCCAATGGTACCAAAATTAGGTCCCGGACTTAACCCATTAAAAAGTTACACAATGAAAAACAAATAAAAGCGGAAAAAGTGAAGGGTCCCCCCCTTTGGGTTGAAAATTTTCGAAATTTTTTTTGTGGCGAAATTACACCCGGGTGATACATTAGACTTCTTTACGAATCCTATGCTCCGAACCCCTAGCCCTAACCCTAACCCTAGCCCTTAACCCTAACCATAAACCCCTAATCCTAGTCCTACCAATGAAATTATAAATGGCCATAACTTTTTTATTTTTGGGTTTTATGAGAATCTGATAGCAGATTCGCACTCTACTCATCAAGACGCGTCGATTGAACTATAATTTGGCCATGAAAAAAATTCTAAAATTTTTTCGAGTTTCGATCCATAGGGGGGACCCTTCACTTTTGCGATTTTCATGAGGTCATAACTTTGCAACCGATAAAGTCCGGGACATAATTTTAGTACCATTGGACTCGACTCACTGAGAGGAGTTGAATGGTATATAGTATGACCCCAGAATTCTACATCCGCTATACTGTAGTAATACCAATTTTTCTTCAACAAAACTTGAAAATCAGTAAAAATTTTAATCATATATTTTTAAAATATATTATATTCCATAAATTAGGGCGCAATTTGCAATGAATGCAAAGAGGTTGTGACCGAATTGTATTCCGAGATTGGCCAACCCCAAGTGCAAATGGATGTTCAAACCTTCGTTGAAAATTATGTTTGCCCTTCGCTCGGCTCATACAAACAATTAGTAAAATTAGTTTTTGAATTATTTTAAAAATTATTTTTGCGATTAGTGTGTTGATTTTGTGGAAACTGAATTGCCGACAGTGTTCAAGGAATTGGAAGCCGCATTGGCCAATGCTCAAGCCGTAATTTAATAATATAAAAAATTTAATTAGAAATTCTCGTGATCTGGATACGGTATTCCAAATTAAAATACCGTACTAAAAATACAGTATCATAGTAAATTTTTTTTTATTTTATTCTAAATCAATTATAGATAATTTTATAGTTCTGCGCAGAGATTGAACTCTGTCCAAAATCCACAGCACTGAAAAATCGTTCTTTCTCCAAATCGGCTAATGGTGGTAAAATTCGCCATCCTCATTTCAATGCAAATGCAATCAACCTCGAATTGGATGGGGATGAAGAGGAGCTTCTTTTTTGAGAAAAGAAAAGTTAAGAAATGAGAATCAACTTATTTAAATCTTACATGATTCAATTTTAAATACCGTATTATAAAATAGAATAAATGAAAATTTTCAACATTGAGTGATATTATTTGATTGTTTTGTGTTTTTGCTATTCTAATTTTAATAGAATTTATAAAGTGAAATATTTAAAATGGGAAAACAAACATTGAAATCGCAAAGATTATAACGGTTAAATGGTTTGCCATAGGCCCCTAAAACTTTGCACTAGAGACCGGCACCGGACCGGATTTTTGCCGGATCCAGCCATTTTTGCCAGAATGCGGAATCCGGAAAAAAATTTTATAACTGGATCCGGTCCGGAATCCGGCACATTTTATGAGATTTTTAAAAAATCCGGCCAAATCCGGAGCTTTTTTGCTTGATCCGGCCCAAATTTACAATCCGAAATCCGGTCCGGAATCCCGCAGATGACATTTTGCCGGTCTCTACTTTGCAACCAATCTATAAAAGTTTAACCAATTTTAAACTAGTTTGAAACTAATAAACCATGACATTGTTTAAACCTTTTAATATCATTTCATTTTTGACCAAGTAATGATAAATTATATACCAATCGACGCGCTTCGATGAGATCAATCGATCGGTATACATATGGTCCGGGAGTTTAAGACAAATCATTAAACCACTAAAATCTTTTCATAATTTTCAATATTCGTCAAATTGAATAGCATCTTTTTTAAAAATGATTATTATTATCTTATCATATGAGTTTGAAAACCAAAACAATTTTGTAAATTTTTTCAAGAAAATAATCAAAAAAGTCAAAAATTAAGCATCAAAAGGTAAATTGATCACGATTAAAATTTTATTTCAAATTAATTTAAAAAATACTCAAAATAAACCAGCAAATTTTTATTAATTGAGCTACCTCAACACAACAAAATATCAATATTATTTAATTAAAAAATGTAAAATTAATAATTAAATTTGTGTATTTATTTGTTTCTCTCTCCATTCATAGTTCATTGATGAATTAAAAAAGATGACGGAAACACCACAATGTCAGCTCTAATCCCGAAAAGCAGGCGGCATTGGCGGGAAAAGCTCTAAAATAAAATGAAATATTTTGGCTTTAAATTTCAATTCCACCTGAGCATGACTGGCCCAATGCCGCGGAACAGAGCGCGTGGCCCTTCCTCACGCATTATTTGACGAAAAACATCGCGAATTCCATCTAAAAAATTATTTTAAATTTTTATAAAATTGTTTATTTTTATTGTACTTGGATATGTTCCCTCAGGGGCTGTTTGAAGACGAGATTTCATCACATCCGCCGGAATGCAAACTGACCTTAACATTTTTTTGTTTAATTATTTGAAATTGGAGAATATTTAAAAAATAAAAATGTTACTAAAGAACAATTTATTTTTCTTTTTCGGTTGATTTCGATTTAATTTAAAAAAAATAAAATTAAGGAACCAATTTGCAATGCCAGCAAATCCACCGGCCATCAATGTGGCCATTGGTGTTAATTTTTGTCGTTCGCCACCCGAAAATTTCTCCTTCAATAATTCATAAACCGAAATGTAGGCTCCGCTGGCCGGAATATCTTCAAAATAATTCAGATTTAATTACAAAATTTAAAATTTAACCTCGAAGAAGGGTGGCCCCAGTGCCTCGATAAATGCTCCGAATTCCGCCCTCTTTGTACAGCTTTTTGACCACATCCACTGGGCCCTTATATTTGGTGGTTTGTTCACCGCCCATTGATTGGACTTGTAAAATGCATTTAATTCGTTCGCCTGGCATAAATTTAAAATTTTAATTTTATTTTTTATTAAAAACCTGGGACCATCACAACCGTCGTAAAAATGCCGGCAATTGCACCGGCCGTGAAATTTTGACCGAATGACAGCTTTTGGTTGGGTTCACGTTGTAAAAGCCATTTGCCAACGGCGGTACCGCCAAAAAATACGGCAAAAAGTGGCGAAACGCCGACCAATGGAGCGGCCATTCCTTTGTAGAGGGCCTTAAAATAAAAATTTATTTATTTAATAATTTATTGAAAAATAGCTAACCAAAAATCCTTCTCTGCTGACTGTTTGGCGGGCACAATCCATTGCGCCGGTGAACTAAAAAAATTGAATTGATCAATTTAGGCATATAATTGCGCTTGCCATTGGCTTTTGTTTAGGCCCTGGTTTTGGCATTGTTTGAAGTCGAACTTTGATTGTATCGAATGGATGGCCTATTAATTAATTCATTGCTTATTAGAAAACATTTGCCAAAACCTGTGACAACGGCGCAACATCCCCCAACGCCGCCGGAAATGAAATTTACAATAAAATTTGTTTCAGACATACGTAATAATTTTATTAAATTCCAATTTAAACAAAAAAGCTATTATTAAAATTTTTTTTTATTAATATAAAATTAATTAAACAATGATATTTATTTAGGTAAAATTTCTTTGATGACTGGACTTTGGAGTTTGGACTGCCTTTACTAGATGAGAATGGGACTGAATAATAGGGAGAGCAGCAGAGACTCTCAAAATAAGCTGAACCGAACATTTCATTCATTTTAGATATTTTAAAGTAAAAAAAACTTCAATTAATAATGAGAAAAGTTTTTTTTTGTCGACAAAATAGGATTCTTTTGTCGACAAAAAGAACCGATTTTGTCGACAAATAAAACTCATTTATAAGTGTCGACAAAAAAAACCCATTTGTCGACAAAAAGATCCTTATTTTGTCGACAAAAAAAACCGCACCCATTAATAATGGCTATCTATGCAGACAAAAAGTTTGTATAAAATAGAATGATGAGTGGAGAGGCGTAGACATAAAAAGATATCAAATATGAAGATATGTTCTATTTGGTCCTCTGATATGCTTCCCATACAATTTTATCCCCCATTTTCCATATAAATTTCCCAAAATGGTAGAGCAAACAAACGAGGAGTGGCTATGTATAATTATAATCAACCATAATCATAATCATTAATTTAAAAAAAAAAATAAATAAAAAAGACAAAAAAAAAGGCAAAAAAGAAAAGTCGGAAAAAGGCAAAAAAAGAAAAAAAAGCCAAAAAAAAAAAAAGCCAAAAAAAAAAAGCCAAAAAAGAAAAAAATTAAAGTAAAAAGAGAAAAATATAAAAAGATAAAAAAAGAAAAGCCTGAAAAGAAAAAAGACAAAAAAGGAAAGGCAAGCCAAAAAAAAAAGAAACGAAAAAGGCAATAAAAAGCCAAAAAAAAGAAAAAAACATAAAAAAGATAAAAATCTACATTTTTAACATTACTCATTAGCATTAATCATTCCTAATTTAACTATTTTGTAAAATTACATTTAATAATTTTTAATTTTATTAATAATTTTTAATTTTATTTAATAAATATGAATTTCTCAAAATTGAATATTTTAATCAAATAAATATCACAGAAAGTGGAATTATAAATTACTAATCGCATGAATAGGTAAGTACATATTTTAACTGTTTCATTTTCCATTCTTTTGCGATGATGAATGGAATTCTTGGCCCGTATTTGATGGTGGCAAATTGATTCCAGCGATTTCAATAAATTCATCCGGCAAAATGTCCTTTTCCTCACTAAGTGGCTCCAAATGATGTAATTGAAGGGACCGTACTTCCATCGAGGGGGATGAAAGTGAATGTTGCTGAAAAATTAAAAAAAATTCGGTTGAAGCTTTTTTACTCTAATGAGCTATTGGAATATAAATTAAAATTATTTAAATTTTTTATAATAAAAAAATTTTAAAAATTTTTTATTTTTATTAATATAGAAAGATGCTTTACCCTTCTAAGTTCGGGAGCAGTTGCTATTGTGGGAATTCCATGTAAATTTACATTTCCATTTGCTGAAAATTTTTGTGGTCCATTTGCCTCCATTTCGGCAATGGATTTTCCATCGTCAAAATCCATGGACCATCCTTTGATAGCCGTCCCATTTTTCTTTAAAATTGAAAATGATTTAATTAATAAAGCAATAATATTCTCATATTTTCCTACCTCAATTCCGCCAACTTTTCCTCCACCGTTCTTTTCCTTTTCTCCTTGTCGAATTGGCAATGAAAATGATTGGCGAATTGCGCGCAATTTGTCCAATGAAATTGTGGACATTCGGCGGAGCAGAACATTGGTGGAGCGACGGGGCAATGCATTTGGGGTTGGACAAGCAGAGGCCATCGAATTTTCTTTAAAAATGTGAATTTTAATATTGAGAATTTTTAGATTTTAATTTGAGACTGATCTGAGGCCCAAAATTCGGTCAAAATTATAAATTAAGACTAGCACAATTTTTCTAACGGGTATTTTCATTATAAAATTAAAATAATTTTTTAAACAACATTTAGGACTTTGGTATGCCATTACCTCAAATTTTCATTAATTAGTAAAAATAGAATAAATTCACTCAAATTCCATCTGATATTACCGTTTAATTCATCGATTTGACTGGGTTGTCTATGTACCATCCGAATATGTTGTTTTTCTTGTGGCAAATTGCTCATTGTTGCTGAACCGACGAGAGGATGTTGAGGATGGGAGGCAGCCGATTCAGAATATGCCAACAATTCTTTGGCATCTCCATCATCATCTGGCGAATCTGAATATCAACATAATTCATTATTTCATTAGACTAAAAAATTTGCCGATTTATTTACCTCCAGGCATTTGTTCAGGCTTTTGATCAAAACATTCGTCGACCATGGTCATGGCGATTGCGATGTTTCGGTCGATTATGTAGTTGCCTAAAATTATGAAGATATTTTATAAATTATGGCAAAAATAATATTAAATTTTTTTAGCAAAAAATAAATATTCGAAGGGAACATTTCAATTTAATTTAACTTAAAATTATTTAATGATAAAACTCAAATTCATAGTCGTCGTCATCTTCACCCAATGGATTCAGCAATGCTTCAGCCACTTTTAGCCAACCCATAATGAAGAAAAATTGCAACATTGTCATAATGGGCAATACACGATCAACCTATTAAAATGAATTAATAAATTTTATAATTTATTTGTATTTGGACTTGATTCTGTGTATCGGCATTTTCGTGCCAACGATATTGGCGACAGAAAAGACAAAGAAGGAAATAAATTCGGACAGCCAAAAATACGACTTGCGGATAGGCTTAAATGGGAAATTAAATATTTAGAAGGATTTGTATTAAATTAACCCAATGGCACCGGCACCCAATCATAATTACAAAGAGTTTGAAGTTTCTGAAAACAAATAAAATAATAATTATTTGTATTAACTTGTAAGAAAGAAAATAATTTAAAAATTTTAACAAAATTAAAATATTTTAATAAAAAATTTACATCAATAAAAATGTTCTTAAAGAGAATACCTCTCGGAATAATTTGATTTCCTGAAGTAAACTATTCAAAAGGACATCAGCCGCAATATTCCCTTTAATTCTCATTTCATGGCAAATTGTGAATGTCCAATGAATTGGCATCCAATATTTGCTGAATCCATTCCGCACTTTGTCCATCATTTCACGCTCATTTTGCTTTAATTAATAAGGTGAAACAAATTTATTTAAAAATATTTTTCACACCTTCATTAGACCCGAATCGATGAGGGAATCCAAATTTGGGAATCTTTTTCGCACTTGAATTGAAATGTCACGGAGAACGAGCACTTGGGTTAAGCATAAATAACTACAAAAATATCGAAAAAATATTTTTAATATTTTCTTATATTTGCCGGATGCAATTTCGACGGGCCACCCGAATTTCATGATCAGTGCCTCGAATATATGTGCAAATAAAATAGGCGGCACTGTCCACAAAACCAATGTTCTGGAAAATTTGTTTCCAACTGAAGAAATTTTGGGAAATATAAAAATTAATTTTTATATAGATTCGATTATGTTGCAATAAAAAAATATTATATTTAATTATATTAAATTTTAAATTAATTTTTCTACCGATCAACGATAATTGTGACGAAGAAGCCAAGTCTAAAAATAAAAAATTAATAATTTAAAAAATTGTTTAAAATTAATTAATAATTTAAATAATAATAATAAAATTCTAAAGAGACTGACATGAAATGCAGAGGCAATAAATCCATTTTTTCATTCACATGTTTGGCCACACTTTCAAATGCCTTTTGATCATCCTCGGAAAGGACAAACCGATAGATGGCAAAAACTGTGTAGAACATTGCCGTCCACGCAATCAATTCATTCAACACCTAATTTATTGTGAAAATTAATTATATTGAAATTGAAATTGATAATCAAAAAATAATTAATTGATGTGACTTGCCGATTTCCAAACGGATCCTCGCCATCGGAATAAAATGCGCAAAAATGAGCCACTTGTCGAAGTGGACATGTCCAAATTATAGGAGACAGTCATTTTGAAGTGAAGAGACGAAAATTAAATTAATGAGGAAAGAAAACTGAAATTTACAATGATTAATTGAATGTTTACAATTATAATAGGGTCGGAGGGGAAAATTAATTGATTAATTTAATCGATGAATTTTGCTGCTGGCAAATTTATTGCAAATTGTAAACAACGGGGAATACTCCATATTTGGTTGCGCAATGGATTTGCATAATTCAGTGAAAAGGCGCACAGAATATTGTGAAAATATGATAATAAAATAAAATGAGAAAGGGATTCGCAAAAAATAGAGCAAAAACAATTGGGAATTGACGTGAAAATAGGCAATCAAAGATATTTATAAATAAATATAGTATATAAATATTATCATTTAATTCGTGATTAATTAATGGTATATAATTATAAAAATGTGGGATTGGGAAAGTCAAGAGACGCATTTTGTGAACATTCCCGTCTAATTTATTGTTTCAATCCAAGCTGGGTAAATAATTTTGGGGGATAAACAAATTAGCCGATCTCGTCTCGATATAAAGTAGGAAAAAGAATGGAATACTAATAAAAAATATTTTTTGATTTAAAATTATTTTCATTTTAATTCCATTCGATAAGGATTTATGAATTTCAGAAATATGTCACCCAACCCAAAAATCACATAAGGAAAGAGAAAATTTTTAAGAAAAAAAATTCACACAAATGATAAAAATAATTTGATTGGCCAATTTAAAAATCAAATTTTTAAAGAGGAGGAAATAAATATGGATTATGCATTTTTTATGGGAATAAAAAAATGAATTGAATGGTAAATAATAAAAAAATATGAGGAAAATTGATGGAGGAGAATGATGTCAAATAAATTTGTGCTTTTTTGATTTTTTTATTATTGAATAAATTTAATAAAAATGTTCAAAATGTGATGAAGAAGAAAAAAGTTTTAAAATCTTAAATCGTTATGATTCATATTAAATGCAAATCGATTTCTAATTGGTTTTCTTTGAAATTCTTTAAAAAACAAAAATGAAATTTTACAAAATGATTCGAATCGAAAATATTTAAAAACTTTCATTTTTCGGAATGAAAGGAGAGAGGCTCCAAACTGCACCCATCTTACAATTTAAGAACAAATAATGACGAATTAAAATTCAAAAATATCATTTTGATTATCAATTTTGTTCTCCTCTGAAGAAATAAAATGCCGCATTAATATTTATTCACAATTTTTTTTTGCAATTGTGTGTGCTGTCCAAATTTGATAGAAAATGGAGAAAAATATAAACATGAATTAAATGAATTTAAACATTTATCGTTAGTTTCTTCTAATAAGACTATTATATATTTTGTTTTAATAAACTTTCCCCATTTTTTTCTCTAATTTACATTTAAAATCTTGTAAAGTCAATTTATATTAAATTTTATATAATTTACTATGATGTAATTAAATTAAATTAAATTAAATTTTCAAAATGAATCACTCATCATTCAGATCAAATGGCTGAAGTTTGGGTTTTAGCCAACTATAATTCTTACAAAATACATTGTTTCAAAATTCAAATTTCAAACCAATGTGGGAAAAATTGACTACTGCTGGGGGAGAGCCAGGAGAAGGCGGTGAATATAATGTTGTGGTAATAAAATACTTTTATTTAATAATTATGTAATAATATTGGCCCAGACTCATCCATCAATTGGACCAATTTGCGACCAAATGCCCTGCAGCCCATATTCGCCCAACTCACTTGCACAACGGCCATTTCCCTCCAAATTCTTGATGTAATTCTCAATTGCATTTTCCCCCGTTTTGTAATGAATTCCCCCCATATAAATACGCCTAGTTTTGTTCACTTTTATCATTATTAAATCGTAAAATAAATATTATTAATAAATGTAATGGAGTAAAAATAGGAAGGAGAACACGTCGAAGTTGAGTCGTAACAAATGGGGGCTCAACCCAACCTTCCTCCACTCCAACACAAAAATGCGCTAACCACAAAAAATTTTTTTTCCTTTTGATTTTCACTGGCGAACTGCTTCTTCTTGCTTCCCACTCAACCAAAGGAAATTAGGGTGAAATTTTGATTGCCATATCAAACCCATAAAATATTAAGTGCATATAAAATTGAAATATATTGGAAATTAATGAATTAATGCACAAATGAAATAATGCATTGAATTATTGGCATTATTAAATAAATCAAAATCATAAATCATCAAATGGAATTCCAACGGTTTGGGCAATCACACCCAAGCATTTCCAATTGTCGAATAACGGCGAAAAATTCGACGTTCGGTTGGACCAGTTCCCGAAGAGGGGGCAACCATGGGCGAAGAATTAGCCTCAAGGGCAGCAAGACGAGCCGAAAGATTGTCATTGGTTGCTCGATTGGCTTGTTCCAAAGACGAAATACGTTGAGAAATTGCCTCCTCAAGACTGAAACCCAAAGCAGGGGACACCTGTGGATGAGGTGGCTGTCGATGAGCCTAAAAGGGATTGATTGGATTAAAAGGGAATGGAATTAATTAAATAAATATTGGAAACTAATTAATTAAATAAATTAAATACGGAATTAAAAGAATATGGAATAATATAATATTAGAATTAAAAATAAATATAATTGAACTAAAATATATGATAATATCTAATAAAATTTGAATTGAAATAAATGAAAATTGTACGAACCAAATTAACTACAACTCTCTCCAATGAGGCCGAATACTGCCGAATAAAACGGCGAGTAGAATACACAAAATAGGACAAAATTGCAACAAGCAGAAAAAGTCCAATGAGAAGAAAAATCAAAAAGATGCCAAATGACGGCAAAAAGCGATGATGAGCAAAAATTGTCGGGGCAAGGCAAATGCGGGGAATGTCGAATCTTTAAAATTATGATAATAAATACTAATAATAATGTAAAATTTAATAATAAATATTGGAAAAATATATAAATAAATGAGAATAATAATAGATATTGTAAATAATAAATTAATATTGATAAATAAATATTACTCAATGGGGCGGTGGCATGTTGCGGGGGCTACGCAAGGCCCATCAGCGTTGCAGGTGCCATCCTCCTCATCCACCGGGACCCAAGTCGTGCCTGCGGCCAATGCCAAACCAACAAAAAGAAGAAAAATAACAAATTTCATCAAATATGGAATTGGAATTGATTGCAAAAAGATGATTTAAGGGAAAATGGAAGTGTAAAGGTGGAAATGAAAGACTTTCTACTCTTCCAACTCAAACTTTTCCCAGCTGGCCAAAAGGCCATCCCCAATCAAAATTTCCCTTTTTCTTTATGAAGATGGTCGGAGCTAACACAAGCAACGATGACCTGTCGACATCGACACAAAAGGGAAAAATGAATCAAAGGAATTAAATCCAATAAATATGTCTATCCCAAAGCAAATTTTATTAATTGAAGATATTATAAAAATGGAAAAATATTCTAAACTATGGAAAATATTATATGATTTGGAAGAATAAAAGTAAATAAATGCTAAGAGTATATATATTGAATATATGTATAATATTGAATATTTGATCATTAAAATAATTTCGTCCATTCTCGATCCATTCCAAAAGCACCACCAATTCCAACCAAATTCTCAAAGGCGAGGAAAACCACGGCCGCCGCCATAATAGCTGCCTCGCCCGCCGCCACCACCACGACCTCGTTTGAACGGCTTAAAACCCGGTGCCTGAAAAACAATTTGGGCCGGTTGTGGTGGTGCCGATGATGATGCGGCCGGGGGCAATGCATCCAATTTGGCAGCGATCTCGTCAAGACGACCATTCAAATGATGGAAATTATTCTCCAATGCTTCGCTCATAGCGTTGAGCATTGCCTTTGTTGTATAGTCGTCTTCAGCCTTTTTGGTTGACGGCTTAGCCGATGGTTTGACATCGCCATTGACACTTGAGGAAGTGGAATTTGAAGTTGCCATTGGGAAGCAGCAAAAATATTTTTTGATAATTTTGAAAATGTTTTAATTTGATCATTCTCCAATCAACTTTTATACTCAATTCCCCTATTGTTTCAGCTAAATTCAAACAAATTTCTAACCCTAACCCAATCCATCAAACTTCTTTTTCATCAAAAAAAAACACATCGAGCAAACAAGGAACAAAGGAGAAAAGCAAATTGTGTGAAGAGAACAAAGGAAAAAAATCGTGAAAGAAAAGCGTGAAAAAAACGCTGCAAAAAACTTAACAAAGCCTTTCTAAAACCAAAAATTCCTTCGGAAAGAGAGTGGCGTGCATTTTTGCGCAATTTTGAGAAGGAAACGATTAATAATAATAAATCATTGAATTTGGAAAGAATAAATAAAAAATTAAACAAAGAGATATTAAATAATAATAATAATAAAGAGAAAAATAATAAAATGAATGTTGATCAGGAAATCGCGAATATCAATCGCCAATTAAATAAGCTAAAATTAGGAGTGGCTAACCCACAAATTCCGCTCCCAAAATACAAAGGCAGATTAGACGAACGGGATTTTCCCGAGTTTATCAAGGAATTTAATAAATGCGGCAACGTGATGGGCTTCGATGAAGCCAAGTGTTGCCGTATTTTGCCTTACTGCCTAGAAAATGATGCATGGGCAGCTTACGAGTCGATCGACGACAACGTGACCAAAACCAATTGGCAACTTTTAGTCGATCGACTAGCGCAAATGCTTGCCCGAAGCAATGACCTCGGCTTCCAGCGCAGAAAGCTGATGGAATTAAAGCAGGGAAGTGAATCGCCACTCGAATTTGGCATAAAAATTCGCGAATTAGTAGCCCGCGCATACCCACAAGCGAATGGGTACAATGCAGTCCAGCGAGACCAAATGGCCACGGATTATTTCATTAATGGCCTGCGCGAAGATTTACAAACACAAGTAATGCGCCGAAATCCCCCAGATTTGTCCGAAGCAATAAAAGTGGCAAATCAAGAATTAAACATAATACAGCGCGTAACTAACGCAAATAAACAAAGTAAAGATATAGAACAGCTAAATGAAGAAATTAAAAAGCTGAACAATAAAATAGACATTAATTACATAGAGCGCCAAAACCCAAGTCGAGGATTTAATCGATTTAAGCCTTTCAATCGATTTTGGAAAAAACGATCAAATAATTATGGACAAAATAATAACTATAGGCCGAATAACAATAATAATTACCAATCGAGTTCCAATTTTAGGCCAAATTCAAATAATTATAGGCCAAAGAATAATTATAATCGGTCAAATTCAAACAATTTCCGCCCAAATTTTAACCAAAATAATTCAAACAATGGGCCTAAAAGGAACGAATATAAGGGCAAAAAGAAAGGTGGCTATTCGATTAATGCCGCTACAGTATCGGAAACACTTTTTCCGACTTTAATGCTAATTATGGCCATGTTTATTTTGTCAGCTAATGGCCAAAGTGATAAATCATATAAAATTTGCCCTCAGCCCCGAGTAGGCTATTTGATTGAGTGGCCACAAACGCAACAATGCGAAATGAATTTAAATGATGAAGAAAAAGTGGAGCAAATCGATATCGAAATCTTTGTGCCTAGAACAGCTCCCACTATGATACCCGCTTTCAAATGCTTAAAAATGATAACCCAATATTGTTATAAAAGAATTTTTTGGGTACAAGTAGATGATTGGAAGCGCGAATTAAATGAGTCCATTAATGCCGAAGATTGCTGGCAAATGGCCAATACCGGCACAATATTAAATGGTACAAAATTGATCCAAAGAAATGAAGATTTATGGGAAACAGAAAAAGAAACCATTTCCCCTCCATATATGTTCTGGAATACCGAATGCGTAAACGCAACGGTTTATAAGCTCCAAATTGGTACAGTGGGATCAATTGATGGCCAAAGCTTGGTCAGCACACTAGAAGAGATGTCCAAATGTAATCCCACAGTAGGAAATTGTACATTTGAAGAAGCCACAATTGTTTGGCCATTTCCTAACAGTACAACATTTTGTACTTATGCAAGCGCGGGTAGATTCCAGGCATTACAATACACAAACTATATCCTCATTGAGGAAGTCACTGCCGCATTTATAAAGGCAGAAGGCAATATTTCAGAGCCTGAAGCAAAATGCGTACCAAAAGGATCAATTTTAATGGAGAATGATGTTATAATAAAAATTGAAGAGGGAAAAAGAGTGGTCAAAAGGGGTACGGGTACAACAACAAGTAGACCCTGGAGGACTCCCCCACCTCCCACTTCAAGACGAACTCCCTCTCCTTCAGCTAGCTTATCACAACTTACTAGTACAACTAAAAAGCCAAGTAGTACCACAACACGTCCCACAAGCACAACAAGGCGAACTAGTACCACAGCCATAATTACGATGCAAAGTCAATCCACCACTAGTACAATTAAACAAACATATAATACGAATACAGTAACGAGTACAAAGGCGACAACTCATATAAATAATAATAATATTACGAATAATGTAAACCGAAATATTCAAACTAACACGCCTATGGCTTCAGTTAAAAATGAAGAAATTTTTAACGAATATTTTAAAATTGTGGAAGAAAAAATAAAGCAATGGCAAGTAAGCACACATAAATATATTGAAAATAAAATTAAGAATGAAACTAGAGCAATAAAAGCCCGTGAATTAACATATGGACAAGAAAACAATAATATAAATACCAAATTACAATACATGGCAGCCAAAAACAATGATGAAATGAAATTTAACTTCAAAAAACTTTGGAGCGAAATCTGCCGACTCCATAATTTTCAAATAAATATAATCAAAACAATTATAAGGCTGAACCCAAAAGAGGGAGTACAGCTTTGGCTGAACAGAAATGACATAACGGCAATTCACAATGGTGAAGCGTTATTGATCGCTCCCTGCACAATTGTCACCCCTGGAAAAATTTATTGGTCTCATACATTGGGAAAAACTTGTTTCCAATACACGCCTGTCCGAATCCATAACATGACACTTTTTATAATTCCGGGTACCGATGAGCTGTCGTTACACTCACCGAATATTAGTTGCTCGGATAAACCGGTACCTGCATTTAAGGATTCAAATGGAGAGTGGAAGACAGATAGGGGTATAGCTCAAGTTTCGAATGCAAATAAAGATTTAATCTTCCAATCAAAACAAAAATTAATTAAATTTCGGGCCGCCTCAATCTTTAATTCGGACCTCCACCGAATTGCTACCTCAGTTACAATGTTGGAAGCATACACCAAGAGAATAAATGAAAAGTTGGCTAACATTCCAAAAGCAACTCATTTTACCAATACATCCCAATTTGTGGATAATTTTGGTGCATTCGCAGCTGATACAGTGGAAACACTCGTAAATGTTGGTAAAGAAGTTGCGAATAAAACAAATGAATTCATTGAAAGTGGCAAAGCTGGAATTTTAAATAGTATTTTATCATTCATACCTGCTGAATACAAATTGGCAATATTAATCGGATTATGCGTGATTGTTTTTGGTGCCACAATTGTTGGATTAGTTTATACTTACCCATTTTGGGCACCAATTTGGCAAATTATTTGGGACTGCCGGCCAAAATCGAATAAAAGTAAGGCCATTACAGTAGCAGCCGTTTCCCCCACAGCACCAAGAGAATCATTCGAATCGATTCCAATGCTAACATATGTACCGAAAATATACTCAGTTTCATGGAACCGGGGAAAACACGCCTTTATTAGAGTAAAATTAAATGGCAGGGGAATAAGAACACTAATTGACCCTGGATCGCAAATTACTTACTGCAGATCCTCTATTGCCGAACTTTTAAATTTAAAATTAAATCACAATGATATTCCCCAAGGAGCAGCGGCTAATAGTACGCCAATCAATTTTATCGGCTCCGCAATGGTTAAAATAAAATTCGGAGACTATACCGTTGATTACCCGATCCTCGTATCGGAAGACAAAGACTGTCCAGCTCCGCTTTTACTCGGCTCTGACTTTACCGATGATATTCGGTTAAATTTCAACGACAAACAAGTCGAATTTAAAGGGCAAAACGTGCCAATGATTGCCAGTTTAGAATATGAAATCGAAAAAGAATACAAAGTACACACACACAAAGATATTATTTTGGAACCGAGATCGGACAATGCCATCATTGCATATACTGATGCCAGATTTTCACCAGAGATGAATTTTATTGTATCAGATGCCAATAGAAAATATGATAATTTAGTCATCGGTAAAACAATAGTTAGCCCAGGAAGTTCACAACAAATACCAATCAGAATTTTGAATGCCGGAAATAAAGCAATAAAAATTTATGCAGGATCAAACATTGCCAAATTAGAATTATTAGACGATAAGTTTGTTCCAAAACCCATTTTTCGCATAAATAATACATCCGCAAAAGGCGAATTACCCAGCCAAAAAAGAAAGAAAGAGGAAGAAAATTGGGAAAAATTCTTTCCTGATATAAACTATCCATCTTCGGAAGGCAATAAATTGGAAGAATTAAATCTAGAAGAGTGCAATTTAAGCAGTAAAGCAAGAAAAGAATTAGTGAAAATTATAAACAAAAACAAGAATGCCTTTACTCAGAATGGTAAAATAGGCACATATAAAGGACCAATAATGCACAAAATAAATCTGAAGGCGGATTCAGCACCGCCACAACAAAGGCCTTACCGTACACCCCTAGCCCTTCGACCAGAAGTCGAACGACAATTAAATGATTTATTAAAACAAGGGATAATCAGGCCTTCAACTAGCCCATTTTCGGCCCCTATTGTTCTTGTAAGGAAAAAAGATGGCTCTTTCCGAATGGCCATCGATTATCGCAGATTGAATGCGATTACAATTCCGGAAACATACATTTTGCCCCTTATAGACGATGTACTAGACATCGCTGGAGGGAAGAAATTTTATACATCCCTCGATATGCGGCAAGGGTACTACCAATGTAAAATGGACCCTAAAGACATTGAAAAAACCGCATTTGCCACAATTTGGGGCCTATTTGAATATACGAGATTGCCATTCGGTCTAAAATCGGCACCTGCCACATTTTCACGCATAATGAATGATTTGGCTAAGCAATGCAGCTGCCAAATTCTTGTTTACCTTGATGATATTGTTATTTGCTCTGATAATGAATGGCAGCATTTGAAAGACATTGATGAATTTTTGAAAGTTGTAATTAAAAATGGGATGACCCTCCACATGGGCAAATGCCGCTGGGGACTCAAAGAAATAAAATATCTTGGATATTTAATAAGTGAAAGAGGAATTCGTCCAGACCCCAAAAATATAAGTACCGTCAAAAATTTTAAACAGCCGAAAACAATGACCGAATTGAGATCGTTCATCGGTTGTGTTTCATATTTTCGCCGATTTATTTGGAAATTTGCGGACATTGTTAAACCGCTATATGAATTGTTGAAAGGAGAAAAAATTGAATGGAATGACATTCATGAAAAAGCTTTCCAAACAATAATAGAAAAGTTGACCACAGCACCAATACTGCAATCCCCTAAATGGGGTAAACAATTTATTGTAGAGACAGATGCCTCTGCCACAGCACTGGCGGCATGCTTAATGCAAGAAGGAGACGATGGAAAGGAACATCCCGTCTCATACTGGTCAAGAATATTAGGAAAGCATGAGAAAAATTATCATTCGACTGAATTAGAAGCCTTGGCACTGGTCGAAGCTTTAAAACAGTACGAACCTTATTTAGAAGGTTCAGGTCAAACAATCGTGAGAACAGATAATTCTGCTCTCTGTTCGATTCTGAATAAAAAAGAATCGAAAGGCCGATTGGCCAAATTCCAATTAATAGTGCAAAATTTTGACCTAAAGTTCGTACACCGCTCAGGCAAAAGTAACACTTTTTGCGACCACCTGAGCAGGTTTCCAGCAAAAATAAATGCATGCGGATTCATTAAAAGCATGGATATTAATTGGAATGGTATAAAAACAAACGCGTGCATAAACTGGAATCTAGAAGAAATGGATGCAGTATGCCCATTAACGTTTGCCAAAGATATGAACATATACAGTAAAACAAATTATTGTGGTAACAAAATTGAATGTGTGAAAATGATAATAATGAATCCAGCAACACAATGGCTATCAAAACCATTTGAAGCAGTAATAACTGAAGGATATGATAAAATTATACTCGGTTTCCAATCATTATATAAATTTGAAGAATTAGGTCTCAGAACCGAAATAAATAATAAATGTTGGGATAAAGAAACACATTCACATGTTTTACCATTATTCCTGGAATATAATAATACTAATAATAATTTAAAAATTTATGAAATCGCGACCAAAAATCAAATATGTCGTGAATTAATTAGAGAAGAAACAAAGAAAGATAAAATATTGGCAAAAATTTTGAAATTTGTAAATAATGAATGGAAAGATTCAGAAGATACTGAAATTAAAGCATATCAAACCATCAAAACAGAAATTACAGAAGAAAATGGTATATTGGAATATCAAAATAGAATAATTATCCCACAAAATATAAGAGAAGAAATATTACAAATCCTCCACCGAACACACTTTGGAATTAGTAAGACACGTGCAAAAGCCAGAAACCTTGTGTACTGGCCTAATATTGACCGAGACATTGAAAACTTTATTAAAAGTTGTGAAACATGCAACAAATTCGGTCCTAGCACACCAAAGATGCCACTAACCCAGTGGGATCCCGCGGACGGACCCTGGAAGCGCATTCACATCGACTTTGCCGGACCATTCATTGGCATCACATTCCTAGTCGTTGTAGATGCATTCTCAAAATTCCCTTTTATTAAAGTGATGAACAAAATCACATCAGAAGCCACAATTGAGGCATTGGATGAAATTTTTTCCATTTTTGGTTTCCCAATGTATTTGGTTTCTGACAATGGACCATCTTTAATTTCCTCAGAAATTGAAGAATATTTCGAAAAAAGAGGAATTATCCATAAACGAAGTCCTCCCTATAATCCAAAGTCAAATGGACTCGCGGAACGATTCGTTCGGACCGCAAAAGAAGGAATAATAAAAATGATTGGAACTGGAAATCCAACAAAAAAATTATTCAAAGATATTGTCCGCATATTTTTACAAGATTACAGAAACACTCCCCATAGCTCAACGGGAGAGACTCCGGCAAAACTCTTTCTGAAAAGAAATTTGAGATCAGAAATTGAAATAATATTATTGAATGAAAATATTAATAGAAGGTTAGAAAATGTGCGAGAAAAACAAAAAATTAATTATGATGCACATGTGAAAGATAAACCAAAATTTGAAAATAATGAGCTGATTTGGTTCCGTATTTACGGGGAAAAACAAAAATGGAAAGAAGGCACTGTCGTGAAAGAAATTGGGAATGCCATGTACGAAGTAGTTGATGAAAATGGAACCATCCACCGGATGCATTCAGACCAGTTGAAAAGCAGAAGAATGTTGACACGGCCACCAATTCCCAAAAGAATCAGAGATGAATGAAAGATGAAAATTGATATCCCCCTCCCCCCTCCATATTGTCATAAATTCTCCCCCCCCCCCCCCCCCCCGGAGGATTGGCCAAACAACAATCGACTATTCACCCATCACTGCTGCTCCAACAACATCAAAATCACAAAAAAAATCAATTCGATGTACCCGGCGAAATCACTGGCACATTTGCTGAAAATCAAATTTGCTTATGTCCACTTCTCTCCCCATTCTTCGGTCGGGTCGTCATCCATTTTTGTGCCGTTGTCAGCATCATCTTTTTTGTTTTGTCTTTGCCGGGCCGGCAAAATCCCTACCCCCGGAGACTGTAATAATATTGGCCCAGACTCATCCATCAATTGGACCAATTTGCGACCAAATGCCCTGCAGCCCATATTCGCCCAACTCACTTGCACAACGGCCATTTCCCTCCAAATTCTTGATGTAATTCTCAATTGCATTTTCCCCCGTTTTGTAATGAATTCCCCCCATATAAATACGCCTAGTTTTGTTCACTTTTATCATTATTAAATCGTAAAATAAATATTATTAATAAATGTAATGGAGTAAAAATAGGAAGGAGAACACGTCGAAGTTGAGTCGTAACAAATTATTTTAATAAATTTGAATGGATCAATTTTCAAATTTAATCACTCTATTAAACAGTTCTTTAATCAATTTTTTAATTTATGTAAAAAACATCCCATTTTAATAAATATTTTTACTTATTTTTTCGATGTTTTCTACAAATATTAATGATATTACTTTATAAAATCATTTTTAGGACGGATTTGGTTGGACAATTGGAGCCACTTTGGATTTGTTGACGACATATAATGATGAAGAAATTGGCAAAATTGAATGGAAAGGAGGAGAAATTCCATGCAATAAAAACGAGAAACAACCTAAAAGTTGGTCATTCCATAAACATTTAAAAACAATGGGATGAAAATTGGTGAATGATAGCAAAGAATGAAGAAATTATAATATGATTTAATTGTTTTTGCCTAATTATTTTCCATATTTACAATTTTATTTTTGACTTGATATAAAATTCATTGCAAATAATTAATTGTTTTTACAATTGGCGGTCTGCCATGCATAAAATTATAAAGAAAAATGAAAAGGATTCATGGCAATGAAAATGAAGGATATGTTTGGAAGTGGATGGCACATTTTGCCTCTTTGATGGAGGAAATGGGAAATAATTCGTAGCCAAAATGGGAGAAATTGATTCAATGCCGATAGTGACTGGAAAACAATGAAAATTTATGAAATTTAAAATTTTATTTTATGAAAAATTATATTATATTTTAAAATAAATTTAAGTGAAATTTTTATTAAAAATAAATATATGTTACAGGCAATACTGATTATCAGGCAAAACTGATTATGCCTAGGCAAAACTGATTATGCCTGAAAATCAGGCATAACTGATTATGCCTAGGCAAAACTGATTATGCCTAGTCAAAACTGATTATGCCTAGGCAAAACTGATTATGCCTAGGCAAAAATGATTATGCCTAGTCAAAACTGATTATGCCTAGGCAAAACTGATTATGCCTAGGCAAAATTGGATTAAGATGAAAACAAGGTGGATATAGGGGGATTAAGGTGGATATTGGGGGATTAAGGTGGATATTGGGGGATTAAAGTGGATATTGGGGGATTAAGGTGGATATTGGGGGATTAAGGTGGATATTGGGGGATTAAGGTGGATATAGGGGGATTAAGGTGGATATTGGGGGATTAAGGTGGATATTGGGGGATTAAAGTGGATATTGGGGGATTAAGGTGGATATTGGGGGATTAAGGTGGATATTGGGGGATTAAGGTGGATATTGGGGGATTAAGGTGGATATTGGGGGATTAAGGTGGATATTGGGGGATTAAGGTGGATATAGGGGGATTAAGGTGGATATTGGGGGATTAAAGTGGATATTGGGGGATTAAGGTGGATATTGGGGGATTAAGGTGGATATTGGGGGATTAAGGTGGATATTGGGGGATTAAAGTGGATATTGGGGGATTAAGGTGGATATTGGGGGATTAAGGTGGATATTGGGGGATTAAGGTGGATATTGGGGGATTAAGGTGGATATAGGGGGATTAAGGTGGATATTGGGGGATTAAAGTGGATATTGGGGGATTAAGGTGGATATTGGGGGATTAAGGTGGATATTGGGGGATTAAGGTGGATATTGGGGGATTAAAGTGGATATTGGGGGATTAAGGTGGATATTGGGGGATTAAGGTGGATATTGGGGGATTAAGGTGGATGTTGGGGGATTAAGGTGTATATTGGGGGATTAAGGTGGATATAGGGGGATTAAGAAGGATTAAGGGGGATTAAGGGGGGATTAAACCCCTAAATGGAAGGTCGCGAGTCCTGGTTTAGGCTGTTTTGCTTCCGGCTTCGCGAGATTCCTATGCTCCGAACCCATAACCCTAATCCCTAGCCCCTAGCTAGGCTTAACCCGGCTTATTCTACCTAAATCCTCCTTAATCCCGCGCTATCTCCGGTCCTCTGTTACACTTCCCCGATCTTCCAATGGCCTTCTGAGGCATTTAGCATCTATTCTGGGCTTAATCCCTCTATATCCACCATAATCCCCCTATATCCGGCTTAATCCCATGAACTCTCCCGGCCTTTCTTGCAGTTTCCCTATCTTCCAGTGGCCTTCCGGACCATTTCCCATCTATTCCAGGGCTTATTCCCCCAATATCCACCTTAATCCCCCAATATCCACCTTAATCCCCCTATATCCACCTTAATCCCCCTATATCCACCTCAATCCCCCAATATCCACCATAATCCCCCTATATCCGGCTTAATCCCATGAACTCTCCCGGCCTTTCTTGCAGTTTCCCTATCTTCCAGTGGCCTTCCGGACCATTTCCCATCTATTCCAGGGCTTATTCCCCCAATATCCACCTTAATCCCCCAATATCCACCTTAATCCCCCTATATCCACCTTAATCCCCCTATATCCACCTCAATCCCCCAATATCCACCTTAATCCCCCTATATCCACCTTAATCCCCCAATATCCACCTTAATCCCCCAATATCCACCTTAATCCCCCAATATCCACCTTAATCCCCCAATATCCACCTTAATCCCCCAATATCCACCTTGTTTTCATCTTAATCCAATTTTGCCTAGGCATAATCAGTTTTGCCTAGGCATAATCAGTTTTGACTAGGCATAATCAGTTTTGCCTAGGCATAATCAGTTATGCCTGATTTTCAGGCATAATCAGTTTTGCCTAGGCATAATTAGTTTTGCCTGATAATCAGTATTGCCTGTAACATATATAAATAATATATTGAAATATTATAGTGAAATTAAAAATAATAATGTTTGTTGTAATTATATATTTTTTCCAAAACAATTTTAATATCCATAATTTCCATGGATTTGCCGTCAAATTCCGTGCCAATCCCAATTTCACCCTCGCTTATTTTTAACCATCATTAACGCGGTCTTCTCTTTAAGGAGGCCAGCCGCTGCCGGCTGCCATTGAGTGGCCGAATGGGCCACCGGCTGGCACCTTTTTAAGCGATGAAAGGAAAAGGAAAAAGGGAGTGGAAGGGGCCAAAGGTAGTGCCAGCCAGCCAGCCAGCCGGTTGACCGCTAGATGGCCATTTCCCTTGGACGGCATCCCTTCCCTTCCCTCATTCATCGGGCACTTTAGGCCAAATTCATTTCAACCACAAAATCGCAAAATTGGGAGAAAATGGAAAGTGGAGGAAAACAGCTTTCAACGAGCAGCAGAAGGGATTCAGCCAGTTTGGGACGACGCCAAAATGGAATGAGCAATGGGCCAAAAACATTGCCAAAAGAAGATGGGCGAGGCAAAAAGGCAATTGACAAAAATGGAAGACCGAGTAGAAGAGGCAAGTTTGGGAGGGGAAGGATTAATTTTTTGGATTAATTTTATTAATTTCTATTTTTTTAAAAATCATTCTTATAAATTTTATTTAAATAATAACAACATTTTTATTCTTATTTTTCTTATTAATAAATTTTTATTAATTTTAGGCTCAAATTCGTTGGGTCGTCGAAATGGTGCAAAAGAGAATTTGGATTCGGATCAAGTTGAATGCGAAAATTGCATGGAATTGGGCGAAAAACAACAAAAAATGGATTCTCCGGATTCAGCCGAACGACATCGAAATGAGAAAATATTGACGGTACATTTTAGTATTATATTTATTAAAATATGTAGAAAACTCTTAATAAAAATTAAAAAAGATGACAATTTAATTCAAAAATATGTAAACTTTACTTCACATTTTTCTTAAGGCCGATTCAATCATTCGCCTTCCGGGTAGATCATCTTTCTATAAAATGTTTGAATCATCGGGGTCACAAATTGGCCAAGGCAATTTTTCTGACGTGTATTTGGTATACAATTCGGAATATGGAGCCAAATATGCAGTCAAAGTGAGTTAAATATTTTTTTTGTAATTTTAAAAATATTAATCAAAATTTAATTAAATCAAATAAAATGTATCTTTTTATTAAAAAATATTATGGACGAAATTATAGTTAATATAATTTTAAAAATAATTCTATAAAATTCTACAAAATAATTCCATAAAATTTATTAAGGAAATTGACAAGCAACGAATGAGAGGCAAATTGCATTTTGTGACTAACGAGATTGCCCTCCTCCAGCGATCGCGACATCGGAATATTTGCCGCCTTATTGATGCCTATGAATGCCAGAATCATTATTTTCTTGTTTTTGAATATGCACAGGCTTGTTTTATCGAAATTAAAAATTTATTAAAAACTACATATTATTTTAATAAAATAAAATTTTATTATAATATTATATTATATATTTATTCTTTAAAAGTTAGTAAAAAAACAGGCGGAATTATTCTAAGCAAGTAAAACAGGCGGAATTATTCTAACTAAAACAGGCGGAATTATTCTAAGTTGACCAGCCGGAATTATTCTAAGTTAACCAGGCGGAATTATTCTAAGTTAACCAGGCTGAATTATTCTAAGTTGACCAGGCGGAATTATTCTAAGTTGACCAGGCGGAATTATTCTAAGTTGACCAGCCGGAATTATTCTAAGTTAACCAGGCGGAATTATTCTAAGTTGACCAGGCGGAATTATTCTAAGTAAAACAGGCGGAATTATTCTAAGCAAAACAGGAGGAATCTAAGTAAACAGGCGGATTTAATCAAATTTAAAATGGACTTATTGAATAAAATTATTTTTTCCCTCGAACTTTTCAAAATCCCTCCCATCCAATTGACGGCATGATTTTTTTGAATAAATTTTATCTCTTTCGATTTCATAATAAATAATAATAAAAAAATTAAGAAGGGCGATCTGTTCGAAACAATCAAACGAGTTGGTCGTCTTTGTGAACGTTCTGCAGCCCAAATAATTCGGCAAATTGCCTCATCCCTTGCATTCCTCCATCGTCGACAAATTGTTCATCGGGACGTGAAGCCTGGTGAATAATTTTTTCAAAATTAATTTTTAAGATTAAATTTAAAGAAAATATTCTATTATGCGCTGATTCCACTGTCAAATTAACTGATTTTGGACTAGCATGTGTTGTGATTGGCCCATTGTATCGGGGTGAATTATTTATTAAATAAAATTAAATTTTCTTTATCTACTTTCGTAAATTAGAATATCGTTTTTTAATATGCATTAGGAAGAAGCTTCAAATTCAAAAATGTTATTAAATGATGGAATTTCGAAATTTGCTAATGAATTTTAAAAAATTGTAATATTTTATTTCTATAAAAATTGCAATTAAATTGACAAAAAATATTTTTATTTTTTAAGTTTTCCTTGTTGAGATTATACGAAAAATATCATCAAAAATATTATACTTTAATGCTTTTCCAGTTTGCGGCACCCCAACCTATGTTGCCCCGGAAGTGTTAACCCAAGAAGGCTATGGGATTCAAGTCGACATTTGGTCATTGGGCATCATTTTGCATATTTGTAATTTAATTTGTCAAATTTGCCCTAAATTTATATTCCGAAAGGTTTGGCCGGTTTTGCCCCATTTCGATGCGTGGATCGAGCTCAACTTTTCAAGCAAATTGTTCGGGCAAAAATCACTTTTGAGATGCCTTGTTGGAATCGAATCACATTCAGTCAGTTGTCATTTAATAATAAAATTTTTTGAGCTTATTACGCGAATGGCGAATTATCAAAAACTAATTAAAATGTAAATTTTTTAATGGTAATTTTCATATGAAATTAAATAATTACAATTGAATTATTGTATACTTATTCCACCCAATAAGATATTTCTTTATTCATCAGAAGCGAAACAACTAATTTTGGGGATGCTTGTGGCCAACCCCCATTCCCGGTTGACTGCTGATGAATTACTTCGAAATGAGTGGATTTTGATGAGCTCAATGGCCCCAATGCCGATAACTCCATCAACAACAATTGAACCTTAAAAAGGCATATTTCTTTATTTACACTTTTTTTTTGTCTTTCATTTATTTAAATTCCTACATCAAATGAACTTACTGTTTAAATTAAATTTATGTCCATATCCCAACCAAAATAAAATATTTTCAATAAAATTATTTTATAATAAAATATTTAATTTACAATTCACATAAAAATATTTTTATTTATTTTCAGAATAAGTATAATAAAAAAAATAAATTTAAAAAATTTGCATAAATAAAAATGAATTTTATTTTTGATATGTGCAAAATGGGAATTTATTAATGATGGAATGATTCATTTAAAATTATTATCATTGGATGCCAGTTGGATTTTCTGCCAAGAATGCGGCCAACATTCGGGTATAGTCCACGAAGAAGCCAGTAATTGTCTTTAATTAAATTATTTAATATTGAAATGTTTTGGAAAATAACACACCCTTCTGATCAACATTCTGGGAATGGTGAGCTGAAAAATTAAGAAATTATTTTAAAAATATTTTTTTTATAAGTATTCTTTAATATTAATGGTTAATTTTAGAAAAATATTAATTTTAAAATTTATAAATAAATTAATTTAAATTTATTTATTAAAATGCATTCTCATTCTCACCCTCAAATCGGTATTCATAATCCATTCATAGAGTGCTTTATTCTCACTAATTTGCGTAATTCGAATCATGTTCACTCCATTGCGGCCTCTGAAATAATTAAAAAAATACATTCCTGTAAATATGACAAAATAAACAATAAAATTAAGAAATGCAATACTTATTCATAGTTCATACCTAACTTCGGGTCCGCCCTTCCCTTTGATTGGATATCTTTTTGCGGGTTTCTGTGGCTGTTGATGGCCTCCATCCTCGGCCGAATCCACGGACACATAACACCCAATGAAAACATTGCCTGATGGATCCTCGATGAAACGGCGAATGTCGATGAAATGCCTTTGAAAATGGAAGGATTGAAATTTAAGGGGATTAGTCAAACTATTGTGATGGGATTTAATCTATATATATATATACTCGATTAATATCTATTAATTCCTTATTCTAAATTTCGAGTGCCCAAATCTTCTGGTATAATAAAATTTACAAATTTTTTATTGAATTTTCTTACTTCCCGAAAGATTAACTATAATTTATTAATAAATGTCTACAAATTAAGGAATTAATTTTCCCAATTTTTTAGGAATTGAAAAATAATTCCATATGGTATTGAAGGATTATATACCGTAATAATCATTCCAAAATCCCAGAAAAAAAATGTAACCTTGGCGCAATATAGCCACCACCAGATGCCTTTGTCACCGTAATCACAATATCCGTTGTTGGATCAACGACTATGAATATATAAAATATTTAACGATATGTCCCTCCATTACCTGCAATTATGCGTGACTCCAAAATTTGCATATTCCATTTTTGACTTTCCTTCCAAATTGCATTGAAAACAGCTTTAAATGGGGGAATATAATTTTTAAAAAAGTCAAATTAATATATACCTCTGGGCGAATTGTTGAATTCAATTTTGACATAATAGCTATTCGTTGGATCGTGGTAACGAATCTGAAATGAGGAATAAAAATAACGATTATTAATTGTAAAAAATTAATTAAAATATAATTAATAATTAATTAAAATTTTAGTCCTCACATCTGGCAAATTTTCGCCTCCCTGTTGTAACACTTTCCAACTATGGACGCCATTAATCAAGAAATTCGCTTCATTTTGTGCCCTCGCAATTGCTTCTTTGCATTTTCGCCGCGAAATTTTGCCAATTCTGCTAACATTTTTGCATCGATCTTCGTTGTCATCTACAAAATAATTTAAAACATTAATTTTTTTTTAAATTAATTATTTGATAAACCGCTGGAATCAGCCTCCATTGCAGTTTGAAAAAGTTCCTCCTCATTTGTGATGATTTGGCGGATTAAAGCCTGCGCCGTCATTCGCCGTTCAGAATCCGCTCCGCCGGCCTCAACTGCACTGAAAATTTATGGTCAACATTTATGAGTGCAAATTAATATTATCTAATTTTTGATATTCATAAATTATGAAAAAATCTATTAAATTAGCTCAATTCCCATAGAATGTAGAATAATTTTTGTATGCCAACAAACATGTCTCTTTGCTGTTCTCTCTCAAGCACTCGGAATGGCATTAGCCAAAGTTCGAACCAGGCAACACAAAGTGAGGCAATGATCACAAGGGACTAGAAAATAAATAATATTTATTTGATTTATTCTCCTAATAATTTTAAATCTTTTTATATTTAAACACATTTCTTAGTGGCTTTCGGAAACCATCAATGCTCAACGGTTTATATTTATATAGCAAAACAATTTATTTTAAATTTCTATTTTCCAATTTGTTTGTAACAAACTTGTTGCATTGAGCCTTTATCTTTGTCGAAGAAGAAGAAAATTTTAATGCCAATGAAAAGAGTAGAAACTGCAGTGGTCAACGCGACGGGAAGCCTAAATTAAATTTAATTAATTAATTAATTAATTAAATTATAATGAATAAACCAATGATCGCATTTGATCCAGGCATAGGAGAAAAGGAGGACTAGCATGCGGAAAAAGGCGAGCAGTGCTGAATAATCAAATATATGGGAATATATAAGTAATTATGTGCAAAGATTGACCCAAACTTATAGCCGAATATACACATATTCAGATGAGAAAAAGGGATATGGTATAATGGAAACGGATCAGCGTTCCCTAATCCGAAGTTTAACAAATACTACAAGAACATCATTTACTCTTTTAATTTCTAGATATCGATAATACTTATATTAATTTAATTATAGGCTAGATGAATGGACTAAACTGCAGAATTCTTTTCCTAGGCATATACAATGTTGCCAAGTTAATTCAGCTTTGCTTTTGATCATTTCATTTGATATTATTATATTATCTCATAAATTTGTCCATAATAATTTATAGAAAAATTTATTCATGGAACAATTTTGTAGTTTCCAATAATGCAAGTATAGTTAAATTCCCATTTAATTTTAATAAAACTGAATTGACAAACCCAAATCGAAAAGTGAATTGTAGAGGAAATGTGGTTCAAAAACATCGATCTCTTTCAGGAATGTTTCCAGCCATGTTGTCTTATACGGTTTTGTGACAGCCGAAAACAACCAAAGGAGAGTGCAAAGGACAAAATCGAAGATATTCACTAAAATATGGAATTTTTAAGTAATTGGTGAAGGAAAAGACCACATTTTATATTTGAGGAATTCAAAAAATTAAACCAAGAAAAGTTTTTAGTGGCAAATATCCAAATAAAAGCCCAAAAAGGCAATATAATTTTCCGAATTATGAATCAAACCGATTAAAAATTTCCGCCTCTCTTTGCTCATTCCAGTTTGACTGTTGTATAGCAAATAGGCAGTTGGATTAATTTGCTGGCGATTTGGATGACCATTGGCCTGACCATTCTCGGTGCTGCCAACTGATGAATTATTGCCAAACAATGAGCGAATTGAACGAAACAAATTCATGACAAAGACTCAAATGGGTATTATGCAGGCCACATTCAAAATCAAGGAAACTTCTATCAAATTAAAAATTGAGTTTAAATAATTCAAGCAGAGAGCAGACGATATCGCGAGATGATATGGAAAATGAGTAGTATTAATATATGCCAAATAAATTTGGTAAAGAGGATTTTGGACACCAATTATTAATTAAACTTTATATAAATATTAATTTAACCATAAAAGTTAATTAGCTTGTTTTGGGATGGGATACCCTTCTGTTAATTTCCAGCTTCTTATTATTAATGGTATTTTTTCAAAAAAATGTCAGCAAAATGCCTGCCCAATTTATGGGCTAATAAAAATTTTTTAACTTAAAGGCCACAAAAAATTTTCAAATTTATTAAAAAAGTGTTACTTACTTAATTCAAAAAATGGCCATCCGAAAATTAATATTAATATTTTGGTGGAATTTGATGACCTAAAAATTTTTATTTGTTGAATCAAAAAATATCAATATTAAATAATATACATGTGCTGTCTCCATCCAAAATCCAATCTATATTATTTTTAATCGAAAATGCGTCCTATATTCTTATCAATTTTTGGGACTTGGGAGAATAGTTTGGGAGGGGAATTCCGGCGGAATGGAATTGTCATAAATAATCTATCTAATCATTATTTTAAAAGGGTATTTTTATTTTGTGACTCACTCATCTAATAAAATGACGCGTTAAAACCACTAATTATTTGATATGAAATTTGAATATAAGAATAAAATTAGCATTGACATTTGACAGTGAATAATCAAATATAATATTTTAATAGGCTTACTGTTTTGAAGAAAAAAATTCGGTACTTATCGGTTATCCCGGGGCAGATTTTTTTTGGGTCAACTGGTAAAAAATTAAGTCCCCCCATTAGGTCATCAGGATTAGGGCTATGGTAATGTAGGGTCATTCAATGAGAGTAATCATCCAGGGAATCACTAATGACCCTAACCCTAATCTTGATGATCCAAAAAGGGGACCTTCAGTATTTCCTTTCTCAACAAAAAAAAGAGACACAAAACCCAAATTCGTTAAGTAATAAAATTCTATGTGTGCTAATGCTTTAGAGAATTTAATAATAAATATTATTATATATTTTTTACACAATTTTTATCATATAAAAACTTAAAAAAGAAATGCAATAATGAAATGAGTAATTATTTTTGTCTCAATGAATTTTCGAAATCATCCAACCTTCGCCACAACGACATTCAAAAGTGGCATATTCAATCTAATAAATAAATAAATAAAATTAATTATTTTCAAAATAATTGCCTCTTTGCTGTAGGAAACAGTTTTGGCTGCAAAATCGCGCATTTGGCCACAATCTCCATTGAAAGTTGAAAAGAAAATTTGAAGAGCCAAAAATCGGCCTTCTCGACTGAAAATAAATAAATTAATTGATTAATTATAAAAAAATGGGCGAACATTGGCTGCACAGAATATTCACCAAATGAGGCCAATTTAATGCCGAGAAATGATTCCAAAAGGCCGAGCTTAAAATTTAAATTGAAATTATTTTGCGATTTTTATCAAATCGAAAAGGTTCTAAAACCTTTTGAAAACATAAAATGCGCTCTACAAATTGATCTATTTTAATTTTATGAAATATAGTTTTAATAAGAGTTTTATATTTATCTATAGAAATCTACTGAAGAAAAACAGATTATTACAAACTGTTTTGAATTTATTTAAAAAAATCATCAAGAGTTTATATGTCATTTAGTCTAATAAATCCGAATTTAATGAAGAAAACTAATTTATTTTATAATTTTTTGTTTCCAAAAAATGTCAAGCATCGTTTTTAGGGGATATTAGGGTTTTGAATTGTCGGCAAATTGTTGGGCATTTTGTCGTGACGCTGGAATTGAAACTGGCGGATTCAATTGGGAAGATTGGCAGCCAAATACCTCATCAAACTTGATGAAAAATAATTTAATAATTTAAAAATTTATTTTATTCATTTAATTTAATGAATTACTTTATTAGCCAATTTTAATTGAGAAAAATCTATTACAATAATTATTATTTTTAAAAATTAAAACAAAATAAAAAATTTTAAAATTTTACCATATTTGTGGAAAATTTAATTATCAATAGGAGAAAAAGTGTTGAAAATGATCGGTTCATTTTTGGAAATTTTACAATTTATAAGAAAAATGGAGTTATGTTAAAGCAATTTTCCGCGGGACATATTCATATTTTATATTATGAAAAGAAAATATCCAAAAATAAATCAAGCCATCCGAAAATATTCTCAATGAATGGAAATGGAGATGGAGAAGTGAATGGCCCGAAAAAAAGTGTGAAAAGGTCATAAAAATGCGCAAATTGTATCAAAAAAAGGAAATATTTATTATTTATGTATGAATGGGACACAATCCCTTTTTGGATATAAATGGAGAAATTATTTTTGCCTGTGAATATAAATGAATTTTTGTGTGGTCTGCAATTTTTCAATTTAATTAAATAATTAGCTGATTTTTTCTATGATTTAAGCATAAAATTAATTCTTCCCAAAAATTCACTGAATTTATTCGATTCAAATAAAAAAGGACAAAATTGGTGAAATTTCTGATATGACATACGAGATATGTGACTAATAATCAGGAATAATTCAAAAAATGAAGCCAAAAATGGAATAATTATCAAAATTAATTTGTTTAGGCAAAATAGGTTCAGCTTTATATGCATTTTGGTAATTATTTATTCAATTTCTGGAGTGCGCCATGCACCCGAAAATGTAGTTTCGTTTCCAGGGCATAGCCTCGATAAGAAAGTGCTTTCATCAATAAAGGTTGAATGTCCAATTTTTGGTCATCATTTGAATGTTTTAGCCGAGTGATTGCCAATTCCAAACAGGCATTTGGCAATAAATACGCTGAACTGGTGCCATGCAAATTGGATTCACTTAAATTAAAATTATTTTTAATTACTAATATTTATTCCTTATTACTTTTGTAATATTGACTCAAATCCTTCTTCCGCTTTATCAAATTGGCCCATTGTTCGGAGGCAAATTGAATGGAGGAATGTCCAAAGCATTCGCTCTTCCTCCTCTCCGTCATTTTTGATGGTATTTTGCATTTTTTGCCAATTTGCCCATTCCAAGTCCAAATGGTCAAGAATTGGACGGATAAGCCATGGGCAATTTTCAATGAGGGAAAAGCCGTTCCAAAGATAGAGAAATTCCTAGCGGGATAAATTAAAAATTTATTAGTCAAAATATGGGAAAAAATTATTTTTAAAATAATTTTAAATAAAATTTTAATTAAATAAAAAATTATTATAAAAAATATTATTAAAAATTTCATACGAATTGTGGCAACAACAATTCTCCTCCATGTTCTCCTTTATTATCCCTTTCCAGCCATTTTTGTGCGCGCCGTTCACAAAATTTTTCCATTGGTAAAGATTTACCGGCAATTTTGATTCGATTTGTTGGAACTTTTCTAAAATTCATTTTTAATTTTTTTTAAATATTTTCTAAAATTTACCTCATTAACAGGCGGACTGCTTCTTTCTTAAAATTAATTTTTATTTAAAATTTAAATTAAATTTTTGATTTTACCCTTTTTTCCACGCTTCGATCCGCGTCCACCAAAATGGCCAGAAAATATGCGTAAATGCCTTAATTAATTATAATTTTTATTTAAAAATATTTTAATTTCTAAATTTTTTAATTAAAAAATAAAAATTTCAATTTTTTCTTAAAAACAAAAATTTTTAATTTTTTTCCTTCACAAAAATTTTTTCCATGTAAACAAAAATTTTTTAAAATTTTTTAAAAACAAAAATTTCTATCATAAAATTAGCTCACATTTTGACCACCGACTTTCATCCAACAACTTTTTTGCGTGCCAAGCAGCCCGATTCCAATGCAACAAAATTGTATTGCCAATGACCAATTCCCAATGGCAAATATGATGAAATTGAGGATAAACATTTTGTGCCCTAATTGATGCCCTATATAATTGAAGGGCCTCGTCCAATTGGCCACTGACCAGACGAAATCGGGCCAACAAAAACAAAACAATTGCACCCTAAAAATTTGATAAATTATTAAAAAATAATTTAGAATTATAAATTTTACATTTGGATATTTTTGTGCCAATGGCTGAATTAATTGGCGACATAATTCCAAATCCGGCTGATCGGCGCCAATCAAAAAATTGATCACAAGCTGATGGCAGAGGATGACCATTTTGGCCAAAGGGGAACGCAAAGTGCCATCCATTTTGGCACTTTTTGTCAATTCAGCCATTCCTAAATTCTGTGGAAACGAATTCCGAATTTATTAAATTCCAAAAAGGAATAAAATTATTACTTTATCGCCTGAAAATCCGATTAATTGCAAAATCATTGCCAATCTTGCTGGCATTGCGGACAACATCAAATTGAATAGGCCGAATCCACCACGGACACCGGCCTCAAACTCCAATCGAATTCGACTATCATTATTGCCGTCAGCTCTTTTTATATCAATACTTTTTTGTAAGGACAATTGACGATGGAGATCTCTAAAATAATTTTTCAAAAATATTTTTAAGGGCTAAATAATTTGTTTATTTTCTATTTTTTAATAAATTTAGAGAATTAATCTTTTAAAATTAATTATATATTATATAATTGATCCTTTTAAAAATGGAAATCTAAAAATTTTAAATAAATACAAATCAAAAATTGTGTTAATTTTTCAAAATAAATTCAAATATTTTTATTTAAATATTCACTTGAATGAATTAAAGCATGAACGAATGCGAAATGCCCCTTTGATCAGTCCTGTCAAATGTTCATCCGCAAAAAAGCTCAACCTTTTTTATTTAAAATAAAAATGAAATAAAATTTTTCCCTTACAATGCCCTGGCCATCAAAAGTTCAGCATGGCACAATTCAGCGTGCATTTCCTCTGCAAATTTTTTGAAATTTATTTTTATAGAATTTTAATAAAAAATGACACAAAAATTGATTATAATTTATTAAAAATAAATATTTTTGACCATTTGTCAATGTTGAATGTTCAGAATTGCCTCGGATTCGTTGGAGAAGTTCACTAAAATATAAAAAAAATATTCTAATTTATAAATCAAATTACTGTGCGAATGAATTCCTGGCCCTGAATTGATTAATCAGTGAACATCCGTTGCATACTGCGACCATTGCGCGGTCCATTTCTGCCTAAAATAATTAATTTAAATAATAAAATAAAAAAATATTAGTAACCCTTTCACAACTCATCATTGCCCGAATGAAAAGGATTGTTCCGTGGCCAAGTGCATGATAAATTGAGCTATCAGAAAATGCGGCCATTTTTTGTTCGGCTTCATCGAATTTATTTTGCAAAAACAATTCCACTGCCATTTCCGTCTCATCAATTGCTGTGGCCAAATCCATCCTATCTTCCTTAAAAAATATAAAATTATTTGCCAGCTGATTTTCAATCAATTCTAAAATGATTGAAAATGTCAAAAGGAATAATTAGAAATAATAGTTCCACATTCGCGGATTCGTTAAATTAAAATAGAATAATTTCATATGTTAAATGAATGTGATGACTGATGACTAATCATAAATAAAAATTATAAAATCGGAATTTTATTAGATTTTTTGGGTATTATGACAAATTATTTATTGAATATTATTATGGCTTAAATATTTAAATTCGGCTTCATTAATTGCCCAATTATTATAAAAAGCTTGACAAGTTGTGAAGAGCGAATTAGCCGAATTAATAATTAAATATTTATTTTCTCCCTTTTCTTCTTGCCGTTGGCATAGTAGCCGATGGTATCAACTTTTTCCTACAATGCGCGTGAATAAACCGGTGAAAATTTCTTGCCGAAAGACAAAGAAGCCGAAAATTAGAATACAAAATTATAACAATTTTTTGAGAAAAATTTGAATTTTTAAAAGATAATTGTAAAAATTTGGATTAATTGGCAACATCGGAAATTTGAATCATGGAAAATTTTATGGTTGAATCGATAAATATTCACATTTAAAAAATTAATCCTTTCTTGCATAATTCATTCAAATATTGGAAACATTTTGTATGCAAAATAAATAATTCAAACATTCAAATTTTAATTGGAATTATATTCATTTGAAAATTGGATATGGATTTGGAGGTTTGGATTTAATTACATTTTTTCTGTAGGTTGATAAATGGATTAGCATTTCGTCAATGCTTTTTGAAAAAATAGCATCCCTTCCCTATCTGACCGACCAAAAGTTGCATAGATTGGAAATGGAATTCTGAATAATTTTTATTTATGATATTACACAAAAACAAAAAGCATAAAAATCAAAGGATAAATCAAAAATATAAAATTGGACTAAAAATGATAAAATTAATTTAATTAAATAGAGCACATTGATTAATGAATATTTATCATACAAATATCTTTATAAATAAAGAAATAAATGGAATGATGTCCAGCCGAATAGAATAAGAAACAAGAAAAAAATAATAATGATTAATAAATCCAATGCAAATCGTTAACAGTTTTTCTCGTCAATTCTAAGGTTCATTAATGATCATTTGTTCTCCCCTCTCCACTTTTATTGGATCACTGGAAAGGATTTGAGTCCAAGTTTTATCTTCGATCAATATCCCCCATATCGATTCTCGAATTTTATCATTCACTCCCTCAATCAAATGCATAATTGGCGGTTTATTTTGATTTTCTTTTAAGCCAATTCTGATTTTCTTCAAAAGAGCCTCGAAAAATTTTAAATAGTGGAGAAGAAAAGTCATATTATTCATACTTGGCCACTCTTTCCCTTTCTCCTCCTCTTCCTCTTTATTTTTATCTTAATTAAAAATTTATTTTCCTATGTTGTTTGTCTAATAAATTGATTTAATTTTTTTGAAATATATTAGTTATAACATTTATTACAAAATAGCACTAAATTGACTGTGTAATTTATCCAATTTTTTATATTTTAAATTTTTCTAAAAAAAATTACCATTGAAATGCTGATCCAATGCCATCTTAATCACACCTTTCTTAAATTTTGGTTCAATTTCATTGGTCAAAATGTTTTTCAATTCCTCAATCATTTGACCACTATTAGCTGGTAAATTTGGCATTGCAATTTTCTCCTTATTATTAGACTTTAATTTTCGTTTCCCTTTTACTTCATTTCCATTTTCATCTTCCAATTTCACCAAAAGGTTTTCCCATTCCATTATCAAAATTTTATTACATTCCATTTTGGCATAATTTTCGGCCACACGGTAGAGGCCATTGAAAATTTCTTTTGCTAAATTTTGCAGTTCCCACTCATTTGGACGCCATTTATCGTGGAATATTTCTTGCATAAATTTTATCATATTCTCCGAATGTCCATTCGTTGGATCAGAAGAATTTCCTGCGGCAATTTTCCCTTTTGAATGTTCATTACCTTTTGTAATGCTACCATTTTCCAATGGAACCAAATTAAATCGGATTGCCAATTTTGCTAATTCTATTGGCGTATATTCTGCATCAAGTTGTTGGCAAATTGAAGCTATAATTTGTTTTATATTTTAATTGAATTAATTTATTAAAATTACCGATCAACAGTAAAAGGAAGTTTGGATATAAAATTAGCATTTAATAATTTAATTAATCTTTGGAGTGAAGGAAAGAGAACTTTTTTTTAAAAATAAAAATATGACCCAAGAGAATCATCCTTAACTGAAATTGAAAATGCCTTTAATGAAGCCCAAAACCATGCCTTTACTTCCTTTCAATTCTATTCGCTTCCATCCTACTTCTGCATGAAGCCATATTATCCTTCATATTCTTCAGCAATAGAATGGGCCAAGAATCCGCTTCATTTTGGCCCATCAGTTGCCAAAAAATGAGCAATTCAGGCGCGCGCCAATTTCTCAAATGCAATCGATTCAATTTGCCAGCATTTATTTTTCATTCCTATCCACTCTCCACATTACCCAGACCAAAGTCCACACGTTCAAATTTATAGGCAAAATGGGTCATATTAGCTAGTCAGACGCTAAGAGCCACGAGATTGCACTTTTCGTCTGGGCTGCAATTTTCTTTCTTCAAATTTGCAAAATAATTATGAAAAAAAATAGGAAAATATTATGGAATTTGGAGTTTAATTATTTATTAAGTCATTTTCTAGGGCTAAAATGGTTTGCGGTGTAAATTGTGCCTAGGCTATCACCCCTAGCAGGGCTGGGGCCGGAACTCAAAAAAATCGGAATTGGAATTGGCCTCGGAATCGGAATTTGAATTTTTTTCGGAATCGGAACGGAACTCAAACACCGGAATTCCGGCTTTCGGAATCGGAATTCGGAATTTTTCAAAAAAATTTGTAATCCATTAAAATTCTTTTTTTTATTTAATTGTGCGGGAAAATATGACAAAAATGTGAATGGTCAAAAGACATTAGGAGAAGAATAAGGCTGGATTAAAAAAATACAGATTGGGGGAATATTTGATTGAAGGTGATCGAGCGATTAGGCAAAAATTGGGAATAAAGTAGGACAAAGAGGAAAGGTCTTTAGGCATTTTTGGTATTTACAAATTTATTCAATTAAGTTATTATTATAAGGATTAACATGGCTGTGATGACAAAAATGTTTTAAATAATAATTTCCAAATAAATGCAAAAATAATTAAATTTGAATTCATTTTCCCTCTTCCATTTTCTCCTCTTCTTGAAGCGTGAAAACTTGATAATCTGGCAGAATATTCAACGAAACTTTAACATTTTGATCTATTGGATTATTCTTCTTGCTGAAAATATTTGTTTTAAAATTAATGAAAATGATTACCATTTATTTTCTGCATTCATTGGTTGCTTTTCAATTACGCGAGGCGCCGGCATTTGGCAATTCAAAAATGGCTCGGTTATGCCTGAATTGAAAAAATATCCGATTAACGAATTAGAGAGAAGGATTAGAAGAAAAGGATTATAGGTACTTTTTTTTTGAAAATTAATAATTATAATATAATTAATAATAGAATTTGGTCCAATAAACAGTAAATTATCATTTTGTACATTTTTAAAAATTTTAATAAATATTTATCCAAATTTTAATAATTCTATATAAATGCATAGCTTTTTAAAGGGAACTGTTTTTGATGAAATTATTTATAAAAAATCTAATATTATAATTTGAAGCTAATTTTCAATTTTCCTATTTCCATTATTATTTATTTTATATTAATTCAGAATCTCTTCAGAAACTTTAAAAAAATTATTTAAATTTTACCCAGTTCAGAATATCCTTTTTTGGCCATTTCACGCTCCTCAATTATTAGCCGAAAATATTCTTGACAATGCCAAAATGTTCTCAATTGCCAATAAAGAAATGGAATTAGGAAAAGCGTTGAAATTGTTAAAATTGTCAAGAGCGAGTGGCCCAATGGGTCATAGGATGGGAAAAATGCTTAAGGAAACTGTTTAAATTATCAAATTTAATTTTTAAATATAATAATCGGATAATTAAATTTATGTTTAATAGAATATTTAGATGCAATAATCTATTTTTAAAAATTATTAAAAATATATTGACTAGCATCAAGTTAAATTTTTAATTTGCCAACAGAAATTATTTCTAAAACAATTTCATGTATAGTAATTTTTCTCGATATTTTAGATTAATTCCACCTCCTTTAGCTTAAATAATTCCGCCTATTTTAATTCCGCCTGTTTGACTAAGTTTTAATAATTCCGCCTGGTTGACTAAGTTTTAATAATTCCGCCTGGTTGACTAAGTTTTAATAATTCCGCCTGGTTGACTAAGTTTTAATAATTCCGCCTGTTTGACTAAGTTTAATAATTCCGCCTGCTGGTTGACTAGGTTTTAATAATTCCGCCTGGTTGACTAAGTTTTAATAATTCCGCCTGTTTGATTAAGTTTAATAATTCCGTCTGCTGGTTGACTAGGTTTTAATAATTCCGTCTGGTTGACTAAGTTTTAATAATTCCGCCTGTTTGACTAAGTTTTAATAATTCCGCCTGTTTGACTAAGTTTTAATAATTCCGCCTGTTTGACTAAGTTTAATAATTCCGCCTGCTGGTTGACTAGGTTTTAATAATTCCGCCTGGTTGACTAAGTTTTAATAATTCCGCCTGGTTGACTAAGTTTTAATAATTCCGCCTGTTTGACTAAGTTTAATAATTCCGCCTGCTGGTTGACTAGGTTTTAATAATTCCGCCTGGTTGACTAAGTTTTAATAATTCCGCCTGTTTGATTAAGTTTAATAATTCCGTCTGCTGGTTGACTAGGTTTTAATAATTCCGCCTGGTTGACTAAGTTTTAATAATTCCGCCTGTTTGACTAAGTTTTAATAATTCCGCCTGTTTGACTAAGTTTTAATAATTCCGCCTGTTTGACTAAGTTTTAATAATTCCGCCTGTTTGACTAAGTTTTAATAATTCCGCCTGTTTGACTAAGTTTTAATAATTCCGCCTGTTTGACTAAGTTTTAATAATTCCGCCTGTTTGACTAAGTTTTAATAATTCCGCCTGTTTGACTAAGTTTTAATAATTCCGCCTGTTTGACTAAGTTTTAATAATTCCGCCTGTTTGACTAAGTTTTAATAATTCCGCCTGTTAGACTAAGTTTTAATAATTCCGCCTGGTTGACTAAGTTTTAATAATTCCGCCTGGTTGACTAAGTTTTAATAATTCCGCCTGTTTGACTAAGTTTTAATAATTCCGCCTGTTTGACTAAGTTTTAATAATTCCGCCTGGTTGACTAAGTTTTAATAATTCCGCCTGTTTGACTAAGTTTTAATAATTCCGCCTGTTTGACTAAGTTTTAATAATTCCGCCTGGTTGACTAAGTTTTAATAATTCCGCCTGGTTGACTAAGTTTTAATAATTCCGCCTGGTTGACTAAGTTTTAATAATTCCGCCTGTTTGACTAAGTTTTAATAATTCCGCCTGTTTGACTAAGTTGTAATAATTCCGCCTGGTTGACTAAGTTTTAATAATTCCGCCTGGTTGACTAAGTTTTAATAATTCCGCCTGTTTGACTAAGTTTTAATAATTCCGCCTGGTTGACTAAGTTTTAATTCCGCCTCTTTTCAACTTTTAGAGTAATTCCGTCTATTTTAATTTAGATCGATTCCACTTTTTTTTTTAAATTCAATTTCAAATTTATTATTCCATTAATTAAGCACATATCCTTACATTCCATCATTGCGCCCATTAAATCTGGCGTCATAAATGGGATAACCACAAGGCTCATCAAAATAGTTGGACAAATTGACAGCGAAAATATCTTCATTGCAAAAATAAAATTATAGAATATTATGAATCATTATCATCATAATATATTAATATGGTGTACTCACAATAAGCATTAATAATGGCTTCAACATCGCTGGATGTTCATTTGCAATTGCATAGAAGGCGAGGACGAAAATTGTTGCCAAAAATGGCCAAAATGGAAGGGAAATTGGCCAACAAATAAGCAAAAACATCGTCGTCAAAATAATATCGAACAGTAGAAAGCATTTTGATAAAGTCTGATTAAATTAAAATATTGGTCAAATTTTAATAAAAAATAATAAAAATGTTTTAAATTAAATATTCTATTAATTTTTGATAAATAAGCAGACGCACCGTAACATGACAATGGCAGCATTGTTGATAATTGTCTAATGTATCATCATTGTTTCCATCTTCATTCAAATCCCGATAATTGGCCATTCCGTCGGGCGCAAGCAATGCTTTCACATATTCGGCACCCATCATTCATCAGAGAATGTAAATGAATGCACTCACTCCCCCATCAGTGGAAACAAAATTCCCCGAATATGCATATTTTTAATGGAAAGATGGATTAACTTGTTTTGGGCGAAAGCTGAATATATGAATAGATCTTAATCTCGGCAGAATGCGTTTTCATGTTAAAAACTGGCTTGGTGAAGGTAAAATTAAAGTGAAAATTTTTTAAGAATCAAATAAATCCCATTTTATTATAATATAATTGCAAGTGATTAATTTACCCAAAAAATAACTGAATTTACCTGGAATTTTTGTGTCGAAAATTTATATTTTTTGAGGTCATATGTAATTTGACTAAATTAGACTTTTTAAAAAACCCACCCTGCTTGCACCTAGCCCTAATAAGGCCTAAACAATGCAAGGCCCAAAACTTTACCCTAAACTCTAGTAATTAGTTATGTCCGAGGTTTTCAAAAATTTTTTGACTCATAGATTTCAGAAATTTCAGGTAAATTCAATGATTTTTTGGGTAAATTAATATTATTTCTATTAAGATTTATTTAATTTTTAAAACATTTATTTTAACATCATCATTTACAATATTATAAATAAATTACAATTATGTATTTTTTTTTCATTTTGACCTTGATATTGACGAAATAATAAATTTATGGCTGTTTTTGTGAAATCTACGAAAAATTTTAATCGCACCCAAAAAAACTTGTTTCTGGTTAAATTCCTTCAACAATTCCTTCAATATTATTTGATTTATGCCTCACATTTTTAATGTATTATCAACCCTATAAAAATGGAATCAAAAAGTTTTATTTTATCAAAACAATTGAAGATCTTTTAAATGAAAATATTTACCTTTCTCATTTTGTTCCTATTCTTGCTCTTCGAAATTGCCTTTGGAAAATTGGATGATGGTGGCAAATTTTTTAAATTTAAATTATTAATTTCGATGACAAAATAAAAAATAAATTATTTAAAAAAATTAAATATTTCAATCATTTTTAGCATGCAAAGAACCAAGTGACTGTGGAATTGGCGAAACTTGCGGTATTGGTACAAACATTTGCATTCCTCGACTTGGAGGCCGATGAACAAATAAAAAATGATAAAATGCGGAGATAAAAATAATTAAATATATCAACAACAAATAAATTTAAAATTTGTCTCATTTTAAAATTGATTTGCGCTTCATATATTTACGAGAATAAAATTTTTATTTATTAATTTTTGTTTTAAATATTCCATTCAAATGAGTAAAATTATATGTTAAAATGGTTAAAATCCTTCCTTTTTGAAAGCATGAATTACCGTAAAA
This sequence comes from Pratylenchus scribneri, assembly GCA_030063045.1. Taxonomy (NCBI): domain Eukaryota; kingdom Metazoa; phylum Nematoda; class Chromadorea; order Rhabditida; family Pratylenchidae; genus Pratylenchus; species Pratylenchus scribneri. The sequence goes on along the minus strand of JAQSEB010000001.1, from coordinate 3,685,219 downwards.
CTTCTATTTAAAGCCCATGCTCTATTTGAAGCCCAACCTTCTATTAGAAGCCTATCCCAAAAAAAATTTTTTCAATTTTACTCTTTTAAATTTTATAAACACATTTTAAATGATAAAAAACATGTTGCAAATTTTAAAAACATGTCAAAAAATGTTTTTGGGCAAAAAAATTATAAAATTTTTTAAATCGTAAAAACTTGTTGAAAAAATGTTTGGAATAGTAAAAATATGTTGTAAGTTTTAAAAAGATGATGAAAAAACTTTCTATAAATACATATATTGAATCAGTTAGTCTTTAAAAATTGCAAACATTGTTGTAAAAAACATTTTGAATGTTAAAAACATGTTGTAAATTCCTAAAACCACAAAATTCAAAAAAATGACCAAAAATTGTCCCGAATTTTGTATTAAAAAAGAATTACAATTGCCTTCACCCTTCAATAATTTTAATATAAAAATTTGTAACTATTTATCAATTAAAGAAGTTTAAGTATTTGATCAATGATTTTGAATTTTCATTTTCACTTAATTGGATGGGATAATATGAAACAAATTTTTCCAAGATTTTACAAAGCTAAATTCAAAGCAATTTTATTAATTATTTCCTACTCCATTTTGTACATTTTGCCGCTGATTCATTTCATTTGCTTTCATTTTTCATTTTATTCCTCTAGTCATTCCATATCCATTATGAATCAATTCATCATTTCATTTTTAATTTTTTTTTTCAATTTTACTTGTGAATTTATCATTGGATTTTCCAGAGAAAGGGAAGGGAGGAATATAAAATTTAAATTAATCATCAAACCAAAAGCCACATTCGTTCCGTCATTTTTCATTCATTTCATTTTTATTTCCATCATCAACCAATTAAAATTAAACTATTATTTTTTAGTGAAAATTTCCCTTACTTCCAGAAAATGCCATTATTTGCATTTTATATTGGTAAACGCAAACCAATTGTGAGCTCTGGATGTCGTGGAAATTGTGCCGCTTATGGATGGTCAACACCTCCTCCAATGCATTGGGGCGGTGGTGGTGGACAGCAATGGCCGGGTGCACTTTTATTAATTAAATTTTTTATCCCATTTTTTGCAGTTCCACCCAATTGGCCATTGCCTCAGCCTCAGCCATGTGCCCTCCACCAATATCCGCCACCGCCGTATCAATCTGGCCAAAGTTATCCAGGCCCTCTGGGCCAATCCAATGGTAATTTTCAATTATACTAATTTTAAATTATTCCCCTTTCCCCCATTTTTGCAGTTCCACCCAATTGGCCATTGCATCAGCCTCAGCCATGTGCCTACCATCAATATCCCCCAGCGCCATATCATTCTGGCCAAGGCTATCAATATCCATGCACTCCGGGCCATCAACTGTCCAATGGTATTTCAATTACTATATTAATTTTAAATTATTCATTCCCCTTCCCCATTTTTTTGCAATTCCACCCAATTGGACATTGCCCCAGTTTCCTTGCCAGTCATGTGCCTATGCCTACCCACAATATCCACCACCACCACCGCAGTATCAACCTTGAATTCCTCGACTTAGAGCTTGGAGAACGATGAAAAGACGAATATGATAAAATCATAGATGATATGAATAAATATATTATCAACAAATAAATTTTTTATTTAATGTATTTAAAAATCAATTTTTCCTTCAAATACCTTCCTTCTTAAAATAATCACCTACGAGCTACCTAATATTTAGTTTCATTTATAATTATTTTAATAAATTAATCAAAATTTGACCAATATTTTTGAACGGAATTAATATAGCATTAAATTTCTTTTAATTCCCCACCTTCGATTTTGAGGATAGCTCCCCTTTATTAGGTGAACTTTAAAATTTTTTTTGCATTTTATTAATTCCCTAAACAGCTTTAAAAAATCTAACTATAATTTGTTTAAAAATATCCACAATTTAAGGAGTTAGTCCCCCATTTTTCTCAATTTTTGAGAGATTGAAATAAGAATTAGATAAATCAAATCAGACAAAAAATAAGGAAGTAAATTCTGCGATCACTAAGTAAAGTGCATTCTGATCATATTTCATATGTGGGACAAAATTCATATCAAAAAGGGAAGTAAAATTCTTCTTTGATCATCCCAGCAAAGGGCATTTTTGATCATATGTAGTGGAGTGGGGTATTATATTGTTGTCTGGAAAAAGGAAGTGAATTGCATTTTGCATTGTACCACTGAAAGAAAGGGCATAATTTGGATGGAAGAATTGATTTTGATAGTCTAATTGTAAGGGTACTTTTGAAAATATTGATTTATTGGCCAGACAATTTTTGGAAGTATTGGCCAGACAATTTTGCTATTATAAAAGGATGGAGGGAGGATTGGATTGATCCATTCATTGAATGCCTAAGGCAAATTTAAAATTTCTAATTTAATCACTTCAGTAAATTCTGGAAAAACCTATTCATTAAAATTAAAAAAATTCAGAATTATATATTTTAATTAATTAATTCCAAAATGAATTTTCTAAAATTTATTTTGCCAATTTTCGTCATTTTACATTGCTATTTTTTTGTTGAATCCACTAATGTGCTGAGTTTGACTAAAGCGCAAAAACTCATCGACCTTTTAGGACACAATTATGAGGAGGTTTAAAAATAAATTTATTTAATAAATTAAATTATTTAAAATTAATTTAAATTTAAATATTTACTTTTGTCTTTTCAGAGTTGAAGAATTTTTGGTAAAATTAAAAATTTATTATCAATTTAAAAAAAATATATTCAAAAAAAAATTCCAGAAATCTGCTGAAACAGTCAAAATGAAAGATGAGCTGCTAAAAGCTTTTGGGGCTAAGAAATCGCATCATTTACAAGATTTTTTACAATCTTCGCTAGAAATTTTGGATGAAATGGGAGGAATTTTGGGACCAATTCAAGAGGAAATGAAAAAATTCGAATTGTCTGAAGATGAAAAATTCCATTTTATTCTCTCTCAAGTTTATCCATTTGGCCGCCTTTTGATCATAAAATTTTTGCGGAATGAAGACAAAACAATGGAACTATTGGCAGAACATCAAAAACAATGGGATATTGTGAAATATATGGAAAAATTGGAAATATTCGATAAAAATTCGGTCAAATTGTTGAAATGGTTGCAAATGGACAAAAAATTCAAAGGACAATCTGTGGGAACTTTTATTACAAAAAAAAGAAATTAAAATTATTTAAGATATATAAGTTAAATTAGCATTCATTATTTAAGAGATTTATAAAATGGTACTCTACTTATAATTAAAAATATCAAAAATATTTTCAAAATTATATTTTAAAATTAATTTGGCTAATGTAAATTAATTAATAGGGCTGGAAATTTTATTGATATTAATATTTTGTTTGCGAAATTAAATCAATGTTTTTGTTGATTTGGATTAATTTTATGTCAATATTGATTAATATTTTAATAATTTTTTTCCATATTCGTCATTATTTTGAAGAAATTTTTAGAAATGAAATGAAAATTTTTGGAAAAATTTTAAACTTTATTTTAAAAAATTTTTGAAAATTTTTAAAAATTTTCTGAAAAATAAAAATTTTTGAAAAATTTCATGCAGGCTAGATAACGTTTTTTTGAAAATTTTCATAAATATTTCAGGATTTTTAATCAATATAATCGTAGCATATTAATTAGTTTAAAAAATTTGGCAAAAATAATTATTCAACATTTTTAGCAATTGTGGAATATTCATGCCATACAAAAGGAGATCACTGATTTTTCGGTAACTTTAAAAAGCGCAGAGGAAAAATGTGAAACATGGTACACAGTGGATAGTGAGTATTTCGTATAATTAAATAAAATAAAATAATAAATTATTTCAGAGAAGAAAAAGGAATTTGAGCCAATTTTATTGGTCAATGCAGAAGCCACTGAATTATTTCAAATTTTTAATAGCAAAAAATTTGACATTTTGAAAGAGAGCAACGAGGCTGAAGCATTCAAAAATTATTTCCATAAAAATTCTTTAAAAAATAATGAATCAATGAAAGCGGTTGACTTAGTCATTGAAAAAGTAAATTTTATTTCTTTAAATATTGGCAACCTGAATCTATATTTTTTAATATTTTTAGAAAGGGCATACTGATAATGTTTCCTATTTGATTTTTCGAATGAATTAATTTTATAAAAATTGAAATTATCCAAAATAATTCATTTTAAATTGAAATTTAAAAATATTTTTTAAATAAATATTTTACTAATTTTAATTAAATTTTTAAGACAACCACCGCAATTGAGGAGGTAAATTTGGTTTTGTTGAAATCGTCAAAAGATAATGAAATCAGCGCTGAACCAGGCCAAGGTCTTTTGACCTATCAGGAACAGAACATTGTCTTTTTGGCCGTTTTCTACAAATTCGCATTGGGCCTTCTCGAACAAATGCTTCCAAAAAAAGTTGCCGCGCAAAAATCAAATGCCAATATTAAAATTCCATCGACGAAACCAAAGGAAAGAAGAAGAAAAAGATTCGCAGTACCGGACAAACAAATTCACCAAATTCAAAATTTAAGAGAGACAAAACGGAAATTAATGGTCAAAGGCGAAACTCATGAATTAAAAGTAAATGCCGGATTTGAATCATACCAAGTGGAATTCGAGAAACGCTTCAAAATGCTACGTGAAGAAATTGGCAAAATCACTAATTTCAAGGTAAAATTTTTGTAAAATATTTTATTTATTTGCTAATTTCAGGGTGGCGTGGAATGCTTGGATAGCATGGATTATTCCACTTATTTTAAAGTTGTTCAGAATGGTTTAGTTAGATTTGCGACCCATGCATTCCGTAATTTTAAAAAAGGACGAATTTGAAAAATGTAATGAAAATCGAAAAGCAGAAAAAATTAAGACTGAAATTTGAAATTCAGAAAAATTTTTTGTGATGTTGAAGTGTTTAAATTTGTATATTTTTTAAATGTTGATAAAAAATTACTTTATTCTATTTTTTTAGTTATTTAATATGAGAAAAATTTTTTCAACAAATTATATTCCTTTTGTCGATAAACTTTTAACAGTTTACGAAACGATTTTCAACTGGCAAATCAATTAACCTAGCATTTTTGTAGAGCTCATTGAGTCGCATAGATCATATATAATTTTTCGATTTTGTCACAAATTGAATTAGTTAAACCACTTAAACTCTTTTAGGTTTTTAGTTTTAAATTTAAACCTATTTTGTTTCAGGCCAAATCAGACAAATTATAAGAGAGTCGACGCTTCTCAGTAAGCTCAATAAAATTTTAAATGATTTTTCATATGAAACTCGCTTCCTTCCTAAACCATTATAGATTTGTCCAAAAAGGTGATTTTTGTTGCAAAGAAGTTAATTTATTAAAAGGCACCAATTTAAAATTTAATTATTTCGATTTTTGTTTTCGTAATTGGCTAAACTATATTTCATTTTTTAAATTAAATATTTTATCCCGCAAAAATTACAATAATAACTCAAATTTTAAAAAATTTCAAAAATATTTCACAACATTTTCGGTTAAAATTTCTCATCTTCCAAATTCTCTTGTCTGAAAACCATTGTTGTTAGGAAGTCGACGAATCTTTCTTGATATTTTGGGGGTTCTATAATTGTAATTGGAGACTGAAAAATAGACAAAATTTAATTAAAAAATATATAAATTATATTAAAAAATTTTTTCCCTTACATGTTCAGTCAATTGCTTTTTTCCCTTGTTTTGGTCATTATTTTGTGGAAATACAGAAGGAGGTTGCTAAAATAAAAATTTTATTTAAATAATTATGTTTATTCGTGCAAACGTCGATTTTACTGCCAGTTTTCCTCAATAATTTCCCAACTGAAACTTTCGCATTTTTATAGATTGATTCCGCCAATTTTCCTCCATTATATGCTTGGAATATGTCGATTATGCCAATGTAAATGCGAATTTCACGTCGATTTTCCCAATCTTCATCTTCATGAATGCTTTCAGTATCACTGTCACTTTCACTCAAATATCCACCTTCCTCATTTTTTACTTCCCTTTGGCTGATTTCAGATTTTTGTTTCTGCATTTTCACTCGGTCTTTTTTCCAAATTTCTCGATTTGGTGAACAATTTGTACAATGTGCCGGAATACCATACTTTAATCTGGAAAAAACAATCTTTTTTTTATAATAAATCGAAAATAAATGTAAATTATTATTAATTTGTTGTTATGATAAATGAATCCCAGATGAGAATAATTTTTGAATTCTGTCGAAATTTCCACGTGAAAATATATAGCAAAAACAAAAATATATATCTGTAGAACAGAGCATTAATGAAATATTTATTTATACTAACAAGTAATTAATTTAATTCTAATTGTCATTTTTGCATCATTTTTTTTCAAATCGGACTAATTTTTTTTCTATCAAAAAAATTGAAAAATAAATTAAAATTCACTTCTCTTTATTTTCTGCATTTGCTGCTGCATTCCTTTTATTATCAACAAAATGTACACCAAGTAAAAGGCTATAATCGACGATGTTATGACTGGCAAGAAACTGTATGAAAAATTATTTATTTATTAAATTAATTAAAATTAAAATGTATATTTCAAAGGCACCTCACTATCTGCTTCTAAAACTTCTTTAATTTTTTGCCAATTTTTTGCACTAATTTGAATGCCATTCCGGAAAAATCCATGCAGATTATTTTGTTTATGTTCAATAAAATTCAAATCCATCCAAATTGGTTCCTCATTTTTCGCTATTTTTTCATCAGCCTCTTTAATTGAAAGGAGTCTATTATAGGATGATGCCTTCAGGTCAAATTTATAATTGATATCCGGCAAAACATTTGGGAAAATGCCATTTTGGATTGTGATCAGTTGAGTTGATTCATTTTTTTCCTGTTATTTTATTTTTTAAAAGATCAAAAAATAAATAATTTGGATTCTTAAATAGATAAAGAGTTGGTACATGCAAATGTAGGCGATTCCTAGACAGTGCGAAAATGAGCTAATTTGAATTAAATTTAAAATTAGAAAAAATTGTTTATAAAATAATATAATTTGTTTTTATTTCACCCAAACATTTTATGTTTTTGTTTTCCAAACATTTTAATGTTTTTGTTTTCCAAACATTTTAATGTTTTTGTTTTCCAAACATTTTAATGTTTTTGTTTTCCAAACATTTTAATGTTTTTGTTTTCCAAACATTTTAATGTTTTTTTGTTTTCCAAACATTTTAATGTTTTTGTTTTCCAAACATTTTAATGTTTTTGTTTTCCAAACATTTTAATGTTTTTTTGTTTTCCAAACATTTTAATGTTTTTGTTTTCCAAACATTTTAATGTTTTTGTTTTCCAAACATTTTAATGTTTTTGTTTTCCAAACATTTTAATGTTTTTGTTTTCCAAACATTTTAATGTTTTTTTGTTTTCCAAACATTTTAATGTTTTTGTTTTCCAAACATTTTAATGTTTTTGTTTTCCAAACATTTTAATGTTTTTGTTTTCCAAACATTTTAATGTTTTTTTGTTTTCCAAACATTTTAATGTTTTTATTATTCCAAACATTTTAATGTTTTTATTATTCCAAACATTTTTTATTATTCCAAACATTATTTGTTTTGTTATTGCAAACTTTTTTATTTTTTTTACAAACATTTAGTGTTTTTGTTTTTAAAATAATGTGTTTTTTCCTAATATTTTAATTTTAAATCAAAATTTAAATAAGCATTTACACCGTTTTCGGCCAAATTTGCATTTGTATTGTTTAAGAAAGTCTAGCATCAAAATTTTTGAAATAATTTTTTTTCCTTCAGTATCCAAATTAACCTGAAAAGCAAATAAACCATAGAATTTTGGCAACAATGTTGTCATCAAGGATTCACAATTTTTGCCTTCAATGTTCCCTTCTTGCATCATATACTGAAAATAATATGCAAATCCGCCCTTATATCCCTTTGTCGAGGAATAATCTTTTCCGCTCCAGAATTGAAGATTCCCATCTTTTTGCATATTGAAGAAGAAATCTTTCTCCAAAATACTATCCAAAAGGTATTTCGATTCCATTTGAACCGATTTTAGGAACATTTGTTTATCCCGTGATGTGACCATCCATGATTTGGATTTGGCCGGATTCTCAAAACCGTCTAAATTCTTAGCAGTCAAAGAAATCAACAAATCTTCCGCCTTCAATCCAAATTTAGTCCACAATTGGGTGAATTCATCAGGAAAGAATAAAGTGAATTTAAAGTCCGCCTTATATTCATGCGGATAAATTGGGTCTGATCTGATTGTGAAATAGGGAATATTATTTATTGTATTTTTCCTATAATGCGCTATATTTTAAAGACTGAGCTTTAATTAATATTTTTTATATTAATATTTTTTAAATTTGAGATTGAACCTTTTAAACCATCTTTCCACCCTTTTCACTGCTAGAACATTTTCCATATGTTCTATCCATTCCTTGAGGCCAAATTGGCCAACCGATTTCCATCCATTATCATCATTGTTATCTTTTTTGTTAATATGATTGCAAAAATATGCTCGAAGGGCAAAACGGATTGCACTTTTATAGCTAATCCCCGCTGTAACTTTTTCTGAATCCGTTCCATCATTTTTGTTGGCACCAATTTGGCCACCTTTCTTTTTCGCCTCCCTTTTTTCCATTGATTCAGTTCCTTGTTGACCCTCAGTAGGGTTATCCTTTTCATCAGATCCCCCCTTTGGCCCATTGGATGAGCTGCCCAAATTTTGAATTGAATTTGGATGGCACAAACGTTGAATAGTTTTTTTGCATTCAATTAATTTTTTCGCAAATTTTTTTTTTATATTATCTTCGAAAATTTTTTGTATTATTTTCCCTCCTTTTCGAGCATTAAGAAACTTCTGAATTCTGGACCCGGCAAATTTTCTTTTGAAATTTTCTATCATCGATTCATGCCTTCTGTTCGTCTCTTCTTCCTTTAAATTAAATGATTAAGCTGAATGCTAAATTTCTTATCTACCCCTAATTTTGATATTAAATTTTGGATAAGAGATTATTAACTCCGATTAGGCACATTTCAACTGCCATAAGCTCATCCTATACTATATATAAATTTTGTAATTTTTAATACATTTTTATTTTTATCATCTTCAACTGCTGGAGTCAATGATTCACCCTCAACAGCCATTATTTCGATCCCATCACCCTCATCAGCTGGACATATTCCAGTCGGCAAACAATAATTGGGCATATCATGAATTTGAGCCTCAATTTTTGGTTGCTCATTTTCTTTCACATTATTTGTTGTTTCTTTCTTTGACTGCTTTGAATGGGAACGATTTAACAAATTTTTCATTCTTCTCCAAGCATTTTGCTTTTGTTCACTATTTATTTTTTGCCGAATTTGTTTTTCTGGTTCCATTTCAATTTCACCCATTTTTGGAGCGGCGACTACTGTTTTAATTGCCATTTGTTGAATCGCATTTTCGATGATGGGCGTACTTCTTTTTAGACAGCCATACTGACAAAGTTTTAAACCTGCTGGAGAATGGTTTAATATCATAAATATTCAATTAATGTTCAAAATTAATTTGATAATATGCTCAATTAAACGAATGAATTTTATATACATTTCGATGCGATATTGGTATGGGCATTGACATTTTGAGTGATGAACAAAATTAGAATTGTAAAACAAAACATTGTTGCTAAAAAATTGAATTTAAATTCAATTTTGACAATAAATTTGGCCAGAAAAATATGAATAAAGTTGACGATTCAAAATATTTGTGATTACTGATGAAAATGTAAATTTTTTCCCTGCCTTCACTCATCAGTCAAAGAAGCGGATTTATGGGGGACCATTTTTGGCCATCTCAAAAATATCCATTGGAAATCGATGATTGGATCAATCTACGAAAACAAGAGAAAGAGAAAATTGAGGGGAGAGAGAGATGATGGCCAAATCAGAGAGTGGATGGCCAAATCGAGAGAGTGGATGGCCAAATCGAGAGAGTGGATGGCCAAATCGAGAGAGGGATTTTTGGCCCAAAAATAGATGTAAGGTGTTTGGGATGACGGCAGAAGTGGATGGGCGCACAAGTCACCAAAGCTCATGGCCATATACGGGTAATGAAAAATGCACGTATTGATTGATCAGCATTCATGGGACCAATTTCCCCCGTGCACTTTCGTATTGATTGGGAAAAAGAAAAAAATATGACCAAAATTCCGTGATTCCGTCAGAATTTAATGTTAATTTTGTATTTTACTTGGAAAAGGACAATTAAAACAGATCTGCAATTTGATTTTTAGTAAGTAGCCATCTTCTTATTTTTTTGTCAAAAGTCTCGGATTTCTTTTTTTTACTTCATTTTTTAATCAGCTTGAAGCCTTTTTGTTGTAGCATTTGTTCCTTTGCAGTTGGATCCAACAATCTTAATATCAATATTTAAATTATTCATTAAATGAATTAAATTCACTGACAAATGCTCTCGGCAAAGCCAATGAATTCCATAGCGGCATAGTCCATTATCTAAGCCGGCCTTACCATGTTCCAGTTGTTTGTTACAAATTGAGCATTTATAGCAGGAATTGTGGACTGAAATATTGCAATGAAAATTATTTAATTAATTAATTAATTAAAATTATTTTATAAATTTAAAATTTTTATATTCTAAGAATTCAAATTTAACAATAAATTAAATTCTAATAACTATTCACATTTAATAGCTGAAATTAAATTTAGTAAAAGTGTAAAATTAATTTTCAAAATATTGAATTTTTTTTGAATCTAAATTAAATTGTGTATAATGTAATTTATAAAATATTAAAATTCTGTTGGAATTAAAAAAAAATAATTAACTGGTTTTCCTGTCCATGACCAACTTTTCGCCTTGCTTTATATCTTGCCCACATTTTTCACATTTTGCACTTTTTATCTCGCCAGGCTTAAAACTCAGACTGAAGTCCATATTGAATTCAAAAATTTACTAAATAAAAAATTAAGAAATTTGAAGTAGAATTATAAATTTATGAAAATTTGTTTCAGACAAAATTAAGGAATTTTCAAGCAGTCTTCAGTGGAATGAAATGTGGTGACAATTGTTTTTGTCGATTATTTTTGATCAGAGATAAAATAGAAATCAAAGACGACATATGACTTATTTTCCCACACTTTTTAATATGAACTTTTAAGAAAAAAGTTAAATATTAAAAAAAATATTTTCTAATTAAAAGAATTGGATAGTTAAATGTGAAATCAACAAAATAAAATGTATACAATTATTTTATAGGTAAAAATGTAATATATTATGATTAGGTAAATAACTTTTGGCAAATAAAATTTTTTAAATGGTAAAATCACCTTTCCTGGAATATTTAATGAATGTTTAATCATAAGATAGTTCCATTATTGCCATTTCCTTTCCAATATTTCTATTTCCATGAATTAAAACTAATTCGAACATATTTGGCCATTTTCGTGATTGAGTTGAGCCGTAAATTCAAAACATTGAATTGCGTGCAAATAAATATATTTCACTTTTTCTCTTATTTTATATATTAAATGTTCGTCGTTCATTTCACCTTCATAAATATTTCCGCTCATATGATTGGTTAAATATTATAGAAAATATTTCATATTAATATATTTCATTTCTTTCTTTGCACTTTTTATTTAATTAAATAAATCAAATCTCTGTACTCTTATTTAAATTAAATAAATTCAACTTCCTTTACCTTTCCTTATAAAATACTCCACCAATTTAATTAGCCAATATTTTGCACAAAGCCCAACAAAAATTCCCTATTAAGCAAAATAGTTTTTTTTCCATTTGCCTTTATTCCATATTGTCATCATAATTTAATCAACATGTTTTTTTGTGAATTAATTTGGGCCAGAGAATGAATGTTAGAGACAGGTGCCATGTCACCATTTTTCCCTTCCATTTTTCATATGAATTAATTTTCGGTACGGTTGATTTTTTTCTTGGAACAATTTTCACCTGTCCTTCTGCTACTCAATCAAACACATTTTAGTCAGAGCTCAGATTTATTAGTGACATTTCTAATTCAATTAGGCTCGACAAAAGTGTCCCAAGTCCAATTGTCTAATTTCGGTTCCCATTTTTTTATGATTATATAAGCACAAATTTTAAGATTTATCTGGCATTTTTATAATTTTTTTTAAGCTGAAGATGTGAATAATTTGCGTGTACCATTCTCTGGCAATGCCACACAACACTTATTAAAAGAACCAAAAATAAATGGAATTTTTTTTCATTTTTTTCTTTCAAATGCTAAATAAATTTAATTGATATTCATGGCGAGACATTTATATTCCTTGAGTATAATTTCATATTTACATTGGTAATTCCAAAATTTAATATCAAATAAAAGATTAATTGAGACCAAAATCTGATGGCAGTCATCGCTGGCTGAAAATTCAACACAAATTTGACTAATATAATTATGGGTAATTATTATTCATAATTGTTTAAGGCTTATTAAACTTTGATGCTTATCCAACCATTTTTTGATCCGTAGAATCCCCTTTCGCGCGAAATATATAAGTGCCAATTTTTTAACTAATAATTATAAATGGCCATAAATTCGGTATTTTGCTGTCCTTTTATTGGAAAATCAGCTATATAAAATAATAAATTATTAATTTTCTCTAATTTTAATCTATTCAATTCAATTAAATATATATCAAAATTAAGGTAATATTTTAAATTTATTCTCAAAAATGGCCACTTCAACATTTTTGTCTATATTCGACATTGTCACCAAAGTTTTTTCCGTCTTTTCCATGCTTATCTCCACTCCGATTTACATTTCCGTTTTGTGGTTCATTAATTCAAATGCCAAAAAGGCTCCATTCAATTCACCTTTTTATACATGCTTTACCGTCCTTGGCATTGTTGATTTAAGGTAATTTCAAATTTTGGTCATTTAAAATTAAATAAAATAAATAAATAAATTAAATTAAATTTTATTTTATTTTCCCCCATTAAAGTTGTTATTATTTGTACATGGTGAAAAAATTTCAATTCTGGGACTGGTCGATTGCATTTTTGATGCCACCGGATCAACCGAATTTTGCTTGCTCAATTGTTTATTTCTTAATTTGGTTCACGGGAATGGCCCAATGGCAGCTAAATATTTTAATTTCATTGAATCGTTTCTTCTCTTTGATGTTCCCAAAAATTTATAAAAAGGTTTAAAATTAAATTATTCTACAAATTTAAATATTAAATTAAATTTTAGTATTGGACCACAAATTTGAATCGTCTCTACATTTCCTCTATTTTCTTCCTTTGCGGCTCATTTACATTTCGAATCCTTTGGCTTCCAACATTTATTCAAAACACTCCGTTAATTGACGAAAATGGGAATAATATCACAAAATTGACTGGGCCAGTTTTCCAAGACTCTGCAAATGCAGTCAGTTTAATGTATACCATTTAATTCGGTAATTTCCGTTCAGAATTTTTACAATTCAATATGGAAAATTCACATTTATGCCATTTTATGCATTTGCATTTTCTGCTATATTCCAATGTTCGTGAAAATAAGAAGGCTGAATCTGACCAATAAAGACACAAAATTGCAGGTAAAATATATTTTAAAATGAATAAATGTTCACAAAATAGTGCGAAATTCAAATGTTGTACACTTTGATTTCATTGTTGATTGTCAATTTTCTTTACGTGACTTTTTTGGTCGCCCGGGATTATTTGATTGATCGCTACAAACAATTTGGATATTTTTCAAATTGGTTCCTGTACATTTTGGCGGATATTTACGATCTTCATAATCCATATAATTTGTTGATTACTTCCAGAAGAGTTCGTTGGGTAAGTTTAAATAATAAATTAATATTAATTATAATTTTCAGAACACATTTCCATGGACTTTGATTCAATTCTTTAGGAAAAAACAACAAATTCCATTAAATCAAATGTTGGCGGCAGCAAATCAAAATTTACCGCAAGCAATTCCAAGCCCAATAAATCGAGGTGGTGGAGTCCGTGTCCATCCATCCTCGACGCAGACACTTCATTCTACATAATTTTCCATGTATAATTATTATTATTAGTATATTTGATTGTGAATAAATGAAATTTCTTTTTTGGATATTAATTTTTTAAATTTTAATTAAAATGATACATTTAAAATAAAACTCTACTTATTAAATATTAATTGTTTTTACTATATATATGATTATTGATTATATTGGACAAATCAAATGAATGTTTTACTTTATTTAAAATATATTTGTTCTCATACTATATTAACAAAATTCCATCTCATTTAAAAATATTAAAAATTGAAATAAGGATGCAAATTATCAATGATATAAAATTCAATTTGACAATATCTAATTTTAATTTAACAATCAAATATTGCCCAACAGAATCCCATCTTTCGTCTAGCAATTTATATTGATCATTCCATTTAGCCAATGATGATTCATTGAATTTAAAAGGATTCAAATTCACAAATAAAATTCGTTTGGAATGAAAAAAAATATAAATTTACTTTCATATAAATCGGCTGCCCACTTTCTTTCTCCTAAAATATAATTTTTATTATTTTTATTTTTAATTATTCAATTATTTTCATTCATCCATCCAATCAACATCGAGCATCAACATTTATTTTCACATATTTTTTTATTATTAATACTCTGCCAAAAACAATGTCCTACATTCATTTTATGATTATTATTTGCTTCATGCTAATTGTTGCCTTTCAAATTGTCTCTCCTTGGTGTGCCCTTTGGGTGGAAAATAATGGAAAAATAGCGCGCTTTGCTGTGCTTCTTGATGACCTGCCGCCTCATCAATGCAAACGACCATGTTTTGATCCACCAGATGCTGGCCAAACTTTCTCATGCACTTGGCGTTAGTTTAATTATAATTGGAATATTTATTGATTCACTATTCTACATTTCAAAGATAAAAAACTTTTTGAATTTACTTGTACAATGCGAGTCCGACCCGATGGTAAAGAATTCGTTTTGACCAAAGGAAGTGTTTGCCCCGATTTGAATGGTAAAGCCCACACCATCACTGATGAAGATGATGTGATTGGTGAAGTTGATTGCAATGGAATTGGTTCAGCAAATCCAAATGTATGTGCACAAATTTGAGTAAAAGAAATTTTTTATTTTTTAAGAATTTTAGGTGATTTTCTTATTGATGTTCATGGGCGGATCATTTGCATTGTTGATTATTTTGACCGATGGAGGACATTTTGGGGGAAGTGGCGGCATTCTTTGATGGAGAGAAAGACGGAAAGAAAACGAAAGAAGATGAAAGAAAGATTGATTTTATATAAATTAATTGATGAATATGAATTTAATAATTATTATTTTATTGACCATATAAAGCATAATTATTTGAATTTTATGATATATCTTGGGCTATCGGAAAAAATAATATTTAATAAAACTATCACATAATTTAGAAAATAATTTTAAAATCATAGCTCTGGATATATTACATTACAATTACATTACAAGTTCATTCATAATTTTAAAATCCATTTGGAATAAAAATTTTTCAAGAAAACTATTTTTATAGTTTTTAAGCATTATTCGCAATTGGAAACAAAATGCAATAATTTTCATGATTTCATATTGTATTAATTCCAATAAAAATAAAGTCATTATTTGTACTCAATAAAATGTCGTGGGAAATGTTTTGATTATTTATAATGAACTTTCATCAAAAAAATAAATTATTCACAGAAAATGTAAAAGTTAAGCTTTTGGGTTTTGTGAAATATAAATTTTCAACAAAAAAGTTGAACTTACAATTCAAATTTTAAGGAAAAAAATAAACTAAATTTCAAAATTTTTTGCGAAATAAATTTGTAAATTATAATCAATGAAAGTTTTAAAAAATTCTTTAATATTTTTTATTTTATTGATATTAATTACTTTTTTTCAAAAAATTTTAAATTCCATATTTATATTTAATTTTTTTCTTTTGCACTTAAACTTCAATTTTTCAATTATAATTTTAATGCAAAATTAGCGAGTAATTGAATTAAAAAATTATTTAAGAATTATTTTCTACAATAAATTCTGGGAAATTTATTATATCAGCCGAAATAAGAAGGAGCTGTCGCCAGTTTCCAAATTTATTTAAATTAATTTTATAATTACAATTTTTAAGAATAACAATTGCCTAATGTAATTAATGGATTGGTGATTATTTAAAGCTTACTAAATATGTAAGCTAGACTTGCTTAATAGATTTTTTCAATAAAAATAATTAAAAATAAACAAATTTTATCATTCATAGTAAAATAGCAAAATTCAATCATATAATGGATTTGTGATTATTCAATGTGAATTAGAATTGAATTGATGTCCCGTACTCAATTTGAGAGTTTCATCCTTGTGCGCCATTTCGGATCAACAATTCAACAATGTCACCAATGTCCTTGTAGTCATCTTCATGGTAGAGTGCACACTCATATGGACTCCATCCGGCACGATCACGCAGATTCACATCCGCCCCATGCTTGATCAGGAATTCGGCCATTTCATAATGGCCATGGTCAATGGCCAAATTCAATGGAGTCTGACCCGATGCATTCTGATGGGAATAAGAACATAAATAAAATTCAGAAAAATAATTTTTAATTAATTTCAAATAAATTTTAAATTTTTTGACTTAATAAATAGAATAGCCTACCCATTCATTGACATACAAATTGTCACACCATTCCTTGGCACGCTCAAGATTCCCATCTTTGGCGGCGTCGTGCAAAGGATATTCCATGTTGATCAATGCAGCAGAATAATTAATTAGATGAATGAATTAGTAATTGAACTTAAAAAGTAGATTTTTTATTAAATAATTTTAATTATAAAAAATTTTATGAAAATTATTGGCATCATTCGCATTTTCTCGGCTCTCAATAGACATTTTTGAATTTATAAATTCTATTTGGATAATTAGTAAAAAATTAAGCATAACGAAAATGAAGGCGCATGGAATGAAAAATTTCTAACTCTAAGAATGAACATTGAACAAAATAATAAACTTATTTCATTTCTTAAATAGATTTTTAGTTTGTAGGCCCAGATGATTCATTTTGAAATTGCATTAAAAATAAAATATAAAAATGATGTGGATTGACCTAGCAGTACAGGAAAATGAAAATCTGTGAAGAATAAGCCCAAAATGAATTGATTGGCCCCAAAAGAGACTGTTTATATTTAAAAAACTTTGTAGGAAAATGATTCATTTGAAAATTAGCAGTAAACGTGTTTATGAGCGCAGCAGCAGGAAAATGGAAATCTAGGGGGAACATCTGGCTCAAAGTCAATTTGAATGGCCCTAAAGAGGGATGTTTATATTTACAACGAATGAAATGACATTTAAAGAAATGATGACTAACGGTTTGGATGGATTAACGGACCAAAAAATGCTTTGAAGGAAATGAAAACAAATTTCTTAACCGGACAAAATTTTGAAATTTTAAGAATGATGGAGGAAATTGGATGGAATTAAACAATTTTAATATATTTTTATTTCATTTTAAGGAACAAATCTCAAATTTTTGTCAACTCATCGATCAATCGGCCAATGCCATCATTTCGAATTGGATCAACGGTGGGAATGCACATTTCATTTTCAATTTTTGCCAAATGTTCCTTTGCTTCTTGATCCGCCAAAGAAAAAGTATTCAATGAAATGCCAATGACACGAACCTAATAAATAAATTAAAAACAGAGGAAATGGGCATAAGTTGATATTGCCTCCGGATTGATGATTCGGCAAAGTTCAAGGGAAATTTGCCACAATTTATCCAAAGGTTGAATTGGAAGACCAAGCAGGGAATTTTGACGTACAACATCGTGGCAAATGATTAAAGCATCCGGCTGGGCCCCATACATTAGGGCGATTGTGGAGGGAGAGAAATATGGGTGAAAAATGCTGGCTTGACCTTCCACCTGTGTTTAATTAAAATTAAAATAAATATTAAATTTTTATTTAACCAAATCCCAATGGTCCGGATCGTTTGCCGGAGTCAAACATTCCACTGTGCCAACCATATAATCGCCGGCAATTGCATCGTGTGCAATTCCTTTGTAAAATTTGGATGTAATTTAGAAAATGTAAATTTAGAAACAAGATAATTTATGATGAAAACAGTTAAAAGGCAAATTTAGCATTTTTTTCTTTTGCATAACTTCCATTTCCATATATTTTTACCTCCGCCTGAAATGAGTACGCCAATTTGGCCCGTTGCTCTAAATGTGGCCTTCAATCCTCGTTTCAACATTTCCCTTTCCATGGCCAACATTGTGGTCATTTTCCCAACACAAATGTCCGTCCCAATTGCCAAACATCGTTTGCCGGAACGGCGTCTGAAAAAAAATATGGAAAATATTGCCAAAAAATATGGTCAAAATTTTTAAAAATTTTTCCCTTTTTAAACAATTTGCTATTTTAATTTTTTATAATTGCTTTCTATCATTTTTAAATTTTTATTTTTATTAAATTGCTGTAATTATTGATCTTACTTTCCAAACATTGTTTTGTTCAATTCATAATATTTCATTGCTGTTTCCGGGAATTTCAAGTTGGGATAACGCAAATCAATTAGACGAGCCCCGGATTGCTTTGCCGCCTCAAGCAATGCTGGAATTTCCGTTAATCTTTCATAGGCACCCGAAACAATATCCAATCCTAATGAAGCTGCTAAAATATTCAAAATTTAATTAAAATTTTTTTGCAAATTACCTTTGACAAATATTGGCACCCAATTTGATGGAATGCTATCGGCAAAATTCATTGAGCCCAAAATCAGTGATTTTGCCCCTTTTTGCATTGCTTCTTCCAAACTCAACTCGGGCAGAGACAAAAGGCCATCCCATGAATTCGATCCATCCAAACGGATTTGGCCAATACATAATTCTGGCAAAAAGTTTCAATTAATTTATATTAAATTTAACACTAGATTTTTTATTGTTTCGATTGTGATTTATTTCTTTAATTATTTTTTTTATTATTCATCTGATTTAAATTAAATTTATGAAAACCTGGACGCCAATAAAAAAGGCCGGTTGCTGTTTTGGCACGTTGGCGAATTTCTTGTTCACCCAAAAATATCAAATAAGGCGATCGAATGTTGAATTTGGCTGCCTCAATTAATTCAAGAAGTTCCTTTGTTTCATTCATTATTAAAAATGGAAGAAAATAATTTGAAAAATATAAAGGACAATTTCTTTTTAATAAAATGTGCCTTATTTTTTTACACTTATTAAATTGATAGGAATTTTGATCAAATAAATTTAGATGATTCAATGAAGAAATTCAAATCAAATGATAAATTTGATGGATTACACAAAAAATGCACTCTCGATAAACAAAATAACAAAACAATAGGCCGATATTGCCAGTAAAGGAAAAAATAATTTTAAAATTTGACTCTCTACTGTAGTAAATATTTTTATTTTTTATTGATGGAGATTAAATTCAAATAAAATTTGTGACAAATTGAAGTTAAGAATAAATTAGTCTGTTTAGTTAGAATAATTCTGCCTGGTTAAGAATAATTCCGCCTGGTTAAGAATAATTCCGTTTGTTTTAAGAATAATTCCGCGTTTTTTTAATTTTTTCGAATTTGACTTTTGCGTCAAGCAAAAATATAGAGAGAGAGATCAAATTCAACTTTATGAAAAATGGAATGATTAGATACTTTCATTTTTGTCCATTTAGTAGAAGAATATAATTATGCTTGATGATTGGCATTTATTGACAAAATTGTATAATTTTTCTAATTTTAATTAAATTGTCTCATTTTCCTGTATCTTCAATTTTCCATCAACATCAATTATCCAAATACATCCTTCTAACATATTTATGTTATGAAGAATAAATTCGTGAAATAATACCAATTTTATCAATGATGTTTTCAAAATGACATCAGATACTTTTGTGTTTTGTCCTGTTTTTCTGGCCAATAATAAATGCCGTCATTGTGGCTCGCGCGCCCGATTTACTTCTATTTACTCTAATTTCTCTGTTTATTTAATTTCCATCTTTTATTTTCTCTTTTTCTTATATTCAATTCGAATCCAAGCTTCCAAAGGCATGCGCATCCTCTGATCTCTTGCCCATCCGATCATTTTTTCGGGCCAGATTGGTAAAAGAAAGTGCCGTCAATACCACTAATCAATCAATTTACCAATAGGTAGCTTCCTTCTACCTCAAAAAACATTTCCTCAATTAAATAATATTTTTGATAATATCATTTAAAACAATGGGAAAATGTTTAATAATAGCTCTAACCTCTAATTGTAGGAGAATTTTTAAAATGAACCATAAAATTAGCCTACAAATCTTTTTTGCAGTTTTTGATAGCTTCAATTTGTGAAAAACAGTTGAATAAACAATTTGACGTACAATTTATTAACATTTTAATTTATTTTAATGATGGTCCAAAAAAGTTTCAAAGTTCCCATTAAAATTTAAATTTTTTATTAGAAATGACGAATTCAAATTTGTCTTTGATTTTATTATTTTATTTCCTTCTTTGTCCACTCAATTGCTTTCAAAAAATGATTGGTAATTATGACCAGCCACAGTCTGCATACAAAATTCCTCAACAATCGCCTGAAATCCAATCTCCTCAACATCAAAAAATTCCGTCGGCATCATTCTCTTCGCATAAACCTTTGCAGGGTCCAAATCAAATTGACGAAGCCGTAAATTTAATTTAAAAAAAATAAAAAAAATATTTTTGAATTTTATTAATATTTTTTATTTTTTCTTTTATGAATATTTTTAAGGCATATTCAATGTGGAAATCAAAGGATGGTCAAAATTATTTAATTCATTTGGATTCGTCAAATTTCAAAGAAACCGTTTTGACCTCTAATAAAAAGACTGATTTTCTTGTCATTTTTTACAGCCATACGTGAGATAATTTGTAAAATATTTTAAAATATCAATTTTAACGCATAGAAGAAAAATTTAATTAAATTTTTGTATTCAGAAATTTTAATAATTATAAATTTAATATTTGTTCTAATTAGGGTGTAATAAAATCAGTACAAGAAGAGTCCATGGGGGCAGGGTAGTTCTCGCTTCTCGCGGGAGACCCAAAATACCGAGAATAAGGTGTGCATTTTTGGCCCCGATTTTCCGGGGATGAGTTACGGATACGAGAGAGGTGATAGGGATTTGGGAGTTGGCGCGGAGGAGGACAGGGAAAGGGAAAATGCTCTCTATGGGGGCGGGGCCGGAGATGGAGGGTCACACAACAGTATGCCCCGAGGACGGTAACAGGGATTGCAGTGTACTGTGTACTAAGATTATATCTTTTTTATAAAATTAAATTATTGTTAATTTATTAATTTATTATAAGTTGTCCTCATTGTCAAGCGGTTGCCCCAACTTTGATTGAATTTGCCAAATCGGCTGCTGTTCACCGTAACAAAATTACAATTGGTGTTTACAATTGCAAAAAGCCATTCAATTCAATCTATTGCCGAAAAGTCAAAGGATATCCAACTGTTTTGGTAATAAAAAATTCATAAAAAAAATAATTTTAATATTTTCTTCTATAAGTTTTACATGAAAACTGCGAAACATTACGCAGATGGAAAATTGGTCAATGGTTTTGGCGATTTGCCAATGGAAGGAATGCAAATGGCTTTCCAAAATTTATTGGAAGGCAAAATTGATTTGAATGAAAGTGAGGAGGATTTGTTGAAATTGGACGCCCACAGCTATTTGCCAACAATTGACAGTGGCATTCACACAAAAGCATTCTTAATTGCATTCATTTATGGGTAAAAACATATTTTAATATTTAAAAATAAATTGTTTAATCAATTTTTGAAGTTCCTCACACCAATTGGTGGATTGGCAAAAATTTGCCCAAAATTGTGCCCGTTGGAAACAATATGTTCGAATTGGTATTGTTGATTGCTCATTGCCCGAAAATTATCAGAATCCATGTCGAACTGTGTTCGGAAATTATTCTCTAGCAAATTTACCAATAATAAATGTGCACTTAATTTTTATAATAATTATTTATTTTTTCCCAGTTCATTTACCAAAAAATGATTCCAAATCCGGGCAATCCGAATTCATGGGGTAATTCGACAGTTCAAACAGACCGTATTGGAATCAAGAAAAATACTGTAACAGAAAATACAGCAGATTTACGGCGTCAATTAATTTACAAACTTTTTCAGGTTTTTAAATGGATAATAATAAAATTTATTTATATAAAAATTTAATTTTCCAATTATTTTTCTTAATTAATTTTATATTAATTTAAAAAAAAATTTCTAAAAAATTATTTTAAAAATATTTTTTCAGGCCAATTATTTCAATGCATTCACTAAACATTTGGCAAATAATTTTTTCATCGACAATTTTCAATTACCATTTTCTATGGCAAACAATTATAATTCACAAATTTCTATAACAAATTCAGTGGATTTATTTGCCTACAATCAACCAATCCAATTTCATTCACAAATTCAACAAAAGCCGCAATCTCCCATAATTCCAATGCAAAAAATGTTGCCACAAATTTGGCGGCGAGTCAATCATTTTATGCAAATTTTCGTTCTCATTGTCTTTGAGCATGAGCAAAATAATATGGCTGAATTCACTAGCAAAGTTATTTAAAAAATATTTAAAAAATATTATTTAGGAAATTTAAATTTATTAAATTTAAATAATATTAATTTCTACAAAATTATACTGATTTGAAAATTAATTTTTTTTATAAATTTTTTCAGCTAATTCTTTCGCTGAATCATTGGAAAAGATTTATTCTCATTTTGCCAATAAAAAGTGCAAATCCGATGGCCAGACAATTCGCAAACTTTCCACATATTTTACTCTATAAAACAGGAGAAAATTTGCCTCTACTAGAGAAAAGGTAAATAAAATATTCAAAATTATTTAAAAAATTAAAATTATTAAATATTTTCTTTTTGTAAATATTTTTCTTTTTAAAGTTATGGACAATTTGATGAAAATGCGGATTTACAAGCAACAAAGGACATTATAGCGAAGATTGGTTTAATGAAGGATGATACACGCATTTTTGATTATAATCATCCAATTGAATGCGATAAATTGCACACTCGGTAAAATATAATTAATTTATATAATTTTATCTTAATAATTAAATTACAATTTAAATAAAATAAAAAGGATTTTAAAAATAATTTATAATTAATTAATAAATATTCATTTATTTATTGAATTCAGCTGTAATTCATTGTATTTTGCCTCCGAAATGGACATATTGAAGGCATTACGTGAGGCAATTTTTGATGAAGTTGTGACAAAAGTGGAAATTATTGAAGGAAAAGAACGACAAAATTTACTTGCCTTTTTAAATATTCTCGAAAATGTGAAAAATTGTATTTAAAATTAATTAAAATGATTTTTAGTATTTGCCAGAATATTCACGAATTGGCTCACAATGGAAGGTGGGTGGCCTAAAGGAAAATATTCAATTAAATTTAATTTAAATTTTTATTTATATTATTTATATAATTGGACATAAAACAAATACTTTTGGGCAAATTTTATATGTTTATATCATAATTGAGATTAATACCAAATTGTCAAAAAATGTTTGGAAAAAATTCGAATTAATTAATTTAATATTTTAATAAAATTTAAATAAATTTAGGCACTCGTAAGGACACATTATGCCCGTTTAATATTCCATAAATTGAAAAATTCATTGGCGAACAATGCTCGAATTAGCGTAAAACATTGGGAAATGGAATTACGCAAATTGGAGGTTCAATCAGTTCTAATTTTAAATATAATTTAATAATTTACTAGCAATATTATCGATATCCATTTCCAAATGCCACAGAGGGATGGCGTCATTGTAAAGCAGTTCAATTGTTGAATGCGCGCGGATTCACTTGTGGAATGTGGACAACATTCCATGTACTCACAGTGAATGCATATAAACGGTCTACTAATTAAACAACTATTTTAATTATAATTTATGTGTAACAAATAATCCAGAAATTGGCTAATTTCTTGAATTAATAGTGCTGGGTTAGCCAATTTAGGGAATCGCAGATTCTATACAATAGAGAGATTTGATTATAAGCTCATTTGGCTCGGCATGATCGATTTAGTCTATGAAATTTAAATTTCCAATCGATTTGACAAGTTTGAACATATATTTTGGCCAATCGAAATTTTTTTTAGCCTGTTTCACTAGATTAGTGTTAGGGCCAATTAGAGCTGACATGGATTTTAGAGTTAGGGTTAAGGAAAAAATCAACACTTTAGATGCCTAAAAATCGAGTTTCCCTGAATTAGCTAGACCGAACCCTAACTAATTTCCAAGAATGAGTCAATTCCCAGAATTAGCTAATATTCCATTTCATATGACATTGCCCAAAAAAAACTATTTACATATTCTAATGTCATGTCATGACTTATTTAATTAAAATTAAATATTAAATAAAATAATAAAATAATTAATAAAAATATTATTAATATATAATTACAGGAAAGAGAATCCATTAAAAGTGCTGAAGGCAATTCACGGTTGGGTGGAATCCTTTTTTGGTTGCGATGATTGCCGTAATCATTTCATGGAAATGACCACCGAAGCAATGCCATTTGAATTATACAAGGAAAATATGCAAAAAATGTTCAATCAACCGGTAACCAATATTCCCGATGAATATGCTGTTCTCTACCTTTGGCGGGCACATAATATCGTGAATGAACGGTTGGCCAATGAGGAACAATATTTGCAGGAAAAAATGATGCAAAGTGATTTCCTTTTCAAAAAGCAACAATTTCCCCCAAAATTCTTATGTCCATATTGTGAGCATTGGAATGGATTACAGGTGGGGAAATTAATTAAAAATGGGGTCTAATTAATCAATCGGTTTTGTTAATAAACCATTTTTGAAATTGGATTACTAAATTTCAACGTATTTACTATTTATGTTCGATTTAGATTAATATTAAAAAATGATAAAATTATACATTTTCCTTATATTTTTTACTTCACTTTTTACCACAGACTATTTATAAATAGTTATTAACTTCTAAATAGAAATCGGTTTTAGACCCTACAAACTTTATATAAATTTGTAGATGTCATCGGGAATGCATTTTTGACATATAAATTTCTTAGTTTAAATCGAAACAGACTTATTAGTTAAACAATTTAAATCATATTTACATTTTTTCAAACACTAATTTTTAGCCAAAACATTACATTTTATATAGATTAGATGCGCATTCCGATGATATCTACAAATATATATAAGTTTTTAAAGACAAAAATTGATTTCTAATTAATTAGAAGTAAAAAAAAAAACTAGTTTCGGGTGTAAAAAATTATCTTCAAATTTCTTAAATGTCCCCGAAAGTAAATTCTTTACATTTGAATAAAATTGTTAAAGATTCTGAATTTTCTTCTGGATTATTATGAGCGAATTGAGCCGGCAAATCCAATGGAATATTTCCACAGTTGGGAGCGTGAATTGGCCTATAATTTTGAGCAATGGCAAAATGAACTTTGGCAAGGTGGTGGAATGTAAATTTTATCGTTGAGAATGATGAGGACGAAATTGGAAATGATTTTATAAATTTATCAATTCATCATTTTGATGATACATTCATATTTATTTATTTATTTATTTATTGTGTGTAAAATGTTATTTTTTCCAGATAAAATTTCTTTTTTAAATTTATCCCTTAAATATAATGGAAATATTCTAATTAATTAACAATACAAAATTTATATAACAAAAAAAAGAATTTCTTTAATTTTTTCGAGTTTAAAAGTTTCTAAAATTCCATTTTTCAAGATCTTTTTTAAAAAGTTGTAGAATTCCATAGCGAATCAATAAAAATATTTTTTGGTTTCGAGATATAGGCCAAAAACCGATTTTCTTTTTCAAATTGTGTAGGTAAACTTTTTTTTTCCTTTTTTTAATATTCTTAATATATTTCTGAGAATTTAAATTAGAATTTTCCTCTATAAAAATAAATTATAATACCATTTGAAATTGGGATAAAACATTAAATTTTTAAAAATTTCAACATTTTTTCCAATATGAAAATGCAATGAATTTATCATTTAAAAAAAAACTAGCCATCATGAATAAAATTGTAGAATTGAAATTTAAAATAAATATTCCAATAGATTAACAGAATTTTTTTCCACCGAAAATTTTAAAATTGTCAAATAAATTGAATTTCTTCACTCCATCAATTCATTTTTTTTCCATTTTTCCTTAGATTAAGCTGTGAATTTCATGTTCAATTTTCTTCTTTTCTTCACCAATTTCCTCCTTAATTTGTTGCCGAATTTCCTTCACAGTTTCGATTACCACTTGATGAGGCTTCAATTTATGGAATTTATCCTTTGCTTCCTGTAATTTGGTCCAACTAATTCGAGAATTACTAAAAATATTTCATTTATTATTTTTAATAAAATTTGGCCTACTTTTCATGTTTCTTATTTTCTTGGGCGTTAATTGCCACCATTAAATGATTTTCAATATTCTTTTTGGTGAAGCAATAATCACTTAAATTAAATAATTTATCATTGAATTCAAAATATTTTTTACTATTTTCCATCTTTAGCCGACATTCGAATTTCCCCTTTTTTATTTTTCGTATAATTTTTCTCTTCATTAATTTCCAAAAATTCACGGTTTTGTTCCTCTTTCGGCAGCAAGAAAAAATCTCTGAAAATGAAAAATATTATTAAAATATTTAAATTTTAAAAATTTTACTCGTCAAATTTCTCCAATTGAGTATTGCCGGACGCCTTTATATGTTTTAATGTGAGCATTTTCGTTGTTTTTGATTTTCCAACATCAATTTCCATTTCAATGCAATAAAAATCAAGCACAACGGCCAATTGCTGTTTGGCCACCGTTTCCGCATTATAAAATTGATCACTGAAAATGGGCACGCAAACAACGGGCACACCAAAATAAATTGACTCGAACAGACTATTTTTGCCACAATGCGACATGAATGCTTTCGTTCGGCTATCGGCTAATAATAATTTTTATTATTTATTTGAATCAATTTTTAAAGAATATTTTGAAAATTTTTAAACAATTTAGATAGATTAATTAAATTTTGAAAAAGGCATATTTTAAAAATTAAACCTATAAATGATGGTTCAGTTTTGCAAATATAATTTTTAAATTATTCAATTATTATTGTTATGGACTATGGAATGGATTTCTATGTTTTGACCAATTTTTTGTATGCATCAGATTTGATTTGAAAAGCACAAAAATGGTGTTTTTTTAGCATTTATTTCACATTTTTTGACAAATATTTTTAACCTATTTGGTACTTTTTTGAAGGAAAATTTCATTGTAAAAATGCAATAAAAAACCATAAAAAACCTACTATTTGGAGGTTTTGAAACCTATTTTTGGGCAAATTTTACAAAAATTGCGAAATAAAAATCTGTTTTCTTTGTAATTAAAATTGGACAAAAATTAATTACCCAAAATTGCTTTCAAATCCAACCATTCGGCCGCATAAACATTTGCCTCTTTTTTATTCATTTCCTCAATTTGAGGATCATTTTTGGATAAATGCCAAATGAAAAAATAATTTTGCATTTCTTTAATGACAGCCTGGATTGTGTCCAATTGAACAAAAATTTCAAATTTATTTTTGACCGTGTCAACAACACTGCCAAACGAAATCAAAACAATGCCTTTGCAGTCTTTAATTTTGCCGTATTTCTCCTCAATTAATTTAGCAGTTTTCTATAAAAAATTAATTATTTTTATCATTTTTCTAGACAATTATGGCCACATTTTATCCTAAATTTTTGACCAGAACGAATTTTACCGGGTTCGGATCCAACTTATTCTCCGCTTCTATGCCAGATTCTTCTTCGATAATGTCATCTTTGTTAATTTCTTCTTCCTTTTGTTCCTCTTCGTCAAATTCCTTCTCATCCAAATGAATTCCGCCAATCATTTTCACTTTTTTACCGTCTCCTGCGGACATCAAAATTTTGCCCTCATCAAATTCCAATTCAGGTTGTGTATTCACCAAAAAATAAGAAGCTAATCGGAAATAATTTCTTACGGACGGCCGCCCATCTTTCGCGAAGTGCGGCAAATGTTTGGCATATTTCGCAAATTTTTTATCCTTCAATAAATTTTTAATCGGTCTAAAAATTTATAGAAATTTTCTTACATATTTTTTTAATTCTTCATTTGTTCCTTCAAGTTGAAGTGCAAAATCGATATTAAATTTTTCTTGTTGTGTTTCGAGTTGACAATTTTGATGGTCTCCAATATCGACTTTTCCAACTACTGCAAAAAAAAATAAAAAATTAAATTTTCACACTGTTTTCACCAGCAGAGGAGCAGAAAAACTAGGCTAGGGCTCGGAAAGCGCCGGCATAAGTTTAGGGGTAATGTTAAGATTTAGAGATTAGATTTAAACTCTGTTTCTAATGGCGAGATATATATATCGGAATATGCACAAAATTTTTCAATCCTAAATAATAATATTAGCTAACGATTAGACTAAAAAATAAAAATGGCTAAAAAATTCACGAAAAAATTTTTTGCTTAATTTAGAATTCTTCCTACGGAATATATTATAAATTTTACTTGGCAAATTTGCATTAAAAAATGCATTCATCAGACCCAAATCCGCATATTGTTGTGCATTCGGCGAATAATCTATAAAAAATAAATAAATTCATCAATTTATAATAATGGAAAAAGCTTAATTGTCCCTCAAAAATGGCTGATTTTTGCATCAAATTATTAGATAAAAAGGAGAAATAGTGTGGCTAGGAAAATTTGGTGTAAAATTCAGCACATTTTAAGGATTATTAAGCCGCATATTTTAATAATACTCACTTTTTGTGACAATTATCTTCTTTATGCCCAACCATTCGAAAAAGGCCAATGCATATTGGCTGGGATGCGAGATTTCTGTGATAGCCAAATCATATTTTTTGCCTTTGAGGTATTTGGATTCTTTCTCAATCATATCTATGAAATAAAAAATATGTATTAATTAATTAGTTGAATAAATATTTAGCCGATAATATAGAAAAGTGCTTAAATTTATTTTTACTTTTAATTTTCAAAATTATTGTATTGTGGTTTTTAAATATGTGGAATGCACCAAATAAATTTTTAAATGGAATATTTGTTCAAAATTTGATACTAGGGTACATATTAATTATGCCGTTTTTTGGGTCAATTGGGGAAAATTGAAAATGACTTGACAATGGGGGTCATCCGGAGGGTTCGTCAGGTAAAAGGATTTCATCAATATATCCCTACTAACACCAATTCTAATAAATCCAGGGATAATTAATATTATTTATACTATTGTATAGTTCCAGCTATGAGATTAGAGAGAAAGAATTAATGTTAAAAAATACTCTGAAAATGTTAATCTAAAAGAGTACAAAAGTTTTACTAATAGATTTAAAGAATGCTGGGATATTTGCAATTGATCAAAATTCTATATGATAAAATAAAATATATATTTTACCTATCCAAATATCAGGGAAATAGTCCATCCTTTTGCCGAAACCGTCCTGTTTCAGAATGTCCTCCAATCTGATTGGGTCTTTTTCTTCTTCCTTCGTTTTTTTGCTAATTTTTTCTTTTCCCTTCGTCTTATCCCCAACATCGGCTTTAGTCTTATCCACAGAATCCGTTTCCATTTTTTCGGCACTGAGAACAACGGCATTGGTATCCGAGAGTAGTGGTTGTTCCTCATCATTATCCACCTCCACAATTTCCCCTATCTTTTGGCCATAGCCTTCCGATGTTCCTTCGCCTTCTTTTTGGGTATGGCTCTTCAATGTTCCTTCGCCTTCTTTTTGGCCATGGCCTCCCGATGTTCCTTCGCCTTCTTTTTGGGTATGGCTCTTCAATGTTCCTTCGCCTTCTTTTTGGCCATGGCCTCCCGATGTTCCTTCGCCTTCTTTTTGGGTATGGCTCTTCAATGTTCCTTCGCCTTCTTTTTGGGTATGGTCCTTCGATGTTCCTTCCACTTTTTTATGGCCATGACCTTCCGGTGATCCTTCTGTTCCTTTTTGGATATGGCTCTTCGTTGATCCTTCATTTTTATGGGCAGAGGGCGGATTTTTCAAAGTTTCGTGTATGGTTTCCATTTTTTTCCTAAAAATTTCTCCGTTGCAAATTTTCTTTACCTTTTCTCCAAGATTTTCAACAAAACGACAAGCACGGTTAAAAATACCTTCTCCTTTCTAAAAAACAATAAAATTTAACAAATAAATGAAATTCGATGGTTTAATTTTCGGTTTTTCCTATTTTCCGTTATTTTGAACAAAAATTACCAATTTTGTTTAAAATTGAATGTTATTTTATTTTTCAAATCGAAATGGACCACATTCTTAATTTTTACCTTTAACTTTTCAATTTTCTTCTTCAATTTCTTTAATTTATCCGCCAGCGATTTTTTACCCATTTCGATTTCTTTTTGCTCTTCTTTCTCCGTTTTTTTGACTATTTTTTGGCCATTTTTCAATTCATAAAATATTATTTTATTTTGCAATTTTTCATCTTTGCTCATTTCGATTTCCTTTTCCTCTTCTTTCTCCTCATTTTTAATGACTATTTTTTTGACTGTTTTGTCATTTTTCAATTCATAGAATTTTAATATATTTTTCAAATTTCCATCGTTCTCCAAGAATTTAATGTCCTCCTTGATGAAATAAGGCACAACAAAATCCTGTGAAGGAATAAGTAAAAAATTAAATTGTATAAAATTCAGAAATAAAAAAACAAATAAAATAAAAATAAATGTAAAAATTTAACAAATATGAAGAAGAAATAACAGTGTATGAAATTTGGATGGAACGGTCTAGTGCCGATGATGATAAAGCTGCTGAAAAAATTTTAAAGACATTTTATTAAGCCTAAAATTAAATATAAAATTATATCATTACCAATTTTCGGATCACTAATTCGTAATACTGTGGCTGCTTATTAATTAACAATTTGAAAACCTTTACTTTTAATAAATATATATATATAATTCCAACAAATCTATTTCTCGGCTTTTATTACCACATGGAATTCCGCCTGCTTTTGCAACACCAAAAAGATGGCAAGGGCAAAATTCATATGGCTTCGGTTAAAATTGAAAGCCGGCATCATCATCAAAATGTTTAATTTTTCCCCATTTTGGTGCGGTTCAGTTTGATGTACATTGGCCACTTCAATTTCTCTAGCTGAATCCGCGAATTTGAATAAAGTGAAGAAAATGAAAATGGAGGCGAAAAAAGAAAGCATTGAAAAATGCTCTAAAAATTTTAGAATTATTAATTGAAAAATTACCAAAAAAAGAAGGGCGTGGATTTGATTTGATCTGGCCAACTTTGCTAGCGTAGCTAATTAATTGTGAGCTAATTAAGCTATTAAATAAAATATTATCCTATTAATAATTAGCTATTGCCGAATATGATAAATTTGTAAATGAATTATTTATTCGTATAAATTAAATGTTGAGAAGACTAAAAGGGGAATTGGGATATCATTTCAATATTATATTTACATTTTATTTAGTAAATTATGGAACTTTATGGATTATGGAAAGAACAAATATATCTTGATCACTGATCCTATTTCTATATTGACATCTGCCGTGAATTTACCATAGGAAGTGGGAATTGCTGAGGATTTGGAGAATTTGGTCCATTAGAACTAAATCCGGATCTCATCTTATTATTATTATACATTTTATTCAGTAAATTATGGAACTTAATGGAATCAAATGGTACCCATTGATGCTTGATCCCATTTCCATATTGGTATTGATCATTGTCATGATCATCATTGTAAGGGCCAATTATTGGAGGATCTGGAGGATTTGGCCCAATCCTTCCTTCCATAAAATCTAACTT
The DNA here is from genome assembly GCA_030063045.1 of Pratylenchus scribneri. Lineage (NCBI taxonomy): Eukaryota > Metazoa > Nematoda > Chromadorea > Rhabditida > Pratylenchidae > Pratylenchus > Pratylenchus scribneri. The sequence goes on along the minus strand of JAQSEB010000001.1, from coordinate 3,653,322 downwards.
AGGAACGGAATAGTACTCATTGGATTGGAATAGAACTCCTTGATCCTAGAGCCAATTTCTATATCGAGATCTGCCGTGAATTCACCATTGGAAAAAGGGAATTGGGGATTTGGCCGATCGGCTTCAATTCTTTCCCCTTCCTCTAATAAAATCGATGCGCACGCTTTAGGCAAAATATTGGTGCTGGATTTGTATTGTGGCCTAGTTAATAGCTCTCTATTAATTCCTCTTTCTCTAATTTATTCTTTACATTTATCTCTTATCCAATATCGATATTCCCATATATCCTCCTCATCTATAATCTGACCGATTTGTTTTCATTCCCCATCTCGAAGCCTGCGGCCATTTTCTCTCCTCCCCGCGTATTTGCGCACTTTTTTTTCAGAGAGGCGATAGGCAAATTCCCTATATATCCCCACAGTTGTGCCGGCGATTCGGTAAATCAATTTGGAAACGGAATTTGATGGAATGGTAGCTTTTACATCGCCTATTTTCAAAACAAGCATTCAAATGAAATACATAAAAAGCGCAAGTGTATCATAAAATATAAAAATTGGTAGAAATTTTAATCTAAGTTTCTTCTGCGATAAACGAAACCAATGCTAAATGGATAAAATTTGTTCCATTTAAATTGTGTTTTATGAATGACAAATTTAGTCCATTTGAAATGAGCTCTGTGAGTCTATGAAGAGCCAAGACAGGGCAACTAGATAGATGTCGGACGGTCCTACATCCATTCGGGCTTTTCGGGTTCCTACTCGGTGATTCGATAATCTCGAATAAAATTCCAATCGATATACAATATTATTTATTCGTTATTTTCAGTACTTTCTCCCGACTATTCTAATTAAAAATTTCGGCCATTTTAACATTGTTTTACGGAAAAAAAAGAAAATACCGAAATTTTCGGAGCTTTATTCTTCTGTTTCGGTATTTTTATATATCCAATGGCATCCTGACACGATTTTTCTTTTATCTTTTCGGTAATAAACGGGATCCCAATCTGAGTACCGCCTTGCCGATTTTTACATATAAATAGATGTCCCGTATCCGTTTAGAAAGCCCAGCGGAACATTTCCATTCCAATCCTTATTTTCATTGCACAATGTTAATCATTTTTTATGACCTATTATAATCGCATTTACCGGCAAATTCAATGGAATACAATTGGGAGTGTGAATTGGCCTATAATTATGAAAAATAGCAACATGAACATTGGCAATGTATTGGAATGTAAATTTTACTGATGAGAATGATGAGGAAAAAATTGGAAATTTTTTTATAAATTTATCAATTTATGATTTTGATAATCATTTATTTTTTGTCAAACTTATTTTTGCCGTGTAAATTTTTATTTTAACTCTTATTCTTAAATGCCCCAACTATAAAAGAATTTGATTGAAATGAAACCAATGATAGAAAGATTAATATTATTGAGGCCATTGATCAACATTTCTAAATGTTGAAATACTCAAATCATTCCAATTCCAACTATTTAAATAAAAAATGGAACAGATGCAAAATAACATTGATAATATTTATCTCCGCTCATTGAAATTTGCTTGCAGCAATCAATGAAATAATTAATAACATTATAGAATGTTGACTCATTCATAAATTTCAATACTTCTTTTCAATTTTCTTGTTTTTCACTCATTGATTCTAGTAATAATCTTGTTCCTCATATTGTCCAGATTCCATATTCGGATATCCATTTCGTAAATGTTTCAGTCTCGACTCAACAGATTGGTTCTTTTGCCTTCGGTATTGACTAACGCCTGCATTCCGTCCGGATTCTATAATTTTTTTGATGGATAATAAAATATACAAACAAATTTTTTTTTAATTTATTAGCCTACTTCTTAAGCCTTGATCCCCACGGGCAGCACCACGTACTCGATTATTGTTGCCTCCATTTGGGGCTACTGATTCCATTACGAAAATCAGCAAAAGGGTGAAGGCAACGGTGAGGAGGAGAATTTTAAAATTCATTTTTAGGTAATTAATTCTTAAGATAATTTTTATTAATTTCCTATTAAATATTAATAAGTTGGATTTAAATGAAATTTTTATTAAACTATTATTTTAGAATTAAGGAAAAATGAATGATTAAATTGAATTGCCTTGAGTTTGCTGAATATTTATAGCCAATTTTGTCCCTCAATAATCAAACAATATTTCATTTGGGAAGCGCGCGGCCCAGACTGTGTACGCGTATTAATTATGCCTATAATTTCAAATAATCCGATTTGCGATTTTCCTAAGACCGAAAATTGCCCAAATCAAGGGCCAATCAATGGGTCCAATCGATTATTTAGCCAATTTGTTTGGTTGGCAATTTTTGAAAGAGAGATTTTGGATGGAAAAGGCAACAAATTGCCTAGAAAGAAAGCATTTTCAGAGGCTGAAAGCAGCAAAAAGGAATTGAATGCGTGAAGGCTGGACCTAGGACAGTGAAGTATAAGGGCCTTCACATCAATTTCTTCAATGGGATCAAAGTGTGCCTGGTACCAAAAATGCTTTCAAATAATCCAATTTGCGATTTTCCTACGACCGAAAATTGACCAAATCCTCGGCCAATCAATGGGTCCAATCGATTATTTGGCTCAATTAGTTTGGTTGGCAATTTTTGAAAGAGAGGCATTGGATGGAAAAAGGCAAAAATAGCCCGCCCATAAATGAAAGCATTTTCAGTGGGCATCGAGCTTTGGTGGCGGCACTCTCAGAGGAGCTTCAATTGCGCTAATATTTGGATCTGGGATAGTGAGGTAAAGGCCTTCACGTCAATTTATTCACTGGGATCAAAGTCTCTCTGCCTGGTACCAAAAATGCTTGTCAAATCATCGAATTTTCTATTGTCTTGCTGCCGAAAATTGGCCAAATCTAGGGCCAATCAATGGGTTCAATCGATTATTTAGCCAATTTGTTTGGCTGGCAATTTTTGAAAGAGAGGCAATGGATTGAAAAGGCAACAAATAGCCTAGAGATGAAAACATTTTCATTGCATTGAGACAGGTGAAGGCATTCATAGAGGAGCGTTGATTGGATGGACTTTGGAACCCTGGCATAAGGAGGCAAAAGCTAAACCCAGATTACAAGAGAAATTCTTGCGAGGGGATCAAAGTCTATTAGGCCCAATGAATGCTTGATCAAAAGGGCGATTTGATGGCCCAATGTCTTACATCATTTTTTGGGCAAGAATTCGATTGATGTTTGATGTTCAAAAACGGAATAGTATTTTCTATTAATCCTAATTTAGAAATTAATTATGAATTACATTGTTGAATAGTCTTATGCCATTTCGTCATTAATTGTTTAAAACTACAATTTAAGAATTTTACAGAATTTTTTTAGCTTTATCTTAATTTGAAACCAAGAAAAAATTAAAAAGAAACCACCGAAGGAATTGCATTAGAAATAGAATGTAAAATGTTAAGAAAATTAATAGAAAAGAAAAAAATCACAGAAGAAATATAACAGAAAATAAGGTAAAATATCACAAATATCGGTAATTTCTTTTTTCTTCCGATTTTCAGCCCAAAATTCCCATCCATTTCTCATCGCGGGGACATTCGAAAAGCAAATCATATTGTGGATATTTTTTGGAAAATGCCTTCCAAAATGCCAATCGCTTCTGTTCCTCGGCCATATTTTCACGTACAATAGGACCGGATACAATCATTTCAATGTGTTGAAAATTTGGGCCGCTTTTTGAAATTTTTGGCCATGTAATTTGTTGGGCCGAAGGATTCCTGGAAAATTGGATTTTTTTGATGGATTAATGAAAATGAAATATTCAAAATTAAATATTCTTACACTATTTAATTGCCATTATTAGGCCTATAGCTAGTAGAAGGTTAAAATTATTTTTTTAAATAAATTTTATTATTTTTTTAAGTAATTTAGATGGAGGCATTTTCTCATTTTTGCTATTTTCTGCTATTTCATTTTCATTTTAAAACAAAAAAATCACGGTTTGCCACTTCAATATTAAATGATTTTGATAATATAATTAAAAAAAAAATATATGTGGAGCAAATAGTGAAAATTTTCATTAAATCGATGAAATAGCCAAAAGTCTAACCCAGTTTTGACGAAATTGCGCATTGCTTCCTGCATGAAGGCTTGAATTTTCAAATCCGCCTCATTAAATTTGAATGGCATTTTTGGATTATGGAACACATAGTCCAGGTCATATGCGTGATAGGTCTCTTAAAATAAATTAATTTATGTTTAATTTTCATGAATTAAGAGACAGACCATGGATTTTGATCTCTTTTGGGAAGGCGGCATCATTCACAAAATTTGACTGGAGTAAATAAATTGGCCAATCCTTGGAGGCTTTCATCTTTGCCTCCAACAGAGAGCCCATTGAAAATAATAAATCACTGCATAATTGAACATATTGATGCAAATGAAAATAGTCCGCATTCTTTTCCGTTTTTCGTTCATCGGAAGTGAAAAATGCTAAAATCTCTTCGGCTACAGTGCTGGCCACTTCCCCAAATCGTTCAGGATAGGCGACATGTTCTTTGATGAATCTGGACAAATCCGCTAATCCATATCCATCCAATTCGTCCCATTTCAATCCAGTCTCAAATAATGTGCTATTTGCTCCATTTGGCGGGTTAGTTACCAAGGCTAATAGGATTTAAGGGGAATTTTATTTTGCAAATTTTATCATTTTTTAGTTGTAATTACAAAATGTCCCGTATTGATTTTCATAAATTTCAATAGACAATTCTTCTGTGAATTTTTATACTTTTTAATTTAATTTTTTGGCAGAAGGAAAAAGAGGGAATTATTCTTAACTGATTCAGGCGTAAATAAAAAAGACCGATTTATTCTTAGAAAGAGGCGGAATTAAAACTTAGTCAAACAAGCGGAATTAAAACTTAGTCAAACAGGCGGAATTATTAAAACTTAGTCAACCAGGCGGAATTAAAACTTAGTCAAACAGGCGGAATTATTAAAACTTAGTCAAACAGGCGGAATTATTAAAACTTAGTCAAACAGGCGGAATTATTAAAACTTAGTCAAACAGGCGGAATTATTAAAACTTAGTCAAACAGGCGGAATTATTAAAACTTAGTCAAACAGGCGGAATTATTAAAACTTAGTCAACCAGGCGGAATTATTAAAACTTAGTCAAACAGGCGGAATTATTAAAACTTAGTCAACCAGGCGGAATTAAAACTTAACAGGCGGAATTATTAAAACTTAGTCAACCAGGCGGAATTAAAACTTAGTCAAAAAGGCGGATTTATTCATAGAAGCAGGCGGTATTAAAACAGGCGGATTTATTCTTGGGGCATCCTAATTCGATTATTTACATGTATTTTATAGAATTTTAAAACATTTATTTAACTTAAACTCACTGAATGATTCAGATTCCAATTTGGTGAAACTCATCAACGTTGGCTTTGGTTTCGCTTTCGCAGCCAATAATGGCACTTCCTCAGGGAAGAAATCACCATCAAAACGTGGTTGATAGAGACCTGGCATCGGCTCATTGCGCGTTGTTCCCTGCATTGAAAAAAATTTTTAATTTCATTTTTAACAGGATTTTATCTCACTATATCCATTTGTGTCTGTTTAATTTGATCCGGCGTCACTTTCTTCAAACATTTTTTGATTGCCATGGAATCGCCTTTACATCCCAATGCTTTGGTCAATTTCTTTGATTCTGGGGCCACTCGCGAACCATAAATCCAATTTGTGAAAGATGAACCGCTCATTTGTATGGCACGTTTGAACAAATCTGTTATATTGGGGAATGTTATTTAGTCATCCAGAATATGGAATTGACTTCGACTATGCGGTGAAATGGAATGGGCGCTCACACTGCCTGAGCCGGCAGAATGCCCGAAAAGGGTGATTTCATCCGGATCGCCACCAAAATTAGCAATATTCGCTTTTACCCATTTCAACGCCTCTAATTGATCCCAAAGGCCCAAATTGCCGGGCAAAACTTTGTCACCGGTTGAAGCAAATCCTATACAAATTAAATAAAATATAAATTAATTAAACTTTTGAAAATTTTTATATTTATCCTTATTCACAATTACCCAGTTGTCCAAGTCGATATTGGATGCTGACAACGAGGATGCCATGTTTTACAAATGTTTGACTAATATCATCATAAATTGAATATTGAGTGGAAGAGCCCATTTCAAAGCCGCCACCATGAATGATGAACATTACCGGATAGAGTTTCTATTTTAATAATTTATTATTAAATTTTGAAAATTCTTTTAATATTATTTTATTTAAAACAAAATTAATTTCTCTTTCTCACTTTATTCCTTTTATTCTTGAGTTGTCTCGGTGCAAAAATATTCAAATATAAACAATCTTCGCTCTGTTTTCTATTATCATCTTGGTCATAAAGCAATGTGGTTAACCAATCTGGTTCGGCAAAAATATGGCAAGTTTTTCGATGTTTAATTGTCGGCAACAATTCATTCCTATCGCTGGGCGGTTCCGGTTTCTGTTTGGAAATTATTTTTTGAATTAAATTTAAATTTTGGACCTCAAATCGCAATTCGCCTACAGGTGGTTTTGCGTATGGAATTCCCAAAAAAACATTTGTGACTTTGTCCTGTGTGTAAAAGCCTTTTACCTTTCCCTGTTTCGTATTTACTGTTGGTCCTTGGGTGAATTTATTCATTAATAATTAATTTAAATTATTAAAAATATACCAATCATATATTTCGCAGAAAGTTTCTCAATTCGATTACATGCCTCCTCAATTACATCCTTGGGCACAATCAATGCAATTCGCACCCAATTATGCATTCCAAAAATTTCACCGTCCAAAAGGTGGACACTAATTGAAAAATTATTTTTATAATTAAATTTTATTAATTAAAAAATATTTTATTTAATTTAAAAAAATAAATATTTAAATAATAATTATATATTTTTTATTTTTGGTTTTCTTATAATTATTAAAAAGTTTAATAATTAGTAATCTAATTTTTTTATTAAAATAATTCATCCACATTCATAAATTCAATTAATTTACTTAAAAAATATTTAAAATATAAATAAAAAAAATTCACTTCATTTCACTTTTGAGCCTTTTAATCAATGTTTTCACACCAATTCTAAACCATTTTTATTCAATTTCCACGGACATAAACCATCCAGCCTGGGGTGGAAATGGTTTAAAGCCGGGAATTCCGCTTAAACATTCGGCAAAATGTTTCGCATTCTCGGCCAAAACTTTATTTGTATGTGTGAAAAATTCGGGCGGTGTTTTGTTCAGCGTTTGTACCAGAGCACCTTGTCCCATTGTTGATGGTCCATTTATTATTTGGGAAAGACGCCAAATGCCTTGTCGAACATTGGTCAAAGCATTGAACCGATTATGGACGATCAGCCAGCCAAGACGCCATCCTGGCAACAAATATCTTTTGCCAATTCCATCGCAAGTTATGATTGGCACTTTTGGTTCCAAACTGGTCAACGGATGAAATTTAACCCGTTCCGGATTGAAAATCATGCCTTGGAATGTTTCATCCGAAATGATGGGTAACTTAAATAATTTTTTTGACGGAATATTTTTAGATAAATTCCCAAAATTTCAACTTTAGTTTTAATTTAAAAATCTTATTTTCTCTTCAATGAATATTATAATATTTTTTGAAGGGAAAGTCAATTTATTCAAATGCTTCAGAAGCATATTGATGAAAATGATATAGCCTCCTTACCTTTAATTCCTCAGCCAATTTCAGCACTTTTTCCAATTGTTGCTGACTGAACACGACCCCATGCGGATTACTGGGATTATTGATGAGAATTGCCCGGGTCTTTTCATTAATTTGATTTCGCATTTGTTCCATATTGAATTCAGATTCCTGGCTTCTTTTGAAGTTTATTTTATATTGGTGCACTTCAATCAAATTTGCTTTGCACAATGTTCGATAATATTGCCAACCGGGATTTGGTACAAGAATATTATCCCCGGGATTGGCAATTGCCTGAAGGGAAAAATTGAAAAAAAGTAAAGAATAATTAATAGATATATAATTTCTCTAATTTAAAAAATATTTTTTATGTTCATAAAATTGTTTAATACCTGAATGGCCAGTTGGAGGGCATGAGAAGCACCGGTGGTTAAAAAAACATCATGACGAGTGAAATTATCTTCTTCACTTTTAAAATGCTTAAATATTTGGAATAATGTTTGTTTGCATATTTTATATTAAATTTTCCCTAAAATAAGAATGAGGGTACTAATGGAGTTTGTGGGGACAAAAGGGAAAAGGATGATGGAATGCGACCAAAATTGTCAATTAAAGTACCCATATCTTCCTGGGTACACCATACATTTTCTTATGGGCCATCTTCACTTCTTACCATCGAGATTGAATCAGGGCTGTGCAGGTGCCGGCACCGGCACGTGCCGGCACGGCACGGCACGTGCCGTGCCGTGCCGGCCTAAGCTCGGCACGGTCTGAACGGTGCCGTGCCGTGCCGGGTCTCAGCCGGCACCTGCACAGCCCTGCCACTGGCCAATGATGGTTATACCGATTTTGGACATTGACCTAATATGTTGATCAATTGGTCCCCTCTCTTTTATTAATTATAAATTATAATTTTTTATTTGGCTCATCTTTCGTAAAAATAAATTGGCTTATATAATTTAATTAATTATTTTTAATGTTGCTTTTAAATTGACTAATTTTTCCACCTACATCCACAATGGCCTGCCTCGCTTCCTCAAGTCCACACATCGGAGCATAATCAAAAAATTTTTTCTCAAACAAAATTTTTTTCAATGATTCAATGGCAAAATTGTTCAGCTCCAATTCGGCCACCGAGGGCAAATCCAATTTGATTGGTGTCAAATTCCTGTTGATCATTTCTACACTTTCTGATTCCTTCCAAACTGTGTTTATCACACGTTCAGTCATTTTAGAAGCCACAAATCGGGGCCACGGATTTTCGGCCTCAATTCTTTGGGTCAAAAGAATGAAGGCAAAAATTAAAATTTGAAATTTTATCATTGCTAAATTATTTAATATTTTTAAATAAATTATTTCAACAATGCGGTTTAAATTATTGTTTATTTGATGAGAGAATTGATATTGATAGGCAATCTTAAATTTGGCCCTTCTAAACAATGAATTCAACAAAATTAATTCTAAAGAAGTTGGGGAAAGGAGTAGGAAGGTGCCGGAGACACACCTTGAACCCTTCATAAAACTGGACAATTTTTATAAAAGAACATTAAAAAAAGTTGCTTCTATGATTTGCTTTCCCAAAATCCAAAAATCCCTAGAAAAGTTCGAATTTGATTTTAATTGAAAAATGAAAAGCATTTAAGAGAATTTGGTCAATTTAAAATGATTAGATAAAGATTTTTATAGCAAATTTGGCCATAATTTTCCTTTTTATTTGTGCAAATGTAATTAAAATTCATAAAAATGGATGATTTTTGGCCTTCAAAATGGAATGATAGGTCGTTTCTCGTTTCCCCAGACTTATCGCATTAATTTGGTTCATTTTTTGGTCGTAATTTTCATTCTATGTCTGGCGCTGATTTTTGAGGAATTTGACTTTTGAATTTCATTTACTTCCAGCTAATAAAAATTTAATGAATTTTGGACTCTTTTTCAAGGGTCTATGATACGATATAGGTTTCATGAAGCGGAATATTCGAATGTTAAAAGTAATACATTCGATTGTATCTTTGTGTTCTTCCCATTTTATATGGTTTTAAACCTATCTTGCGTATTTCTCTTGTTGCTTAGCATTTGTCAAAAATAGCTCATATGGAAGAATAATGAATTTTGATCAGCCGCCTATCCAAGATCCCGATAAATGTTTATTACCGAAAATTGCCATTGACTTTTCTTTTTTTATAAATAATTGGTAGCAAATAGCAATAGGGATGGGGAAATACAATGTGATTAACTCAAAAGGGATGCATATAAAAGGAAATATAGATTTTTTATATCTAAAGTTTAGGCTTAGATATAGGAGCAGAGGAGAAAATGCTAATGTCAAATAGCACTGAAAATGAAAATTTTTTGAAAAATTTGTCTGTCTCCTTTGTATTGGAGTCAGATGGAATGATTTGAAATTGAGAAAATTTTTTCGAATGTCGTAAATACTGCTAATATTTTTTTTATAAAACCTTCAGTTAGAGAGATCATTCAATTTCGAATCTTCCTTCCCTTTCCACACCCTACAAATCGAACCCAATCCCTATTGGCTTATCCTTTCGGAAAGAAAAACGCAACTAAATTTCCCTAATTGGCTCTATCGCCTAAATTTAAATTCCCTTATTTTTTTTTTGTTTTGCATAAATGAACCCATCAAACTCCTTTTTTATAGATCGACCTTCATTTAGTTCACTTTTGTAATCTTTTGTGACAGAAAATGAAGCCATTTTATGGCATTATGAAAAGAAACAGTGAAAAATCGGGGAAAGAATTGGATTTATGCCTGGGAGCGATTTGGAAGCCGAAATGATGCCGATTTGGCCTTCCGAATGAAAGGGTGTGATTAATCATCGACTACGTGACGAATTTCGACCTAATAGGGGAAAAATTTATGTTCTAGAGTTCCAAGGTGTTTTACTAGGCTAATTTTGGAAATTAATTATAATTATCTAATTGGGGCTCTTTGATGCCTGTGATTTGAGCTGATGATTTTATATGCACAATTTGACTTCCTCATATGTTCCATATTTTGATCATTTCTTTCTATTTACCAACGGGGTTCCCCTTTTCCGGTATAATTTCCTCGAGAGGGAGGGGGATTTTCTGGCATAATTTTTAATTTCCTCGAAAGGGGGAGGGGGAAGTGTTCCCCCTTTTCCGCCAAATTTTCTTTAGGAAGAAATTTCCTTCCCATTTGACTGAGTGATCTAACAAGGAAGTGGTGGAGGTGGAGGCCGGATATGTTTTTTTCTCACTAATTCCCATTTTTAGCATTTCCTTATTGAAAAAAAACACAACAAATTGTAGCCTAAAATTAAAAAAAATTATATAAAATTCTCAAAATATTCGATTATTAAGAATAATTTTTAATCTTTAAAAAATGGCGCGATTTTTGCGGACGACAGTTGCGGGCCAAATAATTGCGGAAATTTTTTGATATTCGACTTTTTCAGCTTCCTTTCAAATCCTAAACTTAATCTAATGTTATATAATCCTAGCTAGCCCTATTTGCGAAAAAATGGCCATAGCTTTTTTTATTTTGAGTTTTATGCAAAATAAATGTTAGATTCATACTCAGATTGTCGAAAAAATTGAAAGATATATCAAAATGATCAGAACTCGGTTATAAAGCATTTATTTTTTTTTCAAAAAATATTTAATTAATTGAATAAAAAATTATCCGCAAATTTTGCCTTCTCAAATGTCGTTTGCAAAAGTCGCGTTCTCAAATATGGTCCTCAAATTTCATCACTAGGGATCGGATTTAAAGGCAAATGCCTTTTCTTTGCGAACTCAGATTAAGTTGAAACCCACATAAAACAAGTTTTTAGCATGGTTTTAAACCAAAATAAGTGGTTTCTCAATGTCCATTTTTTCCTTTTTTTGAACTTTTTTTTTGCCTTTTTTGTGGCTTTTTAACCATTTTTATTAAATTTTTAGAGAAAAATGCCTAAATATTAACAAAATCGGCTCTAATTCGTGAATGGATTAACAAAATTAGCGAAATGCAATTATTTTAAAAGGAGGGAACACTGTGAAAACTGAATTGCCACCAAATGTGATTGCCAATTTTAAATATGCGCCAATTCAATCCTGCGATGTGGAGCGCTCATTCTCAATTTATAAAAATTGGCAGATGGATAGAACCAGATTTAACCCAGAAAATTTCTAGATGTACCTAATTTGCAACTGGCAATGAATAAAATGATGATTTTATCGTCTTGTTTTTAAATATGATAAATTTTTTTATCACAAATTTTTAAGATTTTATCGAAATAATAGGAAAATTTGCTGTCTTTTTGAGTTTTTATTGCCTTTTTTTGGCTTTTTTATTAGTGCCTTTTTAGGGCGATCTTTAATGACTTAAAATCATGTCGCTAGTCGTCACGCGCTGAAAATGCCTACATTTCTGTCTTGGACTTTCTTTACCTTTTTCATCCAATACCTCTCTTTCAAAAATTGCCAGCCGAGCAAATTGGCCGAATAATAGATTGAACTGATTGATTTCCTTTGGATTTGGCCAATTTTCGGCTATATTGCAATCGCAAATTGAATATTTGTTTGAAATTAGACTTGGATTTTCTTTGCCTTTTCCATCCAATTCACTTTTAAAAATTGCCAGCCGAGCAAATCGATTCGATGATTTGAAAAGCATTTTTGGTACCAGGCAGTGAGACTTTGATCCCATCGAAAGAATTTGCCTTTAAATTTGGGTTTGCCTTTTGCTCCCCGATAGTAGGGTTCCAAAATTAATCCAATCAAAGCTCTTCTGTGAGTGCTCTCGCTAATTAAGACTCGATGCCATCTGAAAATGTTTCCATTTGCGGGCTATTTTTACCTTTCTATCCAATGCCACAACTTCAAAATTGCCAGCCGAGCAAATTGGCCTAATAATCGATTGAACTGATTGATTTCCTTCGGATTTGGCCAATATTCGGCTGTATTGCAATCGCAATCTGGGCCGCTCGCTTCCCAAACGAACATTATATGATTATTGACGGACAATTGTCAATAAATATTCAGCAAATTCAATTCAATTAAATCATTTACTTTTACTAAATTCTAAAATTAAAATATAATATTAAATTAAAAATTATTTTAAGAATTAAATATCCAAAAATGAATTTTAAAATTTTCCTTCTCATTGTTGCCTTCACCCTTTTGCTGATTTGCGTAATGGAATCTGGTGCTGGCAAAGCCGGGAAACGTAAAAACAAAGGACGGAATGCCGGACCTATAGGTAAATCAACAAAAAGTAAATTATCATAACAAAATTCACCTCAGGGCCAATCGAAAAGACACAACAAGGATTGGTGAAAGGATTTTGGACAGAGGATAAAAACACAAATGTTTTCTTGGGAATTCCATATGCAAAACCACCCGTGGGTGAATTGCGTTTTGAGGTCTTAATTAATTAAAAGAATTTTAAAAATAATTTCCCAATAGAAACCACAACCACCTAGCGTTAGGAAGAAGATATTGCTAGCAATTGAACACCAAAAAAGTTGCCATATTTTTGCCCAACCGGATTGGTTGACCACATTGCTTTATAATCAAGATGATAATAAAAAACAAAGCGAAGATTGTTTATATTTGAATATTTTTGCACCACGACAAAGCAAGAAAAAGAAGAATAATAAAGTAAGAAGGGGAAATAATTTTAAATAAAATAATATTACATTATTTTTCAAAATTTAATAATAAATAATAAAATAGAAACTCTATCCGGTAATGTTCATCATTCACGGAGGCGGCTTTGAAATGGGCTCTTCCACTCAATATTCAATTTATGATGATATTAGTCAAACATTTGTAAAACATGGCATCCTCGTTGTCAGCATCCAATATCGACTTGGACAACTGGGTAATTGTGAATAAGGATAAATATAAAAATTTTCAAAAGTTTAATTAATTTATATTTTATTTAATTTGTATAGGATTTGCTTCAACTGGTGACAATGTTTTGCCCGGCAATTTGGGTCTTTGGGATCAATTAGAGGCGTTGAAATGGGTAAAAGCGAATATTGCTAATTTTGGTGGCGATCCGGATGAAATCACTCTTTTCGGGCATTCGGCCGGCTCAGGCAGTGTGAGCGCCCATTCCGTGTCACCGCATAGTCGAGGTCAATTCCATATTCTGGATGACTAAATAACATTCCCCAATATAACAGATTTGTTCAAACGTGCCATCCAAATGAGCGGTTCATCATTCACAAATTGGGTGTATGGTTCGCGAGTGGCCCCAGAATCAAGGAAATTGACCAAAGCATTGGGATGTAAAGGCGATTCCACGGCAATCAAAAAATGTTTGAAGAAAGTGACACCGGATCAAATTAAACAGACACAAATGGATATAGTGAGACAAAATCCTTTTAAAAATGAAATTAAAAATTTTCTCAATACAGGGAACAACGCGGAATGAGCCGATGCCAGGTCTTTATCAACCACGTTTTGATGGTGATTTCTTCCCTGAGCAAGTGCCATTATTGGCTGCGAAAGCGAAACCAAAGCCAACGTTGATGAGTTTCACCAAATTGGAATCTGAATCATTCAGTGAGTTTAAATTGATTAAGTTTTTTTTATAAATCGATCAAATAAATGGTAAATACTATTTAGCATAAAGTAACGAATTAATCTTGGTTGGCTAATTAAGAATAATTCTACTTCCTCATTTCTGCTTGTTTCTAAAACAATAATTCCGATTGTTTTACTTAGAATAATTCCGCCTGTTTTACTTAGAATAATTCCGCCTGTTTTACTTAGAATAATTCCGCCTGTTTTACTTAGAATAATTCCGCCTGTTTTACTTAGAATAATTCCGCCTGTTTTACTTAGAATAATTCCGCCTGTTTTACTTAGAATAATTCCGCCTGTTTTAATTAGAATAATTCCGCCTGTTTTACTTAGAATAATTCCGCCTATTTTACTTAGAATAATTCCGCCTTTTTTTTACTTAGAATAATTCCGCCTGTTTTACTTAGAATAATTCCGCCTGTTTTAATTAGAATAATTCCGCCTGTTTTACTTAGAATAATTCCGCCTGTTTTACTTAGAATAATTCCGCCTGTTTTACTTAGAATAATTCCGCCTGTTTTACTTAGAATAATTCCGCCTGTTTGCTTAGAATAATTCCGCCTGTTTTGCTTAGAATAATTCCGCCTTTTTTTTACTTAGAATAATTCCGCCTGTTTTACTTAGAATAATTCCGCCTGTTTTAATTAGAATAATTCCGCCTGTTTTACTTAGAATAATTCCGCCTGTTTTACTTAGAATAATTCCGCCTGTTTTACTTAGAATAATTCCGCCTGTTTTACTTAGAATAATTCCGCCTGTTTTACTTAGAATAATTCCGCCTGTTTGCTTAGAATAATTCCGCCTGTTTTAATTAGAATAATTCCGCCTGTTTTACTTAGAATAATTCCGCCTGTTTTAATTAGAATAATTCCGCCTGTTTTACATAGAATAATTCCGCCTGTTTTACTTAGAATAATTCCGCCTGTTTTACTTAGAATAATTCCGCCTGTTTTACTTAGAATAATTCCGCCTGTTTTACTTAGAATAATTCCGCCTGTTTTACTTAGAATAATTCCGCCTGTTTGCTTAGAATAATTCCGCCTGTTTTGCTTAGAATAATTCCGCCTGTTTTATTAGAATAATTCCGCCTGTTTGCTTAGAATAATTCCGCCTGTTTTGCTTAGAATAATTCCGCCTGTTTTATTAGAATAATTCCGCCTGTTTGCTTAGAATAATTCCGCCTGTTTGCTTAGAATAATTCCGCCTGTTTGCTTAGAATAATTCCGCCTGTTTTATAATTTATATCATTCTTGTTAATTATGGATTATTCTGTTCCTCAAGAAAATTATAAATATTTCGCCAATTTATTAAGTGGCAATGAAATAAAAAACTTCCTTATTCAAAGAATTATCAATTGAAATATATGAGAATTAATAGAGGACAGATTAAATTTAGAAATAAAATTTAGGTTTTTTTAATATAATTAAATAAAATTTTGCCTTATAAATTTTCTATATTTATGTTAGCCTTGGTGACGAAAGGGCCAAATGGAGCAAATAGCACATTATTTGAGACTGGATTGAAGTGGGACGAATTGGATGGATATGGATTAGCAGATTTGACCAGATTCATCAAAGAACATGTCGCCTATCCTGAACGATTTGGGGAAGTGGCCAGCACTGTAGCCGAAGAGATTTTAGCATTTTTCACTTCCGATGAACGAAAAACGGAAAAGAATGCGGACTATTTTCATTTGCACCAATATGTTCAATTGTGCAGCGATTTATTATTTTCAATGGGCTCTCTGTTGGAGGCAAAGATGAAAGCCTCCAAGGATTGGCCAATTTATTTACTCCAGTCAAATTTTGTGAATGATGCCGCCTTCCCATAAGAGATCAAAATTCATGGTAAATGATCTTAATTCTTTACACTTAAATATAAATTAATTTATTTTCAGAGACATATCACGCTTATGACCTGGACTATGTGTTCCATAATCCAAAAATGCCATTCAAATTTAATGAGGCGGATTTGAAAATTCAAGCCTTCATGCAGGAAGCAATGCGCAATTTCGTTAAAACTGGGTTAGATTTTTGGCTATTTCATCGATTTAATGAAATTTACGAAGTATTACACTTTATTACAAAAAATTTATACGCTTATTTTTGCTTTTGTCGGTCACGTTCGGTCGGAGTGTCAAATAAAAATAATATATTAGGAAGGATTCTGTACTTTCAACAATATTTTTTCTATTGAATAACAAATATTATTTTTTTAAACGCTTCCATCTAAAATAATTCATATTATAAAAAACTATTAAAAAAATATTTTTACACTTTTATAATTGGCAAAAACTTCTAATTCATCCACATTATCAAATTAAAAGATGAATATTTTATTTTAACAATTATTTTTCACTTTCATTGATTTGGATACTAATATTCCTTTCCTTTTTGCCTTTGTCTCTTTCATTAATAAATTGTTTCAATTTTTCAGTGATCCTTCGGTTCAACAAATTTCATGGCCACAAATTCCAAAAGGCGGTCCCAATTTTGCACACGTCGAAATGATTGTGTCCGGCCCTGTTGTCCGTGAAAATATGGCCGAGGAACAGAAGCGATTGGCATTTTGGAAGGAATTGTCCAAAAAGTATCCACAATATGATTTGCTTTTCGAATGTCCCCGCGATGAGAAATGGATGGGCATTTTGGGCTGAAAATTGGAAGAGAAACTAAATTACCGATATTTGTGACATTTTACCTTATTTTCTATTGCCATTTCTTCTGTGATTGCTTTTTTATACAGTACTAAAATATATGACATTTTCCTTCTTTCTAATTTGCATTCTTCTGTGATTTAATTTTCTACTATTTTATTTTTCATGGCTTCTATTGGTGATAAAGTTTAAAGAATTATCTGTAAAATTTTTATATTATTAAAAGCAATATAATTTAAAAAATTTAATATTAAAATGGCATAAAACCATCCAACATGATTCGTTCATAATTAATACCGTAAAACCTCTTTTAATACGCCAAAGAAAAATATTTTTCAACCTTCTCAAAAGAAGGGAAATTATTTTATTAGAGAGAGAGGGAAATTGTTTTGGAGGTTGCGGAATAGCGGAATTATTTTTTCAGATACTTACTGATTGGACAAAAAAAACCGCAATAAATTGTATCCTAAAATTAAAAAAAAATAAATATTCACAACCTGAAAATAAATTTAAAAATATTTAAAATCTTAGTCCAAAATTATGCAATAACTGAAAAAAGAATATAATTAAAATTTTATTATTGTTGCGAATTTGTCCACTTCCGCCACCTATTCAATTCTTCTCATCATTTCCTTTTCTCTCTTGCTGCTGGCCCCATAGGGCACCAAAAATGTTGAAGTAAATTTAGGCAAAGAGCAGGAAATATTTGGAATTTTAAAATAATAATATATCAATTTATTCATTTATAAAATAATTAAATATTTTAATTATTCAATTTATTATTATTAAATTTTGTTTGTTTCCCAAGCATTTGTCAACATTTTAAAATATCGGTCTCCTTCCATTTTTGCATGATTTGGTGCATCATTTTGATTGGAAATTACCACTGAAATATTTGCCGGCCCAATTCTATTCTTTTGATGCAAATTTTGAAGCAAATTAAACAAATTTTGACGAAGAATTGGATGAAAACTTAAACAAGAAAATCGAATAAATTAAATTTTAATATATTCTTTACAATATTGTTGTAAAAAGAATGAACAAATTGAAGAAGGCAATGGCCAAATTGCTGCATTGAATCTGCGAATAATTATTGGTGAATTATTAATTAATTGATTTTTTAAAATTTTTTTCAAATACAATTTTTTATATGTTGAATTTTTAATTTAAAATATTTTATTTTTTAAAAAGCGTAAATAATTTATTACAATAATTTCATCGATAAATTCATCAGGGATAAAACCATAAAAATGATAAGCTTGTGAGAATGCAACATTCAATTGGATTAGAAAATAGACGAAAAGTGTTGGACCAAGTTGGAATGTGGTGCGCATATTCTCCAAATACTGAAAATAATTATATTTTTATTTAAAAAAAAAAACTAATTAAAAAATCTAAAGTAAAATTTAATTAATTTAAAATTAATAATATATAATTTTTAAATATACTTGATATCTTTTTGCCAAATCATATTTGAGGCCCAATTCCCATGATAATCGTTTTGTTGTGCCATTGGAATTTGGACACCAATTGTTCGACAATTTTCCCCTATTATAATACCAAATGAGGGCAAATAACTGAAAAAGTCAATTTTTCATAAATATATTTATTAAAAATTTTTTTATTTCATTAAAAAATTACAATTATTTCCATAAAACTGATCAAAGCCAAAGTTAATGTTAAAATGACGGAAAGAAAGGCAATTCTTGGTTCCATTATTATTTCCTCCTTCCCATTTTCATCCTCCTCCAATTTGCTGAAATTTGAAGAACTCAGCAAATTGGCCAAATTGATCAGTAACTGGAGAAATATATTTTTATTTTTTTATTTAATTGGAAAAAAGGACCACAATGGAAATCCAAAAAATGCTAAATAATTTGCCATTGTGTTTTTCATAGCATTTGGCAAAAAATGTGGCCAAAGAACGTTC
The DNA here is from genome assembly GCA_030063045.1 of Pratylenchus scribneri. Taxonomy (NCBI): domain Eukaryota; kingdom Metazoa; phylum Nematoda; class Chromadorea; order Rhabditida; family Pratylenchidae; genus Pratylenchus; species Pratylenchus scribneri. The sequence continues at coordinate 3,634,487 of JAQSEB010000001.1, read as the reverse complement.
CAAAATAATAATATGGCCAAGGAAAATACGAAAGAAAAGAGGCAAATCGAGGAAATATTCAATTGGGGAACAGCTGAAATTAATATAAATAAAATTAAACAAATAAATATTTTAATTCACTTGAATTCATTTTCGGACCAAAAAAGGTCACCAGTAAAATATTTAATTGGGGCCACAAAAAGTAATCGAATCAGGGCGGAATAAAGGATCATCAAAGTTTGGACAATTAAAATGAATTTTAAATTTCGATGCAGTACCTGTAAATTAGTTACAATTTATTAAAATTAATATTAAAAAAAATTACCGATGTTAAATGAATAATTCGAATGTTGATTAGGCTGGCAAAAATGACCAAAAAATGGGCAAAAAATTCGGAATAAATGAGGGAATGGGCTAACAAATTTTGTGCCGTTGTTAAATTTGCAATTTTGTCGAATTCATCCGGATCAAGGCCCAAATAGACTTTTTCGAAATAAGTTAAATTTTTGGGCATTTCTTAATTTTATCTGAATAATCTAAAAATATTAATTTTCTAATTTTAAAAAATTTTAAAAAAAATTTAAAAATTTTATGTATTTGATATATAAAAATTTTTGAATATTTAAATTATTAATAAAATTTTAAATAAAATTATATTTTTAAGTCAAAAATGAATTTATCTAAATCACAAAAGAATTTTAATTTTTCCTTTTCACAATAATTTGTATGGGAATTTTTCAAGTACGTATTTCATACTAAAAATTGTAGAATTAGAACACATAAATGAAAAAAAAATGAATTAAAAGCAAAAAATTATTCAAAAAAGTGAGAAAAATTTGGATAAAAATTTCTGAAAATATAAATTGGATTAAATAAATTAATTTTTAATGAACTTTTTGATTTTATGTGCGAATTTTTTTTGAATTTATTCTTTTCTCTAATTAATCTTACATTTTGGATAAGCAGAAAATTTAAAAAAAATAATGGAAATTCTGTTTAATTTGTGACCAATAATTGGAAGACAATGAACTTTTGGCGCCTTAACAATTCCATTACGGTATTTATAATAATCTGCCACAGGCATTTTTCTCTTTTCTTCCACTTTAATCCAAATTTTGGCATATCTTTTAAGTCACTAATATAGAATTGGAGGATGGCACTTCCTAATTAAGATATTCAATTGCATTAATTGCTTAGAATTTATTGGCAGGACAATGTCATTCATAAATTTTATGTTCAATTATTATATGAAAAGAGGTAAAAATATTTTCGAATAAAAAGGAAAATTAAATTATTTTGGCCCAGCCGGCACCACTGATCATTCCCCTTTAACTTTTATTATTCTTCCCTTTTCATTTTATAGATTATTATATTATATTTTATTTTTTGGGCATATAAAAGATACTCTCAAATTAAATTTATTTATTTATTAAATTCAAAACGAGGAAGAATTGAAAAGAAAAATTTTGTTATGGACAAAAACATTTTTAATTAAATAATATCTGATCATCATAGATGGACGTAGAGGAATGGCGATGTTAATAATAAAAATAAATTGGAAAATATTTTTTTTTCTAAAATTTAAATAAGTTGGAAAATTTTTCCTAATTTTGAAAAAAAAGCTCAATAACAAATTTTACGTAATAAATTTATGATTCATTATTTTGTAAAATTTTTGCTCAATTTGTTGGCAGAAAATTGAATTTGAGACACAAAAACATGACAGAAAAATAAAAATATATATAATTTTGAAATATAAAATGAAATAAGAATCATATATAATTTAATTTTCAACGATGGCAAATTATTAGTGGTCATCAAAAAGAGCTCAAATATCCGATTTTAAAAAAGGTCGAAATTAAGTACACTAAAATTGATGGCCTCAATCCCCATTAATTCCTGTGAAAAGGCTAGAAAAGTTCATCGCAATTCCAATATTTCCGGTCTTGTTCTTTTCATCCTAATTTTTCGAAAATATATATATTCTAAAGTAAGTATTATAAATGACAATACAATTTACTTGGAATTTTGAATTTTTTTCGTTGAATTCGGTACAATAAATGAATGATTTTAATCATCAATTAAAATGTATTTATTCTATCAATTCTCTTTTTCATATTAATTATTGATTATATTATAATCATAAATTTGAATAAGGCAATGTGAAATAATGGAATGTTCAAATACAATATTTTGGAGCAAAGTTTTTCAAATTTTTTTTGTTCTATTTTCTGTCAAAAAATTGTTAACATTTTTTATTTTAAGGGAATTGAATTAATATTAAATTTTCACACCATTTAATAAATAGCAACGCTAATTTTGGATTGATATTTGATATTCTCGAAATATTCTTAGAACTAAAAATTTAGAAAAATTATCAAAGTATATAATTAAATTTTGTCTTTTCAATTGGTATAAAATATTTGCGAATAAACCAAATTAATTATTAATGAAAGATTGAAGACTAAATTGTGATAGAAATAAAGAAATAAAAACGCAGAAAATGGAAATAATATTTTGAAAAAAATGAATTTGTATCAATAAAATAACAAAAATGGTAATAATATGTATTTATTTTCTTGATGAAAGTCATTCCATGATAGCAAATTTATTTAACAAAAAATCTTCGTTTATATTTTCTTTCCTGAAATTTGTATTATGTTCAATGTTTATTATTATATTCATTCACAAAAGCCAAAAATTTCCCCTTATATTTACGTGAATTATATTTTTATTTTTTAGGAAAGTTCATTGTCAAAGGTCGTATTCTTAGAAAATAAAAACATTTCCCATGACTTTTACTTTGATTGAGTACAAAAAAATGAATTATGGCATTTTTAATGAGAATTAGAAATTATTAATGTTCATTATACTACAATATGGATTATCGGTATTGCAAATTTGTGTCAAATGAGGAAAAAATTCAAAAATAATTTTATTCCATAGTACTAAATTTTTTGCGCAAATTATTTATTTTAGTTCCAAATAAATTTGGTTATTGGCACGGCATATTCTTTTTTGGTCCATTTGATTTATGTATTTCCGATTTGTTGGCCTTTTTTCCATTATTGAAAATAAAAATTACGTCATATTAAACCGAAAAACTCAATAAAAAAGGAAAAATTAAGATAAGATTGATTTGACGATAAAAAAAGTGCTAAAATTTAATGGATGGCCTGGCCGCACCCTTTTTTGGACGGATCTTTTAAAAAATTGGGCTATTCATCTATTTATTTGTTCATTTTTCCGCCATTAACATTCAACATCCTTTTCTGAAATTATTCACAATTCTTTAAATGGTTCATTTTCCAATATCCTATATATAATTTTCTGTTGGTTTGTCCCCAAAAAATATTGTTTAAATTATCTTTGGCGTTATGTATTTTTAAAGGCAAATGTAAAGAAGGGGGGTCCCAAATTAAAAATTGTTTTATTATTTCGGGATGCAACTTTCTAAAGGTATTTTGGGGCGCTGAACACGAATTTGACATTAGATTTCTGATTAGACATCATTTAATCTACGATTTTTAAAAATCTATGATTTTTCCAAAAAAATTAACAATATTAAAAATAAGCAAAAAGCACTAATATTATTTGAGAATAAAAGTTAAATAAAACATTTTACAGATAAATTAGAACTCAAGCATAGCAATAAAGCATCTAATCAATTAACTTTTCTTAATTTTTTAAAATGATTTATTTATGCAAAAAGGAAAGAATATTGATGCATCCTGTTTTTTGGGGCGGGGCGACAAGACCTATAATATTATATAATAGGATGATTAAGATGATGAAGATGATGGAGAAGATGATGAGGATGAGGATGAAGAAGATGGTGAAGATGAGGATAATGATGATGATGAAGATTTGAATGTTAGGAAGATGAAGATGATTATGATGATTTTGAAGATGATGATGAAGATAAGGAAGATGACGAGGATGGTGAAGGGGCTGATGAGGATGAGATGATAATGAGGATGAAGATGAAGATAATAATAATGATGTAAATGATAATGAAGATGAACAGATGATGAGATGAGGATAATGATGATGATGAAGTCGAGATGAGAGGATGATGAAGATGAGGTTGAGAGGAAGATGAAAATGATGAGAAGATGAGGATAATGATGATGATGAAGAAGATGATGAAGATGATCATAATCAGGGCTGGGGTCGAAACTCAAAAAAATCGAAATCGAAATTTGCTTCGAAATCGAAACTCACATCCAAATCGAAATCGAAACGAAACTAAAACGTCGAAATTTCGAAAATCGAAATCGAAAATCGAAATTTTTCAAAAAAATTTTCAATCCTTTAAAAATTGAAAAAAAAATTCAGAAAATATAAAAATGGTGAAATTTTTATCCAAAAATTATATTCAATCATATTTCAAAAAATTATTTAATATTCAGCATCAAAATTTAAAATTGTAAAGTGGCACATTTTGGTGAAGGAAAAGAAGCTTTTTCAAATTTTCTGGCGTCAAACTTTGGCGCAAATCATTGAGAATAAAGCGGGCAGAACTGAATACTCGTTCACTCTCGACGCTGCCAACTGGAGCCGAATGGTATTTTTCATAAAGTTGATAAAGGAATGGAAATTCCGCCCGATTTGCATTCCACCAAGCCGATAGGTTTACTTTTGAATCGGTTCTTCGCGCACGCAAATATTTGTCAAGTTCCTATTAGAAAATAATTTTCTGTTTCAAAAAATGATTGAAAGAGAATGATTGCATGATTTGCTCTCCCATGAATCGAATGTTAGACTCATATAATTTATGGTCGATAAATCGTCAATCATTCTTCTTCTCAAATTTTCATAAACACGCGGCAAAACATTCTCCCGATAATAACGACGATTTTTTATTTTAAATTGCGGAATAACATGGCTCAAAAAGATGTTAAATCCAGCCTTTTCAACGGTCCGTAGAGGTAATCCATCTGTTGCAATCATCAACATTATTTTGTCCTCCAAATCTAATGTTTTTTCTCCATTTTCTCTCCATTGAGCTAAAATATAGTTTAATTTGTTTTTTTTGTTTATAAACGGTACTAAATGCTTCCATTATTGTTGATTGGCCCAAACGGTTGCATTTGAAGTGAACTTGTGGTGCATTATTATTATTTCTTCCTTGTTGGGCCATTCTTGACAATATTTCCATCGCTTGTTCTGGTGTTTTTCCATGTGTTCTCAACAATTGTTCCAAATTTTGTTCAAATCCTCCATCCTCGGGCTCGGCATTTTCATTGGTAACACATTCCTCCACTTCCTTTGCTGACGAAGTGCCCGCTTCTTCTTTATATTTCACATATAATTTAATAGGTAAAATAATTAGTAAACCTTGAATCATTTCTGATATTTTCCGGTTGAAAGACAATTTGTTTTGTTGTGCCTGTTTTCGTTGTTCCACTTCTTTTTTAGCCTTTTCTCGTTGTTCATAAAGCGGTTTATGATGATTTTTCAAATGACATTCTAATTTGTTTGTTGCTTTTGTTGGGCCTTGATCAATAACTTTTTTGCATGTTGGCACTTTGCATTGGGCTTTTGTTGTTTTGCCAATTCTATCAAAATAATACCACCAAGAATCTTTACCATGTTCTTTCATTTTTCCTTATTCTTAAAAAAACAAAAACAATGTAAAATTTATTGATTTAGGAATTAATTAAATGTTAATTCGAAATAATTTATTTGATATAGGATTTAGAATTATGTCAATCAAAGAGAAGAAGAATAAAATATAATTGATAAAGAAGAAAATTGAAAGTAAAAAAGGAATTCGTTTAAAAAAATACACCAAATTTTTGATTAAAACTAGCAAAGGGTCCCCCCTTTGCCTTTTTCGAAATTTTTTCGAAACTCGACGCTTTTCGAAATCGAATCGAAACTAAAACATCGAAATTTCGACGATCGAAATCGAAAATCGAAATTTCGACCCCACCCCTGATCATAATGATGATGATGAAGTCGAGAATGAGAGGATGATGAAGATGAGGTTGGAGGAAGATGAAGATGATGAGAATATGAAGATAATGATGATGATGAAGATGAGGATAATGATGATGATGAAGAAGATGATGAAGATGAGGATAATGATGATGAAGAAAGTCGAGAATGAGTGGATGATGAAGATGAGGTTGAGAGGAAGATGAAGATGATGAGAAGATGAAGAAAATGATGATGATGAAGAAGAGAATGAGAGGGTGATGAAGATGAGAGGATGATTAAGATGAAGATGATGAGATGATGACGATAATAATGATGAGGACGCTGAAGATGAAGATGATGATGAAGAAGTAACTGATGAGGATGATGATGAAGATGAAGAGGATGATGAAGATGATGATGAGGATGAAGATGAGATGATGATGAGGGTGAAGATGATAATAATGATGAAGATGAACAAGATATTGAAGATGAGGATAATGATGATACGAAGAAGACCATCATCATCTTCTTAATCATCCTATTATAAATTATAGATCTTACCGCCCTGCTGCTAATATCTTCTTGTCCCCTCCCCTCCCACTCAAAGGAAAGTAACAAAATCAGAATTTAAAAATAAGAAAAATCGGAATTAAAAATCAGAATTAAAAGTCAGAATAAGAATAAAATCAGAATTAAAATAAAACTTTTTGCATATTTAACATGATTATTGTTGATTATTTTGCCTAGCTCAGGGGTTCGCCCGTAGGGCGAACTCCTGAGCTAGTTTATAATGAAAATGGAAAGATCGTTCCATCCGTCTTTTTATCTGTGATATAAATTTTTTTCCCGTGATTTATTTTTATTTTATTATTTTATTTAATTGCAAGTGAAATATTTTTTAAATTTTAGTATATAATAAATTTAAAAAATGTCCGGCCCCATTCAAAATCATCCGGGGCCTCAACAAAATGACAACTGTGATAATTGTTACAAAAATGGGGCATATGAGGACGAAATAAATTTGGAATCCTCTCATCCAACAATCACTGCCCAACCTGTTCAAAATGATGGACAAACGGTGAATATCAATAAAATAAATAAATTAAATTTCTGTTGACACCGCGGCTAATACCGCTCTAATTTCTAAAAAATATTCTCTCATGCTGGAGGATTTAATAATTGTTTAACCTAGGAAACTTGGCAATTGTAAAAAATAAAAGATAAAGAAAAATTAATTCCGGCTCCATTTGAAATCAAAAATACAAAAAATGAATAGGATTAAATTATAATTATTCTAAGGGGAAAAACATTAGAAATTGGATAATCGTTTGAATTTTTTTCAGTAAAAGAAATCCTGAAAATTTCGAAAAATAAGGAAAATTTTAAACAGATAACGAATGATAAAAATAAAAATTTTAAAGAGAATTTTCCAAATTAACTTTTCATTTCTTCCAAAATGTGTTCAGGTTATTGTTGTGCAACAACAAAAAGTGGAGTTTGGACCGGAATCAATGATGGCCAATTGCCCACAATGCCAATGCCCAGTGCAAACCCGAATTGAGCACGAATGTGGCCTTTGCGCCATTCTTGTTTGCGTTGTGCTCTTTGGCGTGTTCACATATTTTTGCAATTGTTTCAAAGATGTGGTGCATTCGTGCCCAAATTGTGGGGCAATGTTGGGCAAATACAAACGGGGATGCGGCGATTAATTCATCATTGGAAAATATTTTGAGATTTTTTATGATTTAAAAAAGTTGTTAATCAATAATCATTTATTATTGTAATTGATTTGATATTTAAATATGATTATAATGCTTTTTAATATATTTTTTTTGTTCGATTTGCCTTATTTAACAATTATAAAATTAAAATATTTTTAAAAAAAAATATAAAAAATTATTTAATTGTTTCCATATTCAAAATAAATAATAACAAAAAAATTTATTTTTGGCATTGTTTTCCCATTCTTTGAATGAATAACTGTGCTGTCTATGTTTGCGCAAATATCGAGAAGAAGTGCTCCAAAAGCCAATCAAATTGATTGGCCTTGGCCCTCAAGGATGATTAATAAGTGGCAGAAAAATGAATGGTAAAAAAGAACAGAAAGGTTGGGGGAATAAGCTGATTAAAAGTTGAAGGGTGCCATCAGCAACAGACTTTGTTGGCAAATGAATGAATTGGGTAATGATAATGAGGGGATGAATCAGAAGTCATTCATCAATATTGTATGTACATTATTGTGAAAAATGTTGTGGCCAAAATATTTTTTTATTTATTTATCCAAAATTTTTATTATAAAAATTAACAAAAATTAACAATATTAATTTATAAGAAAATGCATTCTTTCACAAATTCCCTTCATTTTTGTAAAATATTTTTGATTCATTTGCTCACAATCCTTTCTATATTGCCCTCAACTCTCTTTGAATGGTCACCGTGGAATGCATGGTCATTATGTTATGAACAAAATGGAAGTAAAGAATTTTTAAAATTGAATTAATTGAATTTTATTACTGATAAATTAATTTTAAAAAATGAATATTAAAATATTCTCTCCTTCAGTTAATGCCCAAACTCGAACAAGGGCATGGCTAGGAGATCCTGGCAAAAATCCGGGAAATGATATGCAGGCAAAAGCATGCCTTCCTGCCGAATCAAAACCTTCAATTCCACCACCACCAAAACCTGCAGCAAATCCCCCCACATCAACACAACCAATTTTGGTAATGGCCCAGTCGGAATGGACCCATTGGACGGAATGGAGCGAATGCCAAAGTTTACCCGGTGGAAGTTCACCGCCTTTTCGAAGCCGGTGGCGAATTTGTGATCGACGAAAATGCGATGTGGCACAGGGCACAACAATTGGCGGTAATTGAATAAAATTGGCAAATAAAAATTTTTTTAATAATTAAAATAATGTAATTCCTCTATTAGTAGCCCCTGGCTACGAATTTTCGAAGCCCCAAAAATGGCTAAAATTTTATTCTAATTCTATTATCTATTGACATTTTTTTAACAAACTTTAGCGCTTTTTATAGAGCCCAAAAGCACTAAGAATAAGAAATGCAATAAAAAAATTTTTAAAAATTCATTGTGCCAAGAGATACAGTGACTCAAAATCGAGTGGGGGCTACTATAAGAAATGGCTTCGAATAGAGGAAATATGTTATTATAAATATTAAGAAAATAATAAGTCAATTAATTCCATTCTATAATTAAATAATAAATATATTTAAATGATAATTAGAACATTTCCTTTCTAGGAAGTAGCACAAAAGTGGAATGCCAACCATGTGCCGGACAACCGATGGAACAACAAAATTGCCCAATTCCTTCTCCATCATCTTCAAACAACGGTCGCCAAAATGAACCACCCACATCCCCGGGAATTAATATTCCCTCTTCAACTGGCGAATGTCAATGGAGCGATTGGTCAAATTGGAGGTACATTTTTGGTATCTGATTTTTAATTTTTAATTTATTTAGCTCCTGTTCAACAACATGCGGCACGGGAATTCGCATTCGAATGCGAGTATGCCCTTGCTCAAGGGTAAATAATTGATTTAAAATTTTAATAAATATAAAATTCCACAAAAGTGTCCGGCGGGTCCTTCTCAAGAGGAGGAAAATTGCTATAATTTGTTGCCTTGTTCCACCGGTGACTCATCTGGACATTTTTCACCTCCTCCTCCACCGCCGCCTCCAATTGTGCCATGGAATTTTGGTGCTGATTGGGTTGGTGGCCAAAATTGGACAATTTTGCCTGGAGGTATTCCGCCAAGCTTTAACCCTTGCAATTATTGTCCTCCAATGTACGCATTACCTTGTTATACGTGTTTGATGAATGGAGGTGGCATTCATCAGGGAAAATGAAGACATCAAACGAAGAATATTTTTTGAATTATAAAATAAAGGAGAAATAAATTGTTAAAAATTAAAAAAAAATAAATTTCAAGAAATAAAATTTTTTGAAAACAATTAAAATAATTTAAACAATTTAAATTAATAAAAAATATGTAATAATTTTTCTGTCCAGAAATTTAAATTCTTTTGTCGATGAATTACAAGGGTTTAGAAAGCGATTTTATTCTATTTTTTGGCATTATATGTAAAGTTCATTACGAAGCGTCGATTCATAAATTAGTTAGAGGCAATGGATCGAAGCGCCCCATTGACCTTTATAAAAATGTTAAATGATTTATCTATTGAAAATCGCTTTTAAACTGTTATAATTTTGTCTTCAAAAAATGTTTTTCAAGATATTATGCAATTGCTTGATTAATTATTACTTCAATTTATGAAATATTAAAAAAATGAACAAATTAAAATGAGGAGGTAAGGGCAACTTTTAAGACCGTAATCAAATACTTTGGAATTTGGACCATGGCAAAATAATAAAATTTATTATCTTTTAAAATCGCTGGATGAATTTAAAACACAAATTTTCATTGGACTTTGCCATAATTTGCTAATATTATGGATGGATGGATGTTTGCAGAGGTCATATGATTAAAGAAATGTCCAGAATCGTAATAATAAAAAAATCTTGTGTGGCCTATTTCACATAAAATCACTCATAAAACTGATAATTGTCCTGAAAATTTTTGGTAAACAAAATTATTAAATTTTGGACCATTCACTGATTGGCCACACAAATTTTTTTGGAATTCATTTCAATGAAATTTGAAGAGCAGAAATTTTTGCAAAAAATGGTTCGTCTTTTGAAATGGCCATAAAATGTGTTTTTTATTTTCATTTTCACTTTTTGTGTACCATATTAAATTTTACTGGACTTTTGGTGATATAAATATGTGATCGGCCATCCCAAAATTTAATCATTTCAATCATTTTTAAATTTCCTAAAAAATTTTCATTTGAAAAATGTCATCATCCATTAGCGGAACAACAAAATTATTTTTTGCCATTTTTCTCCTCTTTGCTTTGTGCCCTTCAAATTATGGAGGTTATTTTATTTTTAATATATTTTTTTCTTATTTTCATTTAGTCCAAAACCGAATGTGCTGGTATTATACCAACAATAATACCATGGTGGGAGCTACACCGCAGGATTGTGGCGCTCCGGATGTGCAATGCATTTACATTCCCTTAGATTCATGCAGTAAGCAAAAACAAAAATCAAATTTGGAAATCAAATAGATGTTATTATTAATTCTTTTACTTGGTAGTAAAATAAATCGGAATTTACTTTTTTTAATAGTAATCCAAATTTTAAATCCATTGAAATTTTCAGAATTTGAGCTATCAGAATAGATGATTTTGATTTCCAAATACAAACTATTCAATTTTCACAATTAAATTCCTACATTTTTTCCTTTCAGGCGCAAATGCAAAACTTAAGGTTGTGAAAGCATGTGCCACTCAATTTCCCAGTCTTTGCCAAAAATGTAGTACTTGCCAAACTTGCAGCGGCGAATTATGCAACAATCAATCATATGGAGGATGAATGGGACAATGCGGAAATTAGAAGAAAATTATGATGATGAATGGAATATTTTGATTTAGAGATGAAAAACAAATTTTAGTAATAGAATTATTTCTACAAAAATGATAAAGTAAAAATTTTATTCCAATTTTTATCAAGATTTTTAATGGCTATAAGACACACTAATAAATATCAAAATTAATTTAATTTGAATATATTTCGGTTATTATTTTTAATATTGACTAAATCCATCGCCAATTGTAAATTCTGGAGCATTTCTTGTTTGTTTAGTCAACCGCCTTTTCGTCGATATTTGTCCTTCATTGCATTCCTATAAATATTGGGGAGATATTATTATAGTATCAATTTTTGTCTTTTAAGTAAAAAAAATTGACTTGATAGCTATTGTCTTTGGTTTATTTAATAATTTTACATTTACCTATTAATAGAAAAATAGTTGCTTCCAAAACTTAGTATTTAGCTAAATATTATGCCCTCTAATAATGACCTCAATTTTCTCAATCAAATTGAGACTGCCATTCCCAATGGAGAAGCTCGTCCATTTCTTTGTTTTGGCCAACATTCTTCTTTTATTCTCCAGTGTTTGAGTCGATTTTACGATTGAAATATTCCCCTCCGATTCATTTTGATTCGGTGTTGAAGCAGTCGCTTCCGGAATTGGTTCCAATGCGTCCAAACCGCTGAATGATGTTTCGGCCATGGCAAAATTGACGGCACCGCCTTCTGAAATTGTTGTAGCAGGCAAATGAATGGAAGCGGGCGAATCAAGTGCAGATTGCTGATTGGCTCCATTGCCAGAAGCATTTTCATTGTGGAATTTGAAGATGTAACAAATCTTTGAGAATTGATTTATTTTTAGAATTAAATATTTTTGTATTTTATTTTAATTTAAAATTTAAATTATTTTTAAATTATTTAATTACTCTATGCATAGCCTTTCTTGGCAATTTTAGGAAGAATGTTATGACAGCCGAAAGACCATAAATAACAATCTGAATTTATCAATAAAATTATAGTTTTTAATTTTGAAAATATTTAATAAAATTTTCACCTGAATCATTGTAATAATGGAAAGGCCAAGGAAAAAACCGAATTGACCACCAATTTGAGACATGAAACCAGGCACAGAAATCGTGTACACCTTACAAAATTATATTATATTAATTATGATTATGAATTAGGTAGAAAAAAATTAAACGCTAATTTTATATAATTTAAAAATAAAACAAATTCAAATATAAACCAACCTCTTTGACGTGTTCATATTGTAAATCATAAAAACTAATTTCCAAATTAAATTCCTAAAAATTAAAATTTAATTCCATCATTTTAATAATTTAATTTTATAGTACATGATGTTCAAATGGCTGCAATGCTGGACTTTGTTGAAGGGAAACGCTAAAATTATTTTTAAAATATTTTTAAAGGAAAAAATAAAAGATTGCTTTAAAAAATAAAGTAAAATTGTTTTCAAGTCTGAAAAAAAGTTTAGAATTTAATTAAAATTCATAGAAAGTAAAAAATTAGAATTTAACTAAAAACACAAAAATTCAGAATTAACTAGTTAAAAATTACATTATACAAAAATAATAATTCACTTTAATAAAATATATACAATATATTATTTAATTTTCTTGCCTATATTCCCATCGAGAGCATCCGGGAATGCACTAAAATATAATTTTTAATTATGATATTTTTAATTTTTAAACTTCTTGGCTGTGTACCGAGCCAGAATGAACCAATTGGATTGCATTATAATAGCTGAAAATTCATATTTAAATATTTATTAAAAATTTACTTAAAATTATAGATCTTCAATTAATTTTTATTTTTTTTATATCTACAAAAAAAAATATTTTTTTATATTTGCATAGAGAAATTTATTTTACTCGGCTGCCAATATTTTGGGCTCGCAAGTTTGAATATTCGACGAAATTCCCTGGATTTCTTCCAAATATGGCACAGAACAATTGTATGGATCTGATCGATTTTTAATATAATTTTAAATTAATTTTTTAATTACCAATCACATTTGCTTTAAGCCAATTCCAGACAAAGCAATTTGCATCCTTTCCAACCAATTTATTTGTACAATCACTAGAATTTTAATTAGTTTAAATAGTATTTTAAATATTAAATTAAAATTTAAATAAAATAAGTAATATTTTTTAATATATATTTTTTAGAAATAATTTCGCCTAAAAAGATAATAATAATTCATGTTTTAATTAAGTTTAAAATTGAAAAATTTTTTCCATAATTATTTTTCCACCTTGGATGTTCCAACAATTCAATGTATCTTGCGGTGAAATGCATTCGATTCCATTCATGTGGGTACAAATAAAATCTTGGAAAATCCAAAACTTGTTCAAAATTGTCATTCACATAAATAATTATCTAAAAAATATGAAAATTGAAATAAGAATTCTAAAAATACTTTTAAATTTTTATTCAATAACCTGAGGCTGTATAAAATTATATTGAGTTGATGTGACACTTTGTGGTGCTTTTATTTCCAAAACTAGCCTCCCAATGTCATCTGCTTCTGTCTGAAAAATACAAAATTAATTAATTAAATATTGTACAAAAAATAATTTAAATCCATTAAAAATTTTTTTCAATGGTATCGTATCCCAGATATATTTAGAAATTGCCCATGAATTTTACCTGGTTTATATTTCGCAAAGTTTGATAGCATAAACCGCGCCGCATCACTGGACGAGGTCGGAAAATTGTATCGCAACTTAATTTTGGGAAGAATTAATTTTATTATATTTTAAAATAATAATTATTAAATCATTAAAGAATTATTAAAAATTAAAAATGCATTCACCAATTATGGGGTTTCCCTCCTAATTCGCAATTGTTGAATAAATCTTCGCATTTATAGCCAAATTTTGCCTAAAATAATTTTAATAAATTATAAAATTAAATTGGTCCCCTAAAATTGTCAGACATGTGTGCTTTCAAAAAATGTTTTCGTATCAATGCCTTGACGCCATTTGTCGAACATTTTGGCCAAATCGTCCATATAAGTTTGATTGAAATCGGGTAACCCGTCCTTTAAAATTAATTAAATTTTAATTGAATTTATTATTATTTTATTAAATTATTTAAAATTTATTTTAAAATATAATAAAATTTTAACCATATTTTCAAGTCCACTGCCTCCAATCCAAAAGCTTAAAACCGAAGATAAATAATTTAAAATTAATCATTTTTTTTGCCTAATTAAATCCCTGGCAGTATTTTCGTCAATGTTATGAATTATGCCACGTAAATCATTGAACATTGCTTGGAAATTGAAAGCATCAGGCACTTTTGGGCAAACGGTAATGGCTGGCAACTCTAGACTGGGCACCTATTTTTTATATTTTAATATTTATTTTAATTAATTAATGAATTAATATATTAAATTAAAAGTATATAATAAAATAATTTCGATAAATATTAATGTATTAAAAAAATATATTTTTTAAATAATAGATAAAAAAATAAAAATTATTTGAATAAAAAATATTCAACCAAGCGAATTGTTGTGCTCGTTGCTGTTGGGCCTCGAATATATTCGATGATAACCAAAATTGTGGTTGCTGTACCACAACTTGTGCAAAGCACCTCAAAATCAAAAATAATAATGGAAAATATTTTCATTAAAAAATGCGCACCAAAACCATCCACCAAAAAACACGTAAAGGCATGGATTTGCTCAACAATGCCTGCGACATTCCCTAAAGAGGATAAATGAATAATTTGCAAATTGGAATTTGGGAATTACATGGATTTCCCCAGTCCATGGGGGATAATCACGATCGTGGCATTGGCAGGTGGAATCAATCCGAAAAAGGCCTGTCGTGGAGAGGCGAACACCTTAAAAATAATAAATGAAAAGAGATGGTAAAAATTTGAAAAATATATGAAAAAATTAGTATAATTGATTACCTCGTTTCCTTGGCTCTTTCGTTACGGTCATTGCCGTTTCAGTAGCCAAAGAGTTCGAGGATTGGCGTGAATATCCATTTAAAATGTTCCTTTTATTTTGGCCAATCGAGTCCTTTGTTTCTGCTTTTCCTGTCCCATTTTTTGTGGCCCCATGATTATATTGATAAAGTGTATGGGAACTATGATGATGCGAATTGGAACATTGATTGCTCGTAGAATTGTTTTGAGATGGAATAATGGCATTTTGTTGTGGATGTGATTGTGAGGGAATGTTTTGACGAAGCATATTTGTAAAAAATATATTTAAAAATTAATTATAGAGAAAAATTACTACACTTTAAAATAATTAATTACTGACGTGAGAATAAATATATTTTTTGGAATGTGCGCATAAAATTTACAGTTATTAAATACCAATATTGCCTAGGGGCTTTTCCTATTCATCCTACTGTATCCCACTTTTTGCCTAATTACTCCGTCACCCTATGAATCAAATATTGCCCCAATCTGTTTTTGTACCCATCCCTTTTCCCCTCCTAACCTAATGTCTTTTTACCCTTCGCATTTTTATCACTTTTTCCCTTATAATTAATTAAGAATAATTTAAAGTCGAGTTTCCCTTATCTCTATCCCATTAATTGGGCCGGCCACTGGGGGCTTAGGCTTCCGACCAAAGCACGGGGGAGAGACTAGGACTAAATCTCGTCTCGCTCCAAACAATTATAAATCTAAATTAGGACTAATAGATATAAAACTTTAAGCTTATTAGAAGGTTGGCTTGAACAAAAATTTTTATTGTTCATTTATATTTATGTATTAAATTAAAATGATTTTTAATTTAAAAATATATTTTTTGCTGGCATTAATAAAATAGAAATAGGATAAAAATTGTTGAAATATGTGGAGCAAAAAAAAATAAAACAAATCCCCTTTTGAATGTTTACACAATTTGTCGCTGCATTCTCACATTCAGCAATTATAAATTCCTCTAAAAAAGAGGTTTTTTGGGTAAAGCCAATTTGGTTGGTGCCAATAAAATGTATGGCACTAAGAAGGGACATTTATTTGCTTAATCTCGGGATTGTTACTGAGAAAATAAAGGAAAGAATTGGGGCGAAATTGGAATGAAAATTCAATCCACATTTTCCGTAACACTTAAATTCATTTAAAGAACAAATAGGCAAATAGCGTTTAAAAATGTCAATTTCATTCAATGACCTTATTTTCCGTACATTCTGACTAATTTCGTATTGATGATAAGTTCATTTATTTTTTTAAAAATATAAAATGTAAATATATAATAATATGAATTCTCTTATATTGGGCAAATTCTCTGATGAGTCCCACCACATCTTTCATTTTCTTTTCTCTCTTCTCTAATAATTTTGGCATTGAATGTTGTGAAGAATTCCATTTACCTGCTTCCTTCTCCCTCCGGGCTAATTTTGGCTATCTTCATCTTCAATATCAACGTCCACGTATTCCACGCTTCAAATTCAATTCCCAATGGGATCCTCTTGACTTGGTCATTCCCTCTAGGCTCTTCAATTCGGCATCCAATGCTTCGCACCGAAATCACCAAAACATTAGCGGAAAAAAAACATATCCATTGTAAATTCGATATTCAATTGTCTTTTGTCAAAACTTCCTCATTCACTATTACTTTAGTTTTAATATATAGTCCATAGTTTAAAGGTATTTCCCACTCACACCCCCATCCCCCAACATTTTCGATAAAAAAATCACATAGAATTTATTAGAAAAAATGGTTAACTAAGAATTCGAAAAATACGAAATTTGTTGAATTTTAAATATAAATAATTTCCAACAGAAAAAATAATATATATTTTCAAATTATCCAATAAAATTTGTTTCTTTTGATAAAATTATCATTCATATCAGATAAGTTTAATGAATGAGTCAATCAGTTCGCCTGGATTCTTTACAATTTATTTAGTTTCTTTATGAATCTTCTTTATACTTTCTTTTTCGGTTTGTTGATTTTTTGGTGTCACTTCCTTCAGAATTATCTCCAGCAGTATCATCAGGTGAAGATAACAAATATTGGCTTGCAATTTCGGTTATATTTTCCATTGAATAAGGATCAATCGATTCAATTCCAGTTATAGTGGGTTTAGACATTTCTTGCAGATCTTTTTCACTTATTCCTAGTCTTGCTGGTATTGCTATTTTAGATTAGGGTTGCACCCCCGGGGACGGGGATCCCCGAAACCCCGGGGATCCCCGACGATTTTAACCCCGGGGAATCCCCGAAATGTTCCCCGTCAATTTTATCCCCGAGTCGGGGGCATCCCCGTCCCCGTAAAGTCCATCCCCGATATCGGGGAACCCCCGACCCCGTGAATCGTATCCCCGGACTTTTTCATCCCCGAAAATAGTTTTTTTTCGAAACGAATTCGTCTAAAATTTATGTTTTTTCTTTAATTGTATTTATTTTTCCTAATTATCTTTCTCTACATTTACTATTACCTAAGAATAATAGAGATAGAGAACCAAAAAAAATGTTTGGTTGAATAATGCAAACAATTGCAAACAAAATTGCGTAGTTTAATGGACTTATCATTAGCATTAAATAAATATCAAGGAAAATTATTTGCAAAACCTCACAATTTTAATTCATATTTTATATAAATTAATAAATAAACCATAAAATTTCAGAAATCGAATTAGATTAGTAAATTAGTTATTAATTAGTGATAAATTGAAATTAAAAAAAATGTCAAAAAGCCGCGATAGAAAGAAGAAAAAGGAGAAGAAGAAACGAGAAGAAGAAGAAAAAATGAATCAATTGGAGAAGGATGCTCAAGAATCTACTGCGCAATCTGATCAAAGCGATTCTGAGGAAGAAGGTTTAATTTTATATTATTCAAATTTTATATTTCTTAATCAAATTAAAAGAATATTGCGATTGTGATGAAAAAATTGCTCAAATGCGCAAAGAACATGAACAAAAAATTGAACAAATGCTCAAGGAAACGGATCAAAGCATTGCTCTAATGACCAGCAATTGTGACACAAAACTTGCACAAGCGAAAAAGGAATTCGACGAAAGATATGCTGCCCAACAACGAATTTTACTTGCACAAAAAGCCAATTTGAATGAAAGGATTGAACAAGAAGTAAATAATGCAGCGGAAATGGCCGAGAAAATTGCCCAATTGAACAAAGTATTTTTTTTCGAATTTTAAATGATAAAAAAAAATTGCAATCTGATTTGCACAATGCTCAACAAAGAATTCTCCAACAAGAATTGGATTTGCTCAAATTACAACAACCAATGTCAAGTGCTCAAGCTGCTCAAATTGATAAAAAAACGGTTGCGCAACAGATTTTTGAGGTTTTGTTTATTTATTATTGAGAAAATTAAATTCTAAATTTTAGAAAGCTGGCCATACCAGTGGATATGGCTTAGGCAGATATGAGCAAGGGATGCCCAATCCAATTCAACAAATCCCTGGTGCACAAAATCCAAACAAAAAAACTGGATTTGGCCAACGGTCTAATTCAACTCATTCGTCTTCGTCCGGTACATTTGCGCAACAACAACCTGTCCACACCACTGGACCATTTGCTCAACAGCAAAAATTTGTTCGACCTGCATCAACTGGACAAATTGAACAACAAGAATCTGCTCAACATCAAATTGCTCAATCATCTTCATCTGGACAAATTGCACAACATGCTCAACCACAACAAAATTATTTACGATCACAATCTGCTCAACGACATCCAATGTAAAATAAATAATAAGCAAATAAATATAAATAAAATTATAGAGTCAAAAAACGGTACTTTCCTATTATTGGGGGGGGAAAAACCATTATCGGGGGGGAAATGACATTATTGGGGGGGAAGGTCAATATCGGGGGGGACGGGTCATTATCGGGGGGGGGGGGGGGGGGGGGGGGAATTGATATTATTGGGGGGGACAAGTAAAAGATCTATAATATATATATATAGGATTATCTTCATCATCATCTTCATCTTCATCATCTTCGTCATCATCTTCATCTTCGTCATCATCTTCATCTTCATCATCTTCATCATCATCTTCGTCATCATCTTCATCATCTTCATCTTCATCATCTTCATCACATCTTCATCACATCATCTTCATCATCTTCATCATCTTCATCATCTTCATCATCTTCATCATCTTCATCTTCATCATCTTCATCACATCATCTTCATCATCTTCGTCATCATCTTCATCTTCATCATCTTCATCTTCATCATCTTCATCATCATCTTCGTCATCATCTTCATCATCTTCATCATCTTCATCATCTTCATCATCTTCATCATCTTCATCTTCATCATCTTCATCTTCATCATCTTCATCATCTTCATCTTCATCATCTTCATCATCTTCATCTTCATCATCATCTTCCTAATCATCCTATATATATTATAGATCTTGTCCCCCCCGATAATATCAATTCCCCCCCGATATTGACCATTCCCCCCCGATAATATCAATTCCCCCCCGATATTGACCATTCCCCCCTGATAATATCAATTCCCCCCCAATAATGACCAGTCCCCCCCGATAATGGTTTTTCCCCCCCAATAATAGGAAAGTACCCAAAAAACCATCAGAGAGGACTTTGGCTATTACATGGCTGCCCAATGCGCATATCGAAAATGAAAATTTCCGACAAAATTTCCATTTCATCTATGCACAAGAATTACTACAAAAAATGCTCAATATGCTGGGATATAATGGAAATGATTTGGTCCCACGTGGCTCAAGTATTTAATATTTAATTTAAAAAAAAACTAATTAATAAATTAAAGTCGAAAATATTGCAACAACCATTGCACAAACAGATGAACCAACAGGACGTGAAGGGCGTATATTCATAAGGCTGTCAAGTGCTCAAAATGCTCAACAAATTGCACAAAAATTGCACAATTATTATAAATTTATTACCTTTTTTAGCATATTAAAAAAATTCCCTTAATCCCCGTTTTCTTCCCCGGGGCCCCGGGGATCCCCGAAATGATCCCCGTTTTATCCCCGAATCCCCGTCCCCGAAAAAGATAACCCCGGGGTAGCCCCGAAATGTTCCCCGAAAATTTGATCCCCGAAAATTTCTCCCCGAACGCATCCCCGTCCCCGGGGGTGCAACTCTATTTTAGATGGAATGGTTTCGTTTGTTTTATGTGATAATTGTTGGGTTGTTCCAACATGAGATTGTCTATTATATTCACTTCCATCCAATTCTTTGTTGGATTCAATGTTTCCAATTGGATTCCCAAATATTTGATTATATGAATATTTTCCACTGCCGAATCCTTCAGCATTTCCAGCCAATCTATGAATTCCGCTACTTCCTCCAAATTCATATTGCTGTTGAATTCCGGTAATAAATGGTTCAGCAGAATTCAAGATAAATTCTCCTTTCTCTAATTCTATTTGTCCCATTGCTCTATTTCCGCCAACAAATCTATTACTTTTTTCCACAAATCCTTGAATCCCTCCTTCTATTCCACGATTTTGGTGAAGTCTGGCAATTTGTTCAGGAGTCAAGAGAGAACCGTCAATCCCTAAGAATAATTGCCCCGTTGCTTGGTTTTCATCAGAAACAGATTTAGGAATTCCGCTGCTTCCTCCAATTCCCTGTTGTTTTGGAGGTTCAAAAATTTGTCCAGAAGAATCACTTCCAAAATTCAAGCTAAATCCGCCTTTCCCTAGTTGATCAGAAAATGTCGTGCCACGTCCGGTTACTTGATTTCCACTAGTAAATCTGGTACTTCCTTCCCCAGATCCAGGAATCACTCCTCCAATTCCATGTTGTTGGTGAATTACAATTTCTTCGGGTAAGCTGCCTTTCCCTAATCCTAATTGTCCCGTTCTTTGATTTCTATCAGCAAATCTGTTACTTCCTTCCAATGATCCGCCAATTCCATAAAATTCATTGCTAATTTTGCTTTGCATTCCAACATTTGGCTGAATTCTCTGCATATTCTGCTGATGAAATTGAAAATTGATCATCGGTTGTTCATATGGAATTTGTTCGGGTAATCCAGTCAAAACGCTGACAGTCCCAGAAGGTTTATCTGTGATGTAAAATGTTAATAATTACAAAGGTATATTTAATTTTTACATTGATATGATGTAATTGGTGTTTGAATTTGTTGTCTTTGAATATTTTTTTGTTGCCCAAATTCAAAATTGCCTTGAAATTGAAATGATGGTTTTTGGGTGGCATCAACAGTCATTCCAGTAACTTGAATTAATTAATTTAATTTTAATACATTATTATTTGTAATTTAATATTAAAAAATAATCAATTTAATTATTTAATTTCAAGCAATAAAATTTTTTATCAAGCAATTTTCATAATTTAAAAATCAAATTTTAAACTCTCACATTGCTGAACCCTGCTACGAAATTCTGACATATCAACATCATTAGTATCTGTTGGAACTTTCTTTGACGACCTTGTTCTTATCAACATTTTAGCTTCCTCAATTTTTTCATATTCTTTATGCTTATCATTATGACAAGCTTTTAAATGATTTTTAGCATTTGTTGGTAAATGCCCTTTTAATTTGCATGGCTCTTTGAATTCGCACCGTTTACAACGATTTACAATACATAAATTGCAATCCGTATCCCCATCATTACGCTTAGTAAAATGTTTCGTTTCCCAAATTAAGCTTTTTTTCCACTTTTTAGCTAAATAAAAATATATTGAATTAATTCTTTAATATAATTGATTATGAGGAGGTACAGGAATTTGGTGGTCGGGAAAAGCAATTTCTTTACCTTTATCTTTTCCATGGTCAGGTTGCTGTTGTTGTTGTGTATTATGTTTTGGCAATTCGCTTTGGTCAGTATTTTTATTTTCTTTTTCCTTTCCTTTATCCTTTTTAGTTCCAGAAACAGAATTTATTAAAAGTAAGTTTGTGGATAATAATAAAAAAAGCAGAGAATATTTTGTTAACATTTTTACTTCTAAATTAAATAAAATTAGTTGATTAATTTAGTTTTCACTTAATTTTCAAAGGAGTTAATATTCTGAATTATTTTTTATAAAATGGAAAAAAGAATAAAATAATGGCAGTTTTTCCGTCAAATAAATATGACTTTTTTTTATGAGAATGAGAACTATTCTTCCCTCAAGCCATTTTCCATTACTCATGTCATTTGATATCCATATCCACTATCCCACGTATCCACATTTCAAATCGTCCCTCTGAGATCCTGGCCCATGCCCTGACCCCTGAGTTCACAAAATTAGGCATCTACTATTCGAATTTCGAACCCTTCTTCATCATTCAATTCCATCCTCTGCCCAATTATTAGTGCCGAAGCATTCCACCCAGCATTTTGCGGCTAATAAATCCATTTTATTGGATTCAGGCAAATTCTCTTTCCCTCAACTAATCAAGAAATGATGTGAATCTGGGATAATTTATTCGTAATTTTTGAATGGTTCGTACAATTGCGGACGAAACAGTCGAGCTAGCTTTCGCCACTAACCATCACGCTCCGTAATTTTGCCAAAATTTGTTTTTTTTTTGTTTTCATATTATCAAAAATTGAAAATTTATGCTTTTGGACAAATAACAACCATCAACCATTCTATTATGGCTTGTGGTGTGGCCTTATATTTATATCAATATTTGTGGCCACAATCAATTTTATTTGGCCTAGAAAGTTGCCTACCCCTCTATTCTTCAAGAAATGATGGATGGAATTTGACATGATATTCTCGTTTTTTCTATAGCTGTATCCACCAAAATACGGTTCGGCAGTTTTTGTTATATCTTTTCGCCCCAATCTCCAATCCATAGTAAAATTATTCATTCACCAATTATTTGGCTTATCGAAATTTCAGCATGAAAGTAATAAAATGAAATTAATTGTTGTATTTTTAAAATAATATAATATGAAAATAATGTAAAAAAATGAAGAATGTAAATTAGATTGAAAAAATGGCCAACAAATATAGAATAGGGAAAATGCATTTAAAAAAGCATTATCCGTCATACTTTTAATGATAGACTTTTAAATTTGCAATTTGCATCAGAAAACAAAAATATATTGTTCAATTTCATTTTATGATTTTATCTTCCACAAATTTTCGACAAATTTTGCATTAATAAAAAGGTAAAAATTTTGAATAAATTTTAAAATTTGTGAGTTTATAAATTTGTATAAAATTATTCATATGTCTACCTCAAATCTATTTCAAACAAATTCAAGAATTAAGTGCCAAATAGAATTTATCAAAAAAATGGTTAACAATCAATCCGAAATGAAAAATATAAATTTGTTGAATTGAAAAAATAAATATAAACAGTTGAAAGTTTGAAATTAAAAATATATGTATTTTTTTGTTTTCACATCAAATAAACGTTGCAATTTGCTTCTCTTTCAAATCAACATAGGATCATTCATTTTGTCCGTATTCTTTACTGTTTTTTGGACTTCTTTTGCGAAGAATGGGGAGGACTGAATTCTTCTTGATTTTCTGAATCAACTTTGCCACTTTCATTTGGAATTGATTTTGAAGTTCCTTCTTTCCTGGTTCTCTTGTGGTTTAAGAAAATTTGTTGCAGTTGATCTGTACTAATTTCTGATCCTGTTGTTGGTTCTGATGTTCTCAATTCAATGGTTTCTCTTGTTTTATGCGATAATTGTTGGGTTATTCCAATATCGGCGGATTGTCTATTATATTCATTTCCACCCAATTTTTGGTTGGATTTTTTGTTTCCACTTGATTTCCCCTTCCAGAATGATTGATGATGTGAATATTTTCCACTACCCGATCCTTCAACATTTCTAGCAGCAGATCTGTGAATTTCGCTACTTCGACTTCCCCCTTTTCCCTGTTGTTTTGTAGGTTCAAAAATTTGTCCAGAAGAATCATTTCCCAAATTCAAGTTATTTTTGGACTTCTTCTCCCACGGCAGTTTTTGCAAAGAATGGGGAGGACTCAATTCTTTTTGACTTTGTGAAGCAACATTGTCAATTTCAATCGGATTTGATTTAGAAATTCCTCCTCCTTGGTTTGAAGTTGAATCACCTTTTCGTTTTCTCTTTCGGTCTGCCGATTTAGCGCTACTTCCTCCAGAATAATCTCCAGATGTAGCATTATTAGACGAAGATGATTTATATTCTCTTGCAATTTTGGCCACCTGCATAGAATGGGGCGAATTGGGTGGTAAAGTTCCACTCGCTTCAATTCCAGTCACAGTGGGTTTATAAAGGTTCATTTCTTGCAAATCTTTTTCATTCAATCCTAATCTTTTTAACATTAATGCTCCCAATGGAATAGTTTCGTTTGTTTTGTGCGATAATTTTTGGGTTGTCCCAACATCGGCGGAATGTCTATCATTTCCATCCAATCCTTTGTTTGATTCAACATTTCCGATTGGATTCCCAAACATTTTATGATATGAATATTTTCCACTGCCCGATCCTTCAACAATGCTAGCAGATCTATGAATTCCGCTACTTCCTCCAATTTCATCTTGTTGTTTAATTCCGGTAAATGGTTCAGCAAAATTCAAGATAAATCCTCCTTTCTCTAATTCTAATTGTCCCATTGCTTTTTTTCCACCGACAAATCTGTTATTTCCTTTCAGAGATCTAGGAATCCCATTGTTTCCGTCCATTTCCTTTTGTTGTTGCTGAAAACTGATAATAATTTGTCCAGTCGAATCCCTTCCAAAATTCATGTTCTCTAGATGGTCAGAAAAGGGTAAGCCATGCTGTGTTGCTTTATTTTCATTGTTACTTCCTTTTGCTAATTCATTGCCAATTTCATTTGGCAAAGATGTTTGCAAATCTCCAATATATGGTCGATTTAATCCACTAAATCCTTGTACGTTCTGCTGTTGATTATCAACAAAATTTGGATTCATATGAAATAAATGTTGACTCATGAATTGTTGTTCGAATCTGGGAGGAATATCTGTCTGCTGCTGATAAAATGGAAAATTGCCCATCGGTTGTTCAAATGGACTTTGTTTGGGTAACTTTTCCCCTTTTTTCTCTTTTTGGTTCAAAAGCCGTGCGCGATATTTTCGGGCGGCCAATTTGTTTCGGCCGCGTTGGCGAATTTTCTTGATCATTGATTTTTGTTCGGAAGTGAGTCGGCCGTCGGCCATCAGCGTTGCGTATTCTTGATAGGGCATTGCGGCCAACTGTTCGGCCGAATAGGGGAGGTCATATTGGTTGACGAGGGCTAAAAATAGAGGGAAATATTTTAATTAAATAAATTGAATTTTACCAAGATAATTTTTTAATTAAAACCAGCTCCTTCGGAGCTGCTTTAACGGTTTTACCATGGGGGAATATTTTTGAAAACGCGAGGCGCTTTACGGACCGATGAATTATGTTGATTTTTTAATTTAAAATAATTAACCAGCAGGTGTCGGCAACATTTTAAGTTCCTCCATTTTTTCATATTTTTTATACTTATCATTATGCTGCTTTTTTAAATGTTTTTTAATATTTGTAATAACCCGCCCTTTTAATTTGCATGGATCTTTATTATTTTTGCACTTTTTGCAATGCTTTTTATTACATAAATTGCAATCAGTATCCCCATCATTACGTTTAGTTAAATATTTCGTTTCCCAAATTAAGTTTCCTTAGCCCATGGCTAGATAAAAATGCATTAAATTAATTTTTTAATAAGTAGCAAAAATAATTTTGATGATATTTATTAATATGTAAATTTAATCAAGAATATATTAAACAACCATGAGGAAAAGAAATTTGATGATCGGGATCGGTAAAAGCAATTTCTTTTCCTTTATCTTTTCCATGGTAAGCAGGTTGTTGCAATTGTTGAGAATTATGTGGCGATTGGCTTTGATCAGTATTTTCTTTTTCCTTTCCTTTACCCTTTTCATTTTCGGCAACCGATTTATCCTTTTCCATTGAATTTGTTAAAAGGAAGTCTGTGAATAATAAAAGAAGCATGGAATATTTTGTTAACATTTTTACTCTAAAAATAAAATTAAATTATTTGATTAATTTGGTTTTCACTTTAATTTACAGAAGAATAATTATTCTGAACAATTTTTATAACATAGAATAAATGTAATGCAATTATCCCCCTCAAATAAATAAGACTTGCGAGAATGAGTACTAGATATTAGGCAAAAACAAAGTCGCACGCCTCTGGGCCTATTTTCTCGGCCATTTTCTTTTTTACTAGATGATCAAAACAATGACAGGAGAACAATAATAGGCCTTACATCAAATTGGGGGCCACTTTAGAAGTGATAGGCATTAGTCCAACCATATTTGGCCATATTCATTTTGCCCATCACCTATCGTCTGAGTGAGTGAGTACTAGATCTACAAGGGCAAAGCACAAATGAGGGCACAAACAACAAAAATTGCCCAGGGGCATCTTTTTGGCCAACATACTAGAGGAATGATCACCTTTAATTTAATCACATGCAGTAGTCTCTTCACTTTTCCTCCCACATCTTTTACTAGATCTTCTTTGGCCAAAACAAAAAGCTCCAATTATCAAATACAATACCAACGTCAACGCATTGTGGCCCATAAGTTGTGGCGACGGCATCCGCTCTGGCTCAACTACAATGCAACCACACTGGCGGCTGAAGCAGATCCCAACAGCTTCGGCGAGCGCGGCCATCGACGCAACTGCCTTACTTAGTCCAGGGTTTTGTAACAACATTACAACCATTGGTCATCAGAGGAGGAAGAAGGAAGGATGAAAACAATCAAACCCCCCTATGAATGGAAATTTTGAACAGATTCCAATTTCTTGTTTTCATTTTCAAATCACTGTACATTGTCATCCATTTTATTCACTTGTTGTTTTCCCGGACTATATAGACGCGAAATCTGATAAATTGCCATAAAAAAGGACCCATCATCATTTTTTGATTAATTTAAAGGAAAGGAATTTGCTAACCCAAAAAACGGATTTAGCTGTAAAATATTGTGGTGGAGGGATTCGACAGTAAAATATTGGAAAGAGAAAGGAATTGAATGAAGACATCCATTAAGTTTTGATTTTTTTAAAAATATAATCCATAATTTAAAGCTTTTCTTCCCCGCACCCCTCCCCCAACCTTCCGATAAAAATATTACATAAAATTTATTGGAAAAAATGATTAACAAACAATCCGAAAAATAAGAAATTTGTTGAATTTTGAATATAATTTCCAGCAGAAGTCAAATAAATGAGAGCAGAATAAAAAAATAATTAAAAAGTTTGAAATAAAAAAAATATATTTTCAAATCATCCAATGTTAAAATTTGTTTTTCTTGAAAAATTTATCGCAATAATATTCAGGGTTTAACTTAAAATAAATGGGTCATTCATGTCGTTTGGATCCTTTACTATTTAGTTTCTTTATGAATCTTCTTTATACTTTCTTTTTAGGCTTGCTGATTTTTTAGTGTCACTTCCTTCAGAATTATCTCCAGCAGTATCATCAGCAGGTGAAGATAACAAATATTGACTTGCAATTTCGGTTACATTTTTCATTGGGTCACCCAATTCAATTCTAGACAATTCGGGTTTATAAGAACTTCCTGATGGCATTTGATGTTCGCTCAATCCAAATCTTGCAGGTATTGGTCTTTTACTTTTTTCCTTCGATATTTGATAGATTTCATGACCGGATTCAGTTTCACTTTCACCCAATTCTTGGTTGGATTGACCATCTCCGGCTGGATTCCCAAACATTCGAAGATGTGAATATTTTCCACTGCCCGATCCTTCAGCATTGCCGGCAAAACGAGGAATTCCGCTGCTTCCTCCTATTCCATGTTGTTGATGAGGTACTACTGCAATTTGTCCAGAAGAATCACTTCCAGAATTTAAGATAAATCCGCCTTTTCCTAAATGGTAAACCTATTTCTTTCTCCCTCTGCTGATGAGCGAATTTTGGCTTCCCCTCAATATCCACATCTTCCACGTATTCCACGCTTCACATTTTCATATCTTTTCCTTATTAGATGCCCAATGCCCATTCCCTTTTGGGTGCCCATTCCCTTGGCCATTCCCTCTAGGCCCAGATTTCGGCATCCGCTACTTAGCCCCGAAATTGTGATCAATCTCCATTTTTCATTAGGCCAAATATTGGCCCTTTTAGTTCTCAATAATTCCTTTTATAATAGAATTGAAAAAATGGGTGCAAAAATCACCAAAAAATCATTGAAAAATATTTTTGTTTATTGTTTATGCGTCGTCCATTCAATTGTCAATATAACAAAGAATCCGAAAAATAGGAAATTTGTTGAATTTTAAATACAATTTTCAGCATAAATCCAAAGAGAAAAAAGAACAATATAAAAGTTTGAAATTAGGAAAAATATGAATTTTTTGAATATAATAATTTCACATCAAAATCGACGTTGCATTTTGTTTCTCTTGATAAAATCATCACGGTAATGTTCAGGTAAGCTTAAAATGAATGGATCAGTCACTTCGTCGTTATCCTTTACTGCTTGTTGAATTTCTTCCCCCACTGTTTGTGATTGTGAAGAATGAAGATGACTCAATTCTTTTTGTTTTTGTGAAGCAATTTTGCCAGTTTCAATTGGATTTAATTTAGAAGTTCCTCCCTGGCTTGAAGTTGAATCATTTTTATATTTTCTCTTTCGGCTTTCTGATTTAACACTACCACTTCCTTCAAGATTATCTCCAGTAGCATTAGGCGAAGATGACTTAGATTGTCTTATAATCTCAGCTACATGTTCCATTGAATAGGGCTCATCATCACTGTCACTCGATTCAATTCCAGTCATATCGGGTTTATAATAGGAATTTCCTGATGGCTTTTGATATTCGCCCAAAACGTGTTTTTCTGGTGGCAGTGCCCTCAAAGAAACTGGTTCACTTGTTTTTTGCGATAATTGTTGGGTCATTCCATCATAGGATTCTGTTTCACTTCCACTCAATTTTTGATTGGATTCTTCATTTCCGCTTGATTTCCCTTTCCCCAAAAATTGATGATGTGAATATTTTCCACTGCCGGATCCTTCAGCATTGCCAGTAGGTCTATGAATTCCACTATTTACCCCTATTCCATGTTGTTGATGAACTTCGGGAAATGGTTTAGCAGAATTCAAGATAAATACTCCTTTCTCTAATTCTAATTGTCCTCTTGCTTGATTTTCATCAGCAGTAGGTCCAGGACTTTCCTTATTTGCTCCGATTCCTTGTTGCTGAAATTCTGCTGCAATTTGTTCAATAGAATCATTTCCTAAATTCAATATAAATCTCTTTTTCTTTTGCTGATCAGTAAATGATGGATTATATGTCTGTTGATGAAATGGAAAATTGCCCATTGGTTGTTCATAAGAAATTTGTTCTGGTAATGCAATCAAATCGTTGCTAGTCCCCAAAAGCTTATCTACATATGATGATAAATATTTACTAAATAAATAAACAAAACATATAATTTTTACTTGAATTCGGCACAATTTCTTTATGAATTGGATGGTTTTGCATATTTTTTTGTTGTTCAAATTCATTCAAATTGTTGCCTTGCAATGATTGGGCCTCAGGCATACCAGTAACTTGAATTAAATTCCATTTTATACATAAATATATTAAAATTATTGTAATGCGATAATTACTTAATATTATCAAATTTCTTTAATTGATTCAAAAATTTAAAAGCAAATTTTTGTCAAATATTTATGATTAAAATTAAATATCGTTCATTATATTTTATAAAATTAATAAATTTAAAAATAACAAAATTTAATTTACCTTGCTGGACCATCTGACGAAAATTTGATATATTGGTTCCATATAATATTGTCGGAACTTTCCTAGCCGATCTTGTTCTTTTCTTTATTTCTGGTTTAGGTTTAGGTCCAAGTTCGATAATTTTATTTGCTGGCAATTCTGGAAGAAAAATTTTTAATTAAGAAAAATAATTTTAAATTAATATAAAATATATCATTTAAAATATATTATTCATAATGAAATTTAAAATTTCATTGTATTAAAACAACCATGAGGGGCCGAAATTTGATGGGTTATAGCAATTTCTTTTCCTTTATCTTTTTTATGACCAACAAATTGTTGTTGTTGATGAGATTGTTGCGGTAATTCGCTTTGACCACCAGCTTTTTCTTTTCCTTCATCCTCAGTTTCAGCAGAAAGCGATCCAGCAGCTTTTCCTTCATTATTTCTAACTGAATTTGTCAAAATGAAGTTTGTGGATAATAATAAAAAAAGCAGAGAATATTTTGTTAGCATTTTTACTCTAAATTTTATTAAATTAGCAGATTAATTTTTGTTTTTCACTAGTCAGGAATGGGAATTATTCTGAATAATTTTTTATAAAATGATAATAAAAATAAAATAATGCGGTTTTTCGTCAAATAAATATTAATGATAATCAGACCATTTTCCATTCCTTGATATATTCCACATTTCAAATCGTCCCTCTGGGATCCTGGCCCATTCCCTGATGAGTTCACAAAATTAGGCATCTACTATTCGAATTTCGAACCCTTCTTCATCATTCAATTCCTTCCTCTCCCCAATATTAGTGCCGAACCATTCCACCCAACATTTTGCGGCCAGCAGATCTATTTACTTCGGTTCAGAAAATTCCCTTCCCCTCCACTTTCGGATTTCCAATATCCTTTCGAACAGACCCGGAAATAGATTTAATATAATTAAATTTCATTGGGAAAAAAATATAAAAATTGTATTGTCGTATTTAAAAATAGGATAGAATAATATGGAAAATATGTAAAATTATATAAATTTATAAATATAATAGAATTAAGAAAATGAATGCAAAAATCACCAAAAAATCAGTTGGAAAAATATATTTGTTTATGCGTCGTCCATTCAATATTCAATTGTCAAGTTAACAAAGAATCCGAAAAATAGGAAATTTGTTGAATTTTAAATACAATTTTCAGCATAAATCCAAAGAGAAAAAAAGAACAATATAAAAGTTTGAAATTAGGAAAAATATGAATTTTTTGAATATAATAATTTCACATCAAAATCGACGTTGCATTTTGTTTCTCTTGATAAAATCATCATGATAATGTTCAGGTAAGCTTAAAATAAATGGATCAGTCACTTCGTCGGTACCCTTTACAGTTTGTCTATGTTCTCCTCTTGCTGTTTGTGATTGTGAAGAATGGGTAGGAATCAATTCTTTTTGTTTTTGTGAAGCAACTTTGACAATTTCAATTGGATTTGATTTAGAAGTTCCTCCTTGGCTTAAATTTGAATCATTTTTATGCTTTCTTTTTGGGCTTTTTGATTTTTCAGAATGTTCTACAGTAGCAGCCTGCCAAGGTAATAAATCTTGCTTTTCATTTTCGACTACATTTTCCATTGAATTAGGGTCACCTAATTCAATTCCAGTCATATCGGGTTTATAAGAACTTTCTGCTGATGGCATTTGATATTCGCTCAATCCAAATCTTTCTGGAACTGCTGTTCTCATTTCAATTGCTCCACTTTTTCCACCTATTCCATTAAATTCATTCCCACTTTTGTTTTGCAATTGCAAATTTGATGGCCAATTTCCAACATCTGGCTGAAATCCTTGCATCTTCTGCTGCTGATGATGACCAACAAAATTTGAACTCCGATCAGACAAATGCTGATGAGGATTGAATTGTTTAAATCCGTGGGTAATATTTCCCTGCTGCTGATGAAATTGTAAATTGCTCGTCGGTTGTTCATATGGACTTTTTTTGGGTAATGCAATCAAAATGCCGGCATTCCCCCTATTATCTACGATAAAAATGATTATCAATTGAATAATTACATAATTATATTTAATTTTTACATTGATTTGATGCATTTGGTATGTGAAGTGGATCATTTTGCATATTTTGTTGTTGTCCAAATTGAAATGGTGGTTGTGGAGCAGTAACTTTAATTAAATTCCGTTATGCAATTATAAGTATTAAAAAAATGTAAAATTATTGCTTAAATAATATTATCAAATTTCTTTAATTGATTCAAAAATCTGAGGGCAAATTTTTGATATATATGATTATATTTAAATTCATAAATTTTTTGACATAAATTAAAATTAAATGCATATAAATATAACTATTAATTTTAAATGAATTTAAGATTGAATATTTTTATCAAAAAATTTGAAAATAACAAAATTTTATTTAACTTACCTTGTTGAACCATGCTAAGAAAATTTGTCCCATCAGTTTGAATAATAGTTGTCGGAACAATCCTAGATCTATTTCTTCTTTTCTTTATTTCTGGTTTGGGTTTAGTTCCAGAAATGATCATTTTATTTGCTGCTGGCAATTCTAGTGGAAAATTTTAATTTAATTCGAAAAAAAACAAATTTTTTCTTTTTTAATTCCTTTACCCTTTTCAGCTTCTTCCATTTTTTCATATTTTTCATATTCTTCATTATGGCAAGCTTTTAAATGTGTTTTAACAGTTGATGCATAGTGCCCTGTGAATCTGCATGGATCTTTTTTATTTTTGCACAGTTTACAACGCTTTTCAATACATAAATTGCAATCCGTATCCCCATCAATGCGTTATTTAAAATAATTTGTTTTCCAAATTGAGCTTCCTTTGCCCATAGCTAGATAAAAAAATGTATTGAATTAATTCTTTAATAGGTAACAAAAATAATTTTAATGATATTTATATGTAAAATTAATCAAGAATATACTTAACAACCATGAGGAACAGGAATTTGGTGGTCGGGAAAAGCGACTTTCTTTCCTTTATCTTTTCCATGGTCAGGTTGTTGTTGGGATTGAGAATGTTGCGGCGATTGGTTTTGATCAGTATTTTCTTTTTCCTTTCCTTTATCCTTTTCAATTTCAGCAACCGATTTATCATTTTCCATTGAATTTGTTAAAAGGAATTTTGTGGATAATAATAAAAAAAGCAGAAAATATTTTGTCAACATTTTTTACTCTGAATTATATTAAATTAGTTAATCAATTTTGGTTTTCACTTTTACTTTCACTGCAATAATTATTCTGAACAATTTTTTATATCTATGTATGATTTTATATCTTCCACAAATTTCCGACAAATTTTAGATAATTAAAAAGGTAGAAAATTTGAATAAATTGTAAATTTTGTATTATTACTGATTTGTCTAATAAATTAATTCTAAAGAAGTTTTAGGGAATAGAGTTAAACGATTTTTTACGCGAGGCAGGCTATATTAAAGAATGATGCTTTTTTCTATTGAAGTGAAAAATCCTTTATAGAACCATTTTGTGGAGAAATGGGGATCATGGGCAAAAATATTGGGCCAAATAGTACGGAAAAAGGGATGATCATGGGCAAAAATATTGGGCCAAATAGTACGGAAAAAGGGATGATCATGGGCAAAAATATTGGGCCAAATAGTATGGAAAAAGGGATGATCATGGGCAAAAATATTGGGCCAAATAGTACGGAAAAAGGGATGATCATGGGCAAAAATATTGGGCCAAATAGTACGGAAAAAGGGATGATCATGGGCAAAAATATTGGGCCAAATAGTACGGAAAAAGGGATGATCATGGGCAAAAATATTGGGCCAAATAGTACGGAAAAAAGGGATGATCATGGGCAAAAATATTGGGCCAAATAGTACGGAAAAAGGGATGATCATGGGCAAAAATATTGGGCCAAATAGTATGGAAAAGGGATGATCATGGGCAAAAATATTGGGCCAAATAGTATGGAAAAGGGATGATCATGGGCAAAAATATTGGGCCAAATAGTACGGAAAAAAGGGATGATCATGGGCAAAAATATTGGGCCAAATAGTACGGAAAAAGGGATGATCATGGGCAAAAATATTGGGCCAAATAGTACGGAAAAAAGGGATGATCATGGGCAAAAATATTGGGCCAAATAGTATGGAAAAGGGATGATCATGGGCAAAAATATTGGGCCAAATAGTACGGAAAAAAGGGATGATCATGGGCAAAAATATTGGGCCAAATAGTATGGAAAAGGGATGATCATGGGCAAAAATATTGGGCCAAATAGTATGGAAAAGGGATGATCATGGGCAAAAATATTGGGCCAAATAGTACGGAAAAAAGGGATGATCATGGGCAAAAATATTGGGCCAAATAGTACGGAAAAAGGGATGATCATGGGCAAAAATATTGGGCCAAATAGTATGGAAAAGGGATGATCATGGGCAAAAATATTGGGCCAAATAGTATGGAAAAGGGATGATCATGGGCAAAAATATTGGGCCAAATAGTACGGAAAAAAGGGATGATCATGGGCAAAAATATTGGGCCAAATAGTATGGAAAAGGGATGATCATGGGCAAAAATATTGGGCCAAATAGTACGGAAAAAGGGATGATCATGGGCAAAAATATTGGGCCAAATAGTACGGAAAAGGGATGATCATGGGCAAAAATATTGGGCCAAATAGTACGGAAAAAAGGGATGATCATGGGCAAAAATATTGGGCCAAATAGTATGGAAAAGGGATGATCATGGGCAAAAATATTGGGCCAAATAGTACGGAAAAAAGGGATGATCATGGGCAAAAATATTGGGCCAAATAGTATGGAAAAGGGATGATCATGGGCAAAAATATTGGGCCAAATAGTACGGAAAAAAGGGATGATCATGGGCAAAAATATTGGGCCAAATAGTACGGAAAAAAGGGATGATCATGGGCAAAAATATTGGGCCAAATATTACGGAAAAGGGATGATCATGGGCAAAAATATTGGGCCAAATAGTATGGAAAAGGGATGATCATGGGCAAAAATATTGGGCCAAATAGTATGGAAAAGTAGAGTTAATTCCCCGCGGGCGGGGAATGAAAAAGCGGGGAACGGGGAGAGCGGGGAATCAGGGTGCGGGGAGCGGGGCGGGGAGGCTCCTATCAGCGGGGCGCCCCCGCCCCGCTCTCCTTAAGACATTTTTTTAAAATTCGTTTAATAAAATTTTTTAAATCGCCAAAATAAATATCATAAATCGTAATAATAAATAAATCAATCATTTTATTCTTCTTATTCTTCATTTTCGAATTCTTCTTCACTCAAATCCGATTCTTCTGGTTCAGTGGAAGGACACAGCTTCAATTTCTTTTTCAACTAAAATTTTAAAATACTAATTTAAATTTATTTTTAAAAAAACCTTTGAAAGGAAGGAGTCGTTGATGGGTCGCTCCAACCATCGCTAGTAATAGCATAATGGCATTCGCCAATTTGTGCTTTGATATTTTCTTGTATGATGAAAAGATGAGGATAATGATGAAGATGATGAAGAAGATGATGAAGATGAGGATAATGATGAAGATGAGGATAATGATGAAGAAGATGAGGATAATGATGAAGATGACGATGATGAAGATGAGTTGATGATGAGAATGAAGATGAGATGATGATGAGGGTGAAGATAATGAAGATGATAATAATGATGAAGATGAATAAGATGATGAAGATGAGGATAATGATGATGATGAGACGAGAATATGAATAAGAGGATGATGATGAGAGGATGATTAAGATGAAGATGATGTGAATATGATGATAATGATGATGAGGAAGATGATGAGGATGAAGAAGGGGATGATGAAGATTATGATGAGAGGATGATTAAGATGAAGATGATGAGAAGATGAGGATAATGATGATGATGAAGATAATGATGAGGATGAAGAAGGGGATGATGAAGATAAATGATGAAGATAAGGATGAGGATGATGAAGATGAGATGATGAGGATGAAGATGAGGATGAAAATGATACGAAGAAGACCATCATCATCATCACCTTCTTAATCATCCTATTATAGGTCTTGCCTCCCTGCTGATAATCTTCTTGCCCCCTCCCCCCAAAAAAAGGAAAGTAATAAAAAA
This sequence comes from Pratylenchus scribneri, assembly GCA_030063045.1. Classification (NCBI taxonomy): domain Eukaryota; kingdom Metazoa; phylum Nematoda; class Chromadorea; order Rhabditida; family Pratylenchidae; genus Pratylenchus; species Pratylenchus scribneri. Next base: position 3,598,332 of record JAQSEB010000001.1, on the reverse strand, counting down.
AAATCAGAATTAAAAAATAAGAATAGAATCAGAATTAAAAATCAGAATTAAAAGTCGGAATAAGAATAAAATCAGAATTAAAAATAAAACTTTTTGCATATTTAGCATGATTGTTGTTGATTATTGTGCCTAGCTCAGGAGTTCGCCCGTAGGGCGAACTTCTGAGCTAGTTTCTTCTAATTCTTTGAATGATAAAGAAATGAGATTGGACATTGGAAATTGATGATTTAGATAAATATGTGCAAAAAAAGAAATAATAACAAAATGCCACACAAATTCAGAAATGTATATGATAATTCCCCATAAAAAATAAAATTTTTGTTCCCTAAATGTTGCCTTTTAAAAAGGTTGCGGGGCGGGGAGTCGAAGTGCGGGGAACGGGGAATGCGGGGAATCAGGGTGCGGGGAGCGGGGCGGGGAATTTGCCCAAAATTCATGGATTCCCCGCCCCGCGTCCCCGCCCCGCGGGACGGGGAATTAACCCTATGGAAAAGGGATGATCATGGGCAAGGCACTTTTTGTTATATCCTTCGACCCAATCGTCAATCCATAGTAAAATTGTTTGTTCATCTATTATTTTGCCTAAAGAAATCTCAGCAAGAAAGTAATAATTTTTTTTAAAGAAAATAATATGAAAAATATGTAAAAAAAAAATGGAGAATGTAAATTAGATTGAAAAAATAGCCAACAAATATAGAATAGGAAAAATGCATGTAAAAAAGCATTATACGTCATACTTTTAATGATAGACTTTTAAATTTGCCTCAGAAAAGAAAAATATATTGTTCAATTTCATTTTATGATTTTATCTTCCACAAATTTCCGGCAAATTTTGCATTAATAAAAAGGTAAAAATTTTAAATAAATTTTAAATTTTGTCAGTATATTGATTTATATATAAAATATTAATTTGTCTCCAAACCTTTTTCAATCAAGAATTAATTGTCAAATAGAATTTATCGAAAAAATGGTTAACATATCCGAAAATAAAAATAAAAAATTTGTTGAATTGAAAAGAATAAAAATATAAACAGTTGAAAGTTTGAAATTAAAAATATATGTATTTTTTTTTGTTTTCACATCAAATAAACGTTGCAATTTGCTTCTCTTTCAAATCAACATTGGATCCTTCCTTTTGTCAGTATTCTTTACTGTTTTTTGGACTTCTTCTCCAATGGTAGTTTTTGCGAAGAATGAGGAGGACTGAATTCTTCTTGATTTTGTGAAGCAAATTTGTCACTTTCATTTGGAATTGATTTAGAAGTTCCTTCTTTCTTTGAAATCGAATCTTTTCTGCTTCTCTTATGGCCTAAGAAAATTTGTTGCAATTGATCTGTATTTGTATTTAATTTTAATTCTGTCGATGGTGCTTTTCTTACTACAACGGTTTCGCTTGTTTCTTGCGAAAATTGCTGGGCTATTCCATCATCGGATTCTGTTTCACTTCCACTCAATTCTTGATTGGATTCTTCATTTCCACTTGATTTCCCTTTCACCAAAAATTGATGATATGAATATTTTCTACTGCCGGATCCTTCATCATTGCCAGTAGGTCTATGAATTCCACTATTTCCCCCTATTCCATGTTGTTGATGAATTTCGGAAAATGGAGCAGAATTCAAGTCAAATCTTCCTTTCCTTAATCCTAATTGTCCTGTTTCTTGATTTCCATCAACCAATCTATTACTTCCTTCCACAGATCCATGATTCTCCCTTTCTATTCCCTGTTGCTTTTGAATTTGAAGTCCGGCGATTTGTCCATAATTCAAGATATTGCCCATCCCCAATAATAATTGTCCCGTTCCTCGATTTTCATCAGCAGTAGATCTAGGAATTCCGCTGCTTCCTCCAATTCCCTGTAGCTTTTGAAATCCAGAAAATTGTCCAGAAGAATCATTTCCCAAATTCCAATTAAATCCTCCTTTCCCTAGTTGATCAGAAAATGTCGTGGTATGTCCCGTTGCTTGATTTGTACCAATGTTACTTCCTTCCGCTGATCCACCAATTCCATAAAATTCATTGCCAATTTTGTATTGTATTCCAACATTTGGCTGAATTCCCTGCATATTCTGTTGATGAAATTGAAAATTGCCTATCGGTTGTCCAGACAAAATTTTTTCTATTAATGCAGGAAAATTGACAGTCCCCGAAGGTTCATCTGTGATGAAAATGTTTACCAATTGCATAATATCGCTTAATTTTTACTTGGATGCGTTTGCGACGAAATTGGTTTAGGATTTAGAGAGTTTTGTATATTTAGTCGTTCTGATGCCTTTTTGGCATCAGCAGGTATTCCAGTAACTTGAATTAATTCATTTAATTTTATTAAATTACTATTTAAAATTAAAAATAATCAATTTAAATAAATTACCTTTAAACATTAAAAATTCAAATAAAAAAAATCAAATTTTAAACTCTCACATTTCTGAACCATGCTAGCATATTTTGAATTATCATCAATAACATGAAGAATAATTGGAGCTTTCTTTGACGGAATAAATCTTTTTTTCTTATCTATTACTGGTTTAGGTCCAAGATTGATAATTTTAGTTGCTGGCAATTCTGATGAAAATTTGTCGAATTTTATTAGCGAAAATAATTTTAATTTATTTATTAAAAAAAATTTAAAATTTATTTAAATGAATTTTTAAAAATTTTAATACAAAAGCAACCACTAGGGAGAGTAGAAATTTGGTGGGTGGTAACAATTTCCTTTCCTTTATCTTTTCCATGGACAGTTTGTTGCGGTTGCGGTTGTTGAGAATGTTGCGGCGATTGGCTTTGATCAGTATTTTCTTTTTCCTTTCCTTTACCCTTTTCATTTTCGGCAACCGATTTATATTTTTTCATTGAATTTATTAAAAGGAAATTTGTGGATAATAATAAAAAAATGAGAGAATATTTTGTTAACATTTTTACGCTAAATTATTATATATTAAATTGATTAATTTAGTTTTCACTTAATTTTCAAAGGAATTAATATTCTGAATAATTTTTTATAAAATGGAAAAATAGAAATAATGCATTTCTTCTCCTCAAATTCAAATAATTATGACTACTCTGACAATTCTCTATTAGGCAAAAAAAAAAAAAACAAAGTCGCGCGCCTCTGGGCCTATTTTCTCATAATTTTCTTCATTTCTTTTTCACCTCTAATATACTGATCTTGTGAAGAATTTCATTTACCTATTTCTCCCCGCCGGCGCATTTTCTATTCCTCAATATCCACATATTCCACATTGGCATCATCCCTCTGGGATCCTGCTGGCCCCTTCCCCGACCGCGGGTTCGAATTCTCTCCCCAATATTATGGCCCAACCTTTCTACCACCATAGCATTTTGTGGCCATCCATTTACTCAAATTCCCTTCTCTTCCACTCCTCAAAAAATAATAGTGGGGCCCACAGGGATAAAATATTTTCCGATTTTTGAAAGTTGTACACATCATAGATCAAAATACTATTTTTTATATTCGAATTTTACTAAATTTCATTGCCAAAAAAATATAAAAAATTGTATTGTCGAATTTAAAATATATGAAAAATATTAAAAAATTGTATAAATTGAAGAATGTAAAATATAATAGAATTGAGAAAATGCGTATAAAAATCACCAAAAAATCAGTTGGAAAAAATATATCCGTCATCATTCAATGTTCAAGTTTCAATTCATCTTTCCTTTGTCGGTATTTCTTTTTAATATCGTCCACTGACCATTTCATTCACTGCATGATTGGCGGCGGCACGGGCAGCGTGATTGGCGGCCTAAAATAATTAATAATTTTATTGAAATTTTATAAATGATTTAATTTATTAGAATATTTGAATTTTTGTGTAATTTCTAGTTATAATTCAAATTAATTTAATTTAATTTAAATTATTTTGCCACTCACATTCTGCACATTCCTGTCCGCCATTACCCCATTGCTGAATTCTTGACGAGCTTTGTCCAAACTGAATCCGGCACCCCGATAGAATTGATGGACCTTTAGATAAAAATTTTTTTAATAATTTTAAATATTTAATAAAAATAATTTTTTCACCTTAATCAATGAAAACACCATGCCAATGAAGGCGGCTGTGAAGCCCAACGTTGGGATAAGCATAATGAGGGCAATGAACCAATGAGTGCCGAACACATGTAATGTGACTGTCCAGCCACTGGAAATAAATAAAAAATAATTTTTAAGCATTTTTAATTAATTATTTTAATTTATTTTTCACATTGCATAGTTGAGGCCAAGCATTTGGACCATGCAAAAAATTGTGTGGAAAAATAAAACCAGGAAAAACATCATAAAATTGAAGGAGGAATCATCGCTGAAAAAAATTAATATTTTAATTTTCTTCAATTTATAAAATTAATTTGCCCACCGGAATGCCTTATAGACAGGACGGAACCAAAAGAGGAATGCGCACGGAGTGAAAATAACCAGCTGGATTATGGCCAAAAGCAAAAGACCAATGGTACCGTCGGCCATCAAATAAAAAAAGGCCCCAAAAACATTGGCCACCGAAGCGAGTACATAAACCAAATAGACATAGTAGACAAGGCGAACGGTTTCCTAATTAAATGAATGAATTTATTTAAAATTTGGATTATTTTATTTAATGATTTGTTTAATTATAATTTTTTTAGTTTTTGGGTTTTTATAACAAATAGCAGATTCGTGATCAGCATATCGATACGCGTCGAATGATGTATTATATGACCTAAATTACCAAAGTTCAATTTTTTCGAAACCGGTTTATAAACCTGTACCTATAATGGTTCAGGAAATTTAATTCATGAAAAATAATTTCCAAAATCGGATTCCCCATCATCCAAAACCCCTAAAAACATGTTTTTAGCGGAAAATAGAATTAAATTTTTTTTTGGCAAAAATGTGTGACACCAACTAGACTACCGGGAGGTCTTTTTAGCATCTAATTAGAGGCCAAAAAGAACCGAAAAGTGAGACAAAAAATCTTATCCCAAGCGTAATAAGTATCTAATTTTAAAAAAAAAATTATAAAAATTCAACCTGAAATTGAACGGGTATTTCCACATCAATGTCCTGGTAGAAACAAGGCTGCAACGCAGGGTTGCCAGATGGATTTTTACTTTGGGGGGCATTTTGGAAAAAAAAGGGGGCATTTGGGGGGCATTTTCAGTAAAAAAGGGGGCATTTTGGGGGGCATTTTTAAAAAGTGCCAAAAATGCAAAAATTTTTCCAATAATGGCCGCGCAGCGAAAAACTAGACCAAAAATTTTCCGCGTAGCGAAAAATTAGACCAAAAATTTGCCGCGCAGCGAAAAATTAGACCAAAAATTTGCCGCGCAGCGAAAAATTAGACCAAAAAATAATAAAAAAGGGAAAAAATGACAAAATTTTAAAAAGGGGGCATTTGGGGGGCAACTCGGCTCGGGGGGCACAAAAGGGGGCAAAATCTCAAAAAGGGGGCAAATGCCCCCCGTGGGGGGACATTCTGGCAACCCTGCTGCAACGGAATGAATTGTGGAAGTGGTGGCCAATTATGTGGCGGTCGTTGAGCCGGGCCTCCAACTCCGCCACCGCCCATTTGTTGCCGTTGAAATTCTTGCTGGCGTTGAAGCAATTCCTAAATAATTTATTTGTTAATTTTAAATAAATAAATTTTATTTTATTTATAAATTATTAAAATGTTATTTTACCTGTTCTCGTCTGCGCAACTCCTCTTGTTGGCGGAATAATTCGTCCTCATTCATTGGCACAGCGGTTTGAACCTGTTTAGTAGAAATATTTGAGGAAATTATAACTTAACAAAACGATTTTTTGCACCCCATAGTTAATTTTCAAAATAAAAATTTACTCACCATTTTATAATATAATAAAAGAGAAATTAAAGATGATTTGATAATTTATAAATTCGATCAAATATTTGGAATTAAAAATTTCTAAAATTTTTAAATTATTTTTTATGAGACAAGACAATCTTAAAAAGTGGGAATTGAATATTAAAAAGAAAAGAAATGGGATGAATTATCTAAATAAAAAAATTTCTGAAAAAATTTAAAAAATATCTACTTTTTAGGCAGTTCTACATGGAGCGGATTTTTAGGTTTTGACCTTTTTTTGTTTTCATCAGATTTGATGAGAAAAACACATAAATGCTTTTTTTGTTCATTTATTTCATGCTTTTTTTACAAAATTGTGACCTATTTTTTTACCAATTTTTCACTTTTTAAAGGAAAATTTCATGTTAAAAATTCAATAAAAAGCCAAAAATTACCAATTTTAGGTTTTTTAAGACCTATTTTTGGCAAATTTCCCGAAAAAAATCTAAATAGGCATAGGCACCTATTTTGCGATTTTTGCGACCTAAAATCCGCTCCCTCTCCTACATTTTTGCATATTGGAAAAAAAGTAACATTAAAAATTTCCGTTAGCATGAATACTTAATAGTTATATAATTTTTATTCAGTAGAGGAGTATATATAAGAGCAGAAATAGAAATAGCAAAAGAGGACATCGAAAACGGTGACCAAATATTGGCATCCGCTTTGAGAATTGGGACTAAGGGGCTACGGACGGCATTGGCACTTCTTAACCATTATAGAGGAATGGGAAAAATAGTTGGCCTATGCGGCGGACTGTGGCCATGGAAAAAAACGAGAAGCATTGGCATTGGCGGGGGAAGGACGTGAGTTAGTAACGGAATATGCATACGAAAAATCGATATGTAAAAAAGGAATGCTTGGAATAAAGGACTGAACGTGAAAAAAGCAAGTATGCAAATTGCAAAGAAGAATGGGGAATTTTTCAAATTTATCTAATGATTCAAAATCCAGGAATAGAAAGTAGAAAAAAGGAATAATGAATGAGGGTGGTTGCGGGTTCACTGAAAATGGTTTATTTAAGATACCTATATTTTATCTAAACTGGTTTAGGCTATTTATTAAATTACAGGGGTATTTCTGGAGTTTACATCCTTTTTTCATGAGAAGGATGAAAGTGAAGTGTCCCCCTTCGGTTGTTAGGGATATGGTATATCTGAGATCATTTTTACCACATATCCATAATCTATACTCGAACCCGAATGACTCTAACGTCTAACTCTAATCCTGAAGACCCATGGGGGGGGGGGGGGGGGGGGGACCATAAACCCTTCAAATTCTAAAAAAAGTGAGAACCCAAACAATAAAACTACCATTACAAGGATTAATTAAACTTGTAAAACCAGTGATGATTTTGGATTAGTTTGTTGGAAAACTCTTTTTAAATACTGAAATCTCAGTTACAAATATATACTTTAAATGTTAAACTAGAAAAACATGGTTTGATTGAAAAGTTTTAAAAAATTTTTCCATGGAACGCGCAAATATTAAAAATGAGGAATTTAAATTATATTTTTCGATAAAAATTGCCAAATTTATTTCCAATTTATATGCCCATATTGAATTAAAAAATTAACCGGTCTAGGCGGAGTTTGCGAAGTGCCCCCATAGCCGGTTTTTGGCGAATGTTGTTGGGGCGGTGGTGGTTGAATGCCGCCACCCATTTTGATCGGATTTGCCTCCTCCGCCGGCGATGGTCTTGCGGCACGTTGAACAGCTGGATCCTGAATTTAGAAAACGAAATTATATTTGTGCTTTGATCCATTCGACAAAATTTTTTGATATTGGAATCAAAAAAATGATTAACTATTAATTTTGAATTTTGATATAATTTTATTTAACTTTTCATGGTGACAAGGAATATGTTTAAACAATTCAGTCTAGGCTAAAAGACTGAATGGGACTAATAATAATAAGCTTTTTAGACAACTCACTGAAACTACGGTATATGTAATAGAATAGAGTAACATTTTTGTAATTTAAATAAAAATATAGGCCAGCTATTGAACTAGATTAATCCCCTTATTTTAATTAATTAGCCTAATATATATTATCTTCTTTTAATGTTTATACTCCATAGTGTTGGTCTTGTCTACTAGTTGTTGAAAAATTACTAATTTTGGGCATTTGGTCAAAAGTGCCATTTAAATTAAACTAATAAGCTCATTCCGTAAAAATGAAACAAATATGTGGAAAACAATGTATTGTTTGGAAATTTTAATGCATTTTGGACACATGTTTGGATGGATCACTGAAAGCTTAGCCTATGTATTTAGCTATTTTACTATTCCTAGTCTTGACAACCAAGTCTAATCCAAAGCATCAATTTTATCCCCAATCTTGAGGCCAAATATGGGATATATTTTAATTTAAATAGCTGCTTTTCAGCTATTTATATAAATAAATAAATTGTCTTTCAAGTGATCAAATTATTAGGCCAAAATTGACCGTAGCAAATTGTTTCGAATTTTATACAACCCATTACGACATTCTTTATGGACAAAATTCCCTTTATTGCGAACCTTGAATGGATCGGCAAATGGATTGTCGTCAAGACCGGACATTTTTTAGTGGTTGATGAAAATTAAACGATGTAAAATTCGAATTGTTTTTTTTTTTTTTGATGAGATATTATTTCGCTACAAATAAAGTTTCCAGAATAAATTAAGCATTAAATTGAATCGCTAAAATTATTTATATAGGATATTTCGATTTACTAATCAGTGAATGGACAATAATCAAATTTATTTGCTAATTCTATTTCTGTTCAAGGAACACGGACTTGGAAAAAGAAAAACCTTCCCAAACATCGATAAATGAAAACAAGGCCGACAAAAACAGATTTAAGATTATTTTAAATTTTTAGATGGGTCAATAAGAATGCTAAGATATTTTCTAAAAGAGACAAACATGTTTATGATTATTTTTTAGGCATAATTTTGTTTGATTTTATTGGGCACAATTAATGAAATTTTTTGAACCTTTTGTTTTTGAATATATTCAAATGCAAAGTTGTCATCAAAAAAACATGGCCCAAACTCAAAAAGAAATAAACAAAAATGTCATTGGAGGGCAACTTTTAAGAGCTCAAATTTGTCTGATAAGAATGGGGTTTGGGAGAGTGGTGAGGGGAATTCGGTCCATCGATTTGATGAGGCTAAAGACGAGAAGGTTGGTATAAAAATTCACCGCGAGGGAATTGTTGTTTAATTTTTTTGTTGTATTATCTTATCTAGTTTCTACCTGTATAAAAAGACTTGGCAATAATTTTCAAAATAAAGCCATTAAAAGGAGTATTTTTGAGTTTAATTTGATTTCTTGATGATTTATAAATTGAAAATTCTCATCCAATTTTAACCGTTACTTTTAGATTTTAGCATTGCTCATCGCCGAATTCACCCAAACCAAAAAATCCACGTTCCACTCATCATTCGCCGATGTTTGCCTTTTGCCAGCCACTTTTTGGGCGACAATTTAGCCCAAATCTAAGCAAAATGCCATTTCTCTATATAAATCATAAACGAAGGAATTGCCACCAATACCATATTCCAAAAAAAAGATTATATAAATTTTCAAAGTTATAGTCCAAAATTTTATTTGTAAAATATCAGGAAAAACAGATAAATAGGTGGATATGAAGGGATTACATATTTTTGTCCGAAAGAAATCTCAAAATTTCACAATTCACTTCCTTCTTATTGTTTCAGCCCTCCTCCCAGTTTCAGCTTGGCCAATTCAATTTCCAATTGAAGATTCTGCATCTTCGCCTTTTCCAGCTCCATGGCCCGTTGATGTTCCTTTGCAGAATTTTCTTCTCGGTACGCCAGCAACTTCTTTTCATGTTCGTATTGCTTTTGATTCTTGTCAGCATCGTATTTTTTACGAAGGTGGAGCGTCTTTTCTGTATAAATAAATGTGAATTAATGACGGAATTTTATATGATTTAAAATTAAAATGGATAATTTCTCATTATATTCTAAGTAAAAACTTTAATTTTGTATAATTTTATCTTTTACAGTGACTTTCTAATAATTAGAATACCTTTTCATAGCTAAGCTGCAATTCCAACAAGGCCTTTTGATCAGCAATTGCTGTTGATTTGTTGCTCATTTTGTAAAATTAATTTAATAATTTCAATACTGTGAAATATGTCTAAAAATTATAAAGTTCAATTCAGTTCAGGGATGCCATCTCCAAAACCCAAAAACTCGGCATTCGGGTCTAAAAACTCGGAAAAAACTCGGCAAAAATTTTCAAAAACTCGGCAAAAAACTCGGCGCTTATAAAGTGCTTTAAATTCTAATAAAAAATGTTTATTGACTTTCTGAACAATTCAGATTGCGAAAGAACGATAATAAAAATTTTAAAATAGCATTGCAGGGAGAAAATTTAACCGGTCCCGATAGGGAGAAAATTTAGTCGAAAATGGACCCCAGGACCCGATAGGGAGAAAATTTAGTCGAAAATGGACCCCAGGACCCGATAGGGAGAAAATTTAGTCGAAAATGGACCCCAGGACCCGATAGGAAGAAAATTTAGTCGAAAATGGACCCCAGGACCCGATAGGGAGAAAATTTAATCGAAAATGGACCCCAGGACCCGATAGGGAGAAAATTTAGTCGAAAATGGACCCCAGGACCCGATAGGGAGAAAATTTAGTCGAAAATGGACCCCAGGACCCGATAGGGAGAAAATTTAGTCGAAAATGGACCCCAGGACCCGATAGGGAGAAAATTTAGTCGAAAATGGACCCAAGGACCCGATAGGGAGAAAATTTAGTCGAAAATGGACCCCAGGACCCGATAGGGAGAAAATTTAGTCGAAAATGGACCCCAGGACCCGATAGGGAGAAAATTTAGTCGAAAATGGACCCCAGGACCCGATAGGGAGAAAATTTAGTCGAAAATGGACCCCAGGACCCGATAGGGAGAAAATTTAGTCGAAAATGGACCCCAGGACCCGATAGGGAGAAAATTTAGTCGAAAATGGACCCCAGGACCCGATAGGGAGAAAATTTAATCGAAAATGGAGATTCAGTTCGTTTATATGAAATCAAATAATCATATTAAGTTTCGAGCATAAAAGCTATTCCTTACTTTATTATAATATTTAGAGTAAAAAGCTTTAACATTTTAAAAATGATTTTGTGCTGGATAATGAATGATGATGAAACTGTCCAATTGCCCATCTTTTGACTTTGGATTTAATGGAAAAATGAGTTGGAAACAGCAGCGGAATTAAATTAAACGATTAACCCTTGCCGGCCATCCATTTTCAAGCCAATGAAAAGATCACACTATGAATAATAAAAATATATTTAAATGACGTCAATATTTTTTTATAAAAAATTGTGGATGTTGGAGTGTTGAAATGGTCTAAATTTAATGAATAAAAAAGAAGAAATTGAATTGGGGATTTTTGACAAATATTCTTCTGAAAAATTGATGATTTAATCAGACAAAATTTAAAAAGGATATGATATATTAATTTGAATTAAATTGTCTTCAGTAAAATGGATCATAGTAAAAAATGTTGATATCACTGATATTCATTCATTTTTGTATCCATCCATTTGTGTTGTTTTGATTCTGCAAAATGGTCCCCAATTCCATATCATTTGTCGGCGATTGCTGATTGTGAATTTGATGATGATTATTTTGGAGAGTGATGGGAAGAGGATGGGCATGTAAAACGGAAACAGTGGATGAGTGGTTCCGACGACGAAACAACAAAAAAGAATACAAAATGCCACATGCGGCCCCATCCAATGCGCACAGCATTATGACCAATTCACCCTTCTCCCCGCCATTCGGCACACCGCCAATGAACATATTGGTGAACTGTATGGAGGATTTATTATGAATGTATGGCCTTTAGGGTTGATCAAAGTAGATTTCGGTTCCAGAAAATTGATATGAGATTTAAAACCGAAATTGGGATTTTTGCTATAAATAACTGAGTGAGTACTTGAAGAAGAAATCCAAATTGTCTTAATATTATTATATATTTCTTATTTCTATTAAATTTCCCGGTTATATGGGTGCTGATTTTCCCCCAAAATTACTTAATTACCCCAAAAATTCGTTAACCCTAAAATCAGCTAAAATCGTGTTTTTTCATCGTTTTTCAATCAAATATGAGTAATGGAATAAAAATTTCAAAAAATTTCAAATTTGCACCCAGATAACCGAAAAGTACCTATTTATAAAAGTTTTTGTTAATTTTCCCATTAATTTCAACCTACTTTATTGAAAACAACCATCAAGAATGTTGGGATCACGCCAATCACAAATTCAATGATCAATGTGAACAGAATGACCCGATTATTCTGGAAAAAATTGAAATCTTTTAACCATATTCCAATTGAAACCAATTTTTTGGCTGCTCCAGTTTCGCGCAATAAAAAGAGGAATAAAATGGAGATGAGGACATCGGCGCAACTGAACACAATTTTTGAGCCCATTTGATAATAAAGACGATTATTGTCCGTAGTACAACTGGCCGTTTGGCAAATTTGTGCTGAAAAAATTACAATAATTCTTATAAACTTATATATTTTTATTTTGTTTTTACAAATTCTTCTCGATATTTGTTTAGATATGGAGTACTCCGTTCAAAATCTAGACCGAGATAATGAACAAATAAATTGTTTTCATTTACAATTTTAGGCCGTATAACATTATTAGTCTTAATCTAGAGCTAAAATGGTTTGTGGCGAGAGATGGGTCTGTGCTCTCGCCCCGGGTCTTCGCCAAAGGCCTAGTAAGACCCATGTGGCTCAATGTACGGGGTTGGAATAATGGAAACTCGACTTTTAATTATTCTTTATGAATTGTGCTTCAAAATATGGAATGTGAAGTGAAGGGTAAAATGCATAAGGAGGGGAAAAGGATGAATTTAAAAAGACAAATTGAGGCAATATTTGATTGATAGGTGACAGAGCGATTAGACACAAAAGTAGGGGTACAGTAAGACAAATACGGAAGGCTCTTAAAGTTAATTTTGGCATTGACTAACATCGCCAAATTTTGCAACTTTACATATTTTAGGAGCCAAAAAACTAAAAACTTATCTAATCTAAATAAATAATTATTTTAAATTCAATACCAAATTATTTTGAAAAATGATATAATATTAACCTAGGCTATAATTCAACGGCAATTCAATCAAATGGGCGCTGAAATTAAAAAGTACAATGCCAATGAATGCAAATGTCCCAATCAATTTGAATTTTTTGGTGATCCAAATAAATAGAAATTTCAGGGTGAATGCCCGCTCCACGGTAAGCAGAAATACGGCTGATGGAATTGCCCCATAGTAGACCAATTCTGGGGCCGAAAGCCAGAAGAGAATCTAAACTTTGATTTTATTTAATTAATAAAAAATTAATTAAATAATTTTGCATACATCCATATTATATGTATTGTATACGGCATCATGGCTCCAGGCGAAAATCCGATAAATTTGATAAGGAATTGTCAATGCCGCAAAAGCGATATGGGCAACGAAAAATATATGAAGCCCATGGGACAAATGCTTGATGCGAACAATTTTCAGTCCATAATGGGTGGCCCATAGCAAGGAACCCATTGTGAATAACTGCACAAAAATAGCAAAAATTAATTATTAAAAAGGGAAATTGAGGAGAATTCCAATTCCTTATATTTTAATATTTAATATTTCCATGAATTTTTAATAGATTCTAAACTAATTTAAAAATTATATTGAATATTTTTCATTAATTATCCATAAAAATAAATTAAAAATATAATTGTAATTAATTAACTGTAATTAAATGGGCCAAGAGAGTCACACAATTTTGGGCCAATTGCAGATAAAGAAGATAATTAGGAAATGGTACAAAAGCTGAGGATGAAAAGGGCATGGATATGGGCATAACTGTGGCAAAAGTAGCGGCGTTGTTGACATTTAAATTGATGGAATTATTTGTGGAAGAAGGAATTAAATTGGTCGATGAGGACATCTCTAAAAAATTAATAAAAATTAATTAATGAATAATATTATTTAATTGCACATACATTTACCCGTAGAAAAATTCAAAATTTTAAAAATGAAAAATAGTTAAATCCAGGTTTTAAAATATATTCTTCTCATAATAAATATTTAATTATAAATCTAAAACTAATAATTGTAACCAAACAATTCCTTAAGTCACAATTTTACGACCTTAAAAATGCCTATTTTCTAGATTAAAATTTGTGAATTTAATATGATTTTGTGAGTAAATTAATATTTTCTACTAATTTAAAAATTGAATTAATATTCATTCAGCGATGAATTAAATAAAATTTTACAATAAAAGTTCGAAAAAATAAAATAAAATAAATAGAACAATATTCAGGCAAAATTAAATTCAATTATATTCAAAAATGGAAAGAAAAGAATTAAATCTTTGGTCAGGAGAATTCCTAGTAAAATTATTCCAACCCGCCGGAGAGAACATTCTTAGTACATTTTACTGTACATTAAATAAGCATTGAATTAAATAAAAGAAAATTTTTATTAAAATATAAGGATGTGGAATTCTTAGGAAAGAAAATAAAATATGGCCTAATAAAATTTACAATAATTAAATTTGAATTTCTTTTATAAAAAGGCGCGCCTGGCGCTATAAACAATTAGTTTCACATCACATTGTTAAGTGCTTTGCCATCGAATTTATTGTTTATTAAATTTGAGAAAAATATTTTAAATTGCTGTTGATCATCTAAAATATTTTTCTTTAAATTAAATGTGAAAATTAGATTTTTTGATTGCACATGAGAAATTGGAATTTCCTTTCAAATATTTAAAATTCAATTGTTGAATGAAAAAATGAATTGTAAACAATAGAAAAATAGTTAAAAAATGAAAAAATGCAAAATAAAATAAGAAAATATGAAGAAAAGAATAAAGAATGGAATGGTTTTTCCCACGAATCAGGATTTTTCAGTGTTTATTAGTTACAAATAATTTTTTTAATATTAAAAAGTTTTATGACTCAAAAATGACATTTTTATGAGAAAATTATATTTTTTTAGCGCATTAATGAGAATAAAATTAAATTTTTGTTAATTTTTTTATCCCTTATGACATTTGACATATTTGAATAGCTAATTTTGGATTAAAATTCACAAGATCTGCTGAATGCTGATGATGAGCTATGTAAAAATGCCAAAAGTATATAATTAAAATTGCTTTAGTACACTGTGATATTTGTGAATTATGGAACAACCAAAAATTATTATTTAGAAATTGAAGCTAAAGTGCAAAAGGAAAAATATTATTGAAAAAAGTGAAAATGCAAAATATTTTGAAAATATAATATGAATAAAAATAACAAATATTGAATTCTCAGCTGAAGATATTAGAAATTTAAAAGAAGAAGTCGTGGCTCGTGGTTATAGCAGCTGGAATTTGTTTTTATTTTCTCGATAAAATTCATTCATGATTACAACTTTATTTCGTTATTTTTCTTTTCACGAAATTAGAATTGTATGGTTGTTAATGTTAAATTTGTAAAAAAAGTCAAAAGTTTAATCTTATATTCACAGTTGAATGTTGAATACTTTATTTTTTGATGAAAGTCCATTATTTATCAAAGGTTTTTCCAAAATACAAAAACATTTCCCATAACATTTTAGATTTTATTGAGAGCATAAAAAACGACTTTTGGTTTTTTCATGGGAATTATGATTAAGTGTTAATACAATAAGAAATCATGGGAATTGCTAAATTTTGTGCTCCAAATGCGAACAACGATTAAAAACTATAAAAAAAGTCTTCTTAAAAAATTATTTGTTACCAAGTTGAATTTAAAATGCTAATGAACTTTGTTCTAATATCTACGGTTTTTAAACTACTACTTTCTAAAATTATATGATTATTCAATATCATACGGATACCTTTCGATATAATAAATCTCTTTATGTTGATTTTCCTTGAGGCAAATTCCAAATTTTGTATTTTATGATTGAAGAAAAAGGGAAATATAATTAAGTGGTAAATGATATTTTGGGATTATTTTAAGAATATTTTCAGTATATAGTGGGAAAATATTCATGATTCTATTGGTCATTCTAATCAAAGATTAATTTAAATCGAGATAATCTCATTCTATTAATTATTTTCCATCTGTTCTTCTGTGATATCTCAAATTTACTTTTCTCTATTTATAATTATTTGAATAGATATAGATATACAAGATAATAATATTGCGATTTTTCCCATTTAAATCGAAGTTTTCACTTTACATTAACAACTGATCAATGATGGATCAAATAGTTTATCCTTTTTTATTATTCATTGTTTGTTCCCAAAACAATTTTGGCGACAATTTATCAATGAAATGAATTATAAAATTAATCAAATCCACATTTTTCCTTTAAAAATTTTTTATTTTGTACAATTAGATTAAAATGATGAATGAATATTTTGTATACAAAGCTATTAAATGTTTTTGAATTGCTTTCCAATTATGTAATTGTTCTCAACAAATACTTTTCGACACTTTCGACTCTCGATCTGGATATAATAAATTCAAATGATAATGCTTCTTTTTTATGCTCAATGAAATAAATGATGATAATTATTAAATTCATATTCATCATTTAATTTATAAAATCCATCTTTCTTTCATTTTCCTTTCTTTCTCTTTCTCCACATCAAAGAATACCGCCACCACCAGCAAAATATCCTCCATCAGCCAAAACCATCCACATCAGAACCAATGATCCGCCGGTGATCATCAACAAGAAAATCACCTAAATTGAAAGACATAAGAAATTTGTTCTGAACAAATTTGTCCACAACATACACTTGGATTTTTCGAACCAACTCCATCCGCCTTATCCTCATTCTTGGGCTCTGATTTTGGGTCAGTCTTCTCTGTGGGTTTTGGAGGCTCCGGTTTCGGGTCCGATTTTGGTGACTCCGGTTTTGGTGGCTCCGATTTTGGTGGCTCCGGTTTCGGGTTCGGTTTTGGTGGCTCCGGTTTCGGGTTCGGTTTTGGTGGCTCCGGTTTCGAGTCCGATTTTGGTGGTTTTGGGTCCGGCTTCGGCTTTTCTTCTTTATTTTTACCGACCGAAATAGGATTTCCATCCAAATCGGGGCAAACTCCTTCGGTCAAAGAGAAATTATCGCCATCAGGTTCAAATTGCAATGAACAAGTGTAACTGTTTTTATCGATGCCTAAAATTGAAATTGTTAATAATTATTCATTTAAATTTTTTAGCCATTCAACCAAATTTTTGCTAGATTATTTTTAGTTATAAATATTTAATTTCTTTTTTTCTTATTCAAAAATTTATATTTATTTTTTGAAATTTGGATGAGTGGCGAATCAGTAAATAATTCAATTATAAAAACTAACTCCAAGTGCATGAGAATGTTTGGCCAGCACCAGGTTGACCAGAACATGATTGTTTGCATTTTTGAGGCGGCAGCCCATCAAGAATGGGATCAAGCACCGCAAATTTCGCTTCTCCATTTTCCATCCAAATGACACACCAACGAGAAGCATCGGCAGCTTGGAAGGCCATTAGTAGGAAACAAAGGAACGCAAACAAAAAATGAATGGAAGACATTTTTGTTGGCAGAATTTGAATAAATGATTTTGATGGAATGAATGAAAATTATATTCCTATAAATAATTGAAAATGAAAAAAAATTATATTTAAAAAAAAAAAGAAATAGGGTGGCCGATTTATTTTTTATGGAAGTCAAAATAATATTTCAGTCAGACAAATTTGAAATTGCTCATCCAAATGAATTTTATTTGTGAATTTGGTTTAGTCGAATTCATTTTTTCAATTTAATAGAAAATGGTGATTGATGAATCAACAGTGGATGGGTAATGAAAATTGTTAGCCGAAAAATTGAAGCCGCTATTAGAATGACGTAATTTTATGATATTTTCGAATTTACGAATTGATTCTCATACTCTTATGTTGATTTTCCTTCAGGCAATTTCCAAATTTTGTATTTTTTAAATGAAAAAAAAGGAAATATAATTAAGATTAAGTTGTAATTAAATGGTAAATGATATTTTGGGAATTAAGGAATTATTTTAAGAATATTTTCAATTAATTTAAGAACATTTTCCATATATTTTTATTTTTACTGGGAAGAATTCATGTTATTATTGATCATCATTCTAATCAAGAATTTCAAATCGATATGTTATAATTTTATTAATTATTTTCCATCTCTTCCTCTTTCTTCTATACTATTTCCAATTTATCTTTCCTTTAAAAATTTATTTTTTGAGGGCATGGCAGCTAAAAATTTTGCCATAAACCTCTCAATTTTCATTAACAATGAATGGTTCAAATAGTTTATCTTAACATTATTCTTTGTTCTCATCAAAATGAATTATATTTGTGAATTTGGTTTGGTTGAACCCAAATTTTTAAATTTCATCGAATCATCAATGGTGAATCAGCTGCCCAGCTAATTGGAAAGGGCATTGTAAAAATGGTTGGGCTGAAGATGGGATGTGGTCCTCTGTAACTTTAATGATGTTCCCTTTGGAATTGGATGACATTTTTGTTAAATTAAAATTAAATATTATTGTTCATCGTATTATAAAATATTTAATTATGTCATTGAAAGTTTTCATTTGTTTGAAACTTTAATTTTTAAAATGTAATAGAATATGATATTTTGGAAATAAATGAGAATATTTTGTCTTTTAATTATTCATGACATGTTGAGCAATTTTTATAATCATTGAATACTTTATAGCAAATCGAGCTGATTGAATTTTGTTAAAAAAATTTTAATTTTATTTCTTCTTTTTCTTTTATTTTCGCCTATTGTTTTGATAATTTTCTGGTAGAATTTTAATTAGAGTTATTTATTTTCATTGACATTGGATGATTTGAAAAGTTCATCAGTATTCATTAATTTTCAATTTTATCAAATTTTGTATTGAGATTTGAGCTAATTGCATCCATCCATTGGAAATAATTACAATAATTCATTCACTTTCTCAAGAGCCCTTTTTGAAAATGAACTAAAATTGTTCACATTTAATTTCACAATATGATTAGTGGAATAAAAAGATTAGGTTGAAGAAGAACTTTGATGCTCATCGAATAAAAAAACTGATTGATTGAAGAAGTTTAAAAAATATTGAATGTGAACAAAAAATATTTTGATTAGTTCAATCTTCATCCTCCCTCAATTTTCCTCCAAAATAAAATTGAATGATTTTTTACACTTTCTTAAAATTATTTCTTTTCATCTTTTATTAAATTTATAACAAAACATTAATTTAGCCATAAAATGTTTCTCTCAATATGTCTTTTATTTCTCTTTGCATTTTCCTTTTCAAATGGCCAATTCGACGTCAATGTAGATCCCGTCGAAGTTGAACCACCGGAGATTGCAGCAGCTTCATTGGGCATTTCATTAACAAATCACCCAATTCATCCACAGCAGATGGTATAAAAATGTTAAATAAAATATTTATTTTATTTAAACATAAAACTGCTTAAAATAATTTAATCTCTTAAAATTTCTCTTTTATTTTTTCATATTTGATCAATTTAAACCAAATTCTCTATCAATAAATTTCAAATTAATAATTTGAATATTCTTTTTAGAAATCTGCTGAAGTTGAACCACCCGAAATTGCGGCCGCTTCATTGGGCATTTCGTTGGCAAATGATTCAATTCATCAAAAAGAGATCGTAAAGAATTACCGTAAATTCTCTTTTAATACTTCCATGGAGAATTATTTTTTAACCTTCCGAAAGGTGGGGAATTATTAGAGTAGGGATTAGAGAATTATTTTTTAATGTTTTTAAAAGATTGGGAAAGTGCAGTGAAGAATTTTTAAAATTTTTTCCATCGCGCAATTATATTTATTTTTTAAAATTTTTATTTTAATAATCAATATCCGAAAAAAGAATTTTCTACTTATAAATAACTGATAGAGATTTGGGGTGGGGAATTATTAGAGAGTTAGGAATTAAAAGAGAATTTATGGTATCATAAAATATGTATTAATTCTAATCTATAAAAATCGCTTAAAATAATTTAATGGGAAAAATTGCAATTTTATTTTGATTACCATCATAACGACCAATTTTTATCATCTTCTGAAGAATATATTTTTAGAATTCCTCGGATCCGCCAATTTCTAAAAGAGAGACCAAGCAAAAGGCAAATGATAATGGCCAAACTCCAAAGGACAAAATAATTGTTGGAGGAAAAGTTGCAACAAATAAAACAATGCAAAATAGAAATGAGGATGAAGATGATGATTTCCTCGATGAATTGAGCGATTTGGTACAGAAAGCCGGCGATAAAATTGAAGAGCAAATCCAAGCCATCGAAAAATGGGCCAAGCAAAGAGGCGAAAATGTTGAGGTGAACAAAATATAATTTTTTTGGAAAATGTTTCCCCCTAAGGCATTTTTGAAAAAAATTTTCCCATAATATTTTTTGTAATATATAAAATTTATCAAGACAAGATTGTGGAAATTATTTTGATCTTAAAATTAGAGTAGATTGTTGTTGGTTTGGGTTGAGAAATTCGATGCAATTTAAAACTGAAATTGGGAATTTTTTACAGAAAAACCGAAAATAGAAGAAACCGAAAACTAACATTTTTTCAAACCGAAAACCAGGTTTTAAACCGAGATTGTCTAAAACCTGACCACAATCTACTCTATTAAAAATTTGTATTATCAATAATTGAAACGTTTTTTTTCCGACAATTGTTTTTTTAATGAAAAAAAAAACAATTTTCATTTGTTAATTTTTTTTAATTTAGAGATTAATTAATTAATATATTTTCAAAAAATTAAATTTAAAAAAATTAAGAAAATCATCGAGAAATTGATCGCGGATCAAGACAAATTTGTTGAAAAATTGGGAGGCCAAGCGGATGATGCCCTAAGGAACATTAGCGCCATTACAAAGGAGGCTGGCCATAAAATATTGGAAGTGGTCAAAAAAACTGGTTACCAAAATGTTGATGCGCCAAAGAAAATTGTGGAAAAAAATTAATTAAAATTTGATGAACAATTTCAATTGATTGATATAAAACTTTATTAAATTTTTTATTAAATTCTTTTACAGAATTTTTGGTGGGAATTTTCCCAATTGGGAATTCCCGAATAATCATTAAAAATATTTTTATTATATTTGGCTGAAGGGCAAATAAAAATCAATCACAATTGAAGAAAGAAGAAAACGACCAAAAAGTGAAACCGACCATTCATTCCATTTTGTACTAAAGGAAAAAGAGAGCATTCCACGTGAAAAGACGCTTTCCACGTTTTTCAGCCAATTTACAATTTATTTGCTTTACGGATCGTCATTCTTTTTCAACTCTTGAGGCTTCAAAAAGCGTCCAAATAGACGAATTTTCTCCTTATTAAACAATTTTTTAGCCAATTCCCCTTGAATAATAAGAAATATTTGCTTAAACTTTTACTGCTTTTTGTATGTTTCTTCGAAAATACTTTGGACTTTTCTTGTTGAATATTTTAAATTTAATTTATTTTAAGAGTAATATGGAGAAAAATTCGCAAATTTCCTTTCCATCAATTGAATCCATGTGCACAACGACGGCATCCTCATCTACGACAGATGATTTAGAAAAGCAACAAAATTGTTCACAAAAATTGGGGGAACGAGAAAATGGATTATCGTGAGTGTTTTAGTTTTAGTAAATTAAAATTAATTTCAATTAAAAAAATTTTTTTAATAAATTTTATAGAGAAGTAAAGATAACAAAAAATTAAAAATAAATTTTTATAATTTTATTGTTTCCAGTTATGCAGAAATATTGGTTAATTTTGCAAAGGGAATGATTGGACCCGGTTGCCTTTCACTTCCTTTGGCCTTCAAGCAAGCTGGCCTTTGGGTTCATTTTTTTAAAATTTATTTAAAACAATTTTGTCTTTTATAGACTGGTCTCTCGTTGGTCTTCATTTTTGGCTTTTTAAATTGCATTTGTATGCTTAAATTAGTCAAATGCTCACATTTATTGTCAAATAGGCAAGTCGTTGATTTATTAAATTGTTTTAAAATTTTTTTAATTATTTATTTTTTAAATATTATTTATTATTTTTAAAATTTATTCTAAATAATCTAAAAAAAAATTAAAAAATTATTTTAATTTTTTAATAATTTCAAGAAAGGGAAATTCTTTCCTAAATTATGGGAATATGGCGGAGGAAGCAATTTTGTCAAGTTTTCGGCCAATTCGCCGATATGCAAAGGCGGCAAAGTAAAAAAGAACTCTGGGTAGAATTTTTAATTAAATATTTCCAGAATTTTTGTGAATGCTTCCATTGTGACCCTTCAAATGGGCGTTTCCAGCGTTTTCTATATTTTTTGTGGAGTTCATATAAAAGAAGTGAATTTAATTTAATTATTTATTTAATTTTTAATTATTTATTAATATACTTCAAAAATTTTTTAATTTTTTAAATTAATTTTAATTAAAAAATATTTCCAGTTTTTTGATGAATTCATTGTTGGCCCCAACATTCCGAAGGCCACTGTGATTGAATGGATGCTAATTTTATTTCCTCTTTTTGTGTTGATCAATTTTGTGCGCAATTTAAGGCCAATTGCCATCATTTCCTCAATTGGCAATTTATTGTGCATTTGTTCACTTATTTTCATTTTTCAGGTAATTTTAATGCACAAATAATTAATTTTTGAATAATTTTAACCCTCAAAATTTTTAATAATTTATTTAAAAAAATTAATTTAGCATTTAATTCGAAAAGAAAGCCATTCATTGGAATTGCCTTCCTTCACAAATTTCAATGGAATTATGGCCGCTTCCGGCTCAATTTTATATTCATTTGAGGGGCAGGCAATGGTAATTTTATTCAATATTTAAAAAATTTTATTTTAAATATTTTAATTATTTAAATTACTCAATATTAAAAAAGGTTTTGCCCTTGGAAAATCGCCTGAAACGGCCCAAACAAATGTTGGGTCCATTTGGCATTCTTTCTGTTGGACTCACAATTGTTTCCTTGGTTTATGCCTCTTCCGGATTCCTTGGCTATATTTCTTATGGGCAAAATGTGCGAGGGAGTATTACGCTGAATTTGCCCCAAAAAGAAATGTGAAACTTTTTATTTTTAATTTATTAATTAAAAATTAATATTAATTTAATTATAATTTTTATTATTATTTTTTTATTAAATTGATATTAAATTTCTAATTTTTATTTAATTTTAAGCCAATTTTCGTTGGTTCGTCTGGCCTTAACCCTGGTTATTTATTTGGGTTTTGTCATTCAAATGTACGTCATTGTCGATATGCTTTGGCCTGAATTGTCCAATGCATTGGAAAAAAGTGGAAATAAAAAGTTGAAACAAAATAAATTAAAAATTGAGCTGCTTTTCCGCACATTCTTAGTTGGAATTGCAAGTGATTATATTTTTGTATTCTTTTTAAAATTATTTTTCAAGTGACATTTGCCATTGCCATACCAAATTTGGAGGAAATGATCCCTTTGGTTGGAGTCACCACTGGTGGGAATTTTGTCCATATAAAAATAAATAAAATTCATTGCAAAAAATTTAGGAATGCTTTTGGCATTTGTTATTCCTTCATTGTTGGATTTGTTCACTTGGCTTCCAATTCATTTGAAGGAGGGTCGAAAATTTTCGGCAATTTGGCTAATTTTGGAGGATTTGATATTGGTTGGCGTTGGAATTTTTGGATTAATTGCCGGATTGAGGGCAAATTTGAGCATAATTTTTGGCAATGATAATTTGGAATAAAATCTACATAATTTTCAATTTAAATTTTATAAAATTTTAAATCTATAAAATAATTGAATTTTTTCAATAATAAAATTTTTTCATTACTAAATTTTAATCGAATTATTTTTTCGCCCATCAGTTAGTTGTCAATGCCAAAAATGAAGAATAATGTCTAAGGGCCTTTCCTATTTGTCCTACAGTACTCCCACTTTTGCTTAATTACTCTGTCACCCTATCAATCAAGTCTCAAAACCTAAAAATCCCTCGAAATCCAGATATGAATTTTTTTGTTCAAAATGTAGAACGGATTATATATTATATAAATGGGAAGAACCACTTTTTTTGCAATGGGAAACCTCCTTTTTGAACCACTTTTTTTGCAATAAATCACATATTAAAATTTTTAAGAATTTTATTTTTAAAATTTAATAAAAAAATTAAAAATTAATTTAGATGAGAATGAGATTATAAAAATATTTTTAGAAAAATAAAATTTAAAAAATAAGAATATAATATGGGAATGGGAATTATCAATACAGTATATTTAATATCCGATTGGTTGGCTGTGAATTTGTCTTCTTCCATCATTTGAGGCAATCATAAATTCCCCGGGGACTTTTTCATCCTTCGATTCACCATCGGCCATTACAATAGCTTGAACATAGGAAAATGGAAAATGCATTGGGACCATTTGTTGGCCTCGATTTTGGAGTGCGTCCAAAATTGCCTAAAAATTATTAATTAAATATATTTCTAAAAATTATGATGTTTTTTTTACTTTTGGGAATTCCGCTTCAAATTCGGTAGAAATTGGAGTAAATTGATTGTGAATTCGACGGGTATCGATTGCCTCTTTTGGGCCGTGGCCAAAACTGAGCATTTGAATTAGAACTTGGGCAATGGCAGAAGAAATTTTAGGCCCTCCACTGGCGCCAATTGCCAATTTAACCTAAAATTATTTGAAATTCATTGAAAAATTTTGGTCATAAATTAATATAAAAAATTTTTATATTTGACCTTTTTCGTTTCTCTATCATAGGCAATCATTGGACTCATTGAAGACATTGGACGTTTTCCTGGTTCAATAAAATTCGTTGAAGATTGTGCCGCAAATCCTTGTGTATTATTGGATAAATTTGGCAAATTGAAATCTGCCATGTGATTATTCCAAACAATGCCAAGGCGGGGTGATAAAATCAATGAGCCAAAACTGAACGGAATTTTATATTTATTTTTTAATGAATTATTATTTACGGTTTATTAATGGAATTGGTCATTGAAACAGCATTTCCATCCACATCGATGACCAATAATTGGGATGTGCCACCGGCCTCATTGATTGGCTAAAAATAATTTATTTGGATTTATTAAAATTTAAACGTAAAACAAAATTTTGTTTAAATTAATTTATTTTTAGTTAATTTTTTTATAATTTTAAATATTAAAATTAGAATTAATTGTCATCAAAATATTATAAAATTATTTATTAATTAAAATAATTGTCTCAATTTTTTCTCACCTCTATTTCGACATTTTTCCCCATCAAATATTCACTTTGATTGAATGCCTTTTGGCCAATTTTTTGCCTAATTTTTTCCACAAATTGCTCTTTTGTCATTTCCATTGCAAATTGTTCCGAATTTTTGACAAAATTAATGTCACCTTTAATAAATGGGACAAATGACGATGACGAAGTAGTTAATGAAATTAATTGAGAAAAATATCATTGCTTTTATTTTGCTTTTTTAATTTAAGTTTTATTTAAATAAATCCAAAATTGAATTTTTTTTTAAATTAACTTTTAAAAAAATGTAATAAAAAATTAAGTTTTACCCAATTTGGCATGCAATGAATATGCAAACTTTTCAGCCTCAATTAATCGATGCCAAAATTCATCCGAATTCCATGGAATTGTGGAATTACTTTTCATTGGATAAAATTCTAAAATTGAATATTAAATAATTTGATTATTCCTCCCATTTACTGACTAAGCATTATGGCCAAAATGAGTTGGGTGACCGCAAATCCCGATGAAGGTTTTGGCCCACAAAAAATCAATTTTGAGTCAGCTTCGGTGTTCAATAATGGATTTTCGTCCACAACACTTCGATACATATGCAAATCCTTTCGATTAATTAATCCGTCTATTTTAAAGAATAAAAATTATATTTAAAAAAATGGAATAAATTATAAATATGTAAAATTATTTTTTTCAATTTGCAATTAAAATTTTGATACTGGATGCGAATTCCTCCACAATGGCCTTGGCAATTTCGCCATTTGGGCTGTAAAAAAGTTGGACAGGATCATGGCTGAGTGCCAATCGATGAAGGGTATTTGCCAAAATAGGTTTCCTAACAATTTCGCCTTCTTTGTACAAATTGCCGGTTGACGGATTCAGATATTGATTTCTTAAATTAATAATTAAATTATTTTTTTAAAAATTTAAAATAAAAAAATTTTTAATTTAATTTATTAAAAAATATTTAAAAAGAAAATTCATTTTAACTACCTCATTCCGGGAAATGTCCCATTTAAAATTTTTTCCTCAAAATATTTTAAATTTGTTTCCAACAATTTTGAGGCGGGAAATCCTGTAATTTTTTAATTATATATTTAATTAATTTACATTTTTTTTTTTTACCTTCATTCAATAAATTCACTGTTGGCATTAACAAATCCATCCAAGCAATTCTTCCACTTCCAAATCGTTTAAATGCTGTCCAAAATCCATGGATTTCGCCAGGGATGGCCACAGATTTATAGCCTTAAAATGATTTATTAAATTCCTCAAAATTTAAGAAATTTTCAAAGCACAAAATTAAATTAATAAATAAAAAATTCAATTTTCCGACCAAATTTTGCATCCGTTGGATTTGAATTAAAAGTATTTTTATCCGTCCTAGATGGAGCCGTTTCACGCGCATCAATTGAATAGCATTTTCCATAGAATCTATAAAATATGAAATTAAATATTAAATTTTTTCTAAATATTTTTTAAAAAATTTATTTTTTTTAAATTTTCATTAATTTTATTCTATAATTTATTTTAATTATGTTTATTAATTTTAATAAATTTTCCATCACCTTTGATAATAAGTCATTAGGAAGCCGCCACCCAATCCTGAAGAATGGGAATTCAATGCTCCAATGCAAATGGAAATGGATATGGCCGCATCGATGGCATTGCCCCCTTTCAGAAGGACATTCCTTAATAATTTAATTAATTTTTAAAATCATTTTAAAATTATTTTACCTGCCAATTTCCGAGCACAATGCATTTTCACTGGCAATTGCTGCCTTCGAAAATCGGGCTTCCACACTTTCGTGTTTCTGATCCAATTTTGGCCAAATTGGAGCCAAATTTTGTTCATTTTGTCCTACTTTTTGTGAACTAATTGTTGTTGTGGCCATTGTTGTGAATTTGGGTACTGTCGTCGTCATTGCTGAAAGAGGTGATTTATTTTGGATGGACGAAGAAATAGGCGATGCCGATGATATTGGCGAAGGTGTTGAAGATGGAGGAATGGTCTATAAAATTAATTAAAATTTAAATTAATATTTAAAATTAAATTTTTAAATTTCCAATAACCTAGAGCATTTTTAGCAAGATAAATATATTTATGAACATAATTATGTAAAATTGGAACTAAACTCAAAATTTGTGATTTAAAAAAAGTTAGCTGTTGGTGAAAAAAATTATTCTCATTAAAATATTAATCAAATGAAAAGGAAATTTTATTTTTTATTCATGTTTTTATTAATTGAATAATTTTGCCATAATTTATTACCAAAATCTATTAAAGTTAAAGCTTACACTCCAATATTCGATTTGATCATTGCCATAAATTTTGAACATCAAATATGCAATCATGATGAGAAGAAGGAAAATCACGCAGACCATTGAACACAACACCCAAGGTAAACCCCTTAAGAGAAATATATTTTAATTCAATTCTAAGATTTTAATTTTTAAATAATTCAACCAAAAATATGAAGTAATAATTTTTGTGTTTTTTTTATATTTTGAATATCCAAATAAATTTAAAATATTTTTAAATATATTTGTCATGTAACACTCACTTTTTTCTGATCATTGCATTCGAATTATTGCTTCGTCCATTCATTCCCATTTTTGTATCATTGCTTCTGCCACTTAATGGAATTTTTGTGGGCGATGAATTCACCGTTGTTGTGCCTTTAAAAATATAAAAATTTTCTACGATATTTATACTTATTTTTATTTTAAATCTAAAATATGGAAAATTAATTTATTCAAATTTTTAATTATATATTAATTATTGTGAAAAAGCAAAGAAAAAAAAAGAAATTTATTATTTTTTAATTTTTCCCTCTCACCTGTGAACTCCTCATTTGCCATTGGCGCATCGGTTGTGTACATTTGTGGTGGTGTTGGTGGCATACTTTTGAGGCCATTACTTTTTCGGCCACTATCCGGCCCACTTCCATTTGATGGTGACCGATTTTCGCTGAATGCCATCAATGGGCTGGATTGGCCAAAACTATTTAGGGCCATTTTTCCTGGAATTTTGGTTTACAAATTTACAACATAAAAATAAATAAAATACAAAAAAATTATTCACGAATTAGGAGAGAAAAATGGTAAAAAATTTTCCTTTTAGATTATCCTTTTGCAAAAAAGAGATTAAAAACTTAAAAGGACGATGGCGACCATCTGCCAGTCGTAGACCAAAATATTTTTTATTGGTCCTTATGGCCAACTTCCCTACTTTTTGCCTAATTTCCTATTCGAATACTCCAAACTTTGGTCTTCGATCCAACCAAATCAATTCCATCCATTTCTCTTTAGAACATAAATCCTGGGTTGAATAATGGCTAATGGGAAAACTTGGATGGAATGGATTCATTATTTTTAAGGAGCTAGAGAATAAAGAGAACATAAATCTTTCTAGGCTTATGTATAGGTATGGGCTCAAAAATGTCAAAAAAAAATATTTTGAAATAAATTTTATTTATTTGTCAGAAAAATGAGATTTTTATAAAAATTTTGTTGTTAATTTAAAGGAAAATAATTAAAAAAATGTTGAGCTAAAAATTTCAAAAAATATTTTGAATAAATTTAATTTAGTTGTTAGAAAAATATTTGAATATTTAAAAATAACTTTTTTAAGGGAATATAAAATTCAGAAATTCATAAAATCTTTGAAAAAAATGACATCATTTTTTAATACTTCTTGCTCAATCTTTTTGCGATATAATGAGCTTTTTCCTGGGCCATTCGGGTGCAGGTACTAAAGTTTTTAAGGAAGGAAAATTCGCCGAAAAAACATTTACAAATATTTAAAAATGATTATTTATAGATTCGGTAAGATTTTAAAATTCTATTTTTAGGCTTCCTGAGTCATTCGAGAATGGGAGTCAGGATTAAAGCTTGAAGAAAGGAAAATTCGCCAAAAAAAAACATTTCCAAATATTTAAAAATTTTGAATATTGATAAAAATTTATTTAAATTTTAATTAATATTCGATAGGATTTTAAAATTCCCCTTTAGGCCTTTTATTTTGGGGTGAGTAAGCGGTGATTCACTCAATCTTTGTTTTTGAAATGGAAGGACAGAAAATCTCCAAGGACAACGGCCAAATGAACCAAAACATCCCTCACAAAGTGATGGCAAATGTGTATGTATGTGCCTTTCACAAAGGATAAATTCCTTTGCTTCCTTAGAATTATCAATTGGGAGAATTGGCCAAATTGGAAGGAGGAGGTGGGCAAGTTTATGGCCCATAGAGGCAATCAAAAAGGGTTGGCGGCCAATGAACATTGGAAAGGAAGGGGGTTTTGGGTTGGGCCCATAAAACGGTGACAACTGCCTCTGCGATGTATTCGTTGGATTGGAAGATTTGTCATTTTCCCCTCCGGGGAGATGGCCAAATGGCCATTTGGAAGCCTAGGAGGGCATTGTGAATAAAGGAAAATTAAAGGAATTGGTGGGATGAATCAAAGTTGGGCGGCGGATTAGTTGGCCGAAGAGAGGAATGAATTGGCCCTTTCCAATGGCGCCAGAAGGTTTTGGGCTGAACAAATCCCAGGGAAAACAAATTTTATTGCACCTTTATTTGTGTGTTAGATTGGATTTGGGAGGAAATATAAAGGTATTATTCCTCTTTGTTAGTTTGCCGATAAAAAATGAGTTTACTTTTTTGGAAAAATAAAAACAAAATTGATTAAAAATGAATAATTTTGCTATTGATTTTAGTGATTAATATTGGTATTGGTACTTGTACAGTACATTTGTATCCACTTTTTTGTTGAGAAAGAAAAAAGTAAAGAGTTTCCCCTTTGGGTCATCAGGATTAAAGTTAGGGTCATTAGGTGTTGCCTAGGACGATTCCTATCCCTGAATGATCCTACATAATCCTAACCCTAATCCTGAAAGCCCATAGGGGGGAGGGACCCTTCACTTTTTGACTCAAAAAGCGGATAGAAAGTGAACAAGTACTTTCTCTTTTTTGACTATTCACCGATGGAAAATGAATTTAATTTTCGAAAAACAAAAACAAAAATTGATTAAAAATTAATAATTTTGCTATTTATTTTAAATCGATAATCATCCATTTTTAAATTAATATATTCTTTTTAAATGGCAACATTTTTATTATGACATTTTTACTTAAAAACTTGTCAATTTAGACCAAAAGATGAAAGAGATGAATGAATCCATTAGGCTAATAAATGACCCAAAGTAGAAATGAAAATGAAGCCAATAGCCCTTTCTCCTCTTTTGCCTGACTTTTGCCAATTAGTGGGAAAATATGTGGTGACTGGTGACCAAGCTCCTTTTCCTGAATACGGCATTAAAGATTCGAGGGCAACCAACGCCTGGTTCTCGTTAAAAATGCTCAAAAGTGAAAGCCGGAAATAAGCAAAAAAGGAGGAAAATGAGGAGGAATAAATGGCAGCCAGATGTGGGAGAAAGGATTAGGCGGAATATGGAAAGTGAGGGAATTTTCACGTAAAATATGGACGAACATTTTTGGGAGATATTTATTTTTTACGTAAGATAATCGATTTAAAACATTCGAAAAAAATGTAGAATTACAAATTCCATTTAAAGACATTATTTTTCATTTCGTTAAATTGGACAATTTCATATCCAAATTAACAAAAAAAAAATTCTCAAATAAAAATTTTAAAAAAAGTATGGAAAAAGATAACGACGAAGAAAAATTCCGAAAAAAATATGGAAAAAGGTAAGACGGTAAAAAATTAAGACAAAAATTATATAAAAAAAATTTATGAAAATATTTCGAAAAAATTTGGAAAAAATTAATCATAAAATTATTTTCATTCAATTGTTTTCAATTAAATCGGACAAATTTATAATTAAAGCTTTGAACAAAAAATTTTATTCCAAATAAAATAAAAAAAAATCTACAAAAATTACTACAATAAAAATATTGGGAGAAACACCTTCACCGGTTAGGAGAGGAAATTGCAATTTTTACAATAATTGTATGAGAGGAATTTTTAAGGAAATCTAAGAATATCTATCCACTAAAAATACTACAATTTAAGTCCAAAAGAATTGAATGAATTCGATGACTAAAAATATAGATCAATTATACAAAAAATGCTGATTTTCTCTACCCAACACCAAAAATGGCAAAAATATTTGATTAATTCTTCTGCTGATTCGCCGCTTGTTGACCGGCATTTGATGCAGCGGCTTTTCTCTCTCCGGCCACATATTTTTTGTATGGGCCAAGCCAAACTGGCGGCAATGGGGCTGGAGAGGCAGCAGGGAATACAGCAGGGGCAGGCACGGGCACAGCCGGGGCATAGGCCAATGGCGCTGGTCTGTAAATTTTTTGAAATATTTTTTTTGTAATTTTTAACATTTATATTATTTTAATTAAATTTGTACAAAAAACAAAACATTAAAAATTTACCTTGGCCCAATCAATGGAGGTGCCGCAGCCACAACTGGCGGAGGAGGTGGCACTAAAGCTGGTGGTGGAGAAGGAGGCAAAGCTGGGGCAGCCGGCACAGGAATCGGCACTCCATTCACATCGACGGCTACGGATGTGACGGAGGCAGGCAAAATTGCCGGAGGCGGCATTCCGGCGACGGTGGGGAATGCGGAGGGAAGACAAAGGGCAGAACCGGAGGCAGCCGCAATGGAAAGCCAACTATTGGGACATAAAGCCGGCGGAATTGGAGCAGGGGCCACTGGTTCTGTAGGGAAATATTAAATTAAATTTAATTTTTATTAACAAAATTAGTTAATTTTTTATTTTTTTTTACCGGCTGGAATTGGTGCGGCTGATTCGACGACGGCTGGCGCCGGCATTGGCAATTGGGTTTCGGGTACAACTTGGATGAAATCTTGAAGGGTTAGTGGACGGAATGGAGCTGGCACAATTGGGGCCGCGGCTACTGAATTTTTATTTATATAAAAAAATAATAATTTTTGGTTCTTCACCAGCCATTGGAGGCGGCACCGGCACTGGCGGTGGAGTAGGTGCCAAATAGACTGGTGCTGGCAATGGGGTAGGGGTGGCCAAAGTTGGAGGTGGCAGTGGAATGGGGGCAACAGGTGGAAGTGGAGGAGGCACAATTCCGCCAAAATCAAAGAAAAATGCTGTTCGGCTGGCAGGAAATGCTGGCAGAGGAGCTGGCAATGGAGCTGGCACTGGCACTGGGGCTGGAATTAAAATAAATTTTTAATGAATTTTTTAAAAGAATTTTTAATTATTTTATTGATCTAAATTATTTTATTATTGATTTAAATTAATTATTAAAATACCTGGTGCTGGTGGAATTGGTTCATAAACAACAGGAGGAGGTGGCGGAGATGGCGCCGGCAACGGAGCGGGCATTGGCACAGGAGTGGCAGGAATTGGTGGTAACGGTACTTCAGGAGATAACATTCGAACATATCCGAATGCCTGAATATTTTTTAAGATTTTCTTTTTAATTTTCTACTTCATCAATTATTATATTATTTTATTTCAAAATATATTAAATTTTTTAATTTAATTGATGAAAAATATTTGATATTATTTGCACTATGAATATTTAATTAAATTTTATTAGAATTAAAATAAAATTTGAAAAATTACAATTGGTCTGGCTAAGACAGGGCCACCAACTGCCGCTGGTGGAACTGCTGGGACTGTAGCAACTGCTGCTGGTGGAGGAGTAATTACTACTTAATTTTTCCATATTTTTATTAAATATATTTGGACAAATAAATGAATATATTTCCATTTTTAATTCAATTAAAACAAATCATTAAGAAATTATAAGAAATAAATTGTGTCTATTGAAATCAAACCTGGTGCTGGTCCCATCGCTTGTCCTGGCGCAGCAACAGCACCCGGAACACCATATTGTGCCGGAACTGCTGGCTGTGCAAAAATTTGCCCTGGGGCTTCTTGTCCGACTACCGGTGCTAAATTAGACAATAATATTACAATATTTGAAATTAAAATAAAAATTACGTGATGGCTGTGGTGAAGCTGGCAATTGGCCACATGGAGGCATGGGTGTAGCAGCTGCTGCTGGTTGAGCTGGAAATTGGCAGCCAACCGCTGGTGCTGGTGGCGTTGGTGGATAATACAATTCCAATGGAGGGCTTTCTACCTAAAATTTCGATTTATAAATTTGATCAAAAATCTAATAATTCGCCATTCCAAAATTAAATTTAACATCAATACAATCTTAAATTGCCGAAACCATCAAAAATCAATTTTCTCAAATTTACTGTACATCTTTCATATAAAAATGCAAAATTCATAGAATTGGACACATTCCATTGCTTTCCCATATTTCCATTTTCGTGGCAGATTAAAATGAGAATGTCAGATTAATATAAGGTCCATTACTCTGGAAAATTCTGTGACGCAGGAACATTAACCTTTCCGTTTATTTTGTCATTTCTTCTATTAAATATTGCTTTTAGCAAATTTAAATTAACCCACAATCTCTGCTTTACGGTATTGACAAACCCAGAGTCAAGCCATCATTTAAGATTTAAATAAATTAGTCATTAATCATTATGGTTGGCACATCTCATCTTTATTCTAGGATCCCTATTCCTTACTACAATGCCATCTCGATTTCTTATTAGTATTTTAAAGTCGCGCTATGGTTTATATAGGAGAACATTTTTGGGGGTGTTCAAAATCTGGTGCACGGATAACCAACAAATACTTCCTAATTCTAATGTCCTCTGACAAAAATTCGAATTTACCTCTGGGACTCCTGGTGCCGGAGGTTGTGGCGGAGGTGGTGGACAAGGTGCCCCAAATGTGCAAAAAATGGCTGGCACTGGGACAAGGCCAGATGGCAATGGTCCGGCTGGAGGCAATGTGGGCAGAAGTTGGGGAGGAGGCACAATTTGTGCCAGTGCATTTTGGGCACACAAAAAGGAAATCAACGAGCTGAAATAAAATTAAATTTATTCAATTATTTTGCCAATTCCTTTAACAGTGAAATTAATTTTTAAAAATATTCAAAAAATCACATTGCTTTGAGAGAAGTTGGGAAATTTTGCCGTTTAGAAAACATTTTTTCCTTGGCCAATTCAGCCCAAAATTGGGCAATGTCCAATGTGGATTTAAATTTTAATTAAGATGATTCGGAAAATGGATTTTAGGAAATTGAACAGAAATTCAACGTAAAATATGCAAATAAATAGAATTTCAGAAGAAAGTTGAATTTATTTGGATGAAATTCTTCTGAAAATAAGATAAGGCCAAATGAATGGAGTGCGTAAACCGACCACAAAGATATTCAGCCTAAATAGCTGGCTCAGCTTCAGCCATAAAGAATAGAAGAACCGCAAAGGAACAATGGCCAAAAAAACAATAAAAATATAAAACAAAAAGCCCACATCTTTTAAAGCCGGATATGTTTCCATTTGGCCACAAATCCGCGTTGATCAAGCCCAAAGCCATTCCTCAAAGCTCGCAGTGGAAGATGCGGGTCCATCCGGTCCACTATTCCTCCCTTCTTTCAATTGTTTTATATTCTTTGTGTTCCGAAGGAAATCCTAGAATCGGATAAATTCACCCAAAAGATTTGGTCATTGTTTCCATTTTGCCCTTCCGATCATATTCCATGGGCAGTTTTGTTTCATTTGCAAATCCAAATTGACTTTATAATTTGTGGGATGTGAGGGATTTGATCAAAAATGCGATCAAATGAATAAAGCAAATAATTCGATCAAAAACCGGAAGAAAAGCTGCAATTCATAGAGGATGGGCTCAAATTCTTTGACCATTGTTACGTTTTCATTTTCATGTTGGAATAAAATATTAATATTAAAAAAATATATATTTAGATAAAATATATTATAATTGGATCAAATAAAATAAAAACAATTTGACAAAAAATTATAAACTAAATTAATTAATAAATATAAATCTTTTTATTAAAATTTCCATTAGAAAATATTTAGATATGTTTTTTTTAAATCTGATAGCTGACAAAAGTGCAAAATTTATGCTTTCTAAGCAGTTTTGAACTTCCCCAATTTTTCATCCATTTTTTAAAAAACATTTATTTTCCCCATTTTATGACGTCAAAAATAATAAAGTAACCCATCCCCAAGCATTTCATATCTACTATAAATTTGTACAATTTTTTGTGACGCAATAAATGTTTTGTTGTTTATGTCCAGTCCAGACATTGCTTTTTTACATTGGGTAACAATTTATATAGAAAATGCACTCATTTTTATTTGCCGACTAAATTTGGCAACAATTCTATTTCCAAAAATGAACCCTTCAATTTAAATATAATATATAATCAAATTTCATATCCTTTTTTAGTAATCTCCGATAGTAATTACTAATTATGACCTTATAAAATTAAAATTACAACATTAAATTAGGAAATTTTACTTCATCATAATTTTGAATGAATATGGAAATCATGTGATATAAAAAAATTAAATGAAATTTTTAGATTTCCAATTAAAATAAGAAAATCAAATTCTTTAAGAATTATTTAAAGCCAAATTTTGATATCAATGTACGGTTTTGCCCCTTCGATGACATTTAGAAAATGAATATAAAAAAGGAAATAAATCAAAAATGGAAACGATGCTAATTATCCAATTATTTGTGAACTTTTTTAATGAAGGGATGCAAAAATTGCTGGTACAAAAATTATTGCTACCATTTTTCGAGTAAAACACAAAAAAATGTAGATTTTTGATTTATTATTAATATCTTTATAATCTGAACAATCTTTCGGCCATGCATTTAAAATTTTGATTGCATGCCATCATCCCATTTTTGAGTGGGGGTGTGCC
The DNA here is from genome assembly GCA_030063045.1 of Pratylenchus scribneri. Lineage (NCBI taxonomy): Eukaryota > Metazoa > Nematoda > Chromadorea > Rhabditida > Pratylenchidae > Pratylenchus > Pratylenchus scribneri. The sequence continues at coordinate 3,562,425 of JAQSEB010000001.1, read as the reverse complement.
AAAATATGTTTTTATGTGTTCTATCTTCTATTATGGAATATTTTATTATTGAGGAAAAAATAGATTTTTTCCATCAGGAATCGGAAATATTTTATATTTTTTTATTGTTTTTTAAAATAAATTCAAATTTTAAAATTTTGATTATTTTTCATTTTGAATATTTTTGCTTGATAAAATTTCTCGAAGGCGATCATCCTATTTTCTTTCAACATCGTCTTTTCCATTGACGTCACAGGTCACATATTACCGTCTCCTTCGCCGCTGCCATCACCAATGCCCCACCATTGCCATTATAAAAAGGGAAGACTGGATTTTGTGCCAAAATGCTGAGTGCGCGGAGAGGATGGCCAATAGGGAGGGGATTGGAAGCCAATAGCAAAGAAGGAGGAATATTCCATTTCTGGCAAAAATTCACTTCAAAGTGGGGCATATCCGCTTGTTGGACCAAAAGCCGCGGGACCATCGGCCCGAGTGGCAGATTCCATTCCCTTCAATCCCCTTTCCTCGATAGTTTGACTGGACACCTCAATTTGCGCGAAAAATTTCTTAGAGTACAATCCTTCGAAGGGATTAAAATGGAAAGCGCGCGAAATATAATGGGCACGGGCATGGGGAATATGGTGCTTTTATTCTGGTACTTTCCTGTTAGCGGGGGGGGGGGCAAGTCAATAACAGGGGGGGCAAGTCAATAACGGGGGGGGGGCAGGTCATTATAGGGGGGGGGCAGCCAATTTACACTTGCCCCCCCCGTTATTGACCATCCGGTCGTTAATATATATGATATATATATTTAATAAGATCTATATATTAAGGACCGGATGGTCTGCCCCCCCCCTATATTAGGAAAGGTCTCTAACATATGCCCCCCCCCCTATAATAGGAAAGGTCTCTAACATATAATAAATTATAAGATCTATATATTAAGGACCGGATGGTCATTATGAGGGGGGGCAAATGAAAAATCAGCTGCCCCCCCCCCCCGTTAATAGGAAAGGTCTCTAACATATGCCCCCCCCCTATAATGACCTGCCCCCCCCCCCGTTATTGACCTGCCCCCCCCCCCCCGTTATTGGCTTGCCCCCCCCCCCCGCTAACAGGAAAGTACCTTTATTCTTTTACAAATTAGATGGGGTCGAAGGTAAAAAAGGTAAAATTAAATTTGTGTCTTAATTCAAAATTCGCTAAAAGATAAAATCTTGAATTTAATGAAATATTAGTGTAAAATTATAAATAACATATTGTTACAAAGTTTAATTAAAAGTATGCATTTTTACGAAATTGTTTATTTATATATTTTTATTTTATTCAATAATTTCATCAGTATCTAATAGATGGAATACGGTAGGAAAAAATTTTCCATTTTGACTAAAATTTCTGACAGTTTGATAATATTCTATTCTAGAGATCAATTGAATATCATGTATATGAAATTTAATTCATCACCATTTAATTAAATTAATTTTCCATAGTAATTTATGCGTCAACTTTAATGAATTTTTACTGTGGATGACACCTTCAATTTTAATTTTTAATCCCATCTTACTCAGAATTAATTACATATAATTTTATGGAATGTTTTGACACTTTCCCAATATTTTCTCGTGATTTTATTGCCATTAAATAAGCTTTTGGAAAATGTTTTAAATATTTGAGATGCGTAGGTGTAAAATGTCTATGGGTGATGTATTCGGCAAAATTGTTGCAATAAAAAATTGGAATGTGCTAATGGATTTTTGTACTTTTAATTCACTGGATATTATTCTGTATTTTCTAGCCAAAATTATTTTAAACTGAAGAAAATCCAAAAAAAGCAAAGAATTTTCAGGAAAACACCATTGCATTAATTCACTTCAATTTACTTGATTACAGCTATTCCCCTTTTTTCCAAAAATATTGGCAACAGAATTTATCCCGAAAATATTTAACCTTTATGATATTTGCCAATAAGTCTGACTGAATATATTTTTTGTAATAATCTTTTAAATTATTTTGTTTTAAGAAAATTTGTTATTTTTTTATCGTTGTAGCAAAAAATCCGGAAAAGGATGTGCTACATATTTGTAGTATGTCTTCTCCGTCGGAGGTTGACCCTAAATAATGACCTTTTTCACTTCAATTTTCCTTCGTTGGCATTTTTGCTGACGTAATTCTCGTCCATCCCATCAGCCGCATTTACCTTTTGTGTGACCTTTTTGCGAAAACATAATCCCCCAAAGCGACAAAATCGTCGCTTTTTCCGAGGACAAAATGATGGGGCACAGGCAAAATGCTCTTTGCAAAAAGAAGCAGCTTTTGGTGCCAAAGCAAATGAAGGAAGTTAAGGGAAGAAATGGGAAAATATGTAGAAGATTCCACACAGCAGAATGGTCACATTGCTTAAAAATAATGACCAAAAAATGCGCGACTTTAAAAACCTTAACAAAAATTGTGCCTATCTATTAACACAGTCAGATTTATTCAAGAATTTATATCGGCACAAAATAATAGCAATGACAGCTTAAAATATATTTAAGTTTTAAATAATTTAACATTTTATTTTATTTCATTAAAAATCTGAAGTAATTTAACAATTTTCTCATTTTATTTATCAAATTTAAATTTTATTGTCTCTTTTAATTCCACTTTTTAAGAATAATTCCACCTTTTTTAATTCCGCCTTTTTTGCTTAGAATAATTCCGCCTGTTTTGCTTAGAATAATTCCGCCTGTTTTGCTTGGAATAATTCCGCCTTTTTTGCTTAGAATAATTCCGCCTGTTTTGCTAAGAATAACTCCGCCTTTTTTACTTAGAATAATTCCGCCTGTTTTGCTTAGAATAATTCCGCCTGTTTGACTTAGAATAATTCCGCCTGTTTGACTTAGAATAATTCCGCCTGTTTTGCTTAGAATAATTCCGCCTGTTTGACTTAGAATAATTCCGCCTGTTTGACTTAGAATAATTCAGCCTGGTCAACTTAGAATAATTCCGCCTGGTTAACTTAGAATAATTCCGCCTGGTCAACTTAGAATAATTCCGCCTGGTCAACTTAGAATAATTCCGCCTGGTTAACTTAGAATAATTCCGCCTGTTTTACTTAGAATAATTCCGCCTGGTTAACTTAGAATAATTCAGCCTGGTTAACTTAGAATAATTCCGCCTGATCAACTTAGAATAATTCCGCCTGGTTAACTTAGAATAATTCCGCCTGGTCAACTTAGAATAATTCCGCCTGGTTAACTTAGAATAATTCCGCCTGTTTGACTTAGAATAATTCCGCCTGTTTTGCTTAGAATAATTCCGCCTGTTTTACTTAGAATAATTCCGCCTGTTTTGCTTAGAATAATTCCGCCTGTTTTACTTAGAATAATTCCGCCTGGTTAGTTATAATAATTCCGCCTGTTTTACTTAGAATAATTCCGCCTGGTTAGTTATAATAATTCCGCCTTTTTTGCTTAGAATAATTCCGCCTGGTTAGTTATAATAATTCCGCCTTTTTTGCTTAGAATAATTCCAACTGTTTTACTTAGAATAATTCCGCCTATTTTAATTCCACCTTTTGCTTATTGAGTACTGTAAACTGTGACGATGTACAAAAACTATACATTTAATTGACATCTTTTTAAAGGCCATTTACATTAAAATTCTTTCCCCGAATTTTCCCCTCATATCAACAATTTACTCAATTTTTCATTTTTGGCAAAATTATAAAATCAAAAACAACTCAAACCCTATTCAACAAAAATATGTTTCCCATTTCCCTCCAATAGGTCAACAATTCACGAAAAATTCATTCACCCAGAAAAAAATGCGCTAAATAATATTTTAATGATAGTCCCCAAGATAATATTTATATTTATGTGCATCTTCAAAATGTTTCGCGCTCATTGGTTCATTTCCCCCTACCCTCCATTCATTTACAATTTTGCGCCAATGTTTTCAGTGATTTTCTTCCTTTTTTCCACAATTTTCGCAGGAAGGACTATTTTCGGAATTATGAGGAATAAAAATGTGTATATTTGTGCGCAAACTAATTGCTTTTTGGCACAAAATGAATGGAAGAAAAATAAACCAACAGCCGGGATTGCTGAGAAAATGTCTCCAAAAACTTTTGAAAAGATCCCATAAGAGCAAATCTCATCAGCAGCTGATGTAAAAGAAGAGAATTAGTCAAGCGCAAAGCCACAAAAGTGTGGAATACGGTTTTTGATTCATATTTGAAGGAGGCAAATATATGGAGAAATTAATTTCCTTTAATTATTTATTATATATTTTTATATTATATTTTATTCATTAATTTCTAGGCTTTTAAATTAAAATAATATTATTATACTAATTCGTGAAGAAGAAATTTTAATTTAAAAAATTCCAAAATGTACCCATATGAAATTAAAAATCTAAAAAATTTGCAACATTCATTCGCCTAAACGAATTAAGCTTTAGTTGATAGAATTAGAAGTCATTAAAAATTCTTAGATTAACATAGAATAATATTAAATTAGCTTTCATTCAAATACGATAGCCTAAATTCATTCAAATTATGGAATTAATTTTTTATCTAATGCTTTTTGGCATATTAATTGATATTAATTTAATGAATTTATAATCTTGATAATATTTTTCAATGGCATGCTTTTTTATTAAAATATTTTTTTATTTAATAATAAAAATGACAATAAAATTTTTCATCATTTTGAAATGAATTTTGGCCAGAGCTTTGATTATATTATTTTGCAGCGAATATTTGATTAATTCCGGAATTATCCAGGCGCCTGGTTAGCTAATTTTGGAAGTTTCGGCTTCTAGTTATCGTAAAGCTCGATAATAGGCTCATTCGATTCAGTATGATTTACTATATGAAATTTCAATTTTATTAGACCAATATAAGAATGTTAGAAACACTTTCCATTAGATTTCTATCCCGCTTCCGGCGCCGTACCCCTAGCCTTAACACTAATCTCTAAACCTATCTAAAATTGATATATCATTTACTAAATAGACTGCCAGGTCCAATGAGCCTTTTCTCGAATCCTTACGACATCTAGGAGCCGAGATTTCCAAAATTAACCAGGCAAAGCATTTGGATAATTCTGGAATTAACCAATTTCAAATATTAACCATGACATAAACATATTTCCCAATTACTTTGCTTTAAAATTTCCATATTGTTCATTAATTCACATTATTGGAATACATATATTCGCATTTTTTTTAATTTTCAGCAAATTTTGATCGGAATTAATAGATGCCGGAGGTGGGCTTTTTGGTGGCCAAAATCTTGATTGCATTTATATTTTATTTGATTGATTTGGCACTCTTAAAGCCTTCCTTCGCCTATTTTTAATAATGTTCAATAGTAAATTCAGAAATTCCTCTGAAGGAAAATTGACAACAAAAACAACAATTCAACATCGCAATATTGCTGCTGCATTTTTTTAACCGTACCCAAGATATTATCAAAAAAAATATATATAAAACAATCTACGTTGATTTAAAATAATTTGATTTTCCAGCTGTTTTTTTGAATGGCCTCACAACAATTAAATATTATCTTCCACAAATTTTAATATTTACTATTTTTAGAACACAAAATTTGTCATTGTTGGAAGCCTTTCCTATATTTCTTTTTGCTTCATTTGGCCCAACAAAAGCCGCCTTTTTCTGGTCAATTCTATACCAATACTCCCTCCAGCAGCTAATATGTATGTTTCCATGGTAACATAAACCAAACTTATAAATAACAAAAGCTCAAATAGATAGCAAATATACTAAAATAAAAATAAATTCAATTATAAAGTTTATAAGAAAACAATAATCATTTTTATAAGCATAAACTTTTATAAAATAAAATCGATCATTAGGTGGGCCTAGTGAAAATAATGAAAATATCCTAATCCTAAAAATAATTTTATCCATATAGAAATCAAAAAGCAAAATAAAATTTAAAAAAAATTATTTTTAGATGCAAATAATTAATTACAATTTAATCAAATTGAAATTATTTTTCAATAAATAATGCACATTTTTTGCTTTTAATACTCAATTATTTTACATTGTCCAAAAATAATACTTCCATTTCCCATCAATGAAAAATGTGCGCCTTCACCCAAAATATTTTTGGGCCCATCCCCAAAATTGGTGGCCATCATCGACACACATTCATCCCCCAAAAGCGGATATTGTTTCCTCTCTTCTGTCTGTTGCCCTCAATTCCCATTTCCATTTTCATGAGCGAGCAGTAGATAGTATCCGAAATGCTCTTCATTCTCCCTCCACCCTCAACTCAATTCATTGTTCATTCATTCAATACAAAGCCAGTGGGGCGCGCATAATTAAGCCAGATGGACTCCGAAATAAAGAAGTCCCAAATAAGGGGGCCAATGGTTGTGCGATGATGATGGAAATTGAATATTTTTGGACACATTTTTAAAAAAAATCCTTATTCATCAAAAGCCATAGGCTTCCTCCCTCACTTTTAGTCAAAATCCAGAGGTAATATTATTTTCGCTAATTAAATTTAAATAGACTTGGGGAACGGGAATTATTGCTACTTATTTTAACGACATTTCTCCTCGATATCTCATAAATCTGATAATCCATTTATCCAATCAATCTTGTCAGTGACAATAATGTCTACATGACTTTTTCTATTCATCCTACTATATTCCTATATTCCCACTTTTTGCCTAACCTAATTATCCGTCATACTATCAATCAAATATTGCCCCAATCTGTCCTTTTAAACTCGCTCATTTTTCGCCACTAAATGTTCACTTTTTCTATCGCTTTTGCTACTTCCTGTTATCACCTTTTTCCTAGGGTTCGGCGGTATCGGTATTTGGGGCCAAAGTCGGTAACGGTATTGGCCGGTACCAGCCCACTCGGGATTCGGTATCGGTATTGAGTCAGGGGTCGGTAAACGGTAACGGTATTTTCAGAAATCGGTATTCGGTATTAGTCGGTATTTGAACGAAAAATGGCAAAAAAAATTTAAAATCAATTTTTTCTTTCAAAATTCAAAAAAAATAATTAAAAATAAATGTTTTTATTGCAAAAATCAATGTTTTTTTAAATCAAATTCATTTTCTAAAATCAATCTCAAATATTTTTTTACTCTTCAAACTCTTCATGTTCTTCCGAAATATCGTCGTCTTTTTCTTCACTCTCGCTTTCGACTTCAGGTGCCAAATAAAGTTTGTCCAAATTAGCCTTCACGACCAAAATATTTTCAGCCAAAGCTCCGCCGCTGATATGGACATTTTTATAATAATTTCACTTTCTATTACTAAATATTTCATAATTAATATTTTTTATTTAAAGGGAATGGAAAAAACAAAAATCTTGCAAAATTTAAGTGAGAAATTGATGGCAATAATAAAATTAAAAGAGATAAAACGAATTGATAAAAAAAAATTAAAATTAGGCTGAAATGTCATTTAGAAGAAAAATCATAATTTGGCCTGAAAAAAATTTAAACATTTGGTCGAAAATGCTCTTTTTTGGGGTGCTTGTCAATACCGACTAATACCGATTCGAAAAAACGGTAACGGTATTACCGGGGTCGGTAGCGGTTTTGGCCAAATCGGTAACGGTATTGGCCAACCCCCGGTATTTCGGTATCAATACCGACCGGTATCCCGATACCGCCGAACCCTACTTTTTCCGGTTTCAACACAATAGATAAATAATAAAATTCGAGTTCCCTTTATCAATATAATGTATTTTGGGCCACTATGGGCTTATTAGGCCTACGGCGTAGGTCCAAGGCGGACACCTAGGTCCATCTCTCGCCCCAACTTAAATCCTAGATCTGACAATCGTTAACCTGTTGAAGCGTGATTTTAGGACAAAAAATTAAGATGAATTTTTAAATTTGACCAGCAAAAATTTATTTCACAGGCAAATGGCATAATCTAAAAAGACTATTTAAAATTTTCAATTTTTTAAATTCATATTTGAATTAAAATAGGATTTTATTTTTTCTTCCATATAATTAATATGATACAAATAACTTAAATAATAACAAATATGCAAATATTTCGAAGGCTTTAAAACAAAGAAAAAGCCAACGAGGAATATTAGGAATCGATGAAATTTTGTGGCCAACCCGAACCTTCATTTGTCTGCCCCCAATTTCTCTTCCACCCACAATGTTGTGCCCATCTTCCCTTTTAGGGTAGAAAATGATGGCACCGAAGCTAGGAGGAAATGTGCCCGTCGGCCATCCCAAGGGAATTTTTTGTGTCAGTTGGAATGTTTTGTGTTTATCCGGGAAAATTGGCCAATACTCTGCGTGGCATCTTCTTCTCCCTTTTCTCCATTTCTATGTTTTATATATGGCCCTTTTCATTCTATTAGGCCAATTGGAATTCTTTAATTTATTCTTCTTAAACAATTCCATTTTTACATTCCTTTTTGAAATTTATACTTTCAGAAAAACATTTTTACTCAGTAATTTATGAATTAAAATAATATTATGTCCCATAAATATTTATTTTCAAATTTATTAATTTAACTAAGCCCTAAAATCCATTCATTAAGTTTCCTAAAAAAATAAATAAATAAAATTTAAATCCATTTTATTACTCCTTTTTTTTTTAAAAATTTCGATGTTTTAAAATGCATTGTCAGCCAATTCGCTGCTTTGTCCAAAAATATTTTTCCTTTCCATATTGTACCCGCATGCTTCAATGAATTTGACATTCAAAAAATGTTCAGTCAAAAAATCAAAATTTCTTGACATTTATCTGACCTCATTTTTTCTTACGAATATTTAATAACTGTAAATAAATTATTAAAAATATTTAAAATATTTATTTTGTGATAAAAATATAAAAAAATGAGGGGGGATGTATACACATCAAAGTGAAAATGAGTTTGGGCTGGGTTTTTAGGGCTAGAGAACGGTTTTAAATAACAATGATCTCCTAGCGGACAACTTTGGGTATCGATTTTGGGTGCCCGACCAACCGGTTTAAAAACCGGTTTCGAGAGTGGCCAAGTCGAGAGTTTGCTCGGGTTTGAGCTTTTCCCCAGGAATTTGATGTTTTTATGGGTAATTGAGCATGGCGAATTTTTTGGAAAAAAAATTTTTTTTACGCGTGCGTTTTCCGCTCCGGCATAGTGCCAACATAAAAATTAGGGGGGATGAAGCTTTGAAATCAAATTTGAGATTTAGCCGGAGGTCTTACCCGGCGTATTTGGTATCATTCGAAAGCTGATCTCCTAGGGAATTCAGGAAAAATATTACATTACCGTCAATTTTTTCCATTCTCGAAATACAAGTCGAGAAAAAATTAAATGGCCAAATTTGGCCACTTTTTTGGCCATAAAATTTTTTCTCACGGATTTTGTGTCGAATCGCTTAGATATGAGGTAGCCGCTGTAAAAACGCGTCGATTGAGCTATCACATGCCAAATTTGGTCAAAAACTAAGAGCACAGCGCGATTTGCGCCATAACTCGAAGACAGGTGCTTTTAGGCTCGCAGCGCGAAGCGCTGCAGGTAAACAAATGGGGCGAATGTGTTTTTAGACGTAGAAAATTCTGGGATGTTTAATGAAAAAAAAATTTTGAAAAACGGTTCACGGGTTACAGAGTTATGGCGGTTTAAATGGGTAAAAATTTTGGATTTTTTTCGCGCATGCATGTAAAATTTTTTTCTACGGAATTTTTGGACACCGAATTTAGTCCTATTTTATAGAGCTGAATCTGAGCTTCAAAATGATATATGGTTTGTATTGGTTTGGTCCAGCGGTTTCGGAGTTTAACCGGTTTAAACCGGTTGGAATTTGATGAAAACCGTGTTTAGCGCAGGGGGTAAAAATTCGATTTTTAAGGGGTCGTGGGTTCGAATCCAAGTGACATAAAATAGTTTATAATGATAAAATATGATAATATAAATTATTCTGAACCGGTTTTAAACCATTTAAACCGGTTTAATATTTTTTTAAATTTACAAAATTTTCAATTTTCCATAAATAAATAGTTGAATATAGGGTAAACGATGATGCTGAGCACGAATTTGATATCCATTTTCGATTTTGATGATTTAGTTCAGTGGTTTGACTATAGATTGATAATTTTGAGGTCGAAGGTTCGAATCCAAGTAGTGGCAAATGATTTAAAATGATGATTAATGAATAAATAAACGAATCCAAACCGGTTTCAAATCTTTTAAACAGGTTTAAAATTTTTTAAAAATTTCCAAATTTCCATAAGTTCCAATTTTAACCGGTGACATAGCCTAAGCAAATTGTATATGCTTTGAAATAGTTACATTAGATTCGCCATTGGCGATTTAGTATTAAAAAATTGCTTTACCGTTGCAAATTTTCGAATTTCTGAACAATTTATATATCAAATTGTAGCTATGGTCAAAAGCTTTTACGCGCCCGTCAGCGGCGGCATGCGCATAAACCGGTTTGGCAAACGGTTCAAAACCATTTTTCAATATTTCATTTTTTGGCATTTTTTGGGCTGTAAAATTTTTCGGTGATGGTAAATTGGTGCGCGGATGGGAGAAAGGGCACATCTAGAGAGTGAGAGCTTTCGAACGGTATATCACTCTTGGCCCAACTCCTTCGCGCAGGTGAGCTATGGATGACACAAAATTGCCAATTTTTGGCCCAAATTTTAAACTCATAAATAAAAATTATTTTTAAAATGGTAAATATTTAATTGTTTTTGGCATTATTTATAGAGATTTTTATGGCGAGTAAAATGACATATAGATTAGCCCGAACGGTTTGGCCATTCGAGAGTTATGGCCATTAAACCGTTTCAAAATTTGCATTTTTCACCCAGCAATGAGAGTTTTTCAACTGTATTTTTTATAATAGAATATATCACGGCGGCGCTTTATCAAAAGGCATAACTAGACCTCCAGGGCTATCCAACGGTATATAACACTTGGCCCAACTCACTCGCGCATTCGAGTGCGCGGCTCCACAAAACCTAATTTTTGCCAAAATTCATAAAATAAAGGCTGACGAAATGCAAATTGTGATATAAGTATTGCATGTATGAAGAAAGGGTTTCGAAAGTAATTTATACATTATATGAAACCAAAATTAAATAATTTTATCCATAAATATGTGGTTTAAACCCTTTAAACCGGTTTTGCGCGAAACCGGTTTAATGTCTAAATGAATTGAAAATAGGCTCATTCGATGCGCAATGGTCGATTTAGTCTATGAAATTTCATTTTCAGCTCATTTTGATCAATTTAAACCATATTTAGAAGGGTTTAAAAATTTTTAAACCAAATGGTTTATTTGACCATATCTTTGGTTTAAATGTTTCAAAATGAGCCGAAATTGAAATTTAGCCTACTAAATCAATCATTCCGAGTCGATTAAGCTCTATTTCGAGACGATAGGACGAAAAAAAATTTCGAAAAATCAGCAAAGGGTCCCCCCTTTGGTTTCGCATTGGCCAAAATGTTTTTGGGCCATAATTTGTGCAAAAGATAGTTTTGTCATAATATTATTTTCAATCTATAGTTCAGAATTTTATGGAGAATTTTTTAAAAATATTTAGAAAATTCTAGAACCTAACCCCTTTGAAATTTTTGGAAATTTTTGAAATTTTGAAAATTTTTTGAAAATCCCGGTTTTCGTAGGGTTGACTAAAAATTTAAATTTTAAAATATTTTTAAAAAATTCTCTATAAATTTCTGCATCGATAAAACTTTATTTCAAATTAATATGTTCATAATTTACAAAGATATAAAATTTTGGAAATAATTTCAAATTTTCCATATGAAATTTTTCGATAATTTTGACAGGTCAATCTGATAGTACGAAATTGAATCTAAATACTTCAATTATGGCATTAATCGATTCGCAATAGTCGATTTAGTCTATGAAATTTCATTTTCAGCTCATTTTGATCAAATTAAACCATATTTAGAAGGGTTTAAAAATTTTTAAACCAAATGGTTTAATTGATTAAAAATATGCTCTAAATGGTTTAAATTGAGCTGAAATTAACATTTTACCTACTAAGTCGACTATGCCGAATCGATTAAGACTTATTTCAAAGTGATACGACAAAATTTTTTTCAAAAAATTTGCAAAAAAAAGGGGCATAAAAATGAGGGGGGTTCCAGCTTTGAAATCAAATTTGATATTTTTTGGGAGGTTTTACCCTGCTTATTTGGTATCATTCGAAAGTTGATTTCATAGGGAATTCAGGAAAAATAAGTCCGCCAGAGGGCGCGCTTCGCGCCGGTTTTTATGGCTTTTAAACCGGTTCTGCAACCGGTTTGGTTAGGTAAAAATTTTTTCCTTGATGGTAAACCGGTGCGCAGCTTGGAGAAAGGGCACTTCTCCAGGTTAAGAGCTTTCACATGGTATATCACTCTTGGCCCAACTCCTTCGAACAGTTGAATTATGCGTGCCAGAAAATCGCGGATTTGTCTCGAAACCAGGCGTTTTAGCTGCGCATACCGTGCGCTTTGTGCGCAAGGCTGCGGAAATTGGTAATTTAAATAGAGAATTAAAAGACGAATAAAATGAGCTTCTGATCAAATAAAACGGTCCATTGGTTGCCGAGTTATGGTCTCTCAAAAATTGGAATTTTGACATTTTTCTTACGCAGTCTGGGAAAATTTTTTTCTTCGGCATTATTCCACCATAAATTTAGGCTCATTTTAAAGAGCAGAATCAGAGCTTTAAAATGAAATATGGATTGTGTGATTTAGAACTACGATTTGTGAGTTATACCAGTTTAAACCAGTTGTATTTTGGTCAAATCCATCTTTAGCGTAGAGGGTAAAATTTGGTTTTTTGTGGAGGTCGTGGGTTCGAAGACAAGTGGTTTAGAAGTATTTATATTGAAGAAATATGATATATTAAATATATTTTAACCGGTTTAAACTTCTTAAACCGGTTTAATAATTTTTTACAATTTCAAATATTCCATTTTAGCTGGTAACATAGTCTAAACGAGTTGTAAATTTTTAATATCGTTTCATTCGATTCGCCATAGTCGATTTAGTATATGAAATTTCAATTCTTACCAATTTTGTTCAATTTAAACAAAAGTTTATAGGGTTTAAAAATTTTTAAACCAAATGGTTTAATTGACCATAACTATTGTTTAACAGCATTGTTTTGGTCTGAAATTGAAATTTTACCTACTAAATCGACTATGGCGAATCGATTGAGTTATAGATTAAAATGATACGATGAAAAAAAATTTTCGAAAAATCAGCAAAAGGTCACCTAACTATTCCGATTAAAATACATAATGTAAATTATATTTATAAATAAAAATATTTAATTTCCAATTTTCCAATATATTTTCAAATATTTCCAATATATTATCCATATTTTCTCGATTAGTAAGCGTTGCGACCTGCGACCCTCAGTAGGCCAACCGAATTACATTCGAGATCCATTCACATTGACGATTCACAATCGAAGAGAGCTGGGTGAGCGAAGCGAACACAGTTTGAGCCCCGAAGGGGCGAAAATGGATACAATTAACATCTCAGCGAATAGTCAGCGCTGCGGCCCTCGACGGCGGTGCGCATGGGACGAGGCTGAGCTCGCGGAGGCCGCGAAGCGGCCGTAGCGAGCGAAGCCGAGTCCCATGCGTATTGGCGGAGCACACCCCCTAACACATTATATTCAGACATCAAAAAGGAAACGAGCAAAGCGAGCTGGGTGAGCGAAGCGAACCCAGTTTGAGCCCCGAAGGGGCGAAAATGGATAAAGCTAACAACTTGACGAATATTCAGAGCTGCGGCCCTCGACGGCGGTTCGCTTGGGACGAGGCTGAGCTCGCGGAGGCCGCGAAGCGGCCGTAGCGAGCGAAGCCGAGTCCCAAGCGAATTGACGACGCAAAGATGAATGACATCGTAAATTTCCCCAAATAATACATCCATCCCCACTGATTCAACCCAGAGTTGTACGCGGTTTGCGAGCCCGCTTGCGGGCTAGTTTATTTTGTGATAAAATAAATATAAATTAAAAATTTAATTTTTAAAATTTTATTTTTCAATCAATTTTGGTAGAAAAAAATAAATAAAATTCAAGAAAATAATTAATTTTCTCATATTCAGTATTTTTTTTTTCACATTTTCACCTCAGAATTTTCTTTCATTGTCGCCAACAGCAACCAACAAAAAAATGAATAAACTCAAATTAATGCAGAATTGAATGAATGAATGTACTCGCCGCGTCCATCACAACAGCAACAAATTTTGGCTGAACAATTTGCACAGAAACGCGAAAAACTCCGACAAGAAATTGGAAAACAATTGCGCCAAAATATGGCCTCAATTATTGGTAAACATTTTTTTCAAATTTATTTAAAATTGTACAAAATATTTGATTTAATTTTTGAATAATTTTACTTGTATTTATTACTTTAAAAAAATAAAATAAAAATATTTTAAATTTATTTTTTAAGGCCATCAACCAACGGCAGATTTACTTTTGGTTTCAGCGGATGGACGAAAAATGCCAGCCCATTTATGCATTTTAAAACGAAGGGCACCCAGTTTTTTTCAACGCTATATCCTTCCAACATTGGAGGCAATTACGCCTAGAAATGGTCGTTCAAAATTTAAATTTTATAATTATTTTTGTTTTGCTTTTTTTTTAATTCCTATTTTTTAAAAATATTTTCCTTAATTTCTTAATTGAACTTCATTCATTTTTAGCCAATCGCCAACATCGTGAATTGCTTGAAATTTGCGTTGGTGACGTCGATTCCGGGGCATTGGAATTTTTTATCCGTTCAATTTACACTGATGAGGAGGTCACTGGCCTGAATTTTGTTCAGACACATTCAGACCTGGAAAAAGATCATCCCGATGAAAATGGCCCCGGTGGAAGACGTTGTGAACCGAACGGAAATAACGACCAACAAAATTGGCACACTTTACGCTCATTAACGACAACAAATTCAAACAGTACATTCGAAAATAGTGGAGGACAATATCAACAGAATTCCAGCAATATGGTACATTTTTATTTAATTATTTAACAAAAATCAAAGATATTAATTTTGTATTTAAATAAAAGCAAAATTTGAAATAAAAAAATATTTTTAATTTTAATTTCAAGCCCGAAATGATGTCCGCCTCATTTCCATCGCCTTCATCCTCCGGCAATCCCGTTGGATTGATCTCATTCCGGGAATTGGCTACTGTAAATAAAACTTCCAGTCAGCAACAATTGGCAATGAATTTGCCTGAAGGAAATGAAGGCAAAATTATAATTTTTTATTAAAATGATATTTAAAATATTTTAGATCTTCCAAAAGTTGGCAGCACTCAAATTGACCAAAATATAGGCCAAGGGGAAGAGAGGCAGGAAACATTAAAATAATAAAAATTAATTAATTAATTAAATTATTAAAAAATTAAGCCAAAAATTTTTTATCTTAATGTGAACTTAAATATGTGGAAAAAATTCCAAGTATTTTTTTTTCAATTTATTTATAAACCAAATTCTTTATTAATATTATCAAATAATTGGCTAATTTAAGATTGAAGCAACAATCCGCATCAATTTTCCCATATTTTGTTGACATTGGCACAAATCAGCAACATTGTTCGTTGTCTTCAATGATGACTCGAAGTTTGCCATCCGCAGCGGAAGATATACAACAGCGTCCCGGTAGCCAATCATCTATGGGCAGCGGATTGGAGCAGGTCCATATTTTAAATTTTTAAAGTTATATTTAATGAGAATTTTAAGTAAAATATTAGAATAATGTTGGATAGAAAATTCCCTAAGATAATACGGTATATACAATTATAAATTAAATTGGGAAATAATTATGATTCTATTAATTTGTTAAGAATATTTATTTGATAAGAATATTTATTTCTTTAAAATTTAAATATTACACTATCAAAGTTTTATTTAAAATTATGGATGGAATATTATAAAAGAAATTTAAAATTAATCCCAAATATATAAATGATTAAATGGATTGTTAAAATATACATTTAATCTTTCTATTTGGCTTCATCATTTTTAATTTTGACCCAAAATCAGCAGCTCCACAATTTCACCAAACAATTTGCCATAATTTGCCTTCATCATTTTCCATCCTTCTGTTTCCATAACCTCAAAAATTTTGAAATTATATATTAATTTATATTATCAACCTCCTTTTTATGTATTTGAATATATTTGATTGCCCAGGTTTTGAGTTGTTTGGCCAAATGAAGATCGGCCAAAACCAACAATTCACAAACATTCTCAGTATCGATTGAATTGATCAGCGAAAGCTCACAAAACGTCTAAAATTTGAAATATTATAAAAAGATTTATTTAAAGAAAGTGAGGTTTTTAACCTTCAATCGCTCGAGCTGATATTTGTCGGCAGCTGCCATCAATTCTCTGGCCATTTCTTTCAATTTTGGTGCTGTTTCGGTATATCTCAAAAAGGAAAATTAAATTATACTAAATTAATTAAAAATATTACATAAATCGCAACATTTGTTCCACCACTTCCGCTTCTACATCGTCTATTTTGACAATGTCATTTTTGTTCTCGACCATTTCATGTTCAAACATTGCCCGAAAAACTGGTGATTGGCATGCCAAAATGCACTTATTAACCTGAATTAATTTAGTTATTTAGTAGATTCATCTTTTGAATTTTGTCACTTTGAATTCTTTGTCCCCAGCAGTGATGCGGCAATCCGCTAATAAGCTTTGCTCGAACATATTTTTCATATTTTGCAAAATTCGGCAATCAGGAACAATAACGCTCTGAAAATTATATTCTAATTCTGCAATATGCTTTTTATATTAATATATACAAATATATTTATATTTGGAGTTTGGACTATATATGGGTGTTGCTATAATGTCCTAAGGGCTTCTCCTATTCATCCTATTGTACTACCACTTTTTGCCTTCACCCCGCCACCTTATCAATCAAATATTGCCCTAATCTGCCTTTTCAAACCCGCTCCTTTCCCCATTATAAATGTTAATTTTTGGTTCACTTTCCCCCATACATTTTACGGCGTTCTGTTGTCACAATTTTCCCTACAATAGATAAATATATTTACTAAAGTTTAGTCCAACAAAATCCAATCTCTTTCTTTGGGTCACTGGGGGCTATTGCCTAGGCCCACTCTCGCCCCCAACAAATTGGTCCCGGTAATAAGAACTATGGGGTATGAGGTATGAGCCAACTGCATAATTAAATTTTAAGAAATTGATCATACTTCATACATTGAAACTTGCTTATGGTATACCCCACTGTTACCTCATTCGGATGCAAAATGCTGCATTGTGATTAGTGTGCCAAACAGATCATTAATCGCGCCACGTTTGATAAATTTGCGAAAATGGCAGCCATCCCCATTTTTGGTAAATGTTTGATCCGTCACTTCTGAAATTTGAACAATTAATTCGAATTAATTTCCATTTTGATGCCGATTTTAGATGCATAAATTCCAAGTGGATTTTTGATTTCAAATGAAATTTTTGCAGGCAATTTATCAGTTGGGGAATCAATAAGCCGAATATTAATGCAGATAGCAGTCATATTTTCATATTTCGCAAAATATATGTCCAAATTCCATTTGACTGGATCTCCAGAAAGAGATGTTGTTCTTTAATAGAAGAAAAATAAATGAATTTTAATTTGAAATTACGTTAGAATTTTGGACTTTAAAAGCCTTTTCTTTACGTGAAAATGGAACTGGAAGGTGGTCAATCTGAAAAGGTTTTATCATCAATATTCAAATAAATTATATCGAAACTCACATTCCAGCAAATTTAATTTTTCCATCTGCTTCTACTGAAGAAACATTCATTTGTGGCCTTTGGCCGTTGTTGATAGCGCCATTATTGTTTCCCATAATTTCTCCACTATTAAAATGCGATTGATGATCAATTAATTCAATTTTTATTCAAAAATTATCTTAAAAATATTTATTAGGAATTTTATTGAAGAGTTTGTTTATTTCGGGTCAGTAAATAAGCATCAAAATTGACCAAAAATATTCCATTTTGCTCTTTTTCTTAACAATCTTTGCACCTGTTTTGATTTTTATATGTATATGTTACGGCCAATAGTGGAAATCGGGCATAACTAGTAATGGCCGGCCAAAACTAGTAATGGCCGAAAATCGGCCAATACTAGTTATGCCCGGGCATAACTAGTAATGGCCGGCCAAAACTGGTAATGCCCGGGCAAAACTGGATTAAGATGAAAACAAGGTGGATATTGGGGGATTAAGGTGGATATAGGGGGATTAAGGTGGATATTGGGGGATTAAGGTGGATATTGGGGGATTGAGGTGGATATTGGGGGATTAAGGTGGATATTAGGGGATTAAGGTGGATATTGGGGGATTAAGGTGGATATTGGGGGAATACGCCCTGGAATAGATGGGAAATGGTCCGGAAGGCCACTGGAAGGTAGGGAAAGTGCAACAGAGGCCGGGAGAGTTCGAGGGATTAAGCCGGATAGGGGGATTTATGGTGGATATAGAGGGGTTAAGCCCAGAAATGGATGCTAAATGCCCCAGAAGGCCATTGGAAGATCGGGGAAATGTAAGACCGGAGACAGAGTGGGATTAAGGAGGATTTAGGTAGAATAAGCCGGGTTAAGCCTAGCTAGGGGCTGGGGATTAGGGTTATGGGTTCGGAGCATAGGAATCTCGCGAAGCCGGAAGCAAAACAGCCTAAACCAGGACTCGCGACCTTCCATTTAGGGGTTTAATCCCCCTTAATCCTCCTTAATCCCCATATATCCGGCTTAATCCCGCGTATCTACTGACCTCTGTTACACTTTCCCGACCTTCCACTGTCCCTCCGGAAAATTTCCCAACTATTTCGGGACTTAATTCGACTAAATCCCCCATTATCCATCTTAATCCTCCTATATCCGGCTATATCCCACGCACTTTCAGGCACTTCCCCAACCTTCCAGTGGCCTTCCGTGGCATTTCCCATCCATTTCGGGGCTTATTCCCCCAATATCCACCTTAATCCCTCTATATTCACCTTAATCCCCCAATATCCACCTTAATCCACCAATATCCACCTTGTTTTCATCTTAATCCAGTTTTGCCCGGGCATAACCAGTTTTGGCCGGCCATTACTAGTTTTGGCCGGCCATTACTAGTTTTGGCCGGCCATTACTAGTTTTGGCCGGCCATTACTAGTTTTGGCCGGCCATTACCAGTTTTGGCCGGCCATTACTAGTTTTGGCCGGCCATTACTAGTTTTGGCCGGCCATTACTAGTTTTGGCCGGCCATTACTAGTTATGCCCGATTTCCACTATTGGCCGTAACATATACATAGAAAATTTTTGTCCCATAAATTTTTTCCAACTATTAAAGGATGAAAATGGATAGGGATGAGAATTGGATTCATTGAAAGAGAACTTGGAATTGGAATTATAGAAAATGGAAAAATGGTCAATTTTGCCCCGCAGTGAAAGGCCATTTATGAATAGAGCGGATGGAACTTAAGGCCAATACATTGAGAATAGCAAAGTTGAACAATCTGCTGGCTGGTTATTGGTAAACAGGGAAGCTGTTGGATTGGATAGGTGAAAAGTGGTTCGATAAAAATATGAAATGAGAAAGGTTAATAAAATCAAAAGTCTAAGAAAAATGGAAAATTGTTCGTAAAGCAAAGCAATTTAATCGAAGAATTCCGGGGAAGAATAAATATATAAAAACATTAATATTTAATATATATTTTTATTATTATTTAAGTATAAGAATATTTCCGATTATTTTAATGTTTTTTATTCCATTAATTTTTTCCTTTTGAATAGATGGCCACAAGCATTCGGAATCGTGCAATTGCCGCCCGCCGTTTGAGTGCATCCTCCGCAAATTCACTGACTTCCATCGATTTGCCAACTCCTGGCCAAGAATTCCAGCCATTCGTATTTCCAACGAACGAGCAAATTGGGCCAATGGCATCCACCAAATTGGGCGAAGATTTGTTGCAAATTTTGGAGGAAGATACCGATTTGGCGGATGCCCGATTAATTGCTGGAGATGGCGAGGAATTGGCCCATACTGCCATTCTATGGGCCAGTGGATCCGAATTTTTTCGAGTAAATTTTATTTAATTTTATTAATAAAAAATAATTTCTTTTTAGCAACAAATTTCCTCCCTGAAATTTGCCCCTTCACCCGGTCGCCGTTGCAAAATTGAAATGCGCCGTTTTGGGACTTCATCCGTGCATTTTTTCCTCCAATTCATTTATGGGGGTATTTGCAATTTGCCATCTCAAAATGATCAAAATTCGTTGGATTTATGGGAATTGGTGGAATTGGGCGCATTCACAAAAATTAATTTGTTCATTCGACTCATTGTGCTTCATATGAGAGCTACGGTAAAGCAAATAATTAATTAAAAATTAATTACTTAAAATAAAATTTTTATTTATAATTCAATTAGAAATTCATTTAAAGTTTTGCCATTTTTTCCATCGCCCCTGTGCATCCTGCGTTTCGGCTGTTTTCGATGCTTTACCAAAAATGGAATTGGAAATTCCTGTAGGAATTTGGGATTAATCTAAAATGAATTTTTATTTAATTTTAGGAAATGAAAAAATTATTTGATGAAGCAATGAATTGGCAAGCTGCAAATTTTACCAGAATTTGGAAAGGTAAATATTTTAATTTAATTTTTAATTCATTTTTTTTAAATTATCGGCAAAAATGATTGATTAAAATTTGGAATTTTCATTAAGAATTTTTTATTAAATTAATTTTTTAATTTAAAATATTTAATTTATTTTTATTAAAATAATTAAAAGAAAAAATTAATTATTTATATTTCTGAGTATTCATTGGGAATTTTTATTAAATTTATTTTTTTATTAAATATTCCTATAGGTCGTGTTTTCTTGCATTTGGCCGATCATTGGCAAAAACGTTGCCGTGATGCCCTTCTTCAAAGTGTGGACGAGGAAAATGTGATCGATGTACTTTTGGGATGCGAAAAATTGCAGCTGACTTTGCCTCGAATAAAATTGCAAGGAATGGCCCAAAAAGTGCTGAAAGCAGTGAATGATGTGGAGGAATATTGCCTTGAATTTTTGGCCAATTCCCTTGACTCACTCATTCAATCCAATGCATTTTGGCAAGAATTCATTATTTTTTAATTAATTCTCTATTTTAATTTCAGTTCATATGGCCGTAGATTGGCCCTGAATTTGACTCTGCTTGAGGACATTTTACCTCCAATTATTCATTCATTGTCAGCCGAAACGACGATTCGATCATTTTTAACGCTAAAAGAATTGTTAATTCAATTGGAGGAAAAATCCGGAACAACAATGGAAAGGTTGAATATTCATTATATTAAAATTTTTATTTAAATATAAGCTTTCAATTTAATTTATTTTTAATTGATTAAATTAAATTTTTAATTAAATTTAAATAAATTAAAAAATATATTTAATTATATTTAAATAATTGAATTAAATAGGGAAAATTCCGGCGCATCTTCATGTACTAATTCTCCGTTGAAAAAGCCACAACCCCAATCATTTGGAGGCTCAAATCGTTCATTGCTTTTTGGAAGCAATCAATCCATTATTTCGGCTGGATGGCGAGATCAATTTTTGATGGATGAATGGAATCCGGTAAAAAACAAATTTTAATTCATAAATATATTAATAAATTAATAAAAAAATAAATATGTATTTCAGCGTTTCAAATGTCTTTGCCGTCGTCTTTTGGATCTTTTGGACCAGCATATGATCCATTATGCCAATTCAATTGTGAATTCAACGGAATGGAATCAATTGAATGCCGACCAACAAAATCGAATCCATGAAAGTTAGTTCATATATTTAAAATAATTATTTTTAAATAAATTAAACCTTTTTTTACTCATTTTATTTAAGAAAAAGACAAAATAAATCTACAATATAATTAAATATATTTTATTTTAAGATGGCCTTTTCGTCGAAATGCGAATGCCTCGAATGGCCCCGCCTCGCCTATCAAGTGCCGGTCGAAGCTACAAAAGATCATCCAGTGTTGGATTCAGCCAATTATGCCATCCATCATCTAATTCTCATGAACGAACACGTTCTCTGGAACGAAAAAATTCAATGCGATATGGTAGCCAAATTACCGGCTCAAGACCTTCACTTTCCACTCAAATGGAGGAGGAATACTGTGAAAGTATCAGCAGCCGAAATGATAAAGAATCGGAGGAGGAAAAAGAAATTAGACCAAAAATGACAATGAAAGGACCAAATGAGATCCAAAAGACTGAAAAATTGGGAACAAAAATTCCGGCTAAAATTGCACAGCAAAGGATGAAAAATAAAAATGCCAAAAGTGTGGAAATGAAGAAAGAAGCAAAAATGAAAGATGGCCAAAATGCGAAAGAAATGGAACAATCACAAACTGTAGAAAGGAAATTGAAAATGAAACAAAAAATTGAGCGAAAAAGTCGAGATATGAGTCAAAGCAACAATTCAGAACAAAAATTAACTCCATTTAATCAGTTGGATCAGAAAAGAATGGGAATTAATGCTGTGGAATCTACAGGAAAATGCGAAGAATTGGAAGAAAAAGAACAAAATCAACAGCAGCCCGAACAATGTCCACCAACTCCTCCAATCCATTCTGGTCCAACAAATGTTATTAGTGCCATAGCTTCGACATCTGCGGAAGAGGTAAATAATTAGGGATAACGCCTCAGACAAATTTATTTTCTGATTCATATACCGTACCGTAAATAGCAATTAGGTTGTTTTTTTGTAAGATTTATTTGTGTATTCTTATTAAATATTTTTCACTAGAAATTAACATGTTAAAATATTGACAATTTGCAGATTGTGGACTCACCCAAAGCGATCATGAATGAACGTCAATTGACGCACACGGTGATGACCGTAGACCAGAATATTCGGGCAGGCATCAATGCATATTTGGAAAGGATTGGGGGTCCAACATCCTCTACAGCAATTGGACCATCGGTAATTCAGGTGAAAATAATGGAATTGAATTATTGGAGGGAATTATTTAAGGAATGAAATTGTCTCAATTTGTTCAGCTTTTTGTTCTTTCAGATAGAATTTAGAAGAACGAAATTTAAAAAAAAATTGTTCTTTAAATAAATATATTTACTTATTTGAATTAAATAAAATGCAGAAAAATGGCGCAAAACCGCAATCCATTGTGAGGCCAATGCCAAAAATGAATGCAATGACGGCTGCAACGACGGCTACAGAATCGATGACTAATACAACTGCGGAAGTTCAAAGGGAAAGTCGACGGAAAACAAATCCGCGCAGCACTCGAATAGTCGGCAATTCATTGGGACAAAGAAGTGGAATGAATCAACAAACAAAAATTGGCGGAATTCGCCGACCAATGACAACAGCCATAAAGAAATAAATAAAAAAAGGAAGTACAAAATTACTTAAAAATGATCTTGCCATTTATTAATTGAATAAATATAAATTAAATATTATTAAAATATATTCATTAAAATTTATGCAATTTGCTCATAATTATTATCAGATTTATTTAATTATTTATTAGTAGCTATTTGGGTTGTGATTATTTGAATTAATTTTAAAAAATTTATATTAATTAATAAACGAGTATAAAATCGGAATGAAAATTTGTCAAAGAGGAATAAATTATTTAGAAAAAAGAAGCGACAATTCAACGAATTGGAAAGAAGATTTTTTGGAAACATTCTAATAAAATACTATATTAAAATTAAATAACCATTGGGCAAAAAACTTGCCATATTATAAATTAAAATGGAACCATTGAAATTGTGTTACTTTAAAAAAAGTAATAAAACGTCACTTTTTTTATCAATTAGTTTTTTGGAATAAAAAATGTAAATTTTTAATTCAATTTTTTATAAATTTAATTAATTTGTAATATAAAATTAATATATTTGAAATATTTTAAATAAATTTTTTTTTTGTCAAAATTGTGTTCGATGTTTGATTATTCATTGAGTGGGATTTACCTAATTTTGTGCCAATTTTCGAGTATCAAATTCCATTTTACATTTGAGGGAAAAGCCACCAATATTTAGAGCAAAAAAATGTTCCAAAAATCCATAATCCGCAAAAGGGTACGAAATTTCCCTTAAAAACATTATTTTTACAAATTCCATTAATTCTAAATTATTTAATACCATTCTAAATTTCTTTCTTCACTTTTTAAAATAATCTAAAAATGGAAAATAATCCTTACATTGATTTCTCCGAAAAACACATCAAAACAATTCGAGTGCTTTTTGCTCATAATCCGCCCGAAGTTTTCGATGAATGCCGCAAATTTCCAACATTGCATCCCACAATTTCGTGCCCATTCCCAGGGTGGTGTGCTGAGGTTGGCAAAATAAAATACTTTATCGAAGTATTCTTATTTAAACTATATGCCGGAAGCCTAGAAGCGAATAATACTGTAATATATTTATAAATTTTTGGGAGATATATATAATTAAATATATTATATATAAAATATTTCAATATTTAAATATTTTATTTTGAACACAATTAAAATAGAATAAAATTAGATAATCAACTATTTGTCGGAATATGCGCATTTACGAATTGAGCCAGTAATCCACCGGAATGCGCCCGGTCGAATGGACTGGGGCAATTTTGTGAGGGCATTTACATATTTTTAATTAAATAATTATATTCATTAAAAGGTAAATGGCAGTTGGGATGGCATTTTTGGGCTCATCCAAAATGGAACTGTCGATACAGTATGCGCCTTCTTTCAGCAAACAAAATTGCGCGCCGAATATTTCACATTCAGCTATCCACTTACAAGCGTAAAATTTATTTTTTCAAAATTTCGAATAAATATAAAATATAAAATATAAAAATTTATTTTTATTTTTAAAAATATTTATTTAAATTTATTTTATAAATAATAAAAATTTTAAAAAGAAAAATATTTTCTTAAAATTTTCCAAAAAAAATATTAATTTAAATTAAATTATTTAAATTTAGACCCAATTATATTATTTGGTGCATAGCCGTGTGATGGACTTTTCAAGCCGAATGTGGAACACATTCAGTCCATATGGAAATTCCACATGGATTGCGATGGGAATTATGCTCATTTTGCAAACATTGTATTGCATTTGGTTGGCCACTATGGAAACTAAAATTGGCCTTCGAAAAGAGGGTCATTATACGAAATTTCAGGTAAAAAAATTATTTAAATATTTGAATTGTATTATTTTTAGATTATTTGGAAACTTGTTCGTCTTCAACTTTATCAACCGGACAGATTCGATTTTGCAACCGCAGCAGGTAAGTCCATTTTTTTTAAAAGATAAATACCAATTTGATCAATTACACAAAATCAAATGGTAATGCAAATTGCAAATGTGGGCGATTCCAAAAATTATGCAAATTCAATGCAAATATAAATTTTTGATTTAATTTTATAATAATAATTTATTTGTATTCGAGAACTTATTTTGTGTTTTTCTAAACATTTTTTTATATATTTTTCTAAACATTTTTTTATATATTTTTCTAAACATTTTTTTATATATTTTTCTAAACATTTTTTATATATTTTTCTAAACATTTTTTATATATTTTTCTAAACATTTTTTTATATATTTTTCTAAACATTTTTTTATATATTTTTCTAAACATTTTTTTATATATTTTTCTAAACATTTTTTATATATTTTTCTAAACATTTTTTTATATATTTTTCTAAACATTTTTTATATATTCTTCTAAACATTTTTTTATATATTTTTCTAAACATTTTTTTTATATTTTTCTAAACATTTTTTATATATTTTTCTAAACATTTTTTATATATTTTTCTAAACATTTTTTTTATATTTTTCTAAACATTTTTTATATATTTTTCTAAACATTTTTTTATATATTTTTCTAAACATTTTTTATATATTTTTCTAAACATTTTTTTATATATTTTTCTAAACATTTTTTTATATATTTTTCTAAACATTTTTTATATATTTTTCTAAACATTTTTTTATATATTTTTCTAAACATTTTTTTTATATTTTTCTAAACATTTTTTATATATTTTTCTAAACATTTTTTATATATTTTTCTAAACATTTTTTATATATTTTTCTAAACATTTTTTATATATTTTTCTAAACATTTTTTTATATATTTTTCTAAACATTTTTTATATATTTTTCTAAACATTTTTTTATATATTTTTCTAAACATTTTTTTATATATTTTTCTAAACATTTTTTTTATATTTTTCTAAACATTTTTTATATATTTTTCTAAACATTTTTTTATATATTTTTCTAAACATTTTTTATATATTTTTCTAAACATTTTTTTATATATTTTTCTAAACATTTTTTTTTATATTTTACCAAACATTGTTTTTTTTAAATATTTGTTTTTCTAAACAAATTTTCCTTTTCTTTTTATTTGAATTTTTATTTTCTGTTTCAATTCATTATTTTAGCATTTAATTCAATCTTTTCAAATTTAGATCAGAAATTTATAGTATTTGAATTTCTTTTGTATCATTTGTGTAATAAGCACTAATATTTGCATCTTTGTGGAATTGACTTATTAGCACCGATAATTCAAATTTTCTTCAAAAATCCATTGTTTTATCATTGAAATATTTTTATAGGAAATTTTTCCTTGCTTGTATTCACAATAATGCAATGCCGTCTCCTCATGGACATGTATCAAACTCTGTTACTTTCCTCCCTTCTTCAACCGGTGCCGCCCAGTCCATTCGCTGATGGCGGCGAATTAATCCGATTAGTGGCCCATCGAAAATATCAATTTGTCACAAATTACAAAGGAAATTGGTTGGGAATTAATGAAAATTTATTCAAAATAAATCAATTTATTTCAGGTATTTTGAAGAATTATTACACGCGAACACATCCCATGAAAAATCGCTTCGGGCTGCCATTGGGAATAATATTGTGGAAACGAACACAATTTGGGAAGCAATTGATTATGTGGAAAAGGGAGGATATATTTTCCCAATCCAAGAGAATAGTATGACAGCGGTGAGTGATTTTTATATTACTGTAAATCCTCTATAATAAACCCCCCCCCCCCTCTATTAATAGTACCCTCTACCGTATTTTTAAGGAGAAAAAGGTGTAAAATTTGAATTTTTGCTTCCTTTGGAAGGTTTCTGAAATTCAGTAGCCCAGGGCTACTATTAGGGGATTTACTGTATATTAATTGAGCATTTAAAAAAATATTTTTCAGATTTATGTTCGCCGTCGCTGCAATTTGGCTTTAGTTGGTGAAGGATTGCCTCGGATGCCATCCCATTTTATGTTCTCCAAAAATTCAACAGTTGCAAGAGCTTTGGTAATCCATAAAAATTATTTAATTGAATATTAATAAATAAATTTAATTTTTTTACTTAAAGTAAACAAATTTAATTTTTTTACTTAAAGTAAATAAATTTGAATTTAATAATTTTAATATTTAAAGAATAAAGCGATTGTAATGAACCGTGACTTCATCCGTCGAACATATCGAAAATATATGAAATATGGCTTCAAATTGGACTATGGCCCCACCGAAGATTGCAATGGGTGAATTTCGCTTGAGGGAAAATTCAATATCAAATTTTCCCCAGAATTTTCAGCCCAAATTCTGATACAAAATTTTATAGCCATTCACTGACAATGTTCGGCAAAAAGACGGGCCTAGCGCCGGCGGATGACCAAATTGAATTGAAGCCATTGGGTAATTTTTTAACTAAAAATTGGATATTTTATTAATAAAGATGTTGCCTCGATGTTCGGCATTTTCTTCTTGTTCGTCCTTGGCATTTCTTTGTCGTTGTTCGCATTTTTCACGGAAACATCCTATTATCATAAACAACAAAGTTTGCTTAGACGTTTCAAATTCCATCGCGAAATGTTGGAGCCGGCCATCATTTCGCTTCTTATAAATAGTAATTTTCGGGAAAAATAATTAAATATTTATAATTAAAATAATATTTAATTTTGGAATATTTTCAGAACAAGTTGACATTGAACAATTGGATGCAATGCGTGAACGAATGGAACGAAATGAATTGCCTGAAGTGCGCAGAGGGGCGGCCAATCAAACACGAGAAAATTTTGGCGAAGTTGGAATTTGAGTTTGGAATATTTAACAAATTAAATTGTTATCAATTCAGTCAATTCCACAGAGAAATAAAAGTCCAAGTTAATTGCGCATTTAATTTGAAATCAAAAAAATAATTCACTTCATCAAAATTATTGAAAAATATATTAATTTCTGTCCAAAAACTACCTATATTTTTTTTACTAAATATAATAAGAATAAATTATCATAGCAATTTATGTTTTGAAAAATATCATAAAATAAATATTAATAAATATAATTCTCCTCACAAAAATTCACTCATATATTTATTTGTTCCCCCCATCATTTTGTTGCTGTTGATTTGGATCTGGTTTCGGGAGCTGGCCATTTTGCAATTGTTGGGCAATTGTTTCCAAAAGGCGTTGATCCTCTTGATCTTCTTGAAGTGATTGTTGAGCTTCTTGACATTGAGGGCCCTGGCAATTTTGCACATTTTGTTGGTCTTGTTCAATTTTTTGCCGCATATTTTGGCGCTCATTCTCCAAAATTTGCATTTCCTCTTGAGGATTCTATTAAAGGAAAAATAATAATTTTTAGGAAATTAAGAATTTTGAAAAATTCACCACAACATCGTCTGTTTCTGAATTAATTTTGGTGAATAAATTGAATAATAGAATGAATCCAATTAATTTGGCGGAATAAAACACCATTTTTTTTATTTCGGAGGAATATTCAATCAATTCTTTTAAATTTATTACTTTGAATGGGAATCTTTAAATATTTAAAATTAAAAACATTTGTTATATTTAATAAAAATAAATGGTTGATGAGAAGTTTTGTTGAATAAAAATAATTGGAAGAAAATAGAAATAAATTTTCATTGTACGATTGGCCATTTTAAATACTCTCTTATACCATAATGCATAACTAGTGCGCCAATTAAATTTAGAGCAGTTGTGTATTTTTTTTAATCACGGAATATTTATGAGTTTTATTCTCTGCTTATTTACTAGTAAATAGGCTATTTTAATCCGGTTGATCATTTTACAAATATTGTGCATTGTTATTATTTTGTTCAATCATAAAAACAGATAATCCAATTTAATGGAAGAATATTTTCATCTTTTTTTTTGAAAATATTTGCAAACATACAAATAATCATCTAATAATTTTGCAATTGGATGGATGGATTTTTATTTTACAGAAAATTTTCAAAATTTATGCTCAATCAACCATTATTAATATAAAGAAACAATTAATGGAATAAAATTTCTCAATACCGACCATAGATTAATGTACCTTATTTGATGTTAATCTAAACAAAAAATATTGTTGAGGAATAATCGAACTCGAGTATGATAAGAATAAATCAAATCATAGAAGATATCGTCAAAATTGAATATCATCAAATAGTACAATCATGCTTTTTTTTTTAAAAATACATTTACACATTCTTTACCAATTAAAGTAAATTTGTTCAAATTCCAAAATGTTAATTTATTCAAATTATTTCAATAAATTAATTGAAAAGTTTTCATCATCATAGAAAATATATTCTTTTTTAATAATTTCATTTTCATTTTCATTCATAAATCATCAATCTTCTCAACGACCACCTCCAAATCTTCCGGCATTTTGATTTTCGACTTGTTGAAATGATTATGCATTTTGCAATTGTTGATTGATTACATCCAATTGTTTTTGGTCCGCTTGGAGAGATTGGCGAATGGCATCGCATGTTGGCCCTTGGCAATTTTGCAAACTTTGACGATTCGCTTCAATGCTGGCCTGAACACGTTGGCGTTGAGCCTCCAAATTTTGGATTTGTTCCTGCGTATTCTGGTAGGGAAATTTTTAATAAATTAAAAATTTATAAATAATTTTAAAAATTATTAAAAATAGAAATAATTTAATTTGATTAAAAAATCGGATTTTTTTTAAAAAAATAATAATTTAGCCTATAATATATTTATTTATTTTATTAAAAATTTTACCACGTTAATTTCTGCCGATTGAATGAAAAGGAAATTCGATGCCAGCAAAAACAGCAGTCCAATGGCTGAAATAATTTGTCCACGGAAAATTGCCATTTTTCGGTATTGAAGATGAATTTTAAAGTAGAAAAGTAGAATATTCTTTACAAAATATAATTTAAATTCTATTTATAAAGGAATTGAGAAAAATATTTTACTAAAACTGGAAAATTTAATTCAGGCTAATGCTCTTTTTCATTAAATACACCTCTTAAAAAGGCCCACTTTTCATGAATGAATTTATGCGCTTAAAGCCTAACTACAAAGAATGAATGCAACAAATAGAGAAGGAGGGGAGTTAGTCATTCCATCTCACGTGAATATAACGGGCTATATGCAATATTATTTTCGGCCGCAAACCGCGAAAACCAAAAATCATTATAAAATGAGATTAAAAATTATGTACAAATTTGGGAAAATGTTATTTTGTGTATTTTGGTCGCATTTAATTGCCCAAAGTGTCATTCGAATGGATTAATAAAAATATATTTGTGTGGAAATTGTTTGTCAAAAATAGGCTCATCAGTGATGGATTTTGACGTAAATGCAAATATTTTTAGCTGGAAAATATTAGCAAATCGTAAAATGGAAAAAATATTTACGTCTAAAAATATACAAAAATTAATTATTTTATTTGATGCCATCAAAATTTGTGTCATTTTTCAATTTTGTGAATTATTTTAAATAAAATTAAAATTCGTTAATATTCGCGCATGTGTGCCTTCTGCCTCGATTGCCATAAAGTGATGGGACACGGAGAGGTCCGACTGGGCCGCGAACATTTCCCTTTTTCCAAGTCTCTACTCCAACCTCCTTTTTGGTCTCTCGATCCACCACAACCACGGACATGAATTTCTCCTCCTCCGCCAATGGATCAAGCTATAAATTAGAGAAAATGTGGTATTTTATTATAAAAATTTCAAAATTTACCATGGAAACCCGCGTGCCACCAATGTTGACCGCATTTTTGTAGAATTCAAATTTGACTGGAAATTCTTTGCCAATTTTCTAAAATATTATTTAAATTTTTAATTTTCATTTCATCTCTTATTATTATTACTTTGATCAAATCGTCGCCAATGAGAATGTCGGCCGGACAATCCAACGCAATTGGCAATGGAATTTGGCCATCACTTTTCCATGGACCTTTTCAAATAAAAATTTTTAATTTAAAATAATTATTTATGATATATGTAAATGTTCAACAATTTTAAATTTTTAATCAACAAAATATATTTTAATTATAATTTTTATTTCCACGATGCTCTGTTTTGGTAAAAACTGACATTTAAATTTAATAAATTTGTAATTAATCAAATTTTTAATTTTTTTTATAAATAATTGATTGCCAAAAATTATCCACAATATTGAATATTTAGTTGGAAAAATAATTTCTATTATTAAATTTCATCAAATTGCAGATGCGTTGGAAGAAGGGGCACAAAAGGTACCCATTTCATGCATCCCTCATTTTTTGACCAAATATTTAAGGGAATAGTGTCTCCATTTCTTTATCCGCTATATGCTCTCCTCTTACTATCATAATTCTCTTCCCTTCCTCCCTACTGTAAGACAGAGAGAGCATAAAGTTTAAAAATTTAATATTTACCAAATTCGATCTGAACCAATGCTTCACCAATGAATTCAATTGGAGTGCCATCGCTGGTTGTTGCCTTTGGTTGTTTGGCCATTTCACGGTGCTATAAGAAAATTAAAAAAAATTATTAAAAAGAATTTATTGTAATTGAATTTAAATAAATTTGTTAAAATTCGCAATATAATTTTTTTTAATTAATTTTAATTCTCAAATTTTGAAATTAATTAAAAAGTAATATTTAATTTAAAATATTATTGCCTGCAATTTTTGGGACTTCACAAGGGAAGAGGCACAAAATGAATGGCTAAAATTGGTGGCAATCACGGCTCGGCATTTATGTTCTCCATTGATTTTCAGCAAAACCAGGGACATTTTTGTAAAATTTCTTCTGATAGAAAATAAAAATGTGAAAAGAGAATTTTAAGTCAAAACTTTTAAAAAGTGGATGAAAATGAATGTCTGGGGTTAAAAACAGAATTCTTTTATTTAAAAGTTTCAAAGTAATTTTATACCCAACCCAACAAAAAAATCTTGCGCAAATAAAAATTGCAATATTTTGAAAGATTAAAAAAATGACAAAAAGGTATTTTAAAATTTTCCTTAAATTCATAAAAATGGAACTTCTAAATAAAAGTCCAAAATTCTCTAATTGAAATTGGAGAATGTGATGAGCGAATAATATTCGACCAATATTTGAGAATGAACTGATGGCACATTTTTTGGATCATTTTGAATGGCGAAATGGATTGATTACCTTTATGGTGGGATGACAAATGTGAATTTGAACTTTTTGTTCAAAGTTCGTCAATTTAAAAAGTCATTAGACTCAGTCATCAGTCAAAATGAACAAATGTTCCACACAAAGGAGGAAATAATTATAATGCGTTTTGTGCCCTCAAGCAATGATGAGAGCCGAGGAAAGAAATTTATTAAAAAAATGATTTTTGCCAAAAGATCAATCACAATCATTAATTGGAATTATTTTGGAAAATTTAATTAAATTGATTATTTGAATAAAAAATTTATTTAAATTAGATTTAAGCATTTAATAAAGAATAGAGAAAATATCAAACTTCAACCAGTGTTTTCATGATACCAAAATTTTCAAAATGATATGATAGTGATATGATAGTCAAAATGGTATCATTCAAAATGATATGATATGATAATGATAGTGGCAATTATCACTATCATATCACTATCATATCATTATCATATCATTTTAGCATTATCATTATCATATCATTTTTCTATCATTATCATTTTTAAAAAACCGAAAAAAAAGACCAACATTTCAAAAAAAATTTCTTTCCAAGTTAATAAATTTTTTTCTTTGGTTAGTTAAATAAGTTTAATGGGATTTCATTTTTAAGTATAGCTTTAAATTTTGAATTTTTTAAAATCAATTCAGAGAATAGTATATGAAAAATTCAATATATATTTAAGAGAGGTACATAAGAAAAAGTTATGATTGCTAAAAATGGCAATAAAAGGTCCAGGAATAATAATTTATTTAAAAATTGTCCAAAATCTATAAAGAGTTCTTTGAAAAATATACAAAATTTTCAAAAATTCTTTGAAAAATGGACAAAATTTTTAAAAATTCTTTGAAAAATGGACAAAATTTTTAAAAATTCTTTGAAAAATGGACAAAATTTTCAAAAATCTTGGAAAAATACCTTGATTTCAACTATCATGATACTATCATGATAGTATCACTTTTTTATGATAGTAAATTTCTAAAAATGATATGATACTGATATGATAGTCAAACTGTTATCATATCACTATCATATCATTATCATATCACTATCATATCATTATCATATCATTTTAGCACTATCATGAAAACACTGACTTCAACCATTCAAAATTCTTTTTTCAAACCCAAAAATTACAAAACTATAAAATCACACATACATAAAAGGCAAATATAATCTTATTTACATTTTTCCCTCATTTAATGAGCAAGTTGCCTTTTTTTGCTGTAAAATTTTGTGAATAATAATCCATCCAATTCATTTGCGAGAACAAAAATCGAGGAGCAAATAAAACTAAAAATATCAACAAAAATATTGATCAATTCTACACAAAATTTTCCTTTTTAAACACCGTTTATTTTCAATAATTCTCATATTTTTCTAAATTTTAAATTGTTGAAAATTACATTCATAAATAAATGTCAACACTTATTCATTTTGGCGCATTGCTTTTAGCCACAATTCTTCTCGTGGAATTTTGGTCCATTGTCAACGGTGGAAGCATCAATGTGGTCAGTATGGATTATTCACAATTTAATTTATTTTCGGGAAAAACATTTTTAAATATAATTTTAATCAGGCGGAATTATTCTTAACCAGGCAGAATTATTCTTAACAAGGCGGAATTATTCTAAATTAAACAAGCGGATTTATTATTAACTAACTTAAATAGAAGATCCACACAATTCTCTCCATTTAAATGATATCCATCTTTTTTAATAATAATTAAACATTGTCTTTTTCTTATTTACACAGAATATTCCTCAAGAACGTGCTCGACTTCAACGGCGTCGTCAAACTGTTCAGCAACAAATTGTTGCCGATCGCCGACAGATTAGTGAATCGCAGGGTGAAGCTCGTCGATTGGCCCAACAAAGTTTGCGTTTGCATCAACAAC
Organism: Pratylenchus scribneri; assembly: GCA_030063045.1. Taxonomy (NCBI): domain Eukaryota; kingdom Metazoa; phylum Nematoda; class Chromadorea; order Rhabditida; family Pratylenchidae; genus Pratylenchus; species Pratylenchus scribneri. Next base: position 3,528,111 of record JAQSEB010000001.1, on the reverse strand, counting down.
AACTTCAACAAATCAACAGGGAATTGCGTCGTCTTGATGAGTTGGAGGATGCGGATAACGGCAATGCTGGACAATTTCCCGGAAAATAAGAAAGAAAATTGATGGAATATTTAATAAGAAAAATATTAACGAAGAAAATGGATGATATTTAATTTTAAAAAACATATTTTAACAAGTTTATCAATAAAAGATAAAATTTTATTTGAATTGACACCGATAAAATCATCAAAATTATTGCCGATCAACCATTTCGCCCATTTCCTCTTCGTCTTCTATTCCGTTGCCGGTTATTATTTCCTCGCCTCGTATTTTTATTTTGGCCATTTCTTCGTCTTGCGTTGCCAACTCCATTTTGTTGCCGCCCATTTGTTCTATTCTTTGTTTTTGATTTATTTCCGCGCGATCTATTTTTGGGTTTCTGCTGATTCCTCTCCTCATTTTCATCATTTTCTTCTTGCTCCTTTTCTTTCTTCTTCCTTTTCTTCTCTTTTTTCTTCATTTTCTTCTTTTCCTTTTTTTGTTGATGCTTCTCCTCGGCATGGTTAAATTCCTCTTAAAAAGTTATGAATTAATTTTTATTTTTAAATAGCCTCAAAATAGCTTTTGCCTAATTTATAAGAATTTTTCCTCTACCTTCACAATCTTCATGCTCTAACAATTCGTCAATTCTTTCTCTATTTTCTTTGATTATTTGCTTCAATTCCTTATTGGTCATTTTGGCAAATTTTTTGCCATCCTCCTCTTCCGCCGAACTTTTTTCCACCATTTGTCGGACATTTTCACAGCATTCCGAATCAGACTTAGAATTTCGACATGTTTTTAGCATTTGAAGAGCAATTTTCTCATTTTTGTCACCTAAATTTAGTGAACAAAAACGAGAAAGGAAATTAAATTTCAATTAGAAAATTTTAGTCCAGATTTAATGTATTAATAAAAATTATAAGAAAACCAAATTATAAACATTAAAATAAAATTATAAAAATTTACCTTCTACAATTGAACAAATTATTTGTAGAATAAAAATGAGAAAATAAATTTTAAAAATATCCATCATACAAAAAATGAATGATGAATCCCCGGGCAAAAATTTATTATTAAATTTGAAAATGAATAGAATTTTCTAGAAATGGATTATCAAATTTAGCTTATTTTACAGTGCTTCATCCCTGCATTATCCTGCCAATTTGTTTGATCAGCTGGCATCATTATAACGTGGTTTAATTTTTACGCATCACAGTTTGTTCGAACATTGGCCATCCTAAAAAAGGATAAAAATTTATGAGGCCGATTTTAAAATTTTATGATTTTTGCTACTCTTTGTTTGCATTTATGGCTTTTGGCTTAGCTATTAATGTTTGTTTTTGCTCTCATTTTAAAACTATATCAAAAATCACATTAAGAAATTTGTGTTTGTGCCATTATTTAGAATTCATCATATATAAAACATAATTTACAAAATTCACCCATTTAAATGATAAGTGAACTTTTTCTAACGGATTTTTATGCTTTATGTTTAACGTTTAACCGTGTAGTTTATTATTTCATTCGAATTTTTGTTTTTGAAATGGAAAGAAAAACAAACTCGTCCCCAAATAGGCCGGCGGTCGCTGATTCGCCGATACAGTGCCGGTCCCGATGAGAGGACTTATACAGGGAATTTGCCTATTGCCCTCTGAAAAAAGATGCGCAAATATGTGGGAGGGAGTGAAGGCAGTCGCACGCATCGTTATCGAGAATGAAAATAAGACCGGACTGATTAAATGGGAATATATGGAATATTAAATATATGTGGATTAAAGAAAGCAGATTAATGGAGAAATAGGCCATAATACAAAACACTAACATTAATATTTTGCCTAAAGCGTTGCGCATCGATTTTATTAAAGGGAAAGAAGGGAAGAGATCCATTGGGCCAAATCCTCAACAATTCCCTTTTGAATGGATGGCCAAGCCATAGAAAACACAATGGGGATCAATCTAATATCATTTCGTCCCATAAAGTTCATATTAAATAATAGAATGATAAATAAAAATTACACAATTCTTCTCAACCTTTGTACCAATCAAATCATTCATTTCCAAGACAATCTAATTTAATCCTTATTAGAAATTAAGGAAAAATTTTGAATTTTATGGTTTTGAATTTAATAATAAAACTCGTATATGTAAAATTTCCAGGGCTGCCATAATACCGGGGAAACCCGGCATTTCCCGGGTTTTTGATGTCCCGGCCGGGGTTTTGCCGGGGTTTTGAAAGTGCCGGGTTTTTTGCCGGGTTTTTCATATTTTGCCGGGTTTTGCCATGTTTTTAAATTTTTAGCTAAATTTTTCGCTGCGCGGCCATTTTTGGGTCTAATTTTTCGCTGCGCGGCCATTTTTGGGTCTAATTTTTCGCTGCGCGGCCATTTTTGGGTCTAATTTTTCGCTGCGCGGCCATTTTTAGCTAATTTTTCTTCCAATCAGGGCCCATTTTTAGCTATTTTTTCTCCCTATCAGGGCTTTTTTAGCTACTTTTTCTACCTATCAGGGCCATTTTTAGCTAATTTTTTTCCTTCCTTCGCGGCTTTTTCTGGCTAAACTTTTTGACGGCAGACCGATTTTTAAAGCTTATGATATCTTTATTTCATAACGCACATGCTCAAAAAGTCAATTAAAAATATGCTCAAAAAGTCAATTAAAAATATAAATCTGAAGTAGAAAATTTTTACAAGCTTTTACTAAATTGCATTTTAACACGTTTTAAAAGATGCCGGGTTTTTACCGGGGTTTTGAAAATTTTTGCCGGAGTTTTGCCGGGTTTTTAGACCCGAATGCCGGGGTTTTGACTTTTGGAGATGGCACCCCTGAAAATTTCTGAAAAATTTTGATAAAAATTCAGCAAAATTTACAATGAAAATCCTGGAAAATTTACAATCCATTTTATTTTATTTGATTCTTTTTTCACTATATGATGGTGTCAAATCTATGAAGGATGGCCAAGAAGCTGGCAAAGGCAATGTTTTGGGTCAGTTTTGTGATCCCATAATTTATAAAATTAATATTATGATTATGTTTTTCTAGAGAAAATGTCTATTCTAACAAAAAATCAGAATTTGTAATTGACTAAAAATTTTAACCAAAGTAGTCTAATGCCAAATATAATTGAAAAATAAAATTAATATCTGCCATTTTTATTTGAAATATTAAATGTTGATTTGAGAATTATGTTTCAATTAATTTTAAATTTATTTAAAAGTCGAATTCATAGAATCATCAAAATTGATGGAACAAAAAATGCAATCGCCAACAAAGCCACTAATTGCCCCACGCACACCACCCGGATTCCCAGCGATACCTAGATATCCGAAAAGGAAAGTGCAAAAATCTTGGAAAACCGAAAAGGTCAGCAGACCGCAAATAATAGAAAATCCATCGAAAGAATCCAAGCGTATTCAAATTTTGAAACGAGGCCAGACTTTGGAAGATTTGGGCCAAAATAAGCCCCTAATCATTGAACCATTTTCCGAGAAAGTTCAGTCTGAAATGCACCAAACTCTAAACAAAGAGGGTAAAAGTGGGATGGAAAATACCGGTGGGGAAATGAGCCAAAAAATATCACAAAAGAATGAGGGCAATGTGCATTTATTTGGCCATAATGCTGATGGAAAGCAAACTGCCCTTCGAAAAGATGGTGAAATGTTGAGATTGGAGGAGTTGCGAATGCCTAAAAATGAAAAGGGAAAATTGGAGATGAAAAAGGATGAAGCTGAAAGTGGCAAAAAAGTCGCGGAAAAAGACGTGTTTGAAAGGGTCGAGGAATTAAAGGAAATTGACCAGAAGGAAGGGAAAATTGATAAAGAAACGTCCACGAATATTTCGCTTCATCAGAATAAACCTACCTTTCGCGCAATACTTATGAAGGGTAAGGAAAAAGGGGGATCGAAGCTGGCGGAACAAGAAATGATGGAAAAAGTCGAGGAAGAAATGCCAAAAACATTTAAGGATATTTTAATTGGACATCAGCAAAAATATGAAAAGAAAAATGTGGCGGAAAGTTTTCCAGAGGAAAAGGCGGATTCATTAGCCGGCGGCAACAATCAACAAACTAAAAAGACAGATGAAAAGGAAAAATCGCATACTAAATTAGAATCGTCAACACAAAAAGAGTCCACTTCAGCTAAACAGACGGAACAAAACGATGGAAAAATTTTGAATACAGAAGTTGAATCAAATCGACAAAATTTGTCCATTTCGACCAATACAAAAAGGAGGAATGATCATGTTCAAAGTCAAGGTGAAAAAAGTGAGAAAATGCCATTAAGTAATGCCGAAATTGAGAAAATGGCAAAAAGACAACAAGAATATTTTGAACAGTCCCGAAAAGCTGAAATGGATTTTGTGGCAAGAAGACAACAAAAAATTGATTCCCAACGAACTATATCCATGCCCATGGTTACATCGCTTTACCATCCACAGTAAATAATTTAATTTGAAGCCATTTTGACAGAAATTAAATTTATTTTCTTTTTAGCTATCCTCCAATGGCCAGTGAATTTGGCATTTATCCTCTTCAAACAGACATAGCAGGCCAACATTGGCCATGGCCTCATCAAGGCGTGCCTTATTATCATTATAATCCATCAGTTAACCAAATTACTACTGGCACAGGAATTGGCCAATTTCATCCGAAAAAACCTTTGGAATTTTCAAAGGTGCACAACGAAAACCCTTTCAAGCATTTATCATAAAAAATAAATCTTCAACCCAAGAAAATCCTGCGAATTTCAGTGCATTTCAGGCGGATTTACCTTGGACTTTTTGAGAAAACTTTCTTCCCTGTCTGATGAGTTATTATGCACCCTAATAAATTGAACATGATTTTCAACCATGAATTTACATTTTCAATATTCAAGAAATTATTTTTCATCATATCGGGGAGAGTGATAGAGATTTTGGTTAAAATCAATTGGCATTCCTTATATAATAATATTTTTTAATTTTATATAATGAGAATGGATTGAGCTTTTCTATATTTCAATACCCCCAAATTATGACCATAAAGTATCATATTTGCATGCTTCATCCATTCTTTTTAGACTAACCGCCAATCACAATCAAAAGCCGCCGATATACCCAAAAGGGATCGGGACGAATTATTGGAAATGAAAAGCGAGCGAGAAGAACGGCGAAAAATACAGCCAAATTTACCATCATCTTCAGCCAAACAAATGCTCCCTAGACCAATTCAACTCAAGGTTATTATTAGGTGGAATCATGCAATATAATTTAAAAAGTTTAGAAAGTATTCGAAAATGAATTTATATAATATTAAAAAAATTAAATTTTAATAAGCAATTTTTTGAAATATGCAATTAAAATTTTAATTATTTAAATTACTGTATAATTTATGTTTTGAATTCCAAAAGCGTAATATCTTTTCAAATTCACAAGAATAAAATCAAATTTTCCCAAATACATTTAATTTCATAGATAAACAAGAAGGGAACTACTGTGCCGAAACCGCCAATTTTGAGCCACGATAAAAAAGTACCAACCATTAAATACGTTCCAACCGAAATAAAAGATCCTAGTCTTGATCCTAATAAGCTAATAAATTCGAAAAATGCGGTTAGTAATTTAGCTGAATTAAAACGAATTCCGCTGGAAGTGCCACAAACGAATGAACAATCATCGTCAGTAAATGCAGAAATCGCAAATTTGCCAGAAAAAATTAAAAGCACATTAAATCCAAAAGCAGCAGAATTTGTGATGCCATTTGTAAAGAAGAGTGCGAATTCCTTAAAAATGCCTGAAAAGGCGAAAAATTTGCAAGAAAAAGAAACCATGATAAAATTGAAAGGAAAAATGGCAGATAAAATGGACATGGAAGAATTTGGAAATGATATAATTGAACCAGAATTAAACAAAAATATGCAAAAAAGAGGACATGGACAACAGAAAATGGCTCACAAAATGGAAGAAATTAAACCGACTGAAATTATTGATGATGTTGAAAACGAGGAAATTGTTTTCCAACCACGGCAAGCAAACAAAATTGATGATAAGAAGGAGGAGGAAGGGGAGGAAATTGTTTTCCAACCACGGCAAGCAAGCAAAATTGATGATAAGAAGGAGGAGGAAGGGGAGGAAATTGTTTTCCAACCACGGCAAGCAAGCAAAATTGATGATAATAAGGAGGAGGAAGAGGAGGAAATTGTTTTCAAGCCAGTGATTAAGCAAAAAGATAAATCTATTCAGTTTTAAATTTATTTAAGAGTACAAAATTCATTCCATTAAATTATTTATTTATATAACAAGTTTCAAATTCCCTCTATAAGATATTTTTATTTTAAGTATATTCATTTTAAAATTTATTCATTCTATTAAACTTTTTAAAATATATTTTTTTTCATTCTTTTTTTTTAAATATCATAAAATATGCAGAATAAAATTGTATATTTATATTTACCATCACAAAGATGTTTTAATTAAATATGATTATCTTCGAAATTCCCATAAAATGAGTAAATTTGTTTCCTTTTTCCTCCAAATAAATATGTATAAATTCATTCCATATTTATCCCCAATTCGGGTTTTGCAAATCGAGGGGGCCCTGAATTTGGCCTGGGAATCCCACATAATGGGTTGAACCATCCGGCATCCATCTGTCCGCCTCAATCACTTCATGCTCACCGCCCAAAATGTGCGGTGAAAGGACCTGTGGAATAAAATCAAATTTATTTTATATTATTTTTGAATATGCAGCAGAATTGGTTTAACCTTTAAAATGAAAGTTTTTCTATTTAAAAAGCGGCCTCATTTTTATGGGTTACATTTACATTTAATTTTATGGATTATATTTAAATATAGAAAATAATAGAAAGACAATCAATTGAACCAAAAGAACAGAAGCTTAAGCTTAACTCAAACGCTCTAGTAATAACCAAAATAAAATACATTTTGCTAAATATTACCTCAACCATTAGGGATTCTTGCGAATAAATTCGTGGCGATAAAAAATTGGGACTTAGAACAACGAGGCCTCCAATTTGTGGAGAACCAATTCGAGGAGAGGCAATCACTGAACAAAAGTAATTTATAAAAATCCGTAGAAATGATACTTGGATTCAAAATTTGCACGAATAATGCCTTTGGACTGAGCACTCGAGCCTGCATCACATTGGGTGACAAAATTTCTGCCAAAAATACATCCGGACTGAGCACATAGGCAGAGAGAGCCTCTGGCGAGAGAATTTGCGAGCGAAATGCCGTAGGTGAAACAATCCGTGCGGTCAAAGCCATTGGAGACAAAATTGCGGCCATAAATGCACTGGGAGATGCAACTTTAGCCTAATAATTAGTCCATAAATAAAATTAAATTTAATATTTCTGACCGTCAACACTTCGGGCGAAACCAATTCCGAAGAGAAGGCATGCGGCGACAAATAAACCTATGAATGAGAATTGGATTTTCATGAAATAAACTTTATTTAGTCCAAATAAAATTTTGAAAAAACCAAAAATGAAGTAACACATTGTTAAATGAATGGGGTAATTTAAGTTCATTAATTCAAATTTCAAGAAAATTTATTAATTTTATAATTCTATTATTTTGAAAATGTTAAAACCAATAATACATTCACAAATCAAAATTACAATAAATATTTGCCACTCATCTAATTTTATTGTCTCTAGATTAAAATAGAGGAATTATTCTAAGTTGACCAGGCGGAATTATTCTAAGTTGACCAGGTGGAATTATTCTTAGTCAAACAGGCGGAATTATTCTAACTAAAATAGGCGGAATTATTCTAGGTTGATCAGGCGGAATTATTCTTAGTCAAACAGGCGGAATTATTCTTAGTCAAACAGGCGGAATTATTCTAGGTTGACCAGGCGGAATTATTCTTAGTCAAACAGGCGGAATTATTCTAGGTTGACCAGGCGGAATTATTCTTAGTCAAACAGGCGGAATTATTCTAACTAAACCAGGCGGAATTATTCTAACTAAAATAGGCGGAATTATTCTAGGTTGATCAGGCGGAATTATTCTTAGTCAAACAGGCGGAATTATTCTTAGTCAAACAGGCGGAATTATTCTTAGTCAAACAGGCGGAATTATTCTAAGTTGACCAGGCGGAATTAAAATAGGCGGATTTATACTTAACTAAAGTGGCTAAATTATTCTTAACCTATTGGAAAATACTAGCCCCGAAGCTATTGATTACGTTAATAAATCATTTTCTCTTCCTCTTTTCATTGAGATTACTTAAAGCAAAATAATTTTTGTCAAACAATTTTCTCCATTAAAAGCCACTTTCTAATAAAAGTTTACCTCGATTTTTAATATCCCAAAACTCTTTATTTCCTAAAGCTGAAATAAAATTAATTATATGTTCAAAAATTCGATAATTTAAATGAATTATATAAAAACAATTTAAAAAATCCAAATTTTTCAGTTTTTAATATCATTTTTAGTGTTTTAATATCAAAATAAATCCAACCCCTTCCAAAATGACGCCACCCAATCTCTGTTCGAATGCCCATGGAGTCAATAACACCGTCCTTGGTGCCATCAAAATACTGTCCATCGTGTCCGGTGATTTGCCCCCAGGTACATTCTGTGGGTATCGTCGATGCGGGAATGGATTGAACAAATTGGTCTCTTGGCCGCTAATCACACATGAACCAGGTGAATGGCAAGGAAGGAAACGATTATGATGGAAAAATGGATTATTGGGGAAAAATAGATGGTGTCTGAAATTTGGGGTAAATTTATGAGAGTGGAAAAAACAACAATGCATTTACCCAAAATGATTGAAGAATGGATTGTTATGTGGGTAGAATCCATTTGGAGGGAACAACAAATTATTTTGAGGATATAATTGGCCATTTGGGAGCAAATTATTCCGATACAACAAATTGTTGTGTAGTAAATTATTATGGAATGGATTATGCGGAAGCAATGTTGCAGCCGCCGCCGCTGCTGCCGGATTCATGCCAAATCCTCCAATTGGGTTCACGACTGGCGGATAAATGCCATTTGGCCCAATGGGACCACCCAAAAATGGTCGATGAGGAGGCACAATTCCTCCAAATCCATCGCGTTCGTGGTGCACAACGCGCACAATGTTGTCATTTTCGTGTTCAACCACATTTGAAACCTATATGAAAATATTTGAATTACTGTATAAACCTCCTTTAAAACCTTTCCCTCTATTAATCCCCAGTCTCGATTTTGAGGACCTATAGCTCTTCTTCTCAGAGTGAACTTAAAATTTTTTGTTGCATTTTCTTAGTTCCCTAAAGCTCTGTAAAATTATAAATAATTTATTCAAAAATGTCCAAAAATTACGGAATTAGACCCCAAATTTTCCCAATTTTTGAAGGGCTGAAAAATAATTCGCCATTTTAAAAGAGGTTATACGGTAAATGTAAAATTAATCTTTTTCCCTCATTTTCACCTCATGTGCTCCATGTCGTCTCTTCCGTTCTTCTTCCTCATTTTCTTCCTTTTCTTCTCCTTCCTTTTCTTCATTTTTCTTACCATTTTCTTCCTCTTCCATCTTTTCTTCCTTTACATTATTTTCTTCACTCTTCTCATCTTCCGACCTTTTTCCCTCCTTCTTTCCTTCCTCTTCAACTTCATTCGATTCTCGTTGGATTCGAATTTGCATTCCTTCTTCATCCTTTTCTTCTTTCTTCCAATCATCCTCATTCACTATTTGCCTTCGGATTCGCAGTAATGATTTTTCTTCCCCCTTCAAATTGGCCAATTTTGCCAATTCTATTATTTTTGCCTCCAATCCTAATCTTTCTTTTTCTATTTGATTTTCCTCTTTTTTGCCAAAAATTATTTCCTGCAATTTAAATATTTTTAATCCAAAATATTTAATCTTTTTACCTGTTGCCATTTTTCCAACTGAACATATCCTCTTTTGGCCAATTGTTCTCGTTGTTCTGCTCCAAAACTACCTTTCAATTGGTTCCATTGCTTTTCCTGTGCCCTCAATCTTTCAATGGCTGGCCAAATTTTCTGTTCAAATTCTTCCATTTCTGGACGCATTTTTTCGAGTAAGGCAGCCAATTGTTTGCCGGCTCCAGTCAATTCCAACATAAAATCCAACCATTCCAATGATTCGAATTCATCGCCACGTGTAATCATCTTTGGTAAATTTTAGGATTAAAATATTAAAAATTTTACCCCAAAAAGTTGAGGCAATGAAAGGATTCCATCTCGATTGAAGCTGAATAAATCGGGTGAAAGCAATTTGGGCTTTGATTTTGTTGCCGGAAACAAAGAAAGAAGCCGAGGTGAAAGTAGCGAAAAGGATAAATCCGTTTTGCTACTGGCATTCAAGATGGATTGAATTTGTGAAAGAAGAGGCAAAACGGCGGATGAGGAGGATGTTTGGACGAATCGAATTGGTTGGGCCAAAAATGGTTTCAATGCTCTGACAAAATTTATTTTAAAAAATATATTTTAAAAATGATTTTGGAATTTTTTTTTTAAATTTCTCTCTCAAAAATTACTTTTGACCAACGATTTGTTCTATGTTTTATAGTCTAAAAATGTTTTATGTCAACAAAAATTTAAATTGATTTTCGGCCTACTTTGCACTATCCTGGCTCATTGTCCGCAAATAATTCTGTGCCCATTCCAATCGATCCAAATATTTTTGTAATTCTTTTAATGCCCCAATACTCTTTGGCATCCGAAAATTCCGCCTCAATTTTGGGTCCAATTCCCGCCGAATTCGCCGTCGCTTTATCCAAAATTGTGGTTTCTGCTTCTTCTTTTTCTTCAATTTCAAATTTTTTCCTGTCCATTTTCCTTTCATCCATTTATTTCGGCTCAATTTCTTTCTTCCTTTCTTTTTCTTAATTAATCGTCTTTTTGGCACCAATTTTGGTAAAATTTCCTTATCGAAATTTGATGTTTCCATTTCAATTTTATTCTCCAAATTTATTCTTTTCGAGGCCATTTCATTGGTCAAATTCTGTGTTTTTGGTGCAATTTGATTTGCCAAATTTTTTATTAAATTCTAAAAATAATTCATTAAAATTGAAATTATTTCCATTTTACCATTGTCTCCCCAAAAATGCCTTTTTCTCCTTCTATTTGTCCTTTCTCCAATTCCTTTTGTTCTCCCTTCTTTTCCTTCCCATTGTCCCTTGCGCGGAATAATTTGACCAAACATGCCGCATATTTTGCCGGACTTTCCTTGCCTCCATCCTTTACACATTCCCCAAAAACAATTCGTTCCAAATGGCTTGGCACTGCCTCCAATGTTTCAAGTGCTTTTGCCTTTAAAAGTGCCATTGTGGCGGCACGATGGAAAAGGGCATCCAATTTTTGGGGATGCAAAAGGAATTCTCTCTTTTCAGCAGCCGTAGATTTATTTTGTTTATCATTGGCTGGAAAATATTTTAAATTTTAATGGAAAATTGTGAAATTTAATGGAAATAATAAGCATAGAATATTTTAAAATTAATTTACCTTCCATCGAATTGATCAAAAATACTGCAATGATTGGAAAAAGAAATGGAATTTTGCAAAAATATTTAATGGCCAAAATCGGAGACATGCATTTGTTTTTAATATTTAGATTAGATTAATATGTAATATGATTTCAAAATTGAATAAAGGTCAGAATGAGGTTTTTCATAAATTGGTCAAATCCTTTTCAGTTTCAACCTAATTCACTTTCCTCTTTTGTTTGCGCCTTTTTCCATCAAAAAATTGGAATAAGGTCGGCGCCTTTTTTATTGTTGTTGCAAATAGTAAAATAATTGCATTGAACTACTCTATAGGATAATTATGAAGGAAGGAAGGACAAAAATACCGCATAACTTGCGCAACTGTTGATGAATAATTGTGAATTTGAAGAGAAAATTTGATTGATGAATTAAAACTATTTTTTTTAAAATTTATAAAATTTCATTTTGTTTTTCCATTTCAAATAATATTTTTTTTAAATATCATTTTTAGGAATGGAATTTATATTGATTTCAACATTTTTTTTTGCGAACTTAAAATAGCTTGATTGAAACCAACGTAAAACATTTTTATCAATGTTTTTTGTTGATTTTCAGTCAATATTGAACCTTTTTTTGATCATTTTTGTCAATTTTTGTCAATATTTTGAAGATTTTGGAAGACAATAAAGGCTGATCTACACAAATTAATAATTTTGCAGTAATTAGATGGTATTAAATTTACTCCAACATCTTATTGTCATAATATTTTGTAAAATCGAAATCGGGCTCCCTTTTAAATTCTAAGCCATTCTATGAACATATTCCTAAGTCCTAACTCCTAATACGTCTTAACTCCTAAATCTTAATGCCAAAATACTTTATTATGGCGGAGTTTTACGCCTTTACTGATTTTTGGGCAAGATAAATTGTATGTAAATTAATAAGTATTTTCCATTTTGATAATCTATGATTTCCAAATTGTTATTGCCTATTTCGGCCAATATTGACATTGAATTTGGCCAAAATCGATTAATTGGTCCATAGTCCATGCCCTTTGAATAGATTTATGGGCGATTTTTTAAATGGTGAAAGGACCAGAGGAGATGGCCCGATTTTGGCCAAAAATATTGGCAAAATAAGGAGGGAATAGGCAGATGTTTACATACATTGATTTAAATTATTAGTGGATTTTGCCTTCCCTTTCTCCCAATCAAAATCCAAATTCAATCTCCTTTTTCCCTTCTATCCAATTTATTTTTTTCCCCTTAAAATAATATATTTTTATTTTATTTTTAATTTGTTTATCTAAAAGGTTTCAAACCAGTGTTTTCATGATACCAAAATTTTCAATATGATATGATAGTGATATGATAGTCAAAACGATATCATTCAAAATGATATGATATGATAATGATAGTGACAATTATCACTATCATATCACTATCATATCATTATCATATCATATTAGCACTATCATTATCATATCATTTTTCTATCATTATCATTTAGAAAAAACCGAGAAAAATATATTACAAAATCGTCAAAAATTTTTTATACCGACATTTCAACAAAATTTTCTTTCCAAATTAAATAATTTTCATTTGTTAGATAAATAAGTTTATTTGGATTTCATTTTTTAAAAGAATATTGGCTAAAAAAACTTTCTACCGGAATGTTTGAAGAAATTTGAATAAATATTTAAGGTCAATATAAAATTTCCCAATCCTTCCAGAAGCTTCCAATGCAAAAATTTTTTTTTAAATTTTAAATTATTTAAATTTTGGATTTTTTAAATTTAATTCAGAATCGTATATGAAAAATTCATTAATGAATATTTAAGAAAGAGAGTTTCATAAGAAAAAATTAGATTGCTTAAATGCCAATAAAGGTCCAGGAATAATAATTTAGTCAAAAATTGGAAAAATTTTTTGGAAATTCTTTGAAAAATGGACAAAATTTTAAAAAAATTTTTGAAAATTGCCTGATTTCAACTATCATGATACTATCATGATAGTATCACTTTTTTATGATATAAAATTTCTCAAAATGATATGATACTGATATGATAGTCAAAGTGCTATCATATCACTATCATATCATTATCATATCACTATCATATCATTATCATATCATATTAGCACTATCATGAAAACACTGTTTCAAACCGCAGCATTGAAGATAAATTTTATTTTAAATCCCTACGGCAATTTTTATGAATTGTAAGAATATTTTGAATTATTTTTAATTTGTTTTCCCTTTCAATTTAAGCCAAAATAGATTTGTCAAATTCTTATAAATAATAAGTAGAACAAATCATTTAAATCCTCATTCACCTGCACATTCATGTCATGAAGCCATTTTACTGCGGTTGTGATTGCCGCAATTGTGGTGTTTTATTACAATGCAATTAGGGTTGCGATTTGCATGTGACATTTGCGTTGTGATTGCGAATTTTTTGCGTTGCGGTTCCAGCCCTGATTCCCATGAAAATCATCTGCCAATTTCCTTTCTCATCCCTCCTCAAAATCTATTACAAATATCCGCTCATCAGAAATTTGATTTACAAACACAAAACACCACTTCTTTCATTCTCTTTCAGCTTATTCGGATTGCATAAATATATTCCTTTACTCTCACAATTTTCTTATTTATTTCTACATATTTTACTAAAATAATAATATTTTTATTTTAAATTTTTTCTATTTAATAGTAAAAATTTAAAATTTAATACTTAAATACAGGAATAAAATATTGATTATGGCTATTTTATTTTTAATATTTTCTATTTGCCTTCATCAAATTTTGCCACATTCAACATTTGCTGTCATTTTAACTGAACATGAACATCAAAAAATTAAAGGCATCAAAATTTGATAATAAATAATAATTTTTATTAAAATAATATTTTAAAAAATGTTTACTTATTTATTTAAGGCAATTAATTATTTAAATATTTTATAATTTCATCAATTTTTTTTAGAAATTTTGCTAAATGAAGAAGAGAATGAATATATAATTTCGATTGGTGTTAAATTTTGTAAGTGATTTTACGAGAAATAAAAATTTATTCTGACGAAAATTAATAAAAAATATATTATTTTAGCGGATGGCAGTGAAGTTTGGAATGAAAGAAAATTTAAAGCCGAAAATAAAGAATTTAATGCTCATAAAGTTTATAATGTTGAGGAAATTTTGTTGGCTGCTAATGGAATTCACATTAAATGCACGTTTTTTTTTTATTTAATTATAATTAATATTTTTATTTTTTATTTATTAAAAAGAATTAAAAAATTTGAAAATATTTTTACATTTTAAGACATTAAAAATCCGAAAGTGGAGGAAGCATTTAAAGTGGATCCAAAAAATACGGATCTTTTTGAAAAGGCCCAATTTGAAGGCGGCTACGTCGAATTCGAGGCAGATGTTAACCAAGCAATTGCCATAAAAAGAATGGAAGGTAAGGAAAAAATTATTTAATTAATAAGTAGTTTTTTTCCAAAGATGGGACACTGCACAAAGTAATAAAAAAAGATGTGAAATTTCATCGTAAAAAGGGGCAACAGGAAAGAATTTGGGATTTATTCAAAGAAATCCAAAAATTCGATGATCGCTGGCATTTGCCGGTATTTTTATTATTTGGGAAAAACTTTTTCAATTACATTTTCAGGGTGACGGCGAAGATACGCACGGCGCCTATAAAGGAAATCAACAATTTGATGTCATTTTGGACGGACATGCAATGGTAACATTATCGTTGCCGGATGGAAAAGATGAAAATGGCAATGAGAAATTAAGGGAAATTGTACGATGTGAGTAGACATTTTCAATAATTATTTGCTAAAATTAGAAAAGGACCAACAATTTAGATTTTTAGAATATTAAATAATTTATAACAAAAATGGGAACGGATATTTATATCCGCCCGATGTCCTTGGGGATGGATAACCGATGCGATTTTTGGCTTGCATCGCAGATACGATTCGAACACGGATATAAACCGTATGGATTCGGATGGATACGGATATGAACCGTATGAATACGGATACGGATGGATACGGATATGAACCGTATGAATACGGATGGATACGGATATGAACCGTATGAATACGGATGGATACGGATATAAACCGCATGAATACGGATGGATACGGATATGAACCGTATGATACGGATGGATACGGATATGAACCGTATGAATACGGATGGATACGGATATGAACCGTATGAATACGGATGGATACGGATATAAACCGCATGAATACGGATGGATACGGATATGAACCGTATGAATACGGATGGATACGGATATAAACCGCATGAATACGGATGGATACGGATATGAACCGTATGATACGGATGGATACGGATATGAACCGTATGAATACGGATGGATACGGATATGAACCGTATGAATACGGATGGATACGGATATAAACCGCATGAATACGGATGGATACGGGTAGTATTTTTGCAAGACATCGCGGATACGGTTCGGATTACGGATATAAGACGCATGGATACGGATAATTTTTTTTGCAAGGCACAACGAATAAGATCGGATACGAATATAAACTCTTCGGATATTATTGGATTCTGATGTGAAAACTGAAAAGTCTTTCCATTCCCACTCCTTCTGATTTATAAATTATTTCCACCAATATTTTTACAATTTTTTATAAATATCAATTAATTTATTCCATAGCATATTTATATTAAAATAAAAACAATTTTCAGACCATTTCAATGCGAGTGGATTGAATATTTACTTGAAAGATGGAAATTACAATTTTGTGATGGAAAGTTCGCCAATTGGTTTCGTGAGAAAAGAAATTGCGGTCCAACGGAAAAGAGGCAAATATTTGAAGGAGGAATTTAGGCAAAGAATTTGGAGCAAAAAAATGTCAATTTTTGAAATGAATAAAATTGCATTCGAGGTTGTGGATGGACGGTCTTGGGGTGGCGAATTCAAATGTCGCCATTTTGTGTACGAATTTGTACAGGTGAATTACCCATTTTAATAAAATAAATTATTATTTTTATTAACAATTTTTAATCTTTTTTTTGTAACTTTTTATAGTCAATTGTTACACCAAAAGACAATGAACATCTTAAAAATTTTGATGCCTGGCCAAAAGTCCAATGCATTTTGAATGATTTGCAAATCCGATATGATGGTGGTCGTTCAGCATTCAAAAAAAGTGTTCTAGACCGGTATATTTATTTACAAAAAATCACATTTTTAATTTTTTTCTACAGCTATCAACATCCTGACGGTAAAAAATGAAGGATTTATTCATTATTTTATTTGAAATTAATTAAAAATAAATTCAGCCCATGCAGCTGGTCCATCAAGAAATGCGGGGAAAAGAAAAATGCCAATGACCGGAAATGATAAAGCAGCTGGAAGTTTATCCAAGAAGCAGGCAACATCTCCAAATAAAAACAGCAACCGGCAGTTATGAAAGAGAAAACCATTTCCGATTCAAGAAGAAAATGAAAAGAAACTGAAGCATGGGTAAAAAAAGAGTTTTTGCGAAATTATATTATTATTTAATCATTTTTTTTTTTTGCAAAATTTCATCCAATTCGCAATTGTTAAAGATTATTGATAAACTATCATCATAAAATGTAATTGTAATTTACATTTTCCATTTTACAACTATATTTTATCCTCCTTTAATTTCATTAAATCATTTGGACATTCCCGGGTTCAATCTTAATTCTAATTAGGTATCCAATAGATGACGGGAAAAGAGACATTAATGGGAAAATGTTTACGGCATCTGTACCGATTTCAATGACTCTATTTTCAAGGTGTTTAGGGAAGAATAAATTCTATCTAGGCCACTACCTTCTCAACCCATCCTATATAGTAAGTGGGTGTGTTCGTTAGTTAGTTAGTAAACCAAAAAATACGAGTTAAATATTTATTTTTTGGCGTTTTGTATTTTTTTAATTTTTTAAGACTTTTTATCCAAAAATTAAATGTTAGAAGAAGAAATAAAAAAAATAATTTATAGAAAAGAAGTATAAGAAATAAAGAAAAGAAAATATTTTTAGAATTGAAATAAACATTTTGAAAATTAATTTAATAAATTAAATGAAAAAATTTTTAATTATTAATGGAGTATTAATAGAGAAATATTAAAAATAATATGTTATTTAAGCGAAATGTTTTAAATAATTGTAAAATGATATAGAATTATGTATTAATTTCCTAAATAGGATGGAAAATTTGAAAATGAGTTAAAAGTGATAATTTTTAAACCAATGGGAGCGGCCGGGAGCCGCGCAGCGGCGACCGGGCGCTCCCTTAAACATTTTACATGTAAAAGAAAACCGAGAATAAATTAGCATTGTTTTTAGCAAGAGGTAAAAAAGCCATTAATGAGTTAAATAAGATAACATTAGATGAAAATTATTACGATTTTTTGGCCATGATTGAAATCATGAATGAAAAGGAAATCCGGGAATTGTCGAGATTAAAGTATAAAATGTCGAGAATGCTGGAATGTATTAAATGCCGAGAATAGTCGAGAATGAATGGTGCAAAGTCGGGAATTCTCGAGAATGAAGCTTAAAAAGCCGGAGACATCAGAGAATGCTAGGAATGTTCGACAATGAAAGCCAAAAAGTAGGGAATAGTCGAGAATGAAAGGCAAAAGTATGGAATGGTCAAAAATAGCTTAAAAAGCCGGGAAATGTCGAGAATATTAGGATTGATTCATGGCAACTTTAATGATAAATGAATAGAATTATAATAATGATTAGAGATATGGATGGAGTAGATGATCATTAGCTAATTTCCAATAATATCTAATTAATATGAGAGAGGCGAATTTGTGTTTTCAATCTTATCATTAGGGCTCGGAAAAATAGTGATTTCACTATTTTTTTCCTAGCATTATTTATGCATAAAAACGCAATAAAAAACATTTTTAACTTGATTTGAAGTCAAAATATTGAACTTTATTTTCACTTTTTTCACTATTTTTCACTATTTTGCCACTTTTTCACTATTTCACTATTTTAATCACTATTTCGCCCTTTTTATGTCAATTTCGGCCTTTTTTGTCACTATTTCATGATTTTTCATTTTTATCACTATTTCAAGATTTTAGAAAATTTGTGAAAATTCATCCAAAAATTTCTCTCTTGAAAACTTTTTTTGCCAAAATTTTTTTCCATTAAACCAATTTTGGTCGAAAATTTTTCTCAATAGACCATTTTTCTTGAAAAATTTTCCTTTAGATTATTTTGACAAATTTTTTGAGTAAATTTTTCTTCAAGAAAATTTTTTTGGTTAAATTTTTGCCACTTTTTTTGAAATTTTCGTCACTTTTATGGGTTTTTATCACTATTTATATCACTATTTTGCAATTTTTTATCACTATTTAGTGTCACTATTTTTCAATTTTTAATCACTATTTTTCCGAGCCCTACTTATCATTTAAATAGAATCCTATATATTAATTGGGACTGTTCCTGTTCGTCTGTGCATAACGCGGTTTAAATTTTCGCATTTTTGGCGTTTTGTCTTTTTGATTTTTTAAGACTTTTTATCCAAAAATTAAATCATAGAGTGAAGAAATAAAGAAAAAGAAATTTTAGAGTCACGGCGCTTTCACTATGGGGAAGGAATGATCAAAACCTCCTTCATTCTATATCGCATTTTTCCCAATGCCTGCATATTTTCCCCTACTATCTCATCCAAAAAAAGGTCGATTAGGGTGACCAAGGCTATCTCGGCTCCCAAACTTAAGTTTTTAAATTCCAACTCCAATTTTGTACTAAAGACTCTGGGCTACAAGATAGGCTAAAAATAATTATTGTAGCACATCTTTCGAGCTCGTAGAACATCTTTTAGTTCAAAACCGGGTTTATTTATAAATTCAATGAAATGCCCTCGCATCTTCTTCTTGTTTCCTTCCAGCATTCTCCCTCCCTACGCCTCTTTCTCTTTTCCCTTCTATGGGTCGAGGCCGGGCAGCGGTTTTCCCTTCTTTCACTCTGCCCTTTTTCTTTTATTCTTTTTATGCCCCGCCTTTTGATCATTCTTTCCCCATAGTGAAAGCGCCGTGTAGAGTATAAATAAAAAGAAATAAAATTAAAATAAATATTTTTGCCGTGGACTATAATTAATCGCTACACCCCGAAACATCCAATGGACGAAACATCCAAAAGACGAAACATCCAAAGGACGAAACATCCAAAAGTGGAAAATTGGACGAAACATCCAAAAGACGAAACATCCAAAAGTGGAAAATTGGACGAAACATCCAAAGGAGAAAAATTTCCGAAACATCCAATGGACGAAACATCCAAACGCCCAAAATGTCCCGAAACATCCAAAATTTTATTTGACAATAAAAATCGATTTGAACATATTCAAATGATAGGTCAATCGATTCGTCTCGACAAGCTCCATCCGAATTTGGCCAAATTAAGCTTCTAGAAATTAATTTTAAAAAATTAATTAGCAAAAATGATAATTATTGAATATTCAATTTTTTTAATTTTTCAAATCTCATAACTTTTTTATTTCTTGATCAATTCAAGAAATTTAAAATATTTTCGTAATCAGTTCGTCGAGATCTATCAATTGTTGCAACGAACAAGCAGAGATGGCAACTATTTGAATCAGGATGCCATAGTGGAGAAACTGAAATATGCCAAGTCAAATTTTCGGCTGAGATCAACGGTATAAAATGCTTATAGGATATTTTGTAGCCCTTTTTCTCCTCTTTCAAACGAGCTATACAACATTGAATTTGGCTGGGAAATTGCTGAGTTAGCTGCGCTGGAAATTTGCATATTTCGGAATTTCTGGTGGCTATAAGTTCTTTATTTGTGGACCAATTCGAAAAATCTTTTCGTATTACCTGTCAGCTTGACGAGCTCTATCCAATGCTATATAGAACATGTCATTTGTAAGTCATTTTGAAATTTCGGATGAAAAGCATAGGGGGGACCAAGGAATTTAGTGAGATTTTTCCAAAAAAAAATTTTGGATTAAAAGATACAGCAAAATGGACATCAAAATCGTGCTCAGCACCCCAAATTACCCCTGAAATATATTTTTAAACATTTTATTATTAAATAAAAAAAATAAAATTTTTGGATGTTTCGGGACATTTTGGACGTTTGGATGTTTCGTCTTTTGGATGTTTCGTCCTTTGGATGTTTCGTCCCATTTTCCCTTTTTGGATGTTTCGTCCTTTGGATGTTTCGTCTTTTGGATGTTTCGGGGTAGAGCCTAATTAATTATAAAAAATAATATATATTTCATCATTTTATAAATCATTATTAAATAATAATTTTTTATTAAAATTTAAGTAAATTGTATTGCTGGGAATGTAAAATAGTGCATCTGAGGTGTCCCTTCCTATTGATGAAGAACTAATTCGACCGTGTGGAGAAGAAATATTACGGCCAATCTATGGAAGATTTGATTTTTGGACGTATATCAAAGAAATGGAAGGCATCAAGATTTATGGAAAGAAATTTGGCGAAGGAAACAGAAGCGAAATTCAAGGAAGAAAGACCGGATATTGAAAATGTGAAAGACTATTGTTTCTGGTTGAAAGTAGGGATTTTGACAGTGGATTTTTGGAAATTTGAAATTTTCAGGGTTATGAAGGTGTCCTCAGTTTCGAGGCATTCTTAACGCTTGATGGAAAAAGGATAAATGTGGCAACCAGGGATGCAATTTTGAAGATTATTTGTGAAGGGAAAAATGATGTGCGATACGTCAATTCAGAGGCACTCTTAAATTTTGCAAAATCAAAACAAATTCCAATCACAATGGACAAGAATACCAGGCTTATCCTGGTGCCAATTTCTTTCAGTCGTCATTTGGTGCTTGGATTAATTAATTTTCGAGAAATGAAACTCAAATTGTTCGACTCTGACTATGGGGAGTAAAATGAATTTGTCAATACCGAACATTTGACATTCCTACAGTATGGATTTTTTAAGTCTAAAGTCAATCACCTTTTAGTCATTTAGCCGAAAGAATTGCCATAAATTCCCACTTAACAATACCAAAGTTCGAGCAGAAGGACCGGAAAATTGAGAATAAATTGCCACATTCTCCACAACAATAAACAGAAATTGATTGTGTTATTTTTCAATGATTAAAGCTCGACTCCTTGCGAACAATATGGCCTTAAATTATGATCAGATTAACATCACTTTCTACAGACGTCTTTTCGCTCAATTTATCCTTTCTCGATCGAATATCCTCATTCTGGCCTAATTTGTGTTCATAATATTTGTATGTGCCGCCTATTTTTATTGTTTGTACCAATTTTTATTTTTTTAAAAATCCTATTTCATAAAAAATATATTTAACTCACATCGCTTTTTTTGTGGAAATGATGAATGTTGCAACACATCCGAATTCAGCCTTTGGCCGCAAAATTAGTCCGGCGATCTACATCGACGATCCGGATGAGGATCAACCAAATGATGGAATTGGCTTCAAAGGTTTTGTCTTAAGCCAAAATTCAATTCTATTTAATTTTCTTAAATTTAAGTACATGATCCAATCAAAGGAGGGCACCCAAAATTGAACAAAGGCCGAATCTTCCATCACCGATTCACAGCTGAACTCAATCGAGGCGAAAAATAATCGCCGTGCCAATTTGGTAAGCTCCTTTAAATATTTTACTTCATCAAATTGTAATTGATTCAATTCAAGGTCGTCGAATCGGTTCTGGAAATGACGAGGAACAGCAAAAGGCGAATTCATCGAACGGGTGCCACGAGCTCGAGCCATTCCCCATCGACCACTATCAGTCTTTTGGAAGCGCGAAGATATTCGAGAACCAAATGATGGAGTTGGCATCAAAGGTTAGTCTAAATCCAAAATTCAATTCTATTTAATTTTCTTAAATTTAAGGACATGATCCAATCAAATGAGATCATTCAAAATGGAACAAAGGCCGAATCTTCCATCACCGATTTACAGCTGAACTCAATCGAGGCGAAAAATCATCGCCGTGCCAATTTGGTAAGCTCCTTTAAATATTTTACTTCATCAAATTGTAATTCATTCAATTCAAGGTCGTCGAATCGGTTCTGGAACATGACGAGGAACAGCAAAAGGCGAATTCATCGAATGGGTGCCACGAGCTCGAGCCATTGCCCATCGACCACTACCCTTCTTTTGAAAGTGCGAAGAAGGTATTCGAGAAGAACCAGTGAGGGAGACGGCAACACATTGACACAAAGAGACCAAGATGATACTTGACTAATCGCAAAGAGACCAAAATGATGATATTTGCAATTTATTTAATGTGAATGGGAAGATGACAATTTTTGCCGACTCATCATATCTTTAACAAGCTTTAAATGAATAAATTTTGAAAATTATTATCAAATATAGCTGATTAATTCTTTAATTGGATTTAATCCAAATTAAATTTTTGTATTATATTTTTCATATCAAAATTGTTAAATACTTTCACATTCAGTGTGTAAATGAGTTCAAGCAGTCCACCGCCCCCACATTCTCCTCCATCACTGCTGTACCCAAATCACAACAAATCGACGACAAATTCTGCACCACGTCTGCCACCTCCACCACCGCAGCCTCATCCAGTGGAAATCCCGGAATATTTGAAGAAGCAGATGGATCGAGTGGCGAAAGTGCCAATGAAGAAAATATCATGGAAGGCAGCAATTGTTGATTTTTAATTGATTTAAATATAATTAAAATTAATTAATTTAAGATTCGACCGGACAAAAAATTCAATTCGAAAGGTAAAAATTAGAGTTCGGATTCTTAGGTATATAAAAATTGCAAAATAGGTACTTTATAATGGGCCTCATGTTGATAGTTATCTAATAATAATTAATAAGCCTTCGACTATAATTTTGAAAATTGGAATTTCCGATAAAATTAAGGCAAATTAGAAAAAAATTGTTGGTTAGGGAAGAATGATACTGCGGAATTGACTCATCAGATGATTAGACTTAGGAAATGGTCAAAACTCAAAAGAATAAAATTATCACAATTTTAGTATAAAATTTTACACTAATTTTGAATATGACTCGGGATTTTTAGAATATATTATTATTCTAACAGTCAATAATAGAGAATAGAGGCATATTCCAGCAGTCCTTGTTTCTGATTTAACTTATATTATTTCCCTAAATTCCCACATCGAAACCAACCAAATTCCACATGTCAGGTCACTCATCCCCTCCTAAAAGACTTTCACTCTCTTTCATGGCCCATTCCACATACCCAATTACCTACATCAATTCCCAATCAATTCATTCATTTTGGCCACATAATTGGGATAGAGATTGGGAGGATCAAGGCACTGTCCTGAGCATGTATATAACCAAAGAAGAAGGAATATGGAGGAAGCTAAATATTGCCTGAATTTGGCCAAAATCAACCCGCAAAAAAGCTAAAATATGATGAAATCACAAGGCTATGAAATGGGCCTGAATCGATTGATTTTTATAAAATTGTGATTTTTGAAGTGGGAAAAGATTTTGAAGGCATTGAATGTTTATGGATTTTCCGTTTAGATTATAAAAAATAGAAAAGAAAAAAAAATAATTGAATGAACAAAAATTTGGCCAAAATACTTTAATTGATGAATTCTTTCCATCCTTTTGATTTTCTACAGCACAATCTTTCTTGGCCCTCAAAATGGCCACAAATTGTTGGAAAATTCGTTGGTGGACAAGGGATGATGGAAAAGCCGGTTTTAGGGTCCATTTTGTAGGTAAATTGGTATAAAGGTATGGTCAGATGAGTGGAAATCAGTGCGTGCCATTAAATTATACATTATTGTAAAATCCAATTAATGCTTTGTTAAACAATTGTTCCGATTTCAATGGCACTATTTTAAAGAGTTCTTCCTTATTAGGAACAATAAATCCAATCTAGACAAATTTTGGATATTTGCCAAAATTAAATCCCTTGATTGTGTAATTTTTCTTATTGAAATAATGAATTTTAAATGAAATTTATATAAAATTTACACAAAATAGTCCGAAGATATCCATTTTTATAAAATGTTTAAAATAAAATAAATGACAGACAGGGAATGTGGATACCTATATTAAAATAGAGATATTTGTGTCCCAGGAAGCAATAAAATATAATTTTGAATAAAAATTGAATGAAGCTAACGTTTTTGTAAAAAGCACTTTTCTGAGTGTTTCTTTTCATTTTTGCTTTCAATCGGAAATGGTTCTCTCACTGTCTGTGCTGCCTTTATGTGAAGACGACGATAATTTTGCATGCTTTTTGCGGGGACTTCCAGCAACAGGTGGCATTTTTCTTTTTCCCGCATTTCTTGATGAACCAACAGCATTTGCTGAATTTATTTTTTGATTAATTTTAAATATAATATCGAAAAAAATTTTCTAATTTTTTACCGTCTTGTTTTGTCGGCATTTCGATAATCAAATTTTGAAGGTCCATAATTTTTTCATTCAAAATATTCGCCTCATCATCGAGCGGTTTGCCTTTATCAAGCAAACTTTTGTATAATATTGGCATTTGTTTATTCCCTTTGCGAGCCGTAATATAATCTGGAAATATAGGTTTAAAGAGAATACAAAAATAAATTCCATAATCACCTTCTTGTGCTCCCAACATTTTTTTCTTATATTCGTCCATTTCCTGCTTTATCTTTGGCAATTCTTTCTCAAATTCTTTGAATTTATCATTCACCTCGAGAACTCCATTATGGAATATTTTCTCCAATTCATTCAAATGGAGTTTTTGTACATTGTAAATTTGCCATTGCAAATCTCGATATGCTTCTGCCATTAAATAGATCTGATGAAAGAAAATTTAAATGATTTTGTAATTCGAACTGGAATAATTTATTATTATTTTATACATTAAATTGGATATAATTTTGTCTTATTCCTTTATAATTTCTTGGCTCTCGGTTATTTTCAGAGGGATAGTGACCAAATTTATTTTCATTCACAGATAATGATGATTAAGAAAATTGACCTAAAATTAGGTGTACATTCAAGGGAAATTTTACAAAAATGGTGAATGCAACATTAATAAAGAAATTAATAATTTTTGGTACTACTAATGCAATTTAGAGAAGGGTCTACCCTTAACCCTATCTCTTGGGGGGATGGGGGCGGGGAGGGGGACCCTTCACTTTTTCCTGCTCTTCCTCTAAACTGCATTAGTACCATGTACCAAAAAGGAAACAAGGTTTTAAACTGATTGTTAGATCCGACAAGAAAATAGGAAATCACAATATTATATCCAAATACATTATTCAATTTTTTTAATTTTTTTAATATTTTTGTCCTTACTTTTTGCTTCGGTTCATTGGATTCTTTGGTAACATTTTCTGTCAGAATCTTAAATATTTCCTCAAGTGTTTTCATACAAAATCCAAATTGTATTTTGGCATAAACCAAATGCGAATGGGAAATGGCCAAATCATCCATTTTCAATTCCATTTTAATTTTCGGTACAGGCATCCTATTTTGCCATTCTTTTTCCAACATGGGCCTTAAACTAAAATGCCACAAATGATGGTTATTCTGAGTCTCTTTAAGTCGAATTGTTCGGAATCGAATCTGTCAATGGAAATTATAAGATCCTATTTTGATGAATTGCATAAATGGCAAATTATTTTTTGTTTTATCATTTATCATCATTATATTAGGCTAATAATAAAAATTGCCTTTTTTGATTAATATACTCTTATTAGTATAGAAGTTATTTCTTTATTTTACATATTCTATTCTATTTTTTCTATTTGCTTTATAAATTGTTTATTTTATTCCATCTCTCTAAAATGCCCATAGAGAACCAGCCAATATTGTGCTGTATTGTGCATACTAATTTATTTTGAGTTACATTAAAATAATTATGAATTTTTATTTAGCTTCAGGACTCGTTTTGAACTATTATTTGACAGAAAAAAATTTTTAAAAATTTTCGACTCAAAAAGCAACAACCCTTCATTTTTACAAATTTATATTTAGGTATTCGTTCTCGAATTCGATCTCGTTCGAGGAAATTTTTTCGTATTGGTATGCACTTTTTATTTTTACCTCTTTTGCATCAATCAATTCGATGCGCAATTCCAACAAAGTTTCCCGAAATTTTTTGCCATTTTCTACTGGATCTAAATTAAAATCATATCCATAATAAATCCATTCATTTGGCAATTGTTCAAATGTGAATTTGTCGAATTTAATATTGTTTTCCTCAATTTGAACCTTCCAAAGTGCTTCCTTTTTGTTGTTCCAATTCCAATCATGTAAAGGATACAATTCCAATTTCATTGGAGCTTCATTAAAATTAGAATAGAGGAAGTCATATTCCGGATTCATTTCACTCCTTTGAATTTCGACAATCAAAGTGTTTTCCATTGAGCAAATTTTCGGAAAATGATTGAATAAATTGATGAAAAGAAACCAAAACAGAAATTCCATTTTCGTCTAAATAATAAAATTATTAATTAAATAAGAAAAGAGAAAAAAGTGAAAAAATAAAGAATTATGCTTCAGGCCATCTCATTTTTAATAAAACTCCCTTCATTTTACTCTAATGATAATGATATATCAATGTCTTGTATAAAAGGGAAGGAAAAATATTAGAGCATTCAAAATTATTTATCTTTATTTTAAAAATATCTTATGAATTTTTATTTCTTATTAGGAAGAAAATTATCCATTTGAAATTATAATGGCTCTCTTGGAGTTGGAGAAAAGTATAATAAATAAAGACTACTCCTAGAATTTGAATATAGCCTATAAAATAAAGTCAAATTAATATTGTTAATCAAAAGAGATACTGCGGAATTGACTCTTGACTCAAAGGGATTACATTTTCGGAATGGCCAATAGGGTATTAATTTTGATAATATGTCGGAGTATAGCTTTCTTATTTAAATTTTAGAATTTATTATTAATTTTTTAATGCAATATCTATAAAAGGGAACCCAAATTCACCTTGAATTTTAATTCTCCTCTTGGGTCTTTGGCTTATATTTATTTCCTTTTCTCCCCTCGTACACAATTCACGTCATTTATCCCAGTTCATTTTCCCATTACTTCCATTTCCATCCCCTATTTGTTCCATCCACCATCTCAATTCACCATTTCCATTCCCACACCAACCCTTTAATTC
This sequence comes from Pratylenchus scribneri, assembly GCA_030063045.1. Lineage (NCBI taxonomy): Eukaryota > Metazoa > Nematoda > Chromadorea > Rhabditida > Pratylenchidae > Pratylenchus > Pratylenchus scribneri. The sequence continues at coordinate 3,500,507 of JAQSEB010000001.1, read as the reverse complement.
ATTTTGGCCAAACAATGGTACAGAGAGGGGGGGGGGAAGTTGTCGCTATCCAGACACCCAAAAATGAGGGAGGGGATATTGGGAGAGCGAAAACATTTTCTGAATTTGGTCAAAACAAACCCCCAAAACACAAACACCACAAATGGGATGGTTCACAAAGTGGAGGAGAATGGGCTTGATCAATTGATTTTTGGGAAAAATAAACGGAATTTAGTTGGGTCATTTTAATCGAATGGACGGTTAACGGATTTCCGTTTAAATAATCAAAAATTGAAAAGAAATAATAATTGAACAAAAGAAAATGAGCAAAATATTTGGCCAAAATTCTTGAATTGATGAATTCTTTCCATCCACTTGTTTTCCGTCGGCCCAATCTTCTTGGCCTTCAAAATGGCCACAATTTATTGGAAAATTCGCTGGCGGACTGGGAATGATGGAAGGGCCAGTCTTGGAGTCTACTTTGTAGGCAAAACTCATTCCGTCCATTGCATGGTAGAGCAAATGGCAATGCCCGAAAAACCAACCCGGATTTGTGGCGCGAAATCTATTATTTTATTATTTTTTAAGATTTTTTAATTATTTATCCAGTTACTTACCGGATAGTCACATATCCTTTGCTTGGGACCATAATTGTGTCGCGCAACACTGGATTCCGATGCATTCCTGGAATATTACCTCCATTGAATGTTCTATTTCGCCATTTGAATGAGAGACAATATTTCTTAAATAATTGTATTTTTATTCTTAATTTTATTCATACATAATTATTCTTAAATAGAGAAAACTATTCTTATTAACCATAAAAAGACAGATTTATTCTTAAAAAAAGGTGGAATTATTCTAACTAAAACAGGTGGAATTGTTCTAACTAAAACAGGCGGAATTATTCTTAGCAAAACAGGCGGAATTATTCTTAGCAAAACAGGCGGAATTATTCTTAGCAAAACAGGTGGAATTATTCTTAGCAAAACAGGTGGAATTATTCTAACTAAAACAGGCGGAATTATTCTTAGCAAAACAGGCGGAATTATTCTTAGCAAAACAGGCGGAATTATTCTTAGCAGAATTATTCTAACTAAAACAGGCGGACTTATTCTAACTAAAACAGGCGGAATTATTCTTAGCAAAACAGGCGGAATTATTCTTAGCAAAACAGGCGGAATTATTCTTAGCAAAACAGGTGGAATTATTCTAACTAAAACAGGCGGAATTATTCTTAGCAAAACAGGCGGAATTATTCTTAGCAAAACGCGGAATTATTCTAAGCAAAACAGGCGGAATTATTCTAAGCAAAACAGGCGGAATTATTCTAAGTAAAACAGGCGGAATTATTCTTAGTCAAACAGGCGGAATTATTCTAAGTAAAACAGGCGGAATTATTCTTAGTCAAACAGGCGGAATTATTCTTAGTCAAACAGGCGGAATTATTCTTAGTCAAACAGGCGGAATTATTCTTAGCAAAACAGGCGGAATTATTCTAAGTAAAACAGGCGGGATTATTCTAAGCAAAACAGGCGGAATCATTTTAGTATAACAGGCGGAATTATTCTAAGTAAAACAGGCGGAATTATTCTTAGCAAAACAGGCGGAATTATTCTAAGCAAAACAGGCGGAATTATTCTAAGTAAAACAGGCGGGATTATTCTAAGCAAGACAGGCGGAATTATTCTAAGTAAAACAGGCGGAATCATTTTAGTATAACAGGCGGAATTATTCTAAGTAAAACAGGCGGAATTATTCTAAGCAAAACAGGCGGAATCATTTTAGTATAACAGGCGGAATTATTCTAAGCAAAACAGGCGGAATTATTCTAAGTAAAACAGGCGGAATTATTCTAAGCAAAACAGGCGGAATTATTCTAAGTAAAACAGGCGGAATTATTCTTAGCAAAACAGGCGGAATTATTCTTAGCAAAACAGGCGGAATTATTCTTAGCAAAACAGGCGGAATTATTCTTAGCAAAACAGGCGGAATTATTCTTAGCAAAACAGGCGGAATTATTCTAAGCAAAACAGGCGGAATTATTCTAAGTAAAACAGGCGGGATTATTCTAAGCAAAACAGGCGGAATTATTCTAAGTAAAACAGGCGGGATTATTCTAAGCAAAACAGGCGGAATCATTTTAGTATAACAGGCGGAATTATTCTAAGTAAAACAGGCGGAATTATTCTAAGTAAAACAGGCGGGATTATTCTAAGCAAAACAGGCGGAATCATTTTAGTATAACAGGCGGAATTATTCTAAGTAAAACAGGCGGAATTATTCTAAGTAAAACAGGCGGAATTATTCTAAGTAAAACAGGCGGAATTATTCTAAGTAAAACAGGCGGAATTATTCTAAGCAAAACAGGCGGAATTATTCTTAGCAAAACAGGCGGAATTATTCTAAATTGTTCATGTAATTTAATTTATGTAAAAATAAATTCTCAAAAATCATCACCTCTTTTTCCGCGCATTCCAAATCATCATTCATCGTATAATTGACGCCCATGATACCGGTTTTTACCACGTAAAATTTTGTGCCATGTAAATGAAATGGATGCAACATATTTGCCCATGTGGCTAATGTCATCTTATGGGACCAAATTCTTTTTAATTTTTTAAGTATATTTCATTTTTATTTTTTAAAATAAATTAATATTTAAAATTGCAATTTTACTGAGTTTAAATTTTTTTTCTAAATAAAATTCAATTTATTTTCCCATAAATTATTTATTATTAAAATGAATGAATTTATTTTTATTAATTAAATTTTAACCTGGACAATATTGCCCAGACCAAATTCATAATGATGAAAACATTGGCAATGTTGTGACCAACGATCGCTAAAAAAATAATTAAACTAATTTATAACATTTTTCTCACCATTTTTTAGGATCACAAAATTCCACAATTTCTTGTAAATTTTCCCGATGGAAATGTGGAATTCCATTGGCCCTTTTGAAATACCATCCATCCAAACCGGCGTGCACATTCAGCATTATTTCCTTTAGGATTAAAAAAAAATAAAATAATTTTTAAATAGGGAATTTGTGTAAATTAATGAAATAATAAACTAATAAAATAAAATGGAAAACATTTTACGTGGAAGTTGTTTGGATCGAACATTTTTTGTTCCAATATTTCCTCATTCGAACTATCATTATGTTCATCATTTTCCAAATGTTGATTTGTTAGGCAAGTATAATTGTGCGGTATTGTGTAGAAATTGGCATGTGGACAATTCAGAATGCGACAAATATTTGATGCAGTGCATTTTTGATGATAGAAATCAACTGGAATAAATAAAACATTTTATATTTCAATTATTTTTTTACCATTATTGCTGTCCAAATTCGTGAGCTTTGTTCGGGCTCCAAAATCCTGGTAACGAAGTGTGGCCAGCCCATACATTTTTTCGATCCGATTTTCACTTATATTTCCCATAAATTGTTCAAATGATTCAATTATCAAATAATAGGGCATTTTCTTGGGTGCCTCAAGACCTTTAATAAGCAAATCGTAACGTTCCCCTGGGTGAATTGTCAATGAATCCACCTGGAAAATATTTTTATTAAAATTTAAAAATAATAAATAAATATTTTTTTAAATAATTTTTGACAAAAATTAAATTCGAACCATTTTTGGCTTAACATATGCCCCATCCGCCGCCACCACCCAAAAATCATGGTCTTCTATCCAAATATAAAATGCTATAAAAATAAGAAATATTGTTTAAAATATTTTTTCTTTATACATTCTTCGTTGCCTCCATTCACAAGACGGAGGAGAATATTTTCATCTGTGAATTAAAATAATTTTAAAAATAATATTTCCGACTTTTTCTGATGCCAAAATTGGCCAATGGAAGGGCTGAAGGCCGCGTCATAATATCCTCATGCCGATGCCATCCCTTTTGGTTCACCAAAACTGTCATTGTATGTAAATAGCCAAAAAATGGGCCAGTCCGAGGTGGGCCAGCCTTAAATAATAAATTTTTAATATTTTTCAAAATTTATTAAAATATTCTAACAAATAAATTGAAATGGAATAAATAATTAATATTAAATTATTTAAAATTAATAAATAAATTTAAAATATTTAATTTACATTTTCCTTCTGAATACATTCCCCCGAGTCCACATTTTTGCCCATCCATTTTGCCCTGCCTTCCCACATGTCCAAATAGGTGTCCTCCACGGATTCGGGATGCCAATTCTATAAATAATATTTATTTAAAATAGTGTTTTAAATTTTGCCTGTAAAATTGAATAATATTCCCTTCCAACGGCCAATTCCCCAGCTTCTTCCGTAATGATTTTTTTCCTCTCATCCGGCCTCATGACTACAAATCCGCCAAACAATCCCATCGCTCTGTCCCCCATCAAATGGCCTAAAATTGAGTAATTAATTTAATTTACAAATTTAATTTAAATATTATTTTTAAAATAAAATTCTAACCATGATACCAATGGGTGCCAGGTGTGTCCGCAATGAATTTATATGTAAAACTGGAATATAAAAACGACTAATTATAATTATATTGTTAATATTTATATTATTATAAATATTTTTACAAATTATTTTTTAATATTTTTATAGCTCAAAAAATATGTTTTAAAGTAAATATTATATAATTTGCAAAAATGCTTTGGTCACAAATATTAGCTGTTGATTTTATTTCTTTTTAAAATTGTCATTTTTTTCCAATAAAAATGCCGTTTACTCATTGCCAGGTCCAATTGGGCATTGTGCCAGTTGAGGGGTCCCATCCATGAACCATCAATTCCTTTGGTTCATCCCATGCACGTGCACCGTGATCGACTGACTTTGGAGCCGATTCCGAATGCGCATTACAATTTTGGCACCCAACGGAACGACAATTGGCTCACCGGGACTAAACAAAAATTTTTTAAATTTAAATAAAAAATTATTTAAAAATAAATTTAATAATATTTTTATAAATTAATTTTAACCTTTTCCCATTGATTGTAATTATTTTTCGATGCATTCCATCCCATTGCAATAATGTTTGCAATGTTTTATCCATTTCATCAATTTCCGAATTTGCATACAAAATTGTCACATTTTCATTGCATTTTGTCCGAAAATTTGGATCTCTTTGACTCCAAGTCAGCTAAAAAATTTTATTTATTTTAAAAGAATGAACGATTTTGGTCAAAATTCGGATATAGAAAAATCTCATGGTTAATTATAGAATAATTATAAGATTGAAAATTTTCTCTACTACAAAATCATATAAAAATCATCAAAATGATTAGGATTGAAGGAAATTATGTTCTTAAAAATGTGAGCCATAAATTGCCCCTAAAGAATGAGACGACAAGGGAGAAGAAAGGAGCTCTTTTCTCTCCTTTACATCAAATAAAGTGAGCCTTTTCATTAGAAAAGAGAGAATACGGTATTCATACAGTATTCCCTTTCATCAAATCGAAGGAAAGAAATTTTCCCTTCTCTTTAGAAAAAGAGAGCCCCTTCTTCAGCTATTAAATGGGGAAAAAAGAGAATATAATAAGTATTTCATTTGTTTTATGAAGAATGCGATTCAATGACCACTTTTCTCATTACGAATATTTTCCCTAGTTCAATCATTCATATTAATTATTAATTCCTCGTTAATCTCAATTGTTTTTAATGATTTTGATATGATTTGATAGAACAGAAAATTGTCAATCTTTTGATTTAAAAATATTCTATAATTTGTTAAGTGAATTATTATTGGGTTTAAATAAATAATTGTTTGTTCTCATAGTATTTCTCAAAAAATTCGTTTATTATACCCAAAAAAGTTATTCAAAAAATTTTAAAGTTACATTTTCTGGTGAATAATCGACCATCATTGAGGAATCATCCACTGGATTTGTGGTCATCGTCAGGGCTTGCCTAATCCACAAATCAAATTCATAAATGCCATCCTAAATAATTAAAAAATATTGTTTTAAATATTAATTAAAAATGCAATAAAATTTATTTTTAAAAGGCATTTCCTAAACTCTTTTCTGGTAAAATTGGCAAAAACCAGAGAAATAATTTCTATTAAAATTTAATAAATTTTTGATATTAAGTGTTGTATTTTGCATTTCTCTACAAACAATAAAAAAATTTTTAAGAATTTTCTTCACTAAATTAGAGCAGCTAGAAAAATATTTTGAGTTTTTTTCAAAATTTATAAATTCAACAAAATAATTAATATTTATTTATTTATTTTTTACTTTATTTGGTTTTGCCAATTCCAAAGGTTTTTCCCAAAATTGCCAACCATTTGTTCTGGACAATTTGGAATAAAAAATGATGAAAATGCAAAATTTTACAAAATCCATATAAATAAAGAATAAAAAATTGATTAATATAATTTGAAATTTCCAAGCTATAAAAATAGAATTAAATTATTCAGGCATCAAATGGAATAATTTGACCATTGGTAAAATGCAATTTAAATCGAATATTTTTTTGTTAATTTTCTTTTTAATTTGCAATTATTTATGAGGATAAAATGAAAATTTTTGGATTGAACATTCGAGCCAATTGTGGACTCATTAAAAGGTGTCAATTAACCAAAAATTCCAACGCAAAAAATTGTTTTGGAAATGAAGGAAGTAAAAAATTTTGATAAGAAATGGGAAAAGCGATAAAATGATACGCAAATAAAAAGGAATAAAAATTGTTTTGAATGAATATTTTTAGATATTAAATTGTGTATTGGAATTTAAAGATTAAGCAAATATAAATTGATGATTGATTCTTCAATGAAAATTCCCTTACATTGATTTTAAAAATTATTTTATTCTTTGAAATATGATTAAAAAACAGTTTAAATAATATAAATTTCTGAAGATCATTTTCTTTTTATTTTGACTTGTATTTCTCATCAATTTCTTCCATTCCATCAATTCTTTCATGGAATATTGCCGCACGGCATGTAGGCCATGAACAATGAACATTCCTCCAACAATAGAAAAAATTCGAATATTTGAAATTTTTATCTTAAATGATATAATAAGTTTAAAAAAAATACACTACTAATGGATCGCTTATATTGAACCGATTTATTTCATAGACGAAATTCCGATTGATATCTTCAAAATTTTGCACGATAATTTTGCGGCACTATCAATATATGAAATGAGGATTGTCGTTCTTTTAGAGTCATGATTTTACGATTTCGCCTCCAATACTAAACGCCGAAAGCTGAAAAATTATTAGCATTATGATGCTACCCTAGACCCTACCCTACTTCTACCCCATCATATACCAACTCTGTCCTATCCGGTGACCCCCCCCCCTTCCCCAAAATATTCTAGTACCGAAAAGCCTTTAGATTTATAAAATTATTTTATTCATTGATTAAAAATATGAATAAAAAAATAGTTTAAATAATAAAAATTTCTGAAGATCATTTTCTTTTTGTTTTGACTTGAATTTCTCATCAATTCTATTAATTCTTTCATGGAATATTGCCGCAAGGCATGCATGCCATGAATAATCCACCATTGCCGAACAATTGGGCATTTGCTTGAGGCAGCACACAAATTTGAAGCAGCAAAAGAATGGCAACCAAAATGGCAATGAACAATGTCAAGTTGAATTGTTGCTGCATTTTTGTGTGAATTTTTTGAGGATTATTGTCTATCAGAATTATAATTTATTCTGAAAATTTTCGAAATTTATTTTAAGAAAAAATTTGCGAAAGTTATAAAAATTGTCTTCGATATTAGATGGGTGGATTTTTTAATTTTTTTTTTTCATTTTTTTATTATTAAAAAGTATAATAAAAATGAGCCAATTTGCCAATTTGGCCGGTTCTTTTATAGAGGGAGATAACTGCGATGGCCTCGATATTGAACTCCGCGCGTAAACATGCGTGGACCCCATGTTGAGATGGGAATGTTGGGTACATTTTTGAGGGGGCGGGCAAGGACAATTCAACTAAACCGGATCGGCGGATCATTCCACTGCCCCCTTCTCTTCTCAATTCTATCGCAAATACTTCCGCCTATCATTAATCTTCTAACCCGAGACTGGGTCTCGCGCTTTGTTTTATTTTGTTCGCCAAAATGTCATTTAACTTTGTTCTTTGGCTTTGGGGTCATTTGAACTTAAAGATGAAGTCGATGTAAAGGACGAATTGTCAATGTTCTTAATTGTTTCTTATTCAATAATAATTTAATTGACAATCATTTTGTGAATTTGAAGGTTAAGAGTATCATCTAATAAAACCCAAAATTCTGGCATCCAGGTCAAAAAATCTGATAAAATTTGAGCAAAATTTTTCTAAATTCGGGCTAAAAATCTAGTAGTAAAAAACAAAATCAATGCTTTTATAAAATTTTTTGCTCATTTTTATCTTCTGATTTGACTTATTTGGGCAATTCAGGATATAAAGCTTTAAAATTATCTCATAGCGGAAAATTTTAATAAAAAAAATTAAGTAAAAATGGCCCGAAAATGTATCATTTTTAATAAAAATTTTAAAATCTGGCAAAAATCTGGCCTACATAAAATTTACAAAAAATCTGGTTATACGGGCACCCCTATATAAGCAAAAATTAAATAACAATAATTCAGCAAATTATAAGCAAAATAAATATAACAAAATTCGCCTTCACAAAATTATCTTTTATCAAATTATCCATTCAAATTTCTAATCAACAACAATTTTACTTTGGTGGCCTTCATTAATTTCCGATTCCATCCATCTTCCCCCCCCCCCTGGGTCATTTCTGTTTATCAATGGGGACGATTGAACCCAAAACCCGTGAGCAAATCTCCAAAAAATTTTTTGCCAATTTTCCTTTCACCAAAATCTCCAACAATTCGTTCGGTTAGAAAATTTTTTGATTGATGAATGTGCACCTTTAAATTATTTTAATTGTAATCAAGAAGAGCGTGGGTGTTTTTGTTTGGGTGCGAATTTGGGATGAAGGGGTAATGGGGCGCATGATCGACGATAAAATTATTGTAAAAAAATAATGGGGGAATTTTCCACTTGATATGGAGAAAGAAAAATAATCGTAAAAATTAATGAAAATTTAGGCCAATAATTTTGTTAAAAATAAAATTATAAAAAATAGAGGCCATCAATGTCAATTTTAATGCTTAGGCCATTAATCAGCTTTATCTTTCCAATTTCTTATTACTTTTTTATTGAATTTATTTAATAAATTTTCTTGCCTTCTAGCTCCATTCTAAAAGTACAATAATTTTTTGTATTTCTAATTTTTCATTCTCGAATATTTGTAAGGCAAATAGCCAAAGAATTTATCATTCACAAAATTTTGAATTCAATCATATGAATTTTCAATGTTTTTTGATTGATTTCGAATTGGATGATATGGAGGAAAATAGGATCAAAGTTTTAATTTTTTGGCCAATATAATTTATTGCCATTTGAAAAATGGTCATTTAATTTTTTATTTAAACCGGAAATTGCGATTGAGGGAAATGATTCATTCGGTGAAAATATTAAACAAAATATATTAATCGGAGTTTTAAAGTTAAAAGTTTGAAAAAAAATTTAGGACAAAAAATTATTAAAAATTTATTTTATTAAAAATTGAGAAAATTATTAGGAAAAATATATTAATAAAATTTTGTATTGGTAATTAGTAATAATTAATTAAGTAAGCCTAAATTTGAATTTTAAAATTATTATTTTAAATATTTTCAATGAGAAAAAATATATTTAAAGTTAATTACTGAATTTTTCTGCATTAATTTGGATGATGGATCGAAAAATTCATTTGCTTCCACATTTCATTTTCCATAAACCCAATTGGCGGGTGGTAGAAGTTGATTTGCCTTTTTGCATTCAATTTGCAAAATGCAAATGCAAAAATGACTTCCGTTCTCTAATAAATTCAGTTAATGAAACGAAGAGATTGGAATTTAGTACAATTTTCTTTAAATTTAAAGATTAAAATTTTTTATACAAATGAAAGAAAATAATATGATAAAAAGCGGAATTTTGGGTGACTATTTTTTGATAATTTGAATAATAAGTAAATCATTTTTTTGTTCCTATAATTTATTCCTTTCTTTTTCCCCTGCTTTTTGATGATATTTGTTGTTGTTCCTTTTCTTCAATTTTTTCCAAAGATTGGCTGGAAATTCGTTTCACTCGATTGGCCGAACCGCCTCCAGTGGAACCGGACAATTGTTGTTCATTGCTTATTGTGATTTGGGCCACCTTGAATTTGGCATCACCAATTCGCACCGAATAGACGCCTAAAATTCGAATAATTAAATTTATTTAAATAAATTATTAAATATATATCAATTTAAAAAATTATTTTTTATTAATTTGTGAAATTTTCAAAATTATTTTAAAATATAATTTTAAATAATTTTAAAAATAAACATTAATTAAATTATACCGGAATCGCATGGTTGTGCGCAATGGATGATCAAATAATGTTTAGTCCCATTCACAACATGCTCAAATTTTCCATCGCCTGAGGCAATCCTTGCGTCCAAATCGCGATGATTCCGTTGCCAATGCAATCGATAGCCAAAACTCACATTTTCAAGCTAAAAATGTATTAAATTTTTTATATTTATTGATGAATTTTTCACTTCGCAAGCAATTGTTGCGGTCGATCCAATTGGGACCAAATAATCTCCCAATTCCTCGTCGTCCGTTTCTGCCGAAGAAACTTGCACTTCGCGTTCATCAATTCGATCTAAATAAAAAAAAAATATTATTTAAATGGAAAAGATAAATAAAAATTTAAATTTAATTAATAATTAATTAAAAAGTTTGAATAAATATTTAATAAATTAATTATAAAGAAATTATTTTATTTTTTACCTTCCACAATGAGTTGAACATTTGTGAATTTGTCGCCAATTTGTGCATAATAATATCCTTGATCCGAAAATTGCACCTCATTCACGATCACCCTGTACCATCCAGTCGTTGTACTTTCCAGCCAAATTCTCGGCCTTCCATCCTTCGTTTTCTCCGCATTTTGGCCATCCAATTGTTGGCCATCTTTTGACCAAATTACATTCAAATTTGCCCGATTCATTGACACCGAAATGATGGCCGTTTCGCCTTGCATTACAAATCTGAAAAGGAAAATAAATTAAATTAAAAATAATTCCGTGTCCCACTGAGTTTGTGGGGCCGTCAAGAATTGTGGTGGCGCACTTGGCCCGGCTAAAAGCACTGTTTGGCCGGATGGAGTGGATGAGGACATTTCCTCGGCCATCATCCCCTCATCCAAATCCTCAATAATTAAATAGGCCACGGGGAATAATTCTCCATTGATTTTGACTGAATATAATTGTCCATCCTCTGGCCGAACATCGTAGATGACCAAAATTTCCACACAATCTTGGGTGTGCCTTTCGAATTTGCCGCCCATTGCCAGGATTTGTTCATTTTGACCACGAAACCACTGAATACAAATTTTGGATTATATTATTTATTTTATTAATCAAATGCATTCATTAATTATTAAAATTAAATAAATAATATTTTCTTCTTCTCGGTTTATCTTTTCGTTTACTTCCATTTAATCAGAAAGTTTTTAATTTTATGAATAAAAATTGTCCTGAATAATTAAAAAAATTTTCTGTATAAAATGGATGGATAAACATGGAATTTTTTAATAATACTGTTGAGTTGGGTTCCCGACAGGGATCTCAGAATGTACCCCTACGGGGGGCATTTGCCCCCTTTTTGAGATTTTGCCCCCTTTTGTGCCCCCCGAGCCGAGTTGCCCCCCAAATGCCCCCTTTTCATTTTTTGTTAAAATTTTCCCCAAATGGGTCTTTTTCTTTAAAATTTTTCGCTGCGCGGCCATTTTTTGGTCAAATTTTTCGCTACGCGGCCATTTTTTGATCTAATTTTTCGCTGCGCGGCCATTTTTTGGTCAAATTTTTCGCTGCGCGGCCATTTTTTGATCTAATTTTTCGCTGCGCGGCCATTATTGGCAAAAATTTTCGCATTTTTGGCACTTTTTAAAACTGCCCCCCAAAATGCCCCCTTTTTAATGAAAATGCCCCCCAGATGCCCCCTTTTTTTCACCAAATGCCCCCCAAACCGAAAAACCATCTGAGATCCCTGGTTCCCGAAGAATACCGACATGGATCCCTTATCCTCTGGCCTCTAATTAAATTATTTTTTTGGATAAAAAGTGAACACTTTTTGGAAAAAATTTATATTATTTTTGACAATTTTAATATTTTTCATTATTATTGATGAGTAATTTTTCCACCTCAATTTTGGTTCCCTCCTCCACGCAATCATTGTTTAATTCGCATGTGATTGAAGCTGTTGATCCAGATTTGATCACATATGCTGGAATATCCTCCAATTCCTCCTCTTGACCACCTAAAATAAATTATTTGCCAAAAAATAAAATCCACAATTACCAATCAAAAATGTTGTTGCCCCACTTCGTTCGGAATGGGCCAGCGATTTTTGTGAGGATCGCCTTGAAGCTGATCTCAACGATAATCTGCCGCTCAATTCATCGCCAAGACCGCCAACACCTTCACTGACACTAATTTGCTTTAAGACACTTTCTCGGCCAACAGTCAGAGTGGAGTCGACGGAACTGCCCATTCCAAAACTGCGGGCACTCCTTTGGTCCTCAAATGCTGAAAATGCAAAATAAAATATCATTTAATTATTTAAGAATATAAAAAAATTAATAAATTTTGTACCGGATGTTGTTGTGGCAGCTGGACTGACCACCGGTGTCTCCTTCACATCCAATCCAATTTGACCCCAAGGAATTTCCTCCAAGAAAACGTGCACTGAATCATAATCACTTTTTGCATTGATGGACACGGCCATCCGTGTGTGAGCATCAACAAAGCCAGGGGAATTACGTGAAGCTAAAAAATATAATTAATTTAATGTACTTTAATTAAATTGTTGATATAAAATTATTGGCATCGATTTTTTATAATTTAAAAGATTATTTTCTCAATGGCTCATAATTCTCTGATCAATTTTTGATCATAAGAAAACCAAAAAAAATAAAAAAAAAATTAAAATTTTTATTTTTTTACAATTTATTTCAAAATATAAAAAATATTATTTTTTATTAGTTAAATATGTGAAAAAATAAAAATAATTTAATTTTCAGAATCGTCACCAACAATTTTATATCAATTATTTATTTATTATTTAAAATGTAAATATTCAAATTAAAAAATGGCATAAATAAATGAATTAGCCGACTATTTTCTTCACTGCTTTCCCGGCTCAATTCCTCCATTATTGTGGATTTGCGCACCGGCGAGCCGGAACGGATCAGCACTTTTTTGTCATAGAATTCCTCCGAAACCATTACAACCGAATCACGCCCACATTCGGTCATTCTCTCCACGTCAACCTAAAATAATTTATTTTTAATTTTTAAAATTAGTTAAAAAATTTTATTTATTGTAAAATAATTTTAAGTCATTGCCTCAAATGTATTGCCACAAAATTCGGCCCGGACCCTTGCCCTCTGTTCAGGATAAATGATTGCGTTGAGAATGGCATGTTTCCGCCTTCGGCGCAAGAAGAATGTTTCCGTACAATTTTCCTCCCTTCCATTCTCCTAAAATAATAATAAAATTAATATTTAAATTAATTCCCGTTGGCCACAACCTCCTCATCCGTAAGAATGGCCGTTTCGGTTGGCAAATCATGGGATGGTCGAATATTGGCACCGGGTGGCGCGGAACATATGGATGATTTTTTACGGAATAAAATTGGCACACTCAATGAGGAGGTGTCCATTGCACTGCTGGCCGCACTCACACTCACGCTGTCCTCCTCATCTTCCAATGAACTGCTAAAAATTTTAATTTTTAAAAATTAAAAAATTTTATTTCAATTTTAAGAATTTTATTTTTTAATTTTTTTATTTTTCTGTCAGATTTTTTGTAAAATTTATTGAAAATTTAATAAAATATTATATTATTTTCGACAATTTATATTTAATTTTAAATATAATTTTATTTCCTTTTTGAAAGAATTAAACTTGCCCTCTTTTATTGTTTTTGCGACGGAATGAACCGCCCAAACTCAATCGACGCAATAAATTAAGTTTACCCATAAATAAATGTGGTTTAGGTATTTTTTCTAAAATATTTTAATTTTTAAAGATTTTATTATTTGTTGAGAAAAATAATTTTTTGACTATTTTTTAATTACATAAAAAACATTAAAATTATTTCATTTAAATATTGGGTCCGAAGGGGGAAAATGATTGGAATGTTTGAATTTATTGGCCAGACAATAGACAAACACGCATTTAAAGGCCATATAGTCTGGCATTGGAGCCAATAAATTTTTGAGGGTTAAACCAATTTGATGGCCTCCATTTTATATACTTACGTCCTTCATAAATGGGGAAATTGTGTTCGCGGATTGATCAAATGGCTTTTACGCCATTCCACCATTTTTAGGACCAGCTGTTCCTTTTGGATTATATTTCCCCCTTTTTAGTGTGCCATTTGGTCCCAATGCCCTCCCATTTTTTTGGTTTGATGAACCCAACAAAACTTTGGAGCCAATTCCTCCTTTTCAAATGATTCATTGGCAAACCATTTGGCCCCTTATTTTTTGGCCAATGATTAATTTTCCCTAGAGGATGTGAATTTGTGCTTTGGGCCGAGATTGAAATTAATAGGGTTGGATGTGGAAAGCACCGAGCATATGTTTTGGAATGAAGCCACACGGAATGTTCACGGGATTTCAATCAAATGGGAAGAAGTCAAAAATGGATGAATGAAATGAAATCTGATGTTCTTTGGAAATGGAAATATGGCAAAAACAAGCAAAAATAGAACGGATTTTGTTGCAGAAATTGAGCTGATTTATTCCCCAGAGGTTATTTGTGCAAAACAAGTTAATTTTGATTTTTGATGCCTGATCAGTGATCAGGAACTTAAATTTGGAATGCAAAAAAGCAAATTTAAATGTTTCTATTGAGAAATATAAAAGGGGCTAATTTTTAATTTTCTTGGTATTGGAAAAAAAAGATTAAAATATAAAAATATAATTAAAGTTAAAAAAAATTATTTAATGGATAAAATTGCTTCAGTGAGATTATTACTATTTGGATTTGGGCCGAATTAATTTATTTTAAAAATAATTAAAAATTTAACGAATTTGATAGTGGATAAGAAAAAATCGAAATAATTAATTTTTTGTGTATTTAGATAGAAAATAATGTGAAATAATGAAATAAATTAGAATAATGTAATTATAAATTATCATATCCAAAAAGGGATTGGAATTTTAAATATTTATAGAAAAACTGAGGAAAATAAGCTTTTAGTTTTTAAATTCCCAGTAAAAAAATTCGATCCGATTTTTGAACTTTTTGCATTTCCGTTTGCAATTGAAAAATTCCATTGATATTTGATATTTCACTTTTAGTAAGATTTTGTTTTTTTTTGGAAATGATGAAAATTTTGATTTCATTTGGGGAATATGGCGGGGGTGGGGAGAATGTGGATGTGGATTTAATCTTTCTGTTTTTTTATTAAATTTGTTTATTTATCATCTTTTGCATAAGAAATTCCTTGCTTTCGACTTTATTTCTTTTATTTTTATTTTTCATTTTTTAATTCAAAAATAATTCTCACAAAATTTGATGCTGTTGATGGAGTTGGAGAAATTTCTGTTGTTGGGATGACTTCCTTGAAGGAGGCTGCAAATAATTTTGTCCCATTCCGCCTCCACCGTTGCCCCAAATGGAATTTTGCTGAAGTCGATTTCGTTGTTCCTGAACCTGCATTTGACGATCCCTTTCCAAATACGAAATTGGGCATGGCCCAAGGCGGAATGGAATCTTAAAATATGAAGATTAATAATCCAAAAATTTCCTCTCACCGGTCCATCTGTCTCGCCAATTGAACTTTGTTGTTGCATTTGGCGCACAATTCTAGGCGGAGGCGGCGGTGTTTGACTTCGACTCCTTTGTTTTATTAATGTTCCCTTTCGATTGGTCTTTTCCCCCATTGATGCGCTCATTTCCGTCAAATTCGATGGCTTTTTTTGCTGTTGGCCCAACAATGGCTCCTTTTCCTCCACAATACTATAAAGTGAGCCACGGCGTTCATCGACAGATGTGCTCAGGGATTTACGTTTTGGTGGAACCTAAAATTTATTTGGAAGAATTAAAATTTGTTTTTTTTTTGAATTTTCCAAAATATTAGTATTAAAAACTGACCTGTGGTGTAACTTTTTTATTCGTGCCGTCCTTTTGATTTGATTGCGCATTTTGTTGTTGGTAAAATTCGTGGGAATGTGGGGCCAAATGTTCCTTTTGGACTGGATCCCTGGGTCTCCTTTCATTGCTATATTTTTCAATGTCAATCGGTGAATGTGATCGACGAATGCTTCCACCTCCACCCAACAACATTTCGGCACGACCCATTTGTTGGACGCGTTGTTTCCTGGATGCATCTTTTTGTTGTCCACCATCATTTTGACGATTTTTAATGGCTGCCTCCAAAGTGGATGGGCCAAATTGATGTTGGGGGGTTTTCAACATTTCCATATTTGTGCTCATATTATCCAATGTTTCCATAATTTTATCAATTGAATTAGCAACTTTCTTCAATAATAGACAAATTAAATCAAAGTAGTAAACCAATTTGGTTAACCTTCAAAATAAGCAAAACTGTATCCAGTCGATCTTTGACATCCTCTTTTCGGCAAAGTTCATGGATTGTTTCAATTTCGTGATTAATTCGGACCAACAATTCATGCACAGTTTTTCGCTCTTCATATGGCGTTAAACGTCCACTGTGAATTCGTTCAAATTTTTATTCTATTTTTATTTTTTAATTTTCGTCTAATTCTTCTTCTCAATAAACAATTATTAATTATAATCAATTTTTTATTAATATTTGTCTATATTAATTTAGATTAATTCCGCCTGTTTTACTTAGAATAATTCCGCCTGTTTTACTTAGAATAATTCCGCCTGTTTTACTTAGAATAATTCCGCCTGGCGAACTTAGAATAATTCCGCCTGGCGAACTTAGAATAATTCCGCCTGGCGAACATAGAATAATTCCGCCTGGCGAACTTAGAATAATTCCGCCTGGCGAACTTAGAATAATTCCGCCTGGCGAACTTAGAATAATTCCGCCTGTTTTACTTAGAATAATTCCGCCTGGCGAACTTAGAATAATTCCGCCTGTTTTACTTAGAATAATTCCGCCTGGCGAACTTAGAATAATTCCGCCTGGCGAACTTAGAATAATTCCGCCTGGCGAACTTAGAATAATTCCGCCTGTTTTACTTAGAATAATTCCGCCTGGCGAACTTAGAATAATTCCGCCTGTTTGACTAAGAATAATTCCGCCTGGCGAACTTAGAATAATTCCGCCTGGCGAATTTAGAATAATTCCGCCTGTTTTAGTTAGAATAATTCCGCCTGTTTTGCTTAGAATAATTCCGCCTATTTTACTTAGAATAATTCCGCCTGACGAACTTAGAATAATTCCGCCTGTTTTACTTATTAGAATAATTACGCCTGTTTTACCTAGAATAATTCCGCCTGTTTTATTTTAGTTTTTTATATTTATTCACATTCACCTTCCATTATTTGCTGACACTTTTCGATGCTCCCTCTGGCAAACTGCATCAAGTGCGCCCAATTTATGTCGAAGCATCCCAATCAACGGTGTCATTCTCGCAATTTCCACATTCCGTTGTCCCAATGCCTCTTGCTTCCTTTTCTGCGATTCTGTCCTTCGAATGGGTGGTGTGGCATTAATTTGCCGTAATTGTTCGGCAATTTCCAATTGTTGTTCGTCCATTAGCCGCCGTTCTAAGAGGATCAATTTCTCACGGAGTAACCCTATTGGAGCACGCAAAGCCTTGAAAAATGATTGTGGAATTTAGATTTTTAAAAATTAAAAAGTTAAAAATTGATAATTTTTGAATTTTATTGCTTCAAAAGTAAATGTAAAAAAAAAGGCTAGGATGGACAACTAGAGTATTTTAATTTAATCTAAATTTGTGATCTTATAAATGTCGATTCAGTCAATAAAATAAAATGATCAAATTCAAGCATATTCGCAAGTATATCGAATTTCAAAAAAGTATATACATATGTTTCTTTTGATTATTTCTTTTATACATTAGCTGGAAAATAATAATTAATAAGTATGTCAAATAAAAGTATTTATTGAAAGATTTTAAAATGTTCAACTAATTATGATCACATTTTTGGTTTTTCATAATTGCTTATTTAGGTATATAATTCCCATCAAAATATTATCATTTACTAAAAAAATTGTCAGTCACTCACATTTCCATAATAATCATCCAAAGGCATTTCCATGGAAACAGCCGAAACATTTGATCGCCGCCTTTGATTGTCCGCTGCACTCTTTGAGGCCATTTCACCACCTATTTCGTTGCTATTTATTTTTGGCTCAAAATCTGGGTCCAAATTCAGAATCATTTGAGCCAGCCGAACTCGAAGCAATTCTTCTTTGGCCTCAGCTTGTGCTTTTGAAACTGGCTCCTGTGGCCGTTGAATTCGCTCGGAAATCATCAAAATTGCTTGCTCAATGCGTTTCACATCCGCATTTCGACTTTTTCTTGTGTATTCCTTTAAGTGGAAATTTAAAAATTTTATTTTTTATTTGCATTAATTCGCACCTTTGCATTGTCCAAATCCTTTTGCACTTCATCCAATGTTCGCCGTAAATTTTCATATTGTTCATGGCCAATGAGGCGGGGCATTTCCTCCTGCGGGTCCAAACTGCGCGTTTTGCGCAACTAAATATTTATTTTTTTATTAATAAATATTATTAAATACTGTGAAATTTAAAATATTTATTTACATTAAATTAAATTAAAACATATTCTACCTAAAGAAATTAAATTTTATTTGATGGATTCACTCTTCGAATTTCGTAGAATTGGATATTTTAAAATATTATTAGAATTTGCCTTTGAAAAATTAACCAAATTTAATTTTGTCTAAAAATGCTAGATTATTGAATATTTTTTAATGTTCCATTTCCACATCCTTCCAAATATTTTCTCACTCACCTTCATCTTTCGCTCTATTGGAATTGCCATTGTCCAAAATTGTGCCTTCCCAAATTCTCGATTGTAATTCGGTGTCACTGAACATGCGCATTTGGCCTCAATTCCTTGGGGCCGATTTTGTTGCTGCTGGATTCGCCATTCCTGGGTAATTTCGGTGACACGGGCCAAATGACAATGGCTGGTGCTTTCCACCAAATAAGGAGACCAAATTGCTGAAAAATTTTGATAAATTTCATTGTTTTTTTTATGAAATTTAAGTAATCAAAATTAATACAAAATATTTCTATGAAAGAAATAATTTTTCTTAATTTATTCATTGAATATAAAATATTTTTATTTATTTACATTACCCGATAATGCCTCTACAGTGCTCGATGTCATTGAAGGCCTTCTTGGCTTCGCTGTTCCATTGGCCATTGTTGCAGTTGGATTTGTGCCCAATGTTGCCTCACTTTGTGAAGTGCGCATTCTTGGTTGTTGTTGATCACCTTCCAATTTATATTTGTATTCCGTTGTTTTTTCTGTCCATTTCAAATGCTCTTCTCTTTTTGTCTCCTTTTCGTGCCGACGCCGAATTGTTTGCAAATTGCCAATAGGCGAAATCATTTCTCCTAAATTTAATATTAAGGACATTTTAAAATTTTTTCTGGAAAATTAAAAAGATTATTATCAAATTATTATTCTGATTATTTTTTAATAGGGGAGAAAATTAAATTAATGATTTAGAATAAAAGAATCAAGTTCATTTAAAATTAAATAGATATTTGCTTTCAAAATATACCATATATTCTCTTTTAATATCCTATGGGGAATCTATTTCCAACAACACAAAAAATTGGGAAAATTTGGGGTCTAAATCCTTAATTTGTGGATATTTTAGAATACATATCGGATTTAATAAAGCTTTAGGTCTTAAAGTTCACCCTGTCAGTAGATAAGAGCCCTCATCAAAATCGGGGGCTAGGAATTAATAGAGATAGGGGTATCAAAAGAAAAATTACGGTATTATAAAATGAAGTTAACCCCCGTTGATGAACCTTTTTCTTTTAAATTTTGCCCAATCTCTGCCAAAATTGGGCTAATATCGCAAACACTTTCAATGAAACGTTCAACGGGTGGCGAAATCACTTCTGAACGAGTTTGACCCTGTTGCCTTTCCAATTGTTTCTCTCCATTTTCGATGCCTTTTCCCTCAGTTTCCTTTGGCACATTCTCCCATTCCGTTTGAGTCCATTTTGTAGGTGATTGTTGCCTTCCAATAGGTGCAAATTTGCTTTGTGGACTTTCAGGCGCCAATGGAATGCCAACACTGGAAGTCATCGAAGTTTGTAAGGAATCCGTTGTTTTGGCACAATTATTCGTAACACTCATATTTGTGGCATGCAAAAAATGCACTGGGCCGGAAATTTCCACTTTGACTGGTTGGCCATGATAATGGACTTTGTCGGGCAATCCGACTACTTCCCGTGGCATTGTTCCCGAATCACCGGGTAAACTTTTTGTCAATGAAGTGTTCAATGAGGGTTGAATGCCGCCATGTTGATTGGTGATGGCACGAACCTATGAAGGAAAATTTAATATAATATAATTATAATTAAAGAGTTGATTTTTAGATAACAAAAATCATAAAATAAGTAATTATAATAATTTAATTTTTTTCCTTGAAATTTCCCAAAATAGGTTTCGGAAAAGTCAAAACTCAAAATAGATAATTTTAGAGATTTTTATTCACTAAAAAATGCCAAAATTAATCAAATTACATCAAAACATGAAAACTCGAAAAATTTATATATATATATGATTTTCTCATCAATCGATGCACAAAAGACA
The DNA here is from genome assembly GCA_030063045.1 of Pratylenchus scribneri. Taxonomy (NCBI): domain Eukaryota; kingdom Metazoa; phylum Nematoda; class Chromadorea; order Rhabditida; family Pratylenchidae; genus Pratylenchus; species Pratylenchus scribneri. Next base: position 3,479,648 of record JAQSEB010000001.1, on the reverse strand, counting down.
GGTTAAACTTAAAATCTATTCACTAGAAAATTTATTCATGGTAATTGCATTTATATTTATAATAAGGCAAAATAAATTGGCTAAAATTTTTACTTCCCATAAATATAGACAATATCCTATTTCCTTTAATAAGATGGAATTAAATGGCTCAACTTCTTCATTTGCTTGTCGCTCAGAAAATGTCGATATTTCAATTGGATTGATTTGTTGCTGTTCAAAAGATTGTTTTGAACTGGATTGAGCCTCCATTTTTGGCTGCTGGAACCATGGCTTTGGATATGGCGGTGCCATGAATTGTGCTCGTGCTGAGGAAGTTGCCGTAAATTTGATGGCATTTTGATCAGCAAATAAAGATGGATTTTGTCCAAATTTATACAAATGGAATGTATGTTCAATGTTCTCTTCAGGCAATTGGTCCCCTTTTTGATCAGTTGGTTTAAACAATTGTTGGGCAGAAAAATATTGACTTTGTTGTTGTTCCGAGCATTGAATTGGGAAAGGCGATGTTTGTTTCTTAAAAGGGGAACATATTTTTATTTTTAAATTTTGGAAATAAAATCCCAAATGAATATTTGATTATGTTGTTAGAAATTTATATTCTTTTGTCGACAACTTATAAAGATTTAAGGAGTGACTTTCAAGAGCAAACCATTTTATCGTATTTATAGTGCTCATTGAGACGCATCGATTCGTATATAATTTGTCTGATTTTGTCCAAAAATTTAATGAGTTAAACGAACCACTTAAATTGTTTTAAGTTTTTGTTTTAAATCTCATTTTGTTTCAGGCCAAATCAGATAAACTATATATGAAACGAGGCGTCTCAGTCGGCTCTACAAATATACTAGGTGATTTGTCGGATGAAAATCGCCCTCTAAACTGTTATATAATTGTCGAAAAATGAAAAATAATTGGCAATTTCCTATTTTAAGTTAAATATTCCTATTCCTTTACTTGATATGGCAAATATTCATAAGCAGATTGCCATTCATCACTGCTAATCATGGATGTTGTCAATTTATTTGTTGTTTTTGTTTGTTCCATTTTTATTGGTATATTTTTCGTATTTTCATAATTCTCTTCACGCGATTCCTCCTTTTGATGATGAATTTTCCACTAAATATATTATTCAAATTAATTTAAAATTAATATCAAATAAAATGTCCCCACTTCATCCCATTGCGTATCCATTGCGGATTTTGGTGCCATTTTTGTAGAATTAGGCACTGGGCATACGGCAAATGGTCCAAAAACTGGGAATGGACTGAATCCACATGACCCAGCACGTTCATCCCTTTTTTGACCCATTGAAGGGTCCGATGATTGATGAGAAATGCTTTTGACCATTTGGGGTGGATATCGGTCCAAAACAAGCTAAAAGGGGGGATTTTATTTTAATTAAATTTAAAATAATCCACTTCGAATGTTTGCTGATGCATTTGTTGCCGGAATTGTTGAGGGGAATATATTTGTGGCTTTTGGCGACCCAATGGAGGCAATGAGCCATGCAATCTAATATTGGAAAAATAATTTAATAAATTTCATTTAAGTAAAATATTTTTTAATGATCAATGATCATTAATCATCGGATACCGTAAATTCTCTGTTGCCCTCGGGGCTTATAAATTTCAGAGAGAAAAAATACAAGAAAAATAAAATTTATCCGATAATCCAACAAATCATAACAGGTTTTTAGAAAATGTTTTAAATTTTACAAAATATTTCTATGATTTATTTAAAGTATTTATAAATTATCCGATATTTTTGCAATTCATAACATTTTTAGATAATGTTTTTGTTTTTTAAAAACATTTGAAATTCTAAATATTTTCTAAAACATTATTTTATATATACAAATCAGCATTTGTTTCTACCATTTAAAACATGTTTATAAAAAGATTAAAAGTAGAAAAAATATTTTGTGAGGACTTATATTAGGGAAAGGCTTCTACTATAGAATTTAAATTTGGCATATTTTTATTCTTTTTTTTGTAATATCGGAAAGAAAAAGATTAAAAAATCAGCTGTCTTTTAAAGGTAAATTCATTTTTGTATAGATTTTAATCCATTAAAAATATTTCAAATTTTTTCACCTTGCCCTCTGTTGTTCATCATTTTCGGAATTTGATTGTTGTTGGCCATTTGGCCCATTATGATGTCCAAATTTTCGGATTGTCTCCTCCCTCAATTGATATAATTTATGCTGTTGTCTACGAAGGAAATTTTCGCCTTTATCTTCTTCACTGATTTCTTGCTGAAAAAAAATTTAAAAATTGTTTTTCATTTTTGATTGACTTTTTGTTCTTCGCGAAAAATTGGAATTGGAGGTGGCAAATTTGTTGGCCTATTTCCCTGTTCAAATTTGTTGTTGATTTCCCTCTGAATTTGGGGAAATTCCTTGGAAAATGTGCCGGTAGCCAATGGAGGCGGTGGCGAAAATGTGTCCTAAAAATATTTTTTGATTTTAAATTAATTTTTTTAATTTTTAATTATTATTTATTAATTATTTAATTTTTATTTTTGTTTATTTTATTTCTTTTTTTTTTACTTGCAATGATTGTGTGTAATGCAATTTTTTGACATTTTGATCCGGTGCATTGGCCGTCGTGAAATAATGCTCCTCGCTATATTCATCACGACTTGTTGAATGTCTAAAAATTATATTTAACAATTATTCGTTTTATTTTTTTGAAAATTATTTTTAAAAAAATTTTTTAAATAAATTAATTAAAAAATTATTCAAAAAATAAATATAAAATATTTAATAAAAATAATTAATATATAAATTAAAATTAAATTAAATTAAATTAAATCCCCTTTATATAATCAACCTGCTATATTCAATTTGTTCCCCGGGCAATTTTATATTATTTTCTCCATTTTGGCTACCGTAATCTACAGGTCTTGTTGTCTTTTCGTATTGTTCTTTGATTTCATGACGACGAAATTTTTGAAAAATTACATTTTCCGCAAGTCGACGCATTTTTAATATTTTCAAACTTTATAAAAAATTATAAATTTAATAATAAATATTTATGCATTAATTAATTTTTATGATGAAAATAATTTAAGAAAATAAGCAATGGGTGGCAAGTTTCTTTGGTCATTTTTTAAAAGAAAAATTAATTCCACATAATAGGTTGTAAGGTGAAAATTGGCCCAGGCGGACTTTTCCATTGTGGCTATCAAAAAAATGAGAAGGCAACGGCGAAAAGGGGTGAAGATTTAAGGAATAAAAGAGGAAAAACAACAATTGGCCTTTAAGCCGTAACAAATCCATCGCCCTCGATTTGATCCGGCCAAATCCAGCCAAAAATCTCTTCCTTTTCCTTCAAATAGACCCCCAAATGCCTTTTGCCTTCCCTTTCGTTGTGTTTTGGCCAGCCGCCTGACAGCAAGCAAACGGCCATCGGCTGGCATCAAGATGGGCCTTTTTGGCCGCTAATTGAGTAGTTTTCGTGTCCATCGCCTTTCTCATCAGCTAATATTTTAGCCTTTTTCTTTTTCTTTCACATATAAAATTCTTGTGGCTGGTTTCTTGCCTTTTGCTGCCAAATTGATTACGAGTCCAAAAAGCGGTTTTGAACCCCAATTGATATAACTAGTGGACAAAAAGGTTAATAAATTTTTTAGAATTTATTTTTATTTACAATTTTAAATTTAAAATAAAATGGCATTAAATTAAAATTATTTTAGCAATCAATTAATTTAATTGAATCTAATTTAATTTAATAAATTTGTTGCAAAATTTGATGATATTTTCTACGTCATTTGCCATTAAATTCATTTAATTTAATATATTTTTGGATTATGAATAATTAGTAAAAAATTAATGCCATTAGGAAAATCGCAAGATGGTTCAGTTAGATCACATCTCGGCTGGATGGCACCCTTTTTGGGTGGAAAAATACAATCGGCAAGGAATTCATTTTTATCACAACCGGATTGAATGGACCAACCAAAAATGTGGGAAGAAAATATGAGGAAAATTAATAATTGGAAAAATGGCATTTTTGGGAATATTAATGGAAATAATTGAAATAAAAAATTGAAAATGGAATGAAACGTGGCAAAATTGTAGGGATTACCTTCGGAATATTAATTTTCAATTTATTTTTTTTTCAAAATGAAATGGATCATTTTGTTCAGAAATTTCGAGAAAAAGATTTAATATTTTATTTTTGGTTTCAAAAAACACTTTAATCTTGAAATATTTTTCTCGAATCATATTAATGAAAGTCATTTTGAGATTTCAAAAATATGTTCATTCGATTGGAATTACCTTTGGGCAAAAATCATTTTTAAAATATGAAAATTAAAAGAAAAAAAATTGACTCAAAAAAAAACACAATATTCTTGAATTAAAATAACGGTTAAGGGAAATAATTTTTTGTCCGTTATAAAATCATTTCGATAACAAACCACTATTAAAGGTTAAACGCTAAATCTTACAAAATTGTAATCTTCCAAATTAAAAATTTAATTTTAAGTACAAATCTCTTTCTAAAATATTGTCAAGGATGGACTTAATTTTTAACTGTATTAAAATTTATTTTATGATGCTAATAAAACATTTTAATTGTAAATATCATTGAAGATATCTCTTGATAAATTTTATTATTAATTCAATTCCATCCTTCTTTTCTTTAATTATTTGTTCCCTTTGATCATGTCGACCAATGCTCGTTTCAATTGTGTTGATTTTCCACTATTTTGGATGGCTTGATCAAGGGGAACCTGTGGAAAAATATTATTAATATATTATTATTATAAAATTATTTATATTTCTTGCCTTGAATCGTTTCAAATATTCATCGGCAATGTCGTCCAAATCCAATTCAGAATGGGAAACAATCAAATGAATCAGCAACTCATCTTTGGCACCCTTCTAATTTAAATTAATTTATTTATTTTGACATTTATTTAAATTTAATTTTGCGTTTGATTAAAAATAAAATTATTTCTTTATTTTAATTTAAATAATGCTTTTCCCACTTGAATGCATTTGTGCAATAATTCGGCAACTTGGCCTACGGGCCCATTTCGTACATAGCTGCAAATTTGCAACAATGCATTCAATTCATCTCCGCTGAATTCTGCTTTAATTGCCTTCTCCATTGTGTGCTTTGTCAATTTTTCATACTAATAAAATAATTATTAAAAATTTATAAAACGAATAATTATTTGAATTAATTTTAATTCTATTAATTCCAAAAAAAATATAAATTAAATGTTTTTAATTGAAATTTATAAAACATTTATTTACCTCATCGAATATCATCAACAATTGTGACAAATTTTGATTGGCCAAAATTTTGATGAAAACAGCCTCGTCCGTGCCCCATTTCTTTTCTCCAGCTTTGTACAGTGCTTCAGCATCCTATTTTTTGGAAATATATTAAATTGGAATTTTATTACAAAAATTTATTTTTATATTTTCTTTTTGCTACTTTCTAGCAGTAGAAATAAAGATTAAAATTTACTAAATTAAAAATATAATATAAATGAAAAATGCTACCCTACTTTTTTGGCCTGGAACGGATCAGTGCGGAATGTCTCATCCCGATTTGCCTCCAACAAATCCAGCAACAATGCTTTGAACACTCCACTTGTATCGCCCACAATATCCTTGGCCAATTCGTGGCCATATAATTCGGAATAGGCTCTTTTGATTTGACGCAATTGGGCATTGCTGCGATTTACCAAAACCTTTAAAGAAAAATAAATTTAAATATAATTAAATAAATGCTTACTTCAATCAAGGCATCTTCGTTAGTCCCAAGACCCTAAAATGAAAATTTACAAAATTAAAATTTTATTAAATTTAAAAAATTATTAAATTTTTGGTTTAAAAATTTTTAAAATATTAATATTTCAATTACCTTCATAGCCTTATGTAAATATTTGGCATCATGGACAGCGGGTTGGTCAAGAAGGGCTTCGAACAATTTATTGGTGGCCACTTCACTTGGTGGCAATGTTCTCTTCAATTCCTCCGCCAAATCGGCGCCTCCATAACGGGAACGATATTCATTAATTAATTGTTGACGCTAAAAAACAATCGTTTGCAATTTTTTAAAATATTGTTAAGCCATATTTCTTGGCCATATTTATGTTAAAAAGGTCTATAGAATTTATTAAATATTATTTTGGCTATTTTTACCCTAAAAATAATTACATAAAAAGATTTTGGACCTGTGCATTGTTTGGGTTTGCCAACAATTTTGTAATTTTTTCATGATGAATTTGTTGTGGTCCACCGGAATGGGTGATTATTTCATGGATTATTTCCACCTCCTCAACGACACGGTAATTTGGTCGGGCTTGAATTGTGGGGCGAGGCATTCTTCTGCTATATTGGAAATTGAATGGTAATTGATATTCCTTAAGGGAAATTAAAATTAATTTTACCACATTTTTAAGATATCGCCAGGAGGGGGATTATTTTTAACCAACCCTTTCAAAAATTTGGGATTTTGTAGAATTTTGGGACTAAGAAAATCTAATAAAATTTTTTTAAAAATTCAGACTCATAGGAGCTAGCATCCTTAACCTCATAGTCGAAGATGGGGGGTATTATATACTTAATCGTAGTTTTAAGCCCCCTCCCTAACAAAGTTACCCTTGGAGGATCTCTAAAATGTAAAGCCCCGGGACTTCCAACAGAGAAAATACGATATTTAGAATTTAAAGGGAAATGGGAATTAAAAGAATATATTGGGCATTCATCAATATTCAGATTAAGTATTCTTTCTTTCAGGCCATTCAAATGGAATGCTTTTTCCCTTTTCCCCTATTTTATATACCGTATACCCAACTCTATGACCCTTTCTCAAAAAAAGAACTTTTTTTACAAAAAACAATTCACTGACCAGCATTTGCAGCAGCAAGGGCATGTTCTTTGATGAGAGGAAAATTAATTTAAATTGACCATAAAAGACCAAATTACCTGGGCAATTTAATCCTAAATGTAGTGAGGAATGTGAGAAATAAATTAATTAAAATGTGAATTAAAAGCATACAAAAGGGGCGGATTGCAACAAGGAGTGCTAAAATAAAATATATTTTTTATAATCATTTTGGTGAATTTCTCACCAACAAGAGCAACATTTGCAACAATGGCAGCAACTGAAAATGAAAAGTGAAATTAATTTTGATTAAATGTTGAGGCTGACCATCCGCATCCGGCCTCACTTTCGCGCACATTGATGGCCAACAGGGCCAATCCGATCAACAAAATATGCACAAAAAAGGACATAATAGGATTGGAAACACTGAAATTAAAAAAGTATTTCGAAAATAAATTGGGATTGAATGAGAGAGATCAATGGAAATAGATCATTAATTTGCCTAAGCGATTTTTTTTATGAACATTCTCCTTCCAATTTTACTAAATTATTTTTCAATTAAAAAGAGAATTTCATTTTGGAGAAGCCAATTTGTTCAAGAAAAATTTCTAGGCTTAAATCTATTAAAGAAAGATGAACATATCTTCGGAGCAGTGGGGGAGCACAAATGAATCGGACAATATTTGGCTAATTGAATATAAATAGCAAATTGATAGGAGGAAAAGTGCGCGAGAATGGTGGAGGAGAATTGGATGGGCCCGAACATTTTGTTGCTCTTTGTATGGTGGGTACACTGAAATATGGAAAAAGCAATGACTTCCTGTTTTGGACAAAATTAGCTTTCGCCTGAGGAGACGATGAAGGAAGGAAGATGATGCTTTTTATTTTTGAATAGAATGGACATTGAATGCGGAGAACAAAAAGCAAATCGCAAACTTTTTTTCAGAGAAGGTGGATGATCCAAAATGGGAGATTTGATGGAATAAAGGGGGAGGGAAATGGCCAAATGAATGAATGCAATTTGACTTTTCTTCGTCATCAAAATGATTACAAACAAATAAAACCTTAAAATTTGTTTGTTTTTCTCGCAGATTAAAATGTAAAAAAAGGAATTTAATTTTACCAGCAAAATAAATAAATAAATAATTGTAAAATGTGTAACTAAAAAGCATAAATAAATTTTTTTCTCCTTTTTGGCCTCAAAATCCATCATTCATTCTTTTTCCCCGGGGCATTTGCAGGCAGATTCTGGTCCTTGTTGTTGAATCCAATTTCATTTTTGAATGTAATTGTTGTGCATTTGGTGGCCGGTATATTTGTTATTTTTGTTGAATTACGTCGGCATCGCATCATTTTCCTTCTTCCATATCCAACACCTTTTGTGGGATAATTTCAGAGGGAATTAAATTAATGAATTTTTGGAAATGCCCCTTCCCCGATCATTTTTGTTACGGAATTATTAAAACTTAGTCAACCAGGCGGAATTATTAAAACTTAGTCAACCAGGCGGAATTATTAAAACTTAGTCAACCAGGCGGAATTATTAAAACTTAGTCAACCAGGCGGAATTATTAAAACTTAGTCAACCAGGCGGAATTATTAAAACTTAGTCAACCAGGCGGAATTATTAAAACTTAGTCAACCAGGCGGAATTATTAAAACTTAGTCAACCAGGCGGAATTATTAAAAACTTAGTCAATCAGGCGGAATTATTAAAACTTAGTCAACCAGGCGGAATTATTATAACTTAGTCAACCAGGCGGAATTATTAAAACTTAGTCAACCAGGCGGAATTATTAAAACTTAGTCAACCAGGCGGAATTATTAAAACTTAGTCAACCAGGCGGAATTATTTAAACTTAGTCAACCAGGCGGAATTATTAAAACTTAGTCAACCAGGCGGAATTATTAAAACTTAGTCAACCAGGCGGAATTATTAAAACTTAGTCAACCAGGCGGAATTATTAAAAACTTAGTCAATCAGGCGGAATTATTAAAACTCAGTCAACCAGGCGGAATTATTATAACTTAGTCAACCAGGCGGAATTATTAAAACTTAGTCAACCAGGCGGAATTATTAAAACTTAGTCAACCAGGCGGAATTATTAAAACTTAGTCAACCAGGCGGAATTATTAAAAACTTAGTCAACCAGGCGAAATTATTAAAACTTAGTCAACCAGGTTTAACCAGGCGGAATTAATCTTAGTATTAGATGGAGAATTATGGCCATTTTTGTACCGAAAATTCCCCTTTTTCTAAATTTTATAAAAATTCGAAATAGAGTGACCCCAAATTATATTGTAATTTTAAACATAAGAAAATATTTTTTCCATTTTAAAAATGAAATTTACATCCACAGCAGCAAGGGCAGCAACCTGGAAAATGATGAAAATTTTAAATATTATAAATTGAATAAAAACGAACAGCAAGGAGTCCATTTCCAACAGGATTCTATAAATGGAAGTTTGATGTTACATCTAATAAGATAATACCTCCACATTGGCAGGGACAACAGCAGCAACAAGGACAACATTTGCCTAAAATAAGGAAAGGAAAAGTGGTGGAAGATAAGTGGGATTGGGAAAAATTATTCTGTCAATGCCAGCATTGCCTAGATCCTTGCATATTTGTTCTACTGTACCCCCACTTTTTGCCCAATCACCTCGCTTCGCTATCCCTATCAGTCAAATATTGCCCCAATCGACATTTATATAAATAAAATAAGCCCTTTTTCCTTCTTACTTGCATTTTATTTTTACCCTTCACATTATTATCATATTTTTACGCACAATTAATAAAGAAAATTTAAAGTCCAATTCCCCTTAATCCGTATCCCCTTCTTTGGGCCACTGGGGGCTTAAGCCCTTGGTGAAGGCCCGGGGCAAGATACTAGGCCCAGCTCTCGCCCGAAACAAGTTTAACCCTAGATTAGAATTAGGATTATTATTCTCCTACTTTCTAAAAAGAATGAAGACAGTGAGCCTAATTAAGCTCTTTTTGATTTGAATTCGATTTGGCATTTTCATGTCCCTTTAACACAGATGTTCTTTCAAAAAAGAAGTAAAATGCAAAACTCACAACAGCAGCAATTGCAACAACAACAAGATCGTTTATGTTGATTTCGGCTAAGGCCAGCAGATGTAGAATCCGTCTTGGCATTGGAATTGACGACCGTAGATGTGGATGGACTGCCAATTGAAGATAATGGGGCCGCTGGCAATTTTGATGCTTCCTTTGTGTCATTGGTGGATGATGTGGAGAGAGGAGCATCATTTTGAGGGGCCAATGGGTTTAATTTGGAAAAATTGACGGAAAATGAGTGAATGGCCGTCGATGCCAACAAAACAAGGATTAATGGAAGGGAAACGAAGAATGTCATTCTGCCAATTTTCAGCAAAAATGATGGACAAATTAATGAAGGAAATTTGTGAATCCTTTTTCAACAATGAATGAGCGAATTCTAATCGGAAAATGGACTTTCCTTTTAGCCATTGGCCATTTTTAGCTGTTCCCTCAAAGGAAGGATGGTGTCCAATTGTTTCCGGCAAAACAATGTGGAGTGAACAAAGATGGCCGTCAACCCGCTAAACAGCGCTGCATCCATTGTTCATTTTCATTCCCCATAAATGGCCAAAATGATTGGATGGACAATTGCAGTGGGGAGAAATAAAGAAAGAATATGTTTTGATGATAATGGTGAGAAAATTTTGGAAGTGAATAAATGTAATTTTGGACTTTGACTTTTCAAATTCAATGTTCGAATGGATTTTGATCTTATTCTGTGAATAAAAAATTGAAATTAATCTAAATTATATTCACTTGATGTTTTTTGTCACAATATTTTATTTAAATTCTGTGGCCATTAATTAAAAATTGTATCCAATAAATTATGCAAAATGAGGGTTTCTGAATCCATTCATCCATTCTTCCAATTTTTTTATCGCACTTTTCTTCGCCATCTTCGTTTCCGTCGCATGCATTCGTCGCCTGGTCCGCAACAATCAATGCAACAACAATCACCCGAATTTGGGGAACAACAGCAGGGCTGGGCCGGTGGACAACAAATCTTCTTACGGCATGGCATTGCGCACATTGCCACCGGAATTAATTGGACTAAAATGGAGGAATTATAGTGCCTATGGCAATGAAAAAGACAATAATTTTCCTATTGAATTAAAATTAATAATGGATCAAATTTTGGAATAAAAACTTAATTGGATTATTTTGTGGAGGCGGTGGCGGCACTGGAGGTTGCAAAATGCGAGGCGGAGGAACCTACAAAAATAAAAAGAATTTTCGGGAAAACACAAACAATTGGGGCAGCCTGAAGAGGAGGAGCCAGTGACGGTAAATTTGGAGGAAGTGCCAAAATTGGAGGAGCACACAGAGGACGGAATGCCGTTGGTGAAAGAATTGGCGGTGCCGCTAAAATTGGCGGAGCCCCGGGGGCGATTGGGGCTGGACCAATGGCGGTCGGTGGAGCGCCGGGTATGGTGGGAGGCACCAAAGGGATTCCGCCTATAAAAATTCAAAATAAAAAAAGTATTCATGAAATGAATTTTGGTGAATGATTGAACAATTGATCCACCTTGAAGGGAGGCCAAATTGAGGAACGGTAAACTGCAACAAAGAGTGGTCGGGCAAATGCCACCAAGTCCGCCTCGATTAAGCAAAAACAAATTGCAGGGGCCAGATGGGGCAAAAAGGGTTGCCGAAATTAATGAAAATGGAAAAAACAGCAGAAGGGAAGGAATTGGCCAACATTTGATGTTCATTTTGAATTTTTTTTATTTTGCCATTTAATTTAAATGAATGAAACCTTCAAAATTATTGAAAGATTAAATTTTAATTGCAAAACAGATGCCATTTTGTGGCCAAAAATTTGTTGAGAAATGGACAAACATTAGAAAGAATGGTGGACAAACATGGGAATAAAATGATTTTGGCTAATGGATAATTGATGGGAGTGAATGAACAAAAATGGAATGGACCGGAAGGGGAAAACAACAAAAACAACAAGAGAGGATGAAGGAAGCAACAAAAGTATTCCTCTATAATATTTGCATAAAACTCGCGCACACAATGTCCCATTCCCACTCAGTTGCACTTTTATTCATAAAAAACAATCATTTGATGCATCTTTTATCTTTTCGAACACATAGGAAGTGAAAATATATTCTTTGGATTCATCGCCTGAGAAAGATTTTTACATTAATGGAATGATTTTGATTGATTTGATGAATTTTTTTTTTGAATTTGCATATTCATTCAAAATTTCCAATCATTTTTCCTGTTTAAAAAAATGAAGTTAAAAACTAATTTTTCTTTATAAATATATATAATACTTTCATGTATTTCATTAATCAATCAAATTTAATTTAACTTTTTAAACATGGAGCAGATTTCTATCCAATCAATTAATTTCTGGCTCGCTGATCGGCATCAAGAATGTGGCTGCCCAAATTGGTCGGCCCCATCCCATTTTGCAAAGCAAAATTCGCACTTCCTCCTCGGCCAATTGTTTGTCCGGCGGGTGGAGACAACGAATTTGGGTGCAAATTGACACTTGCCGATTTGGGACCAATCGAGGCAGGGGAATCATCCTGATGAGAGGAGGGGAAATAAAGGGGAAAAGCGAAGGTCGAACCGATCGATGAATGAATATTCCTCTCCATTGTACACAAACATCATCCAACGTTCTCGATCATCCAATTTGCTGAAAAATTCAGATTTTGATTGGATGGGATAATTTAGAGTTTAGAAAGAATGGCATATTTTTTCACTCATTTTGTGACTAACTTTGTGCACAAAATGCGCATTTGCAGTCGAAAACTTGGCCCAAAACCGAGTAATTCGTAATGAATTTGCAGATGTTCGGATTCTTTTGTGTTTGGCATCAACAAATCCATTGACCCGCCCTTTCCACCATCCAATGTGGCAAATGTTTTTGTTGTGTGCCATTTCACCATAAACCAATCCCGTTGATAAATCTTAATAAATGAATAAATGACATATTTTGGAAAAAGTTGGAATCCGATTTAATTCATTCAATTTTTTGATTGGACCCCAATGGTTTAGATTAGAGTTTTTGATGGATCTGATGGAATTCTTGTCAATTTATTCATTCTTTGGTGATGATTTCCTATTTTTCTATATTTATTTTCAATCGCTTCAGTCAATATCCAAAAAAAGTATTCATCAATTTGTTTCCATTAATTTGGATGACCTGATGCAATTGACGTGGATTTTGCCGTTCTCGCAAACTTTGATCAACAAAAGTACGCGACTTTTTCGGCAATTCAATGCCACTTTTTGCCGACTTCTTTTGGCTCAATGCCTGGCGACTGTCATCAAAGGTTGCAACTCGACGAAAAATTTTGACACAAAGTCCGCCGCCTGAACAAATTGTTACTTTTGGAATGCAATAAATCAATTTTGATAGAATTAAAAGCATTTTGGTAATTTCCCAATTTTATATTGAACCAATTTCCCTCAAACCCTGAGTGGCGATGACCAACACTCCCTCCTCCCTGCCCATTCGCCCGAATCGAATCCATTCAATGGGTCTGTCCATGCGAATTGTGTCCACCCTCAATTGGTCCATGTATAAATGAATTTCATTAGCCAAAACGACCAAAACGCCACTATACTGTTTTGGGTCATAGTAGAATTGTTCAATGTCCGCAATGTCCTCATCAAATTGCATTGAATTTTGGCGACGACATTTCAGACTGAAAAAGATCAAACGACGCCGACGAGTTGCAAAAACCAACTGTGAATTTGGGAAATAAAAGGGGTATAGCTGGGAGGATAAAATGAATGGTAAATTGGGAAAATCTTATTAGAATTACATAAAAAGGAATTGAAGGCATAAATAGATATAATTTTTGGATAAATTAAGATAGAACTGCCGTATTCTTGTCAAAATATGAAATACGATGAAAATTTTTTGGGAAAAATTGATATTTTGTTCATAAATCAGAATAAAAACAGGCGGAATTATTCTAAGTAAAATAGGCGGAATTATTCTAAGTAAAATAGGCGGAATTATTCTAAGTTCGCCAGGCGGAATTATTCTAAGTTCGCCAGGCGGAATTATTCTAAGTTCGCCAGGCGGAATTATTCTAAGCAAAACAGGCGGAATTATTCTAAGTAAAATAGGCGGAATTATTCTAAGTAAAATAGGCGGAATTATTCTAAGTAAAACAGGCGGAATTATTCTATGTTCGCCAGGCGGAATTATTCTAAGCAAAACAGGCGGAATTATTCTAAGCAAAAAAACAGGCGGAATTATTCTAAGCAAAACAGGCGGAATTATTCTAAGTTGACCAGGCGGAATTATTCTAAGTAAAACAGGCGGAATTATTCTAAGTTCACCAGGCGGAATTATTCTAAGTTCGCCAGGCGGAATTATTCTAAGTTCGCCAGGCGGAATTATTCTAAGTTCGCCAGGCGGAATTATTCTAAGTAAAACAGGCGGAATTATTCTAAGTAAAATAGGCGGAATTATTCTAAGCAAAACAGGCGGAATTATTCTAAGTTGACCAGGCGGAATTATTCTAAGTAAAACAGGCGGAATTATTCTAAGTTGACCAGGCGGAATTATTCTATGTTCGCCAGGCGGAATTATTCTAAGCAAAACAGGCGGAATTATTCTAAGCAAAAAAACAGGCGGAATTATTCTAAGCAAAACAGGCGGAATTATTCTAAGTTGACCAGGCGGAATTATTCTAAGTAAAACAGGCGGAATTATTCTAAGTTCGCCAGGCGGAATTATTCTAAGTTCGCCAGGCGGAATTATTCTAAGTTCGCCAGGCGGAATTATTCTAAGTTCGCCAGGCGGAATTATTCTAAGTAAAACAGGCGGAATTATTCTAAGTAAAATAGGCGGAATTATTCTAAGCAAAACAGGCGGAATTATTCTAAGCAAAACAGGCGGAATTATTCTAAGCAAAACAGTGGGAATTATTCTAAGCAAAACAGGCGGAATTATTCTAAGCAAAACAGGCGGAATTATTCTAAGCAAAACAGGCGGAATTATTCTAAGCAAAACAGGCGGAATTATTCTAAGTTGACCAGGCGGAATTATTCTAAGTAAAACAGGCGGAATTATTCTAAGTTGACCAGGCGGAATTATTCTAAGCAAAACAGGCGGAATTATTCTAAGTAAAATAGGCGGAATTATTCTAAGTAAAACAGGCGGAATTATTCTAATAAGTAAAATAGGCGGAATTATTCTAAGTAAAATAGGCGGAATTATTCTAAGTAAAATAGGCGGAATTATTCTAAGTAAAATAGGCAGAATTATTCTAAGTAAAACAGGCGGAATTATTCTAAGCAAAAAAACAGGCGGAATTATTCTAAGTAAAACAGGCGGAATTATTCTAAGTAAGTTCGCCAGGCGGAATTAAAACCGGCGGAATTATTCTAAGTAAGTTCGCCAGACGGAATTAAAACAGGCGGAATTATTCTAAGTTCGCCAGGCGGAATTACCAGGCGGAATTATTCTAAGTTCGCCAGGCGGAATTATTCTAAGTTCTCCAGGCGGAATTATTCTAAGTTTGCCAGGCGGAATTATTCTAAGTTCGCCAGGCGGAATTAAAACAGGTGGAATTATTCTAAGTTCGACAGGCGGAATTATTCTAAGTTCTCCAGGCGGAATTATTCTAAGTTCGACAGGCGGAATTATTCTAAGTTCGACAGGCGGAATTATTCTAAGTTCTCCAGGCGGAATTATTCTAAGTTCGACAGGCGGAATTATTCTAAGTTCGCCAGGCGGAATTAAAACAGGTGGAATTATTCTAAGTTCGACAGGCGGAATTATTCTAAGTTCTCCAGGCGGAATTATTCTAAGTTCGACAGGCGGAATTATTCTAAGTTCGACAGGCGGAATTATTCTAAGTTCTCCAGGCGGAATTATTCTAAGTTCGACAGGCGGAATTATTCTAAGTTCGCCAGGCGGAATTAAAACAGGTGGAATTATTCTAAGTTCGCCAGGCGGAATTAAAACAGGCGGAATTATTCTAAGTTCGCCAGGCGGAATTACCAGGCGGAATTATTCTAAGTTCGCCAGGCGGAATTATTCTAAGTTCTCCAGGCGGAATTATTCTAAGTTTGCCAGGCGGAATTATTCTAAGTTCGCCAGGCGGAATTAAAACAGGTGGAATTATTCTAAGTTCGACAGGCGGAATTATTCTAAGTTCGCCAGGCGGAATTAAAACAGGTGGAATTATTCTAAGTAAGTTCACCAGGCGGAATTAAAACAGGCGGAATTATTCTAAGTTCGCCAGGCGGAATTAAAATAGGCGGAATTATTCTAAGTAAAATAGGCAGAATTATTCTAAGCAAAACAGGCGGAATTATTCTAAGCAAAAAAACAGGCGGAATTATTCTAAGTAAAACAGGCGGAATTATTCTAAGTTCGCCAGGCGGAATTATTCTAAGTTCGCCAGGCGGAATTATTCTAAGCAAAACAGGCGGAATTATTCTAAGCAAAACAGGCGGAATTATTCTAAGTTGACCAGGCGGAATTATTCTAAGTAAAACAGGCGGAATTATTCTAAGTTGACCAGGCGGAATTATTCTAAGCAAAACAGGCGGAATTATTCTAAGTAAAATAGGCGGAATTATTCTAAGTAAAATAGGCGGAATTATTCTAAGTAAAATAGGCGGAATTATTCTAAGTAAAATAGGCGGAATTATTCTAAGTAAAATAGGCAGAATTATTCTAAGTAAAACAGGCGTAATTATTCTAAGTAAAATAGGCGGAATTATTCTAAGTTCACCAGGCGGAATTATTCTAAGTTCGCCAGGCGGAATTATTCTAAGTTCGCCAGGCGGAATTATTCTAAGTTCGCCAGGCGGAATTATTCTAAGTAAAACAGGCGGAATTATTCTAAGTAAAATAGGCGGAATTATTCTAAGCAAAACAGGCGGAATTATTCTAAGTTGACCAGGCGGAATTATTCTAAGTAAAACAGGCGGAATTATTCTAAGTTGACCAGGCGGAATTATTCTATGTTCGCCAGGCGGAATTATTCTAAGCAAAACAGGCGGAATTATTCTAAGCAAAAAAACAGGCGGAATTATTCTAAGCAAAACAGGCGGAATTATTCTAAGTTGACCAGGCGGAATTATTCTAAGTAAAACAGGCGGAATTATTCTAAGTTCGCCAGGCGGAATTATTCTAAGTTCGCCAGGCGGAATTATTCTAAGTTCGCCAGGCGGAATTATTCTAAGTTCGCCAGGCGGAATTATTCTAAGTAAAACAGGCGGAATTATTCTAAGTAAAATAGGCGGAATTATTCTAAGCAAAACAGGCGGAATTATTCTAAGCAAAACAGGCGGAATTATTCTAAGCAAAACAGTGGGAATTATTCTAAGCAAAACAGGCGGAATTATTCTAAGCAAAACAGGCGGAATTATTCTAAGCAAAACAGGCGGAATTATTCTAAGTTGACCAGGCGGAATTATTCTAAGTAAAACAGGCGGAATTATTCTAAGTTGACCAGGCGGAATTATTCTAAGCAAAACAGGCGGAATTATTCTAAGTAAAATAGGCGGAATTATTCTAAGTAAAACAGGCGGAATTATTCTAATAAGTAAAATAGGCGGAATTATTCTAAGTAAAATAGGCGGAATTATTCTAAGTTCTCCAGGCGGAATTATTCTAAGTTCGACAGGCGGAATTATTCTAAGTTCGACAGGCGGAATTATTCTAAGTTCTCCAGGCGGAATTATTCTAAGTTCGACAGGCGGAATTATTCTAAGTTCGCCAGGCGGAATTAAAACAGGTGGAATTATTCTAAGTTCGCCAGGCGGAATTAAAACAGGCGGAATTATTCTAAGTTCGCCAGGCGGAATTACCAGGCGGAATTATTCTAAGTTCGCCAGGCGGAATTATTCTAAGTTCTCCAGGCGGAATTATTCTAAGTTTGCTAGGCGGAATTATTCTAAGTTCGCCAGGCGGAATTATTCTAAGTTCGCCAGGCGGAATTAAAACAGGTGGAATTATTCTAAGTAAGTTCACCAGGCGGAATTAAAACAGGCGGAATTATTCTAAGTTCGCCAGGCGGAATTAAAATAGGCGGAATTATTCTAAGTAAAATAGGCAGAATTATTCTAAGCAAAACAGGCGGAATTATTCTAAGCAAAAAAACAGGCGGAATTATTCTAAGTAAAACAGGCGGAATTATTCTAAGTTCGCCAGGCGGAATTATTCTAAGTTCGCCAGGCGGAATTATTCTAAGCAAAACAGGCGGAATTATTCTAAGCAAAACAGGCGGAATTATTCTAAGTTGACCAGGCGGAATTATTCTAAGTAAAACAGGCGGAATTATTCTAAGTTGACCAGGCGGAATTATTCTAAGCAAAACAGGCGGAATTATTCTAAGTAAAATAGGCGGAATTATTCTAAGTAAAATAGGCGGAATTATTCTAAGTAAAATAGGCGGAATTATTCTAAGTAAAATAGGCGGAATTATTCTAAGTAAAATAGGCAGAATTATTCTAAGTAAAACAGGCGGAATTATTCTAAGTTTGCCAGGCGGAATTATTCTATGTTCGCCAGGCGGAATTATTCTAAGTTCGCCAGGCGGAATTATTCTAAGTTCGTCAGGCAGAATTATTCTAAGTTCGTCAGGCGGAATTATTCTAAGTTCGCCAGGCGGAATTATTCTAAGTTCGTCAGGCAGAATTATTCTAAGTTCGTCAGGCGGAATTATTCTAAGTTCGCCAGGCGGAATTATTCTATGTTCGCCAAGCGGAATTATTCTAAGTTCGCCAGGCGGAATTATTCTAACTAAAACAGGCGGAATTAAAACTGTAATTGAAATAAAATGTTCAAACGATTTTATACAAAAGCCCAACTAAGTATTATATTATAAATTCCCAATGAATTCTATAAGCATTTTATTATTTTTTCCTCAAAAATTTGCCTGATTGGCGCACAAAACCACATCGAATGGATGCTCTCGAATGTAGAATGAATTTGTGCTGAAATCGCCTTTGCCATTTTTTCGCAATACAAAAACATCATGTTCCCGAGTGCATATCACCACACGATATTCCAAATCAAAATGGCCTAAAAACCGATTAATAAAGTTGAGAATGCCATATTTGGACAAATTCTGTATTCCTTCCTTTCTTTTACCCTCTTTCCCTCCCCCAAATCCAATTAAATTTATTTACTGTATTTCTATACTCATTTAATTATTAAGTTCCATTCGATTCCTGAAGGCACAAACCGATTGCGAGGATTTTGACGGGAACTGCAGGAATGATATTCTTCTGGAGGACAGTGTAAGCTTGGGAATCGACAAAATAGATGGATCCTCTTTCAGTGCCAATCACCAGAACATCCTTTAAAATGCATAGAAAATGATAAAATTGGGTAATTCAACTACGGCCGATGTTTGTGATTGATTTCGGGGAATAATTGTCATGCAGGTGATCTGCACATTTTGCAAGCCAATTCCCCCAGTTGCCGCTGCATCACGTGACTCTTTTGCCAAAACATAGTCGATGAAGGCGGCTTGTTGAGAGGAAATGCCACCATCTGCCCCCTCAAAACTCAACATTTGTTGGGCTTGATAGCTTAAATCGCCAATGGAATGCTCCAATTGGAGATGCTGACAAAAATGGAAGATATATTATATTTGGTTGACTAGGAAGAGACCCCAATAAATTGAATATTTCTGAAGCTTTATTAGCCTTATTTTGAACCATTTTTATGTTAAAGATTCAAAAATGTATTTAAATTCTACCTTTAGTCCATCTATCAATTGTTCCTTTTGTTGGCCACCGTTCTGTTTCAATTGGGCCCAAAGTTCAATTTCAGTGGGCAATATGTCTTTTTGTGGCAAATTATATCGATAATATGGTTTCATATTCCGATAAACCAGCAAGCTTGAGCCACAAGCCACAGCTAAACATGTGGATTCGGCATTGCCCTGGGCAAATTTGACGTTTCATAAAATTTCTTCATTTTTATCATTAATATTAATTAGTGGATTCTGATTTTGACTGAGCTTCCCAGCATCATAAAATAATTTGAATTGAATCTTTTCGAATGAATTGGCCCCAAAAAAATATGCTCATTCTCCCTAATCTTTTCCTATGGATTCAATAGATTTCGGCAATTTTTCCAATTAGTTAAAATTTTTAATTAAAATTTAATTATTTGAACAATCCCAAGTTTCCCCTTAATCACATAATTAGTCTAATTTATCCCATTCCAAATTCCAATTACCGAATCGCAAACGAATGCAATAATTGCTGCTGGCGGATCGGCTAAAACAGATTCCACCGCCGTCTTCAATCCTTTGTAGAGTTTAAGGCGATTTGGGAGGCAACTTTCATCGACCAAAACCAATTGGAAATCATTTTTGCCATGCAAATCGCACAATGCCACGCATGGCTTACTGGTTTGAATACCAGCGGTCGGCTCCCATAGTGCCCTAATAAACAATATTTTTAGGATTCATTCTTTACTCTAAACAATTTAAACCTTGTCCATTTATTACTGGTATTCACTGAATTTGGAAAAGACAATGAATTAATTTAATTAAATTCCCAATATTATTACCATTCATTTTTAATCAATTGATCGAAAATCTGATGAATATTTTTTTAGTAAAAAATGCTAAAGAGAAATTAATTTCAAGAAAGATATTTCTCCCATTTCTGACATTGCCATGGTAACAAGAAATTTCCATCGTATTCATAATCATTTGGGAAATTATTGAGGGAGCTCGAAGGCAAATCCAGAAGAAATATAATTGGAATTATTTAATCTTATATGGCCGAATTTTGACCAAAAAATGATTCCCTAATATATTTTTCACTATTGTCAAATTATTCACAACATTTATTCATCAAAATGATATTAATTAATAAGCTAATAAATACAAAAATTAATCAAATAAATTGGCTAAAATTTAATGCTAATGAAGAGGGAGAAAGGAAAAAAAGAAATACAATTAATTTTGTCTGAATTGAAGACTATATAAGCTAAAAATAAATATAAAAATTTAATTTCATTCAACATTTAAGCCAACAATCATTTTCCCTTCATTTTTGCCATTTCCTCCTTCAATTTTGGTCCAATTTCTGTTGTTGGTGTCTGGCCACCCGACTCAAAGACGGCGCCGATTGTCCTCCACAATTCGAAGGGCATGGCCGTCCATTTTGATGGCCAACATTGTTGCATGGTTGTTGGGTTCCTTCTCTTGGTTTGCTGGGCACAATTGGATGGGCGGCTCGCCTCGCTTTTGTGCTGTTTAAGAACATGACGGAACGGCGTTTACGGCCACCACCACCGCCTTAAATGAGGGGAAATTGGGGGAATTGATGAGGCAATTAAGAAAGAGGTACTAATCTCAAGCTATTTTTAAAGACTGAAACTTAAGGAGGTTAAAATCCTCATTTTAAGCTTAATAATTCAGGCTTCCGGCTGAATTATTAAGAGGTTATTTTATTCTCCTTTCCCATATAGGTGTATCACTGCCAATAATTTGCCTGAAGACTTTTCATATTTGTCCTACTGTACCCCCACTTTGTGCCTAATCGCCCTGTCATTCCTATCAATCAAATATTGCCCCAATCTGCCTTTTTTAAACCAGCCCATTTTCCATCCTACTTTTCTTTTTCCAATCATATTATTATATCACATTTTCACGCTCAATTAATAAAGAATAAGTTAAAGTCGAGTTCCTCTTATTCCTATCCCCTTCATTGGGCTACTAATGGCTTAGGCCTCGGGCGATGGCCCGGGACGAGAGCCCAGACCCAACTCTCGACTTCGAACCATTTTATTAGCCCTAGTTTAGGACTAATAATGTGTTTGCCACCTTGAAAATATATTGATGATGTGTCTAAACTTCAATAGGTAAATAATTGAATATTTAATTTCTCATAGAGTAAAATTAAATTACATAAGAATTACGCGTATGAATTCTTATCTAATAGGATTGGGGGTGGGGGAACTTACAGCAACAGCAGCAGCATGGTTTGCAACCTTAAAAGGAGGGGAGTGAGTTTTTTATTTTGCGACCAAAATAACTTACAGCAGCAAGGAACTTGGCAAATTTTGTGTAATGCTGGCGGTGGCTGAATGATAATAGGCGGCTGGGGGCAACAACTGAATTCATTTTATGAATATTTCCAAGTTTTAAAATTTTTTGGCTCACCAGCATTTGCAACAGCAGGGACAACAACAGCAACTGAATTAAGGAAAAATGAGAGAATTGAATTCATCAGTGAAAAACCAAACCATCCGGCCTCGGCAACTTTGTCCACATCGTAGTAGATGAGAATAAGGGCCAAAACGATTCCAATTTTCAACAGCATTTTTGAATAATTGGGAAAATTGGCTTAAAAATAATTAAAAAATAAATTAGAATTTTGGTGAAGGATCAATCCGAGAATGGACCGTTTATTCATTCTATTCCTTAAATAAATAACCAACAAAAACCCATCATTTGTTGGTGCAAATAATGGAAATGAGCAAAATGCCTGCCCGAAAATTGACTATATAGAGAGGAGAATATGCGTGCGGAAAGGGGCGGGGGAAGGACCGGAAACTTTTTTACTTTCAACAGCCACCGAACACAATGGATCAACACAAATTGATGATCATCGTCACCGTTGATTGTGTTTGTTTGTTGAGGAAATAGAAGTCTAGCACCAAAATGGACATCATCCACTACCAAATTGGAATTGCGCATCTTATTAACTCATCTCCATTTCCCTCTTCATAAAAGTCGTCATTGAATTGCTAAAAATACCAAAAATGTTTATTTGTTTTTTCGCGCTATTCTTTGTCTTTTTCTTCCAATTATTGTTGTAATATCATGAATTGATATTTATGTTTGCATAAATTTTTTGTTTCGGATAAATTTGCATATTCATTTAATGCTCATTAATATTTGTTTGTCAAATACTGAAGAAGAATTGTTTCTTTAAAATGAAATTTATAAAAAAATAAATATTTTAATATGGAAATGGATATTATCAAATTCGGTTTCAAATCCAATTTCTACGATTTTATTTCTGCAAAATAGGTAGATTTATTTAGTGCAAAACAGGCGGAATTATTCTAAGTTGACCAGGCGGAATTATTTTTAACCAGGCGGAATTATTCTAAGCAAAACAGGCGGAATTATTCTAAGCAAAACAGGCGGAATTATTCTAAGCAAAACAGGCGGAATTATTCTAAGGAAAACAGGCGGAATTATTCTAAATAAAACAGGCGGAATTATTCTAAGTTCGCCAGGCGGAATTATTCTAAGCAAAACAGGCGGAATTATTCTAACTAAAACAAGCGGAATTATTTTTAACCAGGCGGAATTATTCTAAATAAAACAGGCGGATTTATTTTAAAAAAGGCGGAATTATTTAATCCAAACAAACAATTTATTCTATTCAGAAAACAATGATTTTTATTTTCTTTTTGCTAACACTGATTTATTTTGTGTTTTTGTCAATTCTTTCTTGTTTTTGCTAATTCGATTTTAGATTTTTTATGTCTTCATTCGGATTTTATTTTGTATTTCTGAATCTTCTGTTAAATCCGATTTTTACTTTACTGTATCGTATAGCCGTGTGCCTTCTCTCATTAAACATACTAATTCACTTTTCCTTTTAACCTCCTTATTTTTTTTTTGCATTTAGATGTAATAATTCAATATAAATTTGCATTAAAAATGGCAAATTTGTCTTTTTTTTTTGATGAATCGAAATAAATTTGAACTTTTTGTGAGGTGCTAGGTCTTCCACAATGGTGCAAATATGGGCGATTCCACAATGGTGCAAATATGGGCGATTTCACAATGGTGCAAATATGGGCGATTCCACAATGGTGCAAATATGGGCGATTTCACAATGGTGCAAATATGGGCGATTCCACAATGGTGCAAATATGGGCGATTTCACAATGGTGCAAATATAAAATTTTTGGCTTCTAATAAATCAGAAACCGGTTATAGACCCTAGAAACCTTATACCATTTTGTAGATCTCATCGAGACGCATCGATTGGTATATATTTTGTCATGATTGGGTCAAAATAAAAGAGTATTAAACCATTTTTCCAGATTTTGGTTTTAACTTTCTTATTTTTGGCCAAACCATGGCAAATTATATACCAATCGATGCGTCTCGATGAGATCTACAAAATGGTATAAGGTTTCTAGGGTCTATAACCGGTTTCTGATTTATTAGAAGCCAAAAACTTTATATTTGCACCATTGTGGAATCGCCCATATTTGCACCGCCCTTTGTCTATTGTGGAATCGACCCCGGACGTTTTGTGACAGTAAGCAAGTGTTTATTCATTGCCAAGCCCTAAAGGCTTATTGACAACTAATAATGTTTGCATTTTTGAGTGAATCTGTTATAATCAAATTGTAAATTGATGAGAATGAATTGTAGCGAAAAACTTATTAAAAATGTGAAAATTGGTAGTGAAAGTGAACATTTGTGAATCACAGTTCAGAATAAATTGATGATACTGTATTGAATATTGAATTTTAATTATAAAAGAGGCTAATTAATGCCATTCAAATTCAATACTTCATTAATCATTAATTTCATTTTTAATGATTCTGTAAAGACCAAATTTACAATTACTTTACAAATAAACTATATTTATTTTCAATAATTTATAAAACAACAAAGGCGCAAACAATATTATATTAAAAAACCATAATTTCACAAAAGTTTTCTTTGCTACTTTTAACTTGTGACTATTTTTTTCTAATAAATAAATAAATTTAAAAAGATTATCAACATTCATCCAAAAATTTATTATCCTCCATCATTCTTCCTTCATTCATAAATTCTGTGGCGATTGTCTGACTACGAATTCCAAATTGTTTCGGAATACCAATGACTGATTCTGATTCTTTGCCTCTCTTTTTGCAGCTTTTCGTTCTTCCTCGGTCCCATTTTCTTCAACAATAATAGTAAATTCAAAGTAATTTTCCAAAATCCAACCCGAAATGGCAGTTGGCTCCTTCACGAATTTTCGCAACAAAAGCAGGGATCGCTTTTTTCGACCACCATTTCCGCCGCCGCAAGGCGAGGAGGCAGCAAAATTTTGGGCATAATTGAATGCCTGCGAGCCATCCATTTCGCTCCCTCCATTCACCGGCTGGAAAATGTTGCCATTGCCCATTTGTCCTCCTCCATTCCCGGGGCAAAGGGAAACGCCGCTGGAACCCGGACATCCGCCAGCATTGTGCGCAGCACCCATCCCAACATTTCCGGCCGATGATCCGGCACCACAATTTGCTCCGGCACATTGACTTCCGCCAGCCCCATTGGTGCAACCAGCGCAAGATCCTGCCTGGCAATTCCCTCCTCCACATTGGCAATCGAATTCACCGCCATTTGCGCCATTGGAGCCAAGCATAGTGCTGGCAGGCTGCTGATTGAAAATGTTCTGGCTCAGAGGGAATTGTTGAGAGGTGATTTGTTGGCATGCTGGGCCCTAAATATTGGATTTTATTTTATTTGATTATCAAAAAATGGAATTGATCGAAAATTTGGCAGAGACAAAAATTATTAAGTCATCTTTTTATTCCCAATATATTTATTACCCTTTGTGCCGGTGGAATTTGTGAGCAAAGTGTGTGGAGAGGGGCAAGGGCCGACAATGTTTGTTGGCCACCGCATCCTCCTCCAATGGGCAATAAGGCATCCTGGTTGAGTTGTGGCAAAAGTACATCCGAGAATTTCTTGGCCATCAAATCGACCACGCTACGCTTCTTTCGGCCACCACCACCGCCGCAACAACAGCATGGGCCTTAAATTAAAATGGGGGTAAATGAAGGGAGTGGTAGGGTGGAATGGTACAACAGCAGCAGCAACACGGTTTGCCTGAAAATGAAAGGGGGAATGAATTGGAAATTAAGAAAGAATGTTTAACTTACAGCAGCAACAGCCACAACAGCAAGGGCAAAGCTGAAATTTAGATTGTAGGGCATTTTCGGGCCAATTGTTCCTACCTTGACTGGGGGTGGCGGCAATTTGATGATGATTGGTTTACAGCAACAACTAAAATTGGGAATGATTTAAGGATTATACGAGGGTATTGACCTGGGGCAACAACAACAGCAGCAGCCGGCATCGGCAACCCTCAAATGGAGCAACGGTAGGAGGAAAAGGGAAAAAAGGAAGAGCAGACCCATTTGATATTAATTGAATAAATGAATTAATTAATGGGAAAATGGCCTAAACAAAATGTGAGATTATTAATATAAATGAATTAGAAAAGGGTTGGAATTGTTCTCGCCGAAAATATTTATATCCCATGGTTGGGAATGAGTCGATTGCGCGCTGTTTTTGGCCAGAAGGCAACCGGGCTTATATTCATCCAAAAAGGAGGATTGGCTGCTCCGCCCTCATCATCCTCTTCCTCTTCCTCTTCCTTCCGATCCCATCTTCCCATTCAATTAATTCATTTTATGCAAATATCTTTTGGGTGGGGAACAACTCAAAAAAAAACAGATGGATGAATGTGCACTTTATATAAATATGAGAGGAGGAGGAAATTGACCAGTCCAAAAAGGGAAGTTATTTTCGGACAAACAAACATTCAAATGGCGGCCTTCAATGTCCTCATACCTTTACCGGTTCCCGGAGGAAGTATTTTTTATTCTCAAGTTTTCAAAAGGAAGGAAAAATCATCAAAAATTAGAGGCCAAAAAAATGATTAAATGGTTAATCTGATGAGTAATCCTTTTAATGAGAACAGTAGAAAAATTAAAAGCGTTTCTCAGAAAAATTTATGCTAGCCAAATTGCCTTTTTGTTTGTGAATATATTTGGCCAATTGCTAATGACGACAACATTTGTTTATGAAGAAATAAATGGAATCTGCAAAAAAGGGGGAGGAGGGAATGTTCGCTTGTCCTTTCAATGCGCGAATATAAATAACAAATGTCCAAAAATGGACAAAACGATGAATGGATAATTTTGTGGTGAACAAAGATGGTCATCATCGCCATTAATCGTCACTCGTCATGTTAATCGTCATCAACTTCCTTTTCTCTTTCATTTCCCATTGTTTTGGCCATTCATTCATTTTTGGGTGGGGAAAATGGAGAGGAGTAAAATGATTAAGAGTGGGAACACTGATGAATGAATAGGACAATGAAATTGGAGGATGGAAGTTGCCGCCGCGTTTTCAGCAACTGCCGGGAAAAGAAAAAGGATGATCGGTGGCTAAATAATGGCCAATTCCATTCGGTTGTCCCCCGATCGGGTTCATCCATTCATTCATTCCACCATCCGTCCAATTTTCATTCAAATCAACATATTCTTTCCATGGCCTCCATCTCCTTTCATCTCCTTCTTGCATTGATTTTGGCCATTGTTGCCAACTATTTCCCGGCCCAATGCTTTCTAATAGTGCCGAAGAACGAATCCATTGTCATCCATGAACCCAACACCGTAGCCCCTCCCCAACAGCAACATCCACCTCCCCATCAAAATGTGACTTGCAATATAACGGCAATGTTGATGGAAATGACCAATCCGGCAACTACTCCAATTAATTTACCCTCCTCCAAAACAATTGGAAAACGTTCATGTTGCTGCTGTTGTTGTGTGTTTTTTTTATTAAATTTATTTTAATAATAGATTATATGAGATTTTCCTTCTTTTAAATTAGAAAACTTGGGGAACACTTTTGGCAAGTTAAATTGCAGATTGCAGTCTATTTAGTTTTGAGGGTTTAAAATTGGTCAGATAAATTGGATGAATATAAATTAATAAGTATAAATTAATAAATACAAAAAATTGTTTATAAATTTAAACATTAATAAGGTAAGCCATGTTGTTGCTGCTGTTGCCCTTGCAAATGTTGTAGTTGCTGCAATCCATGTTGTTGCAATTGTTGTGGAGGTAATTCATTCACTTTAAAAATGGCAAATTCCCATTTCATTCAGAATGCACTTGCATCAAATGGGCTCCCTGCTGTAAGTTTTTGATGTGACCTCAAGCAAAATCATTGAGGGAAAATGGGATTAGGACTCAAAATTGGTAAAAAAATATCGGAAGCATTTTGGATCCAAAACGAATAATTTAATTTTATTTAATAAATCCCCTTCTTTCCTCTTCATCAAGGCTGTTGCCCATGTTGCTGTGGATGTGAGTGGAAAAATTCTTTTTTAAAAATTTAGAAATTTCAAAATTTTTAGGCACCGGCTATGGCCGTAGGCGAATGATGAAATTCCGCAGAAATGCCGAAATTTCGCGCTATTCTGGTTGGGGAATTTGTTTTTCATTAAAAATGTGAATATTTTTTCAGAAAAACGCAAAACCAGGGGCACAAATGATGGCGGAGAAATTGTCTAATAAAAAAATAGGAGAAGGAAATGGAGGAAATAATTATTATTTAATATTTATTGTTAGCATCATTTTTGTTAATATTTTCAGCGTAAATTAATTTTAGCTTATTATTTAAATTAGATTTGAAGAAGAAAAAGGATTATTTTATTTGGATGGTAGAAAATTTGGATAGTATATAAAATGAATTGGAATTTGCCCCAAAGGCAATATCATCCTTTTTATCTTATTTTTCACAAAATTGGCCCATTTTTCTCCTAGATTTCCATTTTTTCCTCCAATGATTCAAATCAAATATCCACGTGAACCAATTTTTGTTTGCACTTCCACATTTTCGGCCACAATTCTTCCACTTGATTTTTACATGTTTTTTAATATTTTGTTGACGTCTTCCTCTCAAAATGCGCAAATCCTCCCTTTTTTCATCATTTTGTTCATCCACCTTCCTCATCCCATTTGGGCCAGGGAAAAAGTACAAAATAAAAATATAATTATTTGCCTCTGACAAATTTCCCCTCCCCCATTTTTTTTGTCCCAATTTTGTGCCACAAAAACGCCATTTCCATCTTCGTCGAGAGTCCATCTTTTTTCCCTTTACGCAATTCCCCTCAACCCAGTCCCAGTCCCATCTCATCATTTGGCCACATTGCTCGCCCTTTGGGTGTCATTAGCCGGCATTCTCTTCCATCCATTTCCATTCCCCTCTTCCCCTTTTTGGCCTATATAAGTGTGTTTATTCTTCGCCTTTTTCACTTGGCTTTGGCCAAAATGTGCCTCTGCTGCTGCTTCTGTCCATTTCCCCCTTTTATCTTCACTCAGTCTTGGGTAATTATCCGGAGACGGGAGTGAGGGGGGAAGCCGGGAGGAATGCCATTTGCCAGTCGAATGCCCATTCCCCCTCCTCTTTTTGTTCAACCTTCTTTTTGGGGCATTTCTTTCCAAATTCCGGCAATTTCCCCCAAACCCCCCACTTCCCTTCTAAATTGGCTGCCATAGCAAAGAAAATGGCCAGGAATATATTAGTTGGTTTTGTTCGCCTTTTGTGTGTTTTTGGCACCTTTGTTGGGTGGTTCATTTGGAGGAGGGAAGGGAGAATGGTCCTTGGATAACATCCATCCCACCTTGTTAGCCAATATTATTGCTATCCTTCTTTAAATGTTGTCGAATGCCAATGCCATCCAACTCTCCCATTCCCCCCGTCAATATGTCTATTTTTCCATACATTTTTTTGGCCAGATTCAGTCATCCATTATTCCCAACCAAAAGCAATATCCTCCCCAAACAACTCCCAACAATTCCCAAAAGGATTCATTTTGTGAAGGGAAAAAGGGAGGGATTGTAGTTGAAAGGAAGCAATTTCCAATAGCTGGAATTGGATACGTGGGATAATTTGGAAATTTTGCAATTGGCCAAAACTCTTTTTCTCTCATGTTGATAAATGTCATATCATAATCCTTCTTTTTATCTTCACGACAAAAATAATAATAATTCATTTATATTAAACTCTCCTAAATGCCTTTCTCTTCAATTAGAAATATATTTGCTAATAAATTGTTAATCCATTCTCATTAATAATATTAAAATTTATGGCAAAATATTGGTTTTTCGAATGATTTTTTTTCACATCGATATTATCAATTTATTTGGGTTTAAACTTTTTGTAAGTCCATTACAATCTTTAATTCTCAATATTCGACCAAGGAGAGTGGAATTCGGTAATAATAAAGATGTCAAAAATGCGGGGAAATATACCCGACAATTAAATGTTGTTGAAAAAGGCAATTTTTAATAATAAAGAATTAAAATTATTTTTTTGAGGAACATCATTGAAATTAGACCAGAGAACTATGTTGGTAAACATTGAAAAATTTAATTTGTGATCATTGATTTCGGAATGATGGACAATTTATATTTATTTAGCCACCGTAGATTTGTTCATTTGGCCCAAAAATGTCAAAAAATCGGTTAGATTTATTGGCCAAATTAATGCAATATTTTCTCTCTCATCATGGATAAAATTAATTCAACTAATATTAAAATGTTTTTGAGAGAATTTGCCCAATTCCATTTCCAATCTTCTTTTTTTTTCTTTTACCGTAGCCTTTCCTCTCTTTCTTTGATATTTTTGCCCCCAAGTCAATTCAGAAGATTGGTGTCGTGGCCAAGCATTGGACCAAAGACACATTGTTGGCCACAATTGTGTCCTTTTTAAAATGCAAAGAAAGGAAGAAAGGCCTTTCAATGAATGCCGTCCTCCTCCCATCCAGCAGAACAATTTTGCTTTCGGACATATTCCATTCATTCATTCATTCATTCATTCATTTTGTGGCAAATTTCAGCAGATATTTCCAACACAAACATTTTTGTCCCTATAAGGGTGAATGTGTGCTGCCGCATATATAATGGAATTAGACGGCATTTGTCTTATTTGGCATTTGACACGACCACAACCAAAAATGTGCCGAATGGATGGATGAATTCAACGGGAACACCCCCTTCCCCCATTCCTCTCTTTTATTCATATATTAAACCCCCAGGGGAACACTTCACGCGAGTATTGATTTCCTCACGCTATGAATGAATATGAATGTTGGCAATATAAAAAAAACCCAGTTTGGGCCAACACTTCGTTGGCCAGAATGCCTTTACCCCAGTGTTCCCTCCCCCAAATTGATATGGCTTTTTGGAAAATGTCAAAAAGGGGCAAATTTCCAATTCGTTCATAAAGCGAAACGAAAAATTGGATTGGAATAATATTTTGAAAACTTTAAAAATTAATATTAAAATTCTCAAATTTCAGAGGATTATCAATATATAAAATTTGATTAACTAAGACTTTTCCACCTTCCACATTTAAATACATCATTAAAAATGGACAATGATTCGGTAGGTAAAAAAGTTATTTATTCTCTGACAGAATAGAAATAATTTAATGGAAAACTGGAAAAGAAATTAAATTATACTCAGAAATTATTCGCTAAACAATTTTTTGTTCTTAGAATTTTAATGGCAGGAAAAAACCCTAGAAAGTGCTTCCGAAGGAAAAAATTTCATGACACCAATAGGAAAGGAAAATCTCACTTTCATAGCAGAAATTACTAATATAAAATTATTTTCAGGATTTTGATATGAAGGAATCTGTTTTTATTATCGAACAAATATCGGCTATTCAAATAAAATTGCAAATTTTGGCCCCAATTTTTTGAATAGAATTAGTCAATTCAAAACTTTATTTTCCATTCCCAATTTTTGAGTTCATTTTCTCTCAAATTTCCAATCCATTTTGGTCATTTATTTCCATTTCCCAAAATTGCCACAGATTCACGCTTCAACCGACAAAAGTGAACTAATCGGTGACAAATCAAAGAATGAAGCCCAAATAATGGATGAAAAGCAAAACAATAATTCATCTGCACATCGAAGTTGCCCCAACCTTTCACTTTCCATGTCGCTCGAATCCTTGATACGAAATTTCGAACGAGAAAGTAAGCTATGGAAAAGTCAATGCACATAGGAAAATTTATTGTTTGAACTTGGGTCAGATGGTAAATTGGTCAAAAATGTTCAATTAGTACAACAGATTTAAGCAAAGGCGAAATTAGATAAGATTATGTTTAAGGATTAGAATAGATTTTAGAATTTAATTTTTATCCAAAAAGTATGTTCTTCTATTCGAATTGATCCCATTTTTTGCAACTTATAGGAACAAGCTCAGCAACAATTCATAACAAATCGGGCCAAAACAATGTCAACGACGTGTTGAACCATCCTCAACCGGGGGCAGGTGTCCCGCTGTGCAGCACCAATTTACTGATGCCAACCACAAAAACTAAAACTCTGCTCGATGCCGCATTGATGAGTCGAATTTGTAAAAGTATGAACAACATTGATGCATTGTCCCATACAAAAGTAGACTTTTAATATTTCTTCTGTGATGAATTGTAAATCTCTTCCACCAGAAACCTTTCCATTTCCTTCTAAACAAACAACCCGGTGCCGAAATTACGGAAGACGAATTCTTCGAGCTGATCGAACGGTTAAATGCCAATCGGCTACAGGATCAGAGGGCAGAATTCCCTTCGGCTCCATCAGCAGATGACGTCCAAAATGGGGGAGGAGGAGATGACCAAAAGGATGGGCACGATAGGAGACTGAATGGTCCGTGAAAATAGAAATTATTCTATTTACAGTTTATTTTCTTTCAATTTAGCAAATGCTGATCAGCTTCTCACAATGATTATGATGCATCAGAGTCGGTTAGTTTGTAAAAAATTGTGTGAAATTTGAATCATTTGAAGCCGTTACGATGATCAACGAGCTTCTCCGATTCTTTCTGATTATGAAACGCAGGAAATTTTGCGGAGATTAAGCCTGTAAGCGATGCCATTTATTTAATAGATCTCATGTTTCTGCAGAAGGGCACCAAATGAACGAATTGACAAAAAGGCAATGGATGATCAGCTTTATGAGTTGATTATGTCCTATCAAGGAGGAAGACTCGAGGTGGAGAATAACATTGTTTATTTTTTAATACAATTTATATTTATTATATCAGGATCAGCGTTCGGAATTAGGCGGTAGAAAGACAGAAAACAATGACATTCAAAGTGGAAAAATGTTGGAGAAAAAAGGAAGTAAAAAGAAAGCAAAGAAAACCAATTCCACTTCAGCAAAATAAAATGTATAAATTAATTCTTTTTTCTTGATAAAATCGAAGCAGAATATTTCCATCTTCATCATATACTAATGGTGGAGAAATTTTGGTCCATCTTACTTGAGGGGTTACCACTAACGGTATGGAAGATTTGACCCGTAGCATCCTTTGGGTGGATTGTGTCGAATAGCTGATTGAATGCTTTACCCCAAAAATGCTTTGGAATAATATGTTTAGGCAGCGTGTTGTCTAGGCCATTTGCGAGTTTTAAATTGTGCGTGGGTCATAATTTGGTTGAATTTTGATGGGATATTTTACATTTTGGTTTATATTTTTTTGTATTTGAATATTTATTTCTTTAGAGTCAATTAGAACAATGGGTGCTACAAAATGCTATATAATATGTTAAGACTGCGCGAGTTTGCCTAGGCCAATTACCTGTTTGAAAGTGCGCAGGTAACGGATTTGGCTGAATTTTGATGCGATTTTTACATTTTTATTCATAACTTTTAATATTTAAATATTTTGGGTTAGAATTTCTTTAAAGTCAATTAGAAGAATGACGACATCAAAATGGTATAAAATTCGTATTTTTTAAAATATATTTATTGATCTAATTCTACTAGTTTCCCTCAATATGTAAATTTTTGCAGGGTTTAAAAATTTTTTAAAATATATTTATTGATCTAATTCGACTAGTTTCCCTCAATATGTAAATTTTTGCAGGGTTTAAAAATTTTTTAAAATATATTTATTGATCTAATTCTACTAGTTTCCCTCAATATGTAAATTTTTGCAGGGTTTAAAAATTTTTTAAAATATATTTATTGATCAACATACAGATCTTTGCTTTGTTAACAGCGTGTTTTCAGAATTAACAAAAAACAAGTTTAACAAGTTTACAGAAGTTAGAACTAGAAGAAAAAATTAGGAAGTTCTTAAAATAGGAAAAAGACGATCATTATTCTTTACAGTCAGATTCTTCTCTTTCTATAACGGAATCACAAAAAAAAAAAGAACTGTTAAAAGACTACAAAAATTTCTTTCTTTCAAGACTATTTTTTTAATGTAATCGAGTTACTCAATGTGATTCTACTTTTTAAGGAATAAATGTCCATTTATTTTGAAAGACTTCTTTTGATATTTTTCTTATTTTCATCCGAAAAAATATCTATTCGAAATTAAAATAAAAAAATTTTTCAAGGCCAAAACAATGAAGATTTATATAAAATTGTAAATTTTGTAAAGATCTCACTTTGAGGGATACAGAGAGAAACAAAAAATTATTAAAATCAAGGGTTATTTATTAAACCACGTAGATCATCAAAAAGATTGGGAGGGAGCAATAACAAGAGTCCTAAATACTATATATTCTCTTTGTTGCTCTTTGGTTTTCAAAAAAAAATATTAACTCTTCCATCAACAAAAATTTTGCATCTCTTTATTTCTATTCTAATATTTTCAGGTAGTAAATTAAAATTAACAATACTCTCAATTTTTCTTTTTAAAGAAATAAGCTCTTCGTTATAGTTTAAACCAGTACGAGGATTTGTAATCTGAAATGGGATCATTCCTCTAAAGCACCCTATTCCGTTCTGAAGTAATCTAGTGTTTTCAATTATTCAACCTATTTTTTCTAAATCATTTAATCCACTAAATCGAAATTCCTGATCATCAACTAGTCCGTTTTCTGCGAAAAAATCGGATAAAAGAATAGGCGCAGGACAAGGTTGTCCTCTAACCGGAAAAAGCGAGTAACACTTTTCAAGAAATTTTTCCACTTCTTCTAATAAATTTTGAATGGAGTTTAACAACTGATCCGTGTTCATTTCTTCAACGAAGTTAGAAACCTTTGGAACTAACACTAGTCCAGCAATCCCGTGATGATATTTTCAAATCATATTTTTTAGTTCTTTTCTTATTTTTTTTCTCTATTTCTGGAAAGAAATGCTTTTTTGTGCTGTTTTTATCTGATATCATTTCGTTTATCAGGAATGAGGCTTCGCTAAGATAAAAAATAATTTGATCAACACTAACTGAATAGTTTTTAACTTCTTCACTTTTTAGAATATTATGAGGAATTGCGAAAATAGGGGTTGGCGCGTTTCGCAAAATTTGCACTTTGGCGCGTTCGGCAAAATTTTTCACTTTTGTTTAAATTCCGCCAAACAAAATGCCAATTTAAAAATAAATCTACTTTTTACATTTTTTAAAATTAAAATACACATGAATTAAATAAATAAAAATAAAATTGCTTTTCTAAGCTTCTTTATGTCATCTCATAAGCCAAAATTTGGCTTTGATAATTGTTAAGATCATACCGAATTAAAATTCTCTAAAGATTAGATGGATCATGGATGCATTCTCGATTTAAACTAAGAAAAAGCAATGGATAATTATTTGTAGTGGGGTTTTTGAATTTTATCAATAAAATCCAACAATTTTTATATAATCGAATTGAAATAAAATAATAAATAACAATTAAAATATGTTGGAAATATATTCCAAAAATAGTCTTTTTTATTAAACTTCCATCATTAAAAATTGGCAGCACATTTGCTCTTCAATCTTCGCTCTCGACATTCACGGTAGTCAGCCGTTTGAAAGAAGTCACTGGCACATGGGTGACCTGAAAAAATGTAGAAAATTAGACATTTGCTATGTTTGTCTTTTGGTAGGGTGGTGTATGGTGTTTGGTGGACTTAGGTTAATTTGAAAATATCTAATTTAAAACTTTTTGGTTAACAGCCTATCATATCGCCGTTAACAATAACTCATCAAGGGCGGAATTAAATTAGATTTATTTTTATAAAATTTAAAGATCAAATTCTTGGCTACCCAATGATATTAATTTTATTTAGATTGGCTCAGAATGGATGGATTTGTGTCCAAAAAACCATATTCTTTACTACTGATTAGCGATATTTTCTGTTTTTGGGCACAATTCCAAAAATTTGAAACCAATCTGAATAAAATTAATATTATTATAAAACCAAGAAGCTATTCTGTAATTTGCTAACAAAATTATCGATATTTGTCCAATCCTTGATGTGATGAGTAATTAAAATGTTTCAAATTAGCCCGAAACGAAGTTGGACTGCTCTCATTTTATTAAAACTTTGGGTAAATGTTGAAAGCTAATTTAATGTTTAAATGGAATACCAAGGTGTAGAGCTTGTGCGGTGAATCCTCGTCATCGTTGCGTCGACGCGATAAGCGTACACGAACTCGGTATGGAACATTGCTGAGAAATTAAGAAATTAAATAAAAAAATTTAAATATGGAATACCGAACGCCTTGTGACCAAAGAAATTTGTTCAGCCAAGTGTCGATGCGAACATCGGGAGTGCCCATTTGCTTCTCGGCAAATTTCTCGACCTCTTTGATGGCACGCGGTGCTCGGTATTTGAAACCACTGAATCGAAAGAGGTGAGAATAAGTATTGAATTGAATATGTTGAAAAGATTATAGCTGTTCAGCGATTTTGGTTTATCCTAGACTCACAAATCACATACCCACTAATAGGAATTGGATAGAGTAGGTCAAAACGCGTTGTATTGCACATAATTTATCATGGCTTGGCAGCAATTAAAAGGTATTAAACGGTTTAAACCAATTTGTTTTTTGGTTCAAAACTATCAAAATTCATTATCAAATGATGCGCCATGATAAGTTCTATCCGTTGGATGATTTGGGGTCTAGGAAAAAACCATTTTCAATATTTTTTTCCATTTTTTATAATATTTCCCAATAGATTGTTAAAAATTTTAATTATTAAAATGTAAACCGTAAATTCCATGAATGAGTTTATGCATATGGATGGTGTATTCACGGGTGACCACCTTGTTCAATGAGCTCTTGGCCTTCTTCTCGCCACGTTGCTTTTTTGCTGCCATTTGCTTTTCGTTTTTTTGTCGACGTTTAATTGATAATAATTTATTTAATTCTGAAAATTTAATTTATATTTTATAGTAAATTATTTGCTATTGTTTTGGGTGGTTTAGGTTCAACAATCGAGGTTTACATTTTGCAATTAATAATTTGCATTTCATTTCATTTATTTTATTTTTATTTTTTATATTGGCATTTTATTTTGGCGGAAATTTAAAAAAAAGTGAAAAATTTTGCAGAACGCGCAAAAGTGAAAATTTTGCGAAACGCTGCAGCACCGCGAAAATATAATGCGTTAGGTGTTTAAATCCAATCATTAATTTTCACAGCTTCACCGTCCGTTGTTTTTCGTTATCAAGGATATTATTTCCTTTAAAAAACAAATCTAGTATTTTTTCCGGATACATCCCTCTTCATTCTAATAATTTTCTTTCAATTTCGAAATAAGTTTCAAATTGTCTGGATCAATATTTTTTTTGTCCTTCAGAAGATATCTGGTATTGTTTTCCAATACTTTCTAGGTTTTCCTTTAACTCTTTATAATCTTCTAATAATTCTTCTTTTTATTGTCTTTGGTTTCTTAACAAGAAAATTCTGATTTTTTCATCTAATTCATCCTTTTTTTCCTGTGCTTTCTCCAACAATTTTTCTATATCTTGCATAACCTTAGAAGTCATTCTTTATATATTTATATATAACTATAACCATGACTTTTATCTAATTTTATTAATTTGAATAGTTGAAATAACCAGAATTTTTATTTCAGTTGTCTTGAAAATTATTATTTTTCCTTGCGTTATCTTTTTTTTAAAAAATTTTACTTTAACAAATCTCTACATATATTAAGATAGTTTTATATGACTCCTATCACTTTGTACTTTAGTATTATTACACCAATCTTATTTATAGCCTTATTAGAAGGAGAGAAATTAATTTCGGAATTTAGAAAAGAGAATAGCTTAGAAAAAGCAGAAAGCTTTCTAGAAATTTTAGATGATATGTTAAAAAAGAAAAAAAAGATTTAAAAGAAATAGGATCTATTTTTTTTCCTCCGGGCCAGGTAGCCAAACGGGAATAAGGGTTAGCTTAACCTTTATTTCAATCTTTAACGTCCTAAAAAAAGACTTAGAAATTTTCTATATTGAAAGCACTAAATTACAAGGAAAAGAAAACAGTCTAAGTATAATAAGTTTAGATAGAAGTGAGAAAAAGTTTTACCTAGAAATTTTTGATGAAAAAGAAGAACCGATAATTGCTAAAAGAAAGGCATTCTATGAAAAAAAAGAAATAGAAGAAAAGCAAAAAGAATTTAATAATTTTTCTGTTGTTAAAGACTTCGAAGAAACAGATTTACTAGAAGCGTTTAAAAAAAGAAACCATTTTTTACTAAAATCCTTAACTTGGATAAAGAAATCAAAGAAATAAGCAAAAAATACCTTTAAAAAACTCTGCTATTTTAGTTTTAAAAATGGAAAACGAAGAAAAAGAAGAAAAAAACTACATTCAAAATTTAACGCTAGCCAATGTTTTTTTCCCTTCTCCTTGCAAAGGAACCTTCATTCTTCCTCCGGCTGGTCTTTTGCTTTGAAAAAACATCCAAAAAGAATTAACAAAAAGATTTAGTAAACTAAACATCAAAGACGTTTTACTTTCTTCCTTTATACCATTGAGTTTTTTTGAAAAAGAAAAGGAACACATTTTTGGGTTTAAGCCGGAACTTTTTTTTTTGGAGAAAAAGGAAAGCACAAAAGAAAAAGATAGAATAGTTCTACGACCAACCAGTGAAGTAATGTTTTATTACTGATATAAACAAATACTAGAAAGCTACCGTCAACTTCCTATTCTGTACAACCAATGATGCTCTGTTTTTAGATTTGAGAAAAGTACAACCACCTTTCTTCGAAATAGAGAATTTCTTTGGCAAGAAGGGCACACTATTCATTATTCAGAAGAAGAAGCAAGAATTTTTGTTAAAAAAATATTTTCCGTCTACAAAAATTTTTGTCAAAAAACATTAAATTTGGCCATTGTTTGAGGGAAAAAAAGCGAAAAAGAAAAATTTTCAGGAGCGCTAGAGACTTATACGATAGAAACAATTCTTCCTGATGGACAATGTCTACAAATAGCAACAGCTCATTTTTTTGGGAATAAATTTTGTAAAACATTTAAAGTCAGTTTTTTGGACAAAGATAATAGTATAAAATACCCTTTTTCAACCTCTTGGGGTAGCTCTACTAGAATGATTGGGGCAATCGCCAAAACATATAAAGATAGTAAAGGATTAATTTTTCCTTTCAGAATAGCACCTGTTCAAATAGGTTTTATTCTATTAAATGAAAGTTGTTCATCTTTTCAAAAAGATGTATTTGATAAGTTAAAGACCAAATATCGGTGCTTTTTGTTTAATAATAATTCTCAAGTAAGTAAAAACTTGGAAGAGGCTGACCAAAAAGGATGTCCAATTAAGATAATAATTGGAAAAATGGAAAAGGAGGAAAAAAAAGTAACTCTAATCAGAAGGGAAGACATCAGAAAAAAGAATTTTGTTAATTTCTCTTTAGAAAAGGAAGGTTTAAAAAAATTTTTCTCAGAAGTTAAAAAACATTTCTTATTAAACGAATATCTTTTACTAAAAGAAAAAAAAAACTTTTTGAACGAAAACATTTACTTAGCGAAAAATCTTAAAGAACTTAGAGAAAAGATAGTGATAACAAAAAAGAAAGGTTTATTTGGCTTTTACTTTTGTAATACAATTTCTTGCGAAGAAAATATCGGGGATTCTTTTCTTGGTTACAGCATTAGATACCTAAAACTAAAAAAGAAACAAAAAAAATGTTTATTTTGTAAATCTTCATCATCATTATTAGCGTTTTTGGGAAGATCTTACTAATTTGGTTTTAACTTCTTCTTACTACCTCCTATCTTTAATAAACCGATATTTAGTTGTTTTTTATTCTTAGTTTTTTTGTCATTTTTTTTGATAAAAAAACAAATAGAGATTAAGACTCCTGATACAACACAACGGTTAATGAAGATAAGTTGTTGTTCCGGGATTTTTCTTTTCTCTTTTCTTTTTTATGAACCAACATTAGTCAGTTTTTGTCTTAAAGAGTTTAAACAATTCATTAGTCTTGTTTAATTTAGAGAAGATGATATTTTTAAATCATTTTTCTTTTAGCTATTGTACTTTTCTTATATTTGTTGACAATGCCTATTGTTTTAGTGTTATCATATCACACATACTATCTAAGACAACTCTTATTTAATCTTTTTCTTGTTTTTATTCAGCTCTTTTTTTAAAGTTAACGAACTTGTTGGATTTCTAGATGGTTCTCTTTCAGATACAATTTGCTATCTTTAGTCAAAAAAATTGTTCTCTAGTCTGAAATTATCTCTTTTTTCTTTGGTTTGATTAAAATCTTTTTCAAATTTTTTTTCGGCGTTTTCTGATGAATAAAGAAACTCTTCTGTGTTTTCTTCTTTTTGAGAAAAAATTTCGTGAATTTTCTCGGAAGCAAAAAGACAGTAAATAAGACAATCCGTACTATCTTTTTGGTATTGTTTTTTATTAAAATTAATGG
Organism: Pratylenchus scribneri; assembly: GCA_030063045.1. Taxonomy (NCBI): domain Eukaryota; kingdom Metazoa; phylum Nematoda; class Chromadorea; order Rhabditida; family Pratylenchidae; genus Pratylenchus; species Pratylenchus scribneri. The sequence continues at coordinate 3,439,324 of JAQSEB010000001.1, read as the reverse complement.
AAGTTTCTTCACCAAAAATTTCCTTAAAAATAACAAAGGCTTTTCTTCTTGAAAGAAAATTTCTATCTAATATGTTTCCAACTATTTCATAAAGATTTTCTTTTTTACCAAATATTTTTTTTGTTATTTTTTTTATCATCGCTGAATTGTCTAAAAAATGAATGGCTTCCTCAACAATAGTCAGTTCATTTTCTTCTTTAATTAGTTTTTTTCCTTCAGTATTTCCGATATTTTTCTTATTTGTATTTGCCTTATTTCTTTATTTTTTTCAAAAAAATTTTTCAATATTCCAGGGTTTTTTTCTTCTTTTTCCTCTACTAATTTTATGAAATTCCTAATTTCTTCGCTTTCATATAAAAAATCGCAGATCTTGTTTCACCTTTTATTGTAAACTTCTTTAACTTCTTTTATTTTTTTTTTTATTAAAAAATCTCTTTCTTTTCCATATGAAAGAACTTCCGTTTGGGATATACCAAAAGGCTCGAAATAATATACTTCGTATTTTGAGACATTGCTGTTAAATCTAATTGAGAATGAATTGAAATGATTTCCGTTAACCCCCAAGACTAGAGAAAGAACTTTGTTTTTATTTTCAGAAAAATCAACGACTTTTTTAAAATAGTAACATATTTCGAACAATTGGAGAGGATAATCCATTGATAACAAACCATACTCTCCTATTGGCAAGATAAAAAGGTGAGAGTAATACGAAGTGCCAAGCAAATGTTTTTTAAAATAACTTTCATTAAGAAGACGTCAATCCTTGATCTCTTCTGAAAAAAGAAAGCAACTGTCTTTAAAAAATTTTTCTTTTAAAACTAAATCTTTTTCAACAAATAACCAAGGACGAGAAAAATGAGAAATGCTATCTGTTTTTTTTTTTATAAAGATAAGGTAAAAAAGTAAGGGACAGTCTATGAGACAACAAAAAACAAAAATTGTTAAACAAACAAAAATAATCAATTTTCTTTCATTAAATTTATTAGATTTACCAGATTGTCTTTTCATTTTTTTTATCTTCAAAATAAGGTGTGTTTGTTACTAAACAGATCCCTTCAATACTTTTTGGAAAGGCAAGAAGTGGTTTTAAATTTTTCAGTCCCAAAACGATAGAAAGCAAGCGGTCTATTCCCAATCCAAAGCCTCCATGAGGGGGGGGGGGGGGGGCAGCGAAATCTAAAGCATCTAAAAAAAGTTAAAAAAATCATTTTTTTCTTTTTCTGTATAACCTAATAAATCAAAAACCTTTTCTTGAACTTCTCTCTTATAGATACGAAGACTACCACTAAGAATTTCCTCCCCGTTACAAACTAAGTCAAAAGAATCGCTGATTGCCAATGTGGCAATCCTAAAGAATCTGGGTCCCTAAATTTTTTAAATTTTTTTTTTGCCTAAAAATTCATTTTTAAAGGTAATCGGGCCGTAGAATTCAAAATTGATGTTAATTTTTTGATATCTTACCACCTTGGTAAAATACTGCCGACTTTTACCAAGAAAAAGCAAAGGGGGGACCAAGGGCATTTTTGCTGAAAATTTTTATATGGCCAATATATAGCTCAATCGACGCAGTTCGATGAGAGGAATTGAATGGTACCACTTTTATAAGGTAATATTTTAATAAAAGCAAGTTATGACCAAAAGAAATATTTGTCTTGGTAAGGGATTTAGACCTCTAACTTGCCAGTAATTAAATATACCCTATAAAAGTGATACCATTCGATTCCTCTCATCGAACTGCGTCGATTGAGCTATATATTGGCCATATAAAAATTTTCAGCGAAAATGCCCTTGGTCCCCCCTTTGCTTTTTCTTGTTAAAAATCGGCATTATCTTACCAAGATGGCAAGATATGGCAAAAAGGATGTCAGATTCGTATTTTACGATTTCGATTATACCTAAAAAACATATTTTGAGGAAAAAAATGAAAAATAATTTTGGGACCCAGATTCTTTAGGATTGCCGATAAGGCAATAATGTCTTCCACTTAATTTTGTTTTCTAAAAAAAGACGAACTTGATTTTTTTTAATTGCTGAAAAAGGGTGTCTGAAACTAAGTATTTTATGACTATTTTCGTCACGTTGGAAAAGAGGTCAATCGGTAATCCATAAAAATTTTAATTCTTTTTTATTTTCTTTATTCTTTCTTAGGTCTGGTTTTTCAGTATTATATTTTTCGATAACTGAGTGATAAGTATCTGTAGAAAAGGAGATCTCTAAATTTTGAAATATCTTATTTAGAGAAAACTTTAACAACTTTTCTACTATATTTTTAATTTTTTTCTCTGTTGTAAAACTCTCTTCCACATCCAGTTGTAAGAATTCGATCTGTCTATTACTTCTTGCATCTTCTTTTCGAAAGTTCTTCGCAATTTGAAAGTATTTTCTAAACCCAGCCATCATTAACATTTGTTTGAACATCTGAGGAGATTGAGAAAGAGTATAAAATTGATTAGGAAAACTAGAATTAACCAAGAAAGTTTGTGCCCCTTCGGGAGAATACTGTGAAAGAAGAGGAGTTTCAATTTCGACAAACTTCCTTTTTATAAAATAGTCTCTGATAATATTTAAAAATTGACTTTTAATTAGAATTAAATTTTTACTTTCTTTTATTCTTAGATCTAGATAACGAAAACGATACTTTGTTTCTTCGCTTATTTCTGCTTTATCTTCCAAAAGAAAAGGCAATTGTTTAGTTTTGTTTACTATTGAAAAACTGAATAGTTCAATTTCTATCTCTCTCACTATTCCAATAATTTTTATTAAATCACCTGGCCTCACCTTTTTTTAAAGTCTTCTATTAAGGATTTTTCTTTTATTATTATTTGGATGGACAACTGGTCGTAAATTCCAGATCAAATATTCCTTTTTTTGAGTCTAAGTTTTCAGTAGAATGGAACTATTAAAAAGTCAAAGAACGGAGGCGAGATTACTTCTAGTTTCCCTCTATATGCAAATTTTTGCAGGGTTTAAAAATTTTTTAAAATTATATTCCGAGCAAATTCTACTAGTTTCCCTCAATATGTAAATTTTTGCAGGGTTTAAAAATTTTTTAAAATTATATTCCGAGCAAATTCTACTAGTTTCCCTCTATATGCAAATTTTTGCAGGGTTTAAAAATTTTTTAAAATTATATTCCGCGCAAATTCTACTAGTTCCCCTCTATATGCAAATTTTTGCAGGGTTTAAAAATTTTTTAAAATTATATTCCGAGCAAATTCTACTAGTTTCCCTCTATATGCAAATTTCTGCAGGGTTTAAAAATATTTTAAAATATATTTATTGATCTATTTCGACTAGTTTCCCTCTATATGCAAATTTTTGCAGGGTTTAAAAATTTTTTAAAATTATATTCCGAGCAAATTCTACTAGTTTCCCTCAATATGTAAATTTTTGCAGGGTTTAAAAATTTTTTAAAATTATATTCCGAGCAAATTCTACTAGTTTCCCTCTATATGCAAATTTTTGCAGGGTTTAAAAATTTTTTAAAATTATATTCCGCGCAAATTCTACTAGTTCCCCTCTATATGCAAATTTTTGCAGGGTTTAAAAATTTTTTAAAATTATATTCCGCGCAAATTCTACTAGTTCCCCTCTATATGCAAATTTTTGCAGGGTTTAAAAATTTTTTAAAATTATATTCCGAGCAAATTCTACTAGTTTCCCTCTATATGCAAATTTTTGCAGGGTTTAAAAATTTTTTAAAATTATATTCCGAGCAAATTCTACAGGGTGGGGCAAAAGTTCTGCAAGTTTTTTTCGAATGATTATTTTAGGTCTTAAATTTAAGATTTATCCAATTTTCTTTTCAAATTCGAATTCTTCAATCTCTTTTACCCTTATATCAATTATAATTGGACTATTAACAATTCCCTAAATTATTTTATAATTTTTTAAAAAAAGGTCCATTCATTTTGAACCTGAAAATCCACTTTTTGACGAAAAATACTTTAAGGCATAACTCGAGAATGGGAACATGAAAATTTATAAAATTTTCGGGATTAATAAATCTATATCTTGGCTTCATAAATTGCTAAAAATTTTGCATCCCACCCTGAATATAAAAAAGTGGCATAGAAAAATGTTGAAAAAATCGTGCGACCATGGGAAAACCCAAAAATCGGCCTATAAATGCCCCTCAAAAATAGTTTTAAAATGGGGTGGCTTTTCTCAAAATTTGCCTTTTTAATAAAAATAGATAGAAAAGTAATATTTAGGCAGAAAGAACACAAATGGTCAAGGAAATTCAGAATTTGAAAATTTTGGATTTTCAAGTCATCGATTTTTGCATTTTCGTATCAAAAAGTTCGTCTAGGCTAATTTGTTTAATTTTTAATATTTTTATTTCTCTTTTTTATATTAATTGGCCCTGTGTTTAAGCTATTAGAAAATATAGTTAAAAGTTTTTAATTTGAAATTAAAAGTAGGATAAAAATTAAAAACCCCTAAAAAAATGTGCGACCATTTCTGCCTTGAGGAGGACATGTATTCAAGTCCGCCTCTCGAATGAAAGGCTTAAAATTCGCAATTCTTTTAATAATTCCAACAAAGAGCATAATGATTTATTATTATACCAAAAATGAAAAAATTGTATTTATCCATTAAAATTTTATTTGAAAAAAACAGACTTGCAGAACTTTTGCCCCACCCTGTACTAGTTTCCCTCTATATGCAAATTTTTGCAGGGTTTAAAAATTTTTTAAAATTATATTCCGAGCAAATTCTACTAGTTTCCCTCTATATGCAAATTTTTGCAGGGTTTAAAAATTTTTTAAAATTATATTCCGAGCAAATTCTACTAGTTTCCCTCTATATGCAAATTTTTGCAGGGTTTAAAAATTTTTTAAAATATATTTATTGATCTAATTCGACTAATTTCCCTCAATATGCAAATTTTTGCAGGGTTTAAAAATTTTTTAAAATTATATTCCGAGCAAATTCTACTAGTTTCCCTCTATATGCAAATTTTTGCAGGGTTTAAAAATTTTTTAAAATTATATTCCGAGCAAATTCTACTAGTTTCCCTCTATATGCAAATTTTTGCAGGGTTTAAAAATTTTTTAAAATATATTTATTGATCTATTTCGACTAGTTTCCCTCTATATGCAAATTTCTGCAGGGTTTAAAAATATTTTAAAATATATTTATTGATCTATTTCGACTAGTTTCCCTCTATATGCAAATTTTTGCAGGGTTTAAAAATTTTTTAAAATTATATTCCGAGCAAATTCTACTAGTTTCCCTCTATATGCAAATTTTTGCAGGGTTTAAAAATTTTTTAAAATTATATTCCGAGCAAATTCTACAGGGTGGGGCAAAAGTTCTGCAAGTTTTTTTCGAATGATTATTTTAGGTCTTAAATTTAAGATTTATCCAATTTTCTTTTCAAATTCGAATTCTTCAATCTCTTTTACCCTTATATCAATTATAATTGGACTATTAACAATTCCCTAAATTATTTTATAATTTTTTAAAAAAAGGTCCATTCATTTTGAACCTGAAAATCCACTTTTTGACGAAAAATACTTTAAGGCATAACTCGAGAATGGGAACATGAAAATTTATAAAATTTTCGGGATTAATAAATCTATATCTTGGCTTCATAAATTGCTAAAAATTTTGCATCCCACCCTGAATATAAAAAAGTGGCATAGAAAAATGTTGAAAAAATCGTGCGACCATGGGAAAACCCAAAAATCGGCCTATAAATGCCCCTCAAAAATAGTTTTAAAATGGGGTGGCTTTTCTCAAAATTTGCCTTTTTAATAAAAATAGATAGAAAAGTAATATTTAGGCAGAAAGAACACAAATGGTCAAGGAAATTCAGAATTTGAAAATTTTGGATTTTCAAGTCATCGATTTTTGCATTTTCGTATCAAAAAGTTCGTCTAGGCTAATTTGTTTAATTTTTAATATTTTTATTTCTCTTTTTTATATTAATTGGCCCTGTGTTTAAGCTATTAGAAAATATAGTTAAAAGTTTTTAATTTGAAATTAAAAGTAGGATAAAAATTAAAAACCCCTAAAAAAATGTGCGACCATTTCTGCCTTGAGGAGGACATGTATTCAAGTCCGCCTCTCGAATGAAAGGCTTAAAATTCGCAATTCTTTTAATAATTCCAACAAAGAGCATAATGATTTATTATTATACCAAAAATGAAAAAATTGTATTTATCCATTAAAATTTTATTTGAAAAAAACAGACTTGCAGAACTTTTGCCCCACCCTGTACTAGTTTCCCTCTATATGCAAATTTTTGCAGGGTTTAAAAATTTTTTAAAATTATATTCCGAGCAAATTCTACTAGTTTCCCTCTATATGCAAATTTCTGCAGGGTTTAAAAATATTTTAAAATATATTTATTGATCTATTTCGACTAGTTTCCCTCTATATGCAAATTTTTGCAGGGTTTAAAAATTTTTTAAAATTATATTCCGAGCAAATTCTACTAGTTTCCCTCTATATGCAAATTTTTGCAGGGTTTAAAAATTTTTTAAAATTATATTCCGAGCAAATTCTACAGGGTGGGGCAAAAGTTCTGCAAGTTTTTTTCGAATGATTATTTTAGGTCTTAAATTTAAGATTTATCCAATTTTCTTTTCAAATTCGAATTCTTCAATCTCTTTTACCCTTATATCAATTATAATTGGACTATTAACAATTCCCTAAATTATTTTATAATTTTTTAAAAAAAGGTCCATTCATTTTGAACCTGAAAATCCACTTTTTGACGAAAAATACTTTAAGGCATAACTCGAGAATGGGAACATAAAAATTTATAAAATTTTCGGGATTAATAAATCTATATCTTGGCTTCATAAATTGCTAAAAATTTTGCATCCCACCCTGAATATAAAAAAGTGGCATAGAAAAATGTTGAAAAAATCGTGCGACCATGGGAAAACCCAAAAATCGGCCTATAAATGCCCCTCAAAAATAGTTTTAAAATGGGGTGGCTTTTCTCAAAATTTGCCTTTTTAATAAAAATAGATAGAAAAGTAATATTTAGGCAGAAAGAACACAAATGGTCAAGGAAATTCAGAATTTGAAAATTTTGGATTTTCAAGTCATCGATTTTTGCATTTTCGTATCAAAAAGTTCGTCTAGGCTAATTTGTTTAATTTTTAATATTTTTATTTCTCTTTTTTATATTAATTGGCCCTGTGTTTAAGCTATTAGAAAATATAGTTAAAAGTTTTTAATTTGAAATTAAAAGTAGGATAAAAATTAAAAACCCCTAAAAAAATGTGCGACCATTTCTGCCTTGAGGAGGACATGTATTCAAGTCCGCCTCTCGAATGAAAGGCTTAAAATTCGCAATTCTTTTAATAATTCCAACAAAGAGCATAATGATTTATTATTATACCAAAAATGAAAAAATTGTATTTATCCATTAAAATTTTATTTGAAAAAAACAGACTTGCAGAACTTTTGCCCCACCCTGTACTAGTTTCCCTCTATATGCAAATTTTTGCAGGGTTTAAAAATTTTTTAAAATTATATTCCGAGCAAATTCTACTAGTTTCCCTCTATATGCAAATTTTTGCAGGGTTTAAAAATTTTTTAAAATTATATTCCGAGCAAATTCTACTAGTTTCCCTCTATATGCAAATTTTTGCAGGGTTTAAAAATTTTTTAAAATATATTTATTGATCTAATTCGACTAATTTCCCTCAATATGCAAATTTTTGCAGGGTTTAAAAATTTTTTAAAATTATATTCCGAGCAAATTCTACTAGTTTCCCTCTATATGCAAATTTTTGCAGGGTTTAAAAATTTTTTAAAATATATTTATTGATCTAATTCTACTAGTTTCCCTCTATATGCAAATTTTTGCAGGGTTTAAAAAATTTTTAAAATATATTTATTGATCTAATTCTACTAATTTCCCTCAATATGTAAATTTTTGCAGGGTTTAAAAAATTTTTAAAATATATTTATTGATCTAATTCTACTAATTTCCCTCAATATGTAAATTTTTGCAGGGTTTAAAAATATTTTAAAATATATTTATTGATCTAATTCTACTAATTTCCCTCTATATGCAAATTTTTGCAGGGTTTAAAAATATTTTAAAATATATTTATTGATCTATTTCGACTAGTTTCCCTCAATATGTAAATTTTTGCAGGGTTTAAAAAATTTTTAAAATATATTTATTGATCTAATTCTACTAATTTCCCTCTATATGCAAATTTTTGCAGGGTTTAAAAATATTTTAAAATATATTTATTGATCTATTTCGACTAGTTTCCCTCTATATGCAAATTTTTGCAGGGTTTAAAAATATTTTAAAATATATTTATTGATCTATTTCGACTAGTTTCCCTCAATATGTAAATTTTTGCAGGGTTTAAAAAATTTTTAAAATATATTTATTGATCTAATTCTACTAATTTCCCTCAATATGTAAATTTTTGCAGGGTTTAAAAATATTTTAAAATATATTTATTGATCTAATTCGACTAGTTTCCCTCTATATGCAAATTTTTGCAGGGTTTAAAAATATTTTAAAATATATTTATTGATCTAATTCTACTAATTTCCCTTAATATGTAAATTTTTGCAGGGTTTAAAAATATTTTAAAATATATTTATTGATCTATTTCGACTAGTTTCCCTCTATATGTAAATTTTTGCAGGGTTTAAAAAATTTTTAAAATATATTTATTGATCTAATTCGACTAGTTTCCCTCTATATGCAAATTTTTGCAGGGTTTAAAAATATTTTAAAATATATTTATTGATCTAATTCGACTAGTTTCCCTCTATATGCAAATTTTTGCAGGGTTTAAAAATATTTTAAAATATATTTATTGATCTAATTCGACTAGTTTCCCTCTATATGCAAATTTTTGCAGGGTTTAAAAATATTTTAAAATATATTTATTGATCTAATTCGACTAGTTTCCCTCTATATGCAAATTTTTGCAGGGTTTAAAAATATTTTAAAATATATTTATTGATCTAATTCGACTAGTTTCCCTCTATATGCAAATTTTTGCAGGGTTTAAAAATATTTTAAAATATATTTATTGATCTATTTCGACTAGTTTCCCTCTATATGCAAATTTTTGCAGGGTTTAAAAATATTTTAAAATATATTTATTGATCTAATTCGACTAATTTCCCTCAATATGCAAATTTTTGCAAGGTTTAAAAATTTTTTAAAATTATATTCCGAGCAAATTCTACTAGTTTCCCTCTATATGCAAATTTTTGCAGGGTTTAAAAATTTTTTAAAATTATATTCCGAGCAAATTCTACTAGTTTCCCTCTATATGCAAATTTTTGCAGGGTTTAAAAATTTTTTAAAATTATATTCCGAGCAAATTCTACTAGTTTCCCTCTATATGCAAATTTTTGCAGGGTTTAAAAATATTTTAAAATATATTTATTGATCTATTTCGACTAGTTTCCCTCAATATGTAAATTTTTGCAGGGTTTAAAAATATTTTAAAATATATTTATTGATCTAATTCGACTAGTTTCCCTCTATATGCAAATTTTTGCAGGGTTTAAAAATATTTTAAAATATATTTATTGATCTAATTCTACTAATTTCCCTCAATATGTAAATTTTTGCAGGGTTTAAAAAATTTTTAAAATATATTTATTGATCTAATTCTACTAATTTCCCTCAATATGCAAATTTTTGCAGGGTTTAAAAAATTTTTAAAATATATTTATTGATCTAATTCTACTAATTTCCCTCAATATGTAAATTTTTGCAGGGTTAAAAAAATTTTTAAAATATATTTATTGATCTAATTCTACTAATTTCCCTCAATATGTAAATTTTTGCAGGGTTTAAAAAATTTTTAAAATATATTTATTGATCTAATTCTACTAATTTCCCTCAATATGTAAATTTTTGCAAGGTTTAAAAATATTTTAAAATATATTTATTGATCTATTTCGACTAGTTTCCCTCTATATGCAAATTTTTGCAGGGTTTAAAAATTTTTTAAAATTATATTCCGAGCAAATTCTACTAGTTTCCCTCTATATGCAAATTTTTGCAGGGTTTAAAAAATTTTTAAAATATATTTATTGATCTAATTCTATTAATTTCCCTCAATATGTAAATTTTTGCAGGGTTTAAAAAATTTTTAAAATATATTTATTGATCTAATTCTACTAATTTCACTCAATATGTAAATTTTTGCAGGGTTTAAAAAATTTTTAAAATATATTTATTGATCTAATTCGACTAGTTTCCCTCAATATGTAAATTTTTGCAGGGTTTAAAAAATTTTTAAAATATATTTATTGATCTAATTCGACTAATTTCCCTCAATATGCAAATTTTTGCAAGGTTTAAAAATTTTTTAAAATTATATTCCGAGCAAATTCTACTAGTTTCCCTCTATATGCAAATTTTTGCAGGGTTTAAAAATTTTTTAAAATTATATTCCGAGCAAATTCTACTAGTTTCCCTCTATATGCAAATTTTTGCAGGGTTTAAAAATTTTTTAAAATTATATTCCGAGCAAATTCTACTAATTTCCCTCAATATGTAAATTTTTGCAGGGTTTAAAAAATTTTTAAAATATATTTATTGATCTAATTCTACTAATTTCCCTCAATATGTAAATTTTTGCAGGGTTTAAAAAATTTTTAAAATATATTTATTGATCTAATTCGACTAATTTCCCTCAATATGCAAATTTTTGCAAGGTTTAAAAATTTTTTAAAATTATATTCCGAGCAAATTCTACTAGTTTCCCTCTATATGCAAATTTTTGCAGGGTTTAAAAATTTTTTAAAATTATATTCCGAGCAAATTCTACTAGTTTCCCTCTATATGCAAATTTTTGCAGGGTTTAAAAATTTTTTAAAATTATATTCCGAGCAAATTCTACTAGTTTCCCTCAATATGTAAATTTTTGCAGGGTTTAAAAATTTTTTAAAATATATTTATTGATCTAATTCGACTAATTTCCCTCAATATGCAAATTTTTGCAGGGTTTAAAAATTTTTTAAAATTATATTCCGAGCAAATTCTACTAGTTTCCCTCTATATGCAAATTTTTGCAGGGTTTAAAAAATTTTTAAAATATATTTATTGATCTAATTCTACTAATTTCCCTCAATATGTAAATTTTTGCAGGGTTTAAAAAATTTTTAAAATATATTTATTGATCTAATTCTACTAATTTCCCTCAATATGTAAATTTTTGCAGGGTTTAAAAAATTTTTAAAATATATTTATTGATCTAATTCGACTAGTTTCCCTCAATATGTAAATTTTTGCAGGGTTTAAAAAATTTTTAAAATATATTTATTGATCTAATTCGACTAATTTCCCTCAATATGCAAATTTTTGCAAGGTTTAAAAATTTTTTAAAATTATATTCCGAGCAAATTCTACTAGTTTCCCTCTATATGCAAATTTTTGCAGGGTTTAAAAATTTTTTAAAATTATATTCCGAGCAAATTCTACTAGTTTCCCTCTATATGCAAATTTTTGCAGGGTTTAAAAATATTTTAAAATATATTTATTGATCTATTTCGACTAGTTTCCCTCTATATGCAAATTTTTGCAGGGTTTAAAAATTTTTTAAAATTATATTCCGAGCAAATTCTACTAGTTTCCCTCTATATGCAAATTTTTGCAGGGTTTAAAAATTTTTTAAAATATATTTATTGATCTAATTCGGCTAATTTCCCTCAATATGTAAATTTTTGCAGGGTTTAAAAAATTTTTAAAATATATTTATTGATCTAATTCGGCTAATTTCCCTCAATATGTAAATTTTTGCAGGGTTTAAAAAATTTTTAAAATATATTTATTGATCTAATTCGACTAGTTTCCCTCAATATGTAAATTTTTGCAGGGTTTAAAAAATTTTTAAAATATATTTATTGATCTAATTCTACTAATTTCCCTCAATATGTAAATTTTTGCAGGGTTTAAAAAATTTTTAAAATATATTTATTGATCTAATTCTACTAATTTCCCTCAATATGTAAATTTTTGCAGTGTTTAAAAAATTTTTAAAATATATTTATTGATCTAATTCGACTAGTTTCCCTCAATATGTAAATTTTTGCAGGGTTTAAAAATTTTTTAAAATATATTTATTGATCTAATTCGACTAATTTCCCTCAATATGCAAATTTTTGCAGGGTTTAAAAATATTTTAAAATATATTTATTGATCTAATTCGACTAGTTTCCCTCTATATGCAAATTTTTGCAGGGTTTAAAAATATTTTAAAATATATTTATTGATCTATTTCGACTAGTTTCCCTCTATATGCAAATTTTTGCAGGGTTTAAAAATATTTTAAAATATATTTATTGATCTAATTCGACTAATTTCCCTCAATATGCAAATTTTTGCAAGGTTTAAAAATTTTTTAAAATTATATTCCGAGCAAATTCTACTAGTTTCCCTCTATATGCAAATTTTTGCAGGGTTTAAAAATTTTTTAAAATTATATTCCGAGCAAATTCTACTAGTTTCCCTCTATATGCAAATTTTTGCAGGGTTTAAAAATTTTTTAAAATTATATTCCGAGCAAATTCTACTAGTTTCCCTCTATATGCAAATTTTTGCAGGGTTTAAAAATATTTTAAAATATATTTATTGATCTAATTCTACTAATTTCCCTCAATATGTAAATTTTTGCAGGGTTTAAAAAATTTTTAAAATATATTTATTGATCTAATTCTACTAATTTCCCTCAATATGCAAATTTTTGCAGGGTTTAAAAAATTTTTAAAATATATTTATTGATCTAATTCTACTAATTTCCCTCAATATGTAAATTTTTGCAGGGTTAAAAAAATTTTTAAAATATATTTATTGATCTAATTCTACTAATTTCCCTCAATATGTAAATTTTTGCAGGGTTTAAAAAATTTTTAAAATATATTTATTGATCTAATTCTACTAATTTCCCTCAATATGTAAATTTTTGCAGGGTTTAAAAATATTTTAAAATATATTTATTGATCTATTTCGACTAGTTTCCCTCTATATGCAAATTTTTGCAGGGTTTAAAAATTTTTTAAAATTATATTCCGAGCAAATTCTACTAGTTTCCCTCTATATGCAAATTTTTGCAGGGTTTAAAAAATTTTTAAAATATATTTATTGATCTAATTCTACTAATTTCCCTCAATATGTAAATTTTTGCAGGGTTTAAAAAATTTTTAAAATATATTTATTGATCTAATTCTACTAATTTCCCTCAAAATGTAAATTTTTGCAGGGTTTAAAAAATTTTTAAAATATATTTATTGATCTAATTAGACTAGTTTCCCTCAATATGTAAATTTTTGCAGGGTTTAAAAAATTTTTAAAATATATTTATTGATCTAATTCGACTAATTTCCCTCAATATGCAAATTTTTGCAAGGTTTAAAAATTTTTTAAAATTATATTCCGAGCAAATTCTACTAGTTTCCCTCTATATGCAAATTTTTGCAGGGTTTAAAAATTTTTTAAAATTATATTCCGAGCAAATTCTACTAGTTTCCCTCTATATGCAAATTTTTGCAGGGTTTAAAAATTTTTTAAAATTATATTCCGAGCAAATTCTACTAATTTCCCTCAATATGTAAATTTTTGCAGGGTTTAAAAAATTTTTAAAATATATTTATTGATCTAATTCGACTAATTTCCCTCAATATGCAAATTTTTGCAGGGTTTAAAAATTTTTTAAAATTATATTCCGAGCAAATTCTACTAGTTTCCCTCTATATGCAAATTTTTGCAGGGTTTAAAAAATTTTTAAAATATATTTATTGATCTAATTCTACTAATTTCCCTCAATATGTAAATTTTTGCAGGGTTTAAAAAATTTTTAAAATATATTTATTGATCTAATTCTACTAATTTCCCTCAATATGTAAATTTTTGCAGGGTTTAAAAAATTTTTAAAATATATTTATTGATCTAATTCGACTAGTTTCCCTCAATATGTAAATTTTTGCAGGGTTTAAAAAATTTTTAAAATATATTTATTGATCTAATTCGACTAATTTCCCTCAATATGCAAATTTTTGCAAGGTTTAAAAATTTTTTAAAATTATATTCCGAGCAAATTCTACTAGTTTCCCTCTATATGCAAATTTTTGCAGGGTTTAAAAATTTTTTAAAATTATATTCCGAGCAAATTCTACTAGTTTCCCTCTATATGCAAATTTTTGCAGGGTTTAAAAATATTTTAAAATATATTTATTGATCTATTTCGACTAGTTTCCCTCTATATGCAAATTTTTGCAGGGTTTAAAAATTTTTTAAAATTATATTCCGAGCAAATTCTACTAGTTTCCCTCTATATGCAAATTTTTGCAGGGTTTAAAAATTTTTTAAAATATATTTATTGATCTAATTCGGCTAATTTCCCTCAATATGTAAATTTTTGCAGGGTTTAAAAAATTTTTAAAATATATTTATTGATCTAATTCGGCTAATTTCCCTCAATATGTAAATTTTTGCAGGGTTTAAAAAATTTTTAAAATATATTTATTGATCTAATTCGACTAGTTTCCCTCAATATGTAAATTTTTGCAGGGTTTAAAAAATTTTTAAAATATATTTATTGATCTAATTCTACTAATTTCCCTCAATATGTAAATTTTTGCAGGGTTTAAAAAATTTTTAAAATATATTTATTGATCTAATTCTACTAATTTCCCTCAATATGTAAATTTTTGCAGTGTTTAAAAAATTTTTAAAATATATTTATTGATCTAATTCGACTAGTTTCCCTCAATATGTAAATTTTTGCAGGGTTTAAAAATTTTTTAAAATATATTTATTGATCTAATTCGACTAATTTCCCTCAATATGCAAATTTTTGCAGGGTTTAAAAATATTTTAAAATATATTTATTGATCTAATTCGACTAGTTTCCCTCTATATGCAAATTTTGCAGGGTTTAAAAATATTTTAAAATATATTTATTGATCTAATTCGACTAGTTTCCCTCTATATGCAAATTTTTGCAGGGTTTAAAAATATTTTAAAATATATTTATTGATCTAATTCGACTAGTTTCCCTCTATATGCAAATTTTTGCAGGGTTTAAAAATATTTTAAAATATATTTATTGATCTATTTCGACTAGTTTCCCTCTATATGCAAATTTTTGCAGGGTTTAAAAATATTTTAAAATATATTTATTGATCTAATTCGACTAATTTCCCTCAATATGCAAATTTTTGCAAGGTTTAAAAATTTTTTAAAATTATATTCCGAGCAAATTCTACTAGTTTCCCTCTATATGCAAATTTTTGCAGGGTTTAAAAATTTTTTAAAATTATATTCCGAGCAAATTCTACTAGTTTCCCTCTATATGCAAATTTTTGCAGGGTTTAAAAATTTTTTAAAATTATATTCCGAGCAAATTCTACTAGTTTCCCTCTATATGCAAATTTTTGCAGGGTTTAAAAATATTTTAAAATATATTTATTGATCTAATTCTACTAATTTCCCTCAATATGTAAATTTTTGCAGGGTTTAAAAAATTTTTAAAATATATTTATTGATCTAATTCTACTAATTTCCCTCAATATGCAAATTTTTGCAGGGTTTAAAAAATTTTTAAAATATATTTATTGATCTAATTCTACTAATTTCCCTCAATATGTAAATTTTTGCAGGGTTAAAAAAATTTTTAAAATATATTTATTGATCTAATTCTACTAATTTCCCTCAATATGTAAATTTTTGCAGGGTTTAAAAAATTTTTAAAATATATTTATTGATCTAATTCTACTAATTTCCCTCAATATGTAAATTTTTGCAGGGTTTAAAAATATTTTAAAATATATTTATTGATCTATTTCGACTAGTTTCCCTCTATATGCAAATTTTTGCAGGGTTTAAAAATTTTTTAAAATTATATTCCGAGCAAATTCTACTAGTTTCCCTCTATATGCAAATTTTTGCAGGGTTTAAAAAATTTTTAAAATATATTTATTGATCTAATTGTCGCGGACATGTGAAAATGGAATGAATGATGTGAGAAGAAAGTCCGCGAATGCCAGAAAAATCTGTCATACACAAACCACAAAGTTCCCCCGTTCCATTTTCCCTTATTTTCTTCTTTTCGTTTCGTTTAATCTTTCTCCTCTCACGCAATTAACAAACCAATTGGACCAATTCCCCTCACTTTCTTTGTTCATTGAGTCCAACTATTCCCAAAATGGACATATTTTGCAGAATTTTGTTATTTGATTGGCTTCATTTTCCCATTTCCATGAAACGCCCACAATCATTAAATTTTCTGTCCCAAACTAGAATTCTGCTCCTTATATTCAACCCAAAAGTCCCATTGGTTGTTCAGTTTCTCGGTTCAGTTTTCTCCTCCTAACATTCAGTTTTTGCTCGTTCCCACAATCATTTTCTATTGCGATAAAGATAAATTAAATAGAGTAAAAGTCAAGTAAATTCAATCCTCCTACTTCCAAGTTCGACTGCCCAATTCAGTCCGCCAGCCGACTCTCCGATCAAATCCTATCCCAAATCCCTCAATTCGTCTCCATTGACCCATCCATTTGGCGTGCCCGCTCGTTAGACCCCCATCTTCGTCGTCGATCTTTCTGGCCCTTGTCCGTCAACTCCTTCTTCATCTTCTCTCAACTTGCCGGCTCCGAACCCGGCACGTCAGATCTTCACCCCCGGATCCGACATTTGGTGGCCCCGACGTGACTAGGCCCAGGATCATTGCTTGCCATTGGATTGTTCATCGTGAGCACGGGATCGTCTGCTGGAAAAGAAGTAAAGTTTTTGGGAATTGAAAACTTGTTTTCTTAGTAACAGCGCCGGGCTGCTCCATCGCGACTCCGCGCGATTCAACTAATCAGCCCGCTGCATCTTCGCTGCCCTTCAAAACTTTGCTCTTCATCTTCGCTGCCCTTCATCTTCATCTTCGCTGCTCTTCAAGTCTTGTTCTCCGTCTTCGCTGCCCTTCATCTTCATCTTCTCTGCTCTTCAAGTTTTGATCTTCATCTTCAACTTCGCTGCCCTTCATCTTCATATCTGACTTTTTGCCCGTCATCTTCGTTCTTCAACTTGTTCAAATCGTTCTGCTCGTTCTTCCATTGACAAAAAGCAAATATGTCTGCGCCAATTCAACAAAAGATTATCCATGCGCTCAAAGCATTCTCCCTGACCAAAAAGGTCGATGATCTTGGCTATAAGCCAGACGACACTAAATCCAACTTCGAGAATCTCGCATTGTTCCAAGCGGCCCATGAAGTGGCTATGGATCAGATCAAGATCATGCGAACAATGCTGGAAGACATCAGCTCCGCCATCAACCAGTTTACGGATTTAACCCGGAAACTGGGCGCAAACTCTGACGCAGAGAATGAGCTTTTCGCCGCTTTCACCAAAAAGTCAAAAGTGGACGAATCAGTTGCAGCCGCATATGAAAAACTGGCACGAGTCCAGGAAGTTGAGCATGACTTGACTGCACAGATCAAAATCTACACAGCAAGAGTGTCAAAAGAAGAAAGAGCCGAACAATTGGCTCACGCACAAGCAATGGCAGCCGCAATCCCAGAAGGTGTGGCCCCAGCCCAGGCACCAGCAGCACAACCATCATTCGGCACGCTTTATGCCCTTCCAACCCTTCACATCCGTCCATTCAAGGGCGATCGACGGACCTGGCCCGAGTTCTATGAAAGCTTTCGCAATGCTGCGAACTCCAGGTCCGGAACAGCTGCGGATAAACTCAATCTGCTCCGCTCTCTTTTGGAAGGCGAACCCAAGGCGCTCATTTCTGGCTTTCGCCTTGAGGACAAAACTACACGAATGCAATGAATCTTCTTCGGGAAACCTATGGCGATGAGAAAAGCTATGTCCGAACATTGCATGCCGAATTGA
Source organism: Pratylenchus scribneri (assembly GCA_030063045.1). Lineage (NCBI taxonomy): Eukaryota > Metazoa > Nematoda > Chromadorea > Rhabditida > Pratylenchidae > Pratylenchus > Pratylenchus scribneri. The sequence continues at coordinate 3,421,476 of JAQSEB010000001.1, read as the reverse complement.
GCAATCTGCAGAGGGCTGACAATCTTTCCCGCACCCACTCTCTTCTGCTTGAACTGGAACGAATAACCAGGGAACTCCGAACCATGGGAGAAGATGTCGAATCTCCCATGGTGCATCTCTCGCTCGAGAAGAAACTGAACCCGGCCTTCCTTCGCACAATCCTCATCAAGAAGGCTGAAAATCCCGATGACTGGAACACGACAAAGTTCCTGCAGACTCTCAACGATGCGGTGCGCCGCGAGTCTAACATTCGGGAGGTCATGGATGAATATGGCCATCAACAAAAGGGAGCAAACAAGCGCCCTCAGCAATCATCAAATCCGCGGCGAAGCGGACAAGGCATCCAACACAAAGGCAGAGACCACACATTCATCAATGCATCGGTGGACACGCCACCAAGCATCAAGCCTAAGGGCAAAGGCAAGCCCAAAGGCACACGCCAAATTCCGGCACCAAACTCGAAGCCGCCGCAAAGTCCCGCAACTCAACCAACCATGCCATGCGTGTTTTGCGGAGGGCTTCACTGGCAAGACAAATGCCAACGCTTCAGCACTGTCTCACAACGAAAAGAAGTGCTGAGAAGCAAGAACCTTTGCTTCAAATGCATGCGGGGTGGGCACTCGTCTAGAGAATGCCCTCGTCCGTCCCGCTGCTTCAAGTGCAAACAGGCACATCCAACTCCTCTCTGTCTCAACTCATCAATTCAATCGGTGGACGCAATAGTCCAACAGGATGCCTCGGCACCGGAGCCGAAACATTGTGCATGCGCTCAATCACAAGAGCAACTCATCAACACAAACCCGCAAGGAGAACGCGCAGATCTCCTCTCATCAGCAGCAATTTCAGGCAAAAAGGCACTGCTGATGACCACTGAGGCAACCATCTTCAATGTTGCCAACCCGCACAAATCCATGGTCGCATCAATCTTCATGGATCCCGGATCGCACCGCTCTTTCATCTCAGCCAAAGTAGCGGATCATCTTCAATTGCATGCACACGAACAGGAGAAATGCCTCCTCAGTTCATTTGGCGATCCACAACCCCGATACTATCTCAGTGATCGGGTCAAGCTTGGTCTACTTTGCCACGACGGCGACAAAATGATCATCTCACTCAACAAAATGCAATTCATCGTCAACCAAATGCCGATCGTAGACCTAAGCAACATCAACGAGGAACAATTACGCAAAAAGAAACTGGCTCTGCCTGAGAAAGTTAAGCATCCAGACATTCTGCTCGGCATCGATCCCTGCAACGCACTGCAAATCCATGCTCTGGAGCAACTGCCCAGCGGCTTCATCCTCAGCCAAACTCGATTGGGCAAAATCATCAGTGGCACAGGACGAACACGTTCTGGATGGCCAACTCAACTCCAACCACAAATCACATTTTGTGGGGCGGTTTTCTCTGACAATGAACCGCCTGATCCGTCGGATCATGACCCGGAATGGGAAGGCGACTCTGATTCCGATGTCAGCCATTCGTACAAACCACAAACCCGCCCATTCCAACGAGGACCACCGATCGAAGCAGGCACAATGCATCATGGCCGACCACTCTTTGTCTCCCGACGGCCAGAACCCTGCATCAATCATCAATCGCTTCATCCATGCCAAGTTTGTGCCGAAGAAGAAAATCAAGAAGGAGCTTGCATTCCTCCATTGACATCCGATTCGGATTCGGATTCAGACGAAAATCAACCGCCTATTCGACGCCCAACACCAGGATATCATTTCCTGTCGACTTTTCAAGGGCATCAAAACCGCATCAATCGACGGGAACTTCCAAGTTACACCGATTCGGATTCAGACTCATCGGAGGATGAACGTCCATCGAAACCAAAGCCAAGCTACCAACTTCGATGCAAACTTCCTTCAAAATCTCCGAGCATAACTGATTCGTCTGATTCGTCAGACTCGGAGGATGATCAGCCTGGCAAGCTGAACCCATTTCTCGCTCATTTGCGCCAATTCCAAGTCGATCAAATCGACACAGTGGCTTCGACCCAACAAGCCACAAGGCCTCCGAACAATCCCGCACAAGGGGCCCAATCAACAGAATCCACTGACCAAACTCAACTCATCACAGAAGCGGAATTGGCATTGAATGATCGGATGGCTCAATACTTCTCATTGCAAGCCATTGGCCTTGATGATGCCACCGATCAACCTGACCAAGACGAGGTCATGCGCAACTTTCAGCGCAATCTCACCTTCATTGATGGGCGTTATCAAGTCGCCCTCCCTTGGAAACATCGAGTGGCCGATTTACCGACAAATTATCGCCAAGCAAGAGCTCGACTCCAAGGCACATTGCGCAAAGTGCGCAAACTCAATCTCACCGATCAATACCATGCGATCATCACCGATCAACTCGAAAAAGGTGTGATCGAACGCGTGATGGACCCAAAGAAAGTAGTTGGACCAGTCCACTACCTGCCTCACCGCGTTGTGATTCGGGAGGACAAAGCAACGACAAAAATCCGAATCACCATGGACGCCAGCGCCAAACCAGCTTCAATTCCTGGCGCACCATCACTCAACGACTGTCTTCACACCGGCCCACTTCTCCTCACGGATCTCATTGGCATTCTTCTACGCTTCCGTCAAATGGAACGCGTCCTTTTGGCCGACATCGAAAAGGCCTTTCTCCAATTGGGTGTTCGTCTCCAGGATCGCGACGCAACTCGATTCCTGTGGCTTGATGACCCCTTCAATGCTGATTTGGATCGCCCTGAAACTTGGTCGATCATCATCTACCGCTTCTGCCGTGTTTCATTTGGACTAACCGTCAGTCCATTCCTCCTAAATGCCACCGTTAGGGAGCATCTTTCCCTTTCGGATTCCGATGTTGCGCAACGCATTCAGAAGAACCTTTACGTCGATAACATCATGGTGGAAGTGAAGCCAAAGGAGAAAATGAATGAATTAGCCGATGAAATCCAACAACTGTTCAATACCGGTGGAATGAAGCTTCAAGAATTCTTCTCCAGCGAACCAGTTCAACTCACATCTGCCATGCCTCCTTTACCAGAAGGCTGGCTAGCCAAGGATATGCAGCAAACCAAGGTCCTTGGCATCAAATGGATTCCAACAAGCAACGAGCTGGAATTCCAATTCCCGCAATTCACCGGTCCCTTCACCAAGCGGCAAGTCCTCTCAATCATTGCCCAAATCTACGACCCGCTTGGTCTGCTGTCGCCTTGTCTTCTAATGGCGAAGCAATTCCTTCGAACTCTTCATGAAGCAAATCTCCAATGGGACCAGGAATTACCAGCGGAATCGCAGGATGCATGGAAAAGCATCTTGCAATCATGGGAACACCAAGGCCAATCAGTGACCCTCAGTTTCCCTCGCTATATTTGCACAACCGAGCACATCGAGTACCATTGTTTTGTTGACGCATCCGGTATTGGTCTCGGTGTTGCCGTCTACCAACGATCCAGAATCGATCCTCGCCCACCAGTCAGCTTCTTGACCCAATATCAAAGCAACCTCATCTTCGCAAAGGCTCTGCTGAAGCCATCAACCCTTTCGAAAAAGGAGGGTTCAACACCAAAAATGGAATTGCAATCCCTGGCTTTGGGAGCCAAAATCATCAAATACATTCAAAAACAATTGAATGTTCAAAACAACAGCGCAATCACATTGTGGACTGATAGTCAATGCTCTATTGATTGGCTCAAACGTGTCAAGAAATATGAGCGATTCATCGATAATCGCCTCAAAGTCATTCGAGGATGCTTCGTTGATGTCAAACACGTCGATGGAACACAAAATCCCGCTGATCGAGCATCTCGAGGACTCACTCCAGCTCTGCTTTCCGTCAGTCGATTATGGAAACATGGCCCAGAATGGCTTTCCTGGTCAGAAAGTCGATGGCCTGAACCCAAAGCAATTTACCACACCGGATCAGAGATCTATGAGGATCAAGAAGCAGAAGCAACCTTCGAGATGACCAACCCAGTCACGGAAGTCATCACTCATCAATCCGTCATCGACTCGACTCGATTCAGTCAATGGCGACGGCTCAAAGCCGCAACCGTCTACTTCTTCCGCTTCATTCGTCAAACGTCATCAGCTTCAAGCGCCAAATTCGTTGCTCCAATCTTCAAACACATTGCTAAAACCATGCAATGGACCGAAATCCTAACAGCCAAGGAACTGAAATTGGCTGAGCGCTTTCTCATCGTGCAAGCGCAAAACGAATGGCCTCCAACAGAAAGTCAAAAGCGCGATTTACGGCTTTATCTCGACGGCCCATCAGGCCTCGGACTTTGGCGCTGTGCAGGAAGACTGAATGAAGCGAACATCAGTCAATCCGCCAAAAACCCAATCCTGCTTCCGCCAAAAGCATGGATCACAAAACTGCTCATCATGGACTCTCATCGCAAAAACAATCATGTTTTGGGCAAAATTCATTTGGGAATCCTACGACAAAAATACTGGATTCCACAAGGACGCCGAACCATCGAACAACTCGTCTACTCACCAACAATCGGATGTTTTGAATGCCGCCGATCCCGCGCGGCTCCATACGCAGTTCCAGAAGCGCCCGACCTTCCAAAGGAACGCGTAGCCGAAATACGTCCATTCGCCTACACTGGCGTTGACTATTTTAGCCCAATGAATGCCAAAACCGCCGATGGCACCATCAAAGTCTACGTCGCCCTCTACACCTGCCTGACCATTCGCGCAATTCACCTGGAAGTCGCCGATGACTATTCTGCCGCCTCCTTCCTTCAAACTTTTCGCCGTTTCGTCTCGAGACGAGGCATTCCCGTCACAATGTTTTCGGACAATGGCACCAACTTCGTCCTTGGCTCCAAGGTCATTCAAGACCGTTGGAGGAATGTTCTCAGCACCAAAGAAGTGCAACAATCCATCGCCCTTCGGGGAATCAACTGGAAATGGACGACTCCCCATGCTCCATGGAAAGGAGGCGCATGGGAACGAATGGTCGGCATCACAAAGAATGCCTTGAAGCGAACTATTGGCCGTTCACTTCTCACCCAGACCGAACTCGCCACCCTTCTCTGCGAGATCGAAGCAGTGATCAACTCTCGGCCTCTGACCTTCCAATCGGAAAAGGAACCGATGCAGGCACTTCGTCCAATCGACTTTTTGCTTCCTGCCGGCGCCCAAGACGTTGAACTGGGACCACCAGGCTTTGACGAAGATCCCAATGATCCCGACTTCAATCCGCAACAAGACGGCCGATCGAAACTTCTCACTCAATTCAACAAAAGTCTCGGCCGCATCAACAAATTCCGCCAAATCTGGCGAGATGAGTACCTTCTCTCCCTTCGTGAAAGGGATCGATCGAAACCAACTTCCGGTCAGTCGCCACGCATCGGCGATGTGGTCTTGATCGAAGACGACTCGGCACCACGATCACTCTGGGAACTCGGCATCATCACACATCTCAACCGGTCCAACGACGAAAGCGCACGCACAGCCCGCGTCCAAAAATATGGGAGAATATTTACGAGGGCCATAAACCAACTCTATCCCATTGAGCAGATCAACGCCAATATGGACCAGGACTTCCCTCCAATGCCCATCCTGGATGCCCTTATCATCAACCGCCTCAATTCATTGGTCCAGAAGGTGCATTCCGCAGCCGATTATGGCTTTGACGACGACGAGGATGAAGACGACGGTGGCTGCCGCGTCCAAATCATGCCGAAATTGGAGGAATCGATCGAGGAGGATCTCCAAAAGTATTGGCGCATGGGACGTGTACAATTTGACTCGCTTCTGGAGCGACTCTTGTACAAGGCGGATAAGGAAATGAGGAATGTCGGCGTAGAACCACGGCCCTCAGCGACCAAATTGTTCAAGAACTACATGGACAACAAGGAATCGGATGAAGACGACTCAGATGATGCCCTCAGTCTCGAAAACGACGACAACGATGACGAACTCATGGAGGGCTCAAGCAACCAATTTGTTTTGCCGCCGAAATTGCCACGAATCCCGCGAAAAGCGGCCGATCGCCCTCCTTCGCCGCCCATTACGCACCGTCGTGTGTTAAAGGACTATGCTCCAACAAAACCGAAGCCTCGGAAATTGGCGGAATTGGCCCCTCCATCCATTCAACCCAAATCGCCGTGGCTCTTTTCTGGACTTGGAGTTCGGCGACGTTCTCGAACTCCTCCAAAACTTCCTGCGAGAGCAGTTCACCCCAGTCGATTACCCCGGGAAATGATACCACGTGAAAGGAAGCAACAAGAACAACAACAAAGGCAATTACCCTGGCATAGGCGCAACCCGTCCCCCGTTCAACGGCGACACGCCTCTCCTGAACGGCAATGGCCACAATGTCCTAGACGGGAAACAACTCCAAGACGAAGGATCAGCCCACCAAAGGCAAATCGCCATCGGGAAAACCCACCAAGGATCATCCACCGCCGGATTGATCCACCTTCAGCTCAGCGTCGTCACCGAAGTCCAATTCCGGTTCAACGTCATCGCAGTCCTCCCCGGGCTCAACCTCGTCGACCCACTCCGGATGCACCACGCCGGCGACAGGTCAAGCTGCCGCGTGTTTTACCGCCCGGTTGCACAAGGAGCAGATCTCCAATTCGTCGTCGTCCGAAGGTACAAACCCAATCTACATCGTCGAGTAACCATAATCCCCAATCACACACAAACAGAGCCCGTAGGCCCAAAATTCGGCCTCCGTCTCCAACTTCGTCCCTCTTCTTCTCCATCATCCTCATCTTTTGCTTTTGCGCCATGTCCTCGGCATCTTCATCCAATGAAAAGTCCTTCTCCGAATTATCAATCCATGCTCCTCCTTTTCATTGGCCATTTCTCCAAAATCTCCAAAAACGAACGGACGCACCAACTTCAACTACTCCATCGCTATACCAGGACATCCTCTCAAATATGCGCGCAAATATGCCCAAAGGAGAAGAGGAAAGGAATGACCATATCAAAGCGCATGCTGAACATTTTTGGCAACGCTACAACCAACTTCAACAAGGCCAACCCACAAGCACATTTGGACCACTCCCAACCACTTCTTTGGTCCAAACTTCATCAACCACTTCTTTGACTCCAACCTGGTCAACAACTTCCTCAACGCGTTCATCTTCCACTCCCAAACCTTCAACAAAGAAGACTACTCGTCTCAGCACAACTTCGACCAGGCCAACAACCACTTCAAAACGGTCTTCCAAACCCACCACAATGACCACAACAACCACGGAAGCAACCACAATTTGGCATGAAATTGTGCTCAGCAAAGAGGAACCAGAAACTCCCTACTTCCAAGGCTTGGGCCAAAAGGAAGTGGTTCCTGAAGAGCCCATTGCCAAAAGCCGCAAACACAGCCGAGATGAATGGCCTTCTCTCGCGCACACAGGCAAACCTGCTCTCGTCTGCTCTCATCGTGGCGGCACTCTTTGGACATTGAAGCTCGGTGATCAATCACCCTTCTGTCAACCGCCTCCCAGTCTGACTGCCATTTGGAAAAACGTCACAATTCATCTGTATGGCCAAATCATCAAGCCGAAAGAAATCACCAGCGCCTACCATTGCTCGGCAAAACGACTTGCTGAAGAGCATTACACCAACTGGCTTGGCGATCCGATCAATCAGGACCCGACCAAGGAAATGCTCGTGGTTGGACGTTCAGCATGCAGAAAAATGGCAGAACAGAAGAAGTGTGACTTCACCAACGATCAACTGATCAAGGAAGGCTCCAGCAAAGTGTGGAAAACTCATCAAGTGCTCCGGAAGGACTTTCCTGGGCGCTTTGCCAGCTTCTTCAGTGGCGCAGTTCCAACCGTCTCGATCAATTGCCTTCTTCAACCGGCCCCACTCTTCTTTCGGCCGCACAATCTGCAAATGATCTCGCCAATTCTGGAGGTTGCGGACTGCACATATTCCAGCGACTACTGCCTCCTCTCCGACAACTCCAGCCTCATCTGGGACTCCAATTGCCCACAGGGCAAATGCCATGGCTGCGACTACGAATTCCTGGAATTCATGCGAGGAGAAGCCACCAGTGCCACGGAATATGCCACAGCCACATTCATCTCCAAAAGTCGTGAACAGGCACTCACCTTCAGCGCCGACGCCAAGACAGTGATCGCCTGTGACGGCAACAAAATCGTCCTTTCTGATCAAGGATTCGGAATCCTGATCGAGGATCTCCAGAAAATCCGGAACACAACGGCACGCCAACGACGACGCATCGACGAGCAACAAATTGCTGCCCAATTGACTGCCACTCAATTGGCCACCAGCCGTTCCCTGGCTCAACTTTACCTCAAGGAATGCCAGAGAAACCAGCGAAATGACAATCCCACTTTGCAAGCTCGTCAACTCCTTCAAAACGACTTCGTCATGGCTCGATGGATCAGCGAATCCGCCATTGAAGTCTTTGGTTGTGCACCAATCGAACTCAAGGACATTGCGCTTCGTTCATCAAAGGCCTGCTACCTCTTCATTCCCGTCAGCATCCGCATCAAGGATCACAAATATGATGCCTTCTTGGATCCGATCCTCCGCATCATTGCTGCCAATGCAACAGTTGCTGACTGCGGAATCTTCCGGACACAATATCTTGAGACCCAACCTGGCAACTGGCTCAAGATCGACACTTCAAATGGCATTTCAACGCCTATGGACAACAGCTGCATGCATGAGCTTCACGAATCACTTTCGGAGAAGCTTGGCCATGACATGCATCTTCAACCCATCATCTTCCATGACTGGCAACTCCACAATTCGTCGGACTTTGCTATCTTCGCGCACATCAGCGAGTTCACTCGCTACCAAGCCTGGAAGGAAGACCGAGAAAGCAGCCCACAAGCCCGTGCCGACTCCATCAATGCCACTCCAGGCGGAGTCAAAGGATTCATCGAGCAATTGATCCATGAATTCATCGAATCCCTCGTCCGTCGATGGATCATCATCTCCTGCTTCTGGGCCAGCTTCCTTTGTCTGCGCGACTTCCTCCTGCCAATTCTTCTGGCCTATCTCTTTGGTCCCGTCTGGTACACCTTCCGAGGAATGATTGGAATGCCTGCCCAAGCTCCCCCAACAAGGCCCCCAATCAAAAGCTTCCTCCAAGGAACCCATGCCCGTCATGCCCGACGATCAAGACAGAGAAAGGCCCCCCGACAACAGGACAAAGACGACAAATTGATCGAAGAAGAACCGGCACACATCCCGCTTGCCACATTGCCCAGCCGTTCATTGACCCTCAGTGGCGGATCAACTGATCGATCATCTCCCCGGATCATGCTCAGCACCAAGGCCCTGCGTGCCCACTTCAAACCAAACAAGAGCGATCCTGACTTGCATGGTGATCAACCGTTCAGTGCTGCCCGACCAATCCGGCTTCCGGAATGAGGACGTTCTTCGGCCGGGAATGTCGCGGACATGTGAAAATGGAATGAATGATGTGAGAAGAAAGTCCGCGAATGCCAGAAAAATCTGTCATACACAAACCACAAAGTTCCCCCGTTCCATTTTCCCTTATTTTCTTCTTTTCGTTTCGTTTAATCTTTCTCCTCTCACGCAATTAACAAACCAATTGGACCAATTCCCCTCACTTTCTTTGTTCATTGAGTCCAACTATTCCCAAAATGGACATATTTTGCAGAATTTTGTTATTTGATTGGCTTCATTTTCCCATTTCCATGAAACGCCCACAATCATTAAATTTTCTGTCCCAAACTAGAATTCTGCTCCTTATATTCAACCCAAAAGTCCCATTGGTTGTTCAGTTTCTCGGTTCAGTTTTCTCCTCCTAACATTCAGTTTTTGCTCGTTCCCACAATCATTTTCTATTGCGATAAAGATAAATTAAATAGAGTAAAAGTCAAGTAAATTCAATCCTCCTACTTCCAAGTTCGACTGCCCAATTCAGTCCGCCAGCCGACTCTCCGATCAAATCCTATCCCAAATCCCTCAATTCGTCTCCATTGACCCATCCATTTGGCGTGCCCGCTCGTTAGACCCCCATCTTCGTCGTCGATCTTTCTGGCCCTTGTCCGTCAACTCCTTCTTCATCTTCTCTCAACTTGCCGGCTCCGAACCCGGCACGTCAGATCTTCACCCCCGGATCCGACATAATTCTACTAATTTCCCTCAATATGTAAATTTTTGCAGGGTTTAAAAAATTTTTAAAATATATTTATTGATCTAATTCTACTAATTTCCCTCAATATGTAAATTTTTGCAGGGTTTAAAAAATTTTTAAAATATATTTATTGATCTAATTAGACTAGTTTCCCTCAATATGTAAATTTTTGCAGGGTTTAAAAAATTTTTAAAATATATTTATTGATCTAATTCGACTAATTTCCCTCAATATGCAAATTTTTGCAAGGTTTAAAAATTTTTTAAAATTATATTCCGAGCAAATTCTACTAGTTTCCCTCTATATGCAAATTTTTGCAGGGTTTAAAAATTTTTTAAAATTATATTCCGAGCAAATTCTACTAGTTTCCCTCTATATGCAAATTTTTGCAGGGTTTAAAAATTTTTTAAAATTATATTCCGAGCAAATTCTACTAATTTCCCTCAATATGTAAATTTTTGCAGGGTTTAAAAAATTTTTAAAATATATTTATTGATCTAATTCTACTAATTTCCCTCAATATGTAAATTTTTGTAGGGTTTAAAAAATTTTTAAAATATATTTATTGATCTAATTCGACTAATTTCCCTCAATATGCAAATTTTTGCAAGGTTTAAAAATTTTTTAAAATTATATTCCGAGCAAATTCTACTAGTTTCCCTCTATATGCAAATTTTTGCAGGGTTTAAAAATTTTTTAAAATTATATTCCGAGCAAATTCTACTAGTTTCCCTCTATATGCAAATTTTTGCAGGGTTTAAAAATTTTTTAAAATTATATTCCGAGCAAATTCTACTAATTTCCCTCAATATGTAAATTTTTGCAGGGTTTAAAAAATTTTTAAAATATATTTATTGATCTAATTCTACTAATTTCCCTCAATATGTAAATTTTTGCAGGGTTTAAAAAATTTTTAAAATATATTTATTGATCTAATTCGACTAATTTCCCTCAATATGCAAATTTTTGCAAGGTTTAAAAATTTTTTAAAATTATATTCCGAGCAAATTCTACTAGTTTCCCTCTATATGCAAATTTTTGCAGGGTTTAAAAATTTTTTAAAATTATATTCCGAGCAAATTCTACTAGTTTCCCTCTATATGCAAATTTTTGCAGGGTTTAAAAATTTTTTAAAATTATATTCCGAGCAAATTCTACTAGTTTCCCTCAATATGTAAATTTTTGCAGGGTTTAAAAATTTTTTAAAATATATTTATTGATCTAATTCGACTAATTTCCCTCAATATGCAAATTTTTGCAGGGTTTAAAAATTTTTTAAAATTATATTCCGAGCAAATTCTACTAGTTTCCCTCTATATGCAAATTTTTGCAGGGTTTAAAAAATTTTTAAAATATATTTATTGATCTAATTCTACTAATTTCCCTCAATATGTAAATTTTTGCAGGGTTTAAAAAATTTTTAAAATATATTTATTGATCTAATTCTACTAATTTCCCTCAATATGTAAATTTTTGCAGGGTTTAAAAAATTTTTAAAATATATTTATTGATCTAATTCGACTAGTTTCCCTCAATATGTAAATTTTTGCAGGGTTTAAAAAATTTTTAAAATATATTTATTGATCTAATTCGACTAATTTCCCTCAATATGCAAATTTTTGCAAGGTTTAAAAATTTTTTAAAATTATATTCCGAGAAAATTCTACTAGTTTCCCTCTATATGCAAATTTTTGCAGGGTTTAAAAATTTTTTAAAATTATATTTCGAGCAAATTCTACTAGTTTCCCTCTATATGCAAATTTTTGCAGGGTTTAAAAATTTTTTAAAATTATATTCCGAGCAAATTCTACTAGTTTCCCTCTATATGCAAATTTTTGCAGGGTTTAAAAATTTTTTAAAATATATTTATTGATCTAATTCTACTAATTTCCCTCAATATGTAAATTTTTGCAGGGTTTAAAAATATTTTAAAATATATTTATTGATCTATTTCGACTAGTTTCCCTCTATATGCAAATTTTTGCAGGGTTTAAAAATATTTTAAAATATATTTATTGATCTATTTCGACTAGTTTCCCTCTATATGTAAATTTTTGCAGGGTTTAAAAATATTTTAAAATATATTTATTGATCTATTTCGACTAGTTTCCCTCTATATGCAAATTTTTGCAGGGTTTAAAAATTTTTTAAAATTATATTCCGAGCAAATTCTACTAGTTTCCCTCAATATGTAAATTTTTGCAGGGTTTAAAAATTTTTTAAAATTATATTCCGAGCAAATTCTACTAGTTTCCCTCTATATGCAAATTTTTGCAGGGTTTAAAAATTTTTTAAAATTATATTCCGAGCAAATTCTACTAGTTTCCCTCTATATGCAAATTTTTGCAGGGTTTAAAAATTTTTTAAAATATATTTATTGATCTATTTCGACTAGTTTCCCTCTATATGCAAATTTTTGCAGGGTTTAAAAATATTTTAAAATATATTTATTGATCTATTTCGACTAGTTTCCCTCAATATGCAAATTTTTGCAGGGTTTAAAAATATTTTAAAATATATTTATTGATCTATTTCGACTAGTTTCCCTCTATATGTAAATTTTTGCAGGGTTTAAAAATATTTTAAAATATATTTATTGATCTATTTCGACTAGTTTCCTTCTATATGCAAATTTTTGCAGGGTTTAAAAATATTTTAAAATATATTTATTGATCTATTTCGACTAGTTTCCCTCAATATGCAAATTTTTGCAGGGTTTAAAAATATTTTAAAATATATTTATTGATCTATTTCGACTAGTTTCCCTCAATATGCAAATTTTTGCAGGGTTTAAAAATATTTTAAAATATATTTATTGATCTATTTCGACTAGTTTCCCTCTATATGTAAATTTTTGCAGGGTTTAAAAATATTTTAAAATATATTTATTGATCTATTTCGACTAATTTCCTTCAATATGCAAATTTTTGCAGGGTTTAAAAATATTTTAAAATATATTTATTGATCTATTTCGACTAGTTTCCCTCAATATGCAAATTTTTGCAGGGTTTAAAAATATTTTAAAATATATTTATTGATCTATTTCGACTAGTTTCCCTCTATATGTAAATTTTTGCAGGGTTTAAAAATATTTTAAAATATATTTATTGATCTATTTCGACTAGTTTCCTTCTATATGCAAATTTTTGCAGGGTTTAAAAATATTTTAAAATATATTTATTGATCTATTTCGACTAGTTTCCCTCAATATGCAAATTTTTGCAGGGTTTAAAAATATTTTAAAATATATTTATTGATCTATTTCGACTAGTTTCCCTCAATATGCAAATTTTTGCAGGGTTTAAAAATATTTTAAAATATATTTATTGATCTATTTCGACTAGTTTCCCTCTATATGTAAATTTTTGCAGGGTTTAAAAATATTTTAAAATATATTTATTGATCTATTTCGACTAGTTTCCTTCTATATGCAAATTTTTGCAGGGTTTAAAAATATTTTAAAATATATTTATTGATCTATTTCGACTAGTTTCCCTCAATATGCAAATTTTTGCAGGGTTTAAAAATATTTTAAAATATATTTATTGATCTATTTCGACTAGTTTCCCTCAATATGCAAATTTTTGCAGGGTTTAAAAATATTTTAAAATATATTTATTGATCTATTTCGACTAGTTTCCCTCTATATGTAAATTTTTGCAGGGTTTAAAAATATTTTAAAATATATTTATTGATCTATTTCGACTAATTTCCTTCAATATGCAAATTTTTGCAGGGTTTAAAAATATTTTAAAATATATTTATTGATCTATTTCGACTAGTTTCCCTCAATATGCAAATTTTTGCAGGGTTTAAAAATATTTTAAAATATATTTATTGATCTATTTCGACTAGTTTCCCTCTATATGCAAATTTTTGCAGGGTTTAAAAATATTTTAAAATATATTTATTGATCTATTTCGACTAGTTTCCCTCTATATGTAAATTTTTGCAGGGTTTAAAAATATTTAAAAATATATTTATTGATCTATTTCGACTAGTTTCCCTCTATATGTAAATTTTTGCAGGGTTTAAAAATATTTAAAAATATATTTATTGATCTATTTCGACTAGTTTCCCTCTATATGTAAATTTTTGCAGGGTTTAAAAATATTTAAAAATATATTTATTGATCTATTTCGACTAGTTTCCTTCTATATGCAAATTTTTGCAGGGTTTAAAAATATTTTAAAATATATTTATTGATCTATTTCGACTAGTTTCCCTCTATATGTAAATTTTTGCAGGGTTTAAAAATATTTAAAAATATATTTATTGATCTATTTCGACTAGTTTCCCTCTATATGTAAATTTTTGCAGGGTTTAAAAATATTTAAAAATATATTTATTGATCTATTTCGACTAGTTTCCTTCTATATGCAAATTTTTGCAGGGTTTAAAAATATTTTAAAATATATTTATTGATCTATTTCGACTAGTTTCCCTCTATATGTAAATTTTTGCAGGGTTTAAAAATTTTTTAAAATTATATTCCGAGCAAATTCTACTAGTTTCCCTCTATATGCAAATTTTTGCAGGGTTTAAAAATTTTTTAAAATTATATTCCGAGCAAATTCTACTAGTTTCCCTCTATATGCAAATTTTTGCAGGGTTTAAAAATTTTTTAAAATATATTTATTGATCTATTTCGACTAGTTTCCCTCTATATGCAAATTTTTGCAGGGTTTAAAAATATTTTAAAATATATTTATTGATCTATTTCGACTAGTTTCCCTCAATATGCAAATTTTTGCAGGGTTTAAAAATATTTTAAAATATATTTATTGATCTATTTCGACTAGTTTCCTTCTATATGCAAATTTTTGCAGGGTTTAAAAATATTTTAAAATATATTTATTGATCTATTTCGACTAGTTTCCCTCAATATGCAAATTTTTGCAGGGTTTAAAAATATTTTAAAATATATTTATTGATCTATTTCGACTAGTTTCCCTCAATATGCAAATTTTTGCAGGGTTTAAAAATATTTTAAAATATATTTATTGATCTATTTCGACTAGTTTCCCTCAATATGCAAATTTTTGCAGGGTTTAAAAATATTTTAAAATATATTTATTGATCTATTTCGACTAGTTTCCCTCAATATGCAAATTTTTGCAGGGTTTAAAAATTTTTTAAAATTATATTCCGAGCAAATTCTACTAGTTTCCCTCAATATGTAAATTTTTGCAGGGTTTAAAAATTTTTTAAAATTATATTCCGAGCAAATTCTACTAGTTTCCCTCTATATGCAAATTTTTGCAGGGTTTAAAAATTTTTTAAAATTATATTCCGAGCAAATTCTACTAGTTTCCCTCTATATGCAAATTTTTGCAGGGTTTAAAAATTTTTTAAAATATATTTATTGATCTATTTCGACTAGTTTCCCTCTATATGCAAATTTTTGCAGGGTTTAAAAATATTTTAAAATATATTTATTGATCTATTTCGACTAGTTTCCCTCAATATGCAAATTTTTGCAGGGTTTAAAAATATTTTAAAATATATTTATTGATCTATTTCGACTAGTTTCCCTCTATATGTAAATTTTTGCAGGGTTTAAAAATATTTTAAAATATATTTATTGATCTATTTCGACTAGTTTCCCTCAATATGCAAATTTTTGCAGGGTTTAAAAATATTTTAAAATATATTTATTGATCTATTTCGACTAGTTTCCCTCAATATGCAAATTTTTGCAGGGTTTAAAAATATTTTAAAATATATTTATTGATTTATTTCGACTAGTTTCCCTCAATATGCAAATTTTTGCAGGGTTTAAAAATATTTTAAAATATATTTATTGATCTATTTCGACTAGTTTCCCTCAATATGCAAATTTTTGCAGGGTTTAAAAATATTTTAAAATATATTTATTGATCTATTTCGACTAGTTTCCCTCTATATGTAAATTTTTGCAGGGTTTAAAAATATTTTAAAATATATTTATTGATCTATTTCGACTAGTTTCCCTCTATATGTAAATTTTTGCAGGGTTTAAAAATATTTTAAAATATATTTATTGATCTATTTCGACTATTTTCCCTCAATATGCAAATTTTTGCAGGGTTTAAAAATATTTTAAAATATATTTATTGATCTATTTCGACTAGTTTCCCTCAATATGCAAATTTTTGCAGGGTTTAAAAATATTTTAAAATATATTTATTGATCTATTTCGACTAGTTTCCCTCTATATGCAAATTTTTGCAGGGTTTAAAAATATTTTAAAATATATTTATTGATCTATTTCGACTAGTTTCCCTCTATATGTAAATTTTTGCAGGGTTTAAAAATATTTTAAAATATATTTATTGATCTATTTCGACTAGTTTCCCTCTATATGCAAATTTTTGCAGGGTTTAAAAATTTTTTAAAATTATATTCCGAGCAAATTCTACTAGTTTCCCTCTATATGCAAATTTTTGCAGGGTTTAAAAATTTTTTAAAATTATATTCCGAGCAAATTCTACTAGTTTCCCTCTATATGCAAATTTTTGCAGGGTTTAAAAATTTTTTAAAATTATATTCCGAGCAAATTCTACTAGTTTCCCTCTATATGCAAATTTTTGCAGGGTTTAAAAATTTTTTAAAATTATTATCCGAGCAAATTCTACTAGTTTCCCTCTATATGCAAATTTTTGCAGGGTTTAAAAAATTTTTAAAATATATTTATTGATCTAATTCGACTAATTTCCCTCAATATGCAAATTTTTGCAAGGTTTAAAAATTTTTTAAAATTATATTCCGAGCAAATTCTACTAGTTTCCCTCAATATGTAAATTTTTGCAGGGTTTAAAAATTTTTTAAAATTATATTCCGAGCAAATTCTACTAGTTTCCCTCAATATGTAAATTTTTGCAGGGTTTAAAAATATTTTAAAATATATTTATTGATCTATTTCGACTAGTTTCCCTCTATATGCAAATTTTTGCAAGGTTTAAAAATTTTTTAAAATTATATTCCGAGCAAATTCTACTAGTTTCCCTCAATATGTAAATTTTTGCAAGGTTTAAAAATTTTTTAAAATATATTTATTGATCTATTTCGACTAGTTTCCCTCTATATGCAAATTTTTGCAAGGTTTAAAAATTTTTTAAAATTATATTCCGAGCAAATTCTACTAGTTTCCCTCAATATGTAAATTTTTGCAAGGTTTAAAAATTTTTTAAAATATATTTATTGATCTATTTCGACTAGTTTCCCTCTATATGCAAATTTTTGCAAGGTTTAAAAATTTTTTAAAATTATATTCCGAGCAAATTCTACTAGTTTCCCTCAATATGTAAATTTTTGCAAGGTTTAAAAATTTTTTAAAATTATATTCCGAGCAAATTCTACTAGTTTCCCTCAATATGTAAATTTTTGCAAGGTTTAAAAATTTTTTAAAATATATTTATTGATCTATTTCGACTAGTTTCCCTCTATATGCAAATTTTTGCAAGGTTTAAAAATTTTTTAAAATTATATTCCGAGCAAATTCTACTAGTTTCCCTCTATA
The DNA here is from genome assembly GCA_030063045.1 of Pratylenchus scribneri. NCBI lineage: Eukaryota > Metazoa > Nematoda > Chromadorea > Rhabditida > Pratylenchidae > Pratylenchus > Pratylenchus scribneri. The sequence continues at coordinate 3,403,874 of JAQSEB010000001.1, read as the reverse complement.
TGCAAATTTTTGCAGGGTTTAAAAAATTTTTAAAATATATTTATTGATCTAATTCTACTAATTTCCATCAATATGTAAATTTTTGCAGGGTTTGAAAAATTTTTAAAATATATTTATTGATCTAATTCTACTAATTTCCCTCAATATGTAAATTTTTGCAGGGTTTAAAAAATTTTTAAAATATATTTATTGATCTAATTCTACTAATTTCCCTCAATATGTAAATTTTTGCAGGGTTTAAAAAATTTTTAAAATATATTTATTGATCTAATTCTACTAATTTCCCTTAATATGTAAATTTTTGCAGGGTTTAAAAAATTTTTAAAATATATTTATTGATCTAATTCGGCTAATTTCCCTCAATATGTAAATTTTTGCAGGGTTTAAAAAATTTTTAAAATATATTTATTGATCTAATTCGGCTAATTTCCCTCAATATGTAAATTTTTGCAGGGTTTAAAAAATTTTTAAAATATATTTATTGATCTAATTCTACTAATTTCCCTCAATATGTAAATTTTTGCAGGGTTTAAAAAATTTTTAAAATATATTTATTGATCTAATTCGACTAGTTTCCCTCAATATGTAAATTTTTGCAGGGTTTAAAAATATTTTAAAATATATTTATTGATCTATTTCGACTAGTTTCCCTCTATATGCAAATTTTTGCAGGGTTTAAAAATTTTTTAAAATTATATTCCGAGCAAATTCTACTAGTTTCCCTCTATATGCAAATTTTTGCAGGGTTTAAAAATTTTTTAAAATATATTTATTGATCTAATTCTACTAATTTCCCTCAATATGTAAATTTTTGCAGGGTTTAAAAATATTTTAAAATATATTTATTGATCTATTTCGACTAGTTTCCCTCTATATGCAAATTTTTGCAGGGTTTAAAAATTTTATAAAATTATATTCCGAGCAAATTCTACTAGTTTCCCTCTATATGCAAATTTTTGCAGGGTTTAAAAAATTTTTAAAATATATTTATTGATCTAATTCTACTAATTTCCCTCAATATGTAAATTTTTGCAGGGTTTAAAAAATTTTTAAAATATATTTATTGATCTAATTCTACTAATTTCCCTCAATATGTAAATTTTTGCAGGGTTTAAAAATATTTTAAAATATATTTATTGATCTATTTCGACTAGTTTCCCTCTATATGCAAATTTTTGCAGGGTTTAAAAATTTTTTAAAATATATTTATTGATCTATTTCGACTAGTTTCCCTCTATATGCAAATTTTTGCAGGGTTTAAAAATATTTTAAAATATATTTATTGATCTATTTCGACTAGTTTCCCTCTATATGCAAATTTTTGCAGGGTTTAAAAATTTTTTAAAATATATTTATTGATCTAATTCGACTAGTTTCCCTCTATATGCAAATTTTTGCAGGGTTTAAAAATATTTTAAAATATATTTATTGATCTATTTCGACTAGTTTCCCTCTATATGCAAATTTTTGCAAGGTTTAAAAATTTTTTAAAATTATATTCCGAGCAAATTCTACTAGTTTCCCTCTATATGCAAATTTTTGCAGGGTTTAAAAATATTTTAAAATATATTTATTGATCTATTTCGACTAGTTTCCCTCTATATGCAAATTTTTGCAGGGTTTAAAAATTTTTTAAAATTATATTCCGAGCAAATTCTACTAGTTTCCCTCTATATGCAAATTTTTGCAGGGTTTAAAAATATTTTAAAATATATTTATTGATCTATTTCGACTAGTTTCCCTCTATATGCAAATTTTTGCAGGGTTTAAAAATTTTTTAAAATTATATTCCGAGCAAATTCTACTAGTTTCCCTCAATATGTAAATTTTTGCAGGGTTTAAAAATTTTTTAAAATTATATTCCGAGCAAATTCTACTAGTTTCCCTCAATATGTAAATTTTTGCAAGGTTTAAAAATTTTTTAAAATATATTTATTGATCTATTTCGACTAGTTTCCCTCTATATGCAAATTTTTGCAAGGTTTAAAAATTTTTTAAAATTATATTCCGAGCAAATTCTACTAGTTTTCCTCTATATGTAAATTTTTGCAAGGTTTAAAAATTTTTTAAAATATATTTATTGATCTATTTCGACTAGTTTCCCTCTATATGCAAATTTTTGCAAGGTTTAAAAATTTTTTAAAATTATATTCCGAGCAAATTCTACTAGTTTCCCTCTATATGCAAATTTTTGCAGGGTTTAAAAATATTTTAAAATATATTTATTGATCTATTTCGACTAGTTTCCCTCTATATGTAAATTTTTGCAGGGTTTAAAAATATTTTAAAATATATTTATTGATCTATTTCGACTAGTTTCCCTCTATATGCAAATTTTTGCAGGGTTTAAAAATATTTTAAAATATATTTATTGATCTATTTCGACTAGTTTCCCTCTATATGTAAATTTTTGCAGGGTTTAAAAATATTTTAAAATATATTTATTGATCTATTTCGACTAGTTTCCCTCTATATGCAAATTTTTGCAGGGTTTAAAAATTTTTTAAAATTATATTCCGAGCAAATTCTACTAGTTTCCCTCAATATGTAAATTTTTGCAGGGTTTAAAAATTTTTTAAAATTATATTCCGAGCAAATTCTACTAGTTTCCCTCTATATGCAAATTTTTGCAGGGTTTAAAAATTTTTTAAAATTATATTCCGAGCAAATTCTACTAGTTTCCCTCTATATGCAAATTTTTGCAGGGTTTAAAAATTTTTTAAAATTATATTCCGAGCAAATTCTACTAGTTTCCCTCTATATGCAAATTTTTGCAGGGTTTAAAAAATTTTTAAAATATATTTATTGATCTAATTCGACTAATTTCCCTCAATATGCAAATTTTTGCAAGGTTTAAAAATTTTTTAAAATTATATTCCGAGCAAATTCTACTAGTTTCCCTCTATATGCAAATTTTTGCAGGGTTTAAAAAATTTTTAAAATATATTTATTGATCTAATTCGACTAATTTCCCTCAATATGCAAATTTTTGCAAGGTTTAAAAATTTTTTAAAATTATATTCCGAGCAAATTCTACTAGTTTCCCTCTATATGCAAATTTTTGCAGGGTTTAAAAATTTTTTAAAATTATATTCCGAGCAAATTCTACTAGTTTCCCTCTATATGCAAATTTTTGCAGGGTTTAAAAATTTTTTAAAATTATATTCCGAGCAAATTCTACTAGTTTCCCTCTATATGCAAATTTTTGCAGGGTTTAAAAATTTTTTAAAATTATATTCCGAGCAAATTCTACTAGTTTCCCTCTATATGCAAATTTTTGCAGGGTTTAAAAATTTTTTAAAATTATATTCCGAGCAAATTCTACTAGTTTCCCTCTATATGCAAATTTTTGCAGGGTTTAAAAATTTTTTAAAATTATATTCCGAGCAAATTCTACTAGTTTCCCTCTATATGCAAATTTTTGCAGGGTTTAAAAATTTTTTAAAATTATATTCCGAGCAAATTCTACTAGTTTCCCTCTATATGCAAATTTTTGCAGGGTTTAAAAATTTTTTAAAATTATATTCCGAGCAAATTCTACTAGTTTCCCTCTATATGCAAATTTTTGCAGGGTTTAAAAATTTTTTAAAATATATTTATTGATCTAATTCTACTAATTTCCCTCAATATGTAAATTTTTGCAGGGTTTAAAAATATTTTAAAATATATTTATTGATCTATTTCGACTAGTTTCCCTCTATATGCAAATTTTTGCAGGGTTTAAAAATTTTTTAAAATATATTTATTGATCTATTTCGACTAGTTTCCCTCTATATGCAAATTTTTGCAGGGTTTAAAAATATTTTAAAATATATTTATTGATCTATTTCGACTAGTTTCCCTCTATATGCAAATTTTTGCAGGGTTTAAAAATTTTTTAAAATATATTTATTGATCTAATTCGACTAGTTTCCCTCTATATGCAAATTTTTGCAGGGTTTAAAAATATTTTAAAATATATTTATTGATCTATTTCGACTAGTTTCCCTCTATATGCAAATTTTTGCAAGGTTTAAAAATTTTTTAAAATTATATTCCGAGCAAATTCTACTAGTTTCCCTCTATATGCAAATTTTTGCAGGGTTTAAAAATATTTTAAAATATATTTATTGATCTATTTCGACTAGTTTCCCTCTATATGCAAATTTTTGCAGGGTTTAAAAATTTTTTAAAATTATATTCCGAGCAAATTCTACTAGTTTCCCTCTATATGCAAATTTTTGCAGGGTTTAAAAATATTTTAAAATATATTTATTGATCTATTTCGACTAGTTTCCCTCTATATGCAAATTTTTGCAGGGTTTAAAAATTTTTTAAAATTATATTCCGAGCAAATTCTACTAGTTTCCCTCAATATGTAAATTTTTGCAGGGTTTAAAAATTTTTTAAAATTATATTCCGAGCAAATTCTACTAGTTTCCCTCAATATGTAAATTTTTGCAAGGTTTAAAAATTTTTTAAAATATATTTATTGATCTATTTCGACTAGTTTCCCTCTATATGCAAATTTTTGCAAGGTTTAAAAATTTTTTAAAATTATATTCCGAGCAAATTCTACTAGTTTTCCTCTATATGTAAATTTTTGCAAGGTTTAAAAATTTTTTAAAATATATTTATTGATCTATTTCGACTAGTTTCCCTCTATATGCAAATTTTTGCAAGGTTTAAAAATTTTTTAAAATTATATTCCGAGCAAATTCTACTAGTTTCCCTCTATATGCAAATTTTTGCAGGGTTTAAAAATATTTTAAAATATATTTATTGATCTATTTCGACTAGTTTCCCTCTATATATAAATTTTTGCAGGGTTTAAAAATATTTTAAAATATATTTATTGATCTATTTCGACTAGTTTCCCTCTATATGCAAATTTTTGCAGGGTTTAAAAATATTTTAAAATATATTTATTGATCTATTTCGACTAGTTTCCCTCTATATGTAAATTTTTGCAGGGTTTAAAAATATTTTAAAATATATTTATTGATCTATTTCGACTAGTTTCCCTCTATATGCAAATTTTTGCAGGGTTTAAAAATTTTTTAAAATTATATTCCGAGCAAATTCTACTAGTTTCCCTCAATATGTAAATTTTTGCAGGGTTTAAAAATTTTTTAAAATTATATTCCGAGCAAATTCTACTAGTTTCCCTCTATATGCAAATTTTTGCAGGGTTTAAAAATTTTTTAAAATTATATTCCGAGCAAATTCTACTAGTTTCCCTCTATATGCAAATTTTTGCAGGGTTTAAAAATTTTTTAAAATTATATTCCGAGCAAATTCTACTAGTTTCCCTCTATATGCAAATTTTTGCAGGGTTTAAAAAATTTTTAAAATATATTTATTGATCTAATTCGACTAATTTCCCTCAATATGCAAATTTTTGCAAGGTTTAAAAATTTTTTAAAATTATATTCCGAGCAAATTCTACTAGTTTCCCTCTATATGCAAATTTTTGCAGGGTTTAAAAAATTTTTAAAATATATTTATTGATCTAATTCGACTAATTTCCCTCAATATGCAAATTTTTGCAAGGTTTAAAAATTTTTTAAAATTATATTCCGAGCAAATTCTACTAGTTTCCCTCTATATGCAAATTTTTGCAGGGTTTAAAAATTTTTTAAAATTATATTCCGAGCAAATTCTACTAGTTTCCCTCTATATGCAAATTTTTGCAGGGTTTAAAAATTTTTTAAAATTATATTCCGAGCAAATTCTACTAGTTTCCCTCTATATGCAAATTTTTGCAGGGTTTAAAAATTTTTTAAAATTATATTCCGAGCAAATTCTACTAGTTTCCCTCTATATGCAAATTTTTGCAGGGTTTAAAAATTTTTTAAAATATATTTATTGATCTAATTCTACTAATTTCCCTCAATATGTAAATTTTTGCAGGGTTTAAAAATATTTTAAAATATATTTATTGATCTAATTCGACTAATTTCCCTCAATATGCAAATTTTTGCAGGGTTTAAAAATATTTTAAAATATATTTATTGATCTATTTCGACTAGTTTCCCTCTATATGCAAATTTTTGCAGGGTTTAAAAATATTTTAAAATATATTTATTGATCTATTTCGACTAGTTTCCCTCTATATGCAAATTTTTGCAGGGTTTAAAAATTTTTTAAAATTATATTCCGAGCAAATTCTACTAGTTTCCCTCAATATGTAAATTTTTGCAGGGTTTAAAAATTTTTTAAAATTATATTCCGAGCAAATTCTACTAGTTTCCCTCAATATGTAAATTTTTGCAAGGTTTAAAAATTTTTTAAAATATATTTATTGATCTATTTCGACTAGTTTCCCTCTATATGCAAATTTTTGCAAGGTTTAAAAATTTTTTAAAATTATATTCCGAGCAAATTCTACTAGTTTTCCTCTATATGTAAATTTTTGCAAGGTTTAAAAATTTTTTAAAATATATTTATTGATCTATTTCGACTAGTTTCCCTCTATATGCAAATTTTTGCAAGGTTTAAAAATTTTTTAAAATTATATTCCGAGCAAATTCTACTAGTTTCCCTCTATATGCAAATTTTTGCAGGGTTTAAAAATATTTTAAAATATATTTATTGATCTATTTCGACTAGTTTCCCTCTATATGTAAATTTTTGCAGGGTTTAAAAATATTTTAAAATATATTTATTGATCTATTTCGACTAGTTTCCCTCTATATGCAAATTTTTGCAGGGTTTAAAAATATTTTAAAATATATTTATTGATCTATTTCGACTAGTTTCCCTCTATATGTAAATTTTTGCAGGGTTTAAAAATATTTTAAAATATATTTATTGATCTATTTCGACTAGTTTCCCTCTATATGCAAATTTTTGCAGGGTTTAAAAATTTTTTAAAATTATATTCCGAGCAAATTCTACTAGTTTCCCTCAATATGTAAATTTTTGCAGGGTTTAAAAATTTTTTAAAATTATATTCCGAGCAAATTCTACTAGTTTCCCTCTATATGCAAATTTTTGCAGGGTTTAAAAATTTTTTAAAATTATATTCCGAGCAAATTCTACTAGTTTCCCTCTATATGCAAATTTTTGCAGGGTTTAAAAATTTTTTAAAATTATATTCCGAGCAAATTCTACTAGTTTCCCTCTATATGCAAATTTTTGCAGGGTTTAAAAAATTTTTAAAATATATTTATTGATCTAATTCGACTAATTTCCCTCAATATGCAAATTTTTGCAAGGTTTAAAAATTTTTTAAAATTATATTCCGAGCAAATTCTACTAGTTTCCCTCTATATGCAAATTTTTGCAGGGTTTAAAAAATTTTTAAAATATATTTATTGATCTAATTCGACTAATTTCCCTCAATATGCAAATTTTTGCAAGGTTTAAAAATTTTTTAAAATATATTTATTGATCTATTTCGACTAGTTTCCCTCTATATGCAAATTTTTGCAGGGTTTAAAAATTTTTTAAAATTATATTCCGAGCAAATTCTACTAGTTTCCCTCTATATGCAAATTTTTGCAGGGTTTAAAAATTTTTTAAAATTATATTCTGAGCAAATTCTACTAGTTTCCCTCAATATGCAAATTTTTGCAAGGTTTAAAAATTTTTTAAAATATATTTATTGATCTATTTCGACTAGTTTCCCTCTATATGCAAATTTTTGCAGGGTTTAAAAATTTTTTAAAATTATATTCCGAGCAAATTCTACTAGTTTCCCTCTATATGCAAATTTTTGCAGGGTTTAAAAATTTTTTAAAATTATATTCTGAGCAAATTCTACTAGTTTCCCTCAATATGCAAATTTTTGCAAGGTTTAAAAATTTTTTAAAATATATTTATTGATCTATTTCGACTAGTTTCCCTCTATATGCAAATTTTTGCAGGGTTTAAAAATTTTTTAAAATTATATTCTGAGCAAATTCTACTAGTTTCCCTCTATATGCAAATTTTTGCAGGGTTTAAAAATTTTTTAAAATTATATTCTGAGCAAATTCTACTAGTTTCCCTCTATATGCAAATTTTTGCAGGGTTTAAAAATTTTTTAAAATTATATTCTGAGCAAATTCTACTAGTTTCCCTCTATATGCAAATTTTTGCAGGGTTTAAAAATTTTTTAAAATTATATTCTGAGCAAATTCTACTAGTTTCCCTCTATATGCAAATTTTTGCAGGGTTTAAAAATTTTTTAAAATTATATTCTGAGCAAATTCTACTAGTTTCCCTCTATATGCAAATTTTTGCAGGGTTTAAAAATTTTTTAAAATTATATTCTGAGCAAATTCTACTAGTTTCCCTCTATATGCAAATTTTTGCAGGGTTTAAAAATTTTTTAAAATTATATTCTGAGCAAATTCTACTAGTTTCCCTCTATATGCAAATTTTTGCAGGGTTTAAAAATTTTTTAAAATTATATTCTGAGCAAATTCTACTAGTTTCCCTCTATATGCAAATTTTTGCAGGGTTTAAAAATTTTTTAAAATTATATTCTGAGCAAATTCTACTAGTTTCCCTCAATATGCAAATTTTTGCAAGGTTTAAAAATTTTTTAAAATATATTTATTGATCTATTTCGACTAGTTTCCCTCTATATGCAAATTTTTGCAGGGTTTAAAAATTTTTTAAAATTATATTCCGAGCAAATTCTACTAGTTTCCCTCAATATGCAAATTTTTGCAAGGTTTAAAAATTTTTTAAAATATATTTATTGATCTATTTCGACTAGTTTCCCTCTATATGCAAATTTTTGCAGGGTTTAAAAATTTTTTAAAATTATATTCCGAGCAAATTCTACTAGTTTCCCTCTATATGCAAATTTTTGCAGGGTTTAAAAATTTTTTAAAATTATATTCTGAGCAAATTCTACTAGTTTCCCTCAATATGCAAATTTTTGCAAGGTTTAAAAATTTTTTAAAATATATTTATTGATCTATTTCGACTAGTTTCCCTCTATATGCAAATTTTTGCAGGGTTTAAAAATTTTTTAAAATTATATTCTGAGCAAATTCTACTAGTTTCCCTCTATATGCAAATTTTTGCAGGGTTTAAAAATTTTTTAAAATTATATTCTGAGCAAATTCTACTAGTTTCCCTCTATATGCAAATTTTTGCAGGGTTTAAAAATTTTTTAAAATTATATTCTGAGCAAATTCTACTAGTTTCCCTCTATATGCAAATTTTTGCAGGGTTTAAAAATTTTTTAAAATTATATTCTGAGCAAATTCTACTAGTTTCCCTCTATATGCAAATTTTTGCAGGGTTTAAAAATTTTTTAAAATTATATTCTGAGCAAATTCTACTAGTTTCCCTCTATATGCAAATTTTTGCAGGGTTTAAAAATTTTTTAAAATTATATTCTGAGCAAATTCTACTAGTTTCCCTCTATATGCAAATTTTTGCAGGGTTTAAAAATTTTTTAAAATTATATTCTGAGCAAATTCTACTAGTTTCCCTCTATATGCAAATTTTTGCAGGGTTTAAAAATTTTTTAAAATTATATTCTGAGCAAATTCTACTAGTTTCCCTCTATATGCAAATTTTTGCAGGGTTTAAAAATTTTTTAAAATTATATTCTGAGCAAATTCTACTAGTTTCCCTCTATATGCAAATTTTTGCAGGGTTTAAAAATTTTTTAAAATTATATTCTGAGCAAATTCTACTAGTTTCCCTCTATATGCAAATTTTTGCAGGGTTTAAAAATTTTTTAAAATTATATTCTGAGCAAATTCTACTAGTTTCCCTCTATATGCAAATTTTTGCAGGGTTTAAAAATTTTTTAAAATTATATTCTGAGCAAATTCTACTAGTTTCCCTCTATATGCAAATTTTTGCAGGGTTTAAAAATTTTTTAAAATTATATTCTGAGCAAATTCTACTAGTTTCCCTCTATATGCAAATTTTTGCAGGGTTTAAAAATTTTTTAAAATTATATTCTGAGCAAATTCTACTAGTTTCCCTCTATATGCAAATTTTTGCAGGGTTTAAAAATTTTTTAAAATTATATTCTGAGCAAATTCTACTAGTTTCCCTCTATATGCAAATTTTTGCAGGGTTTAAAAATTTTTTAAAATTATATTCTGAGCAAATTCTACTAGTTTCCCTCAATATGCAAATTTTTGCAAGGTTTAAAAATTTTTTAAAATATATTTATTGATCTATTTCGACTAGTTTCCCTCTATATGCAAATTTTTGCAGGGTAAAAATTTTTTAAAATTATATTCTGAGCAAATTCTACTAGTTTCCCTCTATATGCAAATTTTTGCAGGGTTTAAAAATTTTTTAAAATTATATTCTGAGCAAATTCTACTAGTTTCCCTCTATATGCAAATTTTTGCAGGGTTTAAAAATTTTTTAAAATTATATTCTGAGCAAATTCTACTAGTTTCCCTCTATATGCAAATTTTTGCAGGGTTTAAAAATTTTTTAAAATTATATTCTGAGCAAATTCTACTAGTTTCCCTCTATATGCAAATTTTTGCAGGGTTTAAAAATTTTTTAAAATTATATTCTGAGCAAATTCTACTAGTTTCCCTCTATATGCAAATTTTTGCAGGGTTTAAAAATATTTTAAAATATATTTATTGATCTATTTCGACTAATTTCCCTCAATATGCAAATTTTTGCAAGGTTTAAAAATTTTTTAAAATATATTTATTGATCTATTTCGACTAGTTTCCCTCTATATGCAAATTTTTGCAGGGTTTAAAAATTTTTTAAAATTATATTCCGAGCAAATTCTACTAGTTTCCCTCTATATGCAAATTTTTGCAGGGTTTAAAAATTTTTTAAAATTATATTCCGAGCAAATTCTACTAGTTTCCCTCTATATGCAAATTTTTGCAGGGTTTAAAAATTTTTTAAAATTATATTCCGAGCAAATTCTACTAGTTTCCCTCTATATGCAAATTTTTGCAGGGTTTAAAAATTTTTTAAAATATATTTATTGATCTAATTCTACTAATTTCCCTCAATATGTAAATTTTTGCAGGGTTTAAAAATATTTTAAAATATATTTATTGATCTATTTCGACTAATTTCCCTCAATATGTAAATTTTTGCAGGGTTTAAAAATTTTTTAAAATATATTTATTGATCTATTTCGACTAATTTCCCTCAATATGCAAATTTTTGCAAGGTTTAAAAATATTTTAAAATATATTTATTGATCTAATTCTACTAATTTCTCTCAATATGTAAATTTTTGCAGGGTTTAAAAATTTTTTAAAATATATTTATTGATCTAATTCTACTAATTTCCCTCAATATGTAAATTTTTGCAGGGTTTAAAAATATTTTAAAATATATTTATTGATCTAATTCTACTAATTTCTCTCAATATGTAAATTTTTGCAGGGTTTAAAAATATTTTAAAATATATTTATTGATCTAATTCTACTAATTTCTCTCAATATGTAAATTTTTGCAGGGTTTAAAAATATTTTAAAATATATTTATTGATCTAATTCGGCTAATTTCTCTCAATATGTAAATTTTTGCAGGGTTTAAAAATATTTTAAAATATATTTATTGATCTAATTCTACTAATTTCCCTCAATATGTAAATTTTTGCAGGGTTTAAAAATTTTTTAAAATATATTTATTGATCTAATTCTACTAATTTCCCTCAATATGTAAATTTTTGCAGGGTTTAAAAATTTTTTAAAATATATTTATTGATCTAATTCTACTAATTTCTCTCAATATGTAAATTTTTGCAGGGTTTAAAAATTTTTTAAAATATATTTATTGATCTAATTCTACTAATTTCTCTCAATATGTAAATTTTTGCAGGGTTTAAAAATATTTTAAAATATATTTATTGATCTAATTCGGCTAATTTCTCTCAATATGTAAATTTTTGCAGGGTTTAAAAATTTTTTAAAATATATTTATTGATCTAATTCTACTAATTTCCCTCAATATGTAAATTTTTGCAGGGTTTAAAAATTTTTTAAAATATATTTATTGATCTAATTCTACTAATTTCCCTCAATATGTAAATTTTTGCAGGGTTTAAAAATTTTTTAAAATATATTTATTGATCTAATTCTACTAATTTCCCTCAATATGTAAATTTTTGCAGGGTTTAAAAATATTTTAAAATATATTTATTGATCTAATTCTACTAATTTCTCTCAATATGTAAATTTTTGCAGGGTTTAAAAATATTTTAAAATATATTTATTGATCTAATTCGGCTAATTTCTCTCAATATGTAAATTTTTGCAGGGTTTAAAAATATTTTAAAATATATTTATTGATCTAATTCTACTAATTTCCCTCAATATGTAAATTTTTGCAGGGTTTAAAAATTTTTTAAAATATATTTATTGATCTAATTCTACTAATTTCCCTCAATATGTAAATTTTTGCAGGGTTTAAAAATTTTTTAAAATATATTTATTGATCTAATTCTACTAATTTCTCTCAATATGTAAATTTTTGCAGGGTTTAAAAATTTTTTAAAATATATTTATTGATCTAATTCTACTAATTTCTCTCAATATGTAAATTTTTGCTGGGTTTAAAAATATTTTAAAATATATTTATTGATCTAATTCGGCTAATTTCTCTCAATATGTAAATTTTTGCAGGGTTTAAAAATATTTTAAAATATATTTATTGATCTAATTCTACTAATTTCCCTCAATATGTAAATTTTTGCAGGGTTTAAAAATTTTTTAAAATTATATTCCGAGCAAATTCTACTAGTTTCCCTCTATATGTAAATTTTTGCAGGGTTTAAAAATTTTTTAAAATATATTTATTGATCTAATTCTACTAATTTCCCTCAATATGTAAATTTTTGCAAGGTTTAAAAATTTTTTAAAATATATTTATTGATCTAATTCTACTAATTTCTCTCAATATGTAAATTTTTGCAGGGTTTAAAAATTTTTTAAAATATATTTATTGATCTAATTCTACTAATTTCTCTCAATATTTAAATTTTTGCAGGGTTTAAAAATATTTTAAAATATATTTATTGATCTAATTCTACTAATTTCTCTCAATATTTAAATTTTTGCAGGGTTTAAAAATATTTTAAAATATATTTATTGATCTAATTCTACTAATTTCTCTCAATATGTAAATTTTTGCAGGGTTTAAAAATTTTTTAAAATATATTTATTGATCTAATTCTACTAATTTCCCTCAATATGTAAATTTTTGCAGGGTTTAAAAATTTTTTAAAATATATTTATTGATCTAATTCTACTAATTTCTCTCAATATGTAAATTTTTGCAGGGTTTAAAAATTTTTTAAAATATATTTATTGATCTAATTCTACTAATTTCCCTCAATATGTAAATTTTTGCAGGGTTTAAAAATTTTTTAAAATATATTTATTGATCTAATTCTACTAATTTCTCTCAATATTTAAATTTTTGCAGGGTTTAAAAATTTTTTAAAATATATTTATTGATCTAATTCTACTAATTTCTCTCAATATTTAAATTTTTGCAGGGTTTAAAAATTTTTTAAAATATATTTATTGATCTAATTCTACTAATTTCTCTCAATATGTAAATTTTTGCAGGGTTTAAAAATTTTTTAAAATATATTTATTGATCTAATTCTACTAATTTCCCTCAATATGTAAATTTTTGCAGGGTTTAAAAATTTTTTAAAATATATTTATTGATCTAATTCTACTAATTTCTCTCAATATGTAAATTTTTGCAGGGTTTAAAAATTTTTTAAAATATATTTATTGATCTAATTCTACTAATTTCCCTCAATATGTAAATTTTTGCAGGGTTTAAAAATTTTTTAAAATATATTTATTGATCTAATTCTACTAATTTCTCTCAATATGTAAATTTTTGCAGGGTTTAAAAATTTTTTAAAATATATTTATTGATCTAATTCTACTAATTTCTCTCAATATGTAAATTTTTGCAGGGTTTAAAAATTTTTTAAAATATATTTATTGATCTAATTCTACTAATTTCTCTCAATATTTAAATTTTTGCAGGGTTTAAAAATATTTTAAAATATATTTATTGATCTAATTCTACTAATTTCTCTCAATATTTAAATTTTTGCAGGGTTTAAAAATATTTTAAAATATATTTATTGATCTAATTCGGCTAATTTCTCTCAATATGTAAATTTTTGCAGGGTTTAAAAATTTTTTAAAATATATTTATTGATCTAATTCTACTAATTTCCCTCAATATGTAAATTTTTGCAGGGTTTAAAAATTTTTTAAAATATATTTATTGATCTAATTCTACTAATTCCCTCAATATGTAAATTTTTGCAGGGTTTAAAAATTTTTTAAAATATATTTATTGATCTAATTCTACTAATTTCTCTCAATATGTAAATTTTTGCAGGGTTTAAAAATTTTTTAAAATATATTTATTGATCTAATTCTACTAATTTCTCTCAATATGTAAATTTTTGCAGGGTTTAAAAATATTTTAAAATATATTTATTGATCTAATTCGGCTAATTTCTCTCAATATGTAAATTTTTGCAGGGTTTAAAAATATTTTAAAATATATTTATTGATCTAATTCTACTAATTTCCCTCAATATGTAAATTTTTGCAGGGTTTAAAAATTTTTTAAAATTATATTCCGAGCAAATTCTACTAGTTTCCCTCTATATGCAAATTTTTGCAGGGTTTAAAAATATTTTAAAATATATTTATTGATCTAATTCGGCTAATTTCTCTCAATATGTAAATTTTTGCAGGGTTTAAAAATATTTTAAAATATATTTATTGATCTATTTCGACTAGTTTCCCTCTATATGCAAATTTTTGCAGGGTTTAAAAATATTTTAAAATATATTTATTGATCTAATTCTACTAATTTCTCTCAATATGTAAATTTTTGCAGGGTTTAAAAATATTTTAAAATATATTTATTGATCTATTTCGACTAGTTTCCCTCTATATGCAAATTTTTGCAGGGTTTAAAAATATTTTAAAATATATTTATTGATCTAATTCTACTAATTTCTCTCAATATGTAAATTTTTGCAGGGTTTAAAAATTTTTTAAAATATATTTATTGATCTAATTCTACTAATTTCCCTCAATATGTAAATTTTTGCAGGGTTTAAAAATTTTTTAAAATATATTTATTGATCTAATTCTACTAATTCCCTCAATATGTAAATTTTTGCAGGGTTTAAAAATTTTTTAAAATATATTTATTGATCTAATTCTACTAATTTCTCTCAATATGTAAATTTTTGCAGGGTTTAAAAATTTTTTAAAATATATTTATTGATCTAATTCTACTAATTTCTCTCAATATGTAAATTTTTGCAGGGTTTAAAAATATTTTAAAATATATTTATTGATCTAATTCGGCTAATTTCTCTCAATATGTAAATTTTTGCAGGGTTTAAAAATATTTTAAAATATATTTATTGATCTAATTCTACTAATTTCCCTCAATATGTAAATTTTTGCAGGGTTTAAAAATTTTTTAAAATTATATTCCGAGCAAATTCTACTAGTTTCCCTCTATATGCAAATTTTTGCAGGGTTTAAAAATATTTTAAAATATATTTATTGATCTAATTCTACTAATTTCCCTCAATATGTAAATTTTTGCAGGGTTTAAAAATTTTTTAAAATTATATTCCGAGCAAATTCTACTAGTTTCCCTCTATATGCAAATTTTTGCAGGGTTTAAAAATATTTTAAAATATATTTATTGATCTAATTCGGCTAATTTCTCTCAATATGTAAATTTTTGCAGGGTTTAAAAATATTTTAAAATATATTTATTGATCTATTTCGACTAGTTTCCCTCTATATGCAAATTTTTGCAGGGTTTAAAAATTTTTTAAAATATATTTATTGATCTAATTCTACTAATTTCTCTCAATATGTAAATTTTTGCAGGGTTTAAAAATTTTTTAAAATATATTTATTGATCTAATTCTACTAATTTCTCTCAATATGTAAATTTTTGCAGGGTTTAAAAATATTTTAAAATATATTTATTGATCTAATTCTACTAATTTCTCTCAATATGTAAATTTTTGCAGGGTTTAAAAATATTTTAAAATATATTTATTGATCTAATTCTACTAATTTCCCTCAATATGTAAATTTTTGCAGGGTTTAAAAATTTTTTAAAATTATATTCCGAGCAAATTCTACTAGTTTCCCTCTATATGCAAATTTTTGCAGGGTTTAAAAATATTTTAAAATATATTTATTGATCTAATTCTACTAATTTCCCTCAATATGTAAATTTTTGCAGGGTTTAAAAATTTTTTAAAATTATATTCCGAGCAAATTCTACTAGTTTCCCTCTATATGCAAATTTTTGCAGGGTTTAAAAATATTTTAAAATATATTTATTGATCTAATTCGGCTAATTTCTCTCAATATGTAAATTTTTGCAGGGTTTAAAAATATTTTAAAATATATTTATTGATCTATTTCGACTAGTTTCCCTCTATATGCAAATTTTTGCAGGGTTTAAAAATATTTTAAAATATATTTATTGATCTAATTCGGCTAATTTCCCTCTATATGCAAATTTTTGCAGGGTTTAAAAATATTTTAAAATATATTTATTGATCTAATTCTACTAATTTCCCTCAATATGTAAATTTTTGCAGGGTTTAAAAATATTTTAAAATATATTTATTGATCTATTTCGACTAGTTTCCCTCTATATGCAAATTTTTGCAGGGTTTAAAAATATTTTAAAATATATTTATTGATCTAATTCTACTAATTTCTCTCAATATGTAAATTTTTGCAGGGTTTAAAAATTTTTTAAAATTATATTCCGAGCAAATTCTACTAGTTTCCCTCTATATGCAAATTTTTGCAGGGTTTAAAAATATTTTAAAATATATTTATTGATCTAATTCGGCTAATTTCTCTCAATATGTAAATTTTTGCAGGGTTTAAAAATATTTTAAAATATATTTATTGATCTATTTCGACTAGTTTCCCTCTATATGCAAATTTTTGCAGGGTTTAAAAATATTTTAAAATATATTTATTGATCTATTTCAACTAGTTTCCCTCTATATGCAAATTTTTGCAGGGTTTAAAAATATTTTAAAATATATTTATTGATTTCCCTCAATATGTAAATTTTTGCAGGGTTTAAAAATATTTTAAAATATATTTATTGATCTAATTCTACTAATTTCCCTCAATATGTAAATTTTTGCAGGGTTTAAAAATATTTTAAAATATATTTATTGATCTAATTCTACTAATTTCCCTCAATATGTAAATTTTTGCAGGGTTTAAAAATTTGGTACTTGTATAGTTTACATCCCCTTTTTGGGTCGAATTTTTTTTGCAAAATTTTTTTTTTGCCAGATATTATACCAATCGACGCGTCTTGACTAGCTGATTAAGAAAATGTTATTTGTTTCGCATAAAACACAAAAATAAAAAAGTTATGCCCCGATAAAAATCAAAAAAGTGCTTGGTCCCCCCTATGGGTTGGAACACGAAAAATTTTTTGAAAATTTTTTTGGTGAAGTTATAGTTCATTCGATGCGTTTTGATGAGATAAGCTTGAATCTGTCATCGATTTCTCGTAAAACTCAAAATTAAAAAAGTTATGGCTATTTTAGTTTCTCTAGAATGTGGTGGAACTGCGCAGATTTGCGTGACTGTAACTTTTTTATTTTTGTGTTTTATGCAGAACCGATGACAAATTCACATTCTACTCATCGAGACGCGTCGAATGAGCTATAATTTGACCGAAAAAATTTTCAGAAAATTTTTCGAGTTCAGACCCATAGGGGGGACCAAGCACTTTTGTGATTTTCAAATGGCCATAACTTGGCCAAAAATGCTCTGGCACTCAAAATCTTTGACATTTTTGCAATCAGCTCGTCAAGACGCATCGATTGGTATATCATTTCACCAAAAATTTGGAAAAAAATTTTGACCCAAAAAGGGGATGTAAACTATACAAGTACCAAAAATTTTTTAAAATATATTTATTGATCTAATTCTACTAATTTCTCTCAATATGTAAATTTTTGCAGGGTTTAAAAATTTTTTAAAATATATTTATTGATCTAATTCTACTAATTTCTCTCAATATGTAAATTTTTGCAGGGTTTAAAAATATTTTAAAATATATTTATTGATCTAATTCGGCTAATTTCTCTCAATATGTAAATTTTTGCAGGGTTTAAAAATATTTTAAAATATATTTATTGATCTAATTCTACTAATTTCCCTCAATATGTAAATTTTTGCAGGGTTTAAAAATTTTTTAAAATTATATTCCGAGCAAATTCTACTAGTTTCCCTCTATATGCAAATTTTTGCAGGGTTTAAAAATATTTTAAAATATATTTATTGATCTAATTCTACTAATTTCCCTCAATATGTAAATTTTTGCAGGGTTTAAAAATATTTTAAAATATATTTATTGATCTATTTCGACTAGTTTCCCTCTATATGTAAATTTTTGCAGGGTTTAAAAATTTTTTAAAATATATTTATTGATCTAATTTGACTAATTTCCCTCAATATGTAAATTTTTGCAGGGTTTAAAAATATTTTAAAATATATTTATTGATCTAATTCTACTAATTTCCTTCAATATGTAAATTTTTGCAGGGTTTAAAAATATTTTAAAATATATTTATTGATCTAATTCTACTAATTTCCCTCAATATGTAAATTTTTGCAGGGTTTAAAAATTTTTTAAAATTATATTCCGAGCAAATTCTACTATTTTCCCTCTATATGCAAATTTTTGCAGGGTTTAAAAATATTTTAAAATATATTTATTGATCTAATTCTACTAATTTCCCTCAATATGTAAATTTTTGCAGGGTTTAAAAATTTTTTAAAATTATATTCCGAGCAAATTCTACTAGTTTCCCTCTATATGCAAATTTTTGCAGGGTTTAAAAATATTTTAAAATATATTTATTGATCTAATTCGGCTAATTTCTCTCAATATGTAAATTTTTGCAGGGTTTAAAAATTTTTTAAAATATATTTATTGATCTAATTCTACTAATTTCCCTCAATATGTAAATTTTTGCAGGGTTTAAAAATTTTTTAAAATATATTTATTGATCTAATTCTACTAATTTCCCTCAATATGTAAATTTTTGCAGGGTTTAAAAATTTTTTAAAATATATTTATTGATCTAATTCTACTAATTTCTCTCAATATGTAAATTTTTGCAGGGTTTAAAAATTTTTTAAAATATATTGATCTAATTCTACTAATTTCCCTCAATATGCAAATTTTTGCAGGGTTTAAAAATTTTTTAAAATTATATTCCGAGCAAATTCTACTAGTTTCCCTCTATATGTAAATTTTTGCAGGGTTTAAAAATTTTTTAAAATATATTTATTGATCTAATTCGACTAGTTTCCTTCAATATGTAAATTTTTGCAGGGTTTAAAAATTTTTTAAAATATATTTATTGATCTAATTCGACTAGTTTCCTTCAATATGCAAATTTTTGCAGGGTTTAAAAATATTTTAAAATATATTTATTGATCTAATTCGACTAATTTCCCTCAATATGTAAATTTTTGCAGGGTTTAAAAATATTTTAAAATTATATTCCGAGCAAATTCTACTAGTTTCCTTCAATATGCAAATTTTTGCATTGTTTAAAAATATTTTAAAATATATTTATTGATCTATTTCGACTAGTTTCCCTCTATATGCAAATTTTTGCAGGGTTTAAAAATATTTTAAAATATATTTATTGATCTAATTCTACTAGTTTCCCTCTATATGTAAATTTTTGCAGGGTTTAAAAATTTTTTAAAATATATTTATTGATCTAATTCGACTAGTTTCCTTCAATATGCAAATTTTTGCAGGGTTTAAAAATATTTTAAAATATATTTATTGATCTAATTCGACTAATTTCCCTCAATATGTAAATTTTTGCAGGGTTTAAAAATATTTTAAAATTATATTCCGAGCAAATTCTACTAGTTTCCTTCAATATGCAAATTTTTGCATTGTTTAAAAATATTTTAAAATATATTTATTGATCTATTTCGACTAGTTTCCCTCTATATGCAAATTTTTGCAGGGTTTAAAAATATTTTAAAATATATTTATTGATCTAATTCTACTAATTTCCCTCAATATGTAAATTTTTGCAGGGTTTAAAAATATTTTAAAATTATATTCCGAGCAAATTCTACTAGTTTCCCTCTATATGCAAATTTTTGCAGGGTTTAAAAATATTTTAAAATATATTTATTGATCTAATTCTACTAATTTCCCTCAATATGTAAATTTTTGCAGGGTTTAAAAATTTTTTAAAATTATATTCCGAGCAAATTCTACTAGTTTCCCTCAATATGTAAATTTTTGCAGGGTTTAAAAATTTTTTAAAATATATTTATTGATCTAATTCGACTAGTTTCCTTCAATATGCAAATTTTTGCAGGGTTTAAAAATTTTTTAAAATATATTTATTGATCTAATTCGACTAATTTCCCTCAATATGTAAATTTTTGCAGGGTTTAAAAATATTTTAAAATATATTTATTGATCTAATTCGACTAATTTCCCTCTATATGCAAATTTTTGCAGGGTTTAAAAATATTTTAAAATATATTTATTGATCTAATTCGACTAATTTCCCTCAATATGTAAATTTTTGCAGGGTTTAAAAATATTTTAAAATATATTTATTGAAATTTTTTTTTAATATTTTTAAAATATTTTTAAAAAAGTCTAGTCTAGTGTTTTGGGGCAAAATTGGAGGGAAGACGCACTGCGGAGAACGGAAAAAATCAAATTTTTTTGAATCGACTGCGTCTTCCGTTTTGCGGAAAAAATGACGAAAATCGGGGGTCACTATAGTATGTGGGCCGGAAGCTAGGGCCATGTGTGATATACCATTCGATTCCTCTCGACGATCGCTCTCCCTACGAATATCAATCCTTTCTGCGAGGAAACGTCTAGGAAAAAAAAATTATGGCAGGCTAAAAAACAAACAATGTAAAAGTGAAGGGTACCCCCTTTGGTTGCAAAATTTTCAAAAAATTTTTTTGACAAAATTACACCCTAGCACCTACATATCCCTAGCCCTAAGCCCCTAGATCCCATGCCGCCTTTACCTAACCCTAACCATAGCCCTAAATCCTAATCCTAAGCCCCTAATCCTAGCCCAAACTGTGAAATTAAAATGGTCATAACTTTTTTTATTTTTGAGTTTTATGCCAAACCAATGGTATATTCTGGCTTAACTCATCGAGACGTGTCTTTTGAACTATATTTCGACCAAAAAATTTTTCACAAAATTTTTCATATTTCAGCCCATAGGGGGGACCAAGCACTTTTCCGATTTTCAATGTGGCATAACTTTTTTCCTAGACGTTTCCTTGCATAAAGGCTTGCATATTCGTACAGAGCTCGTCGAGAGGAATCGAATGGTATATCACACATGGCACTAGCTTCTGGCCCACAAACTATACTACAACCGAATCGGGGCGCACCACTATAACCAGAACAGCGTGTAATGACTCGGATTTGTATGTTCTTGGGCCGAGAAGATGTTTATTCAGTTGGTGATAAAATGCACAATATAGATGGAATACATTCACATATCACTGACTGTGACTCGACCAAGTTCTCATTCCTTTCCCATTCCTTATAAAGGGTGTCTGGGCGCGGGAGAACTGCGCGATAATGGTCACGCCCCAAAACCAGATCTAACCCGTTATACTACAACCATCCCCCCTAGTTTATTTTGCGACCCGCAAAATTCTGTGGCCTATGAAATTTGAATATCACAAAATTATCTGCCATCATCCTTTCTTTTCTTTTATTTTTCATCAATTCTTTTTCCGCTGTGACTGGCTTCCTTCTTTCCGCCGCACAACATGGATGATTAATTAGCGCCAGCCGTTGATCGGTTGGTCGGCAGACAAATTCCATCGCCATTAGCCACAGGCATTGGTGTTCGGGGAGGGTCGTTCATTCGCGCATTGGGCGTTCCACTGATTGATCTCCTCGCTCGTTCAGAGAACTGGTCGTTTATCCATATCCTTGACTTTGATCGCTGCTTTGGAAGTTGTTGAGCCGCTCTGAACAACTCCGCAATTCCGCTGCTTTGATCAATTGTCGTTGCTGCTGATATTTTGCACCAAAAGTTGTTTTTTGCTGTCCAGCCATCCAGTTGGGAAGAAAATAATAAAGAAACCAACTTCTTTTCGTTCTGGGAAAAACCAGCAAAAAACCAGACGTGATGGTGGATCAGTTTGGACAATTCTTGATTTGAAACATCTGCTGCAACCTGAACATGGAATGGCCGCAAGAACATTTGTTGTTGTGTAGCGGACCGAATCATTGTAGTTTTAGCCCGATTCACCCTCAGCGATTTGCCGATGTTGTCTTCCCGAAAATGATGAAAAGCAGAAGAACAATCATGGCAGGAGCCAAGGTGGGTAAGACCTCCACTTGTAATGACTCGGATTTGTATGTTCTTGGGCCGAGAAGATGTTTATTCAGTTGGTGATAAAATGCACAATATAGATGGAATACATTCACATATCACTGACTGTGACTCGACCAAGTTCTCATTCCTTTCCCATTCCTTATAAAGGGTGTCTGGGCGCGGGAGAACTGCGCGATAATGGTCACGCCCCAAAACCAGATCTAACCCGTTATACTACACAGCGGAAAATCGATTTTGCGGCAAAACGCCCAATTTTCATCCCCCTGGTTACAATAAAAAACGGAGAGCGTCTTGCGTTTTCCGTTCGACGGAAAAAGTTCGGCGTTTTCGCTGGGGTGGTTACAAGAAAAGACGTTGCGGAATTGAGTTTTTCCGTTTGACGGAAAAATTTTCTGCGTTTTCCGCTGTATTGGAACCAATCAATACGTTCGCCGCTGCGGCAAAACGCTCCATTGTAACCCTAGGGTTAGTCAAAGAATTCACCAAGATGACAATTTAAAAAGGCAGCCGATGATGAAAAGACAACAAAACATAATCAATTTTTCACACCTAATTTAAAAATAAGACCACAATTCACATTATTTTTATTACGCCTTTTGAACATTAAACATATTTATTATAAACAATACAATAAAGTTTTTTGTTGACTAAATTAGATTCAATATGTATTATTAACATTCTTATTTATCTAAATAATTCGATGAAACGCCAATTCAATTTTTATTTTTCTCCGCAGAAAAATTTGGCGCTTTTTATTCGGACTTGAATTATAAAAATTAAAATCAACACATTGACTAACAACAAATTATGGAAGAGGAAATGGTCGATTCACCCTCCGAATTACAAGCCCCTATGCTGGAAATTGGCGATCAACCGTCGAGAGAATTCCTCGAACTTTTTGCCAAATTGGATTCAACAATAGGCGGAGAAATTATTGAAAGAGCCTGGAAACAATTCGACTCGACCAGCCAACAAATTGTTCTCGAGGTTTTTCTTTAAAATATCCAAAGAATAACATTATTTATTTTTATTAGGGAAACCAAAATGTTTGGATGGCCTGCGCTTTCTTCACTTCCGTTTGGCAAGTCACCCCAATTAGTCAACAGCAACAACAAGAATTGATTTGCCACTATTCACTGGCAAAACTGCTTGAATTATGCCAAATTAGTGTGTTGGATTTCTTCGATAAACTCAACAAATGGACCGAAATGATTTTGGCCTCCCGTCGCCTACAAGAATTTGTCAATCGAGTGCAATCAAATTTGGCCGTTTCGGCTGTGATTTTCAAAAAATTTTTGCCAATTTATCGACACGTTTTCGTCAATATCCAACTTCCATCACCAACACGGGCACACCACAAATCATCTCGATATGCGAATATGCCACAGAAATTGACTAGCCGCGCACTGCTCGAACTGACTTGGCTATTTTACATTTCAATGAGAAGTAAACAAATGAATTAATTTTAATTAATATTTATTTAATATTTAAGAACAATTACCGCACAATCAAGAGGATTTATTGCATTCTTATCATTTATTATTGTGCATCATTGAATATATTTACAATGCCCTGGAGGCGGCCGGACTTCAAAAACATTTAAATCCATCTTTTGGTTAGTCAAATTATTCAAAAAATTAATAAAAATTATTTTAAGTCAATTCAATCGAATTGAATGAACAAAGTCCGCTGGAACGACTTTGTGAAAAATTTGAGGCGGTCACATTGGAAGCAAAACATTTGAAAATCCACTGGCTATTACCCCGGCTTCAAATGCTTTCAAATGAGGGAGCACTGATCAGCGAATTGGATATAGCCATTTTTTCCTCCTATGAAACAAGTCGACAAGCATTTGATGAACTCTATGAACATAAAATGTTGGCCCGTGCCGAAGTGGATGAGCGAATATTTTTGAGGGCGCCAATGGCCGATATTGATGGATTTTTCAATGGAAAATTGGATGGTTTGATTATTTAATTTGGAATAAAATTTAATTATTTTTGAAGAAAATGCCATCAATGTTTTGAGGGAATTTGACCAATCCGGGCAACAAATTGAAACAGATTTATTGATGAAAATAAACACACAAAATTGTTTGGAACGATTGGGCACACAAAGACAACCAATCCAACAGCCAATTGCCGGCAAATCATATTTAATAACACCGGAGGTTAATTAAATTTTAATTAATTTAATAATAATTAATAATTTTAGACGGTTTGCCCGAATATTGCGTTGAATGCGGAATTGGGACCAGCCGCCAAAATGGAACAATTATTGGGGGAATATCGCGAGGAAAATGAAAATGTTTTGGATTATATTTTTGAGGGATGCCAAGGAAATCCAAAGGAACATATTGCGGAACAATGTAAATTAATCAAAATTCTATTTTTAATAGTAAATATTTTAAAGTTCATTCATTCAAAAATAAATTTATGGCCAAAGTGGACGAAGAAATGACCGAATTTGGCCCCGATTATGACGCCGAATTTGAGGTAGAAATGGCCAAACACATTCAAAATGTGAGGAATAATTCACAAAAACATTAAATAATTTTTGTCAAAATTTTAGATGGAAATACTTTTTTATTATTTCCTCCAAAAAGTGGTCACTTACGATCGGGAAAGGGCATCGGAAATGGGCCTGGAGATGGACATCGATTTGGGGGTAATTAAATAATATTTAATTTAAAATTGTAATTTTTCAGACAATTTTCCAAAGCAATGAATTTTTGGCCTCACTTTTTATTTGTTCATCCGATTTGATTTTATGGGCAAATGGCAGTGTCCGGCAATTTCCTTGGGCCGCAAAATTATTGGATGAAAATGTTCAACCATTGAATTTTTACCGAATTTATGAACTAATTATTCGGGCGGACACCGGCTTAACCAAACAAATGGTCAAACATTTGAATATGGTAATTTACGAAATTTTAAATAATTTAAATTTTTATTTTTTAGACAGAAGAATGCGTTTTGGAAGAATTGGCCTGGGCACCGGATTCCCAAATTTGGCCAGCAATTCAAAAAAGCCGTGCAACCGAACAATTTGGCGAAATTTCTCCAGTTCCCGGCTCTCAAATTTTGGCCCGAACTTATGTGGGCACACATAGACCTGCCAATTTACCCCAAAATGTGATTATGTTCTTCAAAAAGGTAAACAAATAATTTTGAATATTAAAATAAAATTTTATCTGATTTTTTGATATAAAAATATATTTATTTAATTAAATATTTAATAAATTCCAATTCCATATTTTTTAAGGTTTATCGTTTGGCCGCTATTCGATTGACGGATTTATGCGAACGAATCCGGGTGATGGATGATTTGATAAGGCAAAAAATTTGGACTTTATTTGAGGTGAAAAATATACCTTAAATTAATTAATTTAATTCTGTATTTTCAGCACATTTTTCGAATGCAAACAACAATGCTAAAAGGACGCCATTTGGACCAGCTAATTTTATGCTCAATTTATATTATTGTGAAAGTTTGCAATTTGGGAGTCACATTCCAGGAAATTATGTAAATTTAATTAATTTTATTCATTATTAAATAAAATTTTAATATAAATTCACATTAAAATTTAACCCAATTTACTCATAAATAATAATTAATTTTTAGGCAACATTATCGCCATCAGCCGCAGGCATCCTGCCGTGTTTATCGCCAAGTTCTCATGGAAAATTCATTTAATCCAAACCAATTGGCCAGCGCCGGCTCATCTGACCAAACAAACCAATCGGCCGAGAAGACGGATTTGATCAAATTTTACAATCGCATTTTCATTTCCAGTGTTGAGGATTTTGTCAAATTGCTTCATCCTTCTGGCCCGGACAGCAAAGAAGTGAGTAATATTTTCATTAATCAAATGAGTTTTTTTAAATTAATTCCTTCCAAATTAAGAATTTGGTGCCATTGAGTCCATTGCCCAAAGTTCCGCTGAACGCATTGTCGCCAAGGAAATTGATAAATGAGCGAATTAATGTGGTCCCATTGTCCCAATATGCCCAAAGTGTTTCGCATTCACGTTTTGGCGGATTACATGGTGTCGGGCGCCGCTATGATTTTCACAAATCGCCATCAAAGGTGGGAGGAAAATTGTGAACAAAAAATATCGGAAAATTCAGGATTTGAAAAACATAAATGCAATGGTCAGAGGAGGAAATGCAACATCATCAGTGGCCAGCAGCAGCAGCAATACTGGACTCCAAACCCATTATTTACATCCATCAAGCGGCAGTTTAATATATCACCAATGAAATGAAAAAAAAAAGAAAATAATTTTTCAATTTGATGATATTCGAATCATTCAATATTTCATCAATACTCACAATTTGTATTATTTTTGAATGATATTTATTTCATTTTTTAAGTCATTCATAAAAGCCAATCTTTCTAATATTATTGTAAAAATATTTTTGGTAATAAAATTTGAATTATCAGATTTAAATAAAAAAAACATTAGAAACAAAAATGGAATTTATACAGTTTTAGTTCGAAATTTGCAAAAAATAAAAGCCCATCATTCTACTTATTCCGTAAATTTTTTTTGGTAAAATCTTAAAACCATAGAACCCTACCTATTATTAATGTAAGCATTATAGGACTAGGCTGCATGTTTTGTACTTTAACTAATTAATTCCGCCTGTTTAGTTAGAATAATTCCGCCTGTTTTAGTTAGAATAATTCCGCCTGGTCAACTTAGAATAATTCCGCCTGTTTTGCTTAGAATAATTCCGCCTGTTTAGTTAGAATAATTCCGCCTGTTTTAGTTAGAATAATTCCGCCTGGTCAACTTAGAATAATTCTGCCTGTTTAGTTAGAATAATTCCGCCTGGTCAACTTAGAATAATTCCGCCTGGTCAACTTAGAATAATTCCGCCTGTTTTGCTTAGAATAATTCCGCCTGTTTAGTTAGAATAATTCCGCCTGTTTTAGTTAGAATAATTCCGCCTGGTCAACTTAGAATAATTCCGCCTGTTTAGTTAGAATAATTCCGCCTGGTCAACTTAGAATAATTCCACCTGTTTAGTTAGAATAATTCCGCCTGGTCAACTTAGAATAATTCCGCCTGGTCAACTTAGAATAATTCCGCCTGGTCAACTTAGAATAATTCCGCCTGGTCAACTTAGAATAATTCCGCCTGTTTAGTTAGAATAATTCTGCCTGTTTAGTTAGAATAATTCCGCCTGGTCAACTTAGAATAATTCCGCCTGGTCAACTTAGAATAATTCCGCCTGTTTTGCTTAGAATAATTCCGCCTGTTTAGTTAGAATAATTCCGCCTGTTTTAGTTAGAATAATTCTGCCTGGTCAACTTAGAATAATTCCGCCTGTTTAGTTAGAATAATTCCGCCTGATCAACTTAGAATAATTCCGCCTATTTTACTTAGAATAATTCCGCCTATTTTGCTTAGAATAATTCCGCCTGGTCAACTTAGAATAATTCCGCCTGTTTAGTTAGAATAATTCCGCCTGGTCAACTTAGAATAATTCCGCCTTGCTTAGAATAATTCCGCCTGTTTTAGTTAGAATAATTCCGCCTGGTCAACTTAGAATAATTCCGCCTGTTTTGCTTAGAATAATTCCGCCTGGCGAACTTAGAATAATTCCGCCTGGTTTACTTAGAATAATTCCGCCTGGT
Source organism: Pratylenchus scribneri (assembly GCA_030063045.1). Classification (NCBI taxonomy): domain Eukaryota; kingdom Metazoa; phylum Nematoda; class Chromadorea; order Rhabditida; family Pratylenchidae; genus Pratylenchus; species Pratylenchus scribneri. The sequence goes on along the minus strand of JAQSEB010000001.1, from coordinate 3,375,850 downwards.
CAACTTAGAATAATTCCGCCTGTTTAGTTAGAATAATTCCGCCTGGTCAACTTAGAATAATTCCGCCTGGTTTACTTAGAATAATTCCGCCTGGTCAACTTAGAATAATTCCGCCTGTTTAGTTAGAATAATTCCGCCTGTTTTACTTAGAATAATTCCGCCTGTTTTTAAGAATAATTCCGCCTATTTAATTAGAATAATTCCGTTTGTTTTAATTCCGTCTATTCTTAAAATAATTCCGCCTATTTTAAGGATAAATATGCATGTTTTTAAGAATTAAGATTAATTCCGCCTATTTTATGGATATCATATTATACGAGTTGTTTCTGCAAATTTGCACAGACTTAAACTGCCAAAAAGGGAATTGGCAACAAAATTGAGGGACGTTTAATTAAGTAAAGGATGTTTTTCAAATATGACTGGAATCAGCAGAGCCCGCATGATCGTTTGCAGAATAATTGCATGAATTTTGAGCCATTGTCGCATTCCCCATTTCTTGCCCAATAACTGCAAAAATGGTTCCGATCGGTGCAAGAGAGCCTCGAATTTTCTGTAGAAAAAATTGCCAGAACTTCTTAATCTCCTGTTTTGAATTTTTAACCCTGTTCTGTGCGTTCATCCTTGTCGCAAAGTCCACATGCCTTTCGGCAATAATGCCGCATATATTTGGCTGAATGAACACAATGTCCCAATTTTTCCCACATTTCACAATGGGCATTCAGATCAATGCATTCTTTTTCCACCCGTTTACTGGCACCATTCTTCTCTTTTATTCGGTTCAATCCTTTTCCCTTACTTTTGCGTTCGGACGGGATTGGAACTAAAATAGTTAAATGAACAAAAATTAAATATTTTATAATGAATTATGGCCATAATTCAGCCAATTTTATTGAATACCCATTTTCATTATTTATTGATAATTCACCAAAAATGCTTAACCATACCCTAAAATTTTAATAGACTATGATTCTCCAGAATCCAACTTGCCTTTTTTGACGCCTCCTCTCATTGACCAAATCGACAATGTGATGAATTTCCTGGGCCAATTCCCTTGGCCTCCTTCCCTGCTTCCACTTCCCCTTGACCTCATTCCGGCCCTACTGATCCTCTCTTCGCCTTCCCCACTTTCATTTGGCTCCATCGTTGTTGTGGTTGTCGTCGATTCTGAGCCTTCCCCGCCTTCTACGGTACTGCTTACTTCCCTTTCTGATTCTATTGTTGTTTCCGTTGTCGGCTCATCGGTGATGATTGAAGGCAACGCGCTTGAGGATTCTTCTCCACCTAAATGGGAAAGGCATTGTCAATGGCAATAGGGGCCTTTCCTATTCATCTTACGGTACCCCCACTTTTGTGCCTATTCGCCCTGTCACACTATCAATCAAATATTGCCCCAATTTGCCTTTTTAAGCCCACCCTTTTACCTTTTTGTGTTCTTTTCCCTTCACATTTTTAACACATTTTCTGCCCAATTAATAAAGAATAATTAGAAGTTGATTCTCCTTTTATCTCTATTCAGTTTTTAGGCACTGTTGGCTTTGGCCTCAGTCAGTCGAAGGCTCAGGGCGAGAGCCTAGACCCAGCAGCTCTCTTAATAAACTTTATCCCTAGATCTTAGCAAGATTAGGATAAGCATAGAAATTGCAAAAAATAAAATTCGGTTAATCCTCCATTTAAAAATCCACCCTCCATTTGGCGGTTCACCTTCAGTGGTCATTGTCTCTTCTATCACAATTTCTTCTGTTGTTGTTGTTGACATTTCTGTGGTGGTAGTTGTAGTCATTGTTGTTGTTGTGGTCGAACTTTTCGGCTCATCATCGCAATGGTAAAGTTTATTCACCTGAGGGGGAATTAAAAGTGATTTTCAAGTTAATATTCTACCTTTTTGGCGTCAATTTCACTCAATTTGTACCTGAAAATACCCCAAAAATTATTTACAATTCCTCAGCCATACCTTTGTCCAATTTCGGCATCCCTTTTCTTCTAAAAATAATTATTTAAATTTCATTCAATTTTTGTGTTTATCCATTTCATACTCACGGGCACAATTGTGGATCGACCATTTCGGGAGAATGCTAATCTGAAAAATGGCCAAAAAATGTATCAAATTTTGGCTCTGAAGTCAACTTGTGATAATGCATTACTGAATCATAGTCGTAGGGCATTCCGAGTGGATCGATGATTTTGCGGGGATATTTCTGAAATTACAATTGACAATTCATTATTCGGATTTATTGGACATTTGTAGCATAAAAAGTCCCAAAAAATCGACCAATTCTTTTCTCACAAATTTATTTAGTCAAAATTTCAATTAAATCTATGCTTCGGATTTTTGGCTATTTGTAATTCAAAATTGTATTTACAAATGTTTGAAGCCCTTTTTATATAAAACTAAAAAAATTCACTTCAAAATTGCGCAACATTCCTGGCCGCACATTTTCCTCTAAAATTTCCACAAATTCGTCTCGATCCGTTCGGGAATGTTCATGGAAAAAGCCGAGTGCATGCATCAACTGTGAACAAATTCCACAAATATTTAAATTGAAAGGTCCACCTCATGGGCGATGATTCCCTTGGAGAAACATTTGTCCACTTCAAGTGAAACCGTTTGATTTCCGCCGGCCCGACCCACATAGGAAGAACATCTTTGATGTTATTTTTTAATAAAATGCATAATAAATATATTGGTTGGAAAATTCACCCAAATGCCTGATTCCTTTTGATGTAAATATAGTCGGGATCGTCGATTTGTTTTGGCACAAATCGAATGCAAGTTTTACCTTTGTATTCGTCAAATGCACTGGCAATAGCAGCACGTTGCCTTAATTTTTATGAAAAGGAGGTTATTAAAGAAGAAACAAATTTGTCTGATTGATTTTGATTTGAGAGAATTATAGAGTTTGTTAGAATAATTTCGCCTATATTTTAATTCTGCCTGTTTTTAAGAATAGTTCCACCTGTTTAGTTGGAATAATTCCGTCTGTTTTAATTCCGCTTGTAGGACATTTTTAATGGGTAAAACCATATGAAATGAATAAATCATTTAATTCAAATTTACTAATTTGATGATCAAAAAGTATTAAAAATTACTCGAAATGGACATTTTCTTATACTATTATGAGAAAGGGAAATATTCTTCATATTAAAGCATATTTGGTCCCTATTTTTATAATAAATTAGAAAAAAAGAAAACCCACGATGGTGTCATGCCCTCCTCCAGCATGTACGGCACTTTGCCTTGGCGCCATAATTTGTCTGCATATGTTTGTGTATTCAACGAACTATAATACTGTTGCACAAAAAGAGCGAATTAGGAAGTTAAATTGGTTTTGCCCAGGGCAAACCGGTTTAGCGAAAATGGCTGATTCATCCCTTCCTCCATCCGGCAAAAGCCCATAATCGTTGCTGCCATCCTCTTCCCCAATAAGGGGAATGTCCATCAAAAGTGGATGTTTTTGATGTTCATTTGGGGGCAATGTCCTCCCATCAATGCCGAGAATGTCGCCTTCAAATAATTCTTGATTCAGAATTCCATCCAATTCCAGTGGAGTCGGTTTGCGCGCTGCCAAAAAATAACAATTTTTGTGATAATTATTTTCTTTTTGGGATTGCCAGTTTCTATTTAATTGGTCACATCATATGAACAAAGATATGTTGAAATTATATTTTTTTTCTTTTTTAATTTACTATTTCTTTATTATTAGGCTAAAGAATGATCGAAATATAAATTTGTATAGGCCCTAGAGGATTACATTTTTTGTGAAGAAAAAAGGGTAAAATGAATCTCTGTTAAAGTTTATTAAAATTGAATTGAATCAATTGAAAAAACTGACTAGGCGTCCTGGAAGCCAAATCAAAGTCCTCAGGAAGGAGAAAATGTTCGGCAAAACCTTTCAATGAAAAATGCCCAAATTTTGAAAATATTTCATTACAATTTATTCTCACTATCATATTCGGCCCTGTCAATTGTGTAAAGCCGTTTATCATGGACGGCATTTGCCCGGACATTGGGAAAAATGTTGGAAAATGAAAAGAACAAAATGAAGACTAATTTGAGCAAATAATCGAATTTAAAATAACAATAAAAATTATTTTTGGAATTTTTAGTCAAAAAGACCATTGTGGGATCCTGGAATAAAATTTGGTTACAAAATATTCTTTTGAATAGTGAATTTATCCAATTAGTCAATTTTTGAAGTATTAAAAAAGTGGTTTTTGGGCATTTTAATTTGGTCAAACAATTTAAAATAAATTCATAATTATTTTTGAAAACGAAATATTTAATTTAAAAAGATTCAAAAACTATGCTGATAAACCCGGTTGAAAATGTCAAAAATTGAGGTCAACTGCTGGAAACAACAAAGATTACCTCCCAATCCATTGGCCCATATTTCTCTTTGGCCAAAAGAAGTTGACCAACAAAAGAAAGGAAAATGAGTGCGGCCAATGTCCTCTTCAATGCGATAATCGGCTGGAGGTCCCCCTTTGCGGCTGACTTTTGAGGATAAAAATAGATTTTCCCCATCCTCCTCCTCTTGAAGCATTGACCCGTTTTTCTCCCCTTTTTATTCTCTAGTCGAATTCTCCGCGCACTTCAAGAACAACAAAAGGTCCAAGGGGGAAGGGAAAGGGACAAAAAGGAGAAATGGGGGTGGAAGGAAAATGATGGAAAGGGACAATGGCCACAAAATTGTTGGGGACAATTTCAATTGGCTGAGTGAAATGAGGATTTAGATGGGAAGAGGAAATCCCCTTTTAGGGAGAATAAAATTTACTCAAAAAAGGATAAAAAAATAGACTAATGATTTTGATTGGATTTAATTCATTCTACAAATTATTCAAATTAATTATGAATATAAATAATTTTTCCCAACAAAAACATAAAGTTATGGAAAATATATGCAAATAAATTTGACCAATTAATTAAAAAATATTGGCAATTTTCTACTCTTCAAAACGGTATATTGATCAATGAAAATGGCCAACCCATTCAAAAATTATGATCAAAATACCTGGGGCATGTCTTTTCAATTCTCAACAAGATAGGAAGGAAAAATTTATGTTCCCTTCTTTTTGAGATACCGTATTCTCTCCTTTTCATTTATAGCTGTTGGGAAAGATCAAAGATTTGTGTCTCATTCATTCTATTGCCTAAATTTTAACATAAAGCTATTCATTTCAATAATTAAAATTGCCTTTGAAATTTTCAAATTTTACATCAATAAATCGATTTTATGTCCTGCTGAATTCAGGTGATAGGAATGCAAAACCATTTATAATCAATATTTCCAAAATCGAATAAGGCCAGTCTGAAGAAGGAATTGTCTTTACCTATTCTATCCTACGAGTGTCCTTCATTCATTTACATTCAAAATTTAATTCAAATATTTTTGGCCATAAAAATGTCCAGCAAAATTTGCCTCCTTTTCTTTCTTTTATTCCCCATGCCAATTATTTCTGACAAAATTGTTCAAAAAGGCATTCATTCCATCCTTTCCTTAGAAGAATCCGCAAATTTGGCCATATTGAACCGAGGAATTGGTGGCAAAAAGGCCGAGGAAATTTTGGAAATCGATCTAACCAATTTGGCATTATCGCCTGGGGCCAATCCAATTTTGGAGGCAATTTTGGAAGGATTGAAGGGATATTTTCTTGGAGCACAAATGAAACATAGAGGAAGAGGGGAAAGGCCAAAACAAATGGAAATAATGAAGGGGGAATGGCCTCCACAAGATTGGATGGAATTGTCCTATTGGATGGCCATTTGGCAGGATAATAAAAGAAATTTATTATTCACCGCATTTGCACCAAATATTTTTGAGGAAATTCGACGTAAATTGGACATTGATGATCGAAAATTGCTGGTAATATTTTTTATGATTTAGGAATGGTGTTCATTTAAATAATTTTAATTTCCGCCTGTTTTAATTCCGCCTGGCGAACTTAGAATAATTCCGCCTGTTTTAATTCCGCCTGGCGAACTTAGAATAATTCCGCCTGTTTTAATTCCGCCTGGCGAACTTAGGATAATTCCGCCTATTTTAATTCCGCCTGGCGAACTTAGAATAATTCCGCCTGTTTTAATTCCGCCTGGCGAACTTAGGATAATTCCGCCTATTTTAATTCCGCCTGGCGAACTTAGAATAATTCCGCCTGGCGAACTTAGAATAATTCCGCCTGGCCAACTTAGAATAATTCCGACTGGCGAACTTAGAATAATTCCGCCTGTTTTTAATTCATTTCATGATTTTTAATAAGATTTTGGCAGATGAGTTTAATCATTTTTTCTTAAACAATTTAATTAAAATTAAGCAATAAGCATTGAGTAATTTGGCCAAAATTTTTAGATTTATCTATTAAATTATTTTGTTTGAATTTCACAGAAAGAATTGGCCAATGCTTTCAACAAAACGAATTCATCATCAATCCACCAAATGAAGAATGGACTAATTCGCTTTGAATTTAAATTGGATGAAGTCAATGGAAAACAATTTGTGATTGAACAAATTCATTTGAATGAAAAGGGAAAGGAATTGCGACAATTTTATCAAGCAATTATGCACGGAAATGAACTAAAATGGCCAAACAAATTGTTGGGCGTTTTTCGGGCACAACAAATTGAACCAAATGTTGATTTCATTTTTGCAATGCTATTGAAAGAAAAATTGATGAAATGAAATTAGAAAAAAAAGAAATGAATAGAACTAAATTTTAAATTTGATATATTAAAATGTTAAATTCTTTTCATAAATTAAAATATTCCCAAAATTGTATTTGCATAATTCTCTTAATCTCTATTTTTATTCCAGTGGAGGAGCACTTTTTCATCTTAAATTTATGTGGGAAATAACATTCGGGAAATATACAATAAAATACTTTTGCGGTTTCCACGGTGACCATTTTCTTTTTCCACAATTCCACAAAAAGTATTATTTGACCAGCTGCTACTGGCCTCCTCACCTTTTTCCTCCTCTTTGGCCAATTACAGCCATTGCCACTGCCAAGCTGCCAACCCATTCTCCATTTTTCAAGGATTACATTAGGACGTTTTTTGCGCATTATTTCCGTGCCACCTCACATTATTACTTGTCAACACTTTCCGCCATTTTAGATTAAAAAAACTGACAAGGTAATGATGATGCCCGGAGGCAAGCTAATTCATTTTATTCTTTCTTAGCTCCAACTCCAATTATTAAAATTAATAAAAATTTAAAAATAATTTATGCTTTCATTCATTAATGATAATGAATGTGCCACATTCATTCTCCATACTCACCTAAATGCCAATAATTCCATTCTAACAATAAGACCCAAAATAATACCATATTTTGCTTATTTTTAGAAGAATATGAGCAAAGGAGGAACTGTTGGAGGAATATTAGTTCAACAGCAACAAAATGGAATAGTGAATGGCCCAGGTGATTGGGAGAATCAAACATTAGTAGAAAAAAGGCCAAGGACAAAAGGGAATCAGCCAACGGCTGCAACCACCGCGAAAAGTGTGTCCCCATCTGCAAATCGACAAAATCACCAAAGAAAGAGGAATGGAAGTGCAAAACAATTATATCGAAGATATGTGAACAAATCGAATTTATTCGCCGAATCACCGGCCTCAAAAAGCCAACTCAATTTGGGAGGGGCAAGATGGCAGATTGGTGGAGTGCCAAATGGAACGCCATTCAGGCAAGAATCACAGTGAAAAATTAGGCAAATTTACGGATTTTCATGAAATAAATAATGAAATGAGGAATAAAAATATCAAAAGAATTTGCCAGAATGTCCGATTCAATGCCTTCGCCAAATCAATTGGAATGGCAAAAACAGAGGAGGGCGCATACAAGGCAATTGGCCATGAATGCGCCGGGCAGTTTGAATGGCCCAAAAATTGTACAAAAACATGCGGAAATGCGCTCATATTTGTTACATTGCCAAAGGGTATTTTGGCATGATTAAAATAATTGAATAATTTTAATACTTATTAATTCCTTTTTTGCTAATCATTTTAATTTAATGGCCAATATGTTTAAATCCATTTGAATTATTAAAATAAATTTTTAGGTGCTGAATGCTAGGCCCAGAGTGGATACGGGTCGCCCAACGGGTCGTTCTGCTGCCTCCTCTTCCTCAATTACATCCCCTTCGGTGGCCAGCAGTTTGCGTGGCGAATTTATTGGCCCAAAATTGAGACAAAATAGAGCTCGATCCGTGCCAGCAAATAGTACAGCAAATCGAAGAAGGCATCAAATAACAGTGAGTTTTGGCATAAATAAAGGACATATTTCCCAATCTCCATTAGATAATTTAGATTGAAAGTATAATACTTAAAAAAGGAAATTCATTGAGAATTATTTCAAATTGAAAATATATAAATAAAAATTGGATTAATTACCAGGGAATTGAGCGTGAATTACAAGAGGAGAATCGTCGACTTTTGGAAAAACTCGTCCAAATGAGGATTAATGATGGTTTTGGTGGAAATGGTTTTGACTCATTGGCCAATTCCCAAAATCAAAGTCGACAATCAACTGGCCAAAATAATTATCGGCAAACACGGATTCAGGCGATGGCATCGAGAAGAAAAAGAATTGGAGATGATGAGGAGGAGGGGGACGAAATTGGAAATGATGATATTTAAGGCGGGAATTTATTATTTTAGCATAATTCATAAATAATTAAATAAATTGATGGAAAGCACCATTGACATTAGATAATCCGACAAAAAATATTAATTTGGAGCATCATAATTTGCCAAATTCTCATATTTTCCCAAAAATTTTCCCATCTAAAAATGATTAATTTTGTAAAAAACGAAAGTGTTATTAATATTCTTCTAATTTTCAATTTATTTTGAATAAATTTCGGGCTCAATTCATAGCAAAATTTGAATTTGGAGCATTTGAGTAAATAAAAAAGGCAAAAGTGAATTTCATTTGAGTGGAATTAGGCCACCGTTTCAATTTATTCATTCAGTCTATTGGCCCAATCAAATTTTCATATCCAAAGGCCAAACCCATTCCAATTTATAGATTTTTTCTGGCCATTTTTGGGCTGATTGGTGAACATTTTTGATTTTGGAATGGCATTTATTGATTCAAATTATTTTCTTGACAATTTTGAAATGGGATTTGGCCAAAATGTTAATATTTAGCTGACCAATTAATTAAAATTGCCAATGGCAAAATTCATTTTCCCCATTTTCCCTTCAATTTCAATTTATTTCCTTTCCATCCTAAATTTAACCAAACAAAATGCTCATTCTGATTCCATTGCATGGAATTCACTTTTTCACGGTCGTGGTGACATTTCCACATTTTGGCCCAATCAAAATGATGTGCATCGAAATGCCCTGCTGCCGAATGCCAAAAATAGATGGACTGGATATCGAGATTGGCGCACTCGACATTATATAATTCCATTCGAAATTGTTGGCCAATTTTGTGAGATTAAATTATATTTTATTAATTAATTATTGTAATTTTAGTGCCCATCGATGAACGCCGAATTATGGAGGCAATGGCCGGAGTGGCCATAAATTCGTGCGTTCGATTTAGGCCGAGACGAGACGAAAATGATTTTTTACAAATTCGAAATGAACGAGGAAAAGGGTTGGTTTTGGCTATTTTGAATGAGATCAAGAACATAGATTGGGAATTTATTTTGAATAAAAATATGGAAATGACATTGATTGAAAATTAAGATCATAAAAATGCCATATAAATTAGTTGGTTTAAAATTCATTAAAAAATTAGCTTTATATTTAATCCTCTATTATTAGCCCCATTTCCATCTAATAGAAGCCTCACTTTTAGAAGCCCCTTGGAAGGTCTCTGAAATTTAGCCCCGGGATTTCTTTTAGAGGATTTACGGTACGACATCTGCTGGTGCCACTTATGAAGATGGAAAAGGAAAACTTGATTGAATCATTTAAATAAATAATAATAATATTAAATTTAGTTGTTATTCAACCACAGTTGGACGTTTGAATGGCTCAGGGAATATCATCAATTTGGAGACTAATGAATCCATTAAATGTGCCAGTCAATTAGGGCTAATTTTGCATGAATTATTTCATGTGGTTGGCCTTTGGCATGAACATCAAAGGGCGGATAGGCACAAATATATTCGAATTCATCGAAAGAATGCATTACCAAGTTAATCCATCCAATTCAATCATAATTTTAACGGCCAATGAAATTTAGGCCTTCGTTTTCAGTTGATGAAGGCGCCACACGACCAGGTGACTCGTTATGGGGTCCATTATGATTATCGAAGTGTGATGCATTATCCAAAGGATGGATTTGCCATATTCCCAGGATTAATTGTCCTTCAAACCATTCGGCCCCATTTTCAAGTAAAATAGAAAATTAATTTAATTTGAAATATTTCCTCGTAGGATATAATCGGTCATGCCAAAAATGCATCGCCCAATGATTATCTCAAAATTTGTGCCATTTATAATTGCCATCGATGTATGGGAAGGAATTTTAGACGGGGAAGGAATACAAGGGCACGTGGAATATTCAAAGTGCAACCAACGATGGAGGAAGAAATTTGGAGGCAACAACGTGAATGGGAGAGAAGAAGGAGGAAGTACAATGGACAAATGGATGAAGCCAAAAATGAATTGGATGAATGTCGATGTCGATGGAATGGATGCTATTGTAGAATTGGGGATGGGGGCAGATGGGAATGGAGGCCATTTGAGCCACTTAATTAAATGTTTTTCACAATTTTTGATATTAAATGCTCAATAAAAAGTTTTAGAATTGTTTAGGAAAGGGGATCATAATCAAATTTAATTTTGCTATCATAATTCCGACTGACCGCCTATTTATTTTGATTAAATCCGCCTGTTTTGCTTAGAATAATTCCGCCTGGCGAACTTAGAATAATTCCGCCTGTTTTGCTTAGAATAATTCCGCCTGGCGAACTTAGAATAATTCCGCCTGTTTTGCTTAGAATAATTCCGCCTGTTTTGCTTAGAATAATTCCGCCTGGCGAACTTAGAATAATTCCGCCTGTTTTACTTAGAATAATTCCGCCTGGCGAACTTAGAATAATTCCGCCTGGCGAACTTAGAATAATTCCGCCTGTTTTGCTTAGAATAATTCCGCCTGTTTTGCTTAGAATAATTCCGCCTGTTTTGCTTAGAATAATTCCGCCTGGCGAACTTAGAATAATTCCGCCTGTTTTGCTTAGAATAATTCCGCCTGTTTTGCTTAGAATAATTCCGCCTGGCGAACTTAGAATAATTCCGCCTGTTTTGCTTAGAATAATTCCGCCTGGCGAACTTAGAATAATACCGCCTGTTTTGCTTAGAATAATTCCGCCTGTTTTACTTAGAATAATTCCGCCTGGCGAACTTAGAATAATTCCGCCTGTTTTACTTAGAATAATTCCGCCTGGCGAACTTAGAATAATTCCGCCTGTTTTGCTTAGAATAATTCCGCCTGTTTTGCTTAGAATAATTCCGCCTGTTTTGCTTAGAATAATTCCGCCTGGCGAACTTAGAATAATTCCGCCTGTTTTGCTTAGAATAATTCCGCCTGTTTTGCTTAGAATAATTCCGCCTGGCGAACTTAGAATAATTCCGCCTGTTTTGCTTAGAATAATTCCGCCTGTTTTGCTTAGAATAATTCCGCCTGGCGAACTTAGAATAATTCCGCCTGTTTTGCTTAGAATAATTCCGCCTGGCGAACTTAGAATAATTCCGCCTGTTTTGCTTAGAATAATTCCGCCTGTTTTGCTTAGAATAATTCCGCCTGGCGAACTTAGAATAATTCCGCCTGTTTTGCTTAGAATAATTCCGCCTGTTTTGCTTAGAATAATTCCGCCTGGCGAACTTAGAATAATTCCGCCTGTTTTGCTTAGAATAATTCCGCCTGTTTTGCTTAGAATAATTCCGCCTGTTTTGCTTAGAATAATTCCGCCTGTTTTGCTTAGAATAATTCCGCCTGTTTTGCTTAGAATAATTCCGCCTGTTTTGCTTAGAATAATTCCGCCTGGCGAACTTAGAATAATTCCGCCTGTTTTGCTTAGAATAATTCCGCCTGTTTTACTTAGAATAATTTCGCCTGTTTTACTTAGAATAATTCCGCCTGTTTTACTTAGAATAATTCCGCCTGTTTTGCTTAGAATAATTCCGCCTGTTTTACATTCCGCCTGTTTTACTTAGATTAATTCCCTTGGTCTATATTTCTGTCAATTTTTTTATTCTTTCATTCAATTTCAATATATTTTACACTAACAAATTCTTCCCAAAAATTCATAATTTCTTTTCTTTATTCCTTTTTTAATATATTTTTGCCCTAAATTTTATGTTCGCATAAAATTGGTTCTTCGCATCTTACATTCGACCATTTTTTGCCCTCTCCCCTCTTCTGAATTTGAATAGAATGCGTTCAATTTATGAAAAACTCTTCAATTCAAAATCTCCTTCAAAATTATTTCCTCCGAGGTCATAAAAATGAGCATCTATCCACATAAAAATTTCAACTAAAAAATATTTTTATAAATCAAAATATATGATGAAAGCAAGTGTAATATTCATTTTTACAATCATTTAAGTTGAACTATAAAAACTGATATCAATATTTTGATTTTGTCCAAAACCATTTTGTTGACAATTTAAAATTTATATAAATTAGCATTAAATATGATGAATTTAATCAATCATTTTGTTCATTTTTAATTTTAATTCAACATTTAAAAATGTGCATTTTTCTTTTGGGGAAGTGATGTTGTGCCCGCCGGCTGCAAATAAATGAATGGATTTTCCCTCTGTTGGTTCAGTGCGCGAGGATTTGGGCGTCCATCCATTCCACGCCAATTATTCCTCCAATCATCCATCAGCAGCAGCCGGCTTCCAAATACTCCAATCCACCACATCAACCGGACGACAACAATTTTGGCGCAGAATAAAAGTTGCACCCGGAACATATTTCCCATAGGCAAAAATTGGGCCAGAAATAGGAAAAAAGCCAATTCGAAACATTTTCCCTCTTCGAATATTTTCCCTTTTTTAATTTTTATTAGCCATTTCCTCCAAATATCCCCAGCCATATGTTCCCATTTGGAATTGTAATTAATCTTCTGTCATTGGTTCGAAGCAATGGCCTCAAATTGGAACGGCCACATGCCCTCCCCCACAATTCTGTTTGAATCAAAACAAATTTTAGGATCATCAATTTCAATATAAATAAATAAAATATTGTTGATCAGTAATCGACCGTACTATTTTTTTTAAAAATTGCATCTTTTTCGTTTAAAATAAACTGTGGCAAAATTCCCAAATAAATTCCCCCATTAAAAAATAAAATCACTCCTTTTTCCTTTAATATTTTTTGATCCACTTAAAATATTTTTGTTCGGATCAAATCCCAAATCAAATTCATCCGCACATTTGCCCCCAATTCCCTTCCAATTCCAATCAAGCACATTTCACACCCCTGAGGGGGGATTTGATTGATCCCCTTCAAATAATTCATTGAAGAAGCCAACCACTCATCAGAATGAATGAATTCTGAATTGGATGGAAAGTGTTCTTTGAAGAAAGAGGGGAGAAGCTGTTGATGATGTTTTGAGTGGGCGAACGGCGATGAAATATATGGGAATGGAATATAACGGAGGATGGGAAAATGGAAAGGACACGGATAGAACAAAAGGGCAGCAGATTTTTGTACCGAAAAGTGGTGGCAGTACGGATTTTCCCTCCCGTCGAAGCAGCTGAAGCTGATTTGCTCCCATTTTGTTTTTATTCAACCCTTTTACTGCCCAATGGTCATTTTAATCTGTACATTCGCTACAAAAATAAATTAATATCCACGATAAATTTCATTTTGAATGAAAATGGCAGAATAGCTTTGGTACTTGTAAATTCCTTTTAACCCAAAGAAATACTGTTTAATATATAAACTTTCCATATTTATAAACTTTTCTCTGTTGATCTAATCATTTTTCAATTCATTTCTTTCATTTTATTGTGATAATTTTGCCATCCATTTCCTTTGGCTTCTGATTATTTTTATGGGTCAAAAGAAAAGGCGGCATTTTTGTCTTCTAAAAAACCTGCCACTTTCCACAATTCTCGACCTTGAGATTATTTTTCGGCATTTTCCCTTTTATGTTGACATTTGATTTGAGAAAAAAAAGAATGATTGCCCATCATTATTAAAATTAAGTGAGAGTAATCAGTGGAAAAAGATCATAAAAAATAAGTAATTTTTACATTGCTGGTTTTTATGGTTCAATAATTAAACGATGCCGTCTGAAAAAGAAGTAAATTATAGTGAATATGTACAAATACATTTAATCAATTTATCTTAAAAAATATTGGCAATTTTCTGCTCTTCAAAATGATACATCGATCAATGAAATTGGCCAACCCATTGAAAAGTTATGGTCAAAAAACGTGGGGTCATATTTCCCTATTTCAACAAAGGAAAAAAAGAAGGGAAAATTTGCCTTATTTTCCCGGTACCGTATATTCCCTCTTCTTCTCATTAATAGCGTATAGCCACAGAGAAAAATCAAAGATTTATTCTCCCCCTGTCCCTTCTATTCCATGGATACCGTATTCCTTCATCTTATAATTTGGCTGCACAGAAAAATCAAAGATTTGTGAGCCTCTATTTTAATTTCTTATGCCGGCCATTCATTTTAAAACATTACTTTACTCAAACTAAACCAATTTTAATTGTTTTGGTATCATTTTAAAGGGAAGAAAATTTTTTATTTCTTAATATATTTTATATTAAAATTTAATTATTATTAGAGAACTATTCACAAAAAATATGAAACAAAATTACTCATAAATTATTTAATAATTATTTTAGAATTTTATTAACTATAAATCCAATCACTTAAAAATTTACAATTTATTAAATCGAAAATTAAGATATTTTTAAATGAACAAAACATCCACCAATTAAATTATTCATTCCCCCTATTTTAAACAGAATTGCAGTTTTTTCCCATTCCCATTTTTCAGTGCTATTTTTAATTCAGCCAATTTTTCCCAGCCATTTTCTTTCCCCCATTTCTCCATCTACAAATCATTTATTTTTATCCTTTTTCCTTTCATTTTCCATTTTTTTCCAGAAGATACTTTACAATTTATTTATTTTGTCTCATCAAAATTAGTTGGAACTAAAAAAGAGCCAAAAGCGAATTATTAGCCAACAAAAATTGAGCAGCAAAAAATGCGATGTGCGCGAGATTGGGTAAACAAATTTAATAATGTGAGGAAGGAATGCAATGAGGAAAATGGATGGATGTGTCCGGATTTACGCGCATTTCCCCCAAAATGAAATCAATCCATTCGATCGGAGGACAGCATTCTTTTTTTCCCTCGCATTTCTTTACCTTTCATTATTATGAATCCGGATTGATGAGTGAGGAAAATGAATGATGGCGGATTCTTGATAAAATCTGCCTTAAAAAATCATCAATTTTTACTATTCCCATTTCCGAATTGAACATAAGGCGATGGATTTGGAAGCGGAATGTAGATTTGGGGTTATGGCCAAAATAAAAAGTAATTCTATTTTCCATTATATTCCAATTCCCATCTCCACGCCATTTCATTCATTCATCAGATTTGCCTCCTGTGCTTCGCCAAATCCTCTCATCGGCCTCCTCTTCCCCATTCCATTCCATTCCATTGCCTCCTTCAATATTGCTTTTGCTTTGGTCTGCACAATTCCCCTTTCCTCTCCACCCATAATCCCCCCCCCCCCCCCCCTCTAACTCTGCGCATCGTCAAATCATTTTCCCCAATATATTTGCCCTTTCCCCTATATCCATCAATTGTGCTGCTGTACAATTCTTTCCCCCCAAAGGTGAATGACCTTCTCCCCCCCCCCTCCCCCTACTTCGTTCAGTCCGTACAATCCAAATCCACTCGCCACAATCCCCCAAATCCCACCTTTCCCCCTCTGCAATTGTCCATGTCATTCCCGGGTGGCTCATCCACAGCCAACCAACCACCGTCCATTCGTCAACCGCAATTTTGGTGTTGTTTTGAATGCGATGATCAACCTTTGTTCTCCTCTTTTGCATTCAATTCATAACAATGTCAATACAATACCACACTCTATTCCCTTCCATTTTACAGCAATAATCAAAATGAATCAGTCAATCATTTCATTTCCTTCCTTTTTCGCGCATTTTTCTCATTTTTCAATACCATCAGAATGATTCATTTTTTAGTGATTAAACAAATTTATCAAATTATTGGCAAGAATTTAGACTAGGAAAACAATTAACAAAATCATCTTAAAATCAACAGATATTAATTTGGCCAATTATTGGTCTAATTGTAATTCCCCTTCCCCTTCCTCCCTGCCAAGCCATTATCTTATAATTAAAAATGATTATTCAATTCATCGTTTTTTGAATATTTATATTTCATAATTTGTTTATGTGTTTTATTTAAAAATAATTCCGGACTCTGCCATCCACCACTTTTTTGTTATCTAAAATTGGTACATTTGGATAATAATAGAAAGGGCAAAAAAGGGTTTGGGGAAAATCAATTCATTTCCAATTCATTCCCGTAAATTCCTTCCTCCCACTTCCCTTTTTCTATTTCTCGTCTTTCCGTTTTTTTATTGGCCCATTGGGGCCTTGGGCCGTCATCAGCCGCTGCTTCCTCTGCTTCATTTCCCCAATTTTGGCATCGACCGCCATGGATGGGCACGGCATGAGGCCCAAAAATGAATAGAATTGAAGGAAGGGCGAAGTAGCAAATAATTAATTTCATTCCTCTCCACCCAAAATAAAAGGATGCTCAAAAGAAGAAAAAGGCCAGCTGGGCATAGTCTCAAAAATGAATGAATGGGTTTAGAATTGAATTGAATGAAGATGGATTTGGCCCCCCCTCCCTCCCTTCATTCAATTCTAACCAAATCATCAATTATTAATTATTAACATTTTCACACAGTTGGATCCCCTCTCCCCATCCTCCCTTCATATAATCAGAAATCCATGTTGATCCCCCCATTTTGATGTTAATGTATTTTGAAGACGAGGATGAAGGCTGAAAATTAGGAGGAAAATACATATATTTAAATATGTCCCTTCCCTTCACCATATTTGCATTTTATTTGGAGGTGGCTGCACCCAAAAATGGATGGACTCATTCAAAAAGGAGGAATGCGCAGCTGATGATGGACTTTTTCAGCAAAACCCCTCCTCCTCTTTTATTCTTTTGCTTCCATCTCCAAAATATTCTTCACAAAATCTTCCCCATTTTTTGCTCCTCCTCCTCATAATGTTCATCCGGCTGACCGGCTTCTTGTCTCCAAATTCTTTGTCCTTTTTCTTTGCCCAACTTGTTTCCGCTTTTGACTTGGTTATCCCCGCCTCCTCCCCTTCCTTTCAATTCCTTTGCTTTTATTCAAAAGGGGAATTTGCGGCTGCCACTAATAGAATAAAGGAATGAAGGAAGGGAAAATGTGCACTGAAGCAGCAGAAAAGGCTGCAAAGGCTGCCCCAGAATAGCCTTGGCCCCCATTCTTTTTTGCACTCCTTTAAGCCAAAGGCGCGGACCTTGGCCCGTTGTCCATCAGTGGCAGTCGGCAATGGCGATTCCAACCTTTAACCACATTCATCCGTTTTGCCGCCTCCTTTCTCTCTGTTTTGTGACAAACAAGTGGGAGGAGGGGGGGGGGGGCAAATGGCCAAGGGCCACAACCCAATGAGGAAGGCTTTAAGCCGCCTTTGGTCTTTCCTCCAGGGAAATAGAAAAGAGGAAAAGGTTGCATTTGCCAAAGGCGTCCATTCCTTCCCTTCCCTTCTCTTTGGACAATCCGCCTTTGGCCATTTCCCTCCCCACTGGTCATTCCACCCACTTTGTGGCCACTCATCTGCTATGGCTGCTCAATTTCCTCTTCTCCCTTTGCTCTTTTGGTTTGGGGCAAATGAGACAGCCGGCAAATAATATTGAGGAATGGGAATATCCCCTCAATATTGCCAATCAACCCATCCATCCCCTCTCTTTGGCCAATTCCATGGCCACTTTTCCCACAAATGTAATTGGCCCCAATTTTTGACCTGTCCTCCTCCTTCCCTTCATTTTCTCACTTCTCTCGATTATTTACTCAACAGACGGCTTCCCCTCTCTCCCATATTATTGGCCATTGAAGGGCCATCGTGGGGCCATCATCCACCTCGTCCACATTAAATTTTAATGGCCATCAGCTGGCTGTGGAGGTTCATTTCATTCAAAAATAAAGCGGAGAGGAAGCACATCGAGACTGGATGATTGACCAACTTCCTCCCCCCTATCCCCCTTGCTAAATTTGTGCAAATTCTTTCCGTAAAATTCTCAATCCCTCTCTCCTCAATTTTTGGGCCATTCTCGAGTAGAGGGAGTTATTTTTGGAACAAAAACCAAAAAATTGGGATGTTTGTCGGCACCCAAAAAATTGATTTATGATTGATTATATTTTGGTTGAGGGAATGGTCGGCTGCTGTTTGGGAAATTATATTCGGGCGACCTTCAACTGCCCTGGAGGGAAAGACCCAAAAATAATTGCCGGCCTTTTCTATAGAGAAAATTGTTGCCTCTGGGATGGGACATGGAATAAAAATGGCATTTTTTATTCTAAAATTATTTTATTATTTTAAATTATCTAAATTTAATCCAAGAGAGGACACTTCCATTCTAAACTATTTTTTAATTTTTCATTTGATCAAAAAAGCAATATTCCATTTCTATAAAATGCCAAAAATGCGTGAATCCAATTTTTTGTTCTGCCCCATGTCCTCTCTCTAAATTATGGCCATTGTCCATTCTCATCCAAATATAAAGCCGCCTCCTCAAAAAATTGTTGGTCAATTTGCACAATTTTCAGAGAGAAAATCCAAAATTAAATTCGTTTTGGCCACCGTCGTTGGAGCCTCACAAATTGTCTGGCAACTACTGCCCCTCATCAGTGTTGTTTATTCCTCCTCTTCTTCGTCCATTCCTTCTCCATCCAAATATTCCTTTGGCCTTCCATTTTAGGGCCAAATGCTTTGCTGTCTTTGCCCTCCTTTTGTCCAGCCGCCTTCATTTCCTTTTGGGAGTTTTGTTTGAGGCCAGCAGGCGTCCAATATTTTCTTCGGCTACTCCCAATTTTCTCCTCAATTTGGCCAAATTCCTTTTTGCTGTACAATTTGCCTTAAACTGGTCCAAAAATGCCCAGAAGTTCGTCGGGAAGTGGACAACCGGTGATGGGAATGGCCGGCTGGCAGCAAAGCAATGAAGGAGGGCAACAAGGCGAAGAGTCGGCGAATAATTCGGCCAGAAAAGTACCAAATTCAATTATTGGGGGAATTGGAATTGCGCAGCATTCGCCAGGGCCAAGCAGGGAGGAAGGTGGTGGAAGTGGCGGCGGAAATAGTGCCGGATATTCTTCGCATATTTTTGTGGCACTTTATGATTTCAACGGGGTTGGCGATGAGAAATTGTCGCTGAAAAAGGGAGACCAGGTTCGGAAATTGATCCAAATCAATGGAAAAATGGGGCAAAATTGGGCAAAATATTTACAAAAATATATTGGCAAATTTACATTATTAAATTGGCAATAAAATATTAGGTCCGTGTGCTTGGCTACAACAAAAGTCGTGAATGGTGCGAAGTCCAATTGGTCCGTCGTTCGAATTCCGCCAAATTGGCCAGTCCAAGTTTGTCAAATTTGGGTGCCACCAGTTCGTCATGTTCCTCTCTTGGTTCGGCCCATTCCAGCAGCCATTATGGCCAATTGGGATGGGTGCCCAGTTTGTATATTGCTCCGGCAAATTCTCTCGATAAACACAGGTTTTTTGAAAGAGACCAATTCACTTTCTTTTTGGAAATATTTTGAATATTATAATTGAAAAAATATGCAAAATTGAAAAAAAATCCGTTATGAGCCCCTTCCTTTCCTCCACCAAAAATGTTGAAAAATTCGCCTTGAGGGTAATTTTTGGTACTAAATACGAATATGACATCTTTCTCGTCAAATCAAGCTATTTTGATAAGAGAATTCCAAATTTTACCATAATTTCAAAAGAGGCCAATTTAGTAAGGGAATAAGGAAAAGTATCAAAATATGAACGAATTTTTCATAATTTTTTTTGGAAATAAAAATACATTTTGGAAAGTGAATTGCCCTTTTTATTAAGAAAGATTTAATATTGTTTTCATAATTTGTCAGTTGGTACCATGGAAAAATAACTCGATCCGGTGCTGAACAATTGCTCAGTTCCGGCATAAATGGTTCATTTTTGGTGAGGAAATCCGAGACGAATCCTGGCCAATTTTCCATTTCACTTCGGCATGAAGGCCGTGTTTATCATTATCGAATTAATTTTGATGCAAATTTGAGGGTATTCCAATTGACATCAAATGAAAGAATTATATTTTTGTACAGTTGTTCATCACGGAAACGGCAAAATTCAAAACATTGGGCGAATTGGTCCATCATCATTCTGTTTCCGCATCCGGATTAATTTGTATGCAAATTTAATGTGTTTTTGGAGATAAAAATGATCAATTTCGGTTCAAAAGCAAATCAAAAATAAATCATTGTCTAATTTGGAATATATTTTTGCTAATTTTTGAAGGCACTTTGATGTATCCAGTCAGCAAACGTCAAACTGGCCCTTCACCCCAAAATTTATTCTCTCTTTCGCCAACTCAACCGGACGAATGGGAAGTGGATCGAGAGGAAATCCAAATGAACAACAAATTGGGAATGGGTCAATACGGGGATGTTTATGAGGCAATTTGGAGTCGTCCTGGATGTGAAAGGCCAGTCACGGTGGCCGTCAAAACTTTGAAGGTTGAACTGGGAGGGGAATTCGATTAAAAAATGGAATTGGAATGGTTATATTTTATTAATCCTTTAATTCAAGATCAATTCCTCTTTTATTTTGCTTAGAATAATTCCGCCTGTTTAGTTAGAATAATTCCGCCTGGTTAAGAATAATTCCGCCTGGTTAAGAATAATTCCGCCTGGTTAAGAATAATTCCGCCTGGTTAAGAATAATTCCGCCTGGTTAAGAATAATTCCGCCTGGTTAAGAATAATTCCGCCTGGTTAAGAATAATTCCGCCTGGTTAAGAATAATTCCGGCTGTTTTAATTCGCTTGTTTTGATTCCACTATTTAAATTTTAATTGGAAATTGGAATTTACCTAATAAATAATTTCCCTCCTTTTTATAAAAATATATTATAATTAATTCAATCTAAAATCCCCTTTGAATTGAAGGAGGATGCAATGGCATTGCCCGATTTTTTGGCCGAAGCTGCCATCATGAAAGAATTACAGCATCCAAATTTGGTCCAATTATTGGGTGTTTGCACCGCCGAGGCACCATATTTTATCATTTGTGAATTCATGTCCCGTGGAAATTTGTTGGATTTCCTTCGCCAAACCGATCGACAATTTTTGCCCCAATCCACAATTTTGAATATGGCCATTCAAGTGGCCTCGGGGATGGCATATTTGGAGTCGAGAAATTTCATTCATCGGTGTGGGATAAATTTTAATACAAATTTGAATAGAATTCATTTTCCATTTTTTATTTTAATTTTATTATTAAATTTAAAGTGATTTGGCCGCCCGAAATTGTATTGTCGGCGATGAATTCATTGTCAAAGTGGCCGATTTTGGATTGGCCCGATTCATGCGGGATGATACATATACGGCACATGCTGGCGCAAAATTCCCAATAAAATGTATTAAATAAATTTTTAGATTCACTCAAACCGTCCCAATCATTTTTGAAGGGACTGCGCCCGAAGGATTGGCCTATAACACATTCAGCACAAAATCGGATGTTTGGGCATTTGGAGTACTTTTATGGGAAATATTCACCTACGGAATGGCCCCATATCCGGGCGTGGAATTGAACAGTGTTTATGGACTTTTAGAACGAGGTGTGAAAATATGGAAAATAAAAAATTTTCGGTAGTTAACATAAATTTCAAAATTTACCCTGGTTGAAAAATATACAGTACCCTCATCATTTTGGTCTTAAAATCCCCTTTTTTAGCAATTATTTTTTGGTTTATTCATGAATTTAACATTTAAAGAAAAATGAACTATTAAAATTCGCCCCAAATATCATAAAAATAGACCCGTTTAAAAACATTTTAATGTGTCGAAAACAATGACAAAATAAAATGGAAAAATATTCTGCCATTTTTGGTTGAAATGCCGCCGATTTTCTTGGCAGTTTTGTCTTGAGCTCACCAATTTTTTTGCTGATGATTAATTCAAACTGACTTCATTCTTTACATAAAATATGGGATATGGCTCACATTTTCCCTAAAATGTTAGCCTCACAATGCCTTTTATAAGCTCATTTGAATGGTCTCCCATTTCCATCATTATGAATTCCCATTTTTACCAATAAAATAAATTGAAAGATTCTTAATTCATCATAATTTTAGGCTTTCGAATGGATTGTCCGCCCGATTGCCCGGATTCTGTTTATCGTTTGATGCTCCAATGTTGGCAATGGTCTCCGTCGGATAGGCCTCGTTTCCAGGAACTTTATTCCAGTCTTTCCACCCAACAACCTGAAAAAGAGGCCGAAAGTGAGGCTGCCACGAATTCATCGGCTCGACTTCGAACATCGAATATGCAATCAACCAGTCAACAATTGGCATTTGCTGCGGCCACAATTGCCCAACAAAGAGAGGCAAAAAGGGAAAGGAATAATGGAAATGGAGGCGAATTGGCCGAAATAAAGTGGGTTAAAATTAAAATTATGAGAAAATTGGGGGAACAAAATGTTGAAAATGATTTGGGTTTTTTAAACAATGTATCTTTATCTAATAAATCTACAATTTTTTGGGTCAATGGAATTTCGTTTGAGTTTTAGTAATTCATTAATTAATTTCACCCATTTATATTTATTTTCTCAACAAAGGTATAATAGTTTAAGAATTGCTTTTCACCTAATAAACCTTACATTTATAGTTTGTCTGATTTGGCTTGAAATTAAAAGCAATTTTTAAACCAAAAATTTGAACAGTTGTAAGTGGTTTAGCTCATTCAGTTTTAGACCAAAAACAAAAGTGTTTAAATGGTTTAATTCATTGAATTCTAGACCAAAAACTTGGAACGGTTTAAATGGTTTAGCTCAATATTTTAGACCAAATCAAACAAAATAATGAAACGACACGTCTCAATTAGCTGTATAAAAATTCTAAATTTTTGCCATGTAAAAATCGCCTTCTAAACTGTTATTAATTTGTCAACAAAAAAATTATTAACAAAAAATGTTTTCCCATTTATAATTTCACTTAAAAAATATTAAATTTATCCAATTTCAGCAGTAGAAGGCCGGATTCAAGTAAATCCCCATTGTTGGTGAATGCCCGCATTTCCTTAGGCAATAATAGTGCCGCCGCCCATGCCCATCTTCTCCGGGACCGGGCAATCTCATTTGCGGGCATTCGATCCCCAAATCATCGTCCGACACTTTCCAATTCGCCGGAACCACCGCCGCCTCCTCCTCCGCCCCGTCCTGACCGTGGGAAGCGGCCTTCGCTGGGCGGTGGCCATCCAAATCAAAATTTGGAGCCAAACAGCACATTTTCCACATTTCGTCCGGTCGAACCCATCATTCCGCCACCTCAACAACAATTTGGCCAAATCCCAAGTAGGACCAGCCCAACCGCAGGAATTGGCCGCAATTCTTCGCCTTTTGGCGGGCGGAAAATTCCGCAGCCGCCGGCGGCCAATTTGAAGCCGAAAATGTTGTTAGAGCAAAAAGAAGAGGAAGAAAATGGTACAAAAATGCAAATGCCAATGGGAACATTGCCAAAAGGGGGAAAGAGGACGAAAAAAGGCGATGCCATTTTGGAGTCAATGAAAAGAAGTGGATCCGATTTGGATTATCCAACAATGATGGAAAGGAATAATAATATTGGGGATGAGGAAGAGGAGGAGGAAGGAGGAATGGAAGGAGGATCCAAGGAGAATTCGAACGATTCCCTGAATGAGGTGAATTTATGGGCGACAAAATAATTTAATTTTAAATTTGAATGTGGAAAGGAAGTGTATAATAATTAAATAAATTTTAAAATAAATAGATAGATTTTAAATGAATGGATAAATTCGCTTCACATTTTTTTGTGAATTCTTTTCTAATTAATAGATAAATTTAAATAAGAAATAAAGAATTTTTTTCCTTTTAAAATGATACCAAAACCATTAAAATTGATTTAAGTTATTTTTAAAAAAAGAATTGGCCGCATTAGAAATTAAAATAGAAGGAGGACACAAATCTTTGATTTTTTGCGGTCAAATTAGAAGAAGAGAGAATACGGTATCCATGAAATAGAAGGGAAAAGGGGGAGAACAGCAAGGGGAGAACAAACCTTTGATTTTTCCCTGTGGCTATAAATGGGAAGAAGAGGGAATACGGTATCTGGAAAATGAGAGAACACAAATTTTCCCTTCTTTTTTCCTTTGTTGAAATGGGAAATTTGACCCCGCGTTTTTTGACCATAACTTTTGAATGGGTTGGCCAATTTCATTGATCGATGTATCATTTTGAAGAGCAGAAAATTGTCTATAATTTTTAATATTATATTTTTGGGGGGAAAGAAAAGGCACCGATCAAAAAATTTAAATTATTTTGAGGATAAAGAAATTAATTATAATTATTTTATCTGCCTCTCACATCAGATCGAATTTACCGACACTAAATTTAAGGGAAAATAAAATAAAGAATTATTTAACTTAATTCAGCAGCAGGTGGAAATGGGAAAACGTTCTTTGCTAAAGTCTGGTCAGAACAATTTGGTCGCGAAGGATGAGAAGCCATTGCCATTGCAACATTTGAAAATGAGGCTGAAAAAGACTGCATCCGAAAGCAATGCAATGGCACAAAAACAATCATCATCTTCGGCCAAATCCATTCAATTTATGGGAGTGGCCCCAATTCGATTGGTCAGACCCGAGCCAAAACCGAGGCGATCAATTGACAATAATAATGAGGCCAAAAAGATGACAATGGCACAATCACCGGTGGAAAGTGCAAGCAGCAGCAGCATAAGTGAGTGAAGGAAATTTAATGGGTAAATTAGTGAGAAAATGGGTCATTTTAATTGTATTTATTTACCCCAAAATTGCCTTATTAGGATTTTAGCGCCTAAATTTGAATCTATTTCTCCTATTATTTAATGGAATTTAAATTTGATAAAATTTATTGAATATATTAATATTTTGCCACTTTTGAACAGATAATTCCCCGTCCAATTCATCATCGCCCACTGAAAAGACTGATGGAATACAAAATCGGACAAGCAAAAAGGAAGAAATAATTGAAGGCGACGAATCGACCACAAATGAATTAA
Source organism: Pratylenchus scribneri (assembly GCA_030063045.1). NCBI lineage: Eukaryota > Metazoa > Nematoda > Chromadorea > Rhabditida > Pratylenchidae > Pratylenchus > Pratylenchus scribneri. The sequence goes on along the minus strand of JAQSEB010000001.1, from coordinate 3,350,508 downwards.
AGGCAAAAATACGGCAACTTCGACATGTACAAAAAAAGGCGGAGGAAAAATTGGAGGAAGATGAGAAGGAAATTGGAGGCCAAAAAATTATTGGAAATGAGAGGAAAAAGAATGGAGAAGACACCAAAAATGAAAAGGAAATGGCCAAAAACAGGTAAAATACATTAGCTTATTTAATAAAGGAGGCATGGAATTGGCCATAAAATAAATTAAATCCAATTATGGCTATAAATTAAAAATTATTTTATGGCCAATTTTTTCAATTATGCAAATTAATTTTACTTCTCTCACTTTAGTCCTTCAAATCCTCCATCTGGCCCTTCCTCTTCTTTTGCGCAACTAAAAATTGGCGAGGCAAAAATTCGGCATTTGGTCACTCAAAAAGTGGCCCCTCTCCAACATCATCGTCCATTTTCCATGCAAACAATTTTGCCTCAAGCAAATATGGCCAACGATGGCCAACCACAATCAATCGAAACAAATCAGCCAAATATAAATCTTTCGGAATTGTCCATTTCCGTTGCGGATATTCGCTTTGAAAAAGAAGACATGGGGAAGGAAATAAAGGATGGGAATGGACAAAAAGATTGGCCAAATTCTTCGAGGGAGGAGGGCAAAGGAAATAATGGAGGAAATGATGGCCAAGTCAAATTTAGACCATTTGCCACACTGCAAAGACCGGACAAAACAAAGGTACTTTTAATTAAATTGGTCAAATTTTAATTAATTAAAATTCATTTTACTGCCAAATCCAATTTTCCCATTCATCCTTGTCAGATGGCCATAAATGTGAAGCCCAGAGGGGTGGTTGCCCTTACCCAGGAACAACAATCCCAGTCCCAGGCATTGCCCTCCATCATTGCCCCATTCAATCATAGAGTTTCCGAAGAATTGCCTCATCAATTGGGATCAGAGGATCCATCGGAAGAACACAAAATTGTTCGTGCCATTTCACTTCGGGACATTCAAACGGCAACGGAAAATTGTCCGGTGCAAACTAATTTGACGGAGAAGAAATTGCCACCGCCAAATATGACTGGCAAACGACTTTCACTTTTGGTTGAACCAATGGCACAAAATTCAACGGCAGCAATTCAGGCAGAGCATCAACCTTCACCGATGTTGGTTGGCGAGGATGGGGGACAAGGACAAGTGCCACCGGTCAGCAAGGAATATTTGGTGGAATTGCATCGACAATTGAATGGTACAAAAATAAATTTATTTATTAATTGAATAAAATTAAATATTTATTTTATAATTTAATTATATTCCATTTTAGCGTGCATTCAAGAGGTGCAAAGGAAGCCGGCCATCGGCACTGTCGCCTTTTTGGCCAGGGCAATTGGCCACCAAAAAAGTGGAAACGAAATTGGGGGTGATCAACAGCAACAACAAAGTCAACGGCACGCAAAATTAATTAAAATCAGTGATTTGCTGCAACAATTCCATCATACATGCTCAATTTATGCCGAAAATATTTCGCCTCATTCAAAATTCAAATTCAGGCAAGTTTTTTTGGTTACAATTTTTGATTATTTTTGACAATTTTTATGTATTTTTTAGAGAATTGTTGAGCAGAATTGAGGGCACCAGCATCCGTCAACTTCGTGCCTGTGTTGCGCCAAATTCCTCCGCATCAACTACGGCACATAAAGCCACAAATGGTTCAACTAATTTGAATGATGGAAAAGGAGGTGGCAATCCACAGAATGGCGATCAACAAATTTTGGCCAACACTGAAATGTTGGTCCGGCAAATTATGCAATTGGTCAACAGATAGAAATACATCGATTCACAAAATTAGGAAAATTAATTTTCTTTTGTATTCATCAATCCTCCTCTTTTCCCTCCCTTTGAAATAAGCAAATGAATTTGGCATGCATTAAAATTAAATAAATTGGAATTATTTTTAGTTAAGGAAAACATAGATGGATCCAATTTTCGAATATTGCGTGCCAAATTCCCCCAGGGTGCCACATTTTTGTCCCTCCAATTCCAATCCTGTTGCTTTCATTTGCATATTTCTTGTCCAAATGTCCATTAGCTAAATGGAAAAGTTGATTATGTATTATGTGTTGTATTTCTCCCCACATCATTTGCCGCCCCATCGGGTTCCTCCAACACATTTTCTCCTTCAATTTACGTTTCCGCCAATTTTCTATTTTCCCCACATTTCCGCCAAATCTTCTTATCTGTCCATTTTGATCAGCAAAATCCATTTTCCAATTCCATTCATTTGGCAATCATTTTTTTCAACTTTTGTGGTTTAATTTTGCCCAAAGAAATATTTAACTATGATTTCATTCTGTTGTTTGTGGCAAATTTAATTGAAATATTAGCAAGTAAAAATTGCTTAAATTTATTTGATCTATTGAATATTATTTTGGGCAAAATAAATTACCAAAATTTAATTTCCCACAAAAATATTTTAGCCAAATTATTTAAAAATAACAACGAAAAAGGGTGGAATTTCCACTCACCCAATTTTCTTTCAAAAATATTACAATTAAATTATGACCAAATTCCTTTATTTGATTTTCAAAAATTGCTTTATCCTTCCAAATCATCAAATTTCCCGCAATTTTTATATTTTCTTGACAATCCCAAAGCTTTTCCAAAAAAATATTACATATAAAGTAGCCCATCATAAATTACCAATTGTATTTTTCTTTCTTTTTTTTTTTAAATTTGATGATTCGAAAAGTGCATTTTCCCATGAAATATTATTATATTTATTTAAATAAAATTTGGAGCTTGAATAAATGAATTAAAAAATGAATGTATTATTTATTTTTGTTTGATGTCGCCATTTTGGCCATTGTCCCTAGATCCACCATTCTTTCCAATTTCTGCTCAATTTGAATCATCTAGTACATGTTGCGTTGTACATAAAAATGTGCTAATTCCGTCCTACTTAGTTAATCCCCACTCCCTCCCTTCCATTTTGCCTCCTTTTCTTTCGCGCAATGGCCACAACCGGCTTTTCCTCCCCATTCTTCTCGCTTCACCATTCACACCTCGAAATCAGCCGGCCGCCAATTTTTCCTCTACTTTTTGTTATTCCAACAATGCGCTGCTGCCTCCAACCTCAAGTCGAAGTGCAGCTTATTTATTCAATATATTTATGCGGTTGCCCCAATGTCTTTCGCACGGTGAAGCATTGTCCCCTCGAATTTATTTTCATTTACCCAAACTTATTATATTAATATTTGCATTTGGCCTATTTAATAAAGATTAATTCTTATTTTTTAATTCTGCCTAGTTAAGAATAAATCCGCCTATTTTAAAATAATTCCGCCTGTTTTGCTTAGAATAAATCGCCTGGCGAACTTAGAATAATTCCGCCTGGCGAACTTAGAATAATTCCGCCTGGTGAATTTAGAATAATTCCGCCTGGCGAACTTAGAATAATTCCGCCTGGCGAACTTAGAATAATTCCGCCTGGTGAATTTAGAATAATTCCGCCTGGCGAACTTAGAATAATTCCACCTGGTGAATTTAGAATAATTCCGCCTGGCGAACTTAGAATAATTCCGCCTGTTTTAATTCCGCCTGGCGAACTTATAATAATTCCGCCTGGCGAACTTAGAATAATTCCGCCTGGCGAACTTAAAATAATTCCGCCTGGCGAACTTAGAATAATTCCGCCTGGCGAACTTAAAATAATTCCGCCTGGCGAACTTAGAATAATTCCGCCTGGCGAACTTAGAATAATTCCGCCTGGCGAACTTAAAATAATTCCGCCTGGCGAACTTAGAATAATTCCACCTGGTGAATTTAGAATAATTCCGCCTGGCGAACTTAGAATAATTCCACCTGGTGAATTTAGAATAATTCCGCCTGGCGAACTTAGAATAATTCCGCCTGTTTTAATTCCGCCTGGCGAACTTATAATAATTCCGCCTGGCGAACTTAGAATAATTCCGCCTGGCGAACTTAAAATAATTCCGCCTGGCGAACTTAGAATAATTCCGCCTGGCGAACTTAGAATAATTCCGCCTGGCGAACTTAAAATAATTCCGCCTGGCGAACTTAGAATAATTCCGCCTGGCGAACTTATAATAATTCCGCCTGGCGAACTTAGAATAATTCCGCCTGGCGAACTTAAAATAATTCCGCCTGGCGAACTTAGAATAATTCCGCCTGGCGAACTTAAAATAATTCCGCCTGGCGAACTTATAATAATTCCGCCTGGCGAACTTAGAATAATTCCGCCTGGCGAACTTAAAATAATTCCGCCTGGCGAACTTAAAATAATTCCGCCTGGCGAACTTAGAATAATTCCGCCTGGCGAACTTAGAATAATTCCGCCTGGCGAACTTAAAATAATTCCGCCTGGCGAACTTAGAATAATTCCGCCTGGCGAACATAAATTAATTCCGCCTGGCGAACTTAGAATAATTCCGCCTGGCGAACTTAGAATAATTCCGCCTGGCGAACTTAAAATAATTCCGCCTGGCGAACTTATAATAATTCCGCCTGGCGAACTTAGAATAATTCCGCCTGGCGAACTTAAAATAATTCCGCCTGGCGAACTTATAATAATTCCGCCTGGCGAACTTAGAATAATTCCGCCTGGCGAACTTAGAATAATTCCGCCTGGCGAACTTAAAATAATTCCGCCTGGCGAACTTAGAATAATTCCGCCTGGCGAACTTAGAATAATTCCGCCTGGCGAACTTAAAATAATTCCGCCTGGCGAACTTAGAATAATTCCGCCTGGCGAACTTAGAATAATTCCGCCTGGCGAACTTAAAATAATTCCGCCTGGCGAACTTAGAATAATTCCACCTGGTGAATTTAGAATAATTCCGCCTGGCGAACTTAGAATAATTCCACCTGGTGAATTTAGAATAATTCCGCCTGGCGAACTTAGAATAATTCCGCCTGTTTTAATTCCGCCTGGCGAACTTATAATAATTCCGCCTGGCGAACTTAGAATAATTCCGCCTGGCGAACTTAAAATAATTCCGCCTGGCGAACTTAGAATAATTCCGCCTGGCGAACTTAGAATAATTCCGCCTGGCGAACTTAAAATAATTCCGCCTGGCGAACTTAGAATAATTCCGCCTGGCGAACTTATAATAATTCCGCCTGGCGAACTTAGAATAATTCCGCCTGGCGAACTTAAAATAATTCCGCCTGGCGAACTTAGAATAATTCCGCCTGGCGAACTTAAAATAATTCCGCCTGGCGAACTTATAATAATTCCGCCTGGCGAACTTAGAATAATTCCGCCTGGCGAACTTAAAATAATTCCGCCTGGCGAACTTAAAATAATTCCGCCTGGCGAACTTAGAATAATTCCGCCTGGCGAACTTAGAATAATTCCGCCTGGCGAACTTAAAATAATTCCGCCTGGCGAACTTAGAATAATTCCGCCTGGCGAACTTAAAATAATTCCGCCTGGCGAACTTAGAATAATTCCGCCTGGCGAACTTAGAATAATTCCGCCTGGCGAACTTAAAATAATTCCGCCTGGCGAACTTATAATAATTCCGCCTGGCGAACTTAGAATAATTCCGCCTGGCGAACTTAAAATAATTCCGCCTGGCGAACTTATAATAATTCCGCCTGGCGAACTTAGAATAATTCCGCCTGGCGAACTTAGAATAATTCCGCCTGGCGAACTTAAAATAATTCCGCCTGGCGAACTTAGAATAATTCCGCCTGGCGAACTTAGAATAATTCCGCCTGGCGAACTTAAAATAATTCCGCCTGGCGAACTTATAATAATTCCGCCTGGCGAACTTAGAATAATTCCGCCTGGCGAACTTAAAATAATTCCGCCTGGCGAACTTAGAATAATTCCGCCTGGCGAACTTATAATAATTCCGCCTGGCGAACTTAGAATAATTCCGCCTGGCGAACTTAGAATAATTCCGCCTGGCGAACTTATAATAATTCCGCCTGGCGAACTTAGAATAATTCCGCCTGGTGAACTTAGAATAATTCCGCCTGGCGAACTTAAAATAATTCCGCCTGGCGAACTTAGAATAATTCCGCCTGGCGAACTTAGAATAATTCCGCCTGGCGAACTTAAAATAATTCCGCCTGGCGAACTTATAATAATTCCGCCTGGCGAACTTAGAATAATTCCGCCTGGCGAACTTAAAATAATTCCGCCTGGCGAACTTAGAATAATTCCGCCTGGCGAACTTATAATAATTCCGCCTGGCGAACTTAGAATAATTCCGCCTGGCGAACTTAGAATAATTCCGCCTGGCGAACTTATAATAATTCCGCCTGGCGAACTTAGAATAATTCCGCCTGGCGAACTTAGAATAATTCCGCCTGGCGAACTTAAAATAATTCCGCCTGGCGAACTTAGAATAATTCCGCCTGGCGAACTTAGAATAATTCCGCCTGGCGAACTTAGAATAATTCCGCCTGGCGAACTTAAAATAATTCCGCCTGGCGAACTTAGAATAATTCCGCCTGGCGAACTTAAAATAATTCCGCCTGGCGAACTTAGAATAATTCCGCCTGGCGAACTTAAAATAATTCCGCCTGGCGAACTTAGAATAATTCCGCCTGTTTTACTTAGAATAATTCCGCCTGTTTTGCTTAGAATAATTCCGCCTGCGCCTTTTTAATTCCGAGATGTACAAAACATCAATTTTTCCTAAAAATTTTCACCACTTCATTAAATCACTCCAAATTTTTATTTACTGCAGAATGCGGATAATATAAATAATATGTCTCCAATGAGAAAAATTAATTGAAGGACCAAAAATTGCTAATTTTCCATATTAATTTCTTCAAATAAAATAAAAAATATTTTTTGGTATGGTTTACCCAAATCATTTGGATTATTATTTTCCTACCAATTCTAGTACCAAAAAAGGAAAACACTTCACGCAACAATGTTTTTCCTTTAAAAAAGCAATTTTCCCAAAGAAAAAACTTTCCCCTCCACCCACCAAATTTATGCATATTAATAATATTCGTCTGTGAATGTAAATATCCTTCTTCCTCTTTGAATGAGCAACAAATCCCCTCAATTCCCTCATTTTCTCCATATTTGTCGTCGCCCTCTTTGAATGCCTCTTGAGTATTCCCACCAATTCCCTCATTTGCGCACCCATTTTTGGTAGCGAACAATTCGCGCATTTTTCACCGTCCCCAATCGATCCTTCAATCCCGCCTCCTTTTTTTTCACAAAATTGGCTGGCCTCAATTTTCGCAAATGCGCGGATTTTCATTGAGGGGAACATCCCCCGTGGCGGCCATTTTCCTTCCTTCCCGACGAACATTGAATGGGGGTTGAGAATGTAAATTGGCGAGAATGGGACTAACAAGTAGCAAAAGCCATTAACGACTTCACCCAATTTTTTTCAACCTACAAAATGGGCGAGTACATCCCTGCATGTCTCCCAATTCCAACATTTTTTCAATTCCATCATAAATACTGATGAATTTTCCAAAAAGTTAATTTAATTTACGAATTTGTTTAAATTTGTGGCCACAAATTTTAAATATGTCAATCGTGCAAATGTTGTACTTAATTTTGGATTCGATCAAAATATCAGAAAAGGAAAAAGCAATTCTCCTTCTTTTATATTTTGATATTTTAAAATTGGTCGAATATAATGCATCTATGGTTTATATTTGTATTCATTTCTGTCATCATGGTCTTCTGCGTCTGCCCTTCATTATCTATTTTAAATTAAACCACTTTCAATTGTCCATTCATTTCATTAAAATTCCATCCAAAAATGCATTTTGTAGGTATTGGCTTCCCCCATTGGCGATAAACCTTTTTTCCTTCCATTTTTGGGCAATCTAGTTCCCTTTTTTTGGTTTCCCCTCCATCCATTTCGGCTTCCTTTCCTGTGTCCAAATTTGGGCGTCGATCCTTCCATTCCCATTTATGGCTTTCTCCCCCATTCCCATATAAAATATTTGGCCTCGTCATTTTTGCAATCCATCGGGCCAAAATTTTGCACCGTCTTTCCCCCTTTTCCAACTATTCGGCTGCTTTGAAAGGAGCAGCAAAATCGGTTGAGGTTGAGGGTCTCCCTCTCCGATTGTCATTTATCGATCCTTGGGCCAAACCGGGGAAAAGTGGGGTCGAGAAATGGGCCAAGAGGAGGTGATAAATATTGAATAATTATAGTTTTTTTCCTAATTTTCCTTCCTTTTTCCTCTTTTACTTTTGTCCATAAATCCTAAAAATTCAATTATTTTAAATATTAAAATCAAATATTCATTTAATTATTTTGAATTTTACATTCCTAAATTCCTTCCTTTTTTCTCACGCAAAAATCGGCTTTACCCATTTTTGGGTTTTCTCATTTCCCCTCATTCAATTCATTTGGGGAAAATTGATATGGCCAAATGTTGATGAGGGGATGGGGCGATAAAAGCAACATTCTCAACCATTTTGAAGGCAAAGAAAGGGAAATGAAATGGGCTTAAAATTCCAAAAATATTTGTGAAAAAAATTGGCCATTTTTGGGATTCATTTTTTTATTTTATTTCGCCTCATTTTTAAGCTCAATTCCACTACTAAACAATGTCCTTATTTTCCCCAATGGCCAAATCCATTCAATCTCCATCATTTCCAAATAATTCGCCCAATTTTCTTCAATCAATGGGCCAATCCAGTCAGCCAAATTCGCCAGCCGATTCGGCAATTGGCACCGCATCTGAATCCATTCAAAGTCCTCCACTTGACGCAAATGCCCAAAGGCAAAAATCAACACAAATTTCGGCACAATTTAGTCAACCAAGCACATCCGGTACGGTATAGAAAATAACAAAAAAAAAATAAATTTAAAATAATATTATAAAATATTCATATTTCTTATTCCCTTCACATTTATTAATTCTCCAACAATAATCCCCTCAAATTTAGTAGAATCCCAACAACCTCCTCGGCCACCAAAGAAATTTCCTAGGCCCAAAAATGGTCAAATATCAATAAGTTTGCCAATTCGGGAGAAAATTGTTTGTGAACGTGATTTTGAACGAATTGTAAAGGAGACGGAGATTTTGCGAGGCACAAAAGGAACAAGCCAAGAACAATTGATGGCCGAATCGAAATTGAGTAGAGAATGGCTGAATGAGCCGAATAAAGGCACAAATAATAATAATAATGATCGAATGGAAGAAAGCAGAAAGTATGTAAATTGGAGAATTGAATTTAAGGAAGTATAAGAAAACAGCGAAAAAAAAATTACTGAAAATTCCCAAAAGAATAATGAAAATGCCGAAAATTATATATATTTAATCAGTGTTAAAGTAGTTTTAAACCGAAAATGAAAACGGTTCAAACAATATAACAACTTTAATTTTTGGCCAAAACTCGGCAAATTAAATATCATTCGATGCGTTCTGACGAGACTTACAGATTGTGAGTATAAGTTTTATAAGTTTTATAGGTCTAGGACAACCACAGAACCATTATAACCTTTTCGGCATTTTCCATTTTGAGAATTTTTTAAACATTTTTAATATTTTTTTCGGCAAATTAAATACTATCCTTAAATTAAATGATAAATTAATTTCCACAGATATTATTATTTTGACCCAATTCGGCACGAATATCGCCTATACTATTCCCGGGAAGTTCGTTTGCGCAGTGAAACCAATTTGTCGGCCATTGGATTGGACATTGAATTGCGAGGATTAAAATCGAATGAAAATGAGGAGAAAATAACAATAAGTCCATTGAGAAGGAGGCACAGTGCCGGGGCTTGCCATCTTCGAAGGGCGGTGCCACCACCCAAAACATTTTCCAATGGAAATGGGGGAAATGGAATTGGCCAATTGGCCCAAAATGGGACCAAATTTTCGGCAATGGAAAATAATAAATTAAAAATGGAAGGAACAAAAGTGAATGTGGGTGAATTTGGCAGAGAAAGGCAAATCAATGTTGAAAATGAGCCAAAAACAATGAGGCGAGGCGCATTCGAAAGGAATTCCACATCAAGAAAGGTCAACAGAAAAATATTTTTAAAACGATTTTCGATTGACCTAATAAAATATCTTAATTTAATTCCTTTACAGCCTTTTCAATTGCGAAGTGTTTCGGATCCGCCCCGTCGACGGCAATGGTCCGGAGGGGCAAAAAGGGCGGCCCTCCTAAAACAACAACAACAAGAATTATTGGAACAACAAAAACGAATGGGAACAGAATTGGGCATTGGCCAAAATAGACCAATTCCGGACATTCGGCAAAATCAAATTGTGCCAAAAACAAATGAAAATGGGGAAAAGGGAAGAATTTTAAATGAAAATTGGCAAAAATCAATGAATGGAATTGGAGGGACGAATTCATCAAATTCACCTCCAACAGTGACAAATCAAATGTTAAAACAATTATTAAGGCCATTGCACAAAAATGAGGTAATAAATTCGAGAATATATGGCAGTTAAATTATAAATTGAAAAGAATTATATGATTTTAATTTTAATCCTTTCTAGTCATTTAATTTTATTAGTCCTATCCTAATCTACAGGGTGGGGCAAAAGTTCTGCAAGTCTGTTTTTTTCAAATAAAATTTTAATGGATAAATACAATTTTTTCATTTTTGGTATAATAATAAATCATTATGCTCTTTGTTGGAATTATTAAAAGAATTGCGAATTTTAAGCCTTTCATTCGAGAGGCGGACTTGAATACATGTCCTCCTCAAGGCAGAAATGGTCGCACATTTTTTTAGGGGTTTTTAATTTTTATCCTACTTTTAATTTCAAATTAAAAACTTTTAACTATATTTTCTAATAGCTTAAACACAGGGCCAATTAATATAAAAAAGAGAAATAAAAATATTAAAAATTAAACAAATTAGCCTAGACGAACTTTTTGATACGAAAATGCAAAAATCGATGACTTGAAAATCCAAAATTTTCAAATTCTGAATTTCCTTGACCATTTGTGTTCTTTCCGCCTAAATATTACTTTTCTATCTATTTTTATTAAAAAGGCAAATTTTGAGAACAGCCACCCCATTTTAAAACTATTTTTGAGGGGCATTTATAGGCCGATTTTTGGGTTTTCCCATGGTCGCACGATTTTTTCAACATTTTTCAATGCCACTTTTTTATTTTCATGGTGGGATGCAAAATTTTTAGCAATTTATGAAGCCAAGATATGGATTTATTAATCCCGAAAATTTTATAAATTTTCATGTTCCCATTCTCGAGTTATGCCTTAAAGTATTTTTCGTCAAAAAGTGGATTTTCAGGTTCAAAATGAATGGACCTTTTTTTAAAAAATTATAAAATAATTTAGGGAATTGTTAATAGTCCAATTATAATTGATATAAGGGTAAAAGAGATTGAAGAATTCGAATTTGAAAAGAAAATTTGATAAATTTTAAATTTAAGACCTAAAATAATCATTCGAAAAAAACTTGCAGAACTTTTGCCCCACCCTGTAGCCTAATCTAACAATAAGACTAAAGTTGTTTAGGGCGAAAGCTGGGCCTTGGCTCTCGCCCCAGGCCTTCACCGGAGGCTTATGCCCCCAGTGCCAGTGGTCCAATGAATTAGATAGGAATAAGGACTTTAAATTATTCTTTATTAATTGTGCGGGAAAAAAGCTAAAAATTTGACGGGTAAAAGAAAAGAGAGTTGGTTTAAAAGGTAGATTGGAGCAATATTTCATTGATTGGATGACAGGATAGTAATAAAAATGAAAAGTGGGGGTACAGTAAGACAAATAGAAAAGGCCCTTAGGTATTATTGGATTGACAAATGTGTTGCAAAAAATGTCATTAAATTTATGAATTATTTTATAGGATTTTGGATGGCATTCCGATGATCAAAACATCAACAAATGGGCAACAGGAGGAGGCGATTATGACAAAGAAGCATTGCTTGGATCCCCTTCACAACAAAAACAACAAATGATGGCAATTGAGACGGATAATTCAACGGATGGCAAGGTGCATTCATAAAAACGGAATAAATATTTTTAAAAATGAATGTGAAACTGAGAACTAAATAGTCATCTTCCTTTTACAGTCTTAAATTAGATTCCTATTAGTCTTAATAATCTATGGCTAAAGTGGTTCAGCAGGGGTCGGAGGCCTAAGCCCCCGGCCCAACGAATGGGATAGAGGGATTAGATTATTCTTTGTTAATTGTGCATGAAAATGTGACAATAAAATGAAGGGAAAAAGACTTGTAGGAGAGGAAAAAAAGAGTGGGTTTAAAAAGGCAGATTGGGGCAATATTTGATTGACAGAAATGACAGGAAGATTAAGGCAAAAACTGTGGGTACAGTAGGACAAAGAGAAAAGGCTCTTATGCATTGTTAGCAATGACAATCCCCAACGATATTTAAATTGATCATGAAATTTTTAAATTCTATAGGCAAATGAACTTTTACATGATTTTATGAACCTCTCATCAGAAAATTTTTATCGTCAAAAAAATAATTTTCAAATTTATTATTATATTTTTTTTTCAGAAAGGGAAGAAAAGCCGTCGAAGTATTTGGAATTGTTTTCGAAAGGCTAAAAATGAAGAGGATGGCAAAAACCGGCGAAAAACATTGCCCGAAAGTGGTCGACCGCCGAATACCCACCTTCAACGATATATGGCATTTTTATTGGTGCCATTGTTTTTGTTGGTTGCCGCCGCGGCCATTGCAATTGTTGTCATCATTTGGTACATTTGAAGTCAAATGGAATGAATACTGATGGACAAAATGAACGATTAATTAAATGTCCATTTTGATAATACCCTCAAAATTTAATCAAGCCAAAGTGTCTTTTTTCTCATTCCTCGATATTTCATGGATTTATGAATTTTTAAACCAATGAATTCCTTTCAATTTTGGAGAACATTTTAATACAAAATTTATAAGCACAATTAAAGCAGTATTATTAAATTTATTATAATGAAATTGGAAATAAATTTATTGTAAATTTCATTTAAAATTCCCAAATTTAATGACAATTTATAATATAGTTTTATTCCATTGTTAACTTTTTTTGTTTAATTCAATTTCTATAAATTCCATAAAATTCAACAAAATGGCCAAAAATTGTCCTGAATTCTATCCTACCAAAAATTATGAAGTATTTTGAATTGCCTTTCATTCATCATTAATTGTAATTAATTTGATCAATGATTTCTTAATTGCCATTTTCGTTCAATTTGGATGGAATATACTAATTTAAAATTAATTTGTGCGAAATTTTGTAAAGTAAATTCCCAGCCAATTTTGTTCATTATTTTCTGCTGCCCCATTTTGTACATTTTTTTGCAGCTGATTCATTCATTTTTAATTCACTTTTTCATTTTTAATTCCCATCCATTCCAATTCCATATCCATTTTGAACGAATTCATCATTTTAATTTTTATTTTATAAATTTTCACAGTGATTCGACATTTGGATTGGTCAAATTGGAGAAGGGGAAGGGAAAGGAGGGATGTTTGTAATTAAAAAAGAGTAATCACCAAAAGCCAGCCACATTCATTCATTCATTCATTCATTCATTTTCATTTCAATTTTCATCCCCAATTTCCATCATCATCCAATTAAAAAATAATAAATTATTTAGTTTTTCCCCAATTTTCCAATGGCTAAAAAGCGACCTCTCCACCCAATGTTTTCCATTTTTCTTGTCTTAATCCTTTTTGGGATTGCGGCATCAGATCCGCCTGATGGAAATCCCAAAATTGATGGCCCAGATGATATTCGCAAAGAGTTGGAGAATAATCCCCTTGATCCACCGAAAAAGACCCCGCCCCGTCCTGAGAATGATCCAAATATTCCTTCGCCGGACAATGGGCCCGATTTAGGGAATCCATTCGATTGGCTGCATCATTTGGGCGACAATGACCAGAAGCCACCTGCTGTCCTTCCTGAAACTCCGCCGAAGATTCCGCCTGTCCAAGAGAATCCGCCGAAGAAATCGGAAGGCAAATCGCAGGCCCAAGAGGACATTGAAGCAGAATTGAATGCTATTCCCGGTCTGCCGCCGTCAAAGGACGAACCGCAAGATGGTCAGCCCCGAGAACGTTTCGTGCCCAAGCCCCCTCCCAAAGACCAACAACAACAACCGGCAAAAAGGGAAGATCCGCCGAAGAATCAGCCTGCCAAAGGGAATTTGCCTCACATTTCGCCGATCGTGCCCGGAGGTCAACCACCCAACCTTCCTGAGCCGAACCCCGAACATAAAGAACCATTGTTTCCGGCAAATTTTGATACGATGAAGCCTGGCCAATGCTACGAAAGTTGCTATAAAAATGAGAGCGATGATGGCAAAGGGAATAAAGTGGGCGATGGAAAAGAATATTGCCATCAGCATTGTCCACTTCCGGTTGGCGATGGGAATATGAAAAGTTGGTTGGAACAAATTTGGTTCAAAAAGGTGCAAAAAATATTAAATTTAATTAATTTTGAATGCTTTTTAATTTAAGGCGGCAACAGACGATGGGGAATGCGGACGAAAAAATGGCTTAAATTTCATTTTTTGCCCTCCAAAGGGAAAAGGCAACCAAGTATGTGCCAATGCCAACCTGGAAGAGTATGTTTTAATCATGGTTAAAAAATGTGCAAATCAAAAAATTTTATTTGGCCATAATTTTATGGCCAAATTTTACAATTAAACATTGGAAATTCCAATTTATTTTTGCTCATTTTCCATTTTTTTCAGAATTTTCATCTGCTTCCAAAGCAAATTGGATCCGCAAAATGGATTGGTTGACCAAATTTTTGAAGTGCCAAATTCGAATAATGATTTGAACAATTTTTGCAATGCACCCACATCACCGGAAAAGATCAGCAATATGGTAAATATATTTATTAAATTTTATAATACAATTCATTGAATACTTCCAAAGGTGGACCAAAAACAATTGGAGAAATTTGAAAAAGACCAAAAAATGCATGGATTCGCAGTGAAATTCGCCGGGGATGGGAAATTCCTTGTGCGGACTTCATACTCGGATAAGATGTAAATAAAAAATACATTTATTTTTTTATTATTAATTCATCCATTTCCAGCTTCGAATATAATGTTGGTGGCGAAAGTTGTTTGGGGCTGGTGCTTTTGGATGAACAACCATTTTTGAGTCAAACATATGCAATCCGGTCAGTTATTTATATCCATTTAATATTCCGTATATATTCTTTTAATTTCTCATTTCCCAATAATTCCCCAACCTTTTGGGAAGATTTCAAAATAATCCCCCAAATTTGGGGAATTGGTAAATTTTGGAATGGTAAATTTTGGGAATCCCTTTTCCCGAACCGCATAAATACTCGATAAAAGGCTGATTCAACCCGGAATGGTCGATATACAATATGAAATTTGAATTTCAGACTGTTCTGTGCTTGTTTTAGTAATATTCGATTCCTAACCCGTCTCCGGCGCACTGCCCATAACCCTAAAACTCTAACCCTCTTTCCGATCTAAAATTGAAATTTCATAAAGTAAATCGACCATGCCGGTCGAATGAGCCCGCTCTCAAGACTGTACCTTGTCTAGAAGCCGTGATTCCCGAAATTTACCATCCCAGCAGCCTTTTAAATCCCGGGATTCTCTATAACCGTTACATTTATATTTGGTGAATTTAAATTAATGACCGTAAAATAGATTGATCAATGATCATTCTCTGATTTAGAACGACCGATGGCAAAACCGTTCCAATTCAATCGCAAATGAACGAGATGGAAAATAAAAAGGAAAATGGGCAGCAAAAGACGAATGAAGGAGAAAAGAAAATGAAAAAGCCGAAGCTGGAGGGATTGTCCAATGGAGTGGCACTGAATTCCGATTGCTACAAAGGACCTTGGCTTCTTGGAATGGACATGATGCTGCAATTTGAAGATGGCCCACTCTACATCAAAACATTTATCAAAGGAAGGAAGGAAGACCAATGTTATCCGCAGGTGAAAATATTATAAAAACCATTTTATTTAATTAAATATTTTCATTTTAATTTAGGTCAGCTATATGTCATCGGAGATTGTGCCCATCGAAAATTGCAAAACGGAGCTTGAAAACGATCAGACGAAAGTTGTTGACTGCGAAATTGGCGAAAATGTTTGGGAGAAGGCGGACAAAATGCCATCGGAACGAGTGAAAATGGATCCGCAGGATGGAAGGATGTAAGAATTGTTAAAGATGGATAAATAAAGCCAACATTTGACAATTAAAATCATTAATCCCATTCATCCCCTTTTCATTGTACAGTGTTGTCGAATTCGTGGCGCCTCCCGAAAATAAATTGTTGGAATTGACATTTGCCGTTCCCAATCCTCAAAAAGTCAATTTCAATGTTGAAATGTTGACAATGGGTGAAGATGCTTGCCAAGGCAAATTCCATGCGTACGTTGTTTCATTTTTAAATTTATCCGGAGGGCACATAATTCCTTCTCATACAGTAAAATTGAATTTCCCCATTTCATTTTCTGATCAAAAATGAGAAACTTATTAGAAACTTTTGTTAATTTCCAATATGAATTTTTGTCATATTTTTTGGCTATAATAACTTTTCCAACTAATTAGGAAAAAGTTGTTGTAAAATTATATTGAAACATAGCATTAGGCAAAAAAAATTGGGTACTTATATCAGATGAATTAGAGTGGAATTTCCAAACAATTTGGCCTAAAAATAATTTATTTTGACCCCAATTGAAGGTTCGATTTCATTTTCAACAACAATGCTCAATTATGTCAACTTCGTTTCATCCGCCAAGATAATGTCATTAATGTGGTCTTACCCGCATGTAAATTTATATATGTATTTGATATAAATCATATATACTTCCTTAATTTTATTCTAACTTCTAAAAAAGTATAAATGAATAATTGATTAATAAATTAAATGACTAAAATGGCACTGTTAAGTGTTAAGAGATCGGACAGGGTACCCGATTGAGGCCTCGGTCCGAGATTCTCAATCCAATATCGGAACGAGGTCTCATCACGGTCGGGACCTGGTTTCAGTCCGATCTCTACTTTTAATGAATTCATTTATTTTTTTTTGCCCAGATAATCGCATGGCAAATTTGAGTATTGAACCGGTGGAATCGGGACAGAATTATGGCATTGAAATTGATGATAAAGATTTGGTCAAAGTGTGGCAAGAAAATGAGTACATCCCAATCATTACTTTGCCTCAAAATTGTTCTGTCCAAAACGAACGTGTTCAGGATTTTGGCCGGGTAATTTTTATTAAAATTCCATTTTATTAAATTTTCCATTCTCATTTTCAGGTCATCGGTTTTTCCAACAAATTTGTGATGAAATTCGCATTGATGCCCGATCCCGATTCTACTTCGGAGATGCAATGTGAAAGATCAATGTTCAAACTTAAATTCGTAAGTAAAAAATGGAATAACAATTCTCGAATAAATTTATCCAATTTTTAGCCAAAGGAATATGATTTGTTGATGAAGAAGATCAAAGATGGAGCATGAAGAGGAGAAGGAGGATTCTGATGCATTCATTCAAGCCAATCTATTCCAAATTTAAATGACTAATCCCATTGTGCCCTTTATCATCTCCCATTCCATTTTTATCCCTCCCCCCTCCCCCAAATTCATTAATTGAATAAATTTTGCATTTAAATTTGCCATTCTCTTTTTTGATGTCGTTCAAAACAATTTATAATAGGACATTCCCAACAGCAGTAGACCAATGGAAATTTCCTAAAGAATAATAATTTAAAAAATGAGACATTTATTTAAATTAAATGAATTCTTTTTTTAAATTATTTATAGGGCATTTGGAAATTCTAATTTAAAAAAATAATAATGGGATATTTATTTAAATTGAACTAAATAAATTGTAAATTTAATTTAAGCTCATTTTCTTGGCAACAATTTTGCTTTGGGGTATAAATTGAAAAAGGAAGGAAAAGGGAAATTCTCATCAATTTAAATTTTAAAAATATATAGAAAAATAATCAAAAATGTTCCATCTTTCTTTTTATTCTTCCCGTGTGTAACCGGCTTCCAAATCATCGGCCCGATATCCACCAATTGTTGTGCCATTTCCATTGGCCAAAAGCAAATGTCCATTTTCCGATGCCCCCTTCAACAATTCACTGCTGCCACTTTTATTGGTCAACAATTCGCCCAACAATTCATCTGGAGGCAAATGCGCCTGGCTGAAATGGTGGACAATGGCTGCGCCGAATGCATCGCCCAAAACATTGATCGCCGTTCGGAATCGATCACTAAAAATGAATTGAGGGAAATTAAATTATTCGATGTGAGAAGAAATGTTTTTTGCCATAATTGCGGTATTAATAAAAAACAGGCAGAGAATTATTCTAAGCAAAACAGGCGGAATTATTCTAAGTTCGCCAGGCGGAATTATTCTAAGTTGATCAGGCGGAATTCTAAGTAAAACAGGCGGAATTATTCTAAGTTGATCAGGCGGAATTATTCTAAGTAAAACAGGCGGAATTATTCTAAGCAAAATAGGCGGAATTATTCTAAGTAAAACAGGCGGAATTATTCTAAGCAAAATAGGCGGAATTATTCTAAGCAAAATAGGCGGAATTATTCTAAGTAAAACAGGCGGAATTATTCTAAGTAAAACAGGCGGAATTATTCTAAGTAAAGCAGGCGGAATTATTCTAAGCAAAATAGGCGGAATTATTCTAAGTAAAACAGGCGGAATTATTCTAAGTTCGTCAGGCGGAATTATTCTAAGTAAAACAGGCGGATTATTCTAAGTTCGTCAGGCGGAATTATTCTAAGTAAAACAGGCGGAATTATTCTAAGAAAAATAGGCGGAATTATTCTAAGTAAAGCAGGCGGAATTATTCTAAGCAAAATAGGCGGAATTATTCTAAGTAAAACAGGCGGATTATTCTAAGTTCGTCAGGCGGAATTATTCTAAGTAAAACAGGCGGAATTATTCTAAGTTCGCCAGGCGGAATTATTCTAAGTAAAACAGGCGGAATAATTCTAAGTTCGCCAGGCGGAATTATTCTAAGTAAAACAGGCGGAATAATTCTAAGTTCGCCAGGCGGAATTATTCTAAGTAAAACAGGCGGAATTATTCTAAGTAAAACAGGCGGAATAATTCTAAGTTCGCCAGGCGGAAT
Organism: Pratylenchus scribneri; assembly: GCA_030063045.1. NCBI lineage: Eukaryota > Metazoa > Nematoda > Chromadorea > Rhabditida > Pratylenchidae > Pratylenchus > Pratylenchus scribneri. The sequence goes on along the minus strand of JAQSEB010000001.1, from coordinate 3,331,475 downwards.
TATTCTAAGCAAAATTAGCGGAATTATTCTAAGTAAAACAGGCGGAATAATTCTAAGTTCGCCAGGCGGAATTATTCTAAGCAAAACAGGCGGAATTATTCTAAGTAAAACAGGCAGAATTATTCTAAGTTGATCAGGCGGAATTATTCTAAGTAAAACAGGCGGAATTATTCTTAACCAGACGGAATTATTCTAACTAAACAGGCGGAATTATTCTAACTAAACAGGCGGAATTATTCTAAGTTGATCAGGCGGAATTATTCTTAACCAGGCGGAATTATTCTAACTAAACAAGCGGAATTATTCTTAACCAGGCGGAATTATTCTAACTAAACAAGCGGAATTATTCTTAACCAGACGGAATTAAATTTAATCCCATAAGGCAAACAAAAGCGTACATGAACCAATCGACGGCAACAATCAAAGTCACATCTTGGACGGGCAATCCAACTGCAGTCAACACCATCAAAATTGTCACTAATCCACCGTGGGGCACTGAAGCGGCTCCAATTGATGCAAGAGTGGCAGTTAGACTAAAAATGTGAACAAATTGTTTATTATTTGAATAGATGGACTTAACCTAACAACGATGATTCGGCCTAAGCCCATTTCCATTCCATTCATTTGGGCAATGAAAATTGTGCCAACCGCCTCATATAGTGCAGTGCCATCCTATCAAAATTCAATTTATGCCAAAATTCTCTCAATTATTTCTACCATATTGATTGTCGCACCGACTGGGAGCACAAAACGAGTGACTCGCCGATCAATGCCCAAATTGTTTTCCAAGCAACGAAATGTGACCGGAAGTGTGGCCGCCGATGAAGCAGTGCCAAATGCAATGGCCATAGCCTGGAGAAGGCCTCGAATGAAGACGAATGGATTTTTGTGGGTAAGCACAAAATAGAGGATTGGAAGGGAGATTAGCGCATGGATGGTCAGGCCGATCAACACGGTCAAGCAGTACTAAAAGAGCATTTTATTTTGAGAATTCGATTTTTGTAGAACTTAGAATTGAAATCTTGAAATATCCTTTAGGCAATTGTTCACCTACATCATTATTAATATTCATTCTCTACTATTCTGACATACCGTATAACGTATAACCTCTTAATTCCCCATTCCCATAGAGAATTTTTCAATTCCTCAAAAATTGGGAAAATTAGTGGTCTAACTTCTTAATTTATGGACATTTTTTGAACAAATTAAAGCGGATTTTGTAAAGTTTAGGGTACTAAGAAAATGCAATATAATTAAAGTTCACTCTTACCAGTGTACCTATAAGTCCTGAAAGTCGAGGGTGGGAAATTAAAAGATGTTATATGATATTCAAAGATGGATGCCCCGCCCAAATTAATTCATTTACAATAATTCTAATAAATTTGCCAATAGGTTATCCTCGTCAATTGCCGCAGAATAACTATGCCCAAACCCCATAATGCAATTCTAATTTCGAGTAAATTTTGCCTACCATTGCCAAACTGTGCGCAGTGTCCGAAAGATTATCTACGGAGAGGATTTTGCCAATAATCAGTGACATAATGCCCAGAGGGGAAAACCTGCAAAAAAAATTAATTGAATTTTAATGAAGCTTGAGGGTGCAAATTGACCACATAATCAGTGAAACTAATCGCATGCTGACCAAATCGAGAATGGCAAAGAAATCGACCTTAAATGGATGGTAAATATTCAAAAAATTATTTTTTTACCATCGTTTTTGCTCTCGGGCCAAGTTGACTGAGAATGGCGCCGAATGCAATGCAAAAAACAATGAGGCCTAGAATGGAAATATTTTTTTAAAATTATTAATTTTATCTCTTTTTTACTTAAAATGTCCCTTTGTTTTTGTTATTGTATTTTAAATTTTACAAAATTGCTAACATTTAAAGTAATTTAAATTGCCACATAAAAGGAGAAGAAAACAATAATTTGTCACAAAATTATCCCAATATTATTAAAAAAGTTCACCCAAAATATTCATGCCCTCTTTGTGGACCAATTTATGTTTGACAATTTCATGGCCATTTGTGTCATTCACCGTTTCCACCAATGTTTGTGCCTGTTCCATTGTGGCTGCCACCAAATTATCCGGGAACATATTCCTTCAATATCAATCATTATTTTATGAGGGAATGAATGAATATTGAATAACCGGATTAAATCCAAAACAGTGTCCAATGTGCTGATCCGTTGTTGGTGAATGGCCTTTTCATCCCTGCCTGCTGGATAGTGGTCGGGATTGCCAGGATGGATGAGCATTACGAGAATGATGCCAGTCTGTAAAATGAATAAATTGATGAAAATTATGGAATGGGGAATTAAATGATAAAATATGCGAACAATTGGACCAACTTTTAGAACCTATTTACTTATTTAATGTCAATTTTGATTTTTAAAATTCTGGGGAAATTTGAGCAGTTTGAGTACCTGACCAATGACCATTCTTTTGGGATAGCTTAATAAAGAAGCAAATACCCATAGGGAAAACGATATATACCATTTGAAAAGCACTAACTAAGTGTCCTCTAAAATTTATTTTATATTTTTGATTTCGTATTTTAAAAATAAATTGTGCCTTTGAATGTAATAAAGTTGAATTTTTGGAAGAAAAGATACTTTTCCTACAGGGTATTATAAGTTTTCAAAAAATTAGTAACTTTTAGAGCATACTAAGGACTTCAGAATATTATATCAATTTCTTAGATTGATTGCTGCCGTGTTGAGCTATGACAAAAGAATGGTACAGATACTCAAATGACCTGTTTCGTATTAAAATGAATTTTTATTGACTGAATCCATGGAATTCGAGATAAATGAAAACGGACTGTAACGGCGATGGCAGTTGTGACCAAATAATACAAAACGGCTAAACCGCCCATTCTCCCGGATTGGCGAACATCCAATTGGGCAAGCCCAGTGATCAGCGATGAAACAATCAGCGGAATTATAATGCATTTGAGCATTCGCATTAGTAACTGAAAAAAAGTAGGGCAATTACTTTTTGGATATTCTTCTGATTTGGCCAAATAATTAGCCAAAAACCCAATTTTTACCTCTCCAGGGAAACTGATCAATCGAATTGTTTCGGCTTCGGGTTCGGCCAGTCTTCCGGTGCATCCAAAAATGATGCCAAGGAAAACGGCGCCAATGGTCAAAATGAGAAGGGCATTTTGACCAAACCAAGTGGATTTGATGGATTTTCGATTGGCCTTCTTTTGGATATGAAATTTGGAGCGAACGGTCATTTCCGAATGAAATTGGAATTGGGAATTTGATGCTGAAATATGATGGAATTGAATTTAATTGGAAATTAATTGAATTATTTTAAAGGGTTTTATTTAGTTTTCTGCTCATTTGCAGCAAAAAAGGCCTTTTGAATGGCCAAATGGCCTTGAGAATATGAAAGGGAAATATAAAGAAGGGGAAGGGGGGGTGGCGATGATGCAATCCGGCTATTTGATTTCATTTTTCCGGGGCCAAATATTCCGATTGATGCTTTTGGATGGATGTGAGGAATTTAGTGGAATGATGAAAGGATGGACTGGGATTGAGCCAGACCAAAGAAGGATTGAAGGTGGTTGACCAGCTGCGTGGAATGTGGCCAAATGTGGCCAATTGAGGCTAATATCATAATTGAAAAAATATATGACTAAAGAATGCTTCTAGCTCATCAGCACTTTAATTTGATCAAAAATGACCGACCATAAAATGGATTAATTTTTGAAAGAACTTTTCGGTAGCAGAAGGATCAACCGGAAACATGAAGAAGGGAATTTGGCTTAAATGCGCGAGAAAATTAATGAATGAGTGAATATAATTTATTTACACATTCATTTGGCCAAAAGGAAATGTGAACGGAAGCTGGTTATTGGGAATGAGGGAGCCGCTTTTAAATAAAGCAATTTTAACAGGGAATGGGAAAGAGGAAAAGCCGACTATAAAGCACAAAATATAAAATGAATGAATAAGTGTGCGGCTACAAATATTTTTTATATTTGCTTAGAATGACATCAAAATATTTTGTGGTCAAAATTTGGCCAAGAATTTGTCAATTTATTATGGTAATAATTCTTTTAGTGAAATTAGAACAGAAATTCATCTGTTCTTGGGTACTCAGTTTATTTTAAATTAATTTTCAATAAATTTTCCCATAAGTCTCTGAAATTCACATGTCCTTAAATAAAATTTGGTTGCCTAGGTTTGAATGGAACAACTGTGCCAAATGTTTATTTGGGCACAATTGGTTGGAGTTGAGCACAAAATTGATGGAAAAATGGCACAAACTAAGCATAAAAAAATGACGACACAAAATTATTGGCATTTACTGATATTCGTCCACATTGTACTCAAATGGATTAAATACAAAATAAAGTGTAGGGAATGTGCGGCATTTGCGCAGCTGTGAAGATGTTCAAAAGGAAGGGGAGGAGATTGGCCACTCTTCGCCTTTTTGGTTTGGCTACAGATTTGGCCAAGATTAGATGGACAAAATGCGGGCAAAGAATGTCTCATAAGCATCGATGAATGTTATTTTTAGCGCAATTGGAAAGGAAGGCCGAAGAACGTCAAAGAATGAGAAAATGGGAGGAAATTGGCATTGAAATGCTGCCGGGGAAAAGGGGAAGAAATGGAGAGGAAAATTGACGAGGAATTTGACATAAAAGATGAAGTAAAAAAAAGTGGGAATTTGGCCATTGACGAATGAATGAATTGAGGGAAACCTTTAAAGAGGTTAAAAATGAACAAATGTTCAAAAGTGGACTGGAAATTAAATGAAATTGAAAGGGAAAAAGGAGGAGAACGAAGATTGAAAATGTTCCCCAAATTTGTTCGACCATTTGCAAAGATTTGGAAGACCAAAACATAAAATGGGCCTAAATTGACAAATGATTGGAAAAAGAATGGAAAGTGATTTTCAAAAATTGTGACTAATTCGAGAAAATGGAATTCATTCAAATCCAAATGATTCGCACGGGAATTGCATTGTCTAAAGAAATTGTCATAAAATGTATTTCATTGTTTTGGTCCAAATTAAACTAATGATTTTAATAAAAAAAAATGAATGAACATTTAAAATGATCAATTTTTCCTTTGGAAAGAATGCCCTTTCAAATGTTGATAAAATTACCATTTGCCAACAAAACCCCAGTATTCTTCTCTTTCAATTTCCTCTTCAGTCATTTGGCCTTGAACTTCCTCCAATTCATTCATCACTCTTGATTCTCCAATTTGTTCTTCGATCATTCAATAAAGAATGGCCCAATTTATTGTTTTAGCTCCAAAACACAACACATAATTCAATTATTGCCTGTGGATATTTCAAATTTTACTGTTGCCACAAAATTAATTTTTAGCAATTTTTTGCCTTTTTGGAATGTTTTAAAAATTAACAATTGAAAGAGAATAAAATCAATTTTGGGGCTGTTCTCTTTCAACGATAATTTTGAATGGATTTTGATTTGATGAAATAATCAAAAGTTTACAGCAAAAATTAAGAAATATCCTAGCATAATATGCAAAACGGGCAGAATTATTCCTAGAAACAGGCGGATTTATTCTAACTAAACAGGCGGAATTAAAACTTAGTCAACCAGCGGAATTATTAAAACTTAGTCAACCAGGCGGAATTATTAAAACTTAGTCAAACAGGCGGAATTATTAAAACTTAGTCAAACAGGCGGAATTATTAAAACTTAGTCAAACAGGCGGAATTATTAAAACTTAGTCAAACAGGCGGAATTATTAAAACTTAGTCAACCAGGCGGAATTATTAAAACTTAGTCAATCAGGCGGAATTATTAAAACTTAGTCAACCAGGCGGAATTATTAAAACTTAGTCAATCAGGCGGAATTATTAAAACTTAGTCAACCAGGCGGAATTATTAAAACTTAGTCAATCAGGCGGAATTATTAAAACTTAGTCAACCAGGCGGAATTATTAAAACTTAGTCAATCAGGCGGAATTATTAAAACTTAGTCAACCAGGCGGAATTATTAAAACTTAGTCAATCAGGCGGAATTATTAAAACTTAGTCAAACATGCGGAATTATTAAAACTTAGTTAAACAGGCGGAATTATTAAAACTTAGTCAAACATGCGGAATTATTAAAACTTAGTTAAACAGGCGGAATTATTAAAACTTAGTCAACCAGGCGGAATTATTAAAACTTAGTCAACCAGGCGGAATTATTAAAACTTAGTCAACCAGGCGGAATTATTAAAACTTAGTCAAACATGCGGAATTATTAAAACTTAGTCAAACATGCGGAATTATTAAAACTTAGTCAAACAGGCGGAATTATTAAAACTTAGTCAACCAGGCGGAATTATTAAAACTTAGTCAAACATGCGGAATTATTAAAACTTAGTTAAACAGGCGGAATTATTCTAGGCAAAACAGGCGGAATTATTCTAAGTAAAACAGGCGGAATTATTCTAAGTAAAACAGGCGGAATTATTCTAAGCAAAACAGGCGGAATTATTCTAACTAACCAGGCGGAATTATTCTAAGCAAAACAGGCGGAATTATTAAAACAACCAGGCGGAATTAAAACAGGCGGAATTATTCTTAGAAACAGGCGGAATTTGAATGAATTTATTCTCTGAAAATTTGATTTCGATAAAATATTGAGCCAATATTTCTGTCAATATCTTAATTAATTTTGATTTATTGCATGAATTGAATATTTTCTCATTATCCAAATTTCACATCATTCTCGAAACTTTGAATTTTGACATCACAAATTTTTATGCCATTTTTTACGATTTTCTATACATTTTCCAATATTCCAATTCAAATAAAATCTACACGTGATTGTTTATCATTTTGAATGAAAAAAATGGACAAAATAAATCATCAACAAATCCCCCCTAATCCACTTCATACTCTTCAAATTCTATTTCATTCTTCCCCCAAATCCAATAATAATCCCATTTATTCCACTCTATTGGCCCTTTTTAAATTCTCGAAATTGTACTCTGCCGCAATTCACAATTTCGCTGTCAAAATCCATTGAATATCCTTTTCCTTTCATAATGAATTGTTTTTCTAACAGTTATCACCCTCCGGTGCATCCAATTATCCTTCCCCATTCATCCATTCCTCATATGATTATGTTTTTGGGCCCCACGAATGCCAATCAAATCCGACGGCCAATTGTCGCGCACGAAATTTGTCCTTTTAAAGAGAGAAATTTGTTTGTTGGATGCTCAAAAACATCCCATTTCGCCATTTTAATTTTCCACTAAATTAGATTTTTAGAATATTCCTATTTAAACTTACAGGATTATTCTAAAAGAAGAATAGAGCTCAATCAAGAATCTAATAATTAATTCAAAACATCCGTTTGAATCATTAGGAATACAATGAAAATGAGTAAATAAATTGTTCGAATTTTTTACCAAAAATACTATGGTGACCAAAGTTGATAGAGAGGCACCCGAATTATTGTTTGTCATTTTATTTGTCCATTTTAACTGACGTGACATTTTATGTTCCATTCGTTCCACAAAATGGACAATAATAGTTCAATCGAAGATATATTCCAAATGTTTGAGCTCTAAATGGATGGATGTTTTTCACAAAATGCAATCCACTTTCTTGTACCCAAAATTCTTGACCATTTACATTCAAATTAAAATATTACTATTATAATAAGCCTTTGGATTAAATCTTGAAACCCACAATTTTTGCTCTGTAATTCCATTAATTAATCATTCCAAAAGCGAAAATGTCTTCCACATTTCAATTTTGCTTGTTAGCATTCTTGTCAATTTTACTACCATCCATCGCTGCCTTTTTCCATCCTCATGGCCCTTCATTTGGCCCACATTCTCAATTCCTTCGAAATGTTTCGGCTTCAGCTCGTCGTCGATTCTTCGAAATTGCTTCCAATCAAAATGATACCAAGGAGGCCATTTTGGCAAATTTGACTGCATGGGCCCAATCCAATGGAGTGGAAACGGCATTCGAAAAGGCACATCAAAATTGCCAGCAAAAAGCGGAACAAATGCACGGAAATGTGAGCAATTGGTTGGCGGGCGATGCCCTCGAATTATTCAATAAACTTTGGGTAAATATGAATGGAATAATTAATTAATTGGGCCATTCTTTCCTAAGGATGTTCGCGAAAATATGGAAATCACTCGTTTGGCTGAATGTCAACAAATTTGTGATTTGTTGAATTCCAGCAATCCCCATCTTCAATTGGTCGTTACAATCCCACCCAGCCCAATTCCAGGACCACCACCGCCAGCATGTTTTCATCATTCAAATCGAATTGGAGCCCATTTTGGTGGAAATATAAAGCCAAATTTGCATGGCAAAAAGCCTCCTCATCATGCAATGACAACAATTCAACCAACAATGGCATCAAAGGATGCCGAATTTGCTGGGGAAAATGGTCAAGACGGAGAAGGACAAAATGCAGTGGCAACAGGAGATGATGACGATTGAACAATGATTGATAAAATCGACATAAATTGCAATAAATAATAATTAATAAATATTTTACATTGTCGAATTTGAGCTATTTTTGTAAAAAATTAATTCAGAAAATGATATTTTTTTACTCCGGTTTAATACTATGATAAATTTTTTGGATTTACCCATTATTTGTTTTATCTCCAAAATAGAATTTTTGTTGCCAAGACAACCAACAAACAAACTGGTCGTTATTTTCATAATTCCACCTCTTTTAATTTTCTTATTCATTTCCCTAAATTCAAAAACAAATTTCCCCATTTTCAACATTGGAATTGCGCGCCAATTGTTTTGACTCAGTGGCGGCATTCCCAAAGGGAATAAATCCGGAAATCGCATCGGCTTAAATCCCACAGAAAGAAAGGAAGGGAAAGGAAGGAGGATGGACCATCAGCAGAGGCCTCCCACCTCTCGTCCGGGCACTCGACATCAACAAAATCGGCCTGGCACTGCATCGGCGGCTACGGCACAACAATTACGACGGCCAAAAACTGCGGGACGAAGTTTGCAATTTTTACTAATTTATGGGATTTGAGTAGGACACCTGAAAATTCTTTTTTTTATTTGATTGCTAATAAAATTTCAAGGTCCCACTTTCTTTACAATTATTGATGTGGAACAAGATGTTTTTTTTGGAGGGCGAATCAAAAACAATTTCACCATTCGTCCTTTTTAGATTCAGAACGTCCTCCATCCGGCAAAATCCTAATTAGCCAAGAGCATCATTCATCAGTCTCATCAGGGCTTTCGCATCAGCCGCCAATTCCCATCGCCCCACGGCCACAAAGTCGCATTGGATTGACCAATGATATGATTGGGCCACCGGCTGGATATAGACCAGGTTTCGACACAAATAATTATTTTACTGAATTAATCGCGAAAATAAATAAAAGGGACACGAATTGGCAGCTTTGCCGGCAGTCGAATTGGCACCGCTTCCGGCATCATTCCCGGCTCTGCAGCAGTGAGTGGATTTGGGGAAAATGCAAATTAATTTTGGGTGACAATAACTGAAAATTTTACCTTTCATTAAATTAATTTATTAATAGTTAAAATTAATTGAGATTGCCTCAAGCATAATAATATCAATATTTAAACAACGCCATAATATGGGCCTATGAATTTATAATAGTTAATTAAAAATCTCCTCAAAAAAGGGTTCTCGTGCGGTCAGTCGTCGTGGCCTTCAATCCTCAATGGGCGGTGCCATGGCCATCGGTACAATGTCGCGTGCTGGCCATTTTCCACCGGGCACTGCCTCCAGACCAATCACCCAACAAGGAATCAGTGGAGTCCGAACAAGCACATCGATGGGCTCACGCATGGGAACAGCAATGGGCGGTCGAATGGTGACGGACAAAAGTTATTATGTTGGCCTATTGAACAATCAATTGAATGGAATTGAAACGGAATTAGCCAATTTGGAGGCGGAATTGGAAAAAGCGGAAAAAGGACGAGAAAATTTGCTGGCATATGAACAACGTGCCGAAGAACAGGCCCAGGAATTGAAGCGCCTTCAAGGCCAATTGACGGATTATAATTTTATAATTGACCGACAAAATAGCAACACAAATTTTCGAATATTGGAAGCCGAAGTGGATCAAGCTGTGGCTACAAATCAAGGCATGTTTTTATGAAATGATAGCACATTTCAATAGAAATATTCACAAAAATTGATATATTTGTTCTCAATTTTTGGCAATAGTAGGGGAGAAATAATAGTTCTTATCTAAGAACAAACGGAATTAAAACAGATGGATTTATTCTAAGTAAAACAGGCTGAATTATTCTAAGCAAAACAGGCGGAATTATTCTAAGTAAAACAGGCGGAATTATTCTAATAAGCAAAACAGGCGGAATTATTCTAAGTTCGCCAGGCGGAATTATTCTAATAAGCAAAACAGGCGGAATTATTCTAAGTTCGCCAGGCGGAATTATTCTAAGCAAAACAGGCGGAATTATTCTAAGTTCGCCAGGCGGAATTATTCTAATAAGCAAAACAGGCGGAATTATTCTAAGTTCGCCAGGCGGAATTATTCTAAGCAAAACAGGCGGAATTATTCTAAGCAAAACAGATGGATTTATTCTAAGTAAAACAGGCTGAATTATTCTAAGTAAAACAGGCGGAATTATTCTAATAAGCAAAACAGGCGGAATTATTCTAACTAAAACAGGCGGAATTATTCTAATAAGCAAAACAGGCGGAATTATTCTAAGTTCGCCAGGCGGAATTATTCTAAGCAAAACAGATGGATTTATTCTAAGTAAAACAGGCTGAATTATTCTAAGTAAAACAGGCGGAATTATTCTAAGCAAAACAGGCGGAATTATTCTAAGTAAAACAGGCGGAATTATTCTAAGCAAAACAGGCGGAATTATTCTAAGTTCGCCAGGCGGAATTATTCTAATAAGCAAAACAGGCGGAATTATTCTAAGTTCGCCAGGCGGAATTATTCTAAGCAAAACAGGCGGAATTATTCTAAGTAAAACAGGCAGAATTATTCTAAGTTGATCAGGCGGAATTATTCTAAGCAAAACAGGCGGAATTATTCTAAGCAAAACAGGCGGAATTATTCTAAGCAAAACAGGCGGAATTATTCTAAGTAAAACAGGCGGAATTATTCTAATCAAAACAGGCGGAATTATTCTAAGTAAAACAGGTGGATTTATTCTTAGAAACAGGCTAAATTATTCTAAATATTTCAATACTTTTCGCTAATTTAAACAATTTTAAACATTAATGAGAAAAGCCATAAATCAAATATGGGATGAGCCCTATATGACCCTGAGCCTTTTCCCCATAATACTCTGTCCAAATTTAAATCCCCTGATTTATATTATTCGAATAATTTTCATCAAATTTCCTATTTTAGATTTGACCAAAGAAGTGGAGGATTTGTTCCAAGAACGAAGGGTTCGAGAAGAGGAAGTGCACGAATTAGAGGAGAGAATTGACCGATTGAGGGCCCAAAATGTCGAACGAATGGGAACAATGGTAAAATTTGGGGGAATTCTTTAATGGACATGGAAATGAATTTAAGTTTTAAAAAATTATTCATTTATAAAATTAGCTTTAAAAATAATTGGACATTTTTTGAAGGAGCATGATTTGAAGGAGGAATTTGAGCAAGTTTCGATCGAAGCGGAAAATTTGCGCACTGAATTGGAGCGAAAACAGGCCGAATTGGATGGAATTGTGAAGCAAAAGGAGGAAATGGATTTGGCATTGGCAAATTCACCACAAAAGCAACAAGCCAGTTTGTTAAACAGGGATGAAATTATGAATAATTTTTTATATTATAAAGTGATTTTGGAGGAACAATTGAGGGAATTGGCCGAAAAAAGGGCGGCCATTCAAGCCGAACTGCAATCGGAACAAACGCCCGAGGCGCAAAGGGAACATTTTGTGCAGAAAATACAAAAAGACAATGAAGAAATTGGACATATGCAAGCACAGTTCGTTTCGTTCATTTAATAAATTGGAGTGGTTTAAATAAAATTAAAAATTATTAGCTAATTTTGCTTCATAAATAGAAAGGAGAAGGGGATTCCAATTCCAACTCATATCATATATATTTCACATGATTGTCAATGGCAACAATGCCTAATAAGGACCTTTTCCTATTTGTCCTACTGTATCCCCAATTTTTTCCCCACCATCCTATCAATCAAATATTGCCCCGAATCTGCCTTACCCTTTTTCCTCTCCTGATTCCTTTTAAAATTACATTTTTATGCACAATTAATAAAGAATAAAATAGATTGCAAGAAATGAACGAAAGAATGGGTCAGGCACAGGAAGAATTGCAAGAATTCCAGAATGAATTCGAATTGTTGGCCGGGGACAAAAGTGATCGATTTAGGGAGTTGAAAACACGCGAGGCCCATATGGACACATTTTTGGTAAAAAATTTACCTAAAATTTAAATTTTTACCTTGTTCAGGATGGTTTTGATGAGAATAAAACACAAATTGATGGACGAATTGGGGCATTGGCCCAACAAATTGTTCGACAACTCCAATTAATTTCCCTGAATTGTCGGCACAGTGAATTGGCCACAAATGTGACTGGGATGGACGAATCATTGTTGGCATTGGGCAGTGCCGGCGTCAGTGCCAATGAATTGCAAGAATGTGGGACAAAACATTCCAAAATTATTAAAATGAAATTATTCCCTTTCCTTCCCATTTAAGTGCATGTCCGCCTTCAAGAGGAATTAATCACATTGGAGCAAAGGGAAATGTTATTGCGCACTGAATTGGCCTCAATCCGAGCAAAACAAGTTGAAATTGACGAAACATATAGCCAAATGGGCGATATGGAAAGTCGAAAAATGGAATTGCGCACAAAATCCAGGGAATTAATTGCCAAACGAAATGGATTAGAAGAGGAATTGAACAGATTGGAGACAGAAAATGGACGAATAAAAGAACAAGCAGAGGCGGAAGAGAGGCGGCTGGCCAACAATGGACAATTGCAAAGGGTTGGTAAATGGAATTGAGGATTGGAGAATAAATGCATATTTAATTTGAGGGTGTTAATGCCAATAATTCCTAGTAAGGGCCTTCCCTATTTGTCCTATCCTACTGTACTCCCACTTTTTACCTAATCGCCTTGTCACCAATCAAATATTGCCCCAATCTGCCTTTTAAACTATCCCTTTCCCTCCTATGATCTTTTTGCCCTTCACTTTATTATTTTTATTTCATCTTCCCGCACAATTGATAAATAATAATATTAAACAAATCTAAAGTTTCCTTTAATCCCTATCCCATTCTTTTGGGCCACCCTGGGGCTTATTAGGAACCCGGCGAAGGCCCTAAATTTGGACTAATTTGAGGGAATTTTTCAATTCAAAAATGGCCTCTAAATTTTTAATTCCTAATTTTATAGTTAAAAGAATTGAAAACCCGCGTGGATGCATTGGAAAAAGAAAGAAGAACATTGGGCGAAAAATTGAAAAATGAACAGGCAAAATATGATTATGAGCCATTGAAACAAAGAGTAAAAATGAGGGGAAAAACATTTTAATTTCCATTCATTTAGGCTTTGGAAGTTCGCACAGAATATAATCAATTTTTAGTGAATTCAGTTTTGGGCCGTCAGCAGAAGAATTCAATGGCACATAAACTGAATTGAATGGACAAAATAATACAAATTATATCAATTTTTACACAAAATAAAATGAGGGAATAATGAATTAAACATGCATTTGGCCAATTGTTGGGTCCTTCAATGGGGATAACATTTCCACCAGACTAATATTATTATTATTATTTGTCCAATTTTGTTGGCCAATTTGTGCCAATGTTTCCTCCAATCCGCCAACAAAAATGCCCTCAAAAATGTTCAATCCGGTTCCATTTTGTTTTTCATTTTCGCATTTTCCCGTTTTGCATTCTTTTTTGCATTTTGGCGATGGCTGTGTGGCCCAACAATTCACCAATTGTTGATCGCATCGACAAATTTGTTGGCCACATCCTTTGTTCTTTTCCTCTGCGCACATCACAGCCGGCCTGAATCCCTTGACCACAGGTGGAACACAATTCCATTCATATTGGCTCACATATTCGCTCAATGTGGAATGGCACATTTTGTTGGCATAAACCCAATCATAGCAAATGTCATGTTGTTGGCAGCAGCTTAAAAATACAAATTTGAAAAAAACAAAGAAAGGAATGCCGAATGTTTGCTAAATATTGATAATAATGACCATAAAATGAGGCCTCGGATAATTTTATGAACTATTTCTTAGTACTAATCTAGGACTAAAGTGGTTTAAGGCGAGAGCAGGGCCTAGGCTGTAGGCTCCCATCCCAAGCTAGTGACCCAATAAATGGACTAAGGATTAGAGGCGAATCAACTTTAAATTATTCTTTATTAATTGTGTGAAAAAAAATATGATAAAAATGTGAAGGGTAAAAATACTTATCGAAGTTCGAAGAGAAAAGGGGCTGGTTTAAAAGGACAGTTTGAGGCAATATTTGATTGATGGATGACGGGGCGATTAGGCAAGGAGTAGGGGTACAGTAGGACAAATAGGAAGGGCCCTAAGGAATTGTTGGAATTCTAGCTATTGGGAATGAATCAAAAAAGGAATGCAAAATATATATTTAATATTGTAATAATATTGAGTGGTCCTAACATAAAGCCAACTATTATATATTTTTCGGGTAATTTTAGAAATTATTATTTTTATGGAGAAAAGAATAAATTAAAAGGGCAATAAAATGACCTAAATCATCAGTTTTTATCCGAAAATAAAGTAATTAAAATGATTGATTATTTTTACACAATAATAACTACTATTCTTACGCATCAATTTCATCGACGGTGTTCCCAGATCCGCCTCGGCCACACCTGCCAACAAAATGAGAAAGACATTCACTGGAATTGAATGAATTCACCAGCATCCGTAGCCGTTGAATGCCAGCCCAGCGCTGATCCCAATCCGGCACCAGGCCATTTGCTCCAAATTCCAAAGGGCACCCAATTTAATTCGGGAGGCCAAATTACCCAATTCCGTTAAATTTAGGCCAACCACAATGAATCGATGATTTTGGGAGAGGAAAATAAATAAAATAATTGATAAAATTAAAAAATTGGTGGATGAAGGCATTGGGGGGCAATGAGGAAATGAACAGAACAATAACCAAATGATTGATCTCGATTGCCAATTTATTATTTTTTCAGAGGATAATCCTCTCCATTTTATATTTTATCCCATTAATCCTTTTCAACCAAACAATTTCCTTCCAAATAATATTAAACATTGAATGATTTGGAACAAAAAATGCCAACAAAATAATGCAAAATATAAGTGCAAAATTGGAATTTGATTCATTGAGAAATATTTACTTTCCATTCATTTATGCTTGATAGAAAAATAATATAAGCCCTCGAGGCACTTAAAAGTGTGAAGCAATAATTAATTATACAATAAATTCTCGAATAAAGAGGAATAATAATTATGCAATATTCTCGAAAGAAAGTGAAAGAATTACACAATTCACAATCCAAAACATTGCCATCTTGATTGAATCATCCATTTTATCGAGATATATTTTATTTAAATGGGCAAAACAATTCAATGGAGGGTTTCTTTTGTTACCGAATTTAATTCTTTCATTCATTGTTATTGTTGTGGTTGTGAATTCTCCATCCAAAAGTGCTTATTTATTTATTATTCAGTCAGCCAATTGCGCATATTGCCCACCTCTTTTTCCCTCCCTCCTTCATTCAAATTGCCATTAGCATATTCTCCCTCCATCCCTCACCGCAACAATCAATTTCCATATATTTCCACCCTCTTTTTATGCTGCTTACTTGCTTCTAATTGAGTGGATCGACTCCATTTTTGATGGTCAAAAAAATATTTATTTTATAAGGCGAATGGACACTGAATGAATTGATTTGATTGTCTTCTTCTTTCTTTAGGACACATTTCTCTGAATTAGGTACACCGAATTTTGCGCAGGGATGCGCACAATTGGCAAAGGGGAATTTTTGTTGCTTCAACGGATTATACGGCGGCGAATGAGTCCAACTCCCAACCCAATTTTCCCTTCAACAATGACTGGGAATTGGCCATTTGGCCATTCGAATAAAATATAGGAATTTGGCCTGAACAAAAGAAATTGGACTTGAAATCTTTTATTCATTTTTGTGGCCAATTAATTTTGTTTTGGCTTGTTCATACATTTTTATAATCCGCTTAATTTTCTCTTTTACTTAATTCAATTAGCCGAAATAACAATGTGAAACGGCCAATTTATTCATCATTCTACAAAAATAACATTTTCGACTAATGATTGATGGCATCATTTTTGGCCAGAATTCATTTTTCCATTTTATTTTTCATATTTTTGCCAGGTCATTTCCATTCCATTCCATTCAATTTAAATTAATTTGTCCGTAGATTCCTTCAATGCAATTCTTTCGGTTCATCCTCCGGTACTTTTTTTGGACGAAGATTGGCCATTGAATCGGCCTTTGGATGTGAAAATTTGTACGGATAGGCGAGTGGAGGATTCGCTGGAATTGCGCATTTTGAGTGGAAATGATGCCGAAATAAATGTAAATGGAATTGGATTGCCCCAATTTGGCATTGTCCCATTGAATAAAAGTTGTGCCGGACTCGTTTTGAATGCACATTTGGATGTGGACCAAAATGTGAGCAACTTTAAATGTAGATAAATTGGGAAAAATGAACGATTCCCCCTATGGGTCATCAAGATTATGGTGAGGGTCATTAGGGTTCATTCAGGGATAGGATATCATTTCAGGTAACCCCTAATGATCCTAACCCTAATGTAGATAAACCAAAAGAAGACCCTTCACTTTTTCCCTTCTCAACAAAAATAAAAGGATACAAACACCACAATTACCGGGAAATATTTAAATGGCAAAAACATTAAATATGATGAATGGCAAAAAGATTAAGCGGTTCAATGGTTTGTCCTAGACCTCAAAACCCTATATCCAATCGATAGATCTCATCATGACGATTCGAATGATATATAAATTTTTATGGTTTGATCAAAATTGAAAGGTTTTAAACCGTTTAAACCATCTCATGTTTTTGGTTTAAAACTAATTGAAAATTGATTAAACCTATGCAAAATTATTATCAAATAATGCATCTTGATGGATATATTAAATGGGTTTAGGTCTAGGGGGTCTAGAACAAACCATTGAACCGTTTAAGTTTTTTAGCTTTTTTCAATACTTTTTCGTCAAATTTAATATTTCATTTTTAATTAATCACATTGATCAATTTTTAGATAAATGACCAAAAATCGCACAAATCGCAATCGCAACCCACCAATTCATTTTCATTGCTAATTGAGAATATTGAAAATAAAGAAAGGGCGGCACTCCAAATTGAAGTTGTGGATGTAAATGATAATTCGCCACATTTCCTTGGTGGCCCATTCCCACTTGAATTGGTCATTCCAGTGGTAATTTAAATTCCATACATTTATTACCTTTAATAATTTGCCGTAGGATTCTCCGTCCGGTTTCCTACTTCGCCGACTCGAAGTTTTTGATCCGGACCAGGGCATTGGCGGAATTAGTCGTTTCTTTTTGCATTCACCCAACAATCGAAGCCGCCAACTTTTTTCCTTGGAAGGGCAACACTGTGAATGGCAAAAATGTTCTGTGGAATTACATTTGCGGCAACCAATGGAGGAAGGGGAAAGAGTGGAATTGAGGGTGAAGGCCAGGGATGGGGCTGGCCTAACCCAAATGAGGGCAAATGAAGCAGAGGTGGAAATTCGAGTTTTGGCCGTTGCCGAACAAAAACAAAGTGGAAAAGCCAAGAATGATGAGGAGGAAATGGAGGAGGAAGTAACGGAAATGGGAAGGTGGGAATTATGGGAATTAATTCATTTAAATTTATTTTTGATTTTGCCTAACCAGCAATCCATTCGAATCGGATTTGGAGAAAGCCGTCAGAGGAATTGTGAATAATCGTAAAAATGGAGTAAAGGCCAATTTGACGACAATTACCACAAAATTGGCATCGACAACGGAACAACCATTTACTACTGGTCAAATTTAATTAATTGATTAATTATTATTGTCAAAATTATTTCCGATTTATTAATAAAAGGGAGGGGATTTTGGGTAAAAATATAATCTATGAGATTCAGATGACGGCATTATTATTAGTCCTATTCTAGGATTAAAGTGGTTCGGGGTGGAAACTGGGCCTAGGCTCTCGCCCTGGGCCGTCGCCGGAGGTCAAAAATCCCCCGGTGGCCCAATGATGGGATAAAGATTAGAGGCGAATCTTCTTTTTCTATTGTGCGAAAAAATGTAATAATAATGTGAAAGGAAAAAAAGCAAGTAGGAGAGAAAAAGGGGGTGGGTCTAAAAAGGCAGATTGGGGCAATATTTGATTGATAGGGTGACAATGACAAGGCGATTAGGAAAGAAGTGTGGGATACAGTAGGATGAATAGGAAAGGCTCTTAGGAATTGTTGGGACCAAAAATATTATAATTTATGGGAATAAAATTTACTCAAATAAATTTATAAATTTTACTTATTTTAGCCCCATTAATCACTTTTGGCAAGAAGTCATCATCTTTCCGGGCATCAACTCCACAAATTGGCACATCCCCAAACCCAATTCAAATCACCAAAAATGTTGATAATATATCTAATAACACTAAATTGGCCCTATATTTGCCATCTACCATTCCGCCTCTTTCTCCAACTATTTTTTTCATTGACCCACTTTCTGAGGATTCCCCAATTGGGTTGGAATTGTTGCGAATTCCTTTGACTACGGATGGCCCATCAAAGGCACCGAATGGATTTCAATTTGTCCAATTCGATGGAAGCAATTCACTTCGAATGCTCCCAAATGGGTCCATTCAATTGGTCAGCGAATTGGACGCGGAAAAATGGCCGAAATTGAGGGCAGAAATTCGTAAATCCGGCGGTCAATTATTGGGCACTGTCCGGGCCAATATTCGACCAATGATGGATCAATTCCAAGAATGGATGGGAAGAATTGAGGAGGAAATTTATTTGAATCAATCTACTGCCGAATTAATTGTGCCAAAACGCATTCTTTGGTTGCCAAATTCCCTGGCAAAATATGCCAAATTAAATTGCCCAAATTCTGATGGATGGAAATTGGTTGGACGTGAATTATTATTCAACAATATGAATGTTTTGGGTCGACATTGTTGCCAACTTGAAATGAAATATAAAGAGAATAAAATTGTGGCAAAACAAATTTGTGTGCAAATCGCAGAAAATATTGTGCCAATTGAAGTGCATTGGCCAGTAAATAATTCAAGGCATTTCTTCATGGAAGTTTGTTTTGAATTTTTATGAAGTCAATTGAATGTTATGAAGATTCAATTACCATAAATTTTCTTTTAATTCCACACCTTTTCAGATGGTAAAAAATAATTCCCCGTGGGTATTAAAAGAGAATTTATGGTTATTAATTAATTCAATTTTAATCTTTACTCTATTATTATGTATTTTTACTATCATATATTCTTTAGTTCTAATCTTAGTTAGGATCAGAATTAAAGTTGTTTGGGGCGAGAGCTGAGTCTAGGCTCCCGCCCCGGGCCTTCGCCGGAGGCCTACCTAAACCCCAAGTAGCCAAGGAATGGGATAGGAATAAAGGGACACTCGACTTTAAATTATCTTTAAATTATTCTTTATTTATTGAGCTGGAAAATGTGATAAAAATGTGAAGGGTAAAAAGCAGAGAAAAATGAGCGAGTTTAAAAAAGGCAGATTGGGGCAATATTTGATTGATAGGGTGACTGATGACGGGGCGATTTGACAAGAAGTGGGGGTACAGTAGGATGAATAGAAAAAGTCCTTTTAGACATTATTGGATTGACATATTCATTACATATATTGACTATTTTTTAGAATGTCCAATTCCCTGTTTTGCTCACTTTCAATTCCACTGGCCCAAAAACAATGTTTTATGCCATTGATCAAACATTCCATGTAAAATTTATTTAAATAAATGAAATAAAAGGCCTATCCTCCCTCCAAAGGATGGTCCACATTTTTTGATTGACCCGAATAATGGCCAACTTTCTTCATCTGAATATTCGCATTTTGACTATGAAATACAAAATCAGTTTTCATTGGCCATTTTAATTTGTCCAAATAAACAAAATTTGGAGGAGAATGTCACAAAATGCCATCGAATTTGTCTCCAATTGGAAGTTTTGGATGCCAATGATCATTGCCCAAAATTTGAGACACAAAATGGAGAGGAAAAACGAATTATTATTGAATTGAGTGAAGCGACTAAACCAAATTTGGGCCCACCAATTGGCCAATTCCCGGGGGCAATTGATGAGGATGGGAGTGAGGGACAACGGTCAATTTGTTATCGATTAGAGGAGAATGAATTGGGAGGCAAAATATTTGGCATTGAGACACCTGAAAAACCGGAATTATTTTTACTCAAAAGTAAGTTTAAAATTTTTGCATAATTATTTCTTTTTGAAGCTGTTGACCATGAATTGGTGCCAAATTATCAGCTCAAAGTGTTGGTCGATGATTGCCCTTGGATTGATCAGAAATGCCCAAATGCCGAATCAGAGAATAATTCTTTAACAATTTTCATCAAAATTGTTGATGTCAACGACAATCCACCTCGCTTTTCTCGGCGCCACTTTTTTGCCGCCCTCCTTCGGCCATTCCAACCAGGCGAAGTAAATTTGGCTATATTTATTGGATTTAATTAAATTTAAATTATTTTAATTATTTCCCAACAATTTCTGAACATTTTAGGCCTTACTTCAACTTCTTGCCGAGGACCCGGATGAAATTGACCAACATGGGCGATTGCGTTTTGGCTGGGGCGAAGGAATGGTGCAAACGGATGGAGACGTAAATTTTTATCTGATTTTGGCTTATTTTTTCCGGGAATTCTCTCATTGAAGGGTTCCAATAATTCCCCATAAATCTTTGTCCAAATTATTTTATTCATTTGGTCCAGTGTACCCAAATACTATTAAAACGTATTTTTAGCCATTGCCAATTGCGGATTGTCCATTCCGAATGAATCGTACCAGCGGTGAATTGTCCCTTCGCGAGGATTTGTCCCCTTCTTCCAATGATGAATTAGAGAGAATATCGTTGGTTAAATTCAGACAAATTTAATTGAAAATATTTCATCAGAACATTTACATTCCGTGTCCGAGTCAAGGACAAAGCCCCAGTCCATGAAGATCAAGCCACAGTGACAGTAATATTTACTATTTATGGCAATCAAATTTATTTAATTTCATAGTTATTTATCTATTTATGCCTAAATTAACTAATTTTAGGCCTATAATTCACTCATATGATTTTATGTACTTCGACTTTCAGATTTCCGTCCTTGACCCTGTTCGCCATTTGGTGCAGCTGAGTTTGGCCCGAGCCGATGCAAAATTGGAATCAGAATTGCCACATTTGGAAAGGTCCTATTTACATAAATTTAATAATAGGGAATAGAATGGGCATCTCCTAAGTCATTTCATTCCAAATCTAAACCACTAAAAATTGTAGACAAATTCTCATGACAATTTTATATTTTCTGAGGTCTATTTTATTTATTTAGTTTTCCTTGTTCATAAATAATGAAACAAATTCCAAATTAAAAATCATTTTTAATAAAAGACTTCTTTCGGCATTGGCACCCGAAAGGGGATGGCTTGTCCAAGTGCATCGAATGACGGAATGTGGTGGCACAAATTGCACAGAACTGGTCATTTATTTGTTGGACCGAATGCTTCGACCAATTGAGGCAAAATTGGGAATGGAAGTATTGACAAAGGCAGGAAGGGAGAGGCCTGGACAAATGCGCGAATTGAAGCAAAAATTTGGCCTAATTGGCATTGAGGAGGCAGCCAAAACACAACAAAAGGTAATTTTAATGGATAAGCAAAAATATTATAGGATTATATTTGGCTTCAAATTCTTATTAAAAACTTCACAAGAAATTTGCCCTCAATTTTAGGATCACAATTCCCTCCGTGCCTCCTCCCCTGCTGTTGCCAATTCCAATTATTCTGCTGGTGGCCTTCTCCAATGGATTCGCCGCCTTTTCTCACTTTCACCTTTGGCCATTTTTGTTGCCATTTTAATGGCCATTTTGGCATTGACATTTCCGCTCATTTGTTGCCGTTTAATTTGCCTCCAATTGCGAAAATTTCGCGCACATCGAGGCCCAAAATTGTTGGCCAACCGCAGTGGAATATTTGGAGCCAATGGCGGAGGAACATTGGGAAGGATGAATCCATCTTTTGGCCAAGGAGGAATTCGGCTAATGATGGTGGCCAATCCATCGAAGAATGGTCAAATGAAAAATACAGAGGGAATGCCAAATGAATTCTTAAATGAAAATGCCTATATTGCCCCAAAATTAATGGATGGAAGAGAGGCAAAAAGATTGAGGCAAACATCGGAATTATTTAATTATTTGGCAATAATTTCCTCCTTTTTTGTAGATGGCAAACTGAAAGTGAGGATTTCGAATTTCCGGCACCGCCTCCTGTTCAAATGTATGGCAGCGGGACATTGACTATTCCAAGGGCAAAAGGGGCATCGAATTCATCAATGGCCACAGAATTTTAATAGATTTTTATGCAAATTTAATCATAAATATACTAATTAATTCATAGTTCAGTTTATTTTATTCTTGTTAATTTTGCTCAGTCAAATAAAAATATTTTTAAAATTCATTGCTAATTCAAAACAATTTTCTTATATTTTGGATTTATTTTTGTCCAAAATGGATTTCATATTAAATTTTTCTTTTTTATAATTTGGAGAAATATAAAATTGGACAACATAAAAGAGAATATGGACTGAAGAAAGAGGGTACAAAAATGGCAAAATATATGACATTATTTTTATTTGGCTACAATTTTTGAATTAATTAATTAATGGCAGTTCACAAAACCTGCAAAAAATTTTAATCATTTTCAACTTCCTTATGTAGACATCCTTTTTGACAAAAATTGGCTTTATAGCCCACACATATTTTTCCCGCATTTTCACCATAACTTTTGTTGTTTTGCTCCAATTCCCCAATTTTTGACGTATTTTATATTTGTGCCAACTTCTTCTTCCCCCCCCCCCCCTTATTCGGCTCATTTTTCCCCTTCAAAACTTGTTGCCCCCTTCCTTTTACATTCATTGTCCCCTTCCACTTTAATCTTCCCTCCTCATCCAACCCCCACATTTGGCCATGAAAATCCAATTTGGTCGGTGCCGCCGTCGCCGTTCCTCCATCCATTCCGCCTTTTCTCATTGCCCCCACCGGGCCCATTCCATTCCTTTTGCTCCTCAATTCCTTCTTCCTTGTTTCGTTTCGTTTCAATTTGGTTTGGAGTGGCGCGGTGGAATGATGCCCACCCAAATGTGTGTCCTCCTTTTGACGATCCTCAATAAAAATTGGTTTCCCCATCCTCCTTCCCTTTTTTTTTTCATTTGGAACAACTTTTGGCCCTAATTTTATTTCAGCGCATTTTTGGCAATAATTCTTTTCAAGTGGCCAATTCCCTTTTAAATATTATAATTCTAATTTGTGCCAACATTCATTTTTTTCTCAAAAAGGCAACTTTCTATTTTCCCACCATATTTATTCATCGAGTATGTTTATTGGCAATCTTTCTTTAATTTTTTCCACAAATATCATTGCCATCATTTTCAAATCCATACATTTCTCTTTATGAATTTTTATTTTTTTATGTGTTGGTGAATGTTTACCAAAATTAGAATTTTAAAAAAAATAATTAAAATAGTTTTAGTTTTACTTATTTTTTCAACAAATTTTTGATTTAATTCAATAATTTTAAGAATAATTCCGCCTGTTTTAATTCCGCCTGGTTAAGAATAATTCCGCCTGTTTTAATTCCGCCTAGTTAAGAATAATTCCGCCTGATTAAGAATAAATCCGCCTGGTTAAGAATAATTCCGCCTGATTAAGAATAATTCCGCCTGGTTAAGAATAATTCCGCCTGGTTAAGAATAATTCCGCCTGGTTAAGAATAATTCCGCCTGGTTAAGAATAATTCCGCCTGATTAAGAATAATTCCGCCTGGTTAAGAATAATTCCGCCTGGTTAAGAATAAATCCGCCTGGTTAAGAATAATTCCGCCTGATTAAGAATAATTCCGCCTGGTTAAGAATAAATCCGCCTGGTTAAGAATAATTCCGCCTGATTAAGAATAATTCCGCCTGGTTAAGAATAATTCCGCCTGATTAAGAATAATTCCGCCTGGTTAAGAATAATTCCGCCTGGTTAAGAATAATTCCGCCTGGTTAAGAATAATTCCGCCTGGTTAAGAATAATTCCGCCTGGTTAAGAATAATTCCGCCTGGTTAAGAATAATTCCGCCTGGTTAAGAATAATTCCGCCTGTTTAGTTAGAATAATTCCGCCTGTTTTAATTCCGCTTGTTACAATTTAAGAAATGAAATAAACTTTATAGATTTTTAGGTTAAAATAAAATAAGCAAAAATCATAACCAAAAGTACCCATCCTGATATACCATAATCCCTTTTCATTAATCATTTTAAGTCCAGAAAATGTCATCAGAAAGTTCATTCAGAAAAGATGTGATCTGTCAGTGCCAATTCCATTTCCATAATGCCCTCAAGCCAAATTCTTCCATTTTTCATTATTCTGATTATTTTCCCATCATAAATTTGATTTTATTATTTTTGACAATGATTTGGCCTTTCTTCTTTTTTCTCTTTTTCGCTTCCTTCTCCAGTCAAAAGCCAACAAAAATATGACGGGGACGGTCTTTCTCAATTATCTTTTCTCCCCTTTATTTTGCCATCCGGCCCAAAATTGCATCCATTTGGGTTATTAGATATTCGTCAAAATTGCTGTGGCCCCCTGTACTCACAAAAAGAGGGACACAAATTCGAATGGGCATTTTTTGTGTGGAATAAACCAAAATGAATATTTGCATTCATTTTTATTAATATTTTTTGGGCTAGGGCATTGTGCGCTGTGTTTTAATGTCAACAAAAACAATGGGAAAGGAAATTAATCGACCATAAATGAAAATGAATGAACTAATTCAATGCAAAAAATCATCATTTTATTGGAAGAAAAATAAATTTATCCAAAAAAGAGCTATGAAAACGGCAAAAAAAAAACATAGAATTTTGGCGATTGCGAGAAATCTCAAATTTGCCACTTTTTCGGTCTAAATTTAACCGTTGAAGCTTTAAGGCTTTAATGTTTTTTAAAGTAGTTAAAAAAAGAAAAATGAATATCTTGCAAAATGGCCAATGGCCAATATCTATAAAAAAATTCTCGACCATCCATTCCATATACAATATGTGTAGCATGTTTTCCTTTTTTCTGCGGCAATTCCCCTAAACCACAACTTTGATTTTTACACCCAAATGAACCAATTTAAGCGGAAATGCCCCCATTTTTTCTATTTTTGTCACTTTTAAGGTGGAATGGACTTTATTTTATTATTATTTTATTTTATGCATTTTCAGGAATTTCCAAAGAAAATATTCTCCCGCAAAATGATATTCTCCGTTCTGGATTGGGAGGGGAAAAATAGAATTGGAGGTGGAGGATTGGACGCAATTTGGCAACATTCCATCGGCGGAGGGGCCAATCAAATTGCTCATTTCGAAGGAGGCGAATTTGGCATTGGTGGAGGAGATATGGTAGCCAATGATGATGGGGAAGAAGAAGAAGGAGGAGGGAATCATTTGGGCTGGGGCAGCCAATCAGCACATAATTTCCAAAGGAATGCGCCAAACGATGTGAGTTTATGGTAGCGAATTTTGAATTTGGATTGATTAATTTTGTTCCATTCTTGGAATTAATTTTAATTATACTTTATACATATTGAGTAAAATATTAGTCGAAAGCTGTGAATTGTATTCTGGAAAGTTTGGAAACAAATATATTGGGCCAAAAATTAACAAACTTTATTCTTGACCATTCATCAATCACTATTCAATTTCTTTAAATGATGGCTCCAATTCACAAATATCATAAAATTTTTATTATTTTAATGATGAGCTTCCTTCTTTCAAATAACTTTTTTATACATTTATTAAATGGATTATTTAATTAAAAATATCATCCCACTTTTATAATTGGAAAGAGCAAAGAGAAGGGAAATAATTTATTTTTGATGATTGAGCGGGAAAGGCGGAAATTAAAATGCCATTCCCCGAATGAAAGCCTTTTTTGGCAACTTTTAGTCCCAAAAATATGCCCCGATATTTACTTTTTTCAACTTAATAAGCCAAAAACAGATTAAAATAACCAGATAATAATAATTTCCCTCCATTTCCCTCCACAGGCCAAAATGGCCGCTGTCCTACTTTGCGATTTGCTTGGTGCTTTGTGCATTTTGCTGAATGCATTTGTCATTGTGGCCTTAATCCGGAATCGACGACGTGTTTTGGTCAACGTTTTTTATGTGCTGGTTTTACATTGTGCCATTGTTGATTTGATTCGAGGCGGCTGCCTAATTGCCTGGGGAATGCCCCATCTTCTAATTCACACAATGCGCTCAATTCAATCCAGGCTATTGGCATTGAAAGTAAAAAAATGGATAGAAATATGATTAATAATAATAATAATTTACATAAATATGAATAAATAGGCCATTAATTTTTAATTTCGGAATTGATTTGCCATTTTTCAGATCAACCAATTCACTTTGGTCATCCTTCGTTCCTGTAATTTGTTGACAATTTTCAATTTGCTCGTTTTCACCACAAATGAATTCATTGTCATCAAATATCCACTTCATTATCGTCGATATTTTCGGCGAAGGACGGTTCTGGTCATTTTGGCCATTTGGTTGGTTAATAAATTACATTAATTTTCTTTTTGGAAATGCCCTTAAAATTCTGAATCCCCACTCATTTTCCCCTCCCTAAATTTCCAGTTGGCTGGTCAGCCTTTTATTCGGCATTGGTTCCGTTTTCTCCAATTTTTTCGAGTCAGCCCATTCCGTCATGGTGCTGAACAATGAAACAACGGAGAGCATCTTCCGGGAAATGGATAATGGCGAAGAGGAATTGTCAATTGGAACTGAAAATGGAGAAGAGGAGGAGAATATCAACATGGCCAGGGAGGCGGATACAGAGCGGCGATTGATGATGCGATTTGGGCCACAAGGAAATGGTGTGACTCGACGACAATTGGCCGGCCTTTCCATCAATGTTTTGAGCGTATGCCCCAAATAGGATATACCTTATACAATCATTTTCATCCATTTTGAGATGTTGATGATTTTTGTTCTTTGTTATGTTTGCCTTTTCACCGTTTTGGTTTGCTATGGCAAAATTCTGCGAACAATTCGCCAATTCCAAAAATGTGGAAGTAGTGGGCCACGAAGGCTGCTCAAAGAATCGACGGAGGAAGGTGGAAACAGTAACAACGGGAAACGGATGGGACGGACTGGATCAATTTACCATAAAAGGTGGATTATCGCCCAGAATTAAGATAGATGGTTAATTTCCTGTTAAAGTTCCCAAAACAACAAAAAAATTCAATTTTCATTTGCCATCCAGATCCGTGCATCAGATGCGAACCCAGCAGCAACAATGTCAGGGAACACCAAGCAGCACAGCGGGCCGAAAAATAGGGCCAAGGGCGGTGGGCGAACATTGCGCAGCGACGATGGATCCAGCATCAGAACGGATGAGCAGTTTGAAGAAGAAAATGTCTTCGCCGGGCAGTCCGCAAAGTGGGGCCAGCGGAAGTGCGGACCAAGGTTGTGGTCGTTGCCCTAATTGCCAGGCAAATGCGGCCGCCGATGATATGAATCGAAGGCATGTTTCTTTCTATTTTATTTTCCTCTCTTTCATTCCAAAACGTTTATTTTAATTCTCAGAAATGGAATTCTTCTCTAATCTTTATAATTTTTTTTCAGTCGGCGCTGTAATTCGCATCGAAAATGGCGCAGTCATTTGATGTCCCGACACAAATATTTGATCGTCATTGGCACCGTCCTTTTTGTTGATATCCTTTTTCTGTTCCCCTATTCTGGCATTCAAATGGTTGCATTATTGCATTTGAACAATTTGTTGGCCACTTCCCAAATGACCACCCTAATTCGATGGGGATTACAGGTGTTGAAGAATGGGATTATGGATGGAGGGATAATTAATTTAAATTTAAAATAATATAGTTGTAACTTAAAAGAGTTATTCCTAGCTCGGAATTAAATAAAAACAGGCAAATTTATTCTAAGTTAACTAGGCGGAATTATTCTAATAAAACAGACGGAATTATTCTAAGCAAAACAGGCGGAATTATTCTAAGCAAAACAGGCGGAATTATTCTAAGCAAAACAGGCGGAATTATTCTAACAGGCGGAATTATTCTACGTAAAACAGGCGGAATTATTCTAAGTTCGCCAGGCTGAATTTTTCTAAGTTCGCCAGGCGGAATTATTCTAAGTTCGCCAGGCTGAATTTTTCTAAGTTCGTCAGGCGGAATTATTTTAAGTTCGCCAGGCGGAATTATTCTAAGTTCGCCAGGCGGAATTATTCTAAGTTCGCCAGGCTGAATTTTTCTAAGTTCGCCAGGCGGAATTATTCTAAGTTCGCCAGGCGGAATTATTCTAAGTTCGCCAGGCGGAATTATTCTATGTTCGCCAGGCGGAATTAAAACAGGCGGAATTATTCTATGTTCGCCAGGCGGAATTAAAACAGGCGGATTTATATTCTAAGTTCGCCAGACGGAATTAAAACAGGCGGATTTATATTCTAAGTTCGCCAGGCGGAATTATTCTTAGAAACAGGCGAAATTATTCTAACTAACCAGCAGGCGGAATTTATTATGTGAAATACAAAAGAAGTGGAACTTATTAGTACAAAAACACAATCAAGTGGAATCCCAGTCCATTAAATTATTTAACTAATAAATCATCTCGAATCCATCCAATTTATTCAGATTCTAATTGGTGTCCATTCCGTTTGCCAACCACTTTGCTATTTTCGAATGACCGAATTTCGGCGTTTGGCCTGTTGCCTTGGCCCAAATTCGCGTCGTTTTGTGGGCAGTGGAAGCAGCGCTGGATCCATTTTTGCGCCACCGGCTACCTACAGTCGTTCAGCCAAATCCATTGGCTCAATGAAGGCATTTGGTCAGCATGGGATGATATTCATTAAAAAATATTAATATTAAACTTTGATTCAAAAAGTCTGAATAATCAAATTAAGGGTTAACCCGTGAGGAAGATGGATCAGGCATTGTTTCGCATAAAAAAAGCATTGTGCTGGGCACTTTGGTCTCGGATGGATCACCGTTGGTTGGAGATGGGGCCATTGATGAGGTGGAAGGGGATGCAGAAAAGGGAGGAGGCGGTCGTCGCGATCGCACAAATTGGGTCAGTTTTTGTTGCCGAAATAAATGTTATAATTTATTTTTACATTTGACTATTGCCCCTTTTTGGATCACTCGAATGAAAACTTCCTCTTAATTAAAAGGTGAATCCTTCGGTTGGAGAAAGGCAAATGCTTTTGATCGCTCAACGCCGAAAATGGACTCGCAATTTGAGTTTGCTATGCAAAGAGGAAGGCGAAGAGTTGGAAGTGTTTTTGAGTCGAGAATACAAAAGAAGAGGGGAACAAAAACATTGCAAATCACCACCGGCGGCCAACAATGAAAATACCGCACCACAACACGGTGGTCAACGGCGAATTGGCACAGTGAAAAATAGGCCACCATCATCCAATCATCACCCACTGCAAAAGGGGGGATCACTTCGGAACAGATCCGTGGAGGAAGAGGACGAATGTGAGCCATCAACATTGACGATGATGGAAATGGAAGGCAAAAGGACGGGGAAAATGGCAGCAAAGGTCCATCAAATTTTGGCAATTTATTAATTTCCCCTAATTATTCCAAGAAGGTTGGAAGCGATGGAAAATTGTTGGATGAAATTTGCCGACAAAGACGAATGATAGAAGGAAATGAGGAGGAAGAAGGAAGTCGAATTGGCATCGATTTTGGGGAATTTGAAGAGGAAAAGCCAAATGAACAAAATTATGGAAATGAAGAGAAAATGGAGGAAAATTTGGAGCAACGAATGGAAAGTGGAAAATGCGCTAAATTTTTGAAGGAAAATGTGGCAAATAATAAAGGAACTGCCAATGAAGAGAGGAAAGAACAAACGACAGCTGGAAGGATTCAATCATTAATTGGCCGGTTGGTTGGCACAATTGGCCGAAGGGGGGGATGGCAAAGAAGGAGGAGGGACTGGGCTTCTGGGGAGGAGGAGGAGGAACCAACATTGTTGGACAGCAATTGGAAAAGGCCCGGCGAAGTTCACCAATTCCGAAGCCATGGTCAAAATGAGGTGAGGGGGACAAGGACAATGGCATAAATTTTCCTACTTTTAGTGTAGAAAAATTACATTTATTCTGAAATACCAAAATTATAACTTCCCGAAATGAAAAAATCAGAGTACATTTTCTGGAATACCGTATTATTTTCTCATTAAATCTAACCAATCCCTCTTTTTTCTCCTCTTTTTACATTTTAATTTATCATTGATATTGCCTCAAGCCATCCAGCAGAATTGGCGGAATTTTACATTTATCCAACATTTTTCAGACAGAGTTGCGCCCAAAACTCAGCGATTTGTCGGGTCTAAGATCGAACAGTGTTTTCACTCCACCAAATCAGTCGGCTTATGGCTCTCGCCAACCAAGCACTCAATGGGGAAACAGCAATTGTGGCAGCGGAAGTGGCCGACGAAAACGCAGTGGATGGAGTGGATTATCATTTTCACATAAAGCATAAATCAAAAATGAAAAGTGATCAACGAATTTGGAACATTTTTGCTAACATTTTTTGATTCTATATGAATTTAAATAATTTTTTTTAAATAATTGTATCCCTATTTATATTTTTCCCCAAAAATTAACAATGTATTTAAGTATAATATTTCTAATGGAATTTAATCTGTTTATTTTTATTTTGTGATTGAATAAATAAATTAAAAATGAATTTAATACAAAAAAAAATATAATAAAAAGTGGAATATCAAACCAAATCATCAATAAAATATTTGAATATTTGGATTCTATAATTATTATACATATTTTTGATGGCTTGTCTAGTTTTCATGGAAATACATGGAAAATATATTTGGTTAGAATTGGAATTTGACTTAATTCTTAATTTCTCCTTTTTTGAGCTGATTTTGGGAAGGAGGTATAGCCGTTTTGATTTTGAGAAAAATGTAAATTGGAAGAATTAATTAATATAAGATCAGCTGAAATATAGGCACAAAATTAGACTACAGAATTTTGTTATACAGTAATTGAGGAGAGGAAACAGAAAAAAAAGAGATTTCCGAAAGGACCAAAAAAGATGTATTAAAATGAGCAATAAAAAATGTCCTTGGATTGAATGGACCATAAGCTTTGATTAAGTTTATTTTGAAAATGTTAACTTGATAAATTCAATTCTTCATTCATTCATCCACTGCTTCCACCAATCCCGAATCGTTGCGGCGGCGATGGACTCGGTCCACTGTAAATTGCGGGCCCTGGGGTTGAGGGAGTGAAAAGAAGATTTGAGCCAATTGGTGGCCAAAATTCCACAGTTCCCTGGGGAAGAAGGTGTTGTTGTTGGCCACTTTCCCTGCTGTTGATTGAATTTGGCCGAAATTGGGTGAAAAATTGGCCATTAGAAGAGGAAGAAGAGGAAGTTGGGGGACATCCTACGGCGGTGGAGGAGGAAGGAGGCGAAATTGGATGGACGGAATGGAGGGGGACATCCTGGCCACAATGATTTTGTTGATGATTGGAATTGGAATTCGGTGGAAGGGCGGCATTGGTTGATGGTGGATTCGGCAGAAATGTGGAGGATGACTGATGGGGGATACTGTAAATTTGGAAATAATTTTATTAAAATTAAAAATAATTACTACTCACCCTTGAAGTGTGCCGCCGAATACATAGCTAGACAGGGCGGATGAATTCAACTCGGATTCATTGATAGGCGAGAGTGGCCCAATGCCACCACGTTGGTTGGCTCCCTGCGGGAATGGAGTTGGCGGAACAGGTTGGAGAAGGGCGAGGGGTGGTGAATTGGAAGAGGAGGAGGCGGATGAGGACAAATGCCGACTTCGCTGCTGGGCACCGGGGCAAATGAATTGTTGAGATGGATTCGACTGCTGGGGAGGTGAATTCTGGCCAATCCATTGACCACTAGATTGGCCTGCGCCAATTGGGGAATTGCCGAGGGCAGCGGCGGCAGCCAAGAATAATTGACCGGCGGCTGCAATTTTTGGGAATTTATGAGTGAATTATAATTGGAAATTTTAGATGTTTACTATATTAGGTAGCAAAAAAATTAAATTGATTTTAAATTTTTGATTTCTCTCTTTCCATTTGACAATGTTTTATTTTACCTGCGGCATTTTCGCCCACACTTTGCTGTCTTGCCAACATTTGTGGAGTGGATGGAGCCTGTTGGGAGGAGCCAGCCGTATTACCACCAATCTCCGTTGGGGATTGAGGTGATTGTTGGGAATTCATTGGTGCATCCTTCATGTCATTATCTGCTCAAATGGGGAAACATCATTGATTATGCCTAAGGGTATGGTAAATGAATTCGGGTACGGTAACAGTAACCATTTTCCTTTATTATTAAGCTAGGTTCAATGATTTAATGAGATACGTTAAAGAGATAAAAGTTAAATCCAAAAATTGTTTAATGCCCATTTTCAATTAATTTATTTTGACCACCTTCAAGGATGAGTTCCTCCATCAATTGATCTAGTCTTGCCACGCCACTCAATTTGCTAACCAAAACATCCTCCGACACAGCTTTGGCCAGCGACTTTAAAAAAGGCAAAAATTTGGAAGGAAAATCTTGAAAAATTCCACCTGAAGCGAAGAAAGAATGAAAAATGTGAGATCGCCAATTCTGTCCTCGTCCGGTGGCATTTTTGCCTGAACATAATGTTGAAGGGCACGGAATATGTGCCGCCTGGTTTGAAGGACGCTCATCACACTTTGCGCTGTCAATCCACGGGCAACCGGATTGAAAAGGATGCACGCCTTCATGGCCACAAATTCCACATCATCAATGCGAAGGAAGCGCATTGGGGACACCAACAAGTCCATCACACGTTCCGCATCTTTGCGATAGAAAAGGCTGAAAGGGGAGAAAATGGGCAATAAAATTTAAAATGAAATAATTCACTCTTTGTCGTCATCGTTGGCAATGCGTGGAATGCATGAATCATTGATGAGTTTGAGGAAATCCGATGTGGATCGATAGGCCACGCAGAGGACAACATGTTGGGCTGCAAAATTTTTAAGCAGAGCAGTCTGGAAAAAAGGTTCCTTCAATTTTACCTTTTTGTAATTTTCTACCTGATCTTCGGTTGGCAATTCGGCAAATGGCTTCAGCGTTTTGGCCCATTCTAATAAATAAATTATAAATTTAATGTAAAATTGGATAAAATGAATTCAAAAAATATGTAAATTGTATTTTTAGTTTTGTCTTTGTCAATAATGGCTAATAAGGGCCTTTTGTTATTCATCCTACTGTACCCCCACTTTTTGTCTAATCACTCCTTCATTCCTATCAATCAAATATTGCCCCAATCTGCCTTTTTAAACCCACCCTTTTTCCTCTCATGTGTCCTGTCCCCTTCACATTTTTTATCATATTTCCGTACAATTAATAAAGAATAATTTAAAATTGATTCGCCCCAAATTTCTATCCTATTCATTTGGCCACTGGGAGGCTTAGATCTCCAGCTAAAGCCCGGGGCGAGACTAATAAGTTTTACATATTTCCACAAAATTTTGGGATTTGTTTATTATAAAAGGGGGAAGGAATTAATATGTTATTAATAATTAAATGTCCACCGATCACTAAAAGCAATTGTGAATGCAATGATTGCAAAATGTCATTCTCATTGGCCTTTCTCGTTCCATTGTTGTTGTTGGCACCAAATCGCATCAATGACTACAAAAATTGACCATAATTCGAGAATCCCACCCAATCAACCGACCATCATTCGCCTGCTGCCCGGTTCACCCTTCGTTGTGTATTCCAAATTGCATGTTTGCGCGATAACCGCTTTTCGCATGTTGCGAATTTTCTCCTCCGAACAGAGCAATTGCCTCAGCAATCCCCGGCCATTTCGACCGCTCCAAGGGTCTTCCATCTCTGGGTCCAATTCAGTTGCTGTCGTTGTCCTCTGTTGCTGCTGTTGTTGTTGTTCTTCAGGCAATGGCGGTTTTGTGGCGTTGATTTGTTGGAGAAATTGTCTGCAAAAGAAGTTGTGTTATTTCTTATTTGTTTCTGGATTCTGTTAAAGACTATCTATTTTCTTTTATTTAAGTGTAAAATAAACTCTACATTATCAATAATTAGCAAATTAAATTTCCCAAAGGTTCAGAATCCAATGAATCTACCTTCGACCGGCCTGTGCCTGAACCATTTGTTCGAATCTGCTCCCACTAGAAAAAGATCGCTTTCTTGGGATGGGCTCATCATTATCGAGACTGGCGAATTGGGATTGGCTTAAATAGGCCGATTGTGGTTGGGATTGATTGACATTGCCCGCAGATTGTTGGGAAGGTGCTGAAGCCGAGGATGAGCATGAAGGCGCATTCGACTCGAATTGTTCCATTGGTTGTTGTTGGATTTGTTGTTGGTCAGATGGCATTTTGAAGCCAATTGGTTGCGATTGAGGTACAATTTCATCAGGTTGGGTTGGCGAAGCTGCCTCACTTCCATTTCCTCCAGTATTGGTCATTGGGCCTGGGGTGCTGGAATAGCGTGACCGTTTACCGATCAAGTCTCGCTCACTTTGAACGGCTAAAAATTTGGGATAATTGTTCCATTGTAACCGATGCATAAATATTGATGTAGATAAAGTTAACTGCCACTAGCGGCTGCTTAAGTGTTTATACTGTACTTTTGAGAGGTATCGAGGTTTTGGAGAAGTCCTTTTTTACAAGGTGTTTAAATTTTTAAAAATTAAAAAAAATCATTTTTAGAGGACATTTATAGCCTAGCTAGTATAATGTCATCACTTTCTTGTAATTTTATTGTTGAGTTAAGTGGTTATTATCTACCTATTTGCAAATTTCGCCTGTTCTTTTCTATTATTTATAATATTATTCCCTAATTAAATAAAAAAAAAACAAATATTTTGAATTAATTTGATAAAATACTAACATACGGAATTAATTTTAGAAACAGGCGGAATTATTCTAAACAAAACAGGCGGAATTATTCTAAGCAAAACAGGCGGAATTATTCTAAGTTCGCCAGGTGGAATTATTCTAAGCAAAACAGGCGGAATTATTCTAAGTTCGCCAGGCGGAATTATTCTAAGCAAAACAGGCGGAATTATTCTAAGTTCGCCAGGCGGAATTATTCTAAGCAAAACAGGCGGAATTATTCTAAGTTCGCCAGGCGGAATTATTCTAAGTTCGCCAGCAGGCGGAATTATTCTATGTTGACCAGGCGGAATTATTCTAAGTTGACCAGGCGGAATTATTCTAAGCAAAACAGGCGGAATTATTCTAAGCAAAATAGGCGGAATTATTCTAAGCAAAACAGGCGGAATTATTCTAAGTTCGCCAGGCGGAATTATTCTAAGCAAAACAGGCGGAATTATTCTAAGTTGACCAGGCGGAATTATTCTAAGTTCGCCAGGCGGAATTATTCTAAGTTCGTCAGGCGGAATTATTCTAAGCAAAACAGGCGGAATTATTCTAAGCAAAATAGGCGGAATTATTCTAAGCAAAACAGGCGGAATTATTCTAAGTTCGCCAGGCGGAATTATTCTAAGCAAAACAGGCGGAATTATTCTAAATTGACCAGGCGGAATTATTCTAAGTTCGCCAGGCGGAATTATTCTAAGTTCGTCAGGCGGAATTATTCTAAGCAAAACAGGCGGAATTATTCTAAGCAAAATAGGAGGAATTATTCTAAGTTCGCCAGGCGGAATTATTCTAAGTTCGTCAAGCGGAATTATTCTAAGCAAAACAGGCGGAATTATTCTAAGCAAAACAGGCGGAATTATTCTAAGCAAAACAGGCGGAATTATTCTAAGCAAAACAGGCGGAATTATTCTAAGCAAAATAGGCGGAATTATTCTAAGCAAAACAGGCGGAATTATTCTAAGTTCGCCAGGCGGAATTATTCTAAGCAAAACAGGCGGAATTATTCTAAGTTGACCAGGCGGAATTATTCTAAGTTCGCCAGGCGGAATTATTCTAAGTTCGTCAGGCGGAATTATTCTAAGCAAAACAGGCGGAATTATTCTAAGCAAAATAGGAGGAATTATTCTAAGTTCGCCAGGCGGAATTATTCTAAGTTCGTCAAGCGGAATTATTCTAAGCAAAACAGGCGGAATTATTCTAAGTTCGCCAGGCGGAATTATTCTAAGCAAAACAGGCGGAATTATTCTAAGTTGACCAGGCGGAATTATTCTAAGTTCGCCAGGCGGAATTATTCTAAGTTCGTCAGGCGGAATTATTCTAAGCAAAACAGGCGGAATTATTCTAAGCAAAATAGGAGGAATTATTCTAAGTTCGCCAGGCGGAATTATTCTAAGTTCGTCAAGCGGAATTATTCTAAGCAAAACAGGCGGAATTATTCTAAGCAAAACAGGCGGAATTATTCTAAGCAAAACAGGCGGAATTATTCTAAGCAAAATAGGCGGAATTATTCTAAGCAAAACAGGCGGAATTATTCTAAGTTCGCCAGGCGGAATTATTCTAAGCAAAACAGGCGGAATTATTCTAAGTTGACCAGGCGGAATTATTCTAAGTTCGCCAGGCGGAATTATTCTAAGTTCGTCAGGCGGAATTATTCTAAGCAAAACAGGCGGAATTATTCTAAGCAAAATAGGAGGAATTATTCTAAGTTCGCCAGGCGGAATTATTCTAAGTTCGTCAAGCGGAATTATTCTAAGCAAAACAGGCGGAATTATTCTAAGCAAAACAGGCGGAATTATTCTAAGTAAAAAAGGCGGAATTATTCTAAGCAAAACAGGCGGAATTATTCTAAGCAAAACAGGCGGAATTATTCTAAGCAAAACAGGCGGAATTATTCTAAGCAAAACAGGCGGAATTATTCTAAGCAAAACAGGCGGAATTATTCTAAGTAAAAAAGGCGGAATTATTCTAAGCAAAACAGGCGGAAGTATTCTAAGTAAAACAGCGGAATTATTCTAAGCAAAACAGGCGGAATTATTCTAAGCAAAACAGGCGGAATTTAAAAGCGAATTAGTGAAAAAGAAACATAAAAAAGGCGAATACTTATTATTAGCTAGCAGTGCAGCGAATTTGATAACTTTATCCCACCATATAAACAGTCTACTTGTTTTAAATTAAATTCGTACAATTTATGTTCCTACATATTAAGGCAAATTCCTTTAATTTATATTTCAATATTCTCATATTTTTGTTAATTTTCTCACCATCAACTTTCATCCCATATTGAATGCAGCGCGAATATCGACAGGCTCTGCAAACGGCTCGATTATCTAAATGGAATTTGTCATTTTACTTTTCTATTTTATAAATAATTCAA
The DNA here is from genome assembly GCA_030063045.1 of Pratylenchus scribneri. Lineage (NCBI taxonomy): Eukaryota > Metazoa > Nematoda > Chromadorea > Rhabditida > Pratylenchidae > Pratylenchus > Pratylenchus scribneri. Next base: position 3,293,913 of record JAQSEB010000001.1, on the reverse strand, counting down.
TTACGTTTATCAATTTGGCAATTTGAATTGAATCGACATGTGTATTTATAATTCCTTCGAATTGTTCGTCGAAAGAATCCCTTGCATCCATTGCATGCCACCGACCCATAATGCCTCCCAGTGGCCACATCCCCACAAACTGTACACGTCAGCGAGCCATGACTACCGCCGCCAGAACCAGATGTGCCCCCGGGGAATGATGGCGTTGAGGTTGATGGAATTGGATGATTGAAATCCGAAATCGAGGATAAACTGCCACTGCGTTCCAACAAAGATGGATCCGTTGGTAGAATTTGCACTAATGAAATATTTTTCTTTAAACAATTCTCCCATTTCTCTTCTCACTTTGTCCACCAACATTTTGTTGTATTTGAAGAGGGGCAAAAATGCCAATTGGTTGTTGTGGATTGGCCCCGCTCATTTGGAATTGGGCCGCATTGTTATTGGCCGCCGGGGTTGTTGGCACTGAATTTGAGTCGACTCCACTAAAATTGGTGCCACCAACACCCTCTTCCAGTTTTGGGCAAAGCAACGGCTGATGATGTCGCTGCTGGGGATTTTGGCCACCACTTTGGTGTTGAACCATTGAAGGAATGGAATATACGAATGGATTATTATATTAGAAAGGCGAATTGAGTTAATGGCCGGTGGTTTTCTGCTCCTTTTTTATTATTTATGTTCTGAATTATGTTGTTTTTTGAGCTCTAAATTGGATTATTAATGTAAACACATATATGTATTTTCGCCAATGCCACACCCCACATTTTTTAATAGAAACAAGAATTTCGAGATAGGGGAGAATAAAGAAAAGAATTGGCTTCAAAAGGGAATTGTGGGTTTTGTCAAATCGTTGACTATCTAATTCTTCCCTAATTAATGATTAAAAAATCCTTTAATTGTTAATGAATTTTCTTTGAAATTTTAACTCCACTCTAAAGATTGAAAAATATTCAAAAAAATCGGTCAAAAGAATGTTTTTTGGTACTTATATATGAAATTGCCCCTGAGCATAAATACATATAATTAGAATCAGGATAATGAGTTTTTTGAGCCGCGATGTATAATATTTGATTCATCAAAGATAAACATAATATTGTCCTAAAATAGAAGGCGCAAAAATCGAGAATGAATAGGGAAGAAAGGCGTGAAATATATTCTTTCCTTTTTTGGTCTTTTGGAAGGAAAAAAAGCAGCAATGAACGAACGCATTTGGGCACATGTTTGGAGGGAGGTGGTTGTTGACAATTTGAGGTAGGGTTGGCCCCCGTCCCCTCCCCGTCCCCGTTCCCCCCCCGTCCCCGGGCTTTTTTGCCCCCGTCCCCCGTCCCCGTCCCCGAAAATGAATATTCCCCGTCCCCGAATCCCTCCCCGTGGAGCCTCTCCCCGGCCGGGGACCCCGAAATTTCGGGGGAAATGTTTTTTCGGAAATTCAACTAAAAAGTCTTTTTTTTCTCTATTTTCATGTATGAAAATTGATATTTTTAATGAAAAATAATCAATTTTTATTGAAAAATTCATTTTTCTCACTCAATTTCCATATTTTATACTAATTCATAATTCATTATTTTTTCTTTATTATTTCATATTTTATTATTCATATTTCATTATAAATTGTAAAAAAGGAAGCTGACAGGCTTTATGTTATTTATAAATTAAATAAAAATTATTTTACAGAGAAAAATATCGTCAAAACTTTAGACCACTTCTTTTTTGTTGAGAAGGAAGAAAGTGAAGGATTACCCCTAGGCATCATCAGGATTAAAATGTTTAGAATAATTCAAAGAATATCATGTAATGTAACCCTAAACTTACACTCTTAATAACTAGAGAGGGCCCATCCCTTTACTTTCCCTACGCTTTCTTCTTTATGACAAAAAGATGGCCTAAATGGGCCTAAACTAGAGTCTTCTAAAGTGTGTCCACCAAAAAATTCTTATCAATATTGAAATTCGTCTCAATCCATTAAATGCGCTTAAATGTTAATATTTGTCGGGCATTATGCCTCCTTATTCATTTTCGGGTTCATATCTACAATTGGTCAATTGGCATTGTAACTGTTGAAAAAGACGGCACATAGCGCAAAAAGTTTGGAACTTGGAAGCATTGGGGTCTGAGCTGAAAAGGGCGGATGCCATTGCCGAACAATTGGATACAACCCATGTATATTCCTTGGCTGGAAAGACATCCATCCACTTTCATTTCGCCCTCACAAGTCACAATCAAGGTCTTCTTCCATGAATTGGCCCGATCGACGGAATCACTCAATCGGCTACAGCTACTCTTCCCAGATGAACAATTGCCTCCATTGGCCATTGCATTCACTCCTTTGTTGAATGAAAGAAGGCAAAGGCATTTTTTGGCCGGAATAACCATCCAACAAGCGCAAGAGGAAGAACCGGATTTCGGATTGTTAGAGGCCGAAAGTGGGATCAGTAACTTTTTACTTGTCGGAAGGGACATGCCGAGTTGTGGACAGTGAATCTAACTATGGAGAACATCGACCCTGAGAAATTGGACATTTTCAAATGATGGGATGCTCATCAACTCTAATTTCCTATGCTTTCGCGTGCAGCCCTAGCACTTCATTTCTTTACTGCCACTTCCGTCTCGTCAGAATGCCTTTTCAACAAAGCAACTTTGCTTTTCTACAATAATTTGCGCAATAGGTTTAAGAACAATATTCTAATTTAATATTAAAATATTTCGACAATTCAGGATCCATGCTAGCACTGTTCAAAATTTGCTGGTTGCAAAGGCCAATTTGATTTCGAATCCATTGTTGGAGGAAGAAAAAACAAAAGAAAATGAGCCAGGATCGGATGATGAGCCAATTTGGGAACAAATTCCGGATGAAGAAATGGGACGACTTTTATTATAAAATATTTTAAATCATTCAATTTTATACATTTTATTTATTTATTAGACGTTCGGAAAAATTTTAGAAATAAAAAGATTTTTTGAAAGTTGGAAAAAAAATTTTTTCCAAGAAAGGGCAAATTCCCCGAAATTTCGGGGACCCCGTCCCCGTTCCCCTCCCCGCGAAGCTCTCCCCGTCCCCGTCCCCGAAGCTTGTCTCCCCGCAATTCCCCGTCCCCGAAAATCGTTCCCCGGGCGCCGGGGGCCAACCCTAATTTGAGGGCACATATTGATGGAGTTTGGCCATAAACAAAACAAAATTGCTTTCCATTCCTTTCCATCCCCCCCCTTTTTTGTGAGTTGGCACAATCCGTGCTAATTAATAAGCATGGAGGCAAAAAAAAAACATTGGGAAAATGATGAATGTGGAACTCGAGGGGATTTGCGCAAATTTTTTCTAATAGCTTTTAACTAACATCGAGCGTAAAATTACTGAGAAAAGGGGATTTTTCTGAGTCATAAAATGCTTTAAAATGAAACCCGTTCATTCATTGTTATTTGCCATTTCCTCATTTAAATTTGCCCAATTTTAGATCAATTATGGGCCTAAAGAATGTCAAATTATTACGGAGATATAAACAATAATTATTTAAATCAAAATCCGGGCTAATAAAGAAAGAAATTTCCCACATAGATGGATATTTTTGAATTTGTTTTAAGAAGAGAATATGAAGTTGGAAATAAATAATTGTTCCTCTCTATAAAAAAATGTTCAATAATTCTTGGGTGAATGCTTTTGGCCAAGTACTTTTGATGAGTTGCTTTTATAGTGCCCCTCCTCTTGATGTTTGTTATGATGGGAAATGTATTTGGTGTGGCCATTTATGTTTTTACCAAATTCATTAATTAGCACATTTTTTTGTTATTTTAAATATTTAAATTAATTCCAAGAAGCATTGCCCCAAAAAATTGACTAATATTCACAGATTTTTGAAGCTCTAAAGTTGCTTCCTTCGCGGAATGTCATAAAATTGTATATGATGTTTATGTTATTTATACAATTTTTGAATGGATTCATAGAAAAAAATAACTCACTTCTTCTAAATTCCAATTTTCTAATCTTTTGTCAGAATGAAAACAAAAAAGTTTGTACTCAAACTTTTGGCCTTTTTCTTTCCCTTTTCGCAATAAAGGTATGGAAATGCCCGCACAATGGGGAATTTTCAACAAAGGGTTTAACGTATATTTTTGGCATTAACTAGGGCCATAATAAATGGAGTAATGAATGGGCAAAAAAGGAGGGAAAATGCAAAAAAATGGCAAAAAAAAAGGAAAAAAATGATGGGGAAATGGAAGAAAATTGCAATTAAATTGAAGGGACGAAAACGGGGTGAGAGGCATTTTACTGGAATAAAGTGGAGGGACCAAAAAGGCCAAATAGAGGGGAGGATGCATTCGGTAAACAACATTCCTTCCAGCCGCCCATTTAGGGAGGGGGGGGGGCTTCTTTTTATTAGCCGCACATTTTAGCATTGGGTAGAAAAAATTGAATTTGGCATTAAAAGAAGGAGAATGAATTGTTTGAGTGAATTAGCGAGAGTTGGGGATAACCAGAGAGAAGAGGCATATATTTGCCATTTCGCGCGATCAAGTATAATTGCCAATGCGAATCAGTCATATCGATGGTTTTGAACCGAATCAGTCATATCGATGGTTTTGAACGAAGTTTTATTTTGAAAATCTTCTTTCGATATTTATGGCTATTATATTATTAGTCATATTTTGGAAATTGTAAGGCTTCCGGCTTCATCGCTCAAAAAGTAAATAAACCAGTTTTCCTAAAATCCTCTAAAAATTTGCGCAATTCCTGTATATTCATTGAAATGTTTTAAGCGGTACCAAGAATTGGCCAATTATAATCCAAATGGATTTGGGCAGCAATTTTATAAATTTGGGCTAAAGATCGAGCACTCTTTTGGTATCCTCTTTTTGTGCCATTTTTATAGTGGGCAAATATATATAATTGGTATTCAATGGATGTTGATTATATGCTTCATTACGGTCAAATTTGGCATGGAAAGGAAACAAAACAACCAAAATTCAATAATTGCTTATTGAAATTGCTAGGTATATTTATTTTTGGGCAACTTTTAATTCAAATATGTATTTCAATTTGAAAATCAAAAATTGCTCGGGGAATTTATTCCTTCAGAAATCATTTTCACTGATCCTGGCCAGTCTTTTTCGATCAAAAATGTGGACTTTTAATTTTACAAAAATCTCCATTTATAAATGATGATGAATATTAAATCCTTCATGGGAATGGAAATAGGGAATACGATGCCTTAGGCCCTGTACAGACTTGGTGACAGGTATCACCTCACCACGCTATTTTCTTTCTCTATTTCTTGCCTCACAAGTGGTGAGTGGTTGGTGTACATACTTTTTCCCGCCCTCTTGTGAGTTGTGAGGCTCACATAGTGAGTCGTTGCGAATGCCTTCACCAATTTTTTTAAACCGGTTTTTCTCATCAATTTCGTGGCCTAATCTCGTTCAAATTAATTCCATATAAAGTAAATCGACTATGGAGAATCCAAAAATGAAATCAATTTTGAAATTTGAAAACATGGATATATGATAAGCGGATTTGGATATAAAATGAGCTATAAAAATGGAAAAGATGAACATAGGAAATTGCTTTTCACATATTTTGTAGTCCTTTTTCTCCTCTTTCCAACAAGCTATGCAACATCGAATTTGGTCAACTACATGGCGAGTTAGCGGCTCTGGAAATTTGCATATTCCTGACATTCTGGAGGCCATAACTTTTTTATTTGACGACCGATTTACAAAATTTTTTTATATTCTTATTCTACTCGACGAGCCCTATCCAATGATGTATAGAACATGGCGTTTGACGTTCACAGGAAACCGGTTTAAATTTTGGTTCAAAACCTTGGCAGGGACAAGAAGCAGTTTGACGAAAATTTCTCCTTTTATTTTTAAAATATTCCCCATTTTTTTCTGATCATTTTTCACTATCACATCATTGGGATTGGCCGGTGTTTTCCATCAAAACATGGGTGGTGAGGCGTTCATTTTAATTATTTTCAATTGCATTTTTCTCGAAAGTGGATGGATGAAAAATTCTGAAAAAAATTTCTAAAAATATTTAAAAATATGCTTAACAATATTGGAATAACAATGGGGCTATTTGGTACCATGGTTGTATTGATACACAAGTGGTGACAAGTGCAGAAAGGCTCACACATTTTTTCTTCCCTTCACCAAAAAAGTATGTACGCATTTTTTGGTGACAGAGTCACAATTTTGACTCGCTCACACTCTGCCGGAAAGGGGTGTGGCCTCACCAAGTATATACGCGAACGCCTCACCAAAGTGTGATTGGGCCACCACTCACTTTGTGAGGCTCACATGTGACTCTGTCACAAAAAGTATGTACATGGCCTTAAATGATCTGCCCTGGAGGAAAATCATCTCATCTCCCCCTATTTATTAGAAATCATTTTAAGATTCAGGAGCTTTGGCAAATTTGAAATTGACTGCCGATGATTTTTTTAATAAAATCAGCTGAATTATAAAATGGCAAATTGAACGAAAAAAATGGAGGAAGAAAAGGATGAGAATAATTTATTGACTGGATATTTGATTAGACGAGAATTGGGGATTTTGGATGGGTAAAGAATGGGAGGGGGATGGGGACGAGACACGGGATTGGGGGACAGATGATGGATTTGGTGATGATTGGCGATCAACAAAAAGGAGGATGGTTGGAATGAGAGGAAAAATAGGTCGATTCAAAAGTGGTTGAATGGCTTTGAAATGCACGAGGAAATTTGGGCACCCCGCGGCGACGGTTTTGATGGATGGCAAATGGAAGGGGCCGAAAGGCGTGGGAATCGAAGAAAAAAAAGTAAAATTCGGGACTGTTGGAAACGTGAAAAAGAAGACAAAATTGACTTCTTTTGCTTTGCCATCACCCTTTTGTTTGTTTGGAAAAAAAATGTGATTGGAATTGGGGGAAAATAGTAGGAATGCGTGCAGCCAGCCTCCGATGAATCTGATGAACGATTTGGACAAAAAAAAATGAAGAGAATCGAAGGGAATGTAGGAATTATTTTATTTTTTGCTGGTGCAGCTCATTTTGGCGCAACCCTTCCAGAGAGAAGGAAAGGGCGAGGATGGTTGTCAGCAGTTTTAGAGGAGCTATCAGCTGGCAGCAAGGAAACAGGATGAATGTGAAAAAGTGCGGCCGAATGGAGAAAAAGACGAGAATGGAGGCGGCTGGCAGCAAGCCGAGGGAAGTTGGCAGCAAAATAACAGAGACGATTAGTTGAAATGGGCAAAATGAGAGAGAGACCGGCTGGCAATAATTTGAAGGAGTAGAGAAATTAGTAAAACGGGAAAATCCGCAAATTGGACGGCTAAAGAAAAAAAAAGTCAATGGACGAAGTGAAAGAGGAATTCGAGAAAATAAACGGGAAAAACAAATGTTCTCGACGCGGAGTGCGCCCCGCGAATTGGTGGAGAATGTTGATGGAAAAAAGAGAGAGGAGTTTAACTTTAAAGCTGCCATCACAAACGGAGGGCAGAAAGGACGAGAATGGAAATGGAAAGTTGCTTGGGGAAATTTTTTGTTTTGTTGTCCGTTGGAAGGCCGTACGAACATGTGCCTTCCCCCGCCTTCGTCATTCTCGAAGTGGAACGTGAGAATGGGGTGTTTTGTTCCGAATGGCCTCAAAATTGGCAGTGAAAATTCCCGCATTTTGGAAATGATAAAATTGGAAAATAAAAGGAAAGAAAATTATGGAATGGCGAAAAATTCACTTTAAGGGGGGAATATATTAAGGTATCGAAAATTCTTTTAATTCCCCACTCTCTAGTAATTCCCTACATCGATTTTGAGGACCAATTTGGGCGAGTTTTTAAAAATTTTTATTGCATTTTCTAGTTTCCTCAATATCTATAAATCTGCATGGATTTGTTCAAAATGTCCACAAATAAAGAAATTAAAGATTAGAACCCCAATTTTCCCAATTTTTAATCGGTTGAAAAATAATTCGCCATGGGGAATTAAAAAGGAGTTATACGGTATTGGATTTGAAGGCAAGCGATGGAATAGTCACAGGCAATTTACATTTTAATAATATAAAGAGACCTAAAATATTTTTTGCCTTGACTTATTGAGAAAGCTGGCACTGGCTGGCAATATAAAAAAATGCTAGGCAAAAAAAGCAGGACAAAAAAAGAAGGGCAATTGAGCCAGCTGAAATCCCCTTTTTCCCTAAAAATTGTGGTTTTATAGTTAAAAAAATGGGGAAAGTGAGGGAAATTCCATGAAAAATTTTAAAAAAAAGACTTTTTCCATATTTGGTGGACTGCGCAATGCATCAATTTATGAAATTGCTCCTCCAATTGAGGTGGTTGGCGATGAGGACAAAAAGAGGGGAGGGAGGGAATCCCAAAATTCGTCCTCAATGGCCTCAATGTCAGCTTCTTCTCATCAATTCATTTTATTTAGCATGTGATTTTAGGCATCAAAAATCATTCATTTTCATGCTGAAATATGCCCTTTGATCAAATGGGGAATTGAAAGGGCAATAAATATATTATTTTGAGGGCTAATTTGAGGTAAATTTGTCTTTTTTGCTTGCTAATTTTTCGTGCAAATTGAGCTTTGGGAAGTTTTTATTTTTTGGAATGATGGAAGCAAAATTTGAAATATTTTCGCAAGCATTAAATATGTGTGGTCCTTTTTTGTAATTTATTAAAATTGCCAAAAATAATAGGTCTTTCACCCAATTAAAAGAATATGTAAAGTAAATCAATGGCACGCCTATTTTGATTGTTTTGGTCTCAAATTCGATAATAAATTTATGTTTTGTAAAAGAAGTGCTAAATGGTCCCCATTCTAATCAGCAAATGGCCATAAAACAATAAATTCACCGAGCAGTTGGTCTCTTTTTCCCAATTGTCTATTAGCTTAAATATTGTCTGGCCGAAAAACATTCCTTCTCCCTTTTGTCCTTATTTTTTAGCTCCGCAAAACGCCCTTTGCCCTTCCGTAGCCCCGAATTCACCTTAAATTCCCCCCATTAACTTTTCCTAGGCTAACAACAAATTTTATGGGTGTTCAATGGAAATTGGAAATTGGGGAAGGAAGGGAGGAGGCGCTCTGTTTTTGGCCGCACCAAATAAAAAAAAACGACGGCGGGACATTGGTTTGAAGGCAGGAAGGTGGTTTTGGGGAAAAATTGGGAGCGAATATTTGGGGGAAGAATAAAAATGTGGAGGAATTTGTTTTGCACGTGGCCAACATGTGGGAGAAATATTGGATGGGAAATAAGAAGTCGATATAATTAATTGTATTTGCCCGAGAGGGGGAGGAGGGTGGACATGGACACAAAAACAAACCAAGTGGAACTAAAAAGTAAAGTTATGTAGAAAAGAAAATGATGAATGGAAGAAAAGTGGGTGCCATTAGGCCGAAACTTTAAGCGAAAGAATTTTGAATATCCATTTTTGTTTTTGCCATTGGGAAATAAGCATTTGAATTTGAATAATACTCAAAATATTCCTTAAAACATTGAGATTATAATTTGATTTTACTGTGGATTTTCATCATCTACAGCTACACTACATTCCATTTGTCCATTTATTCTATTATAGCCCCGGGGAATATCAATTTTAGTCAAAGAGATTCTGATTATTATCGAAATGATTTGATATTTTTGGCCCTATAAAAAGAATCCATCCTCTCATTCACAAATAATTCAGGTGAACTGAACATAGGGGTGTAAAGAGGAAGTTAATGGAAGCATTGTGGAGGAATGGCGGCTGGCGGAAATGGTCTGGGCTCTGGGCATAAACGACTGACCATCGCCGCCCGCATCCATTCTCGACAATTTTTCACATCAATTGAGTGCCCCTCCCCCTATCCAGCTGTCGGGAATTGAGCCAGCCAATTGCTCGACTGATTGAGGCTGCTTTTGCTATACGAAACGCAATTATATTGGTGTTTTAATGGGAGGAAATGGACGATGGGCAATGTTTTGGCAGCAGTGGAGAGAATAATAATTTGGATTGGAAAAAGGCAACGAATGAGGGAAGCAATTAATGAAGGGCATTGATAATATTGGATAAAAATGATAATTGATAAGAAATTAATTTTGGAAGAATATAAAATTGCTGGCGGAAAAGTGGAGGAGTGCAGTCGCGCCAGCCTGCAGCTGTGGCTGTGTGATCTTTGGCGACGACGGGAATATTTTAGGACTGGGCCCTATTTGATCCATTTTTTGTGAATGATTGGGACAAATAGGATGCCGCTGAAATTCTTCCTCCATTCCATTTGCCTGATAACAAAAAAAATGAATATGCCTCCCCGTCCCCGTGGACGGCAAAAAGGGCAAAGTCCATTTCCTCCTCCTATATGCCCAACATATTCACCTTTCAAAAGTAATTTATGGGAATGATGGGAGAGGAAGATATTTGAATGGTCTGAATTTTAAAATAATAATTATGGACTGAATGGAATTTGGAATATTATATTTGCAATTGTGCCTAATAAGGATATGGACAATAAATCTGTGATAGTTCGTATTCGTATCCTTTATCAATCACAATCCAATCACTCATTCTCATTCATCATCTGTACTACTGTATTTGAAATCCAATGAGGATTATTTTTATTTGATTTCGCCGATTTGAAAAAGCTCAAGGCAAAAAGGTGAAATAAAAAAGAAGAATTGGGAGTTTTGGCAATAACTTTAGGGCCAAACTGCCAGAGTGGAAAATTTGTTAGGATATTAAAATATACGTTCTACGAATAATCACTAATTAATTAATTTAATTTTTTATTCAAAATAATCAACCCATAATTCAATACAATATGAATGGATTGGCAAAACAATATGAGATGGAATGGATTTAATCAACAACCCGCAAATAATTTTAGTCCTTTTGTGTCGAATTTAATCTGCCATAGCATCCAAGATTTGGTCCTTCAATGGTTCATCGGCATATTTCTTCCATCCTTCCGATTTCTTCATTGATGAAGTCGAGTGCACTGGCTTTGAGTTGTTCTGCCGAATGGAGATTGGCCAATATCAACATTGCGCAGGCATTTGCAATTCCCAATGAATCAATCAATTTGCGTTCGCAAAAGAGCTGAAAATTAAAATAAAATTTGAAAAATGATTAATTTTTATACTTTCAAGCGAATGAGTTCGTATTTGTCGGCGGCGATCAACAATTCTCCGGTCATTCCCCCATAATCCGGTTCCTTTCCACTGTATCTAAAACAAAAATTTTAAAAAATTGTTTTAATGCTTACATGAAGCGGAGCATTTTCTCAATAACAACCCCCTTAATGTCCGGAATTCTGATAATATTGTCGTTGTTCTCGGTCATTTGATGTTGGAACATGGCACCAAAAACCGGCGATCGGCAGCCCAAAATGTTTTTGTGGACCTTAAAAAGTTGACATTTGTAAATATTATATATATTTTATGCTGACCTCGAACTCTTTCTTCCCAGCATCCGAAATGATTTTGCAATCCCAGTGCAGATTTGTTTCAAACAAACTGCTCACATCCTCTTGCATTCGACATTCGGGCACTTCAACATTCTTGACCTTTAAAATTTCATTAATTTTAATCAAAGATAAAAAAAAATTACCGATTTCTGCTGGACCATCAATTTGCAAACAATTGTGAGTCGATCGCCGTCGAGGTAACCATTTTTCTCATTGAACAGGTCTTCCCTTTTGATCAACTTGTCCAAGCCCCAACCGTGACTGCCAAATTTTCGGTATCCTTTGGTCACTAAAATTTTAAGTTTATAAAGGTAATTCAGCGTTACCTCCTAGCAAGAATTCTTTGCCGTCGGATTTGCGTATTGAGATCTGATATTTTGCCTCCACTTCCTCATTGTTTGAGTCAATACGATGAAGGAAAAACGAAACATAATCTTTGGATTCTTCTTTATCTCCATTTGGATACATTCTCATTCGCCATTTTAAAATTTGGCTCTTCGGTGTTGTAGTACTTAAAGTAAAAGTATTAGTGAAGAATTATATAATTAAAATACATGAATTCTGTAGATGGCAAACATTCTCCACATTTCATCTCTTTGTGTTGTGAAAAGTTTTCAATCTAAATAACAAAAAGTAAAATAAATTTTAATAAACTAAATCAACCGTCCAGATGAATTTTTCACTGCAAAAATTTGAAAATATTATTTTATATACTACATTTTTACCTTGTGGTCCCCATTTGGCTGGTGCAATTGTATTTTTCGGCTGCATTTTGATTGTTATTCGACAACATAATTGGACATTGATTGTTAAAATAGTTGTTTTGATTTTTAAGCTGAAATAAATTTATTTAATTTAATCTTTAATGTATTAAAAATTGAAAAGACTATTAAAACACGGAAATGATACAGATTTGCTCTGCTTGATCTTGTTTTGACTTTCCGATTTCCGAAAACGAAAACCGCAATTAATCGATCGATATTCGATACTTATTATTGGTCTATTTTTCTCTGCCCCTGCCCTCCGCTTTCTCTCTAACTGAAGATACGGTATCGATGAAATTTTATCCAAAATAAAAAATGCAAAATTGTTCGAAATGCCCTTTTTGATTTCTCATTCATCGCATCACCTTTTCATTCTCATCTTTTTTTAAATTAACCTCTGTCAATCACAATTTTTTATGGCACAAAATAAGAAGGAAAATGGCCTTGGTTTCGGGATCGATCGTGGGGGCACTTTCACCGATGTTTTCGTCGTTTATCCCGGCAATAAAAAACAATGCCGAACATTCAAACTACTTTCTGAGGATCCACAAAACTATGAGGACGCACCGACCGAGGCAATTCGTCGTGTTCTCGAGGAATACAATGGAAAATCAATTCCAAGAGGACAGCCAATTGCAACAGAACAAATTTCCTGGATCCGAATGGGCACAACCGTGGCCACAAATGCACTTTTGGAACGAAAAGGCGAACCAATGGCATTACTGATCACAAAAGGATTTAAGGTTTTTTTATGACATTAACCCCTCGGTCACAATGGGGCGTTTGTCGGCCGCGGAAAGCGGAGAGCGTTTTGGCATTCCGCCGAGTGTTGGTCACATAAAACGGAATTCCGCATTCCGTCGCCGAAAAATAATTCCGCCCATTTTGTGGTCACATGACCAGTTTCCTCCTAAGTCATTGTGACCACAAAATAGGACGGAATTTTTTTCGGCGACGGAATGTAGAATTCCGTTTTATGTGACCACTCAGATTTTCAGGAAAACGCCGAACGGAAATCGAATGCAATTCCGTCGTCCCAAAACGCCGAAGTGGTCACAATAAAATTTGAGAGTTTTTCCGCTCTTTCAATTAAAAATTAAATTTATTTTTGAAAATTATTTTAAAATTTCAAAAATTTAATAAAAATCTAAAATCAGGTATACCTTATTCAGAAAAATTTCCTCTTTTTAATGATATAAAAATCAAATGAAAACATAAAAAATTTATATGATTTATATTTTGCATCTTCATAAATAATGTTTTTCCTCATCCAAATAAATAAATTCTTATATCATTGAAAAGAGCAGAGTTTTTTACATAGGATGGAATTGATTTGGAAAGCTTATAAAATTTTTTAATATTTTTTATTTATTTTTAAAAATGTCTAGTCGAAGGTTTTTGGGCAAAATACAAGGAATTCCGCTCGGCGGAGGACGGAAAAATTCAAATTATTTGAATTGCCGGCGTTTTCGGTTCGACGGAAAAAAAGGCCAAAATCGCTCTACTGTGACCAGCATCAGCGGAAAACCCGATCGGCGGAAAAACGTCGGGCGTTTTTCCGCTGTCTCATTCCGCTAGAATGGTCACAATAAAAAAACGCTCGACGGAGAGCTTTTTTCCGTTCGACCGAAAACGTTGGCGATTCAAAATTTTGTGGTCACAAGAAAAAACGCGGCGGAATGCGTTTTTCCGTTCGACGGAAAAAAAGTTCGGCGTTTTCCGCTGTAATGTGACATAGTTTTCCGTCGCGGAGAACGGAAAACGCCCCATTGTGACCGAGGGGTAAATAAAATTATTTTTCAATTTTTTCGTAAGGATCTTCTCTACATTGGAAATCAATCTAGACCAAAAATATTCGATTTTGACATTAAAATTCCATCAACTCTATATGAATACATTTTGGAGGTGGACGAGAGAATTATTTTGGAAGATGAAAGTTGCCAAATGGGAATTCAGGGGCAGAGAATCCGCACAAAAAATGGACAAATGGTGAATATTGAAAATAATACAATTTATGCGAAAATAAATTTAGGGTTTTATTAGATTTAGAGAACAAAATTAATTATCCAAGCACCGCGAAATTAATTATAATTTATTTTAGGTAATTGTGGAGAAACCTTTGGATTTGGAACAAGTACGAAAATTGCTGGAGCCACTTTGTTCACCACCAAAGAAAATAAACTCATTAGCCGTTTTGCTAATCCATTCTTACATGTATTTTAAAAATGAACATTTTTTGAAATAAAAATACTAAAATTTAGTTATCCAGACCATGAGGAGGCAATTGGCCAGCTTGCAAAAGAAATGGGCTTCAAAAATATTTCCTTGTCCAGCCATGTTATTCCAATGATCAAAGCGGTGCCTCGTGGATTCACAAGTTCTTTTATGAATTTTTTAAAAAATTGAATGTATTTATTCCTGAAATATTTTTTTGATTTTAATAACTACCAGAATCTTAAAATATCATTTCTTTGATTAATTTTACATAAAAAAATTTAAGGCTGTGCCGATGCTTATTTGACACCAATCATTCAAAAATATATCAACGGATTTCGAGCCGGTTTTGCAAATAATTTGGCCGGCGTTCAATTGGAATTTATGCAATCCGATGGAGGCCTTTGCCCAGTTGAAAAGTATACAATTTTAATTATTAATTTAAAATTTATCTATTCACGGTTTTGCTAATTTTTTCTTTTTAGTTTCATAGGAAGTCGAGCAATTTTGAGCGGACCAGCTGGCGGTGTTGTCGGAGTTTCGTTCACCGCATTCGAGAAGGAAAACGGGGAGCCAGTGATCGGTTAATTAAAATGATTGAAATTTATTTTACTCATTTCTTTCTAGGCTTTGATATGGGCGGTACATCAACAGGTGAAAATCAATTAATTAATTAATAATTATTAATTTCCATTTTTAAGATGTTTCCCGCTATGCGGGCCAATTCAATCATGTGGTCGATTCGGTCACGGCTGGCATTGCAATTCAGGCACCACAGCTGGAAGTGAACACGGTGGCCGCTGGGGGCGGTTCTCGTTTGTTTTTCCAAGACGGCCTATTTTTGGTTGGACCAGAATCTGCCGGTAACCCAAAAGAATTTTACCAATTCCAATGAATTATTCGGAATTATTAGGCTCAAATCCCGGTCCAATTTGCTATCGAAAAGGTGGCCATTTGACGGTGACCGATGCAAATGTTGTGCTTGGACGTATTTTGCCTGAATTTTTTCCGAAAATTTTTGGACCAGATGAAAAACAGCCACTCGATAAGTAAATAAAGAAGTAATTTTTAAATATATTTTTGTTTCTAATTTTAGGGATGGTTCTTTAAAAGCATTCAAACAATTGACAAATGAAGTGAACGCATATTTACGGGCACAAAATCGACCACCAATCGATGTGAAGGAATGCGCCCTTGGCTTCATTAAAGTTGCCAACGAATCGATGTGCCGACCAATTCGAACACTTACCGAGGTAAATTAACTATTTTAGGATTAATTTTGATGGAATTTAGGCAAAAGGATTTGATACTAGCCGACATGTTCTCAGCTGTTTTGGTGGTGCCGGTGGCCAACATGCTTGTGCCATTGCCAGGGCATTGGGTTGGTTTTAATCGATAATTATTAATATTTAATCGATAACAAAGGAATGCATCGAGTAAAAGTGCATAAATATGCGGGGATTCTATCGGCCTATGGTCTGGTTTTGGCCGATGTGGTCAATGAACAACAAGAAGCATGGATGAAACCAATTGATGGTAAATAGAACATTAAATTGGAGTAATAATTTAAAACATTTTTTAGAAAAACATTTCCCCGAACTCCTTGCCCACTTTGCCCAACTTGAACATCGTTCCCGTACAATTTTACTGGGCCAGGGTTTTGGCGCTGAGCAAATTCATTTTGAGCGGATTTTGCATATGCGCTATGAAGGGACGGATTGTCTTTTAATGTGCCAACCAAAGGGCGGTCCGGGTGAAGAGGCAAACCAATTTTTGGCATCCTTCGCTGAACAATACAAACGAGAATTTGGATTTACAATTCTGGAGAGAGCGGTCATTGCGGACGATATTCGGTTTAAATTTAAATGGAAATAACTTTTAATAAAAACATTTTTAAGTATTCGAGGAATTGCTACTCGTTTTTTACTCGAAGATGAGCCAAAACAACCGGAAAAAGTCGGCACAGAGCCATCCAAAAATACCTCAACTAAATGTTATTTTGAGGTTAAAATATTAAAATAAATTTTAATTTAGTATTTAATTTTTTAAAATCTTTAAAATAAAATTATTATTAATTATTAATATAATTTTTAGGAAGGCGAATTGGACACCCCCGTTTATGAATTGACAAATTTGAAATATGGACACCAAATTCCGGGCCCAGCAATTATCATTGACAAGAATTGGTTAGTTTAGCTGAGTGGGAAGGAGTTGGTTTTTAAAATTGGGGGGTCGGTGGTTCAAATCCCACTGCGGTCCAATAATTTTTTAATAAGTGAAAATGCAAATTAAATTAAAATAATTCTTAATTTTAATTCTAAATTTAAAATTTTAGCACAATTTTGGTGGAACCAAATTGTGAGGCACAAATCACTGCTGAAGGCAATGTCCAAATTCAATTGCTACAAAATACCCAAAACACAATGGGCACTGAGCTGGATCCAATTCAATTATCAATTTTCTCGCATCGATTTATGTCAATTGCCGAACAAATGGGCTCAGTTTTGCAACGATCCGCAATCTCAACGAATATCAAAGAACGGCTGGACTTTTCCTGTGCCCTTTTTGGCCCAGATGGAGGCCTTGTTGCCAATGCACCGCACATCCCGGTTCATTTGGGCGGAATGCAGGCGGCGATCCGTTTTCAAATTGACCACATTGGATTGGGAAATTTTCATCGAGGCGATGTCATTTTATGCAATCATCCAAAGGCAGGCGGTTCACATTTGCCCGATTTGACTGTGATTACACCGGTTTGTGCTTCAAATTAATTATTTTAAAAAATTGGACAAAAAAATTACACACTTAATTTATAAAACTATGGAAAAATTTTAGGCTTTTTTGATAAAAAAAAAGAAAAATTATATTTGCTGGCCGGATTCGAACCCACGCCCTTTGGTTTAAAAACTATTCTCTTCGCCAATTGACCAAAACTTCCACTTGCAAAATTACTTTAAAACCAAATTTTTTAATGCTTATTATAATTTTACTATGTAAGAAAATTATGAATGTGCATAACTATCCGGGCTCTAATTATTTAAATTAAAATTCAAAAAATTATAATCACTCAATTTAAATTAAAATAAATTCATAGGTTTTCTTCTCTGCCGATTCCACCAAAAATGCTTCACCCGACTTTTTCGTCGCCAACCGAGGCCATCATTCGGACATTGGTGGATTGGTGCCTGGCTCTATGCCACCTCATTCCACTTCATTGGACCAAGAGGGCGCCGCATTTATCAGTTTCAAAATTGTTGACCAAGGAAAATTCAAAGAGGCCGAATTGATTGAACATTTAAAGGCACCGGGCAAAGTTCCCGGCTGCTCGGGCACCCGAAATTTACGAGATAATTTGGCCGACCTGAATGCCCAAATTGCGGCAAATCAAAAGGGAATTGGTCTTCTTCAAGAATTGGTTTGACTAATTTTTATATTAATTTTAAATAATTAATTATTTTGAAATTAAATATTGAAAAATAAAAAAAATTATTCCACCTTAATTTAAGGTCAATTCCTATTCACTGCCCGTTGTGCAAGCCTATATGAGCCATATCCAAGAAAATGCCGAAAAAGCAGTTCGACAATTACTCCGGAAAGTGGCAAAAGAGAATATGGACGAGGCAGGCGGTAAAAAAGGAATTTTACGTGCCGAAGACACAATGGACGATGGAACACCAATTCGATTGGCTGTGGAAATTGAATATGAAACGGTTTGTCCTTCACATTTTAAACCACCCAAAATTCAATTTTTAGGGCGACGCAAAATTCGACTTCACCGGCACGGGCCTCCAAGTCCACCACAGTTGCAATA
Source organism: Pratylenchus scribneri (assembly GCA_030063045.1). NCBI lineage: Eukaryota > Metazoa > Nematoda > Chromadorea > Rhabditida > Pratylenchidae > Pratylenchus > Pratylenchus scribneri. The sequence goes on along the minus strand of JAQSEB010000001.1, from coordinate 3,275,714 downwards.
CTCCACCGGCCGTTTTGATGGCCGCCGTCATTTATTGCCTGCGTTGTTTGGTTGGCCGTGAAATTCCACTGAATCAAGGCTGCCTGGTGCCAATAAAAATTCACGTTCCACCGGGCACAATTTTGAGTCCGGCTGATGGGGCCGCGGTCGTTGGAGGAAATGTCCTCACTTCTCAACGTCTTTGCGATGTTATTTTACGGGCATTCAGCGCGGTGGCTGCCTCCCAAGGATGCATGAACAATGTATAAATTTTAAATTAAAATAATTTATTTACAATAATTTTAAGGTGACTTTTGGTGATGACAAATTTGGCTACTATGAAACGGTCGGTGGTGGCGCTGGTGCCGGCCCAAATTTCAATGGCCGTTCTGGCATCCATACTCACATGACGAACACACGAATAACCGATGTGGAAGTGTTGGAACAACGATATCCGGTTTATATTTTCTTCTACCAATCAAATAAGACCCTAATTTTATAGGTAATTGTGCGCAAATTCCATCTCCGCCCGGAGTCAGGTGGAAATGGTCAATGGCATGGGGGCGATGGGATCACTCGCCATCTTCAATTCCGTCGACCTCTTCAACTTTCTTTGCTCACTGAACGCCGCGTTTTTGCCCCCTATGGATTGGGTGGAGGTGAACCAGGAAAACGTGGCCAAAATGTTTTGTGCCGAGCATCAAGCGAGGGTGGCAATGGAATTCGAATTAATTTGGGTGCAAAAAACAGTGTGATGATTAATGCCGGGGTGGTTAAAAATTTTTAAACATTAAGAAATTTTTAAAAAACTATTTTAAGGACATTTTGGAATTGGAAACACCGGGAGGAGGCGGGTATGGTCGAAAAGAGGAAGAAACGTGATAAATTGATAAAATTCTGGCCTTATAATAATTAATTTTTTATTATTTTTACAATTTGTGATTTTTATTTACCAAAAATATGCTCAAATTATTACATTTTATAAATGCCATAAATTTTAATTTTTATTCTTTGTAAAAAACAAAAACAGCAACAATTTTAAAAATCCTCAATGTCCATTTCCGCTCGCCCGTTTCCCTCCCCTCCATCTTCTTCTTCTTCATCCGACTCCTCAAAATCCTCCACAAATTGTCGTTCATCATTCTTTTCCACTTCATATTCAATCTCTTCTTCATCCTCCATTTCCTCCTCTTCATCCTCGTCCATTCGTCTTGCAACATTGTCAATTGATTTGTCGCTGAATTTGTACATTTCTCCGTATGTGCCACGCTTCAGTCGTTCCAACAGTTCTTTTTCGATTGCATTGTCCAATTTTGCAGCGATCAGTGCCTTCTCTTCTCGTCTTCGTTCCCGGCGCTCGATTTTCCTCTGAAAAATATTAAAATTAGGTTTAAAATAAATCTCATTAGTCATTTTAATTTTTTACCAAATTTTAATAGTGCTCCTTCAAAATTTTATTTTGTGAGAACATTTGGGAACCATTTTTGGGTTTTGGACCGATAAAAAATTTTTTCTGCCTCACTGGGAATCGAACCCGCGACCTCTATTGCCATTTCCCCGTATTCTAAAGCGAGCGACAAACCACTGCGCTAAAAGGTTATGTTGGATTTTCTCTCTAACTGCTCTATCCTCTATGGGTCATTAGAGAAGGGACATAAAAGGTAAAATAAAATTTTCCTACAAAAAATTAAGGTACCCAAATGAAATTCACCACCCAATTTTTTATTCAAATTTAAAAAAAAACCTGGAGTGGAATGATTTTTGGTTGTCGAGCTTGTAACTTCATTTTGCGCATTCGGGCCAAATATTGATGAATTCGCACCAAACGGGCTTTGCACTTTTGCCTTGTATATTCACTCCAATGCAACAAATTCACACTGATTTGCTCCACAGCTTTGCTCATATTTCGGTGCAATTTCACCTTTTCCCAAAGACGATTGGGGAAATGGCTTCGTTCGGCAACCTTCATGTAAAGATAGCAAATACCTATAAATGGGGAATGTTTTTAATTAATTTTTGGACCATGGAGTCTGATTAAGTATATAAATTGCACTTAGTTAAATATTCTATTTTAATTGTTATTAATTTTCCGAAATCTTTCCCAATTTAAATATTTTATTTTTATGTAATAAATACGAACCATTCTCCTCCCGAACGGTGGCATATTGACTGTTGGCCAACGGACATGATGCTCGATTGCAAATGCCCGTTAAATTGTACTCATTTCGGCAAAACTTTTTGGGCTTCGTCCTTAAATAGTCCAATAAATTTAATAAATTTATTGATATTTTTTACAATATTTTAAATGAGCAATGGCCTTTGTTCAATTGATTCCAAACGATATCGTCCGCTTGCATTTTTTGTTAAATCTTTAAAATATCATTCATATAATAGTAATATTAAGAAGAATGATTAAATATTCAATGATTGTAAACATTTTAAAAATTGAAGGAAATGGTTTATCAATAGTTTTATACATAATAAAAATTTAATAATAAAAAAGATGAATAACAATTTTCTATTTTTCCGACTTCTTTCCTGCATGAGCATATTTTGTAAAGTCGAAATCGTCATTGAATTCTAATTCCTGTAAAAATAAATATTTAAAAAGTCTTTTCAAATAAGGGAAATTAACCTGTGAAACTTTTGGTTTCGCTTTTCTATCTGCCATTCGAATTCGTCGTTCAACTTCGTCTGCTATGCGCAAATCAATAGGAAGCTGGACAAGCACACGGGGTTGATCAAATCGTCCATATATTGTGCTGCCATCTTGTCGCATTATTCTATAAAATCGATGGATTATTTTATTTGTTTTATAAATCAAATGTCAAACCTGGTTCTGTAAGAATTGATGAATTCTTTGCGGGAAATGCGGCCAATACAACATCGCCAGGCCGTCATTTCCAAAAAATTGAATAATCACAGAAGATTTAGATTTTATTTCTGATAATATTACTTCAAATTTTGAGAGTTGCTGCTAAATGTAATTCATTCGATTAATAAAAAATAAAAACTCGAGAAAAATAAGAGTAGGACGAGGTTGGTATAAATTTACCTAACAAGAAGTTTGGGATTATGTTAGGGTAAATTCTTAAATCTTGGTAATTCCCGTGCTCTAGTGCGTTTCTTAAAAATTATAATTACTTAATTCTGCCACCAATTTTGACTTTTGAGTTTTGAAAGCCTTTTTCGACTTCTAAATTTAAAATTTTAAGTAATTTAATAAACTCATGATTTATAGGCGACTTTTTCTCATTTTTGAATAAATTGTACTTGGTGGTCGAATCTCGAATTAATGACTTTTGCCCTCAACTTGTATTTTTTATAGGTATTACAAAACAGTTGAGAAATTCCCTGTCCCATATTTGTAAATATTATTCATTCCAAATTAAAAGTTCCTGCTAAATCCACTAATAAATAAATTTAATTTCAGCACAAATGGAAGTTGATAAAATAATAGAACCATATTTGGATTTGGGAAATTTGCTGCTAATCGATCGGGACCCAATTGAAGGATTGCCCAATATTGACTCGGAAAAATTGAAGCAATTGACACAGAAAAATGTCCAATTCTTGTTTAATAAAATTGCAGCGTTGCCTAGGAAAATCGTAAAAGATGCCACCTGCGTTCAGGTTTAACATTTTGTGATTTATTCATTATTTTACGAACTTAATTTTTAGCTTCCCGAATGTGAATATATTCTGCCCAGAGAAAAACCGGTAAAATTAAAATTTTAGTAAATTATAAATATTCATTGAAACAGATTCCAAAACCAAAAGAGCCAACCAAATGGGAGAAATTTGCCAAATCAAAGGGAATTGTCAAATTGAAGAGAAGCAAAAAAGTTTGGGATGAAACTGCACAGGTGCACTAAATTAACCTTTTTAATGATGCTTTAACCCATATTGTTTAGGATTGGAAACCACGATTTGGCTATCGTCGGGCAAATGATGAGAAAAAGTCGGATTGGTTGATTGAAATTCCCGATAATGCAGGCAATATTAATTTTATTTCAAAAATATACTCAGAATTTTGTAGATCCGAACAAGGACTATTTTGCTGAAAAAGCCGATGCCAAAAGAGAACAGCAACACAAACAGGAATTTCAACGATTAAAAAATGTTGCCCGGGCTGAGAAAAGCGCGGCCAATTCCTCTCGCCCACCTCCATTGCCATCGCAAACAATGGCATTCAAACAACATGAACAGCGGCAAAATGGTGGAATTGGACGAAAAAATCATATTCGTTTTGATGATTCAAAACCGCTTGGATTGGTTCCAGCTGAGAAAAAATCCAAAGAGCAGGTTTTTAATTTTCATTACCAATTATTTCTTAAATTATTCATTTGAAGATTATTCACCAATTGAGCCGGGCGAAGAAGGCGACGGCCTCAATGGGCCAATTTCAGCCGACTTTGAAGGGCGAAAAAGCACCAAAAGGAACCGGAATAAAGCGAAAGGTTTATTTTGTCTACAGCTCATTTAATAGATTCATTTTTTAAGTTTGAACCGAATGAAGGGAATGCGACGGAAGAGCGAAAACATCAAATGGAAATTCTGAAACGTTTGGAGAGCAAAAAACCAAAATTGGTGGAAGACCGAATTGAAGCAGTCTATGCGAATATGAAAAAGGAGGAAAAGAGGTAAATATTTTATTTTTGTTAAAAATTAATTACTTTAATTTCAGAAATCCGGCAATGATTTGGCACAAAAAGACGATGGTGGAAAGAGACGCGAAAAGACGGGCAAATCAGGACGTTCCAAATCAAAAATTGACCGACAACAACGATTCCAACACATGAAAAAGCAAACGAAGAAGCCAAGTTTCAAAAGTGCCTGGTCAAAGGCAGGAAAAGCTGGGGGAGGGAAAGGAGGAAAGGGGCGTAAATGAGATCGATCACACATTTGATTTAAAACATTTGTTGACTTTTTATTATTTTTTGTTTACATTTACAAAAGATAAATTCGTTTAATTTAATTCAAAATAATTTGTTAAAAACCAATTAGCAACCAAGTTCAATTTTTCGCTTCTAAAAACAATTTTCCCCAAATCGTATCCATCTTTGGTCCCTTCCATCTTTGTTAAATTAAATATTGAAATTAATTTTTTAAATTTTATTCAAACAACATAGCCTAATGAAAAACAAATATAAGAGAGGTGGTCTCAATCAAGTAACGAAAAAAAAATAAATTTGGGTATAGGAGAATTATGGGATACATCGAAAGAGCAAATCCAATATTTTGAAAACAATTTTGGCTGACTATGATTTTTGGATTGACTATTTTGCATAAAACAAAACAAATGGGTGAATATGTAATGAATATTTGTTGTTTTTCGGAAATACCCGCGGTCATTTGGTTCTTCTCATCTATGGTCACACTTTGTTTGGTCAATCCGAAAATTACGATTCAGTCAAGCCGGCCGATTTTAGCAGCTGAAATTTTTAAAAATTATAGAAAAATTATTTAGGTGAGATCCAAACCTTATTTGTAATTTTCTCCAATTTATCCAATCGCTTTTGTTGTTCATCCACAATTTTGCGCAATTCCACAATCTCTTCTCCTGCTTCCTTGCCATTTGTGATTTGATCAGTGCCCCGACCGCTGCCAATGTTCAAAGCAGACTCGACGGTTTTCTTGGCCTGTTGGATTACTTGTTGCAATTTGCTGCTCGATTTGTCAATTCCATCAGCGGATTGTTTCAGAATTGAATTTGGCTGCTGTGGATTGCCGCCTCCTCCGCCTTTTGCCTTCTTTTTCTCCTTTTTGGTCTGTTTCTTTCCTTGTTGTTGACCATCATCGCCATCAATGACCTTTTCGGTGCCTCAAAAATAATTGGATTTTAATTATTTCAATAAAAATATTACTATTCTGTTGTTGATTTTGTTCATTTCCGCTTTTCTTTTGTTGGTTGTTTTCCTGTGTTGAGCTGGTTGAAGTGAATTCCGGCTTTATGTCCGTATAAATTTGCTTATCCTTGAAGTAGATTTGATCAGCAGCTTTTATCGCCTAAAAATGTGTTTTAATTTGGCTTGACCCCGTTCTTTGAACCTGGATAATCTCGAAATTCGGTTGGATTTCGGCAATCAAGCCTTGAATGGATGAAGACATATTGGGCAGAAGAAACAAATGGAAAATATTGGAGACAATTCCACAGATTAAAAATTATTTCTTAATAATTAAAATTGGTAAATTCTTTTTACGCATTTCATCGAAAGAGTTTAAAACATTTCCATTTCATCGCAATTTTTCCAATAAAATAAAATTTCCATAAATTTTTTTAATCCATCCATATTTTTGTAAATATTCTGCTGTTTATATCTGTCAGTATTTCTTTTCATTCCATAATTTGTTGATGTAAGATGTATATTGGGGGAAAAATTTTTGAAGAATATCATTTTTCATTTCATCCTTTTTTTTCCTTGTTTGGGTAATGCCCAAGCCTCTGACATGGACAGACCAAAGCAAAGTCCCAATTTTTCCATTTATTCTTATCGCGTTCTATCTCTTCTTTACATTGCTCATGATGAGCCATTTTCGTCCTGTTCCTCCCATTGGATGAAGAATAAGAAAGGTCAGTCAAATGACCCCGACGACCAAGGACCATTTTCTATGGGCCGGTCCCACACCACAACCAACAACTCCATTCCTATTCCATTCTACCTATATGACCGAGCGGTCGACCCTCGACCTTTGGCTTGGCGAGTAGAGTTGGGCTTTGGGATATAGGACTAGCTTGGAACAAAAATTCTTTCTACAGTCGACGATGGTCGTCTTCGTCTTATATCATTTTTTAATCTTCATTCATTCTATTTTCGACCTTAAATTTTTCCGATGGAATGGAAAATACAAAAAAAAGCTGTTGGTTGGGCAAAGATGGTCGTCTTTCCCAAATAAAGATTTTTAACCATCATTTCCACACCTGCCATTCATTTAAGGAATGTTCAGCCAAAGATTGCCAGCCAATTTTTGCTGGAAAGCAATTCTCTATTAATAAGTTGTGAATTGAAAACCAAACCATTCGCACTATTTTTATTATCATTCAAAAACAAAAATAGAATAAATAATCCTTCATTTTAGAAGAAAATAACCAACTAAATTCTTCAATTTTCTGATCAGAATATTCGACAAAAATGGCTGACGGATTAGCTCGCTTGGTGGCAGATTTGCGAATTTCGGCGGTGAGTTTAGGGAAGACTAGGGATCGGCAAATGTGCTTATGCGCACAAAATGTGCCTCTGTCATTTCGCCCTTTTGTCGTTTTCTCTAGAAAACTTTTCTCCGACGCTTCAATACATCTCTCGCTCAAGAGGAAAATGGGGAAGCACATTTGAGGCACATTTTCCTTCTTAAAAAAATAGGCGCATAAAATGTGCTTTTTTCCTCTAATCGTCTATTCTCTTTTGCACATTTTGTGCGCATAAGCACATTTGCCGATCCCTAGGGAAGACTAATTTTCTAAAAAATTATCACAATTTCAGAATATTCCGGCACCGGCAGACAATTTTCGCGCCATGGAAGATGGATTGGCCAACATTTTTGTGTAAGTTTTGATAATTTTTATGCAATTATCAAACACAAAATTCTTTTTCAGCTTCGAAACGCGACCAGCCAGTGGCAATAGCCGCACATTGGTCTACCGCTATGATGTCGAAATCAAGGAGGTTGAACGCGACAAATCACTGACCAAACCGACTGGTGATGACGGCAAAAGGGGATTGCTGCGCGAAATTTGCTTCCAACTGGTGCAGACCATCCATCAGTTCACCAATGGCTTCAACAGCAATGGACAGGTATTGGGAGAAAAGCAAATTAAATTATCATTAATTTTCAGGCTCAATTTGTCTACGATAATCGCAAGATTCTCTACACAAATGTGCGAGTCGATCCAATGGAAAACACGTTCTATTTTTATTAATTTGGCAATTTTTAAGGTTTGCCAAATCACACCACAACAGATGAATGATTACTGCCGCCGTTTTCTCAACAATGCTACGCTCAGTTTTGAGATGCAGCCATGTAGTGAAGAAGCAGCCCATGAATTGGACTTGAACGATTTGGGCCGTGGACTTCAGCGAGTGCCCCATGAACAAGCAGATCGTTCATTGCGCACTTTTCTGGAAATGCTCACCTCTCAGCCATTCATCAATGAGTAAGAAAATTGTACTTTATTTTATATTTACAATTCTTCTCATTTTCAGTGGAACTCACACCACAATTGGTTCGGGTCGTCTTTTTGAGAAGCGCGAGTACCGACGTTTGAATGATGCGGTTTGTGCCCATCGGGGAATTGCCAAAGGAGTTCGAATCATTGTGAATGGTGATGTGAAACCATGCCCGGCAATGGTCACCGATGGTAAATAATTTTTGAAAAATTTACAATGTTTCAATTTTTAAGTCAAAACGTGCGCATTTTTTGTGGCCGACAATTTGGAGAACATTGCCAATGCGATGATCAATGCCCAGCGCAATCGTCGTCGCCTGAACCCACAAAATGCAAAGGACATGGAAAGTTTCTGGTCGGATTTTGGGCAACTCTACAAGGGGGTTTCGGCATTTTTGACCTACAATCCGGCTCGTGTGGTTGTCATCGAGTCAATTACCAAGCGAAACTGCGGCGATATCAGGTTTAAAAATTAATTTATGAAAAATATTTCATCCTTAAATCTGTTCAGTTTCAACATTGATGGTCGCAACACTTCGATGGTCGACTTTTACCGCGGCAAGAATGAAAACATCAACCCGAATATGCCGGCCGTTCGTCAAAATGTCGATCGCGATGTAAATTATACCAAATTATTTATTTTTTGGCAACAATTTTCCATTTTTCAGTCAGTCTATCCGCTGAAATGCCTGGTGATTCTTCCATTCCAGCGCATTTCTTTGGACAAAATGTCGCTGAACGAGGATATGACACAAATTTCCAGCCAATTATTGAGGGTAATTTTCATTCAAATAAAAAATATTTTAAAATATAAATTCTTCAGGAAAATGCCACCACACCGGAGGTTCGTTATGCGGCCATCGAGACTGAAATGCGCCGCCTCGGTGCTGAAGGGAATTGTGCCAAATTTATGCGCCAATTCTATGTTCGACTGAAGGGCGCTCGAAACGATGTTCGCCTTGGAATGTTGGCCCTGCCGAACATTCGATTTGGTCACACGGAAATGCGTCAGGATGATAGAGTTTGTTTTATTTTTCCGAATATTTTTCACAATTCAAATTTTTAAGGGCCGTTTTGACATTCGGGGCCAATTCAAATATTTGGAGCCGACCAAAATTCTCAATTCTTGGGTGGTGGCTCATCCTCGCAAAATCGCTGACGATCAAATCCAGTAAGTTTAAATTATTCACTCATTTTGCATTTAATTTTGAATATATTTAAAGACGCTTCATCTCAAATTTGATGCGCGCTGGCACCGGCGCTGGAATGCAAATTCCAAATCCAACCTTTGAGTTGATGGAGGCCAACCAATTGGAGGAGAAAATGCGGCAATTCCGCGACCGCAAATTCAATTTCTTGATGTACATCGACAACAAATACACCAAAAGCCATTGTAAAATTATGACGTGATTTTACATTTTTAATTCTTCATTTTAGCCGCATTGAAACTTTTGGAAATCCGTTTCAAATTGTTGACCCAACATGTCACAATTGAGGTTTTTCATTTAAATTCTACAACAATTTTCATATTTAATTTCTCTAATTAAGATGGCCCAAAAGGCAGGTCCGGCATCCGTCACCAATGTGCTGAACAAAATGAACATGAAGTGAGCACAGACTTTTGAATTATTTTCACATAATTCTGCATATTTTTTCCAGGCTCTTTGGTCAGAACTACATGCCCGTTTTCAATTCCGCTTGGTTAGTTTTCATAAATTTCAAATGATAAAAAATATATTCACTAAACAAGCTTTCTCTAATTTTTATTCAACTAAAAAAATTATTTAACCTTAGTGGGATTCGAACCTGTGACCCCATGTCCAACTTCCTCCCTTCTTACCAAGTCGGCCAAAAAATCTAAAAGTGTCAACTAGGCCCCAGTTTTGCAGGCTTCTAGGGCCTGGGGCTTCGAAAATTTACCCATCAAATCATATATTTTTGAAAAGCCCGCATTCCTCTGCGGTGCTTATTCGCCCCGCTCAAAATCCAAAAATCAAAAGGAACGAAATTTTACCTATACAAACTGAAAAATTCACTATTTGAAATTTGATTAATTTCAAAACTTTTCAGCCGTGATAAATTCGATTTGGCTTCGGGAAAAGTGCTAGTGATTGGCATTGATACTTCGCGTCCACCGCGTGCCACTGCCTTTGAGAAATTCCAGCTGAACAAACTTGGCATCGAAGGATTGGATTCGGATGAGCCAATGGTGGTTGGAGTAAGTCCATTCCATTTTCATTTTTAATATTCATATTAAATTAATTTTAGTTTTGTGCCAATTATTTGCAAAGTCCAGTGAAATTCGCCGGAGACTATTATTTCCAGCCATGTTGCCAAGATGTGCTCAACCCGGAATATTTGATCGAAAAGATGCAATGGATGTTCAAGGAAATGAAGCTGGCAAAACGTCAACCGCCGCAGACCATTTTCGTCATTCGCGATGGTGTCAGCGAAGGAATGGTTCCAAATGTAATATCTTTTAAAAAATTATTAATTAATTATTAATTATCCTCAAAATTTGAAGCTTCTTCGCGCCGAGTTCGATGCATTTGTGGAGGGCTGTAACCGTTTTGCCCAAGGCTGGAAGCCAAAATTCGTCTATGGCATTGTGGACAAGCGCCATAACAAGCGCTTCTTCCAACGTGCCCAAAATGGGAATGGCCGCAACGGGAATGGAAATGGTGTGGTCGCCGCGAACACCATGCCCGGCACAGTCATTGACCGCAAATTTGTCCGTGTTGATATGCATGAATTCTTCCTCCAGGCTCATTATCCACTCAAGGTTTATCGGACGAACATTAAAAAACAATAATTAAATCATTTTAGGGAGTCTCGAAAATTCCGCAATATGTCTTCCCGGTCAATGAGGTTGGAGCCAACAACAATGAGCTGCAAGCTTTCCTTCATGGACTGTGCAACATGTGGCAAGTGAGTGGCATTCATTGCTTTTTGGAATATCTAATTTATTTTTAATTTAATTTTTAGATTGTCAATTTGGCCCCGGCACTGCCCACCCCTGTGCTTCAGGCAAAGGAGCTGGCCAAGCGTGGACGGAACAACTATGTTGAACTCAAGCGGTAATTATTCAAAAAATAAACTCAAATTTATCTAAATTATTTTAGCAACAATGCTCAAAATGTTCCGTATCAACCGCAGCAGCCAAATCAGCGCATTCGAATGGTGGACTTTGCGAAATTGAACGAGATGATCTGCTACCAGGGCCAATTCCTGGTGAAGACACGTTTCAATGCTTGAATGGAGAATCGGAAGGAACCAAAGAAATTCTGAGAAGAGAAATTGGAGAACAACCAAAGAAATGAAAACCAACGTTAATCTTTACTCCTTTTTTGCAACAATTCCATTTAATTTATTTAATCTTTTCATTCCTTCATAATTCCATAACAACATTCTTTTCTTTAATTATAATGAACGATCATCACCACTATTTTCATTTAAAACAATCAGGAATCTTAATTTTTGCTGCCATTTTATTTAATTTTTGAATACATGTTTTACCCAATTTGTCTTCGATCTTTCCCCATAACTTTAATTCACTTTTGCAATTTCATAATTTAATTCGAACTTTACAATTCGCATTCGCATAATTCATTTATTTTTGCAATAACACCACATTTAATTTCAATTTATGATGGATAAACCTTTTTAAATGGAGTTATTTAATACATTTTTAACTGGATTAGTGTCCAATTTGTAACATATTTTTCATTATGAAGACATTGCAAAAATAGTAGAGAGGTGTAGGTCGAAAGGGATATTGTTGTGGTGCATTCATTGATCCAATTTCCCTCCTCATATCCAATTTTATGCTCAGCCAAATCCAACCTTACCAACCACATTTCGTACCCAAATTCCAACCAATTCATTTCTCTCCCAAAAATTTATTTTGACAGCTAAAATTGCAAAAAAATTCCACACATTAATATCCTTTCTTTTCGGCTTTAATTTAGAGTTCTGTTCTGTCGGTTTAAAACAAACAAACAATTAAAAACTTCCTTTTCCAATTATTTTTAATCAAATTTTAATTTTAAAAAGTAGGTAGATGAAGCCAGGAAGGCATTTTCGCTTATTTTCCCGTTATTTACCCCGTCGATTTCTATACACAATAATTTATGGCGCTTTCATCATTTTCCTAATTTATTTCTATCGACGAATCACAAATGAATCAACAAATTTTGACCATCAAGAATTTGTGGATTCAGAGAAGGCGGCCGAAAGTAATCTTCAATTTTTTTATTAAATTATTTACCCATAAATTTGTAGGATTGGCCGATGGGGTCGATCCATTCCTCTCATATCGAACATTGCCCAAAAAAGATTGGCTGGACAAGGATTTTTATGAAGCCGAACAAAAAAGAGTGGGAAATGGGGAGCAAGGAAGGGCACATCCAATTTCGAACAAAGACAATGAAACATTGACTAAACTAATGGTTGGTCACATTTTTAATGGAAATAAGAACAAATATTATTTAATGAATTAAGAAAATTGAATTTAAAAATATTCATCTTTGTTAAAATATTAATTTTACGTTACTTGACTAAAAAATCGGAAACATTCTTAAAAAATGTTTAGGAATTTCTAAATTTCAAAGAATTAAATTCTTAAAAATTCAAATCATAAATTAACAAATGCTAATTTTTAAGGACACATTATACCGCGCCAACGGCTACAATGCTTATGTGAGTGATTTAATTGCGTTGGACCGAAGTGTGAAGGACATTCGGCATCCGGGGTGCAAAACAAAAACCTACATAGAGCGGTTGCCTTCCGTTTCCGTCATTTTGCCTTATCATGATGAGGTTTATTTTTTTAGAAAATTAAAATAATTCTTTGTTTGATTTTAGCATTATTCAACTCTACTACGAAGTGGCTATTCAATTTTACGGCGGTCACCTTCCGATGTACTCAAAGAGATCATTTTTGTGGACGACGACAGCACAAAACCGGATTTGAAGGAACCATTCGAGGCACATTGGAAGGCAAAAGGATTGGATAATATTGTGAAAGTTGTTCGGACAAGGTTTGAAACCATTCAATTTTTATTGATTTTTAAGTTTATTTAAATAATTAAATTTATAAATTTATTGAAAATTAATTTATAAAAAATAATCCAATTATATTTGCAGCAAACGCGAAGGCCTAATACGTGCTCGTGCCATCGGTGCCAGAGCGGCCAAAGGTGAAGTGATCGTCTTTCTCGACTCCCATTCCGAAGCAAATTACAATTGGCTGCCACCTTTGGTCGAACCAATTGCACTGAATTATCGAACCGTGGTCTGTCCTTTCGTTGATGTCATCGATTGCGATAATTACGAATATCGGGCACAGGATGAGGGGGCCAGAGGTTTGCATTGGGGGAAATATTCTTTGAATAATTTATTATTTTTAGGTTCATTCGATTGGGAATTCAATTACAAAAGATTGCCGCTGACTGCCGAAGACCAACGCCATCCGACGGAACCGTTCAAAAGTCCAGTGATGGCCGGTGGATATTTTGCGATCAGCACAAAATGGTTTTGGGAATTGGGTAAGCCGAACAAATTTTAATTTATAAAATTCGTTAACAAAAAAAAAATTTATTTAATTCAATTAAAAAATTTAATTTTCAAATTAATAAAAATATAATTTTTTAGGCGGCTACGATGAAGGATTGGACATTTGGGGCGGTGAACAATATGAATTGAGCTTCAAAATATGGCTATGCCACGGCCAGCTGGTCGATGCGCCCTGCTCACGTGTTGGCCACATTTATCGATGCAAATACATTCCATTTGGGTTTGTCCACCAAAAACCCATTTGTGCTCCAAAATTTCAAGGGTCGTCGAAAATCCAGCAATCCGGGCGTGGGCGATTTCATTTCACGAAATTATCGCAGAGTGGCCGAAGTGTGGATGGACGAATGGAAGGAACATTTGTACAAGCGGAGGAAAGCGTTGCGGACGGCGGATGAAGGTTTGAATATAAAATGCATAAATTGAATTAAATTTGAATTTTTAGGTGATTTGAGCAAACAAAAAGCAGTCCGTGAGCGACTAAAATGCAAATCATTCGATTGGTTTATGAAGGAAATTGCCTTCGACCAAGATCATTTCTATCCGGCCATTGAGCCGCCGGATGGAGCAAATGGTTTATTAATTATTTTAAATAAAATAATTTTTACAATTTTAGGTGAAATCAAAAATATGGCAACAAAAAAATGCGTGGACAGTGGCTTTAAAGGATCCGGCGAACGATTAGAATTGAAGGAATGCAAAAGTGATGATCCATCAGTAAAAGGAGAACAAGTTAATTTGGATATATCCATCTTTTTTTATTAAATATTTTCCAGGACTTTCGCCTTTCATTTTGGGAAGATATTCGGCCAAAAGGACGCACAATGTGCTTTGATGTTTCCCAAAATCATGCAAAATCGCCGGTCACACTTTTTGCCTGTCATGGAATGCGAGGAAATCAAGTAAATTTGCTATTTTAATTTAACCGAATTATTCAATAAAATAATTTAAGCACTTCAAATTTCGACCAAAAACAAAACAATTATTGCACAAATTGACTGGTCAATGCATGGATTGTGACCCATCGACGGGGGAAATTTACATGAATCCATGCAATTTTGAGGCAGCAACACAAAAATGGGAATGGACAAAAGTGGATGAGGCAGTGTTGGAAGAATGGGAGAGGAAGGCGGCAGAAAAGGAGAAAAAAGGCGGATTATAACGAGAATTCACCTATTTAGGATTCGTTTTTTTACGCAAACTTTCTATGCATAATTCCCCACAATTTTTGTGATTCGACTTAAATTTTCTTCTCCAAAGTTTATTATTATTTAATTCATTCCATTTTCACCTGTGATATTTTAAATTATTATTTTTACTTTATGATAAAATTTTAAATTGGTTGACATTAAAATTACAATCCACTAAAATCTAAAACTAAGTGATTAAGGTTTTTGAGGAAGGCACAATAGTAAAAGCCCCAAGCTACTAGTTTACAATTAACAATCCAAAACCTTTAATTTTATTATGACAAAAGAGGTCATATCATAAACATTTTTTATTCCCCAAATTTAAAATTAATAGGAAAAATCAGAATTTATCAAAATAAAATAAAAAATAAGAATGATTTCCAAATATTTAGTCAAACATCATAAAATGATAATGATTTCCACCAAAAATATCCAATTCAAAATTGTCTTCGATGGAAAAGGTCCGGATCAAAATAGCTAGTGACCTGAAAAAGTAGGATGATTGCCAAAGTTAATATTTATGAAATTACCACAACACGATTTGCAAATTTTCGACCGGTCAATGCAGCCTGTGCCTTTTGGCATTCATCTTTTGATTGGAATTCAACAAAAACCTTCAAAATATAATTAGAATTAAATTAAAATAATAATTTGTGCAAACTTTGCCAATGCCCCGTACATCATGGCCAGGACGGGGTAATTCAAGGCTGAGCACATTTCCATATTTGTTGCATTCCTCTTTGATGTCTTCATAAATTTCTGCAATAAAAATTAATTAGAAAATAATTTAAAGTAAAAATTTACCTTCATATTCCTCCTCGATGGCCAATTCCTCCTCCGTAACCATATTCATCAGGCAAAGCACTTCAGTGGGCGGTCCAGCCCCTTTGGAAAGGTCAATCCCAGCAAAATTGGTTGCGGCCAAAGTTGGAATACCCATGGGTGGATTTTTGGAACCGGTCGAGGCCAATTGCACAATTAAACGATTTTCTCCCAATTGCATTCCATTTAAGCCAGCAATGGCCTTAAAAAAGAGGTATTTTAGGGGTTTAATATAATTTGAATGAACCTGATCAGTCAATGATGGGTCCAAATATTCGCAAAATGCATAGCCCTTGGATGTTCCGGTCGTCTGGTCCATGACCAAATTGAATGATTTGAGTTGGCCAAAAGCACTCAACAATTCTTTGACCTGGTCAAGACTCAAATGAGTGGGCAATCCGCCAACATAAAGTTTGTAGGGGCTGTCCACAACAATGTTCGAAACTGGAAATTAATTTTATTTTCTCAAATTTGATTTAATTTACCTGGCATTCGGCCAAGCAGCTCATAATTTGTTGTGGGCGGGACATAATCGCGTGGACGGCGGATTTTCAATTGTTGGCCCATAAAATTGATTCCATCAAAAGCCATTCCGGCGGTGGTCTCATCAATGGAGCGGAATTCGATGAAGGCGAAATTCTTGTCCAAATTGATTTGACAGGCGATCACTGGGTTGCCGGTTGCTTGCGCCAAACCACACAAATGCATCTGATAATGAAAATAATAAATTAATGATTTTTATAAAATTAATTAATACATTTCTATATCAGTGGCGGTTCCAGGAATAATTTATAAAGGGAAAAACCTTACTCTAGTCAAATGGCATCGCGATCGCGAGGTGACACTTCCCCAAGGAGAGGGTTGTTCGTCCCCCAGCACCCCCTGAAACTGCCACTCCACTCCCCTGGTCTCTCCTCAAATTTTAATAAAGATAATAAATGGTAAACCTGTTGATTGAAAAAGTCGAGCATTGCATCTTCGTTTGAGCCAAATGGAATATTCCCCACATAGAGTCGACGAGCTTGGCATGTGACCGATGGACCAACCACCGGGACGGAGGATTGCAATGTGTTACGGGGAATGACGCCGGTGGCTGAAAATTATTTGGAATTGGAATTTAATTGTGAAAAATTATTTGGATAAAATTATTCCTAAAAATAAATGGAGAAAATGAATACACCCACCAGTCACCACCAAATGTGAACCTAAAACCTGAAAACCCTAAAAAGTAATTTTGGCCAAGGAGGTTGATTCTCTGAAATGCTAAAAACGGGCATTCTCTAAAATCCTGAAAATTGTTTTTTTTTTTCTCCTCCAATTTTGTGTTCTAAATTTTTGATTATTTCATTGGAGGCGAGGCCCTTTGCCCGCATCATTTCATTTCATTCATTTGTGTTTGTGGTCGGTGGTCTACCTCTCGTCATTTAATTGACGGCCACGAATACTGGAAATTCGATTTTGTGGAATAAATTTGGAAAACCCCAAATGCCCAAAAACCTTGAAGTTCTTTGTATTCTTTCGGTGTCATGTGCTCATATCCGGCCGGTGGAACATCCCAATATCGATATTTGATTTGATAGCGTCGTTCGTTGCCACGGTCTCGATCTCGTCCACCACCACCGCCGCGGTCCCTTGAACGAGAACGACTCTTCCTGCGTTCACGACTGAAGAATTTAAATTTAATAATCAATTTAACATAAAATAAACTAACGATCTCTTTCGTTCGCGTTCTTTGGATCGGCTTCGATCCCGGGATGAACGTTTGCTCTTCTTTTTCCGCTCTTTCTCCTTGTCCCGATCCTTTTTGCCCTCTCGGTCTTTCTCTGAACGTCCTCTGGCTTCGTCCGTAATTTCGGTCTTCACTTCGGCCATTTGCTCTTCATTTCCATTTCCTTGTTGGCCATGTTGCATATCCGTGTCCATGTTCTCGCTGCTCATTCCAGTTTGTATTTCCTCTTTGATTGTTGTACGAGTTGAATATCCATCGAAATCGTTGTCGCCATTTTCATCGGCCATTTTTTAATATTTTAAAGAAATTCCTAAAATATATAAATCCTATTATACTAAATGAATTTAATAAAATGATTTGGACTATTCGAACATCTCATCATCATCAATTAATGGGTAAACGGGAGGGATCGGTGTTTTCTTAATTGGAGCAACTAAATTTATCATTCCCGGATTTTAGTGTGGGTTGGCGGTGGGCAATATAGGTGGAATGGAATAGAAAGAACAGAGAAGAGTAATGATTAATGAAAGGAGGAATGTTAGAGGATGGGGTGTGCAAAACAAAAATTCACTTTGCAACGAATTTTTTTTCAAAATCAGAACGGAAAGTCGGAAAGTAATTTATGGTTTTTTTAAGGTCGGAAATGATGGAAATGTATATTTATTAGTAGTGTTTTTATTTACACAAAATGGAAACATATTTAATTCGCTTTCTATTTTTTAATTCATTTATTCGAAATTTTAATAAATGTATAAATAAAATTCACATTAAATCATTTAAATAAATTCACATAAATCAAAATCAATCATAACAATTATACAACAAAAATTATTGATTCATCTGCCAACATTTGGATTCATCAGCCGTTCTCGAACTCGCATTTTGAATTGACGATTTGCAATATGCTCTTTATCCTTTTTCTCCTTTGAATTTCGGTACCAATGCAACCATTCGCCGTAACCGAAGCAGCCGGTAATGCATTGAATGATTTCGAGAATGCAAACCACCTTGAAATAATAAATTATTTTGGTAAAGAGGATTATTTTTGTAAACCTGGCCAACAATTGGAATGAGCTTGATGAACAGGACAATAAGGAAAATTGCTAGGAGAATGAGGGAAAAGCCAAATGCCATGAGACCAACAATTGAGCCGAGCGGCAAAAGCAAAATGTATAAAAGTGTGTACTTAATTTGGAATAATTAAAATGGAAAAATATGTAAAATTGTTACCAATGTCCAATAGAGCAGTGCCTGTTTCCAATTCAGCTCCTTTGTTTCACGGATTCTGTCAGCCTGTGGGCAGCGCCGTTTGATCCATTGCCTTCGAATTCGACCCAAAATCATGATTGGAGTGCCAAATGTGACGACAAGTGGGAAATAACCCTAAAGAATAAATTAATTATTAAAATAACAAAATTGCACTTACACAAAGGCCAAGATAAACGGGCAAGGAGATGTAGAAGAGTGTGAAGCCGCCAGTGAATATTAAAAACGAAATGAAGTAAAGCCCCTTCAGCACATCATCCCATTGCGGATTACATTTGTCTGAGAGTTAATTTGAGTTTAATTTATAATTTAATTGATAATATTAATACCAAAAATGTAGTGCCCCCATGTAATGTCCTTCTCACCGCATTCCCAACAGAACCAAGTATTGCAGCCAAGATTGGGACATCGAACGTAATTGCATCCAATTTTCGTTGCATAAATGTTCTGTGATGAATGTGCAATATTTAGTGTTAAATAAATGATTTATTTATTACCTTGCATCTTGGACAATTCCGAACACAATTTTTGCTGTCGCCAAATGCGTATTCAATTGTTTGAATGTCATGTTTGTAGAGCAGTTGTTTTCGTGTACTTCTTTCCATAAACATGTCCAAGTCGTTGTTCTCCGGATCCAGCAAAGCCCGAATGTCGTTTTCATGTAGTCGCTTCCGGCAATTTTTGCTCGGACATTTTATTCGGGGCTTTTTCGCGTCAATCCCTTCCTTAAAACCAGTATTTGTAATTAAACATTAAAAATTTGTTTACTTGGAGATGAGCCAGCATGCTAAAAATAAAATAATGTTTAAAACAATGAGAAAACTTTTACAAAATTTACCATGAGATGCAGATTATATGGCCGCAAACTTCTTCATTGTTATCCGAATCAATTTCAATTTCTGCTGCTCTCAATTTTATTCTCCAAGCACACTTTGTGCTACAGGAAACGCAGGGAAACATGGATTTGCTTACTGCTGAAGAGGAAGCTTCTGATAGGCCTATGTATACATTGGAGATAAATTTTTAATGAAAAATCATATAAAGGTAAAATGGTAATGAATTATACATGTCAAATAAAAGTCAAATAATCAACAAAAATGTTTATTCAAAAACAATAAAATGAAATGAAACATTACAACATCAAAATCAAAGATCAAATTGTCATCATTATCGCAAATATATTATTACAATACAACACCAATGTTTCATTGCCATGGGAAAATTCAAAGCGATGTTCATTCCTCTTCGTCTCGCGGGTCACTGTTGCGATCCGCTCCGTCTGGCAGCTTCCATTTGTCCATGTCAGTCTTCTTCTTTGACGCTGCACCACCCAGTTCTGTGAGCATTTCTTCTTTGGCTGATGCAAAGTGGGAAGTCGAGCTTGCTGACACAACTTAAAATAGTGGAATTTGAATGATTATTTCTGACTAGCTAAACAAACATACAGAATTTGTTCGGATCATTGGGTGCCAAAACATCATCGTCGATGTCCTCGTCGCTCTCAGTCGTGGGAATCAGCGCGTCTTGATTTATTTCCTCATCGGCCTCGTTGACAATTGGCTTTTCCTTCACTTGCTCCTTTTCTTCCGGTTTTGTTGCCTGAATTTCTCGGCCTTCGTTGCTGCTTTTGTTTGACGTAATCGATGGCTTAAAAGTAATAATTAAGAAATGTTAATAAGAATAAATTAAAATAATACATGTGAAGTCGGGCCTGGTGATGTTGATGCCTCTAAAAAATAGGAATTTGAATGATAATTTTGGTTAAATAAACAAACATACTGGATTTGTTGTGACCACCGGTGGGAGCCAAAACATATTCGCTGTCAGTTGCCTTTCCCTTCACTTTTTGATTTTCTTCCCCCGACTTTGGTGCTTGAATATATCGGCTTTCGTTGCTTTTATTGGCCATTTTAATAGATAGCTTAAAAAGTTAACAATTAAGAATCGTAAGCAAAAATATACTAAAAAAGGATTGCTTACAACATAATTTACTTGGTAATTTGATATTATTGATATATCTATGGGATTGAGAACTAGTTTAAAAAATGGAGCTTATTTCTTGACTAATTATAAAGGCTGAAGTTAGCTTAAACCTTTTAAATTTTAACTACCTATTTTCTTAGATTATTCACGAGAAAAAACTAAAAAAGTTGCAGATTTTATTGGAACTTATAGAAGTATTTAATTAATTCTTAGACGTGGTTTAATTAATTGTTGAATGATGAGATGATGATGATGGATGATGAGATGATGTCGATTTATTATGTTGTAATTGTAAATGATGAAGATGAAGTGAAGTATTACGAATGAATGAACATGAACAAGACAAGTGAAGCGTTGGGGAGGGGAGGCAGCAGGAGCAGAGAAGCAAGTTTTCTTCCAATCGATAAATTATGACAAACATTCGTTTTGATATTCATTTATCGGTTACCAATACCGTATTTTATGCAGGCGCAGGCGTAAAAGACTAGCCTAGTAGGAGTAGGGATTAGGGATCGGCAAATGTGCTTATGCGCACAAAATGTGCCTTTCACATTTCGCCCTTTTGTCATTTTCTCTAGAAAACTTTTTCTCCGACGCTTCAATACATCTCTCGCTCAAGAGGAAAATGGGAGGCAGGCCGAAAGGCACATTCGAGGCACATTTTCCTCCTTAAAAAAATACGTGCATAAAATGTGCTTTTTTCCTCTAGCCGCCTATTCTCTTTTGCACGTTTTGTGCGCATAAGCACATTTGCCGATCCCTAGTAGGGATCGGCAAATGTCGCTTTGTGCATAAAATGTGCAAAAGAGAATAGGCGGCTAGAGGAAAAATGCACATTTTATGCACATTTTTTTGTAAGGAGGAAAATGTGTCTTTTAAAGGAGGAAAATGTGTCTCTCCTTTTTCCTCTTGAGCGAGAGATGTATTGAAGCGTCGGAGAAAAAGTTTTCTAGAGAAAACGACAAATGGGCGAAATGTGAAAGACACATTTTTTGCGCAAAGCGACATTTGCCGATCCCTAAGTAGGAGTAGGAGTCCAGCCAAAATTAGGCTATTTTATCATCTTAAGCAAAAAACTATATTTGCCGAATGATGTGAATCCAAAATACAGGGAGAAAAAAGAAATCGGCCTAGTGTCCATGGCCATATTAGCAAAAATATTCGGACATTGTAGTAAAAATTTATGCTCATGTTCATGTATTTATAATGTGTTTGTGTATATCATCGTTTTCACAAATTATAAATTCACAAGTTGGCAGACAAATGGATGTTGCTGACTGCATGGACGAATTTTCCACTTCCCCTTGGAGTCCATCACCGCGCATCCATCAATTCGTTCATCATCGGCGAAATTGGTAAAACGTGAATTGCTACCAACACCACTGGTTCCACTGCTGGTCATCTCGGCTTTCGCCTTCAATCCAATCCAAACCTCCATATCCCCAAATCCGTCAACAATTCCAATGTCTCCCATGTCATGTTGAACCAATTCTTTTGTACAATCACTAATTAAATTTGTGAATTAATTAATAACCTCGCACATAATTGTTCTTTTCATCTGAATCTATTGAAGCCAATTTGGCACCATAAGACTTGCATGCACTCTTATAAATATCCGAATTGAGGATTCAGAAGGTGAATGGAAAGTAATTTGTACCTCAGCCTCACGCCACGTTTTCGGTGTATTAAACACTTTGAACAAATTACCCGATTCAGTAGAATTCCAATCATGCATCGCAATTCTGCGAAGTGTGTAGACCTACGGAACAATGGGTTTTAAACCGTTTAAAAAGAACATTTTGTCCAAATTCCACACCTCTTTTTCCAATTGGTCGACGCGCTCCCGAAGGAAATAAATTTGTTGTTGTGGACTATAGCCAGCCCAATTTGGATTGCCCGAATTTGCATAGGCCGAAGAAGAGGGTCCATCCATTGATGGCATAAATCCCATTCTTCCATAGCCATACTTTTGTAAATTTAAATTCACTCAAATCAATGATTGAAAACTCACAAATTGAGCTTTGATTGGCAAAAGGAAAAGGAGCATGGCCCCAAAAAATGTTGAAAACATTTTTCCGTATTTTTGAACAAATCGATTTGCAAAAAATTGCGCGAATTTTGTGATTTTTATTTCGATCAGTTAAGGAAAATGGTCGATTTTATTGGCGTCAATCTCGTCTCCTTCCATTTAATTCGCCAAATTCTCGCCCTTCTTTTTATAAATCCAAATCAACAAGGTCATTGGAAACAACAACAAAAAATGTAGGCTCAACAACACTTAAAATGACTTAAGAATATAAAAGAAAGAGCACAATTAAAAATGTTGAAAACTCCATTTTATTTTATTGCCCTTAGGCATCAATCATCAAATTATTAATAATTTTCGACTTAATAATTTATTTAAATAATACATCAATTTTGATTATCATTTTCCACATGCTTTTTCTCAAATCTCGCAATTTGACCACTGATTTGTCCATTTCGGGCAATCTCAAAAAATGGCTGCTCTTTGGCCCTTTCAATGTCCTCCGGCAAACATCCATCAACTTTTTGGGGGGAAACAATGCCACAAATGAACGGTAAATGGAATGTGACATTTGTGTAGACGGCACCATCATAAGTGCGTTTTTCCACCGGCAAATCCTGTTGATCATCGCTGGCCATCAGATCGCACGGTGTTCCAAAGGCCACAATCCCTTTTGGCAATTTCATTTGAATTTTTATGCATTTTTTGGATTTTACCAAAAATATTGGCATCCAAATCACGGAGTCCTGCGCCACTATCTCCCTTTAATTTGGAAGAGAATATTCATTATGGAATTATGGCCTTGCCTGGCAAACATTTTGGTCAATGGCCAATTCGTCGGCACAAATTGCATCCGCCAATTTATGTCCCTCGGGGCATTGTTCCCAGGGAAGGACACTGACATTGGCGGTCATCAACAAATCCGGATTTGAGGCCAAATGCATGGATGGATTGTAGCCATAGCCGGATGAATAAAATGGATGGCTTAAATTGGTTGACCAACGGGCCAATTGGACTTTGCGCGGGGCAACCTCCTCGGCCAATTCAACCAAAGCAATGTCACCAATTGCACAATGTGATTGCAAAAATGAAGTCGGAATGAAAGCCTTAAATAAGAGAATGGGAGAAGAATGGATTGTAAGGAATTTAAAAACAATTTATATTAGCATAATTGAGATAATCTGTTGGGTAAATATACCCGATTGACGCCAACTTGTCTGGTCAATTTGGGCGGCAAACATTCACATCGATCCAATTGGCAACTACAAAAACTCAATTATTGCAATTTATTCGGCTTTTTTATTAATACAATTTATTAGGAAGGCAAAGGCCATCCAAATCCACGACGGCACGTTCCAGCGAGAGTGGCCTTTCCTTCCATTCCGGTGTCATTTGGTCGCGTGCCAAACTATCATTCAATGTTCCCCTTTTTACGGATTTTGAATTCAATAATTTAGTCACCCTCCTTACTCATAATCCGGCTGGCATATTCGCTCTGGATCGAAGAAACAATGGGCGGCAGTGAGAAAATATCGGCTGGAAAGGAGAGTGCCCCCACAATTTTGGTCTGAATGCAAAGAATTTACATTTTTATTGGAAATATTAAAAATTTTAATCAAATCAATGCAATGGAATGGATGGATGGTTTAATTTTAGGCCTAAGAGAAAAAGATGGCTCCCATCCAAATGGTTTGGCATAAGTATAAGTATAAAGATCTAGGGATAATGTTGTTTGGGACGAGAACTGTGCCAGGCTCTCAATCTGAGCTTCGCCGGAGCCTAAGCTCCTTAATAGCGAACTGGATAGGGATAAATGGAAACTCGGCTTTAAATTATTCTTTATTAATTGTGCCGGAAAATATGATAAAAATGTGAAGTGTAAAAGAAAAAGGGTAGGTTTAAAAAGGCAGATTGGGGCAATATTTGATTGATAGGGTGACTGGGCGATACGATAAAGCAAGAAGTGGGGGATGGGAGAACAGTAGGACAGGACAAATAGGAAAAACCCTTGGGCATTTTTGGCATTGACAATAGTGAATTTTTATGTAACGCAAACAAATTAAATTGAAACCTATTTTTATTAAAAAAACTTTAAATTTGTAAAAATGTTCGAATATTGGCTATTTTGGCCACCATTCAACATCCATTTTGCTTACATTTTTGACGGTGTTCATTGTAAATTGGACCAAATAGACGAAAATTAACTTCAATAACTTTTCTTCCATCAAATTCTTGTGATTGACTAGTACAATTTGTATTTGCCAAAATTGGGCCAGAAATGAATGAAAACAAAATGAATTGGAAAAAATTGAAGGGCAAATCAAAGAGGGCCATTTTTTAGAATGAATATTTAAGAATTGAAATTTATTAAAAATGGGCAAAAAAGTCGTAAAAATCAGAGCCAAAAGCCTTTCATGGCAATCGAGGGAATAAAAGGAATTCATTTAAATATTTGACAATTCCAATTCATTCGTCATCATTTTTTCATTTTAGCCAGAATATTTTCTACTTTTGCCTCGTAATTTCCTCCAGTGGCTTTTCCTCCATCTTCCGCCGCCTCATCAATTCTTCTTCTCGATTTCTTTTCTTCACCTTTTTTGCCTTCTTTATTTTCCTTCTTTTGGTCCCAATTTCCTTTTCATCATCATCTTCTTCATTTCCATTTTGTTCTTCCTCTTCTACCCGACAACTTCGGCAACAATTTCGACTAATCACCCCAAGGGCACATGCCTTCATTGCACTTTTGGTGGCCAATTCCCTGCCTCCATTTCCTTCTCCATTTTTCGGAAAAATTCGGGCACAAAAGATGGCATCCCTTCGGCAATTTCGCTTTTTTGATCGATGCCGCAGAATCGGTGATTCTAATTTAAATTTTAAATATTATTTTATATCCCATTCCATTAATCACAATTTATGACCTTCTTCTGGCATTTTTGTTGTTGTCGATGTCAAAATTTCCTCCATCCGTTTTTCCTCTTCTTCAATTTTTTGTTTCGCTTTTTCCACCAAATTTTCCTCCTTATTGTTAATATCTTCAGTTTTTATTCCATTTTTCTTCTTCCCATTCTCCTTTTCATTTTCTTCTTCCAATTCCTCCGATGATCCCAATGTGGGTTTCTCCATTTGTCTAAAAATTACAATTTTTCCAAACAATTCCAAATTATTTACCTTTCTTGCATTTCCTTCAATTCCGCAATTTTTTCCTCCATATTTTCTATCAACTTTTCAACCTTATTTTCTTCAACTTTTGTGCCATTTTCTCCTTTTTCAATTTCTCCATCGTCGTCCCTGAGTAACATCCGTCCATGTGGATCACGGAGTGGTGGAGCCGGTGTATTTTTCCACCACCAATTGTTGTTAATCAAAGGCAAAATTATCGGCAAAATTGGGGTAGGCCGAATTCGACGATCCTCTTTCTCTTTACTATCTTTGATTGGACCAGCCGGTGTACTGCTAATTGCCGCAATTGAGGGAGGGGATGAAGGGGTTGGATGACCTTTAAAAAGATAGGATATTGAATGGGGATTAAGCCACTCCACTCCCTACCACCTTTTGGAGGGATTGGCTTTTGAGTGGGCAGCGGAGTTGGAGGCCACACTGGCAAAGTGGCCGGCGATGGACTGGCAGTGGGTAATGTGACCACCCCAGGGCCTAGTGTTATCACCTTTTGGCCATTCCCGGGCTGACTCTGGCCCGGACTGAAGGGGTGGCCCATGCACGTGTGGCAGGAATAAATGTTGCAAATTTTTAGATAATCACTCGGCGATGCATCCTTCACTTTGCCGATCAAATCCTGAAAGGCTAATCTGACATATATTGAATAGAAAATAACTTGGAATTGTTTGTCCAATGTTTCCATTGTGATTTTGCCTGGGGCAGAGGCAAATGCATCTTTTGCATAATGCATCACACTTTGATAATCATATTTTACATTGTATGTTGTTGAATCCGTGTCCGGCACTTTTTCGAATTGAGTCACATAGGCTAAATAAAAGAGGCATGCGGTAAAGGGAAATTTAAATATTAATTTTGAATAAGAATAATTGGAAATTTAAATTATCCACTTAATCTCTCAAAATCCTTCCCTGACTGCTCACCGGGCCCAATATTCTCCCAATGGATTTTGATGAATTCATCTCGATCATAGCGCATTTGTTCATGCCAAAGTCCAATTGTGTGCATCAATTCATGGATAACAATGTCAAATTCAAGGCATGTGGCTGAAAATGAAAGAATTAAGAAATCAGAATATGTGAATTTCATTTTTACCAATTTCATTTGTCTCCAACATGACCGTATTTTTGCCAGGCGATCTGCCAACCACCGTATAGCATCTGCGAATTTGTGAATTAAAATCCAACCAATAAATGTTTTCCCCTCATCAAAATAAAACCCTTCTCCTCGTTCATTTTTCAAATCCACATAGTCAGCCTCGCCTCCTCTTTTCTCAAATTTTATGCAAGTATTCTTCAAACATAATTATTTATTATTCAATGAATATTTCCCAAGGCAAAATAACCTCGGCAATGGCCAACATTGCGCGTGCAATTGTGGCATGTTCCTGGCTATCTAAATATTCAATAAAATATTAAATTAATGTTTATTTAACCAAATTTGCCACTGATAATGTAGGGAATGATGAATTGGCCTCGATCATTTTGATATCGAGTCCATCGATTCTGGGAATTTGGCTTTATTGCATTTCGGGTGACCGGTCCTCCAGGCCTGAATCCCTCGCCCATGAAGCCAACCCATAAATTGGCAATATCGCCGGGACCTCGATGCCAATTCCCCGGTTGATCATACAAATTTATTGGAGTGCCCTTTTGAAGGGGTGAAATTTTTGGGTAAAATTGGTGATAAACCCTGGATGAGAGGAGTTGCCAAACTGAAGAAAAAATGACCAGAAAAAGTGGCAAAATATTGGGAAACATTATTTGTGAAGGGAATAGGAGGACAATGGATGAATTTGATCAGAGAAAATGATTTGAATTGAACTTCTTGAATTCTTCTACAAACAATGAATTGAAGAAGGACATCCTTTGTTCGAATGAACTTTGACTGCTGCTGGTCAAAATGGAGTCCAATTTCATTGTAAAAAAAACAACAAAAACAAAGAGATTGGTCGATTCGCTGGAAACATTTGCGCAAATTTCTGAATGGTCGGTCCATTCTTTTTACCCTTCCTTGGAATGACCAAATGAAATGGAAGGCTTTTTCATGCTTCAAAATTAATTGGATAAATAAATGGAATGAAATTAATTCTGCTTTTTGAATCATTTTATATATAATTTTGAGAGAGGATACTCCATTTTTGAATTTGTTATTTTAATGAATTTTAATGATGTTAAAATAAAATTCTATTAATTTACATATATTTATATTATTTATTTCAAATTAATTCATCCATTTCCAAATTGTGATGATGAATCTATAAAATCTCATCAATGCTTTCACATTCAAAATCTCCTATTGGTTAATGCATTCCTCCAGATTCATTTTGGGAGAATGGGATTAAGATGAAAAATATTCTTTACCAAATATTGCGACTGTTGATGTTTGCTGCCATTTTAGATTGGCTCCTCAAGAGCGGATTAAGTAAATGGATTCCACTCTATGTCCATGAAATTTTTGTGCCAAATTCGTTTAAAATTTTCCCCTCTTCCAAAAAGTTTCTCCCATCATATAAATCCTCCAATCCCCATCCCATTAAAGACTCCATTTATTTGCCTCCTCTTTCATTTCAATTTTTCATTGCCGCAGGCATTCATCATTTTTCCTCTCCATTTTTACAGTATATTTTATTCATTTATTCATCCTTTATTTTCTCCAATTTTGCCAAAAATTGCCAAAATTGGTTGTAAAAATGGATGTTTTCCTCATTATTCAAATGCTTCTGCTCATTTCATTTGGTCATGCCAAATTGGTTGTCAAAGTTGCTCATTTGCAACCAAATAATCCGAATATTATACATGAACCTCAAGTGCTGGAAATGTTTGACTAAAATATTCCATAATTTAAATTTCTCAATAAAAAAGGTGTCATTCGGACATGAAGGAACGAATGATTTTGCCGGGAGATATTCGATTCCAATTCTTCACAATGGAATCATGCAATCGATTCAGTGGCGTTGAACATTCCGCCTATTTGCATTATTTGAAGAATGTTGGTTCATAATAATTTAATTAGGAGTATGGGGTGAAATAATTTGGCAATAAATGGATGAGATATATGGGATACTAAAAATATTTTTGATAATATTATTAAGACGAGTGTCTACTTCGGTCCCGGATGCAACAATGGTGAGAAAAATATTATAAAAGGAGAAATGATTCTTGATGTCCATAGAAATGTTGATTATTGGGCGACTTGTTTCCCGTTGGAATGTGCCAATCATTGCCCATTTATCCGGTGATGATGCCCTTTCTGATCGAAGTGGTAGGTTTTTATATTCCTTCAGTAAAAAAACATCAATTATGATTCACTTTCAGTCTTCGACACACTCGGCTCAGTGGCTTTAACATCTGCGACTGAAATGGCCCGAGCCACGTTGACATTTTTGCAACTTTATGGATGGAAACAGGCAATTAATTAATTCAAATAAAATCCACTCCCAAGCAAATTCGAGTGATAAAAAAAATCAAAAGATGTATAAAAATTTTGGGAGTTTCCGTCTGTTTCTAAGAATAATTTCGCCTGTTTTAATTCCGCTTGTTTGACTAAGTTTTAATAATTCCGCTTGGTTGACTAAGTTTTAATAATTCCGCCTGTTTGACTAAGTTTTAATAATTCCGCCTGGTTAGAATAATTCCGCCTGGTTGACTAAGTTTTAATAATTCCGCCTGATTGACTAAGTTTTAATAATTCCGCCTGGTTGACTAAGTTTTAATAATTCCGCCTGGTTGACTAAGTTTTAATAATTCCGCCTGGTTGACTAAGTTTTAATAATTCCGCCTGGTTGACTAAGTTTTAATAATTCCGCCTGGTTGACTAAGTTTTAATAATTCCGCCTGGTTGACAAAGTTTTAATAATTCCGCCTGTTTGACTAAGTTTTAATAATTCCGCCTGGTTGACTAAGTTTTAATAATTCCGCCTGGTTGACTAAGTTTTAATAATTCCGCCTGTTTGACTAAGTTTTAATAATTCCGCCTGTTTGACTAAGTTTTAATAATTCCGCCTGGTTGACTAAGTTTTAATAATTCCGCCTGGTTAGAATAATTCCGCCTGGTTGACTAAGTTTTAATAATTCCGCCTGGTTGACTAAGTTTTAATAATTCCGCCTGGTTGACTAAGTTTTAATAATTCCGCCTGGTTGACTAAGTTTTAATAATCCACCTGTTTGTGTTTTCGCTCAGAATAATTCCGCCTGTTTGTTTTTCACCTAGTTAATTTATGTTTTATGTTTTTAGTACTGATTTTTTATGCTAAAGAATATTCTGATTTTAATTCCGATTTTTAAATGCACCGTATGCATACTCTCATAACATCAAACATAATAATTTTCCACTTTTGCATTTTAATGAAATTAATTCAATAAATTTCCATTTTTTGAGATATTTCAACAAATTATTAGTTTGCAATAAACGAGGAAACATATATTTTGTGCATTTAGGTTGGTCTTGTCCGTCCAAGCGTCCATTTCGAACGGCTTTCATTGCATTCTCTGCGAAATTATCTAAAAGATAATAATATTGATATAAATGTCGAGATTGAATTGGACCCATATATGACGCCGGATGAGATTATTGCCACCGGTCGATTACGGCATTTACGAAATCGAGCAAGAAGTTGGCAGTTAAAAATTTGGGTAGCAAAATGGACATTTATTTGAGGGATCCAAATTTTTTAGAGGAATTAACTGGAATTAGTTAGCCCATTTTCCCTATGTTTTTTATTTCCATCATAGATTTTGCCTTTTTTAAAGTGTTCCCATTAATTATTTTGTGCAGTTATAATCGTGGAAATGGGCATGGATCTTCACAGCTCAAAATCATTCATGATCGCCGCCCAACGCTCTCATATGAAGGCAAATCAATTTTGCCTCTTTTTAAATCTTTTTAAACATTTTATTAGACCAGCGAATATGTTTATGTGATTCCTTGGTTGGCCCATGTTCGTGTCTATAAAATGATTCAAATTTGAATATTATCATTTGTCAGATGCATGACCATTATCCATGGGAGGCCACAAACATTGAAAAACAGGAAACCCGAACTGCTTACGATGATGTGGTTGTGATTACGGCACATGGATATGATAAAAAGTTTATTGAAGATTTTGAATTGCGATTGAACAAAGTGACCGGGGTTATTTCCACATATGTAGGCCTTAAAATTGTGCCATCAATTATAATTATTTCCACAGTATGCCACGTTGAGTTATATGAGTTTATATGATGCTTTATTCCTTTATGGTCTTGCCGTCCGTGATGCCTATGAAGAGACGAAGAATCAAAGCATTTTCCAGGATGGACTTTACATTTGGAAGAAAATGACTGCCCGCCAATTTATTGGTCACTTTTTTGATCTTTATTTAATATATTTAAATCCAAAAAGGTGTCACTGGCCAAGTTTTGATGAACAACAAGGCAATTCGAGTTCCTTCATATGCAACTTATCACACGAAAAATGGTCAAGAATAAATTCAAAATAATAAAATGGATATAACTGGACAGGAATTTCAATTTAAAAGAATTTATTGGGGGAATCAAAAGGATTTTCACAATAGAAATATGATGAATCTTTTTCCCTTCTAGGCACAATGAAAATTGTTGTTGAATTGACCGCTCGGCTTGGTGATAAGCAGAAATGCGCGATGAGCGAGAATGATTGTTCCGAACACGTCCATTATTAGCCCCCATTTGCCTTTCCCTATAATTTATTGTTTAGGTTGCCCATGAAACAATGTCACATTATTATTCAAGCAGCGATGGCTCAATGCCAGCGGATATGCCAAAATGCGGATTTGATGGAGGCCTTTGCGATTATACCGTCTTTTATGTCCTTTTTGGCATTTTACTTTTCATGGGCATTGCCATTCCCGCTGGTTATTATTTGCATCGAAAAGAGAAGGAAAGAATGCTTTATGACATGACTTGGTTGGTCTCATCCATTTTTGGGCACAATTTTGGGTATTTTTAGGCGAATTCCACGTGAACAAGTTCGACTTTTGGAGGCTCGATATGGAAAGGTTGGTTCCCGAAAATAATGGAATGAATTAATATTCTTCATTCAGAGCAAATCACAATCAATGCACAGTAAATCCATTGAAAGTCATTCATATGATGAATCAATTGGATCGAAGGCGAATAGTCGACTTTCCGTCAAACAAGCAGTGGCCAATGGTGTCAAATGCGCATATAAACGATATCAACAGACTCGTAGCATTTCCTTCAACAAATATGATTTGAGCAGACTGAAAGAATTGAAGGCAATTTTGGGGACCATCCAAGATCCAATTCATCTAATATATTTACATAAATTGGAATAAGCAAAAATGGAGAAATGTTTAGGAATTTGGAAATAGACAAATAATTGACTGTCGATTTTCTCTCAAAATCTAATCTAATTTGAATTCAAGATAATGGAGAATGAGAATTTGAACAAATTTTACGGCATTTGTTTCAATCAACAAAATGAATTCATCACACTTTGGCTTCTATGCCAACGGGGTTCACTCGAAGATGTGGTCTATAATCCGGATTTGAAAATTTCCCGGTGATTCTGCAAAAACAATATGAATTAGTATCATTTATTATTTTAGTAATTTCCAAGTGTCCTTTGCCAAGGATGTTGTCAAGGGTCTCTTTTTTCTGCACACTTCCATCCTCAAAATGCATGGATCACTTTGTTTACAGGTCCATTTTAGATTCCATTCACATTGATGAATTCACATTTTATTTAGAATTGTTTGGTTGATTCAAATTGGAATGTGAAATTGACCAATTTTGGTGGGCAATTTTCTCCTTCATCTTTTTTCATGTTTATTTTAGTCACTGATGAAATTTGCGGGGACAAATTGCGGCATAATGAGTTGAAATATTTGATGGACAGTGAAATTGAACGTGAAAAACAAAAGAAGAAACGGGAAAAGGAGGAGAAGAAACGGGAAAGGCAGCGAGAACGAGAGGTAAAAAAAAACCATTTTTGGAGATTCGTTTATTTGATGAATCCGTGAAACATTGCCTTTTTTGAAAATCTAGAAAAGGAGAGCAGTGGCTGATTTACCCTAAGGCAATGATGGATGAATGAATGAATCCATTAGTACAGATATTATTGTTAAGGATCCGATAAATTTATGCTTATTTACATGTAAATGGAATCCATTTTTAATTTATTTAGCGTGAAGGCAAGGATCGCCGCGATATAAGCTCATCTGAATCAATGGAAGATCAAAAAATTGAAGAGGTTAATTCCATTGATTAACATTTTGAATACTTTATTTAAGGCAATGTTGAATGACAAAGTCCGGGACCAAACAAATATGAAAAGTATAAATGGGAGGGGGCAAAATTTAAATTTTATTCCAATAAAGAATACATCCAATATGCACCTGAAATCATTCGCGAATTTTTATCAACCAAACATTTGCCGGTTATTTTCTTTTAGATTTTGTTAAATTATTTTGGACCAGGTTGGTAATCCGGCGGCAGATATGTATTCCCTTGGAATGATTCTCTATCAAGTTCTTTTCAAGCTTGAACCATTCTATGAGAAGAATTTGCCACCAAATAGTAAAAAATGAATCACTAAATAAATATGTTTTTCCTTCTGAAAGAATTACTCCATAAAATTGCAATGGCCAATGACAGTGAGGCAATCATTCGGCCAATTTTCCCAAATCAAAATCAAATGGCCAATGGCGCAAATGCCAATGAGGAGGCTTACAATTTGCAATTGCTTTCGGTTCTAATTTAATACTCCTTTTGATTCTTTATATCTCTTTATAATTAATTAATTAATCTATGTCCAAATAATGCAAAATAGATCCCCAAATGGCTCTTTTCTTTTTCTCTCATTTCTGTCCTCTATTATTTTGATGTTCATTCCAATTTTCTTTGCCTTAAGGCAATTGAGGCTTGTTGGCTTGAAATCCCGGAAATGCGTCCGAATATAAAACGATTGAAGGCAATTGTGAATGCCAATTTGAAATCAACCGGAAGTGGATCATTGGTCGATCAAATGATGAAAATGATGGAAGATTACACGGCAAATTTGGAGCAATTGGTGAAGGAAAGGACTCAATTATTAGAAGAGGCACAGCAACAGGCGGATAGACTCCTCAAAAATATGCTTCCAGCGTTCGTGTACCATAAACTTACAATAAAAATATTAGTTTAATACAGATCAATTGCTGAAGATTTGAAAGTTGGTCGTCCTGTGCCCCCACAGCTTTATACAAATTCTTCGGTCCTATTCTCGGATATTCGCGGTTTCTCGCGAATGGCATCCAATTCAACGCCATATCAAGTTGTTTCATTTTTAAATGATATGTTCAGTGGCTTTGATGCCATTATTGCTAAACATGATGCACATAAAGTCGAAACGGTATGTAAAATTGGATTATATTTATGAGGAATTCAAATGAATTGACCTTTAGATTAATTCCGCCTGGTTAAGAATAATTCCGCCTGGTTAGAATAAATCCGCCTGGTTAAGAATAATTCCGCCTGGTTAGAATAATTCCGCCTGGTTTTAAGAATAAATCCGCCTATTATTCCGCCTGTTTTTAAGAATAATTCCGCCTGGTTAAGAATAATTTCGCCGGGTTAGAATAATTCCGCCTGTTTTTAAGAATAATTCCGCCTGGTTAAGAATAATTCCGCCTGGTTAGAATAATTCCGCCTGGTTTTAAGAATAATTCAGCCTGGTTAAGAATAATTCCGCCTGGTTAGAATAATTCCGCCTGGTTAGAATAATTCTGCCTAGTTAGAATAATTCCGCCTGGTTAGAATAATTCCGCCTGGTTAGAACTTAGAATAATTCCGCCTGGTTAGAACTTACTTAGAATAATTCCGCCTGGTTAGAACTTACTTATAGAATAATTCCGCCTGGTTAGAATAATTCCGCCTGGTTAGAACTTAGAATAATTCCGCCTGGTTAGAATAATTCCACCTGGTTAGAACTTACTTAAAATAATTCCGCCTGGTTAGAATAATTCCGCCTGTTTTGTGTTTTCGTTTAGAATAATTCCGTCTGTTTTGTGTTTTCGCTTAGAATAATTCCGCCTGTTTTGTGTTTTCGCTTAGAATAATTCCGCCTGTTTGTGTTTTTGCTTAGAATAATTCCGCCTGGTTAGAATAATTCCGCCTATTTGTTATAATTTTGTCCAAATTTCTTTAATCCCAATTCCCTTTTGTAAAGATTGGCCACACTTATATGATTGTGTCTGGAGTACCGCGCGAAAATGGCAATTCTCATGTCCAACATATTGCCGATATTGCACTCAAAATGCGCACTGTATTAATCCAAATCCATTTCCAATTTTCATTTATTTTTATTCCCTTTGCAAAGTTTGTTTCCAATTTCAAAGTGGCCCATCGCCCTGAGGAAATCATCATGGTTCGAATTGGATTCCACAGTGGTTCTGTAGCAGCTGGCGTTGTCGGTTTGGCTGCTCCTCGTTATTGTCTTTTTGGAGACACCGTGAATATGGCATCCAGAATGGTTCAATAATAATAATCCATGAATTTTAAACCAAATTTTGCCCTTTTCAGGAATCCACCGGTTTAGCCAATAAAATCCAAATTAGTGAACCATCGTACAATCTGCTCAAATGTTTTTACCAACAATTTATTGTGGTCGAACGTGGCAAAGTTGAAATCAAAGTTGGGGATTGAGATTTTGAGTATTTAACTGATTTTATACCCACAGGGAAAAGGCGAATGCAATACATTTTTCCTGGAGGGCAAGGAACAATATCCGAGTGGGCAACAAGGCCGGAAGAAGTGAAAGAAATTTGAAGAATGAAGGAATTTTCTAATCCGAATTCTGAAGTTACCGATGAAATTAGACTAAATATTCAAAACCTATTTTTCAATCCCCCTAAATTCCACATAAAAATGTAGCGTTTATGATGCAAGATAAACTCCATTACCAGATTCCTCGATTTGTTGAGGGAAACAGAATTTTTGACGCTTCAAACTTAAGCCCACGGGAATGTTCCAGAAAGAAAAAATCTTCAATGATCTCCACATTTTCCTATCATCTTTGATTTGTTTTTTTTGCGTTAAAATTTTTTCAGCCATCAATGTTTGAGAAAGGCGATGGAAATGGCCAAATGGAATGTTTTCGCCAAATATTTTTCTTATTTTCATTCCTTCATCAAAGCTCCTGGCAATTGTAGAACCTCCTCTTTACCATCGAATAGAATGTGCATTGCCCTTCCCTGCAACGGCATTTCACTGAAAATGGCATTCATTCATTCATTCATTCATTCATTCATTCATTCATTCATTCATTCATTCATTCATTCATTCATTCATTCATTCATTCATTTGTTTTGTTTATTATTTTAATGTCTTTTGAATGTAAATTTGACTAATTTGTTAGCCCCCCATTCCCTTTGGCAACACTCACTTCCTCTGCCAGCCGGTTGATGACTGCCAATGTTCAGCCTTTTCACTGCAAAATGCAAAAATTATTAGCAATTTAGAATTAATTTGAAAAATGTCAAAGATTTTGGAATCTAATTTAACCCCTTAAGGGGTTGTCACTGACCAATTTGGGTCATCATCATCAAGGGCCTTCCATCGTCCAAAACTGGTTCTGTTGGCCAACATTCATAAGTGGCCGTACAACTTTTTGCCTCAATGTCCTTTTGGGGTGGATTTAGCCGGTAGTCAATATTATTTTGGCTTACAATATCCGTCTGTTGGCCAAATTCATCCAATCCATCATCATCTGCTACTGTGGGTGATGCCGAATTAAGAGAAAATGTGAAAAGTGCAAAGAGGAGGAATGGAAGAAACATTGACGGACGAATGCCCCTTTTTGTTCTGCCACTACCATTAATTTGGTTTTGGCCAATTTGCGGTAATAATGTTGATGCTGCCAATGTTGACGATGACATCACTCTCCTCGATTCCTCTGCTTTAAGTCAAAAATGGAATAAATGTGGGTGGGAAAGGCAAATGCAAGCGAGGTGGGATAAGCCCCTCTCAAAAATGACTAATTTGTTTTCAAGTGCCAAAACTGCAGCCTCAGATGGATGAGGTCAAATGGCAGCAGCGTGGCATACGCAGAAATGGCCACAAATGGGGGAAAGTCTTTTGTGCAAAGGCAGAATTCCCCGTGGGCAATTGTTGTGGTTGGTCGGTTCAAAAAAAACCTCGACCAAGATTTTGGGCAGGGGTCATTCGGAGATAAAAAAATGGGTAAAAGGAGGAGTTGATGATGGCATTGGAAATGAGGCCAAAGGGGGATGCCATCGGATGTCCGGGTAACACATGGATGGGAGACGAGAAACGAGGTCTTTCCACCCAGTCTTGAGGGGCGGTGGAAACAAAGGAAATGATGGAAGTGGAAATATTCCCCTGGGACTTTTTCTACTATTCTCCTCAAGACCCTCACTGCTCTGTGCCGCCGTTCAGTGGGTCAGAATTAATTTGTGGCCAATGGTATTATTGAACAATATTGAAAAAGAGATTGATGGGCTAATGCTTCATCATTGATGGTGACGGAAATTTGGATATAACTATCGAATAAATTGGTTAATGGTTCACAAAGTTGGTGTGGATTGGTAAACTTTAAAGGGGGTTTTCCAAGCCAATGCTACTGGAATGGATTGCCCCCTGCTGGCCCTTCCTCACCTAAATGCGTCATTTCGGCACAAAATCAAATTACTTCCGGTGGCAATTTGGCATACGCCTCTGCTGAAACCAAATTAGCAACAACATCGATAGAATGGAAAGGGCCATCCCAATAGCCAATACTATTTGGTTCATGAGAAGGGCAGTAAAACTTTCAAAAAAGGAAAATGAAAAGGCGAAAACATAAAAAAGGGTTATTTATCAATAAAATGGATTCCCCAAATACAAAATTATGATACTCAAACTTCAAACAAGTTGAACTAAGTAAAGTGTTATTCATTAAGCACTCTCCACCTCATCCAATACGTCACGTCATCAACAAGCGGCTTTTTATGGATGGGATAAGGCCGCTGGGATCCATATATCTAATTGGCTATTCGGTTTTTGGCACCAACAAAAGTTAGGTTTGGGCGAGGAAAACATAACATTAACAATTTTGAGGTATATGGCCGAAAATGGAAGGAACAAAATTGGATGAAGGGAAATGAGTAGGAGTAGGAGGTGAATGAGTGAATTGAAAGGGGAATTCATAAATAATTAAATCATATTGTCTATTTTGCATTATGATGATAGTGTTATTTTCTCCAATGGCGCTAATTTGATCATTTGAAAAATGAAAAGGGCAACTCGTTGCTTAAATTTTTTAGAGGTTTTAAACCTGTTTAGAAAACAGGTTTAATTTGATTCTAGTTTCCTATTTTGTAAAGAAAATAAACTTATAAAATCAATCATTTTAGAATACGAAAAAATGGCAGAAATTGACTATGAAAAAGCCAAAGAACGAATTGAGGATTTTTTGCGACATTTTTATTCCGAAGATGACAATGGCCTTAAAGTGTTCACATATTCGGATCAAATAGCAAAATTGGCGCAGCGACAACAAATTGCACTTTACATTGACCAAGACGACGTTTATGTGCATGACCCCGAATTATTCGACTGGATAAATGGGAACACAGTGCGATATCGGGAGCTTTTTGCCGAATGTGTTCAGAAAATGGTGCAAGAAATGTTGGGTGATAATCAGGTTGAAAACAAAACATTCTTAAATTGATTTTATTTGTTTGTATAGCCGGAAGTTCTGGATGCTTTGGATGCTTTCATCTTCCAACGTCTTTATGCAGATAGAAAACAGAAATTGGACAAAGGCGACATGGCCATGGAAGAAGATGACCCACAAAAGGCTTATCCACCCGAATTGCTCCGCCGATTGTAAGAAAATATTTCTCTTTATTCAAAAAAACGAAAGTTTTCAGCGAAGTTTACTTCAAAGTCCGTGATGATTTGAAGCCATTGGCGGTGCGCGATCTAAAAGCTCATTTCATTGGGAAATTGGTCGCATTGAAAGGCATTGTCATTCGGGCCACTGAAGTGAAACCGATGGCCTCCGTAATCACGTATATTTGCGATACTTGTGGATCGGAAACATTCCAACCGGTTTATCAAAATTTTAAAATGCATTTAAAATTTATTATTTTTAAGGTCAAAGGCCTTTCCTATTTGCCAGCATTCACTTGTCCAAGCAAAGAATGCATTCAGAGCAAAGCAAATGGCCGATTACAAGTGCAAAATCGCGGCTCAAAACTTATGAAATTCCAAGAAATACGCGTTCAGGAAATGGTTGGTAACATTTTTAAAATCAAATTTTCAAAAATAATAATTTTCAGAGTGAACAAGTCACGGTTGGAAGCATTCCCCGCTCATTGACCGTCTATTTGAGTGGGGAGAACACTCGAAAAGCAATTCCCGGCGACACAGTCACAATTTGTGGTGTTCTTTTGCCGATGATGCGCACCGGTTTTCGACAAATATCCGGCGGTTTGGTGGCCGAAGTATTCCTTGAGGGCTATCATGTACAAAACAAACGCGATGAAAATGAAGAATTTTTGGACGAAGAATTGACCGAAGAGGAAATTCAGCTGCTCAGCCATGAAAATTTCTACGAACATTTGGGTAAGTAAAATCACCAAAAATTCATTTTATTTATTCTCTTTTAATTTTCAGCCTACAGTATTGCACCTGAAATTTACGGATTGTCGGATGTGAAGAAATCTTTGCTGTTGGCTTTGGTCGGTGGAGTCAACAAAAATACGAATGGAATGAAAATTCGAGGGGCACTGAATATTCTTCTGATGGGCGATCCAGGCGTGGCCAAATCCCAGCTGTTGACCTATGTGGACCGGTTGGCATTGCGCAGTCAATACACAACGGGACGAGGCTCAACCGGAGTTGGACTGACGGCGGCCCTGGTCAAAGATCCATTTACTGGTAACGAAAATTGTTGAATAATACAATTAATATTATTTTTAGGTGAAATGTCTTTGGAAGGTGGTTCATTGGTGCTGGCGGACCGGGGAATTTGTTGCATTGATGAATTTGACAAAATGATGGAAGGCGATCGAACGGCCATTCACGAAGTAAATCCAAAAATAACAATTTATTTACCATATTTTTCTATTATAAGCCCCACTCTAATAATAGCCCACCCTGAAAAAAATATAAGCCCATGGGCTTCTAATAGAAAAAATTCAAATCTTTAGGTTATGGAGCAACAGACAATTTCAATTGCCAAAGCCGGCATAATGACCACACTGAATGCCCGCGTTGCCATCATTGCGGCGGCCAACCCCGCCTATGGCCGTTACAATCCAAGTCGATCCATTGAGGACAATATCCGCCTGCCGGCTGCCCTTCTCTCACGTTTCGACCTCCTATGGCTTATTCAGGACTTTCCGGACAGAGATTCCGACCGAAAGTTGGCCGACCATATCACCTATGTCCATCGAAAGGGGGAACAGCCAAAAGCGGTGTTTGAGCCGGTCGACATGAAATTGTTCAGGTAAATCCAATCAATTTTCATTGTTTTAAGTGATTTATTCAAGGAAATATATGGCAGTTTGTAAGCGGAAGGACCCGGTTGTGCCGGACCAGCTGAAAGAGATGTTAGTGGAAAAATATGTGGAATTGCGCCGGGAGGCGAAGAACAGCGCCGATTCAACATTCACATCACCTCGTCTACTTTTGGTTGGTTTTATATATGAAAAATGGAAAATATTTTAAACCCATAAAACTTTTTAGGCTGCCATTCGAATGTGCACCGCTTTGGCCCGCCTTCGTCTTTCGAATGTGGTCGAGGCGGTTGACATCAAGGAGGCATTACGGCTGTTGGATGCGGCCCGGAATTCATTGCGAGCTCACAAACAAATGAATGCGGACAAGTAAAACCAAAATTAATTCATTTATTTAATATTTATTTCAATTCGAAGGGCCCAAAACCCAGCGGATCGTGCATTTGACATTGTCCGTGAAATGATGCAAGGAAATGGGAATGAACCAATTCAGCTGGACAAAATCTATGCCCGATGCGCCCAGCGAGGAATTGGATCCAAAATTGTGGATGATTGCCTTTATGGCCGTTGGAAACATTTGCTCTTCATTGATGAGACAAAGAACACCGCACAATTGGCAATGGCTTAAACTAAAGAAAAACACTGACTGAATTACACTTAATTTAACTGCCAATTTCATTTTACACTTATTTTGCAATTATTTTTCAATAAATTATTTTTTACTTTGATTATTTTGTCAATGAATAATGTATAAAATAAGAACAAAAGGAATGGGATAATAAAATTGGTCAAAAATAATTTGGAAATGATGAGAATGGGAACAAAAAAAAGCAATAAAATAAAATCACAAATTTTGTACAAATGGAACGAATCGGAAAGTGAATTTTGGTGGTCTTCTTTCAATTTCTCTCTGTTGTTGTTGTATTCCATCATCCATTTCAACAAAATTCGTCAAGCCATTTGTGCCATTTCGCCGCTCATTAAGCAATTCCGACACAATTCGTTCAGCGTCCAATGCTTTGAATGGATGTTGCATTATTAGGTTGGTTGAGAAATATGAATCCTCTTGATTCTTTCGCAGGATTAGAACATATTCGTTGGTGTTTGAATCTTCCATGTTGGATTTGAAGTCCTTCGATAAATAGTCGATATTGCGCATTGGGTTAACCCAAAGGTTGATTTCGTCTCTTTCGTCTTCAACCGGCATAAATTCAATTCGATACTAAAACTGTTATTTATTTTATTTATAATTAAATCATACCTTAAAACGTAGTTCAACCCCAGCTTCCAATTCAGCTCTTTTGAATAAATATTCTATCAAATGACCAACTAAATGTGAAAAATTTATAATTTATTTAAATTAATCGATGTAACCTGTTGCAATCGTTGGTATAAATAAATAGCGGGGACGAAGCAAACATTTTGGCAGTTCTCGAATCTTATAATTTGTTCCATCCGGCCATAATACAATTGCCTTTTAATTATTTATTATATTAATTAATTAGGTTTGGTGATTTACCTCCATTCTTGTTCTATTTAACGCTTGCCGATGCGTAAAATTGGCATATTTAGACGATCTCTGAAGCTCTCCAACCAGTAAAATTGCGTTGTTCTTTTTCACTTGATTATGATGTTTCAAAAAATTGCCGTTTGTTGCCATCAAAGAAGCAGAAGAATAGGATGTAGAAGGCTCATTCGCATTTGATGGACTCAATTTTGCAGAGTTTTCTGGTTTAAACCTTTTCAATGGTGTGATATTTGTCCTCATTGTAGTTAAGCTCGATAATCTCTCATTTTGATGGTTTTGATGTGCCATATCGATTCCATCATTCTTTAAAACATCAATGATTCGCCTCTTCATTATTTTGTTATGATCTTTCTCTTTCTAAAATAATTGATACAATAATTATAATTACTTATAATCTAAAGTAAAAAATGCAAACCATCTTTGAGAATAATTGTGAGAAGTTCGAATCCAGTTGGAATTTTGTTTCCGCACCACATTTTGGGCAAATATTCTGATTCGTTGTACATGAGGCACAAAAGCGATGCAAACATTGCTTAAAATTTATTTTTTTTAACAATTTTAAAAATTAAGTAATTACGGCTGCAATTATCAGCTTTCCATCCAATTTTTTGGAACAATGCTCACAGTTTAAATAGATCAGTCTGTTCGGTTTCATTGCTCATTCATAACAGCTTTTCATATTTTTTCTGATGAAAATTGTCATACTTTTGGATCGGTCGTTTTTTTTTAAAATCCAAAATTTTTTATTTTTATTTTAGAAAAAGTCATATATGAAAAAAATTTATAATAAAAAAATTCCAAATTACTAACCTAACTAAGCTGTTTTTAACAAGTTAGACATATCGATCGATTGATTTAAGTACGGTATACGTTATACGAGTACAGTAATTTATATGGGCTGATCTTTTTAACCTGGCAAAATTGAAGTATTTAAAGCAGAAAGATGTTTGCCAGAGTAATCATTTTCACTCAATTC
This sequence comes from Pratylenchus scribneri, assembly GCA_030063045.1. Taxonomy (NCBI): domain Eukaryota; kingdom Metazoa; phylum Nematoda; class Chromadorea; order Rhabditida; family Pratylenchidae; genus Pratylenchus; species Pratylenchus scribneri. The sequence goes on along the minus strand of JAQSEB010000001.1, from coordinate 3,232,821 downwards.
ACTCAACAACCGGCACACTAACAAGGATCCTCATGGCGGGCAGAAGCAACAGCGACGACAACATCGGAATGACCAAATCAAGGACGCAGCTGAATAATTGTGGTGAGTTTTGGGGTTATAATCGATTTTACTTCAATTTTAATTTTCCCTTCAATTTCCAGGCACGAACGAACTGACGAAACCGGATGATGAACTCGACCTGCCGGACATTTACAAGATGGACGACTTCTGGACAGTACTGGCAGCGGATGAAGAGGTCCAATCAGGAAAATGGGTTAAGGTAAGCAAATTGGGAGCTGAAAATTGATGTAAAATTTCCTTCTTTTCAGGGCCTCGAAGGGCAGTTGACGTTCAAAGGCTTGCTGGGATTGGCAGATGGACAGTGGCTGGCCAGTGATTGTGAGTTTTGTTGCTTTAAAGTATAAAATAAAATTTCTAATTTTTAGTCATCGACTGTTGTCTTGCATTCATCGTCAAAAATTCCTTCCGAGTGCACTTCATTCCAACCTTTGCAATCCTCTGTTTCGATAATACGGGAGATCTTCCATCAAAATGGTATTGGCCCTTGACAAGTGCGGACTTTGTGTTGGCACCGGCTCATCTGTACGGCAAACATTGGGCAATGGTTGTGGTCAACCTCCTGGAGCGCAATATTACAATTATGGATTCGTATTCAATGCACGACAAAGGACGCGCCGGACAAACAAAGATGAAATTTATGCAGAAAATTTGGTGAGTTTTTTAACATTTTTGAAATTCTCAAATATATTTGATCATTTTCACAGGGACCTCCTTCATTACGTGGCCGATCAGCAGCAAGAACAGGAATATTTTGGCTGGTGGAACGATTGGGCTGAGAAGTTTACAGAAGATCGGTTCGTACCGCAGCAGGAGTGCAGGTAAAAACTTTAAAAAACGCATTTTTCAATCAATTCAATTCCCATTTTTAGCGAGGATTCCGGAATTTTTGCCCTCCTTTTTGCCCGTTTTGTCGCCAAGCGGAGTCCAATCGATTTTGGCCCAGAGCACATCCAATACTTCAGACGCCGATTTTGCTGGGACCTTCTGCACACAATCCATGATGAGGCGGGGAGCAGAAGCAGCAGCAGCAGCGATGACATCGTCAAAGTGACCAAATCAAGGACGAAACTGAAAGACTGTGGTGAGTTTGGGGTTAAATTCGATTTTAGTTCAAATTTAATTTTCCTTTCAATTTGCAGGCACGAACGAACTGACGAAACCGGATGATGAGCTCGACCTGCCGGACATTTACAAGACCGACGACTTCTGGAAAAGTTTGAAGACGAATGAAGTGGTCCAATCGGAAAAATGGGTAAAGGTAAGCGATTTACAATGATTCAAATTTTGATGCTAAAATTACTGATTTTCAGGGCCTCGAAGAGCAGTTGACGTTCAAAGGCTTGCTGGGATTGGCAGGTGGACAGTGGCTGGCCAGTGATTGTGAGTTTTTGTTGCTTTAAAGTTTAAAATAAAATTTTTAATTTTTAGTCATCGACTGTTATCTTGCATTCATCGTCAAAAATTCCCACCTTGTGCGCTACATTCCAACCTTTGCAATACTCAGCTACAACAACACGAAGAAAATTCCGGCAGAATGGTATTGGCCCTTGACAAGTGCGGAAATTGTGCTGGCACCGACTCATCTGAACAACTCCCATTGGGCGATGACCGTGATCGACATCCCGAAGCGCAAAATCAGGGTGATGGACTCGCTGAACAAAGGACGCGCCGGACAAACAAAGATGAAATTTATGGAGACAGTTTGGTGGGTTTAAACATTTTTAATATAATCAAATCTAATTCAATCATTTTTACAGGGACATCCTTCACTACGTGGCCGAGCAGCAACACGAAGAAGAATATTTTGGAGGATGGAGCGAATGGGATTGCAAGGAGGTTTTGGATATACCACAGCAGAAAAATGGGTAGGCATTAAAATCCAATAAATTTCAATTAATTCAATTCCCATTTTTTCAGGACAGACTGCGGAATTTTTGCCCTCCTTTTTGCCCGATGTGCCGCCGAGCGGAGGCCGATCGACTTTGACCAACGACACATCCCGTACTTCAGACGCCGATTTTGCTGGGACATTGTGCACACAATCAAGAAAGAAGGATGAATTCGGCAAAAGATGTGAATAAACGATCGCCCCCCCCATTTGCATTATTGTATTGTAACATTTTTCCATATTCACCCATTGTATTATTTTGTATTGTAATATTTTTCCATATTCACTCATTGTATTATTTTGTATTGTAATATTTTTCCATATTGTTTTGTAATATATTGTTGTATATAACATATACCAATAAACATGTATAAAAATTTATAAATTCATCCAATGTGTGTATTTGTGTTTGTGTACTTATGGGTGGGGCAAAATGGTATTGGAATTTAGGTTTGGACATGAATTGTGAATAAATTAAAATTATTAAACACAACAATCCCATAGTTAGTTAACAATTCTCCATTTATACCCAAATAAACCACCAAGTCCTTACTTCAATGAGTTTTTATCAACCTCGAGTTTTTCTTTTCTTCATCAATCATCATATGAAACCTCCACCTCCTTTTATAATTTTGGTTGGCGTTTGTTGTTTTGGCTTTTGGGTTGGGCAGAGGGAAAAGAAGGTCTTGGACAGAGACAGACCTTTTATTAAAAAGCCGAATTATTTTGCATTATGTTTTTAAGTATTTTTTGAAGAAAATTTTAATAAAACATTGAAAAATAGGTTATGGGTTAGGTTTGCGAACACCGACAACGACAAGCGACAAGTGGGCGCGAACGCAGGTTTTTTTTAAATAATCTGCTGATAGGAAAAAACTTTTTCTTCTCCCCCCTTCTGCACTCTTGATAGTGCCCAACCAATAGCATTAAAGATTAAATATTAATTAATTATATGATTTTCTGCTTGGGCGTGCAGTGAATTTCAGGAAGACGCGGAGCGGACGCGATGTCTCATTTTCTCTTCCTTCTTTCATCACTCCCTCTCCTTCGTTTTTCTTTCTCTCTTCATTTATTCTTTATTCCTCACGGTCACGGTATGATTATGATCATTTTTATTTCTTGTAAGAAAAAAAGACTATAAAAATGATGATTTTTCTTCATGTTTCATTTCATTCTTTTTTTATGTTTTTTGATGAATGATGACAATCGGTTTTTGTAACCCAATGAATTCTTAAAGCAAACTATTAAACCATTTACTGCTTTTAGCAAAATAAAATTGTTTTTTTTAGAAGAAATATTGAAATAAAATGGCGCAATTAATTGAAAGTTGGCGACAAAATCCAACACCGACAGGTGCAACAATTTATCTTCAATCGCTGAGTGACCCGCACAAATCCTACGATGATAAAATGTTCATACTCAACAATCTTGATGACTGGCGCGTCATTACGGCAACATGGTTCGAAATGGCTCGTTCAATTAACATCATCGAGTCATTGTCAAATGATGAGCAATTTACTGAGATTGGACGAAGCAAGGCATCGTTGATCTGCTCAAAAATTGCCTACTGTTCGGAACAATACAATCAGGCCTTGGATTGCGCACTTGCTTCCGGTGAATTGTTCAACTTGACAGTGAAGGATGACTTTAATGGACATGATGCATTGGTATTCCTCGCCTTTTTATTTCAATATTTAATTATACTTTCAGTATGTCAACAAAATTATTCAACAAGCACTCGACACATATAAGCAGAAGAGGAATAAGAATATGAATACCGGCATAATGCTTGATGCCCTTGTTGACCGCATCTTCAATCAGAGTCTGGAACAACGCGACTACCGATCTGTCATTGGACTGGCATTGGACACTCGCCGAATCGACATGGTTGGCAAAGCAATTGAGGCTCAAGAATCGACTGACACTACGACCTTTTTGGCGGATACCCTCGACAAAGTTTGGCACTCACAGTTGGATGTTCAATTCCGAGGAAATGTCCTTGATCTCATTTTAAATTTGTTCGAGAAGCAAGCGGAGGCGAAAGATCTACAAAAAATCTACACAAAAGTGAATGCAATGTGTCAGGTAAGCAATCATAAACTTAAATGCTTTAATTAAAATTTATTATTAAGTGTCTGATTAAACTTGATCGCTCTCAGCAAGTTGCAGGAATAATTGATCGTTTGTTGGCAACGGTAATTTTATTAAACAATAAATATAATAAATATTTTCAATTTGCAGAATAATCCACTCGTGGCATACCAATTGGCTTTTGATCTGCACGAAAATGCACCACAACAATTTTTGGGACAGCTCAAGCAGGAATTAGCGAAGAACAATGAAGAAGACAAGGACAAGCCCATTGCAGGATTCAAAAAGAATTTGCAATCAATTTTGGACGGCGAGGAAGCAATCAAACATCATATGCAATTTCTCATCAAAAACAACCACACCGACATGTTGATTCTGAATCAAATCAAGGAGGCGGCTCGAGGAAATTGTGCACACAATGCAACGGTGATTGCCAATGGTCTGATGCATACTGGTACAACTTGTGATGATTTTTTGAGGTTTTTAGAAATTTTTAATATTTAATTTAAATTAATTTAGAGAGAATTTGGAATGGATTTCAAAGGCTACAAATTGGAATAAATTCAACGCAGTTGCTTCGCTCGGACTAATTCACAAGGTAATTTTAAAATTCTTTGAAATCGTAAAATTAAAATTTTAGGGACATGAACGTGAGGCCAAGAAAATACTGGATCCATATTTGCCAAAAGGTGATCAGGATCAATTCGGTTACAAGGAAGGCGGTTCTCTTTACGCTTACGGTTTATTTACATTTTAAAAATAAATAGTAATATTCTTCTAAATTTAGGCCTAATCCATTCCAACCACGGGAATCAAGCTGTCATCCAATATTTGTCCGAACAGCTGATAAAGGCAACGACAAGTGCAGTTCGTCATGGTGCATGCCTTGCATTGGGATTGGCAGCCCTGGGAACACGGAATCAAAATGTGTACGAACAATTGCGCGAGATCCTCTACCAAAATGAGGCCGTGGCCGGTGAAGCCGCTGGAACTGCAATGGGCTTGGTGATGGCCGGATCGATGAATGAAGAGGTTTAAACATTAATAAAAATACCAATAAATTTTTATTTTTTAAAGGCATTCCAAGAAATGAGACAATACATATTGGAAACTCAACATGACAAAATTCAACGGGGATTGCGCACTGGAATCGCTATGTTGGCCTATGGAGCATTGGACAAAGCAGAACGGTCAGAAAATTAATCAAATTCAAATTAATAAATAAAACATATTCTCTTTAGATGGATTGCCACATTGGAAGAGAATAATTCTGAGGCGATTATGCGACAGACGGCAGTTTGCATGGTTTTTAATAAAATTTTATGATTAAATATTTCTTATCATCAGATGGCAATGGCCTATACGGGCAGTGGCAAAGCAGATGTTATCCTGCGACTCCTGACACAAGTGGCATCGGACCCGAGCAATGATGTGAAGCGATTCAGCACAATCGCTATTGGTTTTGTGTTGAGCGGGTAAATATTAATCGATTAAACAAAAAATTATAGTTTAAATTTTAGTGATCCTAGCACATGCTTGTTGTACGTCGACACGCTGATTCAACATTTCAATGGACATATTCGTTATGGTGCGGCCATCGCATTGGCAATTGCAAGCGCAGGGACTGGATACAAAGTAAGTGTTCAGACTCTCATTTAAACATAAATATTTCGTATTTTAGGAATCGATTTCCAAACTGGAGCCATTGTTGCAAGCCAAGGAGAACTACGTTCGTCAAGGTGCCCTCATTGCATTATCCTTCATTTTGATACAACAAACTGCTCCAACCTGCGAAAATGTTGTGGAATTCCGCAAAAATATTATGAAAATGATCACCGAGAAGGGCGAAGACACTATTACCAAGGTAAAAGTTTTAATTTTATGGCCATTAAAATATACTGACTTTTTCAGTTTGGCGCCATCATTGCACAAGGCATTTTGGATGCGGGTGGCCGAAATGTGACATTATCGTTGCACAATCGTCAAGGACAACCGGACATGCCGGCCGTGTTGGGTACATTTGTGTTCCTGCAAAATTGGTATTGGCACTCAATGACGCATTTCATTTCGCTGGCATTTCGGCCCACTTGCCTGATTGGACTCAACAAGGAATTGAAGGTCATTTTAAATAATAAAATCAACCATAATAAATTAAATTAAAGATGCCAAAAATTGAATTCCGCTGCAATTCCAAACCATCACTTTTTGCTTATCCTCCACCGCTGGAAGAGAAGAAGAAGGAAAGTGCTGGCAAAGTCGAAACTGCGGTCCTTTCCATTGCAAACAAAAAGAAGGGAATGCCGTCAATTGCGAAGAAGAAAGAGGGATCCACCGGTACAAAATTAATTAATTTTTTAATTTATAAATTTAAAATTTAGAAGTAAAAATGGAGGTTGATGACAAAAAGGAGGCAGCGGCAAAGGAAGAGGAAAAGTAAGTATTTACCATTCATTTAAGAATAAATTATTAATTTTTTAAGGCCAAAGGATGTGCCCGAACCTTCGTTCCACAACATTTCCAATCCCGCCCGCGTTGTTCGTTTGCAAATGCGGAAATTGTCGATGACCGATGGTGCCCGATATGCTCCGATCAAGCCAATTTCACAAGGAGGCATCATTCTGTTCGAGAACCTGAAAACAAACGAAGAAGAGGAAATTGTGGAATTGGCCATTGCTGGTGGAGTGACCGGTGAAAAGGAGGCAAAGGAGAACAAAATTATTGAGCCACATTCTCCGTTCGAATTCGGAATTGGGGACTATTGAATTGGAGTGGAGCAATATATTATTTTGACCTAAAATATTGTTTTTTTTTCTATTATTTTGTCCTAAATATTGTTTTTTCTATTGATTATGAATGACTTTTGAATAAATATTATAAAATAATTTGATTTTTTTTCCGATTTTAAAAGTAGACTTACTTTATTTATTTTTGGCAAATATTTGGGAGAATTATTGGAATAAATTAGTGTAAAATTAAAAAAAAAGTCATGTCACAAGCGGAAGATGATATCGAAATTATCAACGGGAATGGCGGAACATATTTCATATTATTTTTCATATTCAACGTGATATTATTTATAATCTCACTTTACAGATTTTGAGATTTGAGATATAATATTATTGTTCTTTGCAATTTATTACAAAATTTGCCAGCAATGTCAATGACTAGCCTGATAACCTTCACCCCATTGATACAAACTACACAACATAATCTTGTCCGTATTGAAAGGTTCGAATAAATGATTGTCAAATTAATTTCAAAAGTATTTCCAGAACGCATGATCTTCCACCAAATGCAAGTGTTCATATGATTGCCAGCGGACCATTCCAGGGAATTATTGTCAATAAAGTGGCAGAGAATTATGATCAGTTCGCCACACAATTTCCTTGCTCATTTTCTGTTTGGATCAGTCAGGATGGCGGAAAAACGCTCAAACAAGTATTAAAAAAATACGAATTATTTAAATTTGTATTTAAAACAGGAAATTCGCTCATTTCGATTCTGTTTCTACAATCATATCACAATGGCCGAACGGGCTGCAACTTCACAGCGATTTATCAAAAGTTTATTTGAACGCAGTTTCCCAAAAGGTAAAACAAATTATCACATTTTGAAATAACTCGGAAATAATTATAGATTATGCCACTTTCTTCCTGCTTCTTCTTCGTCTCATCAAAACAGATTTTTCGCAACTACGCGCAATGGATATTGAGATGAAATTTGCGGCTGGCGTCGAGCAAATACAAATGCCCAATGCTAAACAATTTGGTTCATTACTATTAATTAAACAAATAGTAAATATTAATTTTTAGTCAATGATGGAGAATTGGAGAATTTGACACCCGGACACATTAAGGAAGCATTGGAACATGCCTATCCAAACAGCGTCACTGAAGAGGATTTGGCTATTTCTCTTCGTTGCACTTTGGCAGAAGTGCAGGATTTCTTGGCAATTTTGGAGAAGGAAGGTCAAATCGAAAGCCTGCAAAACGGAGAATGGATTCGAAAAGCCTATAGTAAATATGATTTTCTTTATAATTAATTTTAATTAATGTTCAGCCTTGCCACAGCATCATGTTCAGGACAAAAACCCACCCACCGTGGCCATTGTTACTTGCCTTTTCCCGGAAAAGCAGAGCATCGACACAATTATCGAGAATGGGATAACCAAACACAGTCATTCAAAGAGTGGCGATTCAAATGTCTATACAATTGGCAAAATTGCAGGACATAATGTGGTGGCAACAAAGGTTTGAAATTATAACATCTTTGAGTTTAAAATCAATTTTTTTAGTTATCAATGATTGGCGGAGACCGGATGGCTGCCACTTCGAGTGGCTCAATCACAACCCGTCTTTTGGGCGCATTTCAACATGTTGACCATGTCATTATTGTCGGAATTGGAGGTGGAATTCCTCATTACACGGATCCTGAAATGGTTTTTATTTTTTGTTTATTTTTAATTATTTTAATTGATATAATTTCCAGCACATTCGACTTGGCGATGTTGTGATTAGTCATCCTGGGTTAACTCAAATTTGTTTATCAAATTTAACCTAAATTTTAGGGTCGATGAAAGTGTTAATCGCCAAATTGGCTCATATGTTTATGCGCATAATGTTATTTGCAATGCCAAAAGTGGCGAAATCGAAGGATTGGCCGTTCGTGATTGGGCACCAAAAGACAATGTTTTGGCTAGAACAATTCGAAATTCGTAAGCCAATTTTTAAAATAAATTTATTCAATTTATTCTAATTTACAGTGAAAAGAATGAACTCTTGAATGATTGGCAAATGAATTCCAAGGAGCTGATCCACAAAATGAATGAACAATACAAAGATCAAGGACTGGATTTTTCGCGTCCTCCAAACGAGACGGACGTGCTGACAATGATTTCGGATGGCAATATTGTTGTGTTCCCGCATCCAAATTCCGACCGCCAAACTCCACTCTACCATTTGGGTCCAATTGGTTCAATGTTTACATTGCGCGAGAAACCGCCAAGCAATGCAGAAGAACAGAATCAAGCAATTCCTTCAACTCCGCTGAAGCCAACAAAACGTGGAAATTTATTCGGCGAAGTGAATGCGGTTGAAAATAATGGCGGAGGATTGGTTTTGCCTTCGGATAAACCGTAAATAATTGCAATAAATTATGAGTAATTTTATGCTTTTTAGGGCAGAAAATCGAAGTGTTTCGACCGTTTCGAATGCTGATTCCACCTCAATTCAAGGAAGGACGGCCACATTGGATGATGAGAATGGAACTGAATTGGACAATACAATGCAAATGGAAAATGGAAAGGAGGCTCCAAACCAATCATCATCTGCCGAAGAAATTGACAAATCGCTGATTAACAAACAATTGCGTGACAAGTAAATTACATTTAATTTGGAATATTTTACAAAAATGATATTTTAGATTTATCTCGGACTATCATTTGCGTGCATATGACGCCGGCTTCGACTCGGTTATTGCCGCAATTGTTGGTTCTCGTGTCGATTCATGGGTGATGGTCCGAGGAGTGGCCGACTATCAACAAGGGACAACAAAATTGGGCAAACTTTGGCAGGTAAAAGAATTAAAACTTCCACTTTTCAAATATATTCCGACTATTTAAGCATTATGCGGCCGCAAACGCTGCTTCAATGGTGAAAACAATTTTGGCTCGTGTGCCGTCTCCAAAGAATTGATGGGATTTATGCCATTCCACCCTCTCTCTATAATTCTACTTATCTCCATACTCCATTTCAATTTATCCATTCTATTGTTAAGCTCAATTTAAAATGTGGTCTTTGCTATTCCCAAAATCAATTATATTTCCTATACCCAATATTATGGCTTTTATTCATGCATGGTGCAATTTGTTTGATGTAAATGAGATGACTGACACATATTTTTGCCGCCGACATTATCAATTATCATATCTTTTACCAGCTTTAATTTGAATAAAATTTGAAAAATTATTACCAATTTCTGATTAATCACCGAGGGAAATATTCACCCGTGATCTGTTTATTGAATTTTTGGCAGCAATCAATAAATTAATTACTAAATTTTTAATCATAAATTGCATTAACATTTCTTTAATTATTATCTGTACAATATTATTTTTAAATGAGATTTCTATCAAATTTTTCGAACGTGAGACCAACAAAAAATAATTAAGAAATTATAAATTAAATAATCTATAGGAATAGGAATCATTCATTTAATAAATATTAAGCACAATTGGAAGGAATAAAAAATGAACCAAAATTATCAATTTCAACCGTCCAGCTTTTTATCTCCACCATCTAATAACCAGCCAAATGAAGAAGGTTTTTTTACATTTAAATAATTTCAAAAAACAATTTTTTTCAAAGTTAATTGGGCTCAACTCGCCCAAAGGTGGATATATGCTCATCAACAGCAACAACAACAGGCCCAGGCTTATTTGCCACCACCGCCGCCGCCAAATGCTGGAGGGTATCCTCGTCCACCGCCACCGAATCAGCCACAATTGACACCGCCTCGATATCCGCCACAAAATTATCAGCAACCAATGCCAATGGGTAAACTACTATGAATATTTTAATTTTTTGTAATTATAGCACAAACAAATGTTCAACCATTGTTCTCTTCGACCGGACAAAGGCCAGTCGGATATTTTCCATCTCCACCTTCATTCCAACCGCAACCGGCTCATCATCATCCACCGAATCAATGGAAACCGAGACCACCGCCATTTCCATCCAATTCAATGGGCTATCCTCCACAACAATATCCACCCAGCGCAATTCCGGCTAATTCACTTCCTTCGATGATTCAATATCCTCATTTGCCTCAAAATTCAGCTGAAGCTAAACCAGCAGAAGAGGAGGTTTTCTTTAAACGAAATATAAATGTTATTGATTTATTCCGTCAGTATCGAGCGCATTATGACCCTTCGCTGGCGGATGATTCTGCCGAAACTGAACAATCACCGCAACAAGAAATTGATTCAAATGCTCCACCGGAGGGTGCAATGGGCCATTGGATGATTAATAATATGTGGGGCACATCCACCCAAGCATACCCGAATAATTATATGCCCGTTATTGGTTTGAATTTGAATTTGAATGATAAAAGTGATTTAATCATTATTTTGAAGATATGCAAATGCGGAAGAAACTTCCTTCTTGGATTTTGGAAGGTTTGGAAAAGGCAGAAAAAGAGAAACAAAAGAAATTGGAAAAGGAAGAAATGGAGAAATGGCAAAAAGAATTGGAGGAAGAAAGAAGAAGAAAAAGGGAGGAAAAAGGACTGGGAAAATTTGTAATTATTTTACTTTATGAAAAATAATAAAATTTTAATATTATTTAGGATTCGGATAGTGAAGATGAAGAAAATGCAGAAAAGCAAAATGAAACGAATATTACAAATTCCCCAATTCGGCATTTCCGTGAATTCATTGACGATAATAATAAGGAGGAAGAAAATGGAAAAGATGAAAGAACGCTGGAGGAACGAAGACAGGAAGCGGTCAATCCAATTAAATTTGAAAAAATAATTTAAAATATTTTAGATACTTTTAATGAGGCGATTGATAACCAGTGTCCTTTTGAATGCCACCAATCGCGAATTTGACCGAATCGCCGAAGAATCAATTGCAAATGCAAAAAATGGCAGCAAAGGTATCGTCGGAATGTTGGGATCATCGAAAGATGGAAAAATAATGATAATTGAACACATTTTCATGATATTCATTTTCCTAATTAGCTCAACCAAAGATACTTGCGAAAAGTTCAGCACTCGCAATGTTGTCCTCACTTGGCGGTAAGCCACATTCATCCATAAAATTGTTGTAAATTATTGGAAAAACCCTCCAAACCACATCCGAAAAAATTACATTCCAATTTATCCTTTATTATCATATTTTGTTCCCAAAAAGCATTGTTAAAAGGGAGGGCCTCGAAAATTAAAAACAATGCTTTTTGGTTTCAAAAAATTCTAAAAGTAGTAAAAAAAATTTTAAAAATTTCGAGGCCCTCCTCTCCCTTTGTTGGACATTTATTGTTTATTTTCGAATACTTTTAATTAAATAAATAAATGTTTAAAAATGGTGCCTTTAAACCCTAGAATAATCTCTTAAATAAGCAGATGAAGATGAGGACGAAACATCATCCATTGATGATGGAATGAATTCACCAAAAAGTGTTCCGGCTGACCAAAGAACGATGGCAGCGGGTCCTGCTGTTCAGGAGCAGCAAACATCCACCACAAAGGATTCTTCACAACTGGTTTTCAAGGTACCATTGGCTCCGTCTCCGAAAAGGTCTTTAAATTCAATAAAATTGTCAAAATAGAAAAAAAAGGTTTTATTTGACAAATACATCTCATTGACTTATTATGATTTGTTAAATTAGTTTCCAAATTGTAAATGAAATTTAACCGTTTTCATTTTAGTGTCAAACCGTCGAAGCAATGCGACAATGGAAATGCAGAGGAAATGGTGAAAAAGGATGATGGCAAACAGCGATCAGAGAAATCACAGGAAAAGGAGCGACAAAATTCGGCTAAACATGAGCAGAAAAGCAAGGTTATCAATTATCATTTTTGTTTTGGAAAATATTTTAATATTTGCATCATTTCCAGCGGGATGATGACAATTTGCCGGCCCATTATCGCTCTTCCAATGGTAAGGATAAAAAACGTGACCGAAGTCGGAACAGAGAAAGGGACCGTGACCGAAGCAGGGAAAGGGACCGCGATCGGAATCGAGATGATCGCCGCCGTGAGGACCGTAACAAAAGTGCAGAACGGCCAAAGGAGAGAAACCGTAGGCGGCACTCAAGGTCGCGAAGTCGGAGTCCACGTGACCGAAGGAACTCGAACAGCAGAAGAAGTTACCGAGACCACCGTTCACCAAGACGATAAATTACACAAACCCACAAATTTTATTGAAAATACCAATTTTAATGTTATGTTATAATTCACACCAGCACCAGATTTTCTTTTGATACTTTGTCATTTTCACTGATTGAATTAAATTTTTTCATTGAATATATGTCTAATTTATTGGGGAATTTGGGAGGAATGGGAATTTAGGTTTAGGGCTATTCATACGTGAAAGGTACCAAAACTCAACTCGTTCTCTCACATCACAATTCTAACAATCCAGAGATAAAAGGTTATGAGGACTAATTCAATTCCAAAACTATGTTTTACCTCCTAATTCTAACAAATAATTTGGAAATGATACTGAGAGGATTGTTGTTATTATTAATATTGAGTTCAAACGTTTAAAACAAATTTATTCGTTTAACAAGAGCGTAAAATAACAATAGTAGTTCATTTAAAGGCTGACATTCATCAATTAGAATTTGTCAAATGCCTTCTTCGATCCTGTGGCCTTGATAACCTTCAGCACATTGAAGCGGACGGTCTTGCTCAATGGTCGGCATTCCCCGACAGTGACAATGTCGCCAATTGAAATATCACTATAAAATGGCTTTAATTAGTTTTATAAGAAAGTGGGTATTAACCGGAAGCAAGGCGAACAATGGACCGACATATTCTTGTGACGCTTTTCGTATCGGCGGTATTTGGGCACGAAGTGGAGATAGTCACGGCGAATGACGATGGTCCGTTGCATTTTGTTCTTTACAACCACTCCGGTCAAAATGCGGCCACGAATGGAGACATTGCCAGTGAATGGACACTTCTTGTCAATATATGTTCCTTCGATTGCCTAAAAACAAACTCATTTTAAAAATTATAATATTTTAATCAAACCTCGCGTGGGGTTTTAAACCCAAGTCCAACATTCTTCCAATAACGATCCTTGTTTGTCGGTTTTTTGCCAACGCCTTGTGTCCGAAATTTGTCGTTTAAGAAGACAGTCGGTTGTTTTTGGTAGGCTCTCTCAGTTTGCTCCGCCATTGTTCACTTTATTTAATCAATAAAATCTCTAAAAAATTACATTTACCTAATTAAAAACCATTAATTTCAAAGAAAAATAAATCAGCAGAATTTGGATGCGTGATAATTAGGGTTACTTGGTAATAGCTAATTGGTGATATCATTCATTTCATTCATCTAAAAAAAACAAAAAATCGAATAGGTATCCCGAAAAACCGAACGAACTGAAGCGCGAAGCCGAGCCGAAATCCGAAATCGCGAAATAAATTAATTATTTTGGATATTATGTCCAATAAATTATTTTTCAAATTGATGTGAAACGGCCTTTTTTATTACCGTATCTACAATATCGTACCGAGGATCTTTGTTAAGAGCATTTTTGTGCCCATTTTAGTCGAGATTTGATACCAAGTATAAGAATATGTTTTTTAAACTGAATTTACAATTTTCGAAATTAAAAATGCCATTATGATTCCATCGAGACTATGCCGGATCCCTGATTCTACATTTTTATTGCATTTGGGACGGATAACCCTTTTAAAAAGAGCCACTTGGAATAAGTTTTTAAATACATTTTTAATTCTGAATTATACATATTAAATTTGGAAGATAATAAAAGGAATGGGGTGAAAGGAATAATCGACACATTTGATGCGCAATTGCCGATTAGATCTCTTGCCCACCCCCACCAATCTCCCAAAATCAATTTGCCTCCAATAAACCCGTAAATGAACTGTCTTGTCTGTCACCAATCCCCAATTTTAACTTTCCAAACTAATTTTGGCTATTGAATCCATTTTGTCGTTTTGTTGGACAATTATTGAAGAGGGCCAAACGATGGAACATCCTTCTGCTTCAGAAGATGAAGAGGAAGAATGGCATAGCCTTCCGGACATATCAACAGAAGATGATGAAGGAAAAGGGGAATTGGGCGCAGTTAAACCACTTTTATTTGAGCATGAAAAACAACAAAAAATGAGCTGCAAAGTGAGTTGACTGGGGTTGAGCAATTCTTTGAATTTGGCATCAATAAATTGGTTTTAACACATTTATTCCATTCAAATTCACATATTTCATTCCTCCCCAATTCATTCTCGATGCCACTAACCTCTGAATGTAAAAAAAAACATTTTAATGTACTGATTTTTGCGCATCAATTCGACCTTCCTTCCCGCAATTTCGTTCTTCTTCCATTCTTCAATCGCCTTTAGCCACCGTTCCTTCGCGCCCTGAATTTTTTCACAATAAAAAGTAAAGGAAACGCTGGAGGTCAAAAAATTGTAGAAAGAAATGAATGGGAATCCTCTCCACATTCATTGAATTTATTTTGATAGGGAATGATGCCCCCATTCCCAGCCAAAGTCCATTTTTGTGGGCGGCAAACGGCACAAATTCCAGCCAATTTATGAAAACTAAAAACGATTTTCCTTCAACCACTTTCGATTTATTTCCATCCAAATTTCAAAAACAATGCCAAAATGGTCTTCAACTGGATTTTCTTATAAAAAATCTCATTTTCTGGTCATTTCCAATTCTTTTCGATGGTTTAATACGGAGAAATGCTCGAATAAGGTGAGCTTTTATTGAATGGATTAATTACAAAAATTGGTTTTAGAACTTTGTAAATTTCCATATTCCCTTTTCTAATTATTATGTTTTCCGCACAAAATGAAGTCAAATTCCAAAACATATTTCCCATTATTTCCGAATAAACCAGTGGCCATTTTGATTGCCCTTCTTTTGCCCCAAATTCAATTGGTTTCAAGGGGATTTGAGTCCTTCTCCGCGGGTCGCCAATAACAATTATTATTGCTCATTTTGCCCAATGCCAGCCATCGGCTGCTGAATGAATGGAATGGGCGATTCTGCGCAATTTCTTCCAAGAAAGGCCACCGACCTTTCCGCACCCTTTCCTCCTTTACTTTTAATTCCATCCTCCTTTATTCTTCCTTTCGGCAACAGTCAAATCAAAAAGGCCCTTCAAAGGGTCATCCTTTTTACATTGCGAAGGAGTGGTTTGGCTTTGGGGGAATCCAGCTGTGCATAAAAATGAGCAAAATTCCAATGAATGAATGAATTAATTCGCAATTTAGGCACATTTTAATGTCCTTTTCTTGCTCCCAAAAACAATCCCATTAATTGCGCAAGTTGTTCCCATTCGTCTGCCGATATTCGCGCATTTTGTGCATTGGATTGAGGAGGCGAAATTGTCGGCTTCCCATTCCCATCAATCTATTCTTCCACCCATCCCCCCGTGCTTCATCCCACCTCCCACAAATCCGCTAATCCTGTTCAATGTTTACATTTCTTTATCCAAACAGCAATTTAAGCGATTAATAATGATTGGCTCTGTAATTCAAATAGTCGATTTCAAAGGCCAAAATTAATTTATGGAACGTTAATGAGGGGAATGGTGCTATGTCATCTCCACAATTCTGCAAATATGGGCATGTCCACAATTCTGCAATTATAGAGGTTTTCGATTTATAATAAATCAGAAACCGGTTTTAGACCCTACAAATCTTATACCATTTTATAGATCTCATTGAGACGTATCGATTGGTATACGTTTTGTCATGGTTTAGCCCAAAATGAAAGAGTTTTGAACCAAAAACTTAAAAAATAGTTTAATACCATTTAATTTTGACCAAACCATAACAAATTATTTACCATTCGATGCGTCTCAATGAGATCTACAAAATGGTATAAGGTTTGATGGGTCTAAAACCGGTTTCTGATTTATTATAGTCGAAAACGTCTATAATTGCAGAATTGTGGACATGCCCATAATTGCATATCCCTTTATCTATTGTGGAGATGACCCCGGACGGAGGGGAATTCTTTGAAATGTACCCAAAAAATGGCCTATTCTTAATATTATCTCTAACAATTTTTGTACAAAAAATAATTCCCTTATCCCTTCATTCATTCCACTCCCTTTTTTCCACTCAATTCGGCCCCATCGACCAAGCCAAACCCACAAAAGTCATCGAATGGTTCATCCCTTCATTCCTTTAACCCAAAAGGAATATGGCATTGCCCTCGCCCACCCCCATTGATTAATCCCTTCCATTTCCCCCACATTCATTCCATCGCCGAATGGCGAAACCAATTCCTCCGCCATAGGAAAAGCGCCCAAAAATTAATAAAAAAAATTAATAATTTAATATAAATTAATAATAAATATGTAACAAATTCTCGACCATATGATTGCTGCTTTCATTCCTGCAAAGGACATTATTAAAATGAGAATTCATGCAATTATAATTATTGCATGGAATAATCACCTCCACATCGAAGCCTATTATTCCTCCATCTTTCCTCTTTTCCTATTATGTTCAAAACCATTTTGTCCTTTCTTTTCCCCTCATTTTCCACTCCTTCAGCCGCCCTCGAAAAAGCAGATGCGCGGCAACACTGAATTGCCATTGTTTTCCACACATTTTCCCCTCATCCATCCACTTTTCCACTCACATAACCATCTTTCTCCCAATTTTTGGGCGTCAAGGTGTCATTTTCTGCTGGCGACCCAACCGAATGGATTTCCCCTTCCCCCGCCCTTCTTTCCGCCCTAAATTGCGTAACCTCCGAAGAAAATGAATGGATTGGAAATAGCCTGGGGCAATTTTCGAGGATTCAGAAGATGATTATAAGAAGAAGCAGAAGCAGCCATCGGCGGAAGAAGTTAAGGGGTAATATAGAATTCGGTGGAAAGGAAGAATATTTTTGGGCGGAAAAGCTTTCCATCATTCATCAATTATTGCTGCGCAATGTGGCAATTCAATTCAAAAACTTCAAAGGGCCACAATTCCCAATGAACATTTTTATTGGTTTATTTCATGACTTTTCTCCCTCTGTTCCCATTCCTATTGTCCCAATCGATGTCATCCACCCATTTAAAAACTAAACCTTTCCACACAACGCGCATCATCCCCTTGCTTTGGCCTTTCCCCCTTTTTTGTACCGTTCACCTTTATAACGACAATTCTCCAACAATTGAACCCCAACATTCCCCTTCCTCCATTTCATTTCCCATATTCTCATTTACTCATCATTTCAGTTCATTTCCACTAAAAAAAACCATCTTCCATCATCATTGGTTAAACCCCGCCGGCCGTTCCTAAAAAATAGACATCAAAAAGCAGTTTTTTCCATATTTTCCCTTGCACCCGAAGGCCGAATAGTCACCGACCCTGGGAAAAAGGCCGACCAATACCAAAATGTCCATTTCGCCCAAATAAATCCCTTTTGCCCGTTCCATTTTGCTAATATTCGCCTCCTCCTCCCTCCCTTCCATTTCCTCTTTTCTATTCACTTCCTCGTTCCTCCATTCAAGCAAACTATTTAACAAACCAGCTGTGAGGATTCCGAATGAATAGTCGAATTCAATGGAACGAGATTTTTTGGACTTTTGACGGCAAAAAATGCACTTCTTCTAATTCCCCTTTTTGGGAATTTTGATAGAAAATTTCTGTTCATTCATCTTCATTTAAACAAATCCACCCGCAATTTGCATCCTTTTGCCGGAGGGCCAAATTGTTCTATCCTTTATTTCCTTATTCTATTTCAACATAATATCTAAAATAAAATCACCCAATTTTACGACCTTGCTTGTAGTCCAATCCTTTTTTTTAAAAACTTATCATGGAAAAAAAGTTTTTAACTTTTTCACAACCTATAAATAAATTCAATTCTGGCTCCAAATCATTTATTTATTCCTCATTTCTAGAGTTCTTCCTGTTGCTTATCTCCATGGTTGATCTTCTCCACCATGCCCCACCTTTCTCCCATTCCATCCAATTCCAACTCCTCCATTTCCGCGCCAATCGGGCGGCAATAATCTTAATCTATTGCCGACGATAAACTTCTTGCCCATTTCACTTTTTCGCTCCCGTATTGCATTGTGATTTTTCACTGCCATCGTTTTGTTCGGTTCATTTGACATTTTTCCATCAATAAAATGAATTAAACTTTTTTACTAGAGCCGCCTTTCTTTAATCATCCTCCAAAAATTGACACTTTTGTGTTAGCCATGTTTTGACACTTAACCAACACCAACATTGAGCAATAAATCGCCATTTTAGCCCTAAATTGACGATAAAAATACCATCCATAAATCCTAACACTGTATTCTTGCCAAGATTTTATTTTCTTGTCAAGATTTTATTAATTAAATTAATTATTATTTTCTTTTTTTTTCAATTCAATTATTTTCTCGTTTCTCCTGCATTATTTTAAATTCACAACATTTTTTCATCAACAATCAACATTCAACAATATAATGCTTTTATCTGAAAGCCCAAAACAAGCGAATCATCACCATAAAAGCTCCCCCCATACATCCACAAATCCTTAATGCACTTACAAGTTTTTTAGGCTTTTTTGTTTTGATTTATTTAATGAAAGAGCGAGCATTCTCTTTTGGTTAATAGAATAGAATGATTCATTGTTGATGGTTTTCTTCTTCAGTACATATCATAATTATATGTGAAATATAGACCGCTATAATAAAAGAACTTTAAAAAGAACTTCCGCCACTTTATCAAACAATTAAATAACCCTATTTATTCATTGATAAAAAAAAAACATATTTTTTGTCGATTTCAGCGTGCCATTATGAGTCCATCATTGCAGCATAATAATAATAATGTTCAACCGAATCATCGGCCCAATCACCAAATTAGAAAGGCTGCACCAGTGACGGTGCTAAACATGTTGGATACAGAGACCAATTTGACATCTCCAAGGGATTTGGAAGTTTGTTTGTTTAATTCACTAAAAATATTATAAATTTCCCTCACCAAAATAATTTAGAATGGAACAGCAGATAAAGGTCGGCTTGGCGCAAATGCATTTTGTTGCTGTGGCACTGTTCAATTGAGGCATGCCGCCCTTTGGATTTCCATATTTGAATTGGTCGTTTTTGGCTATCAGGTCGATCAAAATTAATTCAACAAATATTCATAATATTTTTTTCCAGTTAATTGTGAGTTTTGTCGACCTTTTCGCCACTCCAATTGCGGCCAATGATCCAACTATTCCTGCCGATCTTCATCAGCCATTCCTCTCCCCTCAATTGCTCACTCTCCTTTGCCTCCTTCTGGCCACAATCGCCATAGTCCTTCTGATGATCGGAGTGATCAAATATTCGCCTTATTTGCTTCTGCCGCATTTGCTCACGCAAGTATAAATATTAAAACAATAACAAAAATAATTTATTTTCCATTTCCACCACAGTTCGCCCTCATAACTGCCAATTTTCTGATTGCGGCCTATGTTGCATTTTGGCTGTTGGGCGGTATCAATTTTCGGGTCAATGCCATTTTCTTTGAACAATCGACCAACGGAGAACAATGTAAGCAAATTTTTGAATTAATCCAATTTAATTTGCCCATTTTTTCAGTTGTTGAACGGGCGCTGCATCGACCACCAATTATGGAGGCCAATTTCACAGTCACTCAAATGCAAATTGGATTGGTTGCCCTTCTCATTCTCCTACTGCTCGCAATTTTCATCCAACTTTGGCTTTTTCACATTATTTTCTGCACTTTTCGCTACCTCGATTCTCTGGCATCCGAGAAGAATACCAAAATGCCAAGGAGGATAAGGAATGGATCGATTTCTGCCACTGGAAATGAGAAAGCCATGAAAAGAGAAGATCTAAACTCAAATTGTGAGGCAATTTTATTAGTAAATTTGAAAATAATTTTAAATTCACAGCTGACAGCCAACTATCACCTCGAAGAGTTCATTCACCGCCGATCGGAACACCATCCTCGCCGAATCTAGTCAATACGAACACAACATCGACCGGGGCCAATACGACCACAACGAGCAGTGCAACTTCATCGCCACCGCCGCCTACTTTCGGTGGGGGTGGACCATCAAACGGAGGTGGAGGAGGAGGAAATGGAGGAAAGCCGAAACAACAAAAAGAAGAACATTCATCGACGACCACCACATCCAACAGCAGAACCGAGATTCAAGTTTAACCAAAGAACAATTCATAATGAAGGAAGCCATCCCCCATGACTTGATAAAATCAATAATATACCCATCCATTTTTTTCATATAATTAAATTTTCCAATCATATATTTATATTAAATTCACCAATCCCAATTCATATTCATTTACTATTATTGTTTTCGAATAATATAATGAATGATCAATCCAATCTTGACATTGACAAATGCCTTAAAATAAAATCATATTCCAAAATTTAGGCCCATTTCTAGAAATAATTTTGATGTTTTTTGCTGCCTTTTTTCCTATTTTCATTCATTCCATATTTACCGCCTATAAATCGGGAATAAAATTGCATTTTTATGCCTTCAATTCACATCACATATCTCCAAAAATTGCAATGAATTTTAATTTCACTTTTTTTTGTGCCATAATAAACAATGAAATAAATTGACAAAATATTTTATTCTTCTAATATTTATATTTTACAAAATTTGACAATTTTTCTATTTCCTATCAATAAAAAGACATTAAATTAAATATTAAATATGAAAATATTATGTATAAATTTAATTAGTGAGGGAGGGACTATTCTACATTTTGGGGTTGGATTTTGGTAAACAAATGTAAAATTCAGAGTATAATTTTCGAATGAATTTGCCGGGAATGGTGATCTTCATTTTCCATTTCCACTTCTTCTTGGCTTTCCTCATTATCCTCACTGCCATCTGCCGCTGATGAACTGCTTTCTTCATCATCTTTTTGATGGTTTGATTGTTCCTTTTGATGATGATCCGATGAAGTGGAACCATCGGCGGATTTTTGCTGCTGAATTCGCGGATAATTTGTTGGATTCTTAAAAATAATTGAAGATTAATTCGGCACATTTAACAATTAAAACGTACACTGGCCGTTCGACGATGTGTCAATTTGAATGTTGTTTTTGCTTCTTTCAATTTTGCTTCCCTATCCGACAATCCGTCACTATAGGTCACTGCCATTTCCAGGGAACGTTCCAATGAAGAAACCTTTAAATAATTTTATAATTTATTGATCACTTGTTTACATGGCAGGTTGGCGCAGGTGGTAGAGCTATTGATTTTTTGAATGGAGGTTCCAGGTTCGATTCCCAGTGGTGGCAAATAATTTTTTTATTTTTATTCCTCATAAATTAATTCTCTGATTGAGCCCCCAAAATGGCGAAAAAGACAAGACCCGAGGTTTAACTATCTAGCGATTTATTATTTGTGTTTTTTTACCATTGTTGATGATGATTCCAACATTATTGCGGCCATTGTCTTCTCCGCGGCAATTGCCCGGTCCGTCAACTGTGAATCGGTCATTTCTTCGATTGTGCCCAAATTCAATGTTTCATCCTTTTTTCCTTCTTTGAATGATTTTTTTGGTGAATTCTCGGCCGAATTATTTTCCTCAAATTGGCAAAGTTCCGGTGATGAAAACCAATGGATTGGATATTCCTGTGAAGATGATTGTTCCCTCAATTCGGTCAAACGACGATTCTTTGGGCCCTGAATTTGATTTGTTCATTTCAATTTAATAAATTTCGCCAAAAAACCCACCTCAATAATCATTTGCGGTTTATGGCCAAGGGTGGTGGAGGAGGATGCGGATGAACAATGTGAATATGGATGGTTTTGGTGGGCATTATTTTGGCGATAGACCACCTCAATATTGTCATCATTTTGTGCCGAATAATGTGGCCAATTTGTTACTAAAAACAAATAATAATTAATCAATAATTTAATTTTATTTAACCTTGTGGTCGATGATTTCGACCTCTTTTCACGGATTCAATTCTTTTGGTGGAAATTGCCGTTCGCAGTGGCGATTGTCGGGCAAATGGAATTTGTGAGACGGTTCGCCGCGGTGTTCTCCGCCGTCTTTTCGTTGATTTCATTTGTTCATTCCATTTAATGCCTTTTTGCGGGCATTGACATGAATTTGGGGCCAAACAACAACCAAATTGGGCGGCCAATAAATTCCCATTCTTTTCCTCTTGAACATCCGACAAAAATTGATGAAATGGAGGAAATTGATGTTCTCCAAATGGCAAATTATTAGTATTTTCCTCTGGGCAAACTCCCGAATCCGCAGACAGCCCGGATGCTCGGGCAATTGAATTTCGTAAGAAGAATTGTTGTTGGAAAATTGAATTATTGTTGTTGAATGACGAAAATGATGGCATTAAATTTGATTGGCAATTTACGCAAAATGTTGGCATTGAATTATTTTGGCCATTATTATTGGCCAAATTTTGAAGGGACCGATCGGTGGAGGGTGAAAATGGCAGAATGGAGGAAATGGCCGAATCATCGCGGCTGAGAGCGGATTTTGGCGTTGTTTGAATGGACATTGGCGATTGAGGATCGGCAGAATGGCGGCATAGGGAATTCCGGCTGAATTGGGCATTGGCCAGGGATGAAGAACATTCCGAAGGGCTAAATAGGAGAGGAATTAAAGGAGGTGGAATTATTTTTGGCAAATTTACCAGGAACTTTGCAGCGAATTTTGATGTTGAATTTGATGTTTTCCTAGGTTAACGGCATTTTGTTGAAGGCGTTTCTTCCTCCTTTTTTCATTGTGATGAATTCCTCCCAAATGTTGCTGACATTTTCGTACATTTTCCCCATCATTGGATGAACATGAAGAAGTGGAAGAATTATTCCGTCGTCGATCGCAAAAATGTGTTTCATTTTCATTTTCGATGCATTTCACTGTGAATATTAATTTAAATTAGATCAATTTTGGATTTGACTCACCAATTGATGATTTTCGTTGACCAAAAGTATTTTGATCGACCACCCGCTGTTCAATGCCAATCCGCCGTCCATTTTCGTCATAATCAAAATATGTCATTTTGAGAATTGCTGGTCGTCCACTAAAAATAAAAATATAATTAATTTAAATAAAAATTATGAACATTTTTTTAGTCTCTTCCTTCAATTCCATTGTCTTTTTCGTTCCTGTCTTCTCCTCATTTCCATGTAAAAATATTGCTGTCTTTTTTGCTTCTTCCGCCTGTTTGACCAAATAATTCAATTCGGCTACAGTTGTGCCAATTCCAATTCCCCGTTGCTTTTTCTCCGTCAATTCCCTCAATGCCGCATTCCATTCAACCAAAATTTGATGCCAATGTCCGTTGTGGGCAATGCGGTTATTCAATTCATTGGTAATTTGTTCGTTCACCTTTCAATATAAAATTGTTATTGTTTTCCACTCTTTTTTACCTTCTTTTGTGCTTCCATTTGCTGATTTAATCGATTTATTTTCCTCATCATGCTGTCCACTTTCTTCTTTTTATTATCAAATAATTGCCTAATTTCTTGTGCATGCCTCAATTCGTGCATTCTTTTTTGGATTAATTCTTCCTCTAAAATCCGATGAATTATATTTTTTTCTTTTTTTTTATCCAACCTTTTTGTTTTTGTGCATTTATTTCGCCTGCCCCTCCACTGTTATGTAACATTAATTTTGCATTTTCCTCGGCAATTTCTCGCCGCCATAATTCTCTTCGCATTGTCCATCCATCCTCTTGCATTTCTCCCAATTCCGCTTGTAAATTGTTCAAATTATTCAAAATTGACATGAATGAAGGTCGATTCCGTGGCTTTTTGGCCCAGCATAATTTTAATAAAAACTAAAATAATAATAAATTATATTTATCTATTTTTGTCTGCCTACTTTGACACTTTCCGGTGCCGTCCTTGGCACTGCCAATCGAAGTCGATCCGATCCCACGCCAAAACAAACGGCCATTGGGGCAATTTTCTCAAATGGCACTTCCCCAGTCAGCAATTCCCATAAAACGACTCCGTAACTCCAAACATCCACTTTTTCATTGCATGGTTCATTCTTCATCATTTCCGGGGACATCCATTGCGAAGTTCCACAAACACTCATCACAACACTGTCCATTTGAGTGGGAATTATTGTTGTTTGGTTGTTATTTTGGGAATTCAATCTAAATTTCACTTTTTTGATTAATCGATTTTCGAATTAATTAAAATTGATTAATTTAATTGGATCTTTTGTCTTTAAAAAACAAAATGCCAATAAAAATGCGAAAGATTATTATTTGAATTTTTGAGTACCGTACCCGTACCGTATATTTGACTAGTGGGGGAAAAATCTTGTTTAATTGCGTTGTGTTTCGATTTGTGAACAATTCACGGAATAAAATTGACTAATTTTGCGACAATTTAATAAAAAATTACCTTATTTTAAAATATCCAAACAAGGGGAGTTTTTCGAAAGGTTTAAAGAGGAAATAGGAGTGGGGTAGGACAAAGAATTCATTAAAAAAAATATAACAAATCCATACTTTTGATCCCATGTGTAGAGTGAGCCAAAATCGCATATTTTGAGTGTGTCCTGATTGTCGACTAAAATATTCGGCGACTTCAAATCCCGATGAACAATCTTTAATCCATGTAAATATGCCATTCCATTGGCCACTTCGATGCTCCATCGAAGAAATAATGACTGAAAAAA
The DNA here is from genome assembly GCA_030063045.1 of Pratylenchus scribneri. NCBI lineage: Eukaryota > Metazoa > Nematoda > Chromadorea > Rhabditida > Pratylenchidae > Pratylenchus > Pratylenchus scribneri. Next base: position 3,207,403 of record JAQSEB010000001.1, on the reverse strand, counting down.
ACACATTTTTAAATTATTTATTTCATTTTTACCTTAGGGAGGATTGGTGTTCGTCTGAGATAATCAAATAATCCTCCTTTTTCGCAATATTCCATCACAATGCACGGGTAAATGTCCTTCGTACAAATTCCACTTAATTTGAGGATCAAAATAATTCCACAAATTTATTTAATTTTACAGTGTTTTGATCACATTCGGATGGTCAAGATTGCAAAGTCGTTTGATGTCCACTTCCGAGGCACGATTCAATTTCTTCAGGGCAATCCATTGTCCTTTCCATTTTCCACGAAAGACGGACGAAGACTAAAAAAACATTCATTTTATTCGATTTTCAATGAATTTCCATTACCGTTCCACCGCCACAATAATCTTCTTTGAAATTCACTTGAATGGATTCCAATGAAATTTCCAAATTTTCTGCTTCATTATCCGATCCCGGATATTCTTTTTGTGCCCCATTCCAATTGAATGGCCAAAGGCGATTAAATGGATAAAAACAAGAAAGAAGTTGGTCCAAACTGGCTGCTATTTTTTGGGAATAATCAAATTAATTATTTTGTTTTTATGCGAACTATTTCCGGGACTGGTCGATGGACTCCCACCATTGATATCAATGCTTTTGGCCGGAGTATTCAAAGGTGGAGGCGGCACAACCATCCCATTGAGATCTGAATCCGCCGGACTGGCAGAAGACAAAGAAATTATGGAAAATGAGCCGGGTGCCGAAGAATCAACGATGGCCTCTTCTTCAGGCTGTCCGGGGATGGCACCAAGTGGAGACATTTATTTTACAACGATGGATGAAGGACAAATTCTGTACAAATTAAAATGGGATTTGGAGGATTAAATCACAAATTAGAGAATACCAAAATTGAATTGAAAGCAACGTTCGAAAATTTGGAGGAGTTAAGCAAAAATCACAATGCCCAAAATAGGGAGGAAATCTCACAACAATCCTTGATTGATCAGATCACCGGCAAATATGCCCCTCACAAAACCCGTTATTCCTTCTCTGAATATAATTTTATTATCAATGATTGAGAGGAGGGGATAATTTGGGTATTGGATGGGGGAACACGGAACACGCGTGGCCAAATTTACGGCTCGCGAATTGATTGATGAATGAAGTGGAAAATGAATTCAAGGGAAAGGGACAAAAAATCAGCATTGGAACGGAAGGGAAAGGGGAAAAATCAGCATTGTAGAAGGGAAGGAAGGGGATGGCCAAATAACTGATTGGAGTAGGGAAGAGGGGATGCTGGCTGTCAACAATTCCATCGGCTGGTTGGATTACTCATCCCCACATCCTGCTGTTCCCTTCAAATAATCACACTATCCATCCATCTATTCATTCATTCGAACAAAAAACAAATTGGAGGTTGGGTGGGAAAAATGGGGGAAAATACAAAATATGGGGGAATTAAAATGGTTGCAAAGCTCATGGGAGAATGGAAGATGGGAATAAAATGTAAAGGGAGGCGACCAGCGACCACTGAGCATTATTATAAATCGACGAGTCATTATGCGGCAGCCATCTTTACCAAAAGAAAATATTTTCCGCAAAATTTAATCTCAAATTGTTTTTTGTAGATTAATGGACCAATTTTGTTTGGGTTTTTGTTTGCTAAATCGAATTAAAGAGGAGAGGGGCAATTTTAAATTAAATTGGCCATTTCCTTTCGTTGACATATTCCCCAATGAATATTCTCCATTCATCCAAAATGATTTGCCCTTGAGCAGTTTTTTGTCCTTCAAATTAAGATTGAATTTGCTGATGGCCTTTTTCCATTTTATGTAGAAAATTTTGCGCCAAAATGAACATCTTTTTGATGGATTGGATTGCTTTCATTCAAAAGTGGATGAATTTAGGTCAAAAGAAGGCGATTTTATAGGCGAAGGAAGGTGGAGTTTGGATTGGAATTGGAAGAAGGTGGGAAATGGGCGCCATTTTATAGTAAATTTTGAATGGAAGGAAAACAACAATGAATTTGTTTTGGTCCTTCGGTAACCATGGTATTGGAATGTTGGGTGGGAGGTGGCACCAAATTGCGGAAATTGGCTGTATTTTTTGCTCAATTAGTCCTTCAATTTTATTTTACGATGCCAACAAATTGGAGTATTGTTGAATATTTTGGTTATGAAATATTTAAATTAACATTTAATCACCCCGAAATGAAATTCTTTTCATTGGAATTTAAGTGTGAGAATTCCTTTTTTTGTTGTTGAATTCTTTTCGGCACACCTTTCCCCCAAATTTACTCCCCCACATTCCTTCCCCATCGTGACACTCGGTCTAAACTAAAACCACTAAAATATGCCAATTTTCAGTCTCGGCAAAAAGACCAAAGAATTGGAATGCCATTTTGGACAAAAGAATGAAAAGTGAGGGTGGAAAATGGACAATGGAGGGCGGAAATTTGCACCCCCGCACGTGGAAAAAAAGTGGAAATTGTAGGTGGAGAAAAGTGGGTGGTTGGATAGGTGAGTCATATGCAAAATGGAATAAATTTGGTTGGATAAATTTTAAAAATTGAGGGAAAATGAATTGGAAAATGGGAAAAGTTTAAACATGGCATCAATTCAAGGTCAAAATATTCTTCCCATCTAAATATTCGCGCATTCAAAAATATTTTTATGTCGGGGAACCGGTTGGGAGAATTGGGCGTTGGGGAAGTACAGTGAAGAGTGGAATTGAATGAATCGATAGGAAAAAGCATGAATCGGAGGGGAGAAAAAGCGCAAAAAGGACGGCGATTATTTGACGCTGCTTTCGGAGCGCATCTGCCTATTATTTATATTCATTGGAGAGAGAGAAGCCAAATTCAGCAGAAGAAAATGGGGAGAGGGCATGGAAGTCGAGAATAATATATAAAATTGAGTCGAGAATGTTCCTTTCAAATGTGCAGTTGGCCAGAGAAATTAGGTCGAAAGGGAAGGGGCCGGCTGGCAGCAATGGAATGGAGGAGCATTTTGTCCCTCCATCCATCATTTGGGTGCTCTTTGCCCTCATTTTGTCCCCAAGAAGCAAGAATTGTTAGGCCGCTGTTCTTTTTATTATATCATATATAATGATAAATGATAATGAATAATTTTTCAATTATATTCTCCAAAATCCCAATGGACTGCATCCTATATATAATTTTAGAGATCTGTGTCCGCAACGTTTTGTCTGTCACGCGGTTTTCTCGATGTTATGTGGATGGATTGAGCTGATTTTTTGTACTCTGGGGTTTTCTAGGGTGCTGATCAAGAATTTTGAATCAGTTTTTTGATATGGCCAAGTCTCGCGCAGCTAGACCATAGCGCTATGGCCAAGTTTAGCTATTTTAGATTTTGATGATAGAAATGTGTAATATAGGGTAATAGATAGCGCTGAGAATGAAAATGATAATAATTTTGCAATTGGTTTAAGTTTTGGCCATGAAATATGCAAATTTTGTTATTATGGCCTAGGAGGACTATTCCGACAAATGTGGAATATTCCGATTTTTTGCCCGCCCTATGAGTAGTATAGTAGAGTTGATTGTTGCTTTGTTTGGTGGGTTGTATAGTGCAGATGGTAGAGTGGTAGAGTTTTAGCCATAAAGATGAAAGTTCGATTCTCTGTGGTGGTATATATTTTTTTTTATCATTTTTTTACTTTTTATCCTTCACAAATTAATTCTCTGAGCCCCGAAGGGGCGAAGAAATATAATAAGGAAATAATCGAAGGGCGAGCGAAGCGAGCTGAGCCCCGAAGGGGCGAAGAATATAACAACAGTCACACTTCCCTAGCTCAGAAGAACGCCCGATAGGGCGTTCTTCTGAGCTAGTATATAATAATTTTAAAAAATTCAAAAAAAAAATAGATGGATAAAAGAAAATGGGGAATTTTGATCTAATGAGAGAAGGAGTACTGTATTTGAAATTCTTAATGTTATATGTTTTTGTACTAATTCTTCTTGTTGGTTTCCAACATTTAATTCCGCTTTTCTTAGATTAATTCCACTTTTTGTGTTTTCGCTTAGAATAATTCCGCCTGGTGAATAATTCCGCCTGGTTAGAATAATTCCGCCTGAGCTGGTTAGAATAATTCCGCCTGGTTAGAATAAATCCGCCTGGTTAGAATAATTCCGCCTGGTTAGAATAAATCCGCCTGGTTAGAATAATTCCGCCTGTTTGTGTTTTCACTTAGAATAATTCCGCCTGGTTAGAATAAATCCGCCTGGTTAGAATAATTCCGCCTGTTTGTGTTTTCACTTAGAATAATTCCGCCTGGTTAGAATAATTCCGCCTGTTTGTGTTTTCACTTAGAATAATTCCGCCTGTTTGTGTTTTCGCTTAGAATAATTCCGCCTGTTTTGTGTTTTCGCTTAGAATAATTCCTCCTGTTTGTGTTTTTGCTTAGAATAATTCCGCCTGTTTGTGTTTTCGCTTAGAATAATTCCGCCTGTTTTGTGTTTTCGCATAGAATAATTCCGCATGTTTGTGTTTTTGCTTAGAATAATTCCGCCTGTTTGTGTTTTTGCTTAGAATAATTCCGCCTGTTTGTGTTTTCGCTTAGAATAATTCCGCCTGTTTTATGTTTTCGCATAGAATAATTCCGCCTGTTTGTGTTTTTGCTTAGAATAATTCCGCCTGTTTGTGTTTTCACTTAGAATAATTCCGCCTGGTTAGAATAAATCCGCCTGGTTAGAATAATTCCGCCTGTTTGTGTTTTCACTTAGAATAATTCCGCCTGTTTGTGTTTTCGCTTAGAATAATTCCGCCTGTTTGTGTTTTTGCTTAGAATAATTCCGCCTGTTTGTGTTTTCACTTAGAATAATTCCGCCTGGTTAGAATAAATCCGCCTGGTTAGAATAATTCCGCCTGTTTGTGTTTTCACTTAGAATAATTCCGCCTGGGGCCCATTTCAATTTCCGTCAAGTACTGGACTTGTAATCACGCAAGTTCTTGACGTCAAGTCTTTTGTTTCAATTGACTATTTACTTGCTATAAATCACATGTATTTCACTTGTATTTCACTTGTGTTTTATGTCTTTTTCCTTGATTTTTTATTGAAACACAATTATGTCAAGAACTTGCTTGATCACAAGTCCAGTACTTGACGGAAATTGAAATGGGCCCCTGCTTGTGTTTTTGCTTAGAATAATTCCGCCTGTTTGTGTTTTCGCTTAGAATAATTCCGCCTGTTTGTGTTTTCACTTAGAATAATTCCGCCTGTTTGTGTTTTAGCTTAGAATAATTCCGCCTGTTTGTGTTTTTGCTTTGAATAATTCCGCCTGTTTGTGTTTTTTACTTAGAATAATTCCGCTTGTTTTGTGTTTCATCTAACTAAATGATTGGAGGAAATGGATTTGGAATCAACTTTCACAATTAAATAAAAAGTGCTGCTGGACTTTTTTTCTTTGATCCAACCAAATGAATTGACAAAAGGAGTATTTAATGCGACAGGACATTTGTTCATTTTATATCGTCCACGCCCCGTGAATATGCCAAATTTTCCTCCTTTCCAATTTTGGAATATCCAATGGACGTCAATTCTAAAAATGGTCATTTCTCTTCGAATGCCCGAGGAAATGTCAAAATACTTTGTGGGGAGAAAACAGGGAAATGACCTTCCTTCCGCTTGTTGATGTTGGCATTCAGTCTCTTCTCCTTTTCCTTTGTCGCGCCGCATTTATTCCCCTTTTTGACAGCAACTTTGCTTGCCCAGATTCAGAGGATGACGTCAATTCATTGGAGGGAAAGGAATGAAAAGGGGCGAATGGAATGACGAATTTTGAGGTAAAATATGCACAAAATGGAAAACAAATTGAGAATAAGAATTATTTTGAAAATCAACAAAATTAGTTGGGTATTGTGGGGAAGGGGTTGTGGCATTTTCCTCATTTGGCCAATCCAAAAAGGGAATTAGGGGAATTTGTCGGGATGAAGGGAAAGAACGAGAATGAATGCCCTCATTTGTTTTTTCTTCCCCACCCTCCTATTCCCTCCATTCGCTGAGTCATCTCACCGCCAGCGGTGGCGGAATGTGCCGGCCAAAGTACTTTTTTATTCAACTAAAATGGATGGAGGAATGCACAAAGAATTGGGCCACAAATGTAAAAAGGAAATAATCCAAACTGGGACCGAAAAAAAGTGAATCCATTCATTCAATTCATTCACTGCTGCTGAATTTGATGGGTCCTCCGAATGTGGCTATCATGGGCCGCATGTGAGGCAAAACATTTTCCGCATTGGGCACACTGCAAATTTGCAATTTTTAAATTAAATTTTCACTGACTTTGAATGGTTTTTCGCCGCTGTGTTGCCGAACTGATGAAGAAAATATTATGTAAAATAAAGGAATAAATTAACTGTGAGTGCGCAAAATGGAACTGGCCGTGAATGCCTTTGAACAATGTGGACATTGGTAGGGCCTTTCGCCGGAATGGGTGCGCAAATGCTGAATTGCTTATATTTTGCAGAGGTGGTTGATGGATTTTGATCACCTTATTTAGACTTGAAGACTGGGAGAATGCTTTACCGCATATTTGACAAATATGGGGTCGATGATTCTCGTGAACGTGTAAAATGTGGATTCGCAGCCGATCTCGTTTCTCAAAGGACCTTTTTTGCGGGAATATTCCATTCCTCATATATTAGCCCAAATTCACCTGGGGCAAAGGGCACAGGGAAAGCGTCGATGGCCATTGTCCACGCATGGAGTGAATTTGAGGTGTTTATCCCTTTGGATTGGCCAATTTATATATATATATTTTGGCATTTCCAACCCTAACCGATAATATTCATAGCTGAACACTTTCCCACATCGATGGCAACTGAATCCTTGGCCACAATCCCCATTCTCCTTTATTTGAGCACATTCCTCCAAAGTTAACCCAAAATTGACTGAAAAATATGCCAAATATTCAATTATGTTGGCCATTCCCTGGCTCCAACCCGCTGATTTCTCCTTTTTGCCAATAGGAGCTAACATCACCAATTCCTCTCCTTTTGAAATTTTGCGTATTATTTTGCCTGTTTTGGCACAAAAATTCGCCTCCTCCCGATTCGCCGTTTTGTGGCAAAATTTTCGAAGATTTGATGGAATCTGAAGGAGGAAAAGAAGAAAGAAACGATTTTTTGATTGAACTTCAATTCGGGTTCCAGGCAAAAGTGGGGAAGGGCCATCGAAAAGAAGGGCATGGAAAGGGGTGGAGGAAGAAATGCCATTGGATTGAATTGTGCTGGAGGAGGATTGGCCAACCGAATCGGGGCTAATTGTGCAAAGGCGAAAGGGGCATTGTTGTCGTTGATTGCCTGATTCTAATAATGAGAGGGAAAATTGTGCAAAAAAAAAGATGGTTAAATTGCCTTCTTCTGATTTTAAATTTGAAGAACTTTTGGATTCATCAAATACTGGAGGTGGGTCGTCGATTTTGGGTGGTTCAGAAGCAGTCAAAATTGGAAATTGACGAAAAATGGAAGAAAATGTGGGTAAATGGAGAAAGGATGAAATTATTGGGATTGGGAATGGCGGAATTGGCAGAGAGGGAATGGCAAAAATGCCATTTGACGAAGACAATGGCATTGTTGGAGGATTGGCCAAATTGAAGACATTTTGGGTGGAATTATTGGAAGCTGGGAGCATTTGACAAAATATAAATAATCTGAAGGAGAAAAAACATTCGAGAAACGATCAAATCCAGAATATATTTGCTGGGACAGAATTGCGGGTTGGAGAATGTTGAATTGATGGTTGGTTGGTGTGAATGTCAAGAGGCCATTGGCCTGCGTTCAAGTGGCGACTAACCATGAACATGTGAATGAATATGCACGACGATCTAGGAGATCCAGAAAAGGAGTTAGAAATGGATCGGCCGAGTGCCCGGTTGGCAGCAGCAAAAGAGAGTCATTCCTCCAAACAACAAAATTCTGGCCAATTCCAATTATTTTGGGCCGAGTGTTGGCCCCAAATAATCCACCCATCCATCCAGCAATGGATGCTGTAATTTTTGTTGGTGTCCCCAATTCAATTCCCTTAATAGAGCCCGACAGAAATAATAGACCAAGAGGGTGCCCCTATTCTTCTCCTTAATCCACTTATCCGACAGGCATGCCCTAATAAATGAATATATGCATGCCATTTTGAGCCATTTAAGTTAACCATATTTAACATTTATACTCCAGAAAATATGCCAAAGCTAAAGTAAATTATTTATTAATAAATACAAATATTTTATTTGAAATTAAATGAAATTGGAAAACATTAAAAATATACAAAGAAAACAAAATGAGAGGACGACCCTAAACAGAAAAACATATATTAAAATTAAATGCAAGTGGATCGATATAAAATAAAAGAGATTTTAAGGAGGTGGATAAATTTGATAAAATTTAATCAGCTATTTGTCAGTATCACAAAAAGATATCCAGCATTGCATAATTCAACCTTCCTCAGAATGTCTGGTGCATTTTTTGCCAACAATGATTTGATGAAATGATCGGGAGCAAAAATGTGTGCAATGCAACTGTTTGGTGGCTGAATTGATTGATGAAATTGGGAATGAACCAAAAAAATGATTGGAACTTACGGAGCTGGCAATGCCTGCGGCCGCCTTCTGAAGGAAATATTCGATGAATGCCTTCTTCATTTTTTCCATCTGCACCGTCACGTCATTACGATCTCGGCCGCATGGGAAACAAATCAGCGAAAGGTAATTCTCCTCCACTTCCATTTTGCGCACTACACTTTCCAATTGGGATTGTTCCAGTCGCATCCGTTGCGTTATCCTCAACAAGGGAATTCCCTGTTCATTTAGGCTGACCAATTCCGAATTCATTCGTCCAATCAATTGCTCATTGCCGCATACCTTTAAAAATATGGTTTTTAATATTCTATCTTTCATCTTATTCCACTCACTTTATGCATTTGAACCAATGTATCCGAATTCTTCATCGCCAATTGACCTTGCCAAAGGGTGGCGGCTGCCTGTACCTAAAAATAATGTAAATGTGTTTCACTTAGATTGTAATTGTGTTTCACTTAGATTGTAATTGTAAATGTATTTTCTTAAGATTGTAATTGTAAATGTATTTTGATTCGATTATTTTGTTTTTGAATCGATTAATTGCATTTTCGAAAAATAGAATGAATATAAATTATTTAATTTTTACATTTTGCTTTTGTATTTTCTGCTGTTGTTGTTCAATAATTTGAGGCTTTTGATATTGTGTAGCGATATTTTGAGGTTGCTGTGGAATATTTTGTGGTGCGGGATTGGAGCAAACGATTGGTGGAATTTGGGTGCGCTGCATTGGTTGTTGATGTTGACTTGGTGTGTGCCTTTGCAATTGTTCCATTTGCTGCTAAAATTAAATTATTATCATATTCCATGTCAATGTCGTTAAACGAACCTGTGGATTATTTGCCAATGGAATCGTCGATTGTTGTTGTTGTTGAAGATGAGGTGAAGCATTCTGTGCCATATATTGCTGCATATAAAGTTCTTCAATGCTGGATGGCGTCATCATTCCACCACTTTGTTGGTGAGATAAGGACGTTGGGGCGATTGGCATTCCCATTGAGGAATGACCACTGAGCAGTGCAGATTGCCGGATTAAATCTTCAATACTGCAATTCAGCGATGCAGCATTTTGGGTGGCAGAAGTGGTTGGTGTAGGAAAAAGTGCATGCCCTAAAAATGTGAAATTATGAATTATTTTTTAGGTAGTAGAATCATTATAATACATTTTGCAAGTGCATTTGGGGCCATCATCGCAGCAGTCGACAAATTTTGCATTTGCTGATTCTGTGTTTAACAATTAATTAAACCTTTTGCAAATTTTAATAACCTGTTGCAACATTTGATTTTGCGGATCGCCTCCGGACATCATTAGACTCTGGTAAAATTGCATAAATTGTGAACGGTCAATTAATCCAGCAGCAGCTGCTGCGGCGGTGGCACTGGCAAATTGATCGGCCGTTTGGGCTTGTTGTTGTAAATGTTGGATTTGTGTTGGATGTTGCTGATGTTGAGGGGTTTGATGGAGGATGGCAGCAGAGGATTGTTTTCTTTGTTTTGGTTGTTCTTGGGTAAAAGCATGCGATGAATCCTTCAAATCTTGTTGCTTTGATTGTTGCGGTATTTGCACAATTTGAGTTGGTTCTTTGCGAATTTGTTGCTGGGACATTTGTTGTTGTTGAATGTCTTTTGGCAGATATTGCGCCTGGAGAGTCGGATTTGATGGATATGGTTGCATTAATTGGTGCTGTTGGCTTTGTTGTGTTGGTTGATTTTGCCAATTCTGTTGCCTTATTTGTTGCGACAATTTCTTTTCTGCTTCTTTTTGTTGTTGTTGTTGAGCATTAAGTTTCTGTTGCTGATTAATTTGGTTCTCCCCAACATTGGTGCCCAATTGAGGTGGAATGAACAATTTAGATGATTGTTGCGGTTCAAAATTGGATTGGATGAATGGTGGATTATTGGGCATTAATGTTGTGGTTGGGATGGAATATGCTGCCTCATATGAACTCATTTTGCTGGCACTCATTTGTGCATCAGAAATTGTTGGATTCATGGGATGTTGTTGAATGTTTGCAGTTTTTTGCTGTTCTGATTGCAAATTGGCGAAAATATTTGCCGATTGTGGTGGATTTGTTCCTTCAATTCTCATTTCGGGAATTATTGCCGTTGGTTGTTGTTGTGATTTTTGTGATTCAGAGACAATCACCCTCTTTCGTTCCGGCTTGATTTGTTGTTGTTGTAAACTAAAATTTATATTAAAATTACCTCTTTTTATTAAAATTTTTACCTCGATTCCAAAATAAATGGATTTTTGTTTGGTTCCTTTCGTTCAATTATTTTCGGATTGATTGCATTTTCTTGTTGATTTGTTTGAGCTTTGACAACAAATTCAGTTTGAATTGGCGCAAAGATTTGTTGTGTTGGAATTTCGGCTTTACTACTTGCCACAAAATCAACGGTCGCTTCCAATCTTTTCACTTCCTCCGCTTTTCTATGTTCATCCTCTTCCTTTTTCCTCTTCTCTTCGGCCAATATTTCCTTTTCTTGTTGTTCTTTCAATACTTCCGCATCAATTTCCACAAATCCACTGCCAACCATTTGGGCATCCAATGACTGCAATTTACTTTTTACAAGAAAAGTTTGCATTAAAAACCTCATTTGATGGTCGTCTTTCGATTGATTCATGCAAAATATTTTTATCATTTTTCTCTGATGCCATCGATTTATTTTCGTCCATTCTTTCTTCATCGTTATTTTCTGATCCCGTCTCCGTAATTTTGGGCTCCTCAATTTCATTCTTCTTTAACCAATTATGGTGGTCAATTGGTTTAATAAAACTTGACAAATTCGATTGGCTTTCTTCCGTGTCCTTTAATAATTTATTTTAAATTATATTTCTCATAATTTTTACCTGTGAATTTCTTATTGTAATGTTCGTTTGCAGTTTCAATGCGGCCACTGCTTCCTCTTCTTCATTTTGTTCCATTTTTCTCAATAATTCTGCCTGTTCTTCTTCTCTTTTTCTTTCTTCCTCTTTTTTGACATTTTCATCAACAATTTCCATTTTTTCATCAACCTTTTCGGTGTTACATTCAACTTTTCCACTGTCAATCACTTCAAATTCATCTGCGGCCACCACCGGATTAACAATTTTGAGCAAGCCAATTGTGTCCATTTCGCCTCCATCTTCTTTCAAATCTTTCAACGGAGATTCCGTTTTATTACTTTCGGTGGTTTTCACATCTTCTTTCAATCCTTTTTCATGTTTTGAATGAATGGCTGCTTTTGGCGATTTCATTTGTTTGTGTTTTTGTTCTTTTTCTGTCGATGATTTCGATGTTGTTGGTTTTTGTATGTCCAATTTTGAACGTTTTTGACAAACTAAATTTTATTTAACATATTTTTTTAATTTTATAATGAAATACCTCCAATTTCTGCTTCCAATTGTCGTTTTCCTTTATGTGATTCTTTCAATTCTTCCAATTTCGATTTCTTAATTATTTGCCCTTTTTCAATGCGTTTTTGCTTATGTTTTTCTTTATTTTGCTGTTGTTTTCCATGTAAATCATCAATACTAATCGACCGAATTGGTGATTGACGTTTTAACTTTTTCGAATCCAACAAATGTTTGCCACTTTCCTTTCCACCAACCGATCCACTTTTTTGACGTAATTGTTCATTAAACTGACAAATTAATTGAATATTCTTTAATTTTAAATTAATTAACCTTTTTGTTTTTAATGATGTTCTGTTTTTCTTCTGTTGTTTCTGCCAATTTTGAATGTTTTTTCGTCTTTAATGGTGGAATTATTTTCTTCTCATCTTTTTTCATTGGCTGAATATTTTGCGATTTTGTCAATGTTTCTTTTCTTTCTGTCGTATTTTCTTCCATTGTTGATTCATATTCGTCCGAATCCTCCCCAAAAACATCTTCAAGTGATAAATTTGTGACTGGTTTCTTCTGAAAATTGGAATTATTTTCGTAAAATAAATTAATTTAACCTGAATTTGTTTTTTGAATATTTGTGAGCCTTTTCTTGATGTTCTTTTCCCTTCATCATCAGATGATGAGGATGAATTTGACTTCTCTGATGCGGATTGTTCCTCCTCCTCATCCGAAGTGACTGCAAAATGATTCGCTTTTTGTTGGCCTTCCAAACCCTCTTGGGCGATTTCAACAACCCGGGCAAGTTTCTACAAAATTCAGATTTTTAAAATTAAAATTTTCGGAATATTTTTACCTGTTCAAAATCATGTTTTCCTCCTTCAATTGAAGATTGGGAACTGGGTCGATGCCGGTCAAATTCCATTTTTAACTAAATTTTTTAGTCCATTTTAAAATTCTTCATTATAATTTTACCTTTTTCACCAGCTTGTCCCCAATCTTTGATGGTCCTCCCTCAATTTCATCTCCATCGCTGCTAACACTCAAATTCCATTCTCCACTGGATGAAAAATTCTTCGCCTCCGAATCTTCATTCCCATCTTCTTCTTCCCTACTATTCGTCTCTTCCGTTGGCATTGGCTTCTTCGGTGCTATTTCCGGCCTTCTAATTGTGCAAATCGACGATGATTGTTGCGGTGGTTCAACATTAATGGATGCTTCATCCGCTGTTTTTGGCATTGATGACGTGCACGAAAATGAGTCATCCACGTCCACTTCAATGTCTTCATCCAGTTCCGAATGGTCCGTTGTATGTTTCGCTGGCCGTTGCAAATTGATGGAATGCGCAATGGCCGAGGTCGCGGTCAATGCTGCACTTTCTTTGCTACCACCACCGTCCGAATCGGAGGAAGTACTCAAAAGTCGAACTCGATTCAATTCCTTCTTCTGAATAAAAATATAAAATTAGGGAATAATTTGGTCCATTTTAACCTTTTTTGCCTGTTTTTCCCTCAAATGTTCCAACACGTTTGCCTTCTTCTTCTCCTCTTCCGGTGGTCGTTGAGATGATCGCCGTTTCACACGGTCATACATTGAAAGACCGTCGGTTTTGCCGGATTTGATGTCTTCCCATATTTTCTTCTGATTCTCCAATTCAATGTCAAATAATCCGGCGGCAATTTTTTCATCATCCTCCTCCTCTTCCTCTGAACTACTCGTTTCATGCTTTCTCTTCTTCTTCCTTTTTTGTTGCTGTTGTTTTTCATCCGAATGATGGAATAATTCATCTTCGCATTTTTGTTGTTGTGCCAAAATTGCCGATTTCATTTGTTCCTAAAAATATTTTTTTCAATAATTTTTAACACTTTTTCACAATATTTTACTATTTTATTTTTAACCTTGCTTCCCACTGAAAATGCCTTTTTTGGTTGCTGTTCCATTTCTTTGTGCTGTTTTTCCTCTTTTGTGCTGGACATTTTCTTCGAATTACTTGTCAATGATTTTATTTCCGTTGATTGTTTTGGCTTCATCTCCTTATCTTTATGTTCTTTTTTGATCAAATCCTTTTCCATATTCTTATGAATTAATGATGGTTTTGTATTTGCATGCATTAGTGGGGATGGATGAAACGAAGATGATTTCTTTTGTTCAACCAATTTCTGAAATATTAAACTAAATTATTAATTAATAATTTAAAAATACCTGCTGCTGGGCTATTTTCATTGATGGATTTGGCTGTTCCACCGGATTCATTGTAATTTGTTTCTTCATAATTGTTGATGGATTTTTCTTCACCGTCGTTGGCAATTGTTTTGATTGATTTGGTTCTTCTTTTTCTGCTTTGGCTTTTGCCGAAAGTCCGCCGCCAATTGTCTTTTGCGAAGTAATTGGACTCTCCATTTTTGGACTTCCAAATTCATTTGATTGTCGAATATCTTGAATGCTTGATGAGGAGGCCCTGGGACGTGGGATTAATGTTCTGGGTTTTGGCAATGACAATGATGAAGTTGATGGCTCAATTTCCATTGAATTTGATGGCAATGTATTCCTAATAATTTAATTAACAATTTAATAATTTATAAATATTTACCTCCTTTCATAACTTTCATTGTTGTTCTTTTCTTCATTATTATTTTGTTTATCACTTCGTTCCAGGGAAAATGATGAGCCAATCGGCCGAAGTCGATGCAATTGCAAATCTTCCTGACTAATTTCATCCAAATCCATTTTATTTTCCGATTGTTGTTGTCGATGGGAAGAAGTGTAACGGTCGACCAAAATTGGCAATTCATGGATTGAAGTGCCGGAGAAGACCGCAAGAATTTGGCCCAATTCCTCTTGGATTTTCGAAATATTTGTTGGCTCACTTTTCATTGGATTCTGCAAAAATAAAGTTTTTAATTATAAATAATTAATTTTTCAAAACCTTTTCCAATTCCAAATTGGCTTTCCTTTCTTCAATTTTTTGAAAAATTTCTTTAAGTGCAAAATCGGCCTTTGCGAATGATGAAATTGATGGATGTTTCGGTTGCATTTTTTCGACCGAATTTCCTTCATTAATTTCTTTATTTGGTTGTTTTGTTTCCAAATGGTGCATCATTTCCTGTCTTTGTACCAAATATGAAGATGGTGTTGCCGAAATTGGCGTGCCCATCAAAATTGCTGGATCTTCGCATGATTCCTCCTTTTTTGGTTGCTTTAATTCAATTGACAATTTTTGTTCATTTTGATGATTATTCCCCGAATGTTTTGGCAATTTCAGCTTCAATGCGAAGCGAGGAATTTCCAGCGAAATTTCTTTCTTTTCGACATTCTTTTGCTGTTTTCGTGGATCGCATAAAATTGTTGCCGTTTCGGATGATGAATTTGTTAATGGAATATTCACATGTGAAGATCGCAACAATGTCCGCAATCTTGCCGTTAAATTGTCACATTTTGGCCTAATTGTCCGTTCCGTAGAGGAAATGGTTGGCAATATATTCGGCTGATCACTCTTTTTATGAGCCAATTCACTGCTTATTGAATCGGTCCTTTCCATTTTCGTCTCTGCTTTTTCCAACGTTTGAGGCTCCAATTTTATTCCTTCTTTTCCTTCCGGTTCAATTTGTTCTTCCATTTTCATACTTTCCACTGATATTTTTGCCACCACATTTGGCGTCGTTTCTGGCATTTTCTCCTCATTTTCTGATACGGAAATTGTCTCCAAATGCAATGTTGCCTTTTTCCCATCATTTTCATTTGAATATTCACTCATTGTTGTGCTACTTTCGTCGCTTTCACTGCTCTCTTCATCTTCCTTTTTCCTTGGCAAATCTTCATTAAATACGCAGGTTGAACAACTCTCTGTGCCACTATACGATGAAGAACACGATGAATTTGAGGAAATTGATGAACATGAACTTGCCGACTTATCCCTTTCTTTCGGTTGTTTTGTCGCATCAATTCGGCCCATCATTTGAGTTGGTGGTTGAGGCGGTGGTGGAAGAATCGACGATGATGAACTTTGTTGGTGTCTGGCATCCGATTTTGACCGTCTTTTGCGATAATCGCCGCCTTTTGTCCCAGAACTTTTCTTCACAATTTCAACTTTCTTGGTGGTACGGTCTCGGCAAATTCTTTCTTCATTTATGTTTTTCCTGTTGGATGGTTCATGCTTTTTTAATCTTCTTCCCTCCTTGTCCCGGCTGCTTTGATCATTTCTCTTCTTTCCAATCTCAATACTTTGCTGTTGGTGTTTATGTCCTTTTGAATATTTAATTTCTTCTTTTGGCTGGGTTTGCCATTGTTTTTTCCTCCGATGCCGATGAATGTTACTATTTGAAGAGTAATCTCTGCTGGATTGTGGAATTTCCTTTGACGATTTTTGTTGTGAATGATATTTTCGTTTTGGCTAAAATATCCAATTAAAAAATAACCTCAATCCAATAACAAACCATTGAATAGGTGTCAATTGATGATTCACTGCTGGTTGAACTGCTTCGACTTCTCCTTGAACTGTGTACTCGTCGAATATCCGGCTGTTTATTTATTGATTTTTTCTTGATTGTTTCATTCGGCAATTTATTTTTGCTCGGTTTTCTTGTCTGTTTTTCTTCATTCCGTTCAACTTTTATTTGTTTATTCCCAACATTCTCCGTGGATAATGTTTGTTGATCAATTCGTTGTTCCAAATTCTCTGTGGTAAGCAAATTCACGGAAATGGGCAGTTCTTTTTCCACATTTTCTCTAAAATTCTATATTTTAATGAAATAAATGTGTTTATTTTACGTTGAAGATGGATCCGGCGGTGGACTTGGTGATGCTTTTTTCAGCGAATGCAATGCCAACAATTTTGGTTGTTCCGGTGGCGATGGCAAAATTGCACTAATAATGCCCGGATCATTCACATCAATGCTCTTTAAATTTATTTTTTTTAGAATTTAAATTCACAAATAAAATAAAACCTTATGAAATAATCTGTCCACAAAATATGAATGCAATTTTTCGGAACAAAAATCGACATGAACAAAATTATTAGTGCTCCCCGTTGAACTCTCTGGTTGAAATTTTCTATAAATATACAAAACTGATCGAATTAATTTATTTAAAATTAACATTTGTCCGGTTTTAATTTTATTGAAAACAAGATGGGCCGCCTCATGGCCAGTGAATATTAAAACGGCCTCATTGAATGCCGGGTCATAGTCCACTTTGGTGATGTCATGTTCCGGCGATGTGAGAACCACCCGAACTTTGGAAGCCAAATATTGTTCACCACAATTTGAGGGCAACAATCCAACCCATAATCGATTCGAAACCAGCGTATTGCCCCACCAATGATGCGTTGAATTCTTAATTTAACAATAATATAAGTGAATTGAATTATTAAATACCTTCTTTTGGCGTGTATCTTCCAATTGTTGCTGATTTGACTGTTTAATTGCACTACAAACTGATTCGATGCTAAATTTTCATCATTATTAAATATCTGAGAAATTTAAATAAAACTTTGTGAATTGAATGAAAGCATACGGAGCCATTGTATTTCTATTCTTCACTTCTATGTCCTAAATAATTTATTCATTTATTTTCACATTTTTATGATATGATTTACTCACCAAAATATGTCCAAATTTGCTATATCTCGTTTTCAATTCCTCTTCGTTAATATTCGTGTCCAAATGTTTAATGTAAAGTGTTCGACTGGCATTTTTAGAGAATGGATCGGGCACACCATGATTTTGCGAATCGAATATCAATGCTTTTACGGCGGCGGCCGGTGGCGAAATAATTGGGAGCCTCAGCAAATTTTGAGGTTTTTTATTCTGGAAATCCGTGCTGTTCGGTTGCAAAAGTGGAGGAGCTGCCGCCGGTTTTGATGCAAGTAATGGCGATGGTTTGGATGTTCTTGCACCGATGAAGGCTGTCAAATCTTCAGTTGTGGCCGCAGCTGCCTTCAATTGGCAACCGACCATTGATAATCGGTTCAATTCATTTTGTAATGTCGAACAATTTGCCAATCTAAATTGATAATTTTATTCCAGTTAAAAAGTTGTTTAGTAATTACTTTTGAATGACAATTAATGCCCGCCTTATTAAGGGAAGAGGTTGGAAGCGACGATTACCCGTCTGTTGAGTGGTGTCGGGCGAATTATTCGGCACCGCATCGAATCCTTTAAGTTTTCGATTATTTACTTCCATTAATTTTAGACTTACTAATTTCGAAGTTCCGCGTATACTTCTTGATAATTGCGGAAAGTTTATCTCGTTGATCTTTTTCCGAGAGAACACCTACATGGATTATAGCTATTTAGATGATTTGTAGATTTGATTACAAACCGGGAAATGGCAATTGATACACACAAATTCCTTGTAAATTTGCCAAAGTTATTGGTGATGTTAATGCTGTTGAACAGCTACTTGATGGTTCATCAATATGCGGCTCAATTTTTGGCGGTGCTGGGGCAGAAGGAAGTGGGATATGAAGATTGGTGCTGATTGCTTAATTTAATTCAATTTTTAATTAAAAATTTGTTAAAAAATACATACCCTTTTTCATTGTTCTAGTTTGAGTGAGCTGTGTTCATCGGTTTTTAGCAAAAATAATTTTAAGCAATCATTGATTTATGTAAAATTCTTATTTTTAATCTGAAATTGTAGATTAAATTGAGGAAAAAAATTTCTAATATATTGATGATGCTGAGGCTTTTTGTATATTTTCATTTAAAATTTCAATCAATCCATTAAAAAAAACAATTTTTCGTCACCAAAAGGCCGCATTCACCCCCATACCCCATTCATTTTCTATTCTCTACTACGTAAAACGTAAATAAGACTATGCACTATACACGAAACATTATTGATTTTAAAAACGTTGGCTGACTAGCTGACTGAGGAATGGTGATGGTGGGGAGAATAGTGAATTTTAGGCGAGTCATCAGTCAATAGCAGCCTATGACCAAAAACATCCGGATTCAGAGAAATGGGCAAGCAAAAAAAGCAGACTCTACTTCTCCATTTTGTCATATTTTTTGCTTTAAATCAGAAAATAAGTTTAAAAACTTATTTTTGAGACATTCACTTGTAAATCTCATAATCATAATATTTTCACCATTTAATTTCCGGCAATCCCTGAATACTTCTTTTCCATTTTTAAATTTTTCGAAAAATCTTTCCAACCTTAGCTCTAGCCCCTAGGCCCTAGATCACTGCCTAACTTTGTGCTTGAGGCTTTAGCACTATAAATACTAGCTCTCGTTAGAGAAGTTGACCCTTGTGTTTTTTTCGCCCCTTCGAGGCTCAGAGTATTTAATTTGTGGAGGAAGAGAAGGAGTAAAAAAAATTATCTGCCGCCATCTGGTAATCGAACCATCATAGTCAATAGTAAAACCAACAGCTTTACCATCTGAGCTATTAAGTCTACTACTACTCATAGCGGAAAATCGATATCTATAAATTAGCATATTTCATGGCCAAAACCAATCGCAAAACCATTATCACCATTCACCATCGTCTTTAGCATCCTCGATTACCCTATATTTCATATTTCTTTCATCATTCATCAAAACCAACGTCACCAAACTTGGCCATATGGCCAAGATGCGCGAGACATGGCCAAATCAAAAAATTATCTGTTCATGATCAGCACTCTCGAAAACCCGCAGTACAAAAAATTAGCTTATTTCATATCGCAAAACATGGAAAAAATTGGGAGACAAAAAGACAAATATTATGGATAAAAAACGATATTAATTTTTCATATATGAAATCAACCCCAAGCCAAGTCCTGGCACTACAGTACACTAAAGACTAAATGAGTTTTATTATATCGGTATCTGCAGCCGGCATTGACCAATCCAATTTTCGATATTTTATTGTTTATTTATTTTATTAAAAATTATGATGATACTTTAAAAATTGAATAGGTAAAATGAATAAAATCAATGTTCAATGGCCATTTTGCTTCAAATTTTTGTAGAATAGGATAGAAACAGTTGCAAATGCCCCAAGGGCAATTAAGAAGGCAATTATGAAGACGATCGCCACAATAACCCAATTCGTTCGAGCTCCAGGGCAATAGGCCACGTCGATCTCATAGTTGAGTAAATCACTCACTGTTGATGGATAATTTGTGGTGTTCAGCTGTATAAATGCCAATTATTATTGGATAAACCAAAAAATATTAAGATTACTTCGTTTCTGCATTGAGCCAATTGTTCCGTAAAATTGTTTCGCCTTTTTTCCAACTCAACTTTCCAATTATCGCCAAATTCAGCAATCGTTCTGTTCGCAAAATCATATTGGATTATGCAATCCTCCGTGGTCTCCATGAATCTCTCTTGGGTCTTTACAATGGAAAATAGGCAAATTATGGAGGCAATAACAAGGAGGGGAACTGCTGCTTTGTTGGAGTGGAACATATTTTTTTGTGAAAATTGTGAGAATGGATGATGATTTCACATTTTGGGTTGCTTATATTTGGCCAACATAACACTCTTTTTCCTTATCATCAAAAGAAACTGTTTACTCGAGAGCATTTGTGCCACCCCCGCCTGACTCATAAACAGTTCCCCCTCTTTCTTGCTTCACATCCAACTTCACACCCCCGCCGGCCACTCCTTTTTATTTCATTTCCATAGCTAAAACATATTTCAACCGGAATTGGATTGATGTCAATTCGAATATGAATTATGATTATATTATATCGAATCTTGCTTTTGAAATGAATGGAATTGGGGGACGATGATGAATTATTTAGCCAATCAAATGGGAAGGAAACATAATTATTCAGAGATGCTAGAATACTCCTTCCTACTTCTTCCAATTATATGTTTGGTTAATAGTTTTATGGCCATAAATTCGGCTCCTTTCAATGTGCAGATCTTAAATCTGTTTTTGATTTAGCATATAATTCAAAAAGCATCCAATTTTTTCTCAAAATTTTATTATATATTAGATTTAGACTTATATTTGTGATTTGGCTAGGATTCGGAGTAGAATAGGTATTTCCAACATATTCGTTCAAAACTGTATAATTGGAAAAAAACTAGAATTTTTCATCGGCCAAATGAACTGTCGGCGAAATGAGGCGTACCGTACTCCCTCCCCCAGCCTTCAACATTCACAGGGCATTGCCTTCTTTTTTTGGAATTTGCCCCCAAGCAAAAATGTCTCCCAATTCCCTCTTTTTTTAACCAAATGACCCCAAAGTAAATTTGCCATCCCTGATCAATTTAGCCAATGAGCGATTATTGACTAACTAATGGAAATAGATTAATCGGAGATAATAGTGTTGAATGTTGATTGATGAAATGAAGATGAAGGGGAAAGGGGAAGGAAGGGATGATGTTGTTTTGAATTCGCAAAAAAGGGGGAAGCTTTTTCAATTATATGAATGCTGAATGATGTTGATGATGATGATGATGTTGGTGAATGGTGAATAATAGGACAATCTAATGGAATTGGAATAGACTTCCCTTCCGCCCTTTCCCTTCCATTTCCCTTTTGCCCAGCCATTCATTCGGCCCAATTGGCCATTCCGTTGGGCGTCATTTCACCACCATTTTATGTCCCACTTTCCCCCATAATCCATTGTCCAATCCGGTATGTTGTGTGGCCCAATAAATTCATTCATTTCCAGTCAATTAATTCCCTTATTCATTTTCAGAATTTTCTAATTCAAAATGAATTCGCCATCCATTTTTCTCCTCATTTTCCTTTTCGTTTTTTGCAATGCCGACATTTCAAAATGGCAAAATGAATTTGGTCAATTCAATCGAAATGATGGAACTTGCAAAGTCAATAATCGAATTTTGGCCCACAATAACCCGCCAAAACCGCTTTCGCCCATTTGCAATGATCCCCTCTACACTTTGTTCAAATTTTGCGCCAAAAAGCATTTCTACGCCGGAGCCAGTGACAAACCAAAGGACAAATATTCCGGTATTCCATCCCCCTCCTCCTCCAAATTTCCCTACAAAAATGTCCCATTCCTTTTTCAGATGCAGTCCTTTACCTTCTGAATGGTTGCCTTCAATGCCCTATGGGCAATGCCCAAGCCACTGTTCGCCTTCTGAACCGCCTTCCGGGATCCATTTTCAGCCCATGCGGGGAGGAAGAAATCGTCCTTGGGTTTGCCAATCCCCCTCCCACTTTCCGCCAATTTTTCCATTTTACAGTTCTGTCAATGTTAATTTGGCCTCATCCGGGCGAAAATATGCCGAAACTGATGGAACATTTGGAATTGGTGCAATTTTGGATGGACGCGATTGTGGAATATTCACCACCGAAAAGGAGATGGAATTCAATGAAATTGTCCTCGAAGTGGAGCATAAGTAAGTCGAAAATTAATGCAAAACATTCAATTTGGGCATATTTAGTTGTGGACGAAAAAGGCCAATGATTTTGCGTGTGAGAATGCCGCCAGTCAATGTTGACCTAATTCGGGACCGGTGAGCACATTTTCCTTTCCATTTTTCCAATTTAATTCACATTTTTGCAGTGGAAATTATCGAGAATGGGATGGCATTTCCTTGGACCTTTCAATTCAGGGTTTTGGCTGGGACGAACAATGGGTCGAATTTGAGAATGTCCGCCCGAGTGATCTTCGACGGCATCTGGCCCAAAATAAGCCCATTATTGTGGAACAAACTCCGCCAAAAATGGATTTTGAGGAAATTGGTGAGTGAAGGGCCAATTAATCAAATCCATTATTTTTCTTTAAAGTTGATGCCGAACAACAGCCATCCGTGGACAAAAAGGGGACAATCCAACAAAATGATGGCATCCCGAATAAGGGAAAATCAAATTCGCCTCCAGAAATGGTGGAATTTGTGGACAATGGAAAGGAAAACAACAATCAAAATGATCAGCCAATGCCCATGCCAATGAAGAAGGAAGAGTCCAAAATGTTGGGGGCAAAGAGGGAAGTGGTATTTTCAACCGGATTACTTTTGCCCATCATCGGCGGCTTGATTGGCGCAATTATCCTCTGCATTTGTTGCTGCAAAATGTGCCAATGCCTTTGCAATCGACAAAAAGTGGCCGATTCCAAAGGGCAAAATGCATGAATAGAAGTATGAGAAATTGGCGAGAAATTGATGGTCTTGCCTTCTATTTTACATTCCAAAGTTTGCATAATTATTTGTTCAATATTTTAATAATAATTTGGCCATAATATTAACTCATAACAATTTTATTATTTTCTTTATTAATTTGGCAATTATTTTCTGAATAAATTTGTCTTATTTACTCCACCCCATCTTTAATTTCGATCCACCGGCTGTCCGGTTGGCCCGGCAACTACTCTTCTAAAGGCCTTGCGCCTCCTTTCACCCAACTGCCAATGGGCAAAAAGGGAGGAACAAAGCCAAATGTGCCGACGCTTCCCACATTTTTCATTCATTTTCCCTCTAAATTCGCCATTTCCCTTTGAACAAATTCCAATGATTTTCGGACAAATTCAACCTTTCCCCCTCATTTTTCTCCTTATCCCTTTACTTGCCCATTCTGAATTGAGTTTGCCATCGTCGACCCACCATGATCATGATCCGGAGGAATGTGGGCGACAATTTAATTCAACCGGTTCGAAAGGGAAAGGGTTTTGGGTGAAAGGGAAAATGTGCCTTTGAAGAAAATCAAGGAATGTTGGAAGACAAATTGTCAGAATATGAAGATTGCCTTTGGGCATATTTGGTCGACCAAGAAAGGGCCCAATCCGTGCATCAGACGCATCCATTTTTGAGTCCCCCGCCCGAATATCCACTCAAAATTGGCATTCAACAATTGGTTGTGGAACAAGTGGATACGGTTGTACCAATTCATTCATTCAAATTCATTTTCACCCTTTTTGACATTTAAGTCAACCCGTGCTTCCGTGGAATTCAATGTTTTTGGTCATATGATCATTGTTTGTTTCCCTTTTTGTTGTCTCATTTTT
Organism: Pratylenchus scribneri; assembly: GCA_030063045.1. Classification (NCBI taxonomy): domain Eukaryota; kingdom Metazoa; phylum Nematoda; class Chromadorea; order Rhabditida; family Pratylenchidae; genus Pratylenchus; species Pratylenchus scribneri. The sequence goes on along the minus strand of JAQSEB010000001.1, from coordinate 3,183,609 downwards.
TATATTGATTTCAGTCTTGGAATGATTCCCGACTGAATTGGGATGCCAAACAATGGCAATTGGAGAAAATGGAATTGAAGGATGAACATGTACAGGAATTGTGGACACCAGCATTTTCGGATGAATCGTAGGGGGAAGGAATTGATTGGGAATTTGGAAATTGGGTATTCAGAAATTGTGGCCCATTGGAAGGATGCCTGGCAAAATTGGGCGATTTGACCCTTTCTTCCTTTGGCCAAATCGTGGCCCGTTTAGTTTTTCGTTTTCCCTCATTTTGCCGAATCGATTATCGAAAGTTGGATTGAAAATTTATTATTTTGCATATCCTTTTCCAGTTATCCGGAGGAATGGAATGATTGTTGCCTTTATTTGAGCATTACGGACATTGGGCGAACAGTGAAAGTTGGAAAAATGGGAAATTGAATTAGATTCAAATTTAATTATTAATTCCTTTCAAGTTCATCAACAACAAATCGATAATCACATCAAGTTTGGCCAAACAAATTCCTATCAGTCGAGTGGATCAAGGCCTAACCGCCATTGTGATCACAAATTTGGAGACATCCCCTTGGGCTGTTCAAAATCAGGCAATCCCATCCAATTTGCCAAAAACATATTCCCTATTTGTTGAAGGGCATCGAGCCAGTCCGAATCGAAGGCCATCGAGGCGAACATTTGCGTCTTTGTTTGCAGGCAAAAAAGGAAATGGGTACATTGCGGATTGCCCTCAGAATCCCTGTCACCATCGCCACCCTGTCCCCTCCATATCCTCCGGACCCATTCATTATTTTTTTTCCATCAATTTCAGTTTGATGCTCGTTTCGCCACTTTTTGGCGATCTTCGTGCCCAGGCTTTCGTCAAATTATTGACTCTCCTTCTTCAAACCATTTGTTTCCTTTTCCTTTGCTCAATCGCCCCTTCAGGCGGTTTTGGCGGTTCCAAACCAAAATTGTACACATTCTATGAATTCATGTTCAGTTTGACATTTCTCTCCATTCTGGTTTGTTCTCCATTCTTTCATTTCTCAATTTTGCTCCATTTGAAGGTGACCACCGTTTGTTTGGCCCTATGCAGAATGAAAAGGACAGTGCCAGCCACTCATGGAGTATATTTGGGAGCAAAAGTATGCTAAAAGAGAGACAATTTCATTCCACTTTATTACTCATTTTAGATGCTTAATCATTTTCTTTGCTGCATTGAACCCGACCCTGCCACCAATTATCAACGTCATTTGGGTAATTCCCCCACCCCCAATCCTCCGGCCGATGTTCCCTCATTGTTCTTTTTTTTCCAGAGGATGGTTTCGACCAAGTCAGTGCCAGAGGTGGTGTCCCAAACAATGGCCCCGCATTGCAACTCCAAAATGAGTCAGTCCTCCTCCTCCTCCATCCTCCCCATCTATTCCGTATTGTGCGCATCTTAAAAAATGCAAAATGTTGTGTCTTCTTCTCAAATAAAAATTGGACATTATTTGAATTTAAAAAATACAGGAGGAATTAATTGTTTAGGGTTTAGGGCAATTAGGCGGCATTAGTTAGATAAAACACAAAACAGGCGGAATTATTCTAACGAAAACACAAACAGGCGGAATTATTCTAAACGAAAACACAAACAGGCGGAATTATTCTAAGTGAAAACACAAACAGGCGGAATTATTCTAAACGAAAACACAAAACAGGCGGAATTATTCTAAACGAAAACACAACAGGCGGAATTATTCTAGGCGAAAACACAAAACAGGCGGAATTATTCTAAGCGAAAACACAAAACAGGCGGAATTATTCTAAGCGAAAACACAAAACAGGCGGAATTATTCTAAGCGAAACACAAAACAGGCGGAATTATTCTAAGCGAAAACACAAACAGGCGGAATTATTCTAAGCGAAACCACAAACAGGCGGAATTATTCTAAGCAAAACACAAACAGGCGGAATTATTTTAAGCGAAAACACAAACAGGCGGAATTAAATCTTTCCGAAAAATTTAATTCTTCAATTAAAATCTTTAAACTAAAATCTTAGTAATGAAATAACTTTCCGGAAAAATCTCTCCTTTTGCAAAAATCAATTCCCCTTGTATTTTTGTGGAAACACATCATTTTCCATTTTTAGGAAGGCACAGATTAATTCATTTTTTGCCTAATAAAATAATTTCATTTTCAGTTATTCAATGGAATGGCGACACATTTACATTGCGGCCAATAATCTATTTTCCGGCCTCTGCTTCTCCCTATTTTGTTTCGTCACTCTATTCGACATTATGTGAAAATAAAGAATGAATATATTTGGACATTATTCAAAATTAAAAATATTTATTTTTGCAAAAAATCAAAAACAAATTAAATAATGGAATTAATTTATTTTTCTATTCTCCATTTCCTCCAAATGTTCGTTCCAAAAATTTTGCATCCAATTTTGCTCCGGCATTGACCAATTCCCGCATTGTTTTTGCCCTCTCTTTGTCCCCGAATTGTTCTTCCAATTGGATGAATCTTTTCAGAATTGCCGAATCTTTTAATTATCCAATTATTTTCGAATCTTTTCCCTTCCCAAAATTACGTTTTCTCCTCTCCGTACATTGCAATGCCCTTTTCATCAATTGATGTGTTTCTTTCGGCTCTCCTTGCTCCAAAAGGTGTTTTGCAAAGGCAAACCAGGGTTCTTCATCCAAATGCCGAAACTTTTTGATCATTGATTCAAAATATCCTCGAATTTCCTACAAAAAAATAATTTTGTTCAAATTCCACTTTCAAAAACCCACTTCTTCACGGCCTGCTGCATTTGGTTGTTTCTTCAGCAATTTTATTAAATATTTGTGCATTTCCAATGATCTGGCGGATGCGCATGCTCTTTTAAAACATTCATTCAGTGAATCTTCAGTGCCCAGTGAAACTTCCAAATCCAAATAAATTCTCCAAATTTTTGCCAAATCCGTGTCATTACTAAAAATCAAAATCAAATGAATTAATTTTTATTTATTTTTCCTCACCTAAATGTCATTTCTTTCAGCGCTCTTTCCGCCACCATTTTTCCCTTTTCATATCTTCTTTTTGCGGATAAATTCGATTTTTCCAAATAAAATTGCACAAATCCAATCCAATTTCCAATGCAATTTGGCTCAGCCAAAATCTTTTCCTCATATTCTTGAATTGATTCAAATTGTTCTCCGGCCAATTCTTCTTCTTCTTCTTCCTCTTCTTCGTCCATTTCCATCTTAAATTCAAGCATTGTTTTTCCAGCCAAAAATATTCCTTCCTTACCTTTTCCTCATTTTCTATGGATTCTCCCTCCTCTTCTTTCATTCCACCTTCAACAATTTCCATTTTTTCTTCATTTATTTCCTTCTAATAAATTCAAATCATTTTAACATTAAATGTTTTTAAATTTACCTGCTTTTTATTGAAAATTTCATCACTCGTTTGAATATTTTTGTCCATTTTTTCCAGCTGAACAATTCGACCCCTTTTCGTTTTATTCACTCCCAATATTCGCCCAAATCGCATTTCGCCATTGTCAAATAATTCTTCCTTTTTCTCTCCTCCTTCATGTGAAATAAATGCATGGAAATTCGGATTTATCTTAAAAAAATTAATTAAATTATTTTTGCTTTTTTACCTCTCCAAAAATTGCTTTTTGCTCTTTTTGGCCAGAATTTGTCACAAAAAATGGCACCAAATCGCCCAAATTGAATCCACTTCGATGATTCAACAATGTCAATTTTTTGCGATTTTCCCTCAATTTATCCTCCCTCGCCGTGCATTCCACAAATCTTCAAAAATTAATTTCAAATTAATAATAAATTATATTATATTAAATTAACCGGTCTGTCTTCCTCGATTCCATCATCAATTCCCTTCCCGCTTTTGGTAATATTTTGCTTTGGCTCACATAAAGTACTTTCACATTTATCATTTTCCCTGCATTTCGGTTCAAAAATTCCCTCATTGGGCAACTTCCTTCCACAAATTCATTCAATGCGTTCAATTCACTGACATGAAGTCGACCTTTCCAAAAATTAATTCCATTTATTTATTAATTTATTTTTACCTGTACTCCCACCGGGCAATAATAATTCCGCCGATGTTTGTGCCGAAGTGCCCCCATACGGCCATGGGCCAATCAATTTTGAGGAATATATTTGGAATGGTTTTGCATGTTTTGTCACCGAAACAGTGCATTTTTGGCTGCTTTTTTGCTCATTTTCTTTTCCTCTTTTTTCCATTCCAATTACGGCCATTCGCCCCTCTTCGTCCGGAATATCCAAAATCATTTGGCCATTCACCGGATTCACATGTTTCACGCGGACTTTGATGGATGCACCAATTTTGGTGGATTCCTCTGGCAAAAGGGCAACTTTCCTAAAATAATTTTCGTAATTTTAATTTAATTAAAAAACCAACGAATTATTCAATATTCCGGCACATTTATTGAAGAAGGCGACCAAAATTGAGCCATTTTCCAGCTGTTTTATCACCGCACCATTGGAAATGGCCCCTTCAAATTTTGGGTCCAAATTCGTAATCAATTTGTCATCCGCCGTTTTTTTGACCATCGAAGGTTTTGCGGTCAACATTAGCCGATTTGTGGCCGAATCGGCAAAAAGGACACGGCATAAAATTCGTTGACCTAAATTTAAATTTAATATTTTTTGGATTATTTTTTAACCTTTTTGGAATCGATTTTGCCAATTTTTCACGGGCATATCCAATGCATGAATTGCAGCCACAAATCCCATCAATCCATCACCAAATTCAACCATTATTCCTCTTTGGCTAATTCCCCGGATTGTTCCCTTCAATTTTGTGCCGGGGGTGGCCTCCTCCAATGCAACAACATTTTTGGCCAAATGAACGGATTTTGTTGAGACCATCAATTGTCTTTCCATTGCCGAATATCCAATTATTCGGCATTCGTGTTCCGAGCCAATTATGAATTTTGGCACTAAAAAATGAGAGAATTATTTTTATTGTAAATTTATTTTTGTACTATTTTCCTCCGCATTTTCAATATTTATTTGTAAACATTTTGCCGTAATCGTTTGCCGGTCATTCTCTTCGTCCAATTTGAAATAAACATTTTGTTTTTTGTCCACATGAAAAACAATTCCATTTATTCGCATTCCAATTTTAATTTCCTAAAATATTAATTAAATTTTAAATTAAATTGAATAAACCGGTGGAAGAAGGCGTTTTTCAATTTTGGACAATGCAACAATGTCCGGATGGGCACTCAAAACGATCAACGGTGAATTTGGTTGGGTGAGGAGGACGCAGGCACGAAATGTTTTTCCCATTGAAATTCCACCTTTTGGATCGAAACGAAGCCGGGGAGGCAAATGAACTTTCCTTATATACGCTTTTGGACCTAAAAAATTATTTTATTTTATTTTTAATTTTAAAAATTTTTTACCATTTTTTAATCCAACAAAAATTCCATCAAAAACCACTTTCTCCGGTTGAACTTGGACAATTGTGCCCGGCATCAAATGTTTTGCGGTGAATTCATTGCCATCATCCAATCCGTCCATTTCAATGTATCCACTCAATTTTATCACTCTTGTTCCCGAATTTGTCCTTTCCTTCACCCGAAACATTGCAACTTGGCCAATGCGGAGTTTGTTGAGTTGAAGGTAAACGGGCAATTCCTCCTCACGGACAAATCCTTTCACTCCATTTGCCGAAAATCCCAAATCAATTATCGCCCCTTTATATTTTTTAATTAAATTTTAAATTGAATTAATTGGGAAACCTTTTTCTTCAATGCTCAAAATAATTCCATTCAAAATTGTCCCAGCCAACAATGTGGAATAAACCAAATGACTATTCACTTCAAATGGACAGGTTGTGATCACGCAATTCGGTTTTCGTCGCTCTATAATGTTTATTTACTTCAACTAAAATAAAATAAATTCAAAATTTACCATTCTTTGGGCCAATTTTCACCACTTTGAATGCGAATGGTTGACCTTTGTGAAATATATCCTCCAATGTTGCTTTTGTCTTTCCTCCGGTGAATATTCGACTAATTTTATCGGCTGGCAAATTCAGCTGTATTCCATCAATGCATTCAAGCAAAATTTCAAATTCGCCGATCTTTAATAAATATTTATTTTTTAATTTTATAATTGAAAAAATTTACGGATTTAACAAATGCCAATCCTCTAAGATTTTGAGCAATAAATTCAGCTGAAATTGTTTGGCGGAATACGGTTGCATAAACATTGTCCACTTCTTCTCCCTCTTCTTCATTTTGTTTACTCCTCTAAATTTAGTTATTTTATAAAATATTGGAAATATTCTTTAAACCTTTGCTTTCTGTGTTTTCCCATTCGTAATTTTTCTTTTCATTCCTTCATTTCGTTGAACACTTTCATTCTTCTTTCCATACCTTTTAGCTTGTGTAAATTTTTTTGAAGCACCACCTCGTGGTAAATCAATTTCAGTTTCGTTTTTTGACATCTAAAATTTTATTTTTAAAATACAAAATATTTATAATGTTTTTGGTATGTAATTGGGGAGCAATTGCACCATTTTCTAACGTGCTTTAGAATTTACAACACTTGCGAATTGCGTTGCGAATGCGAATTGCGATTGTCTTCCGGACTCCGGAATCCGGATTGGATTCCGGAAAAAAAATAAAAAAAATTTTTCCGGAAGACATTTTATCCCATTAAGCAAATAATTTTTATTTAATTATTTTTGGAAGTGAAGTCGAAACTCGAAAGTCGAAGTCATTTTAATTTGGTACTAAGAAATTTGTCTTATCAGAAATCAGAATACACTTATAAATCATCAAATTTTTTTATTCGCAACTTTCTAGCAATTGTCTTGTGGATAACTTTTAACAAATTCTGGACGAAATTATGGCTGAGGAATTAATTGAATTGATTCAACGACGCCGATCATGGCCACTAACGAATCGAGAACACCAACAACTTTCTGCTTCCGGTCCACGAATCAACGATGAAATTGGATTGGTCAATGGGCCCCGCGAAAATGGACGCAAGGAAACCAAATCGGTAATAAAATAGCTTACGTCTTAATAATTGAATTGGTTATTTTAAGGATCGCCGTTTTGAGCAATTCTTGGCTGACAGAAGCAAAACGGATTCGCAACGAAATGATGAACGACGCGCCGTTCGCCGCCAGGAAGCCTATCGAACTGAAATGTGCAAACTTTTCATGAGGACTGGTCAATGCCAATACGGAGACCAATGCCGATTTGCACACACCGAAGAGGAGTTGCACGTTCGCCATGTTTGTTTAAATATTCAGAATATCATATCAATATATTTTGTTTTTTTTTCAGTACCATCCAAATTATAAAACAAGGCTCTGCCGCAATTTTAGCCGCAATGGATTCTGCCAGTATGGTCACCGATGCCAATTTATTCACCGCACACCACTGAATTCTCCACAGGTTTCTAATTGTTTTAAAACTATTATTTGGCATAAATAATTTCAGCAGGAGAATCTTCGTCCATTGGCTCAGTCCGCATACAACTTCAATGGTGCTGGCATGCATGGCCCACTGTTAGTTCCTCAACATCCATTGCCGTTCTTCAATTCGGTTAGTAGTTATTATTTTTAAATATTCTTTCCATCCGTTTAATCCATCAAATTACAGAATCTGCAATATGGCTCTGTTTTTGCCACCCATCAACTCGGCGCACAATTAATGGTCATCAACTCTCCAGCCCATGTGCATCACAATGGGATCGGCATTCCAAATGGACTGTTCACTGCTTCAACATCGGTCAGAAATACACATTTCCGCATCCGGACACCGGCAGAAGAATATTTGCGTCGTTGAAAATCAATTAAATCGAAAATGTTTGTGCTTTTATTATTGTACATTTCAACCATTAACACATTTTATACATCCCAGAAAAATTTTATTCTTACTCATTCCTTCTTACACTTACATCCACTTCAATTTGAATTCACAAAAAAAATTAATTCCAATCAAAAAATAAATTCGAATTCTTTTAATTTTTTCTTTGTGATAATCATAACCTCCAAAAATTCTTCATCTTCATTTTGAAGCTCCATATTCCCTACCAGCTACCATTCACACATTTACATTTCATAATAATTTCAAACAGAATAAAATGATTTAAAACAATTTGTATATTCTTTACAATAATATGAAAGCCAAATGCCAAACCAATTGCCCCAATTCTCTTTCTCTCCATTCCCAATTCCCATCATTTTTATTAAAAATAATCAATTGATTTTATTATTTTTGTAATCCGGAAAGTATGGATTAATATTAATGCAAAAATGTGGAATTAATTGGTAAAAACATGCAAAAAATCCAAATTAAATTGTAAATTGATATACTCAACATAAGTAGCTTGACCAATTTGTTTGGGCGTTGCCAATTTTGTTCCCGCTTTCCTCAATCCATCCAAGCCATTTGATTTATGTCTTCTTGGCCCAAAATCTAGGCAAATCGATAAAGAAGAGATCTCTGCTTTTTCCTTCATCTTGATCCAATTCAGGAGATTAATAAAATATGGCCAAATGGATAAAAGAAAGTAATCCCCGGGAAGAACACGGGTCCAATAAAATATTGAAAATCCCATGACCTCTGCCGGTTGGCTCTCATCATCCGGCTGAAATTTCTTTGATTAGTTTCCACGTAAATAATATAAAATGCAGCCAATTTCTCTCGGTTGTTGACATCCTTTTCAAAACATTTTTTCCCAGTCCAGACAAATAAAAATGCCCTTTGGCCAAATTCATCAGCTGTTTTTCCCTTTCCTCCTTATATTGGAAATTATTATTTTTGTCCATGGATTTCCATTTTTACAAGAAATTGGCACCGATTCGCAACATTCAATGCTAACATCATCACAAAATTTGGCCAAGGAAAAGCAACCAATTCTTTTATCCGCTGATAAAGGCCCATCGTCAGTGCAAAAAGAGGATGAGGAGAAATTCCAATCGTCAAAAAATGCCGAAAGGTGTCATCAAATTATTTTAAAAAAGGATGAATTTATTTTGAAGGATTGAACTTGAATCGGCGGAGGATGCTTCCGAAGGGCAGCCGGTGGATTTGAATGAGGTGATTAGCCAAATGAAGAATGTTGAAACATTTCATGAACAATTGGAATTGGAAAAGGAAAATAACAATGAAGGGAGAGAGGAAATCGGGACAACGATGATTGGCCAAATGGAGGGCATTGAAACCATCCAAACTTTGAATACAACGATAAATCCAGAATCAATCACAACAACCGAAATTATGAGAGAAGAGGAGGAAGAACAAAAGGAAGAGAAGACCATTTTGAATGATGAGGCACAAACCCAACTAAAAGTGCAACAAACAAAAATGGCAACATTGTTGGTTTCTACTGGCGGCGATGTTGACAAGGAAAAGGAAAAAGTTTTTATGGAAAATGCCGGAAATTCAAGCGATTTTGGCACATTGAAGAAAGAGGATAAAGTAGAATTGAAGGAGAATGAGGATGAGGAGGCAAAGAATGGAACAAAAATGGACGAAACAACCTCCCCAGAAGTAACCAATTCCCCAATTGAACCGGAAATTGGATCCATTTCCACCAATAAATTCATTCCGATCCAACAAATTGGTGAGGCCTTACCGCCGGTGGATCGAATTTTGAGTGAAACTATTGAAGAAGAGGAGGATGAAGAAGAAGAATTGACACTTTGGGATAAAATTATGATTGGATTACGCTGTGCCCGGCAAGATTGCAGCGGTATGGAAAAGGGCGGGCAAAAATAACCATAGTTAGGTGAAACACAAACAGGCGGAATTATTCTAAGCGAAAGCACAAACAGGTGGAATTATTCTAAGCGAAAACACAAACAGGCGGAATTATTCTAAGCGAAAACACAAACAGGCGGAATTATTCTAAGCGAAAACACAAACAGGTGGAATTATTCTAAGCGAAAACACAAACAGGCGGAATTATTCTAACTAAGCGAAAACATAAAACAGGCGGAATTATTCTAAGCGAAAACACAAACAGGCGGAATTATTCTAAGCGAAAACACAAAACAGGCGGAATTATTCTAAGCGAAAACACAAACAGGCGGAATTATTCTAAGCGAAAACACAAACAGGTGGAATTATTCTAAGCGAAAACACAAACAGGCGGAATTATTCTAACTAAGCGAAAACATAAAACAGGCGGAATTATTCTAAGCGAAAACACAAAACAGGCGGAATTATTCTAAGCGAAAACACAAACAGGCGGAATTATTCTAAGCGAAAACACAAACAGGCGGAATTATTCTAAGCGAAAACACAAAACAGGCGGAATTATTCTAAGCGAAAACACAAAACAGGCGGAATTATTCTATGCGAAAATACAAACTGACAGAATTGTATAGGAAAAACACAAACAGAGCGGAATTTAGGTGAAATACAAACCAGTCGTTTTCCCTTTCTCAGATGCAATGGATTATGATGAGGAAGAAGAAAAAAGATTGATAAAAGGATGGAAAATAACACGAAGGGCACGACAATCAACGACTTCATTGTCAATGTCAATGCCAAATAATGAAAACGATGGAATTGGCACAAAATTTGTTTGTCCATGTAAAAATGCCATTTTGTTCTGATTTTTTGGAAAATAAAAATGTTCAAAATTGATGGGTTTTGATCGCTTTCGGATTGATTTACCTCACCTCCCCCCCCCCTTCCATCCAAATCCTTTCGAATCCTCCCTCCAGTCTCATCACCCCTCACATTGAGTGAATCCTCCAAATTGTGTCCGAAAAGCCCTCATAAATAAAATGGAGGTCGTCGCATGGCTTTCACATTCTCATTTCGAGGGCCCTCATCCCCTCGCGCACCGCCTGAAACATTTTCCTCCAATTCCCATTCAAAAATACGAATTCGCAAATTTGTCATCATTCCATTTTGCTTCGGTCGCGGTTCATAACCCCCCGCCGGTGACTGTGATCGCACTTTCCCACTTTTGCCTTTTCGCCTCCATCACAACAACATTATCCCTTCCATCCACAAATCCTCTCCATCCAATCCAAACCAAACCCATCCATTTTGCCACTTTATCAATAATCTTGGTCTCGCCCCTCATTCCATTGTCGCTATCCAACCAAAACCCGTCTTTCTCCCTATATTCCTTCATTTAACATTGAAAGAGGGAAAACATTGCATTTGCACATCATTCATTGATGATCATTTCATTACCAACCTCTCCGCAACAAAAAGCATCGTTATTCTGAGCTGATGACGTCCTCCTCCTTTCCCTTTCAACCTTTTAATTCCCGCCGTCGAATTTTGCGGCAATTTCCATCAATTTTCATTTTGTTTTTCCTTTTTAAAACATCCTTTGGCCAATTTAGTGCCCAAACTTATCCGGACCCAAGGTAGGTTCGTACTTATCGGTTATCTGGGTCCAGATGTTTAAGAATGAAGGGTCCCTCTTATAGTTGATTAGGATTAGGGTTACGGTTATGTGAGATGATAACTTATCCTTGAATGAACTTTATATCGGATGACCCATAGGAATCACCTTTCACTTTCCCCAGTTGACCTAAAAAAATCTGGGGACCCGGATCCCGGATAAACGATAAAGTATCGGTTTGGTTGTTTTATTTTCCAATTCTCAAATTCATTCGCCACAGAATCGACCCATTTTCATGCCGATTAATTCTTCCTGGCCAAATTTGCGATCCATCGGAAATTTTGACGGCAAATGAGCGAAGATTATTGAATGAGAAAATAATCAGGGTTAATTATAAATGTTTAATTCATTGATTATTTCCGCCAAAATTCAGCTCCAACAAATTACGGCAAACATCAAAAACAGTTCCCCATCGTGTACGGATGCAACCAGGAATTCAAATTTAATTTTAATAATTGCATTGGTCGAAAAAATTGGAACATTGCCTTTCGAGTAAATTCCCAAAAATGTTCATAAATATATTCTTTTAGTGCCCATGGGGATGCAGTCAGCATTGAGAAATTCACAAATCAATTACGCTCAAAATACCAAAATTATCAGGATGTTTCACTTTGTGATCCACTTGTGTTGATTGTGAATTCGAGGAGTGATCGACAAGTCCCATTTTCCCTGGGGCAAAATCAGAATTACCGTATTCCCATTAGGTTTTCACTGTGGCCGGAAGGGACGCTAAATTGAGTCGAGAAGTTTTGCAAACGGCATTCCACCGAAATGTTGGACATTTTCGGGTTGGAAATTATGCGATGGGATTGGAGGGAATGGCCGAATTGATTGTTTCCGCCTACGGAAGTGTTGGTGTCCATTTTAAGCACAAAAAAATAAATAATTATTCCTCAGGCTCACATTGTTCAAACGCCGGCCGGTGATGGGTAAAAATTTATTTTTTCTATTATTCCCCTTCTATTATAAGCCCCACTCTCTAATAAGTCTCCTTTCGAGGGTCTCTAATGGTTGAATCTCCTTTACAAAAAGGCATTAAATTTATTGAACTTTTTAATTATTTGGAGAAAATATGCTTTTTCCCTGGAGAAATGAGTTGTTCCTATTCTCCAACTTTTGAAAAATTAAATTAAGGCTGGCTATTTTGTAGAGGAAATTCAGCCCTTTTAAATGATATATCGCCTTCCAAAATTGGCAATTGCCTCATTGAAATATAGGCCAAAAACTATAATTCAATTGTGACTTGTTGCCAATGAAGAAGATGGTCCCATCATTTATGCCTCAAAGAACAATTGAACGCTCATCTCCCTTCTCTGATTACCGTATTCCCTCTTTTCCTTTTTAACAAAAGGGAAGAAAAAAAGTGATAGTGAATTTGCTTTGAGGCAATATTTGAGGGAAGGACCATAAAAAAGTAGCCACGGGGCCACTAATTGGGGGAAATACGGTATCGATTAATTAATTAAATTTGATTCGTTCTTTCAAGAGTGCTCACTCCGCCCACAATTCAATTACCGCCCACCACTTTGATGCCATCCTCCTCCGGCACAGGCCAATTTATTGCCCATGGAGTGAGGCAACAAAAACCGGCGGATAAATTACAACGAATTGATTTGGAAAATGTGCCGGATGAAGACAAACTTTGGGCAAAAATTTTGATTAAAGTTGGGTTGGGGGATCATTTTGGGAAAGTAAAATGAATTAAAGGCAATTGGCCAATGCGGCGATGACCCGAATAAATTGGCCAAATATATACGGGCCATTGTGGAGGAGGCAATGGACATTTCCCTAAAATTGATCAGTGACCCGCGTTATAATAAAATTGAAGAGGATGCCCAAAATGTGGAGAAAGCACCGAATGCCAGGGATAAAGCTTGGGCCGAATTGGGTGGATATTTTGAGGAATTATATGGAAAATATGCACAAAACAATGTGAATATTGACCAATGCCCGGTGCAAAGATCATCGACTACGGCGGAGGAACAGCGACAATTGAGGATTGCCCGATTGAAAAAGAATTAATTAATTGATTCATAAAATAATTATTTTTGCATTTAATTTTATATAAAAAATGAATGATTTAAATATATGGATGGATCGGGGGATGGGGGAATATGGAAAAACACAACAAATTTAAAAAAAAAATACATATTTAGCAAAGGGGGAAAATGTTCTGTTAAAACTTAAAATAAGGAAAATAAAATAATCATTAAAAAGCCCAATTCCACGAAATAAAAAACCATTATTTGCATTTTTGTGAAGGAAAATTGATTAGGTGGAATAAAAATGCTGACCAAAATAAAATTAAAACATTATCATGTGAAAAATGTAAAAATAAAACAAAATGAAAAAATGTGGGAAAATTGGGACCGAAATAAAATGTATCCAAATGTAAAAAAATGAATAAAATCAAAAAAAAATGTGGGGGAAATGAGTATTGTGATTGGGTGGAATATTTCAACAAATCAATCAATCGGTGCCACCTTCTTTCGCCGTTTTTGCATTATTTTCCTCCTCCTCCTTCCCTTCTTCTGCTGCCCCCATCTCGTTCCATTTTCGTTTTCGTCCAGCTGATTCGTTTCCATTTTCCATAAATTTGTCCTCATTTCCGCCATCTTCATTATTCGTCGCCGCGACATTTTCTGCCAATCCTTCGACCCCATATTGTTGGCCATCCGTAGCCGTTGATGCGGACATTTGTGGAAGATGAGGACCAATCAAGGAGGAATCATCCAATTGGGGCCCAATCATCACATCGCTGGTTGCACTCTCGAATTGAAGATTGCCATTGCCACCATGGCCAGCAGAGCCATTTTGATCCTAAAAATTATTGGAAAATAAATTAGATAGTCATTTAAATTTTAATCATATTTTTCTATTCGCCCCCACCTAATGCTGAAAAAAAATTACCCTCTCCCACTGGGAATTGAACCCGAGACCCTCGAACCATCTTACTATGCTCTAAAGCTAGCGCCATAGCAATGCGCTAAGCGGTCATGTATTTTTCCCCCACAATAGCCCTATCTATCTATGGTCATAAAGGGATATAAGAAAAATAAATTTGCCTATAATTAACTTTCGCACAGATAACTTTTGAATTTTAGTCATTCGTAAATCATAGGTGTAGCTACTAGCTAGTAGTACCAAAAAAAATTGTACCCCAATTGACCAATATAAAAAAAGTTTAAGGGATAAAATCGACCCAAATTTTATTTAATAAAATATAAATTATTGATTTTTGGCACCAACCGGTTTCCTAAGCTCCTCCTCGCCATGTGCCCATCTGCAAGTGTCTCCATTGTTGCAAACTCCTCTCTGCTGCCAAAATTGACAAAGCGCCGTTTTATAGAAACGATTTTGATAATCTTGGGGGCCAAAAAGTTCTGGCCTAAAAAAATGTTATTGTTGCCATTTTTGATTATAATTGTTTGTTTTTTTTACCTCATTGCGGCGGATGATGCGGCTGCCGTTGCCGAATTTGGGCTGGCCCCAGTTGCCGATTGTTGTTGCATCCAAAAATTGTAATATTGGCTGAGAATATTGATTAATTTCTAATTATTCTCTAATCGTAAAAACCTGTAATTCAATTCTCTGATTCCATGCGCATAATGACACATTCTTTAATTGAATTATCAATAATATTAAGTATAGTTAATTAAATTTTACCTTCCTCTGGCGCAAACTCCTTCCATCAACCTTAAAATTAACATTATTTAACAATTTAATTATTTTAGTTACAAACCAAATATTGCACAAAGTTGATTTGTATTTTTGATTTGTTTGTTGATTGGAAATGGCCGCCGCCGATTGTTGTTGTTGGGCCTGGGCATATTGGAATGCTTGGGCCTGGTATTGTTGGTAGGCGGCATATGCGGCTTGTTGCTGTTGTTGGGCATTCATCGCAATTTTATGAATGAATTGAACAAATTGATGGAATGAAGAAAAATCTGAAATTGACAATTTTTGGTAAAATTTATAATAATTAAAAAAGATAATTTAATAAAAATATTTTAAATAACAATATTTAATATAATATTTATTTTATTAAAAATTCAATATTTATTTATTTATAAATTGCATAATAATGAATAATACATTTTTAATTAAAATTAATAAAAATGAGAATTTTGTATTATTAAATTTTAAGGCGCAAATTTATAATGAAACGATTTTGGTTGTTTGGCCATTGCTGGTTTTGGATTCATTCGACCCCTTTCCTCCATTGCTGCTTCCAGCCGGTGATCTCTTCACCTGAAAAATTGCATAATTATTTTTGTATATTTTCCCATTTTTATTTACCTTTTGTGGTTGAATTAATTTCGGTTTTGGTGCCAATGGCGGGGGACCAATTTTCTTTGTTTTTGACCAATAATTTTCTGCCCTCATCAATTTTTGTGGCGATCGCAATTTTCTGTTAATAAAATTTATGCCATATATTTTTAAAAACTAACTCTTTTTGTTGTGAATTCTTTTCTGCTGAAGTAGAACCACTAAAAATTAAAAATAATTTATTTTTAATCAATTAAATCTGCTCACCATTTTTCATTTTTATTTGACGCTGAAATTTTTTCACAATCAACGGTAATTATTTGGGCCTCAATTTCCCTGGCAACATCCAAAGGGAATTTTGCTGAAATTTCATCTCGAATTTGGCCATCCAAATCATCATCCTCGCTACTAAAATAATTTATTTTAATTATTAAATAAATAAATAAATAAATTGACTTATTATGTTTCATCAAATTGGGTGAATTTGAATTTTCCATTGAACCGCCGGAAGTATTTCGGCTCACAAAAAGTCGATGCGGTGGCATTACGGCGGCAATGCTTTGATCCAAAAGGTCACCGCCACCACCAAAACCGTACAAATATTGATGGCCGCCTTTTCTTCTCTTCGCCGTTTCATTTCGAATTGTTGGCGATTTACACGGCGAATTGCAGGAAATTGGCGTCAAAATTGGAGTGGAATTTTGTGTTGGATTAAAATGTGGAATTTGGCCAACATTTTGCCCCGGTTTTGGCATATAATCACGAATTACTTGGGTTAATAAACTGCAAAATATTAAAATATTATCTAAAATAAATATTTGACAAACCATGGAATTTCCTCCTCCTCAATTTGAGCCAATCCTCCAATTCCAATTTCCTCTTCCTCCAACAATCTTCCTTCTTCATTTTCTGCCGGCTCATCATTTCCTTGGTTTTGGTTATTGTTCTCCGTATCGCCACTCACATTTGCATTTGTGCATTGGCCACTTTGTTTATTTTCGTCCAATGCTTTCAAAATTTGCATCTAAAAAATATTTAATTATTTTTGCTGGGTTTTAACCTCCATTTCCTTCAATTGATAAACTTTTTGTGCGTTTTGTGTTGCCCATTGTGATGGGGAATCCGGCAATTCGGAAGCACTTGCAGTCGATGATTGCATTCCACTGCTTCGAACCGACGTGGATTGGACCGAATTCCATCCATTCTAATAAAAAGTGATTTAAAATAAATATAATAATTTTAATCAATACTTTTTCATCATTATTGATTGAATTGAATGAACAACTCCGCGGGCTAACTTCTCGGGTGCATTGGACACTGGTCGGCAAATCCTGTCCTCCTCCGGTTATGGCCGATGGTTCATCGATGAATGCATTGGAAATTTCCTCTTCTTCTTCCAATTTTTTGTTATTTTCCATTTGATTTTTATGAATTTCATCCGGCAATTGCCAGTCTCCTAGAAGGAATTAATGAAGGAATAAAGGGCTAAAACAACCTGATCCTGATTGATTTTGTTGCTTTAAAACACCTTTTGGTGTATTCAAAATATTTTGGTCATCCGTAAAATGAATTTGTTGTTTTGAATTTGAATATTGTTGTTGTTGGAATGTTCTTGGCAAAGTTGACACAATTCGCAAAAGTTGATTGACTATTTTGGGTAATTTTAATTAAATTATTTAAATAATTAATGTAAACTTGGTTCATTAAATTGTCCTTTTGTCGACCATTGATCCATTGAATTACAGCATCTTTCAGCTGGTCTCCCGGATGATTTAAATTGATAAAAAATGGATGCCGAATAAATTGTGTCCAACAATGTTCGCGAAGCCCGCGAAATTCCTTCATTTATGCTTCGAACCAAATAATTTATCTAAAAAATCCACGAAAATAATGAAAATAAATGGAATAAAACCTGCTGAATGTAAGTTTCTTGGGCCAAAATTTCTCTAGCAATAAATGGATGTGAAGAGAGTATGCAAAGGGCATTGATTGAATCGGTGACCAAATCGGGCGAGGATGAAGAAAATTGGCGAATAAATGCGAAGAGGATGCCCTTTTTATGGATCTTGGCAAATAAATCCGGATATTGAAGTATAAAAGCTAAAATAAAATAAGAATTAGAAGAATAATAAAACTGTTCTTAACTGCATAAATGCTTTAAAATTCCAGCGGCCGCCTGAATAAATGGAAGTTCCCGTTGGTCGCTGAACATTATTTTCAAAAGCAGCGGGACGAATTGTGGTACCAAATTGCACATCTTAAATTGACGGATGGAGAATAAATGCATTTTGGACAATTTATTACCACATGTTTATTCTCAACGGGATCTTCGGCCAAATTCCAAAGGGCAGAGAGAATTTTCAATAAATTTTGCCTCCGTTGAGATTGCATTTTTGTCAAGTCGAATTTTGTATCATTTTCATAAGCAATTTGCACTGCTGCACAAACCAAAGGATGTACGGTAATGGAAATTTGGCTCGCAATTCGTTGATCGGCATTATAGGAAATATTTTGGATGAGACCGGCATAAAACTTTAAACAAAATTGGTTTATATGAATTTTCCTATCCTAATCAAACCTGAACCAGTGGATTGGTTTTGACAATTATTTCGGCAATTTTATGTAAAAATTTTTGATTTGTGCATAATTTATGTTTTGCCTCTCTTTGTTGATAAACCAAATTCATCAAAGAATTCCCGATGGATCGCCGTAATTTGCTGCATTTTTCATAGCCATCCAATTGAATGCCGAACACTTCAATGTCGAGAACAAGCATTTCGGTGAGTGCTTCCACCAATCCTAAAATTTACATTTTTAAAATCAATTTAAATGGACAAATTTACCCAATGAAATTTGTAATTTCCTATTTTCCAACGCTTTAACGGGACCATAAAATTGATCATGCGAATATTTGGTGGTTTGTTGTAATGCATCCAAAACTGATTCAATTTGTTGTGCCAATATTTCCTTTGGTTCGCATCCATTTTTTAGGAATATTAGATGAAGAAAAAGCGTTCTAGCTGTTGAAAGAATTGCCAAAGCATTGGATCTATTATTTAAAAACATTTTTATTAAATTGAGTATTTGTAAACCTTTTATTTTGTGGATATTGTTGGTTGATAATTTCTTCAATTTTGTCAAATATTTTATGTATATCATCAGAATTCAACAATTCTTTCGATAATTTTGCATCTTCCGATTGATATAAAAATAAATTTTTAATGAGATTGTCAATAAGTTGATTAAATGGTGATGTAGACTGATTCGAACGAACATTTAATGATGTTGATTGATGATAGTAACCATCTTTAGAAGATAATAATGAATTCATAATTTAATTAATCTGCTAAAAAGTAAAAATTCTTTAATATTAAAATAAAAAAAAGTATCACTCAAGGTAGATAGAAATCAAGACTGGCTACCTAAATGGTTTTTCTTGATTTAGTAAAGTTGGTGATTGGTTCAAAACGTTATAGTCAATTTTGGTGATGTTGGATTTTGATGATGGAAATATCAAATATAGGGTAATCGATAGTGCTGAAGATGATGGTGATAATGATTTTGCACTTGGTTTTGATTATGGTCATGAAATAGGCAAATTTACAATTATTGATTTTAGCTATAGCCCTTTTTGAGCACATTAGATCATTTGAAAATGTTTTAAGATCATCAAAATCAAAACAATTTATTGTTTTCGATTTTATTTTAGTTTAATTAAAATGGCAATGGCGGATATCCAGAATATTGACAAAAATATTGATGATAAAAATGGCTGTTGGGAGGATATTATTTCTTCAGAACAAGTGCTGGAAAGTATTAAAAATATGGGGTCAGTTTTGGAACCTTTTTGTGTAAAATACCAAATTAATTAAGTTTCAAATGCCCAACTCCAATACAACGAGCAATTATTCCGCAAGCAACAAAACTCAATAAGGACGTGATTGGCGCAGCAGAAACGGTTTTTTATTTGTTAAGAACTTTAATAAATTATTACTTTTTAGGGAAGCGGGAAGACACTTTCATTCGCAATTCCAATTATGGAAAAATGGCTGGCCGATGGAAAGCAAAATTTGGCAAAAGATGAGGTCAAACTTTTCGCTGTTATTATCGCACCTACCAGGGAATTGGCTATACAGGTATTTTTAAATTTATTTTGAATCTAAAATTAATCGGATTGAATAGATCACGAATGTTTTAAAGCAACTTTCAATCAAAATATCTCCACGAGGAATGCACACAATTTCGGTTATTTATTTAATGATCATTTAAAAACCAGTGATTTTTAGATTGTTGGTGGAATGAGTGAACAAAAACAGCAAAGATTGCTCAAAACACGGCCAGATGTGATTGTGGCAACACCGGGGAGATTGTGGGCACTAAAGCAGATGGGCGAAGAACATTTGGACGATTTAAGTGGAATGGAAATGCTGGTGGTGGATGAAATTGATCGAATGTTAGAACAAGGCCATTTTGAAGAATTGAAGCATATTGTCCACGACATTCACCGGTTTGTTTAATAATATTTAAATAATAAATGGTCAATTTAATTTAAAGGAATATTAAAATGCAATTGGATGGAAAATTCCATCTTCAAACTTTGATTTTCTCCGCGACTTTGACATTCACTCATCATATTCCAATCAAAAAAGGCGAAAAACCCACCAATGTTCAACAACATTCCACTATTGTTGACCCAAAACAAAAGGTTTTTAATTTAAATAATTTTTATTTAAATTTGTTATTTTGGGTTCGTCGAATTGCCCAATCGATGTGGATGAGGAAAGGATCAAGCAAATTGGCGGTGGTGGATTTAACATCGGCACAAAAAACACCAAAAACATTGATTGAATGCCGAATGAATTGTGCCGATCTTTTGCAAAAAGTTTGGAAATATTTAAATAAATTAAATTTATAATTTTTTAAGGACACAAATTTGTTTTATTTACTTCGACGATACGGCGGACGAACTTTGATATTCGGCAATTCCGTTTCAGCGATTCGCCGACTCCAAGCATTATTGAGAAAATTGACTCCACCAAAAGGACCATTTCCACGAATTTTGCATGGGAGAATGAAAGAGAAGGAAAGGCTTAAAAATTTAGAGCGATTTGAAGGTTAAAAATTGAATAAAAATATTTTAAAATTCATTTTTTAGCTTCCAAAAATTCCATCCTTTTGGCAACGGATGTTGCGGCTCGAGGCTTGGATTTCCATTCGGTGCAAAATATAATCCATTATCAAACACCAAAAACCACCGAAGTAAATTAAATTAAAAATTTTGAATTAATTAATTTTAATTTTTTAAAGAATTATATTCATCGAAGTGGTAGGACGGCGAGGGCATCGAAGGCCGGTCTTTCAGTGCTTTTTGTTGATCCTTTGGATTTGCATAATTATCAGAAAATTTGCCGGAATATGAATCGAGGTTTGCGGAAATATTATGAAAATTGAATTAATTCGATTAATTTTTAGAGGAAGATTTGGAATTGTTGGCAGTGGATGATGAAAAATTGTTGATAAATTGCAAAAAAATGGTCGAATTGGGCACAGAATTGGAATCACTGGAACACCGGATGAAGAAGAGAAAATCAAGGGAAGAATGGTTTAGACAAATGGCAGAGAAAGCCGATTTAATTTGGGAAGAAGATGAAGAGGAGGAGAAGGATCGGGATGAACCGGAGGATGAAGAAGAAGGGTCAGTTGGAGGCTTGGAGGGAAATTGAATTAAAATTTAAAATTTTTACAGGCAAAAAATGAGAAGAAGAAAAAAGGCGGTGGAACGGGCACTGAAAGAAATGATGAAAAATTGGACAAATGAAGAGAAGAAAAATGGAGAAGAAGATGAAGAAATGGAAGAAGAGGAGGAACAAAATGAACCAATCCGAAAAAGACTGAAACTGGAAAAAGGAGTGAAGAAATGGTTTAAACGTCCAAAATTAGACTCCAAATAATTTTATTTTGATTTTCTTTTAAATTTGTTTTATATTTGTTTATTTAAATAAAAATTAATTAATCAAATTCCAAATTCAATTTCTTTTCTTATCAAGTCCGGACATAATTTAAGAATTTTGCTCTTCATTTCTATAGAAAAATATTCCATTCACAATCAGAAGGCGAGATGGCCGAGCGGTCTAAGGCGCTGGTTTAAGGCACCAGTCTCTTCGGAGGCGTGCGTTCGAATCCCACTCTCGTCAGAACATTTTTTTTGCATTGAATAACTTTTAAGAATTTATTTCCTCTCTTGGATTTTAAGTTGAGATATTGTGGGGTAATTCTAAAAATCCAGGGAATCGTAATCATGTGGCCGAGTGGCGAAGATGGGCAGAATTGGGAAAGGGAAAAGGGAAGAGAACGCGAGGAGTTCGATTCCCATCAAAGGCAAATAATTTTTTAGAGGAACAAATGGTGGGAAAAGGTTTTTGAAGAGTGGATAAACGGGTTTTTAATTATTGTTTTGAATTTCTGGAGTGCACATTAAATGGAAATATAAGCGAAAAGTCAATATAACGCTACTGGGGGACCTTAAAATGCCCCGCACTTTTTTCTATCCAGAAGTCTGGTTTTAAATTAAAATTAGTTCAATCAAATGCATATTTCTTTCCTTCTCCGGTCCAGACATAATTTAAGAATTTATTTTCCCATCAATTCAAAAAGGTAATCCGCTTAATTAGAAACGTGAATTGCCTCTCTAATTCCATTTAATACCCTCCCATTTGTCATTATTTACATAACCCGAATGAATGCTCTTGTACCGCGTTTCCAAAGGCAAATTCGGCCAATTTTGTTCCTCCACCCACCCAATGCCAATGGATGGGAATATGGCCACGAGATTTGGCCTAGCAGTTCCTTTTTCCCTCCTTTTCCACTTTTTCCAATTCCCTCTAGGCAAAAGCAAAAGGCTTCGCTCCATTTCTATCGACCTTTCCCACTTGCTGGCATTCCCTTACACGGAGTCCTTAACATTGGCCATCCACCACTTTTTGTGCTCCTTTTTCTAGTTCTCCGTGTTGTCAGCCAATTCCCTTCCACTGTCCCTTTTTTCAGTCAACATTGACTTTCGGATGCCCCTTTTTGCCCACTTTTTTCACGTATTCCTTTTCCGAACCCCCTGCCCCTCCAGGGACAGGACAAACAACATATGAGAATGGAAGATTGAGACGAGTCAGTCAGTCGCGGAAGGTTTCTTTCCCTTGGGGGCATACTCCACCTCCGGTGGAATGGACTGGTTTTTGTTTTCAAACAGTGACTGCCTATATGGCCAATTCGTCCATGAAATTCATCCATTGTGAAATTATAAAATAAATAGGCCAATGCCCCGTTTTTATTAGCCTAATTCCATTCTACATTGACCAATCAATTTCAGAGGCAATGGACTGCCAAGGGCAACAATGTGGCCCATCCCGAATTAGGGTGTATTTTGCGGTGAAGGCAAATTTGATTAGGCCATGGGAGAAAATGTTCATTTGCGGAAATGCTCAAAAATTGGGCAAATGGGAACCGGAAAAGGCAGTTGAAATGGATAAGGAAGAGGCCGGAACTATTAATTCCGGGTTTGAATTTTTGTGCCGAACAAAGAACAAATTAATTTTCCTAGGCCAAATCCGTCCTCCTCTTCAATTTGGCGTTCCTCAATTGAATTGGATTATGAGGAATGCCGCGAAATGCTCAAATTTCGCTATTTCATTGGTTATCGCCTCCAATCGGATCCATTGGATCCAAAAAGTCCCAAATATTTGGTAATATAAATTCGGCTAAAATGACTTATTGTATTTTAGGGAATTTCCCGTTGGGAGGCTAAAAAGACACCTCGATGCCTTCTTCCATCGGTTGAGATGAATTCCCTGGGAGAATGTAACCGTGAAGTTGTGAATGAATTCGGCACTTACGGTAGAGGAGGATCAAATTTGTGTTTTTAATAGAAAATCCTGGGAATTAGCTAGGCGAAGGCTCTAGAGCTCATTCGATTCAACTTGGTCGATTTTAGTCTATTAAATTTCAATTTCAGACCGATTAGGGTTTAGGATTAGGGCGAGGGCTAGTGCACTGGAGGGGGAATAGGAATCTAGCGGAAAGTGTAACTAAACAAGCTAATAATAATAACAGTCTGAAATTGAAACAAAATAAATAGTCAAATGAGCCTATCCGTACGACATCTAGAGCCGAGATTTCCGAAATTAGTTAGTCCATCGCCTAGCTAATTCCCGGGAATTAGCCAATTTATTGGAATTAGCTGTAAAATATTTGTATTTGTCAATATTCAGGTGGACGGCATTGCATTTTGGATGGATGGCTAAATTGTCGCGAGCAACGTCAAATAATGCTCCGTTTGTCCGGACCGGCACTCAAATTTTTTGACTCAAAACTTTCCCAGCGTCAATTCCTCGTCCGCGTAACTCCTTGCGATGTTCGCCTCAATCAAGTCCGTTCAAAAGAATGTCAAATCCTTTTAAATAATATTTCCAAGGAATTCAATTTCACAAATTCTCGTGGACTAAGCTGGAGAATGCCATCCCTTTATATTCGTTCAATTGACGAGGATTCTGATGGAGGAACGACGAATTCTTCAGAGGCTGAAGAAACACCTTTTCCCAGTTTTTCTTGCACTGAATTTGCCGTAAACATTTTTTCCTTTCCAACCTTAATTCCAAATATTTTAGAATCTTTTGGACGATGAGAGGCCATTTTTTCGTGAACAATCGCCAAATGGAGAACTCTATAGGAATGATGAAAGTGAATATTTCGTATTCCGGACAACATCAGTGGCCACGGAATTTTTAGTAAGAACATTTATTATAGTCATAATTTAGGGCTAAAATTGTTTGAGGCGAGGATAGGGCTTAAGTTCTCAGCCGGGCCTTTGTCGAGGGGCTAAACCCTCAGTGGCCGAAATATGGAGAAAGGAATAGGAAGGGGAACCCGAAATTATTCTTTACCTGTGTAGGAAAAATGTGATAACAGAACATTAAAAAGTGAACAGAAAGTGAACATTTAGTAGGGAAAGGAGCGGGATTAAAAAGGCAGCTTGGGGTAATATTTGATTGATAGGAGGGTGACAAGTGATTATGCAAAAAGTAGGGGTACAGTAGGACAAATAGGAAAGGCCTTTAATCATTATGGGTATTGACAATAAGAATATTAACAGAAAAAAGAAAGGAATATTCCCATCAATTTTAGGCATTTCGCATTGAATTATTCATGATGCCAGCGAGGAAAATGGCCACCGATTCCAAAGTCAATCTTTCGGCCAGTCGATTTGCATTGGCCTATTGTGAGAATTTCAATTCCAATCCCTCCATTCATTTCCCCTCTCCATTTTTGGGTATGGCCGCATCAATGCCCGACACATTCGGGTCCCTTTCCCTCCCATTGGTGGCCGTTAAAATGCAAAAGCCCGTTGGCCAAATCAAAATTGATTATTTGTTGGCCAAAGCCATGGAAAAGGTCGCACCACCAAATTTGGAAACAACTTTTGCGCAGCATTGGAAAAAACGGCGAACATTGGAAGTTGGCCATCGAGGCAGTGGGGAATCATTCACAAAGTATTTCACCTAAATCCAATTTAAATGTTAATTTTTGGCACAGATTTGCCACTGCGCGGGAAAATACAATTCATTCATTGAATAATGCCGCACAAAAAGGTGGAAATTGGGAATGAATAATAGCATCATAAATTTTAGGTGCTGATTTTGTCGAATTCGATGTTCAAGTCAATTTTTAATTAATCAATTTATTAAATTATTATAATTTTGTAAAGATGAGCAAGGACAATTCGGTGGTTGTTTTCCATGATTTTCATGTGCTCGTTTCGGTTGCCAAACGCCATCAATCACTTTTGCCAATTTCCCAAGAATGTTTGCATAAATCCAATTCGGATACGGATGTGGCCGAAAATGTGGAATTAGCCAAAAATGATTTGCATCAAATGGCCGTCAGAGATTTGGTGAATTCAATTTAAAATATTAAAATAATTCACACATTTTAGACATTGGACCAACTTCGTCTTTTGCATGTACTTTTGGGGGGAATATTTATTTTTTACCATTTTCCATTTCACAGATTCATCATTACAAAGCAAAGGATTTGGCCGAAAGTGGCCTCCAACCATTGACCGGCGACCCAAATGAAAGCCCAGAATTGAGACCCTTCCCCACATTGGTGGAAACGCTGGAAAGGGTGGATTCGCACACCGGCTTCAATGTTGAATTGAAATACCCGATGAAATTGAGGGATGGAAGCCATGAATGCGAAAATTACTTTGAACGGAATGACTATGTGGACCAAGTTTTGGCCGATGTTTTCCAGCATTCTGGCGATCGACGAATTGTGTTCTCATCATTCGATCCGGACATTTGCACTTTGCTTACTCTAAAACAAAACAAATTCCCTGTACTTTTCCTTTGTGTTGGCGAAACAACAAGGTGCTAATTTAATAGGCAAAAAGAATATTCATTTTAAAGATATATTCCATTTTTGGATGAACGTAGCAATCTTTCAAGAATTGGCACAAATTTTGCTGCATGTCTGAAATTATTGGTAAAGGAAATTGGAAATATTCTGTATTTGAAAAATGATTTTTGCTTTAGGGCGTCAATTTGCACAGTGAAGAATTACTTTTGGATCCAAGTCCATTGAAAAGGGCCAATGCATTGAATTTGGTCGTTTTCGTTTGGGGAGAAGATTTGGCCGATCCAAAACATGTGGAATATTTTCGGCAACAAAATGTGAATGCCATTATTTATGATAGGTAAATTTGAATCAAATAAATAAATTAATGGGAAATTCATTTTCAGAATTGGCGAAATTGAAATACGCCAAAATGTGTTCATCATCGAAAGAGAGGCCAAAAATTCACTGTTCAAATCGACTCGATCCTCTCCAAGTCCTTCTAGAATGAATTCATTGCAAAAAATGATATTCACCAATGAGAATCCATTTCCATTATTGTCCAATGGAATGACCAAACAATTGACATTAGGTGCAAATTCTTCTAAAGAATTATAAAGCCCACAATTTTGATTTACAATCTTGCCTTTTCTTTGTTTATTTTTAATGCAATAAACTATAAATATGAATAATTAAATTAAATTATTTGAGTAAGATAAGAAATGAGATCGAAATTTGAAAAAGGCTCATTTTAATACCCCAAATCTACACATATTTTATAATAAATTCTCAGTCGATTCCGGTAAGCGGTAAGAGAGAGGGAATAAAGTATTCTGGAAGTGTTTTTCTTTAACAAAATATTCATGAAATATGAAAAATTAAGAGGCAAATAGGCAGCATTAATTAGGTGAAACACAAACAAGCAGAATTATTCTAGGAGGCGGAATTATTCTAAGCGAAAACACAAACAGGCGGAATTATTCTAAGCGAAATACAAACAGACGGAATTATTCTAAGCGAAAACACAAACAGGCGGAATTATTCTAACCAGGCGGAATTATTCTATGAAAACACAAAACAGGCGGAATTATTCTAAGCGAAAACACAAACAGGCGGAATTATTCTAAGCGAAAACACAAACAGGCGGAATTATTCTAAGCGAAAACACAAAACAGGCGGAATTATTCTAACCAGGCGGAATTATTCTAAGCGAAAACACAAAACAGGCGGAATTATTCTAAGCGAAAACACAAACAGGCGGAATTATTCTAAGCGAAAACACAAACAGGCGGAATTATTCTAAGCGAAAACACAAAACAGGCGGAATTATTCTAACCAGGCGGAATTATTCTAAGCGAAAACACAAAACAGGCGGAATTATTCTAATAAGCGAAAGCACAAACAGGCGGAATTATTCTAAGCGAAAACACAAACAGGCGGAATTATTCTAAGTGAAAACACAAAACAGGCGGAATTATTCTAACCAGGCGGAATTATTCTAAGCGAAAACACAAAACAGGCGGAATTATTCTAACCAGGCGGAATTATTCTAAGCGAAAACACAAAACAGGCGGAATTATTCTAACCAGGCGGAATTATTCTAAGCGAAAACACAAAACAGGCGGAATTATTCTAAGTGAAAACACAAAACAGGCGGAATTATTCTAACCAGGCGGAATTATTCTAAGCGAAAACACAAACAAGCGGAATTATTCTAAGTGAAAACACAAAACAGGCGGAATTATTCTATACCTATTTACTCATTTTTGGTGAATTTTGTTTTTCGCCGATCAAACGCCTTTGATGCCGTAAACCCATCCATCATCATTCTTCCCCTCTTGCGCGAATGATCGTTCCCCAAAGGGTCCATCCATTTTCACATTTTTTGCTCATCAATATTGAATTGACCCTTCCATCCATATGATTGCTTTTTTCTTGATTTCATTGCTCATTTTTTCAATTCAACAAATTGGATTTGGAAAAGACCTTTCCCTGGATAAATATCAACCAGTTGAGGAGGAAAAAGCGGTGGTCAGTTCATCGTCCATTTGGCCCCAACCCCCAATTCCTCCAATCATTCATTCAGGATTACCTTAGCCAATTTGGCTATGTTTCTCCCGGTCAACTGAATGCGGCAAATAATGGCCCTGGACCAGGAATGGCCGGTGATATGGCCAATGTTTTCGAGCAAGCCGTTAAAAAATTCCAGGAATTCGCCTTTTTGCCGGTGACGGGCATTCTCGATGTGAAGACAAGGAAGAAAATGGCGGTCTGATTAAAAATATAATAATTTAGCAAGAATGATTTAGGAACCAAGATGCGGATTGTCTGATGGTGTGGAAATGTTGAGCTCGGGAAAAGGCAAATTTAATGGGTAAAGAATTAAAATAAATTTATTCGCTAGGTCCTGCATTCAAATGGAGGAAAACGGCCTTAACCTATGCAATTCACAACTATTCACCGGATTTAGCGCCAAACCAAATTAAGTTAGAACCAATTCAATGTCCCATATTCACCCTTTGTCCCCCTCCTTCAAAGTGATGCCATCAGAATGGCCTTCAACCAATGGGCTGAAGTGACACCATTGACTTTTCGACAAGTCTCCCCTCAGGAACAGGCCGACATCAATATCAAATTTGCACATCTATACCACGATGACCCTTGGCCATTCGACCAAAAGGGCGGCGTATTGGCACATGCCACAATGCCCCAGGATGGAAAATTGCATTTTGATGAGGCCGAGGATTGGGTTTACATGGATGCCCCAAAAATAGCATCGTACATTTACATTTTCATTTTTTATTTATTATTTATTGCCACAATTTTGTCAGATTGAGGTATACGGATTTGTTGCCGGTGGCAATTCATGAAGGAGGCCATGCATTGGGCCTTTCTCACTCCAAATCAGAGGATGCCATAATGGCCCCATTTTATCAGGAAACGGTGGACATTCAAGGGCGATATAAATTCCCGACATTGAAGCCGGACGATATTCGAGCCATACAGGAGATTTACGGTACTAAATATGGGGCAAATTTATTTGACATTAATTTTGGATGAATTTAGGGTCCAGAGGAGGAGGTGGAAATATTCCACGAAAACATTCACAAGGAGAAGGAAGTGCCCCCCGGAAGGAGGAGGGAGGCAGGACCGGGGGACAACAACAGGGGAATGGAGGCGATGATTTGATCGGCACAGTTTGGAAACAGGGCAAAAATGTATTGAAGAATATGTTCATTGAATGGTTACGAAAACAGGATAGACGGAAATGATCCATTCTTCTTTTTTGTTGCCATAAATTCCATTTTAAATTTCATTTTTTATTCTTTTTCCATTTTCTAGCGCTCAAATTGCGCAAAATATTTTCCTTTTTTCCATTCACTCAGATCTAATCATCCCATTTTGTTCGTTGTTTTTCAGTCAATTCGCCGGTCTTCGATCAATTCAAGGTAAAAATGATGAATCATTTCCATTTTTTCCCATTCTTAAAATAATTAAAAGACACAAACTGGTTTTCCAAAAATTGTTTATTTTCCCCCAAAATTCAATATTTATTCACTCATTTTCCCTTTTAAGTCAAAATGATTTGCATTTTTCCATTTGTGCTTTTGCTCATTTCCACCATTCTTCCATTTTCATTTGGATGCGTTTGTAAAATTGAAACACCCGAACATAATTATTGCGCGGCCGATTGGGGTAAATATTTCCCAAATAATCCACTTATTTATTCCCTAAAGTTGCCCATGTTTTGATTGCAAAAATGCAGGATGGAGTGCGAATGCCGGCGACAATTGTTGACCGACAAAATGAGAATAATTCACGATATGAAGTCAAATATTTGCAAATGTTCAAGGCAAGAGGAAAAGGGCAAATTTATTCAAAAAATCCCCAAATTTGTAGATTAGTGGGAGGATGAAATTGACTGACAAGAACCAAGTGGTCCTTCCCATCAATGTTTATACGGCAAGTGAGGATGCAGCCTGCGGCATTTTGTTGGAAGTTGGCCATGAATATTTGCTGGCTGGTTGGCCCTAATTCAATTCCCCTTCATATTAATTTTTTAGGCCAATATGTGAATGGCACAATGATGACTCGACTTTGTGGCCAAATTCTGCTGGAAGATTTGAAGGAGGCACGAAAGCATAACATTTTGGAATGGGCCGAAGTGCCGGACAAAATCAAAGGCCAATTGGTGAAGCAAGAATTCGATGTGGCCTGCAAAAGAGAGGAAGAAGCCGCAATGGCAGCAGAGGGGACAACAATGAATAATGGGACAATAGCAGAAAATGGAAATGCGGGAAAACAACAAAGAAAATCGACAAAATAATTTTGCCTAATATTTAATGATTATTGGAAGTTGGGAATAATATTATGATGAATGAAATAAATTTGAATATTAATTATTAAATTAAATGAATTAAATACGAATAATATTGATATTGACTGATATGCCCATTCGAATATGCAACCCCAACCCCAATCAAAAAATGCAATCCGGTCTGGTTTCTTTTCTTAAACTTGCCCACAAAAACATCGAGGTGTTCAAAATTCATTGAAATCATTACAATATGTTCCCTCGTAGCAAATATTCATTCAGACAATTTGGGTCATTATTTATCTGGGCCATTGAATCAACCATCCTCTTCACCCATTCGAAATATCGTTCATTCATTTTTTTCAATTAAATTCTTCTTCATTTCCTTCTTAATTCTTCAAAACAATTAAACGCCCCCATAAAATAAAATAAACCCCCAGGGCCAATCATTTCAATTTCGTTCCGTCCAATTCCATTCGCTCATTAGTCCATATTTTCATCATCAAAAAGTGCAAGACCTAAATTTCCCTTTTTCAAAAATGTTCTCCAAATATTCCATTTTGATGGCCATTTCTCTTTTGGCCATTGTTTCAGCCAATGTTAGCCGCCAAAAAAGAGGTAAAAATTAGCCAATATAATAGAGCAGAATGAATAATCATTTTAGGTTACGGAGTCCCATCTACCTACGGTGGTGGTGGACAATCCTATGGAGGTGGCGGGCAATCCTATGGAGGCGGTCAATCCTATGGAGGAGGTCAATCCTATGGTGGAGGAAACCAATACGGAGGGGGAAGCCAATACGGTGGAGGAGGAGGCGCACCTTTTGGAGGGTCCGGAGGAGGTGTGCCATTTGGCGGCACCGGAGGAGGATTTTCCGGCAGTGGAATCGGAGTGGGCGGAGTACCTGGGGGAAGTTTTGGCTAAAAAGAAGAAATTGGAGAGGGAAATGCCGTGATTGGTTGTGGGGAATGGGGATTCATTTTATATAGATTTATTATAGCACCATAATCATATTATATAATAATTTTTCTGAATAAATTTTTCGTAAATATTTTGATGATATTCTAAATTGAATAAAATGTTGGCATCAATTTTATCGACGCCTTCTTGAGCAAAAGAAGCAGCAAAGAAGGGAAAGAATGATTGAAAGGATTATGGACACAGCCAATGAGATCAGCAATGAATTCCACCAGTCAATTCTATTCAAAGAATGGATGGAATTGGATTGGATTATTCCATCCCATTTATACCTCACTGTACTGTAGCTCACATATCGAGATGGCCTTCCCTCGGCCGATGTCGACTTTTCCCGATAAACCCATCCAGGGCCATTGTCGGACATTGATCCGCAACAATGATAAGTTTGGCGATTGCCTTCCTGACTTATGCAACATGCGACTGGACAATAAAGCCTAAATAATAAAATGAAAAAGGAAAATTATAAGGGAATGAAGGCATTGCCTTCCTCCATTCGGCAATCCAGTGCAAAGAACGTCGCCATTGGCAAATTGAATGATGCCGAGAAAAATGATGGAAAAAATTGGCAAAAAATGCATCCAGCAGAATAAAAAAAGGATGAAATTGGGTGAAAATGAGAAGAATGAAAGGAACTCTTAAGACCCCTTTGGCCGTTAAATTTTGTTTTTGATCGATGCACGCGATTTTGGAAAATTGGTTGGGGTGAATGGAACACCTGACTAAAAGGAATGTTCCAATCCATTCTTTGGGTTTTAAAAACAAAATGAAAGGTTTATTGGAGTAAATTTTGAACTGGATTGGACCAATAATTTGTAATGAAATGGGAATTAATTGGATAACTAGAAAAGAAAGATTTATGTTTTCCGGAAATATTTGTGTTTCATCCGGCTAGATTTGTGTTTTCCGAAAAGATTAGTGGTTTCATTCCAGTTAATTGTGTTTTATGGAAAGAATTCTGATTTTTTGTGTTTTCCGGAAAGAATTCTGATTTTTTGTGTTTTCCGGAAAGATTCTGATTTTTTTTTCCGGAAAGAATTCTGATTTTTTGTGTTTTCCGGAAAGAATTCTGATTTTTTGTGTTTTCCGGAAAGAATTCTGATTTTTTGTGTTTTCCGGAAAGATTCTGATTTTTTGTGTTTTCCGGAAAGAATTCTGATTTTTAGTGTTTTCCGGAAATATTCTGATTTTTGTGTTTTCCGGAAAGAATTCTGATTTTTTGAAGATTCTGATTTTCTGTGTTTTCCGGAAGCAATTCTGATTTTTTGTGTTTTCCGGAGATTCTGATTTTTTGTGTTTTCCGGAAAGATTCTGATTTTTTGTGTTTTCCGGAAAAAATTCTGATTGTTTTCCGGAAAGAATTCTGATTTTTTGTGTTTTCCGGAAAGATTCTGATTTCGTGTTTTCCGGAAGCAATTCTGATTTTTTGTGTTTTCCGGAAAGATTTGTTTCATCTGATTGGATTTTTGTTTCGGAAAATTTGTTTTTTTCCTTGAAAAATTTATATATCAAATGGATTAAATAAACTTGAACTTTGGATATGAATCCCTAAAGGACATGTTTTTTTTCATATTTGCCAATAAGCTTTCTCCATTTTGAATGTTGTATTTCAAAAAACCCCAAAGGCCTTTTTATTTCATTTTAATCCCATTTTTGTCAATTCTTCCCCTCGGGAACCATCCCCTCTAAAATTCAGCTTATCTTCACCTCGCCAATCTCCATTCATTCATTTATTTATTCCCATTTTCTCCATTTTCATTGCAAAATTTCCTAGCTTTATTCTCGAGTTAGTTTTTTTTTTTTTAAATTCCTCGCCTTTCCCCATAATCCTTCCCAACGACTTTTTCCACAATTCCATTCAATGGGCCACCAATCCTCCATCCCATTTCCCATTTCCCATTTTTTCTCCAAATGTTCCCGCGTAATTCGAGTAAAAATAAATTCACCCTCCGGGCTCCGGTCCCCATTTTTGGGAAGGAAAGCCGATATGATGATGAACAAAAGGAAAAAGAGAGAGGAATAAGCCATATGGCCATTAATGGACAAAAAAAAGGGGAAATGGCCAATTCTTCTCCAATTTGCCTTGCCAACCAACGATGTTTTGATCCTTCCTCCAATTCATCTCTTCCAATTTCCATATCCGGCAACATCTAAACAAATCCATATTCAATAATATTTTAATATAATATCCACCGATCGCATGCCCAAAACCAATTTTGTGCCATCCTCCTTATTCTTTAATCCATTCCATTTCATTTCCCATATCCAATTCATCATATCCGTACTCCCCATTTCTTTTCTGCTCATTTTTTGTTTTCCAATTTTCTTTCCTCCTTCTCCAAAACCCAATTAGTTTTGTGCCACCACAAAATTATTAGCCCCTTCCTTTCCTTTGGCAATTCTTCTTTTTTGTTCATCATTTTTTGAAGAATGCCATTCTACTAAATTCCATCAAATTGTTGACCAAAATGTCTGTGAAAGGGAAATGTCCCCCTCGCTTTTAAATCCAATCCCATTACTAAAATTTCCATTGCAAATGTGTGGGAATATTCCTTCCTCGCATTTGGGTTGATGTGCGCATAATTGGCTAAGAAAAACAAAGGCAAATGAGGGCGGACTCCAGGAATGGAAAAATGGCAAAAACAAAGGTTTGATTCTCCAAATCCACATTCATTGTGCCATCCAAAATGCGATTTTGTGGCCATAAGGTCACATAAAAGTGGGGCATTGGCGTCACAAAGGGCACAAAAAGGGGCCATCAATTGAATTGGAAGAAGAAGTCCTTTTGGCATTGACTTCTTCTTTCCCTTTTTCCCACTTCATTCCAATTCCTTCCAACCACCCACCCCCTTTTGGACTTTTCCACTCACTCGGGGATGCAAATGAGCGGCCGGTTGCTTCTTCTTTTTTTCCTTGGCAAAGTCCAATTAGAGCTCTGCGCCTCCTGTGAAGTTCGCTCGACTTGAAAATTGCTGTTTTTGTCCACATTCCGGTGCCAAGGAAGAATGTGAACCATAGAGGGGCACGGGGCATGCATAAATTTGTTTTTAACCCAAATCGATGTCCTTCCCCCAATTTTGGCAACCTCCAATTCTCTGGCCTCCTCCAAAATCCCGTCATTCCTCCAAAATTTCCATGGACCCCTCCCTTTCCTATTCCCGGTTAATTTAGTTTGCCGAGGAGTTTTTGGTTGGTTTTGGGCGCACAAAGCAAATTAAGGCAAAGAAGAATGGAAGGAGAGGAAGATGGCAACGAAAGGAGGGGGAATGCCAATGCCAATTCTCCGTCCGCCCACCGATAAGCCAATTTGTGGGGCCGGAAACAGTGGGCAAGGGGGCGGCGATTTGTGAAAAAGGTTTTTTGGGTTGGTCCTTTACCATTCGGTCCACCCAAAATGGATAAAGAAGTCCACATCCATTCAAAAACATTAATTGAACAATTTCACCTCCTCATTTGGCCTCATGGCCAAAATGAATTCACGTCATTTCATTGCAGCAAAATGCCCCACTCCAAACAAATTTGTCCTTTTCCAAATATCCTCTTTTCATTGTTTTCTTCATTCAAATCCCCCTCCCCCCTTCATTCATTCATTTCCGGTGGCAAACATTCAAAGCTCAAAGATGTTCCCCCTCCCTCCATCCACTTCGTTTTTCGTACTAATATTTTCATTTCCTCATTATATTTTATTTTATACCATTTCTGGATATTGGCCAATGCGCAATCCAACCAATCTTTAATCATTTTTCCTTTCAAATAATATTGTCACGCAATCCAACCAATATGGATGGAACGAAGAATGAACACTCATTTGAATACTAAAATTAACTCAATTTATATTTGTATTGTTTTGTTAATTCTTCATATTAAAAAAGGCCAATTCAAAAATAGGCACACATTTCGACCATCGGCCAACCCAAAACCAACTCATTCCCCCCTCCCACCTTCCATTCATTCACTTCCTCAAAATGCACACACAATATCCCCCCCCCCTTCCCCCATATTCCATTTTCCACCCCAATACCCCCTTCCGTTCCATCCCCAACTCCAACCCACACCAATGTTTGGCCAATGTTTGGTTGGGTTTTCGTTGAATTTGCCAACCACCCATTGCCCATCCCATCCTCCATGGTTGGTTGGTTGGCTGTCGTCTGCAAAGTTCGCCGCCTTTTCCTCCTCCATTTTTTGCTTGCCCATTCGGATAATCTTCTTCATCCCCCTTTTTTCTTGGCTTTCCCTTTCTTTCCCCTCTTTTTGTGGCTCATTAAAGCCGAAAATAGGCTCTGAACAGGGATTTGAATGGAAGGCAAGTTTGAAGAAATGCTGTAAAAATGGGGGAAATTGGTTAAAGGAAATGGAAAGGGAGGGAATGTGCCATTGGCATATTTGGGGCCGAAATGAATATTATTTGCGCCTTCCGGCCACATCCAAAATCCATGCATTTCCTAAACAAAATGCCAATCCCACTTATCAAAATCCCCCCTTTGTTCCCTCGATGTTTCTGACACAATTTCCCCCCTTCCCATCCATCAACCACTTCCCAATTCCGCCAATTCCACAATTCCAATTCCACCATTCATTTCCAATCTTCATCCGGCACATTCCAATTAATTTTCCTCCCCCCAAACAAACATTCACCAAATTAGTGACCGAATCCACATTTTGCGTGGAACGTCTCGGAAAATTGGGAAAATTATGGACAATTTGGGCCAGAGACCGGCGGGAATGGACAAATTCTTCTTAAATTTTAGCCAATTTGATGGACAAAAAACATGGAATTTGGACTGTGCCTATTCCTAAAAAACATCCTTTTCGCCATTAAATTCATCTAAAATTCATTCATTGGCATAATCCATCATTCATTCATCCCACAAATTACTCTTATTTTTGCTATTTTTGGCCAATATATTATTCCCATTTCAATATTTGCTTCCTCTCTCTTTTCCCCTTTTGCAACAATTTCCTTGCCAAATTCCATAATCCCTTTCTCTATTTAGCAAATTAATTCAAAAATGGAATCCCCGGCGGATATTTCCGCCGATTTCCTCCTCGATTTATCCGCCGAAAATCAATCTTCATCCTCTTCCTCCTCCTCACAATGCGAAGATATGAATTCATTCCTTTGGGCCGATCGCCGTGATTTAACCACCCGTTCCACTGTTATGGCCATTTTTGCCGCCCTCTATTCCACCATAATATTTTTGGGTTTACTCGGGAATGCCTGCGTCATTGTGGCCATCGCCAGGATTCGTTCCCTCCAAACTGTGCCAAATATGGTTCATTCTATTTTATTCCCTAATTCCAATTATTTATTTTTCACAGTTTATTTTCTCATTGAGTTGTTCGGATATGCTGGTTTGCTGCATTTCGGCTACAATTACTCCAATTACGGCCTTCAGGAAAGATTGGATTTTTGGCCAATTCCTTTGCTCATTTGCCCCATTCATTGCGGTGAATTTTGCCAAAATATTCCATCAATTTCCACCCATTTTAGGGAGTCAGCCTTTGTTTTTCCACTTTCACTCTTGCCGCCATTTCCGTCGATCGCTTTCTTCTCATTCTTTTCCCAACAAGAAAGGCATTTTCCCATGGCCAAGCAATGATCATTATCCTCGTTCGTTCCTCCATTTTTAAATCAAATTTTATTTTTTTTGTAAAGGTAATTTGCCTTTTGGCCAGTGGTTTCAGTTTGCCAATGTTGTTTATGCAAAAATTGAAGCCGGTTGCCAATTATTGTGGCCAATTTTGCTTCGAAGATTGGGGCCAAAACCATGGCACCCGTCGAATATATGGCACATTGATGTTGACCGTTCAATTCATTATTCCGGTACATCCCCCCCCCCCCCCATTTTGTCCCATTCACTCTAATATTTGACAGCTTGCTTTGATCACTTTCTGCTATACCGCCATTTCCGTTCGATTGGGCAAAAGTGTGAATTTGAGGTCAAAAAAGAAGGAATGCGAATGGCAAATGCCGATTAGTGCGCAGAGGAATGCGGCCACAAAAAGGCGGCAACGGACGAATCGAATGTTCATTGCGATGACATTGGCATTCAGCCTTTCATGGGGATGGTCCGTGCTCTACAATTTGGCAAGCATTACCAAATTGAATTACCATTTTCAATCCATTTTCAGCTTCGAGACTATGATGGCCTTCCTCATTTGGTCCTTCACCAGGAATTCTTTTTTGGCATTCTCACTCATTGCATTGCAATGTCCTCAACCGTATACCCCAAATTGCCCCCTTTTCCTCTATTCCATTTTTTAGGTGTGGAATCCAATTTTGTACGCTCTTCTGAATCTTCAATTGCGCGCCGCATTCCTTCAACTCATTCCCCAATGCCTAAAGGACTCAATTGGAAGAATTTTTGGCCAAAAAAGGAAGGAAGGAGGAATTGGACAGCAAAATTCGGTGGAAGAAAATCGACTTTTGGCAACAAATAAACAAAATGGGGCAACCAGGAATGGCGGTAGAAGGCAAGGAAGTGTGGAAAGCAAAAAATGGCTAACATGCTTCCTAAATTCCTCCGGATCCGTGGAATCATCGACCAGCGACCCTCGGCCAAATTTATTACTGCTCAGGGAAGAGGAGGAGGATGAAAAGCAAAATGTGCCAACAGAATTGGTCTGGCATTTTTGGACACAATTAAAATGAATTCAAATTATTTTAGGCAACGGAGAGGAGAGGAAATCAACAGCAAAGGAAGGAAAGATACGGATCATGTTTGACCGAATTGGAAGAACAAACTTGGAATGGGCCAAATGATTTTGGAATTGGCGAAAGGGAAGAAGAAGAGGAAGAGGACGGGGAAATGGACGAAAATATTTAATTCAATTCATTCATATTGATCTCAAATTTTAATTTAATTCATCAAATTTTTATAATAAATTTATTCAATTCAAATTTCATTCTATTCTCCTTTTCATTTTGATATTGGTAAAACTCAATCAGCTGGGCTCAGGCAAACTGAGCGCGAGAAAGTTTGCCACATCATAACTTTTGAAATATCAAATTGTTTCCACTAATTATAATGCTATAATGAAGAACGAAGTTTTGTCTAACGAATATTATATTATCTATAAAAAGAGTATAATTCAATCTTTGCGAAATATGGATTCAAATAAATGTGACACCATTTTTCTTGATTTTCTCATTTAGCTCTTTCATTTGATATCAAATTCATTAAAATTGCTTCACAGTACCTTTCATGTTATAGAACCGTGTGCCTAGTTCACTCGGTGCACAGTAGGCTATTTGTTGTTTGTTCCCTGTTGATATCAAATTGATTTGGCTGGAGGGCGAAAAGGTAATCCACCACTTCCACAATTTCTTTCCATGACGAATAGAAAAAGAAATTGAGATATGAATGGAATTGGGGAGGGAAATTGGTTCAAAATGAGTTTGATTGGTTGGCATTTGTGAATGAATGAATGGGTGGCAGCAGAGGCACATTGGCGCACGCGCGGCTTGGCCACCAATGTTTGAGCCAATCCTCTATCTAATACTAGGCCAAGGCCGGCTTTGATCGTCATTTCCATCAAACATCCCCTCACTTCATTATTCCCAAAAATGGCCTCTTTCCCTGCGAATTTTGAGCCAAATCAAACGGAATTGTTTCGTCAAATCCAATTGGGGCTCAATGCATTTTGGCTAATGCATCGTTTTTCGGGCCAGGATGATTCTACATCATCTTCTTCTTCCGGCATTTTTCCCACATTTCCAACTCAATTTTTAACCAATTCCCCAACAATAAAATCCCAAACCCCAGTAAAAGAGGAAGAAGTTGAGAAGGAAGAAATGATGGAGGATGAAGAAGATGAACAACCACCGGCACTTTCACCCAAACAAAAATGTGGAGAAGAAGAGGAGAAGAAGATGGAAGGGGCAAAATTGGACTCAGAAGAACAGAAGTAGGTTTTTCAATGTTTTGGACCATTTTTGAATGAATTTAAAGAATAATGGCCTCATCCACACCGGCCACGACTCGTCCTCCAGTTTTGGACAAACGTTGGGAATTTGTTTGCTTTGTTAAATCATTCGATGAATTCGAACAATTACGGTGCCTTCATCAAGTTTCACGGAATCGAACTTTCGGTCATAAATTGCACAATATTATTCAAATTAAATATCTTATTTCTAATATAAAGAAAACTAAGCCTCCCAGTGGCCCAAATGAACGGGATAGGGATAAGGAAGGGGAACTTAACTTTAAAATATTCTTTATAAAATATGATAAAAATGTGAAGGGGAAAAAGCCTTTGGAGAGGAAAAGGGCGGGATTAAATAGGTAGATTGAGGCAATATTTGATTGATGGGATGACAAGGCGATTAGCAAATGGTGCGGGTACAGTAGGACAAATAGGAATTAATGGCATTGACAAAATATCAACCTTTGACCACATTTTAGCCTATGGAATACGCTATTCGTGTACCCAAAAAACACAAATGCGCAGTAATTGTCCATATTTATTGGTTTGCATTTTTGCGGATGGTGCCGGAGAGCATAGTCCACATGGGGTTGGCAAAATCACGGTTTACTCGAGGAATAAGCATACTCACACGGTAAAGGCCATAAAAAAGCGACAGCCCCGACATATTGCCATTCAGGCAAAACGGGAAAGGGAAGAACGAAAGGTGGGCGAATGAAAAAGGAAATTGGAATTATTTCAATTTTATAGGAGGAAATGAATAGAAAACAAAGAAAAATGGAGGAAAAAACAATGGAAATGAATGAAACAATTAAAAAGGAAGAGGAGGACGATGAAATACAAATATTGGAACCGGAAAACCCAAAATGTATGCCAACATCTTCGAATTCATCCAACAGCAATTTGGCATGCCAACAAAGTCCAATTGTGCCGGAAGGCAACAATAATGAAGGACAAAACAATTTGATGGATTTGTTGGCCGAACTTTCACAACATTTCGCATCGTCCGTAAAAGAATCCAAAACATTGAAAGAAGAGGAGAAGTAAATGAAATCATCAAATAGATTGATATTGAAGAAATTATTTTTATTGGATTATTTTTGATGTGACAATACCCAAAATTGTCTGCAAATGTGAAAATTATTAAAAAGAAATGGCCGAAAACCTGTTGAAATTAATTTATAATATTTTTTTGTTTAATAATTTTGGTCAATAGTTATTCTACTATACGCAAATTTTGGAAAAAGGGAATCGAAAAGGACTACAAAGATGAAATACCCGTAAGGCATTCCTGATTGCTGCCCCTCTGCTATACCGTACTTCCTTGCTTCTAATCATGAATGAGCGTCCAAAGTGCCTCAAATGCATTGTTTTTCAATCCTTTTTTTCATGAAGCAATTAATGTTTTTATACGTGTATTTTTTGAAGTTTTTAACTCATTAATGATCTAACCAATTTCGATGATTCTAATATATTCTTAGAGTAAAAAATGCTGTACCTAATTTTTTTATTCTTAATTTAATGAGGAAAAAACGAGAATTTAGAAATTAAATCCTTCAGCCAAACATTTTCAATAAATATACTTATATCCAAGTCTAAAGTCTTCACTGATTTAAATATTTCGAAAAATATTTTTTGTTATGTCTATTTTATGTATGCATAATAAACCATTCTATAAAAAGAAGAATTTAGAAAAAAAAACAAAAAGAAAAGACAAAAATGAGTATTGAATTGCCTATTTTGAAAAATTATTTTGCACTTTGTTTGTCGACTATCTCAACAAAATATATACACGTATTTAGTGATGGGTAAAATTGTAAAACCAATCGAAAAACGAAAAATTAAACCGGTTGGAATTCTTTTTATCTAATCAAAGCCAATTATGTACAATTGAATTAATTTTATTCATACAATTGCAATTTTCCTATTTCCAATCAATTCACTATTTATTTTTGCCAGATCTATTCAAAGTTTTGTTAATCTAAAATGGCCACATCTTCGACGCCTGCTTCTGGCCAATCTTCGGCGGGTGGTGGAAAGGTTACATTCAAAATCACATTGACAAGTGACCCAAAATTGCCATATAAAGTGTAAGAATCCAAATTGATGGCAAAAATTCATTTTCCCTCCAATCCAGCCTAAGTGTCCCGGAGGAGGCCCCATTCACTGCGGTGCTTCGATTTGCGGCCGAGGAATTCAAAGTTGATCCATCGACCAGTGCAATTATAACCGATGATGGGGTGGGAATAAATCCGGCACAGAAAGCGGCCGAAATTTTCATGAAATACGGTGCCGAATTGCGATTAATACCCAGGGATCGAGTTGGCAATTGTTGAGGAAAGAAATGATTGCATAAAATCAAGAGAGGAGTACAATTTGGATTGGAAAGAATAATCAGTATATTTCATTCCCTCGATTGTTTTCATTTTGTTGATCGCACTTATTTGTTCATAAACTTTATAAAATAAAATTTTTATATCTTTTTGAATGAATTTAAGTGAAGGGGAAGGTATGTTTTTCGGGATATGTATTATATTATTTTGTCCATCCAATTCATTCCATTCATGTTAATTCCTTCATTCCCTCCATTGGATTTCAAATGGCTGCCTTCAAATTATCCTTCATTCCCATTGTTTCCGATTGATCATACAATGCACTTTTCAATGCCAATTTCAGTGCGTCTATGTCGTCCGGATTTGAGTTCATTCCAAAAGTGCCAATGCGCCAAACTTTTCCAGCAGTTGGGCCCAATCCGCCGGCAATTTCGAATCCTTGTCCCATTAATTTTTCCGTCACCGCTTTCCAGTCCACCTCTTCCGGCACTCGGACGGTGGTCAAACAAGGGAGTCGATTATTCTATTAAAGGAAATATTAAATTCGGATCCCCCTAATTTTACCAATACCTCATTTTGGACAAAAGGCTCTAAACCCAATTCATCCAATGCGGAATATAAATATTTTGCGTTGATTTGATGTCGTTTTACTGAATTTTCGATGCCCTCCTGGGCCACCATTGAAAGGCCTTCTCTGAGGGCATAAACCAGGGAAATTGGGGCCGTATGGTGATATCTTCGTGGCTCATCGAAGCAACCCCAATAATTGCCAAGTTCCAATGCATCAAAATAGAATGAGCCAATCCGGGTTTTCCGATTCAACATTCTTTGTCTAAAAATGTATTTTTGGCCAATCCGTTCCAACTAAACAAAACTCACACAGCCTTTTCGCTGAATGAAATTGGTGCCAATCCGGGCGGACAATTTAACACTTTTTGGGTGGCCGAATAGACACAATCGACCTTCAAATCATCTGCATGGAATGGGGCACCTAAAATGAACCAATTTTGGTTCAATGACTTCAATTTAATGAAACCTCCCAATGAGGCAACGGTGTCCACAAGGAAAAGGCATTCACTTAATTTGAAAGAAATGAATAATATTAAAACATTTCCAAAATAATTTACAAAGCATTGCAAATTTCGCCAAAACGTTCCAACGGATGGACAACTCCAGTCTTAATTTTTTTTAAATTTTTCTCAATTAATTTTTTCTCACCGAACTTTCGCCATGGCAAAGAAATGCCACTTGTGGCCGATAATTGTCGACGGCCTAAAATGGATAATATTCACAAAAGGGAGGCAAATCTATTGGAAAACCTCAGCAAAATCCTCCAAATTGATGACATCCCCTTCGGCAATTTTCAATGTTCGCACAGTCAATCCAAGCCGTTCGGCCAAAGAGGCGGCCCTTTGGCCCCAAACTCCATTTTGAACGACTAAAATTCCATTTTAGGCTATAATAATGCCCTCAAAATATACCCAATATGGTTTCGCCCCTTTCCAACAAATTCAACAATGCACATTCCATTCCGGCATGTCCGGTGCCCGAAACGGCAAATGTGAGAGGATTTTGGGTCTGGAAAACATATTGGATTCCATGCTTAACATCGTCCATAATGTCGAAGAATTCTTTGTGCATATGGCCCAAAAGTGGCTGCATAAGTCCCTCTTGGACCTCAAATGGGAAAAGAAATTGGGAGGATCAACATTTTGGACAGACCAATGGCGGAACATTGCTGGGCCCTGGGCCAAACAATTTTTTCTCATTTACATGTAAAGGTCGAAGGAGACGATGAGGAGGCGAAATGGTGGCAGTGAAGCTGGAATTGGCCATTCGCTGAAAAATTAATTTGGAAATGAAGAGAATTTTGGGTAAAAGAGAGAAAAATAGAATGACAATTGGTTTATTTATTTTTAATAAAGAAATGACTAATAAATGAATCCAATCCAAATTTGAACAAGAAATGCCCCTAAAAGGAAAATCTTATTAAATGATCTATTATAAGAGGAAAAAACCTATGAAAATAAAGAAAAAATGAACGGTGAAAATTGATAATGATAACAAAAGGGAGAGAGAATAGGACGAACCGAATCCACCAAAATAGCCGGAATTGCTCGGATGAAGTCGATCAATTTTTGTTCACTTTTAATGGACTTGGCCAATGTTGATGGCCTCATTCGGCTGAGCATTTTTGAAAGGATAAAAAATTGGATCTGAATTTTGAAAATAATCAAAAGTAGGAAGAAAAAACGAAAAAAGATGGAATTTTTGATTTATTTTCAATGAGAGGGTTCTTATTTCCTGAATGGCCCTCTCCTCCCGATCTTCTGTGACTTTTTAGATGGACATTTAGAGATAAATCTTCCTTCACTCAAATTTGGTGCGCCGAACACGTGAAATTGGTTTGAAAAGGAATAGTCGAAAAATTTCCCATCAGAAAAATCCCCCACCCTTTTCTTTCATGATAAATTGTCTATTAAAGGAAGATGACACGATGTTCCATTGGAATTTTGCAATCATTCCATTTTGGCCAAAGTTTAGACAGAGAGGGGCAAAAATGCAATTGAAAATGGTCAGAAATGGGCCATAAAAACCTATTGGGAGTAATAACATCAATGGATATTCCAAAATGATCGCCGCCAAAGGAAAAGCCCGTTTTGGTTTTTTGCTTCATTTCAAGTCGAAGGACTGGTCTAGGAATGGCTATCAAAAAGACCGATGACGATAAGAGTTTCAAAGGGGGAAGAGGAGGAAGTCTGGGAAGGAAGAAGAGTGCATAAATATTAATTAATAATCGACGACGACGATTGAGGATGATGAAAAAAATGATTAGGCGATTTGGGGTATCCAGTTAAAATATACTTATAGGAAAGGGAGGAAGAAACAAGGAAACCTTAAATAATCAGATGAATTCGATAATGATTTTCGTCGGAGTTTGTAGCACTCGACAAAATACACATAAAATTCTTATCATTTATCAACT
Organism: Pratylenchus scribneri; assembly: GCA_030063045.1. NCBI lineage: Eukaryota > Metazoa > Nematoda > Chromadorea > Rhabditida > Pratylenchidae > Pratylenchus > Pratylenchus scribneri. The sequence goes on along the minus strand of JAQSEB010000001.1, from coordinate 3,139,021 downwards.
AACATTAATATACGTAACATGTATGTGTACTGATTGATGGATATCAAAAATTAAAATGATTGAAATTGAACTTTATGTTTTGGAATTGGATTGACATGGTAGACGTTGACATCTCAAATTGTTTAAAATTGAAATAGCAGACTTCAAATTCGAGTTGAAATCAAAAATACAAAATTTTTTTTATTCACAAAAAAGTTGGAGCCTTGATAGTTGATATTGATATAATGATGGTTGATTGATGTTATTTTACAAACATTAAAATTTATATTTAACATAGATATTGAATTAAATCATTATTGCTGTAATATGTATAGCTATTAGCTATCATCATCATCTTTCATGTAAAGTAGAACATGTTTAATCCATCTCAAATTTTACATCTTTCCATTCAATCCCAATCCCAATGCCAATTCCATGATGTTACGTATGTGCGTATCCACGTCACGTAAACAAAAATACAACAACTATTAAATTAGTTTCTCGTTCTTGTAAGATTTCTTCAAAATCCAACTCAACAACCACTTCAGTCTAACATTGTAATGGAGGGAAACTATGGAGATAAATGAATGAATGAAGGTTCTTCACTCTTTTACTTCAGACGAAGGAACCGCTTTGGAGATTGGGTTTTTGCTGACTGAGAATGTTGCTGACACTTATGTTATGTCAAATAGAAATGGAGAAGGCAGAGATAAAGTAGGAAGAAAAGAAAAAGAATGTAGCCAGCGAAAGAACGGGAATGAAGGTGGGACAAAAGACCCATCGGCAGCCATCAAATCTAAAACGGTCTACGGAAGGAAGGACGGAATAAATTTGAGAATTCATTTTACGTTAGCAACAACTGAAAATATAAGAAAAGAGGGTCTTCTGAGATTTGATGGCTCAGAGCTATGGTTATGGTTAATCACCGTTGGGCGACACTGAATGGCCCCAAAATATACGCAGTACGCACCAAAGACCCTCCTTCAACGCCGATGCCTCGACAGCAGTAGTCAGCATCGCATTCACATTTTCCATTCCATCCATTCTCCTCTTCTTTTCCATCTCCATTCTCCATAGCCATAATCGATTCATTCGACCATTTCATCACTTCGTCATCATCAGTCATCACCATAAATTTTGTCCGCTCCACTCCTTAATTTTCACTATTTTTTATACATACAATTTGTAATCAAACAATCTTAATATTTTTACTTAATATACTTGTCAACAAACGCAACAGTTCGAAAAAACACAAGCAAATTCATATTCAAACAAATACACATACATTATCTACATATAATATTAATATACATTTTCCTAAAACATTTTCACAAATTCAGATTCCAAATTCTTATTATTTTAATAATACTTTGACTTCATATAATAAGAATTGATTGTTTTGCAATGTTTAATCATCAGAATCATGGTGGAATGAATCCACAAATGTTGCAAATGCAAAGATTTATGGCAAATCGACCACAACAACGGAGTGCATTCATGGCGCAGACAGATGTAATAATATCCACATTATTCATCTTATATTTTCGCCTGATTTTAGATGCAAATGAATACACCAGCAGAACTTAATGATCGCCGCTTTCAACAAATGGGATGGGCTCAACAACAGCGGAATTTCCCACTTGCTCACCCACAAAATCTGATGGGCTTCCCAGGCAACAATTATGGAATGTTGGGATCAATGAATTCGATTGGCGGCGCCGGTTCATCATCTGCTGGGATGGGTGGCAGCAATTTCATTGGGAATTCCAGTGTTCGAGTGCCATTTTTCAAATGTCCCGAGTGCAATATCATCAAAAATTCCAGCGAAGAATTGGAGGTATTTTCTTCCTTCATTTTTACGAAGACTTATTTAAATTTTAGGTGCATACTAAAACTGAACATCTCAATTGGCTGCCATTCATTTGTCCAATGTGCAATACGGGTCGAGCTTCTGATCTTCAAATGCGCGAGCATATGTATTCATTTCACAAAAAGAATGACAACAAGGTTTATAAATTAAAATAAAATAAAAATTAATTTAAATATTTTTAGTACATTTATCATGACAATCCGCAAGCAAAGAAAATACTGCAAGAAATGATGGACAAAGCACTGTTCGGTGCGTCGACCCAATTCCAGCAGCAAATGATGAAACGTCGGAGCACAGTTCAACCGGATTCAGTGAAAAGAGCACGGCTTGAAGAAGGAGGCGATGGTGGACAGGATCAACAATTGAAAGGAACAATCAAAAAGTTAATTAAATCAATTTTCAATTAAATAAAAATTCGATTGGTTCAGGCCATCGGGGGAAGAGAAAAATGAAAATGGGAATGCATCGGCGGAAGGTGGCACCACTTCGGGTGGTCAAAATGATGGAGGAAGACGAGAAAGCATTGATGAAGAGACCGACGCCCAATTGAATGCCATTTTTGGCCGTCGAAATATCAAATCGGAATTTGATGACTTATCGGCTATGGACGATGGGACACCTTCGCCCAATTTGATGAATGGAGGAGAAGATGAATTGGCCGATGATAATTCCCATCAATTGGACGCACTTCAAAATGTGGCCGCAATGTTCTCTGCGAGTGGAGGATCAAATCGACAAAGCCAAATGCTCGGAAATGGTCGGCGAAATTCATCCGGTCTATTCAGCCAACCAAAACGCATTGTTCGAAATCGACCCGGACCAATGTAGGTTTTTGGGATAAATTGCTGGGAAGAGGAAATGCAAAATTAGTTCCAGGACATCCAAAAGACGAGTCCTCGGTGAATGCGGCCGATGCCATAAGCCAATCACGGCCGGTGCCCGTCAAATGCATATGTTCTTCCATTTGGCAAAAGACATGAATGTAAGAAAAATGAATTGTGAAATTAATTCCACTTTTTTTTGTTTAGACATATCGTTTTCGATGCAAACATGCCGGTTGCCAAGTTGAACATTACCGAAAAGACCAAATGGAAAATCATCAGTCGAAAGTGCATGGACGGGTTGACCCAACAATGATGGATGATCGCACCCAAGAATTGTACAATTTGGTTCAGGTTTTTATTAATTTAATTAATAAATTTAATATTTAATTTGTAGAAAATGTCAATGGAATTTCTTGGGACCACCGGAAATACTCCAGGGCCAACCGCAGCCAAAGCCCAACTTTTGTATGATCAACAAATGGCAGAATTGAATCAAAATTTTGGGCCACGAAGACGCAGTAATGCAGCGAATGGCAGCCGAATGTTCGATTCGGCCAATCGCAAAATTGAAGATTTGGAATGTCAGCTGTGCCACAAAAACATTATGAGCCGAATCCGCGGGTTCCACATTCTTTGGCATTTGAACAACGATTTGGGCATTGTCCGATACGGGTGCAAATTTTGCAATTTCAAACATGATCGACCCCAATCAGTGAACACGCACGGAAGCCGGGACCACGGAGTGGATGATTGCTGTGAGGATTTACTTTATGTGAGTTGGTCAAAAATTAGTAATTATTGATTGAATATTATTTTTGCAGAATTTTGAGGATGAACTTAAATCAATGTCGAAAGCCTGTTTTGGGGTTGAGCGTCTTTTTGAGAAGGAAATTCGTCGCCGAATTAAAATGGTTTAATTTTAATTAATATTTAATTAAATTTATTCATTACAAGGAACAGGACGGTGATTCGGCGATGAAGGAAGAAGATGAGGATGAAGAAGAAGAATCGCAAAATGGAAGTTGCAGTCAATCCACATCGAGAATGCGCCGCTCCGCCGCCCAAATTGCCGTTTTGAAGGTGCCATTGAAAGCGGAAAATTCCGATCGTTCTTGGTCAAGTTCAACGCCAAAAGACCAGGTGAAGAAGCGAAGAGGTTTTCGACGATTTGGGACAAGGTATTCACACAAATTGGGGGGGGGGGAATATTAATTAAATGAAATTATTTGAGAAGAACAAAATCACGACGAGCAAAGGAGGAAATGATAAAATTGCGGGAAGTGAGCATGCGACTTGGCGGTGCCCAATACTTCAAGAAGAAGACGAATGAGGCGGTGCCCTGTGAGAAATGCGGCAAATTGGTTTCGAATCGGCTGAGCGATCATGCATACACTCATTTGGATGGATGCGACTTATTCCGGTGCCAACAATGCAATTTGGTAATTAATTTTAAAAAATTTTTTATAAAAATTAATTAAATTTAGGGACATTATTCGCGCGAAACAATCGTCCGCCATTTGCGCGATTTCCACAACACAATCAATGAACCGCCGCTGGACAATCGCCTTCGTTTTGCCCAAGAAATTAAGGTTAAATAAAATTAAAAAAAATATTTTTACAATTTTAATTAAATTTAGGACGCAATCCGCGGTTGCTATCCAACATTGTTTGTGGATGCTCCAATTCCCTTGAAAGAGGTAACTAAAATAAAATTAAAATTTTATTATTAATTTTCATTTAAGGATATTGAAAAGTTGAAGTCAAATTTGAAATTGGAGAATATGGTTTTGGACGATGATGAAGAAGAAGAGAAGGGAAAAGGAGATGATGAAGAGGAGGAGGAAGAAGGGCAAGAAGAGGAGGAGGAGGCGGATGGAACAATGGACATGGAAACCACCGGGAATGATGAGGTAAAAATGGGAAGGGAATCAATTTTGGATAGTTCACAAAAATATAAAATAAATTGATAAAATATTGCCAAAAATGTTGAATAAATTTGGATAAAATTTTAGACTGGCCTTAACAACGAGGAAGAGGAAGAAGGAGTCGAAGAAATGATATTAATGGACGAAGAGGAGGAACATGAAGAAGAGGAAGAGGAGCACGATTTTGATGAGGATGAAGTGGGCGAAGAGGAGGAAGAAATGGAAGAACAAATTGGAGGTGGTAATGAAGAGAAGACCGATGGAGTTAAAAAGGAGGAGGAAAATGGGAAGGAAGAAGATGACAATGAGAAGAAGGTGGAAGAAGCAAAAGAATAAAGCGGCATTCATTTTTGACTCAATCATTTCATAAATCCATCATGCAATGCCTCCTCTATGTTGAAATTTCATTTTGTACCAATTTTATTATTATTTTTTCAATGTTTTTTATATTAAATTCGCATGTTTTTATTTCAATCAATGATGATCAACAATATTTATTTAATACCAAGAAAATTTGTTAAAACAATATTCTTTGTTTGTTTGATGTTCTCTCAAAATTTGAATAAACTTTGAATTTTTATTTATTTGTATTTTTCATTCATTTTCATTTCATTGATAAATTTGTTTTTTATTCATAATTGTCGGGTATTATAAAATTGAGCAAAAGCCATAGAAAAATAGGAAAAATAATTGAATGGACATTAAAATCAAATTATTAAATCTGAATCCATCATTATTAGACGATGATGGAGTAGGAAAAGTACTATTATCAATCAATGGGATTGATTCCAAACTGGGATCATGGGCCAAAATTTGAGTTTGATTAATTTGATCTGATCCATTCTTTTCATCATTTGTTTTGTTGGTCGAATAATTTTCATTCGATTCCATGCTGATTGGGAAAATGCTGCCACGGGTGGTCAACTAAAATTTATTTTGATTATGTTTTTTGTTTAGAAATATTCACACATTAAACATGAAACCAGCCATTGGCTTTCCCAAAATTCCGGCCATTCCACTTTCATTTTCCCACATTAATTTTGGGAATTTTCCATTGCTCCATCCCATCCATCTTTCAATATCCGTTGTTCGATTGGTCAAAGGCAAATCGGTTTTGAAAACCAAAATGACTTGTTGACGTCGATCTAATCCAATTAATTAATTCTTTTTTATTAAACAACAATTAATTTAAGCTGTATTTAATTTGTCAAAAAATTTTGTGTCAAGAAATAATCTATTTTTAGGCCATATAATTTGGCCAAATCAGGCTTCTTAAAGATTCATATATCCTACATAATCCTAGCCTCTTAAACCCATATTTGGTCCTAAACCTAATCCTAAGCCCAGTTAACATCTAGTTATGTCTAAGTTGTAAAAAAATTATTGTCTGTCAATGCCAATAATGCATAAGGGACTTTCCTATTTGTCCTACTGTACCCCAACTTTTTTCCTCCCAATCGCCCCATCACCCTATCAATCAAATATTGCCTCAATCTACCTTTTTTGCCCATCCTTTTTCCTCTCCAAAGTCCAAAGCCTTTTTCCCTTCACATTTTTATCACATTTTCCCATACAATTAATAAAGAATAATTTAAATACGAGTTCCCCTTATCCCTATCCCGTTCATTGGACCAATGGGAGGCTTAGTCTTCCAGCGAATAACCGGGGGAGAGCCTCGCCCATACATTAGGACTAATAGACACAAAAATTGTTTCGGCTTTTTAAATATTTCCCATTAATTAATTTACAAAAATCATTGGCTGGAACAAATCCACTCGAAATTGATTGGAACAATCCTCGCGGAAAACGTTCATTCATCGAAAGTAAATCCAATTGTTCGACGCCGAATGAAGGATAATCGGAATGAAGGCGAAGAGCAGAGAGTGGTTCAATTTGATCTAATTGATGAGGGGATTTAGTGCATTTTTAATTCAATTTATTCACTGATTGCTTCCAAAACATGCAAAAATCCTTTGGCTTTGGGTCCTTCTCCCTTTCGAAAATTAATTTCGGCTAATTGACTGAAATTGCCAAATCCCGAGTCATTCAGCATTGACAAATCCGCTCCATTTTCTTCAATTTTCAATTGTTTTCCACTGGATGGATCTTTGAGTACAATTTGCCACAAAGTTGAATCGGGGATTTGAGGAAATATTTCCGGAGAAAGGCCTGAATCGAGTAGCCCTTTTTGTGAATAATTAAAATATTAGGGAAAGGGTTGTTTTAGGCTCACATTCCCGAATGCCCATTTCACTGCTTTCACAGCAGATATATCCAACTTCTTGTGGGGGAAGGACCGAAACATTTGTGCCTTTCGCAATTCCAACAATCCTTTTTGTGGCCAATCGACATTTATAATTTGTTGCACAATTGAATGGCACATTTGGATCGCAGGGAGCTGTGTCGAAAAAGGAACCATTGTTCGGGCAAATCCACGGCAAATGAGAAGAAGATTGGCCAGAGATTTTGGAAATATAAATTAATAATAAAATGGGGAGGAAACTTAAAAGAGGCATGGAATGCATTTTGAGGTAATTTAAGCAAATCCACTTGGCCAATAATCCAAATGAATGGCCCATTTTTATTGATTCAATTGGCCATCCTCCATACACCCTAATGCAGCCAAATTAAGCAAATATTGACTAGAGGTGGAGGAGAACGGACAGGTAAAACAATGAATTCTCAATTGGATTGGATTAGATGGATTGAATGAAAGAATGATTAGAGAAATGTGAGGAAATTTTCTGGAAATGTATTTCATCCGGTTAGAGTTAGATTTGTGTTTTTCAGAAATATTTATGTTTCATCCCGGTTAAATTTGTGTTTTCCGGAATGAATATTTTTTGTGTTTTCCGGAAAGATTCTGATTTTTTATTTTCCGGAAAGAATTCTGATTTTTTGTGTTTTCCGGAAAGAATTCTGATTTTTTTGTGTTTTCCGGAAAGAATTCTGATTTTTTTGTATTTTCCGGAAAGAATTCTGATTTTTTGTGTTTTCCAGAAAGAATTCTGATTTTTTGTGTTTTCCGGAATGAATTCTGATTTTTTGTGTTTTCCGGAAAGAATTCTGATTTTTTGTGTTTTCCAGAAAGAATTCTGATTTTTTGTGTTTTCCAGAAAGAATTCTGATTTTTTGTGTTTTCCAGAAAGAATTCTGATTTTTTGTGTTTTCCGGAATGAATTCTGATTTTTTGTGTTTTCCGGAATGAATTCTGATTTTTTGTGTTTTCCAGAAAGAATTCTGATTTTTTGTGTTTTCCGGAAAGAATTCTGATTTTTTGTGTTTTCCGGAATGAATTCTGATTTTTTTGTTTTCCGGAATGAATTCTGATTTTTTGTGTTTTCCGGAAAGATTCTGATTTTTTTTGTTTTCCGGAAATAATTCTGATTTTTTTGTGTTTTCCGGAATGAATTCTGATTTTTTGTATTTTCCGGAAAGATTCTGATTTTTTGTGTTTTCCGGAAAGATTCTGATTTTTTTTGTTTTCCGGAAATAATTCTGATTTTTTTTTGTTTTCCGGAATGAATTCTGATTTTTTGTGTTTTCCGGAAAGATTCTGATTTTTTTTGTTTTCCGGAAAGATTCTGATTTTTTTTGTTTTCCGGAAAGATTCTGATTTTTTGTGTTTTCCGGAATGAATTCTGATTTTTTGTATTTTCCGGAATGAATTCTGATTTTTTGTGTTTTCCGGAATATGTTATCCGGTTAGAAAATGGTCAAAAGGTTGATCAACAAATTTGGAGATGAAAAAATAAAATAAAGAATTATTATTAGTGAAAACATAATTCGAATATTGGTGCAGAATTGGCCTTTAGACAATGTTTTATCACGGCCATTTCATGTTTATGGCCATCCTCCATCCATATGTCAACCCCCTCCCACATTATTGCCATTTCCGCATCAATTCCAAAGGCCAATTCCCCATTCCGCCTATTCATCCCATCCCATCGCTCATTCCTCCAGCTGGTCCAAACTCTGCCTGGAATTGATGATCAATTCTCCCCAATCTTTTATGCCCCAATCCCGTCCGCCCGTCATTCTCCCTGGCATCTTTGTTTGGTCGGCTTCTTCGACCGTGTCCTTCCAATCTTCTTCATCATTCCCGCCTCCGTGTCCTCTTTCGTGTTCTTCCGCTCTAAAACTGACTGATGAATCAATTTTCTTCCCCCATTCATTTCCTTTGTCCCTTCCCTCCGGGCCTTTCTTTTCATTTCTTTGTCCCCTTTTCCTCATTTGCGCATTTCCCCCTTTCCATCTCACTCAATTTGCCCTAAATTCGTTGATTCGATTTGTTCCTCTTTTCCTCATTTCCCATCCATTTTTTGCATTTTGTCATTTTCCCCAATTTTTTTCAATTGCAAAAATAATACTCCAATTTGTCGGGCCAATTCTCCCTTTTTGTCCCCTTCCTTTCATCAAATCCTGTTCCCAATTCCCACATTCAACACAAATTGGTTGGCCCCATTTTCTCGCGCACTACTCATTTTGCATGTTTTTGGAATAATTCCCCAAAAATAATTCAGTACAAAATAATATGATTGGCCCTTTCCAAAACATTAGATTGGATTTTTGCCCATTAATCCTCCAAATGGGCATCCAATTTCAAATGCGAATTATATTATTATTTTATTTTTTCACTGGCCAATTTACACTTCAATTGTGAATAATATTTCATTTTCCGAATAAACATAGCCCATCCATTAGTTGATCCGATCCAATTCCATTCAATTCTTTCTTCATTCCCAAAATGTCCATTCTCGACTATTCTCCCTGTCCATTCCATTCTATTTTCACTGTTTTGTTGGAGTTTTGACCCCTTTCCCCCATTTTCTGTCCATCCTTTCTTCCATCGTCTTGCTCCCGCCAACCACCCAATTTTGGATCAAATCCGCTCCACCTAACCCACCAAAATCCATCCAAATCCATTAATTGCTCATCTGCACCATTGCGGGCGCAAAACATTCTCCACCCAACCTCGCATTTCCTTTCACATCCCGCCATCACAGTCAACCCCAACAAATTCTCCAGAGAATCCTCCCAACCACCCTCCAGCTGCCCACCCCCCCCCCCCCAAATTCACCCAAATTCATTTATATTTCCTCTTTTTTTGTCCATTTTTGCTCCAAAATTCGCCTTTTTATGTTCCCAATTTGGAAAGGAGGAAAAAGTGATTGATTGATGGGATCGACGGGAATAAATGTTGGCGAAAATTAAAGAACCAATACAACAAGATTGTTGGGAAAATGATGAACTACAAAAAACGACTCATTCAAAATGTGATATGTTTAAAGGGGGAATAATTAATATACATCTAAATTTGCTTAAAACAACCAAAAATTCGCCATCTTTTATTTAATATTATTTATTTTTCGTACCGAGTATTAATTTTGTGGACGGAATTGGATTTTCCAACCTCTCTCCCAAAGGAATTGGCCAATGTGATCCCTCCCAAGGGGGGAATGGACGAAAAGCCTGGAAAAGGTCACATCCCCCGGCGGGTTGAGGAGGGTGGCCTATAGAGGGGTTGTCATTTGGGCCAGGGAATAGAAGGAAGTCAGTCCCGTCCAATGGCCAAATAGTCCGCTCGTCCACTGTCCCAATGGCCTTCTTCCTCCTCATCCTCCGCTTTTTCTTCTCCTTTTACCCATTCATCCATTCCATTCCCCTTATTCTCCTTTTTATCCTCTTCTTCTTGGGGGATTTTTGTTTGCATTTGAAAGTGTGAAAGGGGAGGGCCAAGGCGCGACCGACCAGGCTCGACTTCGACTCTGTGAATGTGAAAGCACGAAACTCCATTTTCCCAATCCCAAACAATCCATCCTTTCATTCCTCCATCCAACATTTACATTTGAAGAAGTTCATTGGAATATATGTACAATTTATTTATAATTCACCTCATTTTCGCGCATTTTCCCCAATTATTTTGGCATTTTTTCCAATTTTTTGTCTCCAATTTGCGCATCTCCCAATGTGCCCAATTTTCGATTAGAAATAACTGAAAATTCCGTCATCACAAATTCGTCCGTCTCCCCCAATTCTCGTCTCACCCAATGCCATGTCTCCAAAAAGGATTATGCGCTATTCGGCCCCCCTTTCTTCTATATTCCTTCTTTGTGGATGCAACAGCCTCCCTTCCCTTCCTTTCCTTCACATTTCCCCTCAGGGCCTCAAACCATCCTTCTTCTTTTGCCTGCGGCTTTCCAATCCATCCATCCATTTCCACTCTATTCCCAACCAATTTTCGTCCATTTCCAATGATGGAGTGAGTTGCCAAGGAGAATAGGAAAAGCGGCTTCATCCTCCGCCCAATTGCCCCATTTTTGTCCCCTCCTCAACTTCGGCATTCCATTCCATTCTTCCCTCCTTTTATCCCTCCCCTCCACCATTTTTGGCCATTCTCAAATTTCTTCATTTGCATTTTTTCCTTCCTTTGTCCATTTCCATTTTCTCACTTTTCAACGTGAATAAAATGCCAACTTCATTCATATTTTATTCCTTTCGAATTTATGCCAAAATGATCCACCATCAATTTTCAAATGGCCCAAAATTGTTCGTGAATTCCAAATTTCAATGCCGCATTTTCATTCCATTTTCGCCACTTTTGTATCCAACCATCGATTCATTCGGCCATTTTATTTTTCATGCCATCCTCCACCCCCACATTTCCAACTTCCTATTCCTCCCATGTCCCATCCAAATGCAGCCTTCCCCTTTCGTCCAAATTAGCGGCCCAATTCTTCCCTCCTCTTTTGGCTTTTGCTGTCCCAGCAAATTTTGTCCCATCCATCCATCCACATCAGGCAGAATCGACAGGCCGGAAATGTTGGCCAGAATTTGCATTTGGCCAAAAATATAGTAAAATTTGGATGAGATTGGCAATTAGAAGGAATGAAAGGATGGCACGCGGATTTGGATGTGGCCAAAATGCCGAAATAAGCCAATTAGCCGCCTCAATGAATGTTTGATGGGTTCCATCTGTGTTTGGTTTGTTTGTATCCAAATCCATCCTCCCCCTTCTGCCATTGACGGCTTCATTCAATTATTTTGGGTATCCTCCACAGTGTCTAAATTCAATTTCCATCCTTCACTTTCAATCCCATATCCTTCTCCCCCGCATTTCCATTATATAAAAGTGAAGGCCATTCCATCAACCACCCCCCTTTTTGAATCAATGGCCAAAAGGCTTATTTGGCTAATTATTTTGCACGTCATTTCCATTCCACCCATATTCCTCCCTTTCATTTACCGCATTTTCACTTTCCCACCAGCATTTTCCCCCTTCCATTTGGCTTTCTTCCGCTCTCATTTTCCCACTTTCCCTTTAGGGCCACTTTTGTCCCCAACCTAAAGTGGCCCAGCCAGCAGTCTGCGTCAAAGTGTCCTCAATGCCAATGCCCTCCCTCCATCCCAAAATGTCCTCCGCCCATAAATATTCAAGCAGCATTTCCTTCCGTCCTTCCATCCATTTTTGCGTGAATCGTTGTCGTTAACAGAGCCGAAAGCCTTCCATTCCATTTGACTGCCCAATCCTCATTCCTCGGCCTGAATCTTGCGCCGTTTTCCCTGGCCTATTCCGGCTGCCATTCGGCCATATCCACTCCTTCCCTTTATTTCTTTTCGCGTTTTTCCCTCTTTCCAGCCTATCAAGTCCTCTGCTGGCCTACTAACAAATTGGCTCATTCAGAGAACGCCGCTGGCAGCATAGAAAAGTGTCCCCATTCCATTCCATTCCATTCCATTCTTTCCATTCCAATTCCCATCATCATAATATGCAGCAGCCAAGGGTGGAAAACAATTCCGTTGCTGAGTGTCAGTGAAAAGGTGGCAAAAGCGCACGAAAAGGAGGACAACACAAAAAGGCCGACCCCATTTAATATTTTTGGCCGATGGGACCAACCGGAAACAGAGGCAATGGTGGCGGCCGATTGGCCGTTGCGCAGCCACAGGAATTGCCCAAATCCATAACTTTCCATGATTTTTGTGAATTAACTCAAAGGCAATTGGCGGAAATTAATTTGGAGAAGGTTACGGATGGGACAGAGCAACCGCCCATTTGGAGGGCCAGAGAGGAGGATTGCATTCAGGAAGAGGATGAAGAAGAAGGGGAGGAGGAATTTGTGGATGAAGACATGAACCAGGCTGGCCCAAGTCCGGTGCCCCAAACAATGATGGCATGCCATCCACCAAGATGGCAATCCCTTGATGAGGATTCACGGGAGGAGACCAAAAAACGACATAAAAAATTATCATCGGGCCAAAGGAAGCGAAGTACATTGAATGCCACTTTCTCTTCATGGCTTCAATTATTCCTAGCCAAAAGGCGACATCGACATAATCGCTATTTTTCCTCGAGCAACGGTCGACACCATGGATTGATGCACCAAAGTTGCTACGATGGATTGGCAGGCCCAAATGGTGGTCCACTCCGTTCTTCAGTCTCTCTTTGTTCGTTCCAATCTATAATCAATCAAACAAAATCATTCCAAATTAATTTATAGCGGTCGTTCATGAGGGGACCACTCTCGGCTCAGATGGAGAAAGCATCGAAGTTTCGCCGTGCACAAGTGATCAATCCGGTTCTGGGAATGCACCGATTTCGGGCGAAAATATTGCAGAATATGTGCCAAAAGTGAAATTGAGGCATAAAAACAATCGAAGATGGACGGAGGTGAGGAGAATGGGAGTTTCCATGACAATATAGTCCAAAATAGAAGGAATTTATTAAATACTCTGAAAACAGACGGAATTAGTTAGATGAAACACAAATATGCGGAATTATTCTAAGCTAAAACACAAACAGGCGGAATTATTCTAAGCGAAAACACAAACAGGCTGAATTATTCTAAGCGAAAACACAAACAGGCGGAATTATTCTAAGCGAAAACACAAACAGGCTGAATTATTCTAAGCGAAAACACAAACAGGCGGAATTATTCTAAGCGAAAACACAAACAGGCGGAATTATTCTAAGCGAAAACACAAACAGGCGGAATTATTCTAAGCGAAAACACAAAACAGGCGGAATTATTCTAAGCGAAAACACAAACAGGCGGAATTATTCTAAGCGAAAACACAAACAAGCGGAATTATTCTAAGCGAAAACACAAACAGGCGGAATTATTCTAAGCGAAAACACAAACAGGCTGAATTATTCTAAGCGAAAACACAAACAGGCGGAATTATTCTAAGCGAAAACACAAAACAGGCGGAATTATTCTAAGCGAAAACACAAAACAGGCGGAATTATTCTAAGCGAAAACACAAAACAGGCGGAATTATTCTAAGCGAAAACACAAACAGGCAGATTATTGGAATAAATGTGGGGAAAGCATTTTCCGCGCCAAAGAAGCCAATTAAATAAATATATATTTTTTGCGCAATACATTTACGAGGGAAATGCGTCATTATTATTTATTATCAACGGCTGGTTGGGTGGCCATGGAAAGTGGAAATGAGGAACAAATATATTCCTTTGGGGGATAATTGAAATTGGGGGGGGGGGGGAGTGGGAATTAGCTTTCCCATCCAATTATTAAATATTTGTTTATATTTTTCCAGGAAGACATTCAAAAAAGACTTTCCCTTCCGCCGGACATCAAATTGCCACAAAATGTAATCGACAAATTGAATCGAACGCCGACACTGGAAAATCCGTTGACAAGGAAAAGCAAACGGGCATCGTTGAGTGAAATTGGCTTCGGAAAATTGGAAACCTATAAAAAAATTTTCGACCTTGGCGAGGGAACATATGCGACCGTTTATCTTGGCAAAAGTTTGTTGACTGGGAAGAATGTGGCGTTGAAGGAAATTCGTTTGGAACACGAGGAAGGGGCACCGTGCACAGCGTGGGTGGAAAAATGGGAAAATGGTAGTGTAAATTTGTTGGGTTTTTTTTGCAGAATTCGAGAGGTCAGCCTGCTCAGAAATTTGAAACATGCAAATGTAAAGCAAAAAATGGGAATATATTGAGGATATTTCATTCATTCAGATTGTGACCCTTCATGACATTGTGTACACGGATCGAGTGCTGACTTTGGTGTTCGAATTTGTGGAACGCGATTTGCGCGAATATATGGAGGAATTGGATGGAATGGTCCGTTTTATTTTTGTTGATTTGACCAAAATGAATAAATTTGAATGAATTTCACAGATCAGCATTGCCAATGTCAAACTTTTCCTTGTCCAATTGCTCCGTGGACTGGCCTATTGCCATTCTAGACGAATTCTTCATCGTGATTTGAAGCCTCAAAATTTGTTGATTAATCGAGCGGGCGAATTGAAATTGGCTGATTTTGGGCTGGCCAGGGCCCAATCCGTGCCCACAAAAACGTATTCAAATGAAGTGGTCACACTTTGGTATAGACCGCCGGACGTTCTTTTAGGTAAATCGACCATAATTCTTTCAATTTTGATTCCTCCTTCAAAGGTTCCACCGATTATTCCACCCATATCGACATGTGGGGTGTTGGATGCATTCTCTACGAAATGCTCCTCCATAAGCCAATGTTCCCGGGCAGCACCTCCGATGAACAACTCAATTTGATTTTCCAACGGCTGGGCACTCCCAATCCGGATTCCCATCCCGACCTTTGCGCCCTTCCAAATTTCAGGATGGGCCAATTCCGTTCGCATAGTCCCAAATCGTTGCTGAATCCACCAAGGATTACCGCCGATCGGGCGGATCTTCTCTACAAATTGTTGAAGGTGGGCAAAAGGACAAAATAGTCAAATAAATTTGCAATTTAAGTTTGAGGGAAAAAACCGAATTACGGCAATGGAGGCAATGCGCCATCCTTTCCTCCAATGTTTTCCCGAACAAATATTCAAATTGGCAGACACGGTAATCAATTAATGAGGCCTTCCCCATAAAAAATATTTCCCAAAATTGAAGGATTCGGTGTTGAATTTGCCTGGAATTCAATATATTCGAGATAGCCGGAATGAATTAAATTCGAGGGGAAATGGAAGGCAAACATAATAAAATGAATTTGATGATTCGACCGAAACCCAACACAACAAAATATGGCCAATACGGGTATTTTGGCATTCCTTCAATCAATCAAACAATGCTCGCATTTTATTTTATTATTATCTACTTGGACAGACAAAGCACACAAATAAAAAATTGTGATTCGATTGCAAAATTTATATTTAAATATTTTCGATAAAATTGAAAAACATTGAATAAAATAAATCAAAAATGGAATGAATTGAAAATTTGAGGAAAGAATGGCAAAATGCTGATTGATAGATGCCCAAGGGCATACTGTAATACAGTACACCCAAATCATTCCCTCTCTTTTCCCAATTTGCTGAATTTGCCCCCAGCAGGCATCAATCAAAATAAATAAAACAGCATTTGGAGCCAACAAATGAAGGGGAGGGAATACGGTATTGCAAATGCTATGTTGATTTATATTTCTTCATTCACTGGTTCATCATTTGAAGAATTGGCGAAACATAGGCGGCTGGGAAAAGACCTTAAAAATAAATAAATTACATATAAATAATTTTTGTGTCCCTTAACCAACCCCTTTCTTTGTTCTTTTTAGCGCCCAAACACCATCCAAGATGATCGGGCCCCGAAAGCACCTCAATGGTTTCGCCTAAAATTAAAAAGTAAATGAAATAAAAATATATTCTCGGAATTCTCTCACCTTTGGCCAATTGGATTTCATCGTCCTCGAATGGTTTATAATCATAAAGCACTTTTGCCGGTCCAATTTGCATTGATTGTGATGGGCCAATTTGCTCGAATGGCTCCATTTCAGTTGATTCTGTTTCGGCCAATTGTTGTTTTCCATTTGTTGAGGATTCCATCACCATTCCATTCCCATTTCCTCCTTTGGAGCTTTTGAAAAAGTTCATGTCAACATTGTTTTGGCCATCTTTCTTTTCTTCCTCTTTCCCCTTTTGTGGGGTGACCATTGGGAATGGTGGCTCAGTGGCGAGTGGATCCGGATCGATGGGAGGAGGAACGGAATAATTTGCAGAGGAGTTGGGACGAAGATTGAATCTTTCAATTTGTTGTTGAGGGCGGGAAATTTCGGGATGATGGTTATTTTTGTGATTTCGAAGTTGAAATCGAGAATATTGTTGGCCATTGTTGGAACGTGGATGTGGTTTTTCACTCTGCGAACGATTTGAAGATGATTTTGAGGTGGATGAAGAAGTTGTCCTGGATTCGATGGAATTTTGCTAAAAATAATGAATATTTTTCAATTATAATTTTGTCCAAAATTACCTTATCAAATTGTCCATTTCTATTTATTCCACCTTTAAATGATCCACTTCCTTCCGATCCTCCCAATGTTCCTCCTCTCCATCCATTTTCGGCCTTTCTCCATCCTCCTTCCCCTTCTTCATCTTTCAGCACTTTCTTCGTCAATACAACTCCATTTGCCTCCAATTGTTGCTGTTTTTGTTTGGATTTTCCCGAACTGGAATGAATTTGTCGAAATTCGCCCGCATATTCCTGCAATATTAAATTTTCATTAATTTTTGTAACCAGTCGTTTCGTGATTGATTGCTTATTTATTTAACGGCTATTATATAGAAATAGAAATTGCTTAAGGCGATTTCCACACCAAGCCCAGAATATCGCTCCTTCGGAGCTCAATTGTCTCATTTATCGGGGTGCATGCCTTATTAGCCCTTTTGGGTTTTGGGGTTCAGGGGGTTGATTTCCCAAAAAAATACAAAAATATCTCCATCTCCCGATGAAAAAACAAAATTAAAAAATCATTAGCCACCACTGGAAATCGAACCCGAGACCTCTCTGCTCTAGGGCGGCTGACATACCAATGCGCTAAGGGAAGGGTCATATTGTCTGTTTCCTCCAAATGCCCTATGATCTCATAATAGGAATTAAGGGACATAAAGAAAAACACAAATTTGTCTATCTTTTGTACAGAGGTAAGTTTTGAATTTTAGTTTTATTCCCAATCACACTTTCATGAAAAAGTAGAACCAAAAAATTTCACCCTATTGAACTATACAAAAAAAAAAGTTAAGATACAAAACGGAGATTTCAAATTCTATTAATAAAACTATAAAAATTAATTCCCAATTTTCACCTCAAATTCTGGCCATTTTGTGGTGGAATCGATGCCATGATTTTGAGACCATTTCTTTAAATCCTCTCCCAATGCCGCATCATTTGCCACCTCCAAAAAATGTTGCCTCAATTTGGAATGAAGTTGGACCAATCTGCCAAAAATGATGAAAAAAAATTATTTAAAAAATATTAAAATGTGTTTACTTTGGCGGATTCAACATATCCACTAATATTTTTTGCATTCCGGACAACATTTCCACATAAAATCGAAGCCGTTTCATTTCCATTCGTTGGCATTTCTCAAAAACAAATGCCATACTTTCCACATAAATGCTTAATAATTTAATTAATTAATTAATATTATTTTTGTATCTCATCCACCTGTTATATTCATTAATTTCATTAATTTGTTGTTTATATTGTGCTTTTGCCCTTTCCATTTCATCTCGACATTTCTGATAACGTTCCTCCTTGCATTTTTCACTTTGATTGTCTCCAATTGGTGGATCTGCTTTGGAATTCACTGTAAAAATGTAATTTTAATCAAAAATATTCCATCAATCCATTATTCTCACTGTATTGAATGTAAGCCGACTTTTCGGCCCTGGCCAATCCGTAATAAATTTTCTTCGATGATTCCACTTTTTCGTATAATTTTTTCCATTGTTTTTGTGCCTTTTCAAATTCATCCTCAATTTCTTTGGCTTCTTTGAATCCACGAAATGTTGATTTGTGGTAATTATCTCTTTTGTACAATTCCACTGTTTTCAATACCTAAAAATGCAATAAATTCCATTGAATTTTATTATTTTCCCACCTCATCATTGAATCTCTCTTTTATTGCTCGATGAATTTTAGACAATTCAAAACTTTCCTCCAGCAAAATATCAAATGTTTCTTTGACAGTTCCTTCCTTCAAATATTTTTCCGAATAATTTCCCCATTCCGAATTCCATCTTTCCAAACTTTTTGAATAACTAAAAAAATAAATCAATTATTTAAATTAACATTATTAATAAAATTAAACTCACTTGCTTTCGATTGCAATTCGATCCTTTATGAATCTGCAAAAATCCTCCAATTGTTCCGAACCCTGATGAATTCGATGAATATTCGATTTGTAATTTCCTTCAATGGAATATTTAATATTAAATTATTCTATGGGAGGAGGACTTACCAATTTCCCAAAAACCATTGGAAATCGGTGGAATTGAATTTAATTCTGTTGACGATGATTGACTCATTTTTATGATTAATTTTTATTAATTAATTCATTGTTTTTTCTGGAATTTTATATTCATTTTAATTTAATGAATTTTTGGGGGATTGAGGAATATTATTGAAACAAATGGAAGGAGGGAAAAGTCAAGCGAAGATCCGCATTTCGCGCGGGAATGGATGAATATGAATAGGGAGGGATTGGGAGGAGGTGCTTTGCTTTATTTATTTGATTATTCGCACCAAGAAAGTGCTTTGTATCCAATCCGACTCAATAATTATTATTAAGAATGCAAAGGAATTAATGTTCTTCAAGGGCATTTTTGGATGGGAAATATTTTTTGATTGGAAAAATATGCCAAAAACCTTCATTTTTCAGGTTTAAAATCGATTAAACTAACATTAAATTTTCTGCTGATGGTTTGGTTTGATTACAGCAAATTACGTATAGAGGAGGGACGGTGTTCTATGCTGCCCATTTTAGCAGCAGCGGAAGCCTAAAGCAAAAGCAATGGAGGAAACTTTCTATTTGGTTTCGCCGCCAAACATCCACCCATCTTCCCATAAAAGATTCTTCCCACTCCTTCCCTCCTCCTTTGGGACAGGATTGGTCATCTTTGGGACTGGGGGAGGAGTGGTTGCTGTGCAAATTGATCGGACTCTGGGGCAAGAAAGATTGTTTTGTTGGTGGGGCAATGAATGAATGGTTGTTGGGGCCGGCCCCGGGAGGGAAATGCAGTGAGAAGATGGGAAAAGCAGAAAAAAGGGACGCGCAATAAATAAATCCTCTTCATCCCCCACTTCTAAATATATTCAGCCTATTCTCCTCAGTAAAAGCTTGGTTGCGCATTTTTTAACTGTTATAAATTTTGGAATTTTTTGAAATTCAATGTCAATTTAATGATGGAGAGTGGAGACTGAAGGATGTTTACTTGCCCCAATCCTATGCACAATTTTAATCCTTTGCCATCAATTATTTAAATTAAAAATGACCACTTCACTAATAAAATATGAGGCTAAATTTACTTTTCAGTAATATATACGATGGATTAAATGGCCATTTCATCTAATTAAATTTATGGATTGAAAATTTTATACACAGAGTCAAAATTAAATTATACAAAATAAAGTTTGAAAAATATGTATATAGAATTAATGAATGTTGGACAGATGCAATTTGGGCGGATTGATTAACGAATTGGAATCAATCATTTTGAGCTTGGATTGCATTCGTATGTCCAGAAAAAAAAAACAAGTTAACTTGGGAATGAGGAGACCGAAAATAATTGAAATATAAAACAAAATGGACAAATTAAATGATTAAAATATAAATTGAAATGTTTTTACGATTAAAATCATCAATGAGAAAAAGACAAAATTTACAATCGTTGGTCAAATGGTTTCAGCCATGCGTTGTCGAGTGAGTCGAAGTGTAGAGAAAATTGTTCTAAATTAAAATAATAATTTTTATGTTTTTTTAAAAATATTACTTTTGAATTGAAAGCCAATGTCCAATGCCAATTTATGATTTTGATGTACTTTTTGAACTGGCCGCCCGCCGGGTGCTCCGTCGAGGAAGAGTGTTGTAAACTAGATCATTGCCGCCACTCGATGGGTCGGTTGGGCCACTATTTCGTGAACGGGAACGACTTCGTCGGCGTTCTTTCGTATCTTTTGGGTCCTCAATCACCACCACTTCCTCATCATCGAATTTTCTCACCTATATTTTATTTTTATAAATTAGTAATTAATAATTGAATATTAACCGTTCCCTGTGTCAGCACCGGATATTCCACAATTCGTCCATGCTCATCATATGTCCCCTCCCATGTCCTCGTTTCCAATTCGTCCTCTTCATGTTCTTCCTCCTCAATTCGCTGTTTTTCGGTGATTGCTCGTTTTCGACTTTGTTCAATTCGTCCTCCGACCATACTCACATCCCCGGTGCTGTAAGAACGATGCAATTCGGCCAGCTGGACATGTCCAATTTGTGCACCACGTAATGCGGCCGTTGCTACAATGTCCCGGGCACAGGCCAATCCTCTCGTCCCCAAATTCATTACCTTCATTCATTTTTATTTATTTTTATTAATTATTTTAATTTAAACTTGTTTGTATGATTCATTTTTGGCTTGCTCCAAAAATGTGTCAATTTCGTCTTCGTGTTTCATCAGCATTGGATGCACCCATTTTCGGTAGAGAATTGATGAACCTTTTGTCCTTTAATTATAATTTTTAACATTTAATTTTAAGGATGGAATTAATTAAACCATGGACTCAGCAGCCACAAAACAAAAACAATTTTGATTTCATAATAAAAAGGAAACCTGAATTTGATTAAATTAATTATTAAAAAATAATAAAATCACCAACCAAAATGCTAATAATATATCGGCGATTGCTTCACCCGTGTAGAACAATCCAAACACAATCCAATACATCATCCATTTCACATATTCCTTCACATCTTTTGTGCGAACTGCTTTGTAGCTGCGATATGCGGGATAGAGTGTTCCGGCAAAAAGAATTATAATTCTCGAAAAGAATGCCGAGACCACCATTTCGAATTCTAAAATGATTATTAATATTTTGCAAAATAATAAATAAGCTTACCTCACCAAAAGCTGTTGCTGGGCTCTCAAATTTTTTACACTTCCTATGGCGGACCCGTCTCAAATTTCAAATTTATCCTAATTCAAAAGTGGGGGAGAGGATGCAGGTGCAGGGATGATGCCTGCAATTTTGTCTTTTCCTCTAAAAAATTAAATTATTATATTTTAATTTTTAATTGCAGTGCAAATAAACGAAAATCCCACCAAAAGCTAAAGTAAAATTAGGAGGAGTGAGGCGGATATTTAATGAGGGAGACAGACACGAGACAGAGGTGATTTGTTTTTTTAGTAGCAAAAGTAAATAGGTAGTTGGACAAGTAAAAACCAATCTAGTGGTTGAAAAATGTTCGTGTAGTTTTCTTCCCTCTTTGTTATTGGAAAAATCATTACAAACTAAATGAAGAGTCGATACGAAAGAGTCAATGTGAAAAGAAAAGCAATGGTTTCATCAAAACTTAGATATTTATATGTTTACTTAAGTTTTTTGATTTTTTATTAGATTTTTTGTGAATAGAATATTTTAATTATTATTTTATATGCATAATGCCAATATTAATTATATTTTTTTAATACAGTAAAATTTGGTAGAAATATTGATTGGTTTTTGGTCTGGAATTGAAATTCTTTTCAGCATTTTCTGCACTGACTTTGTGACGATTAAAATTAGTAAATATTTAGAAACGGGAAATATATTGGTTGGGTTGCCCTAATTCCCACCAATTAAATTGCTCTTTATATAAACAGAAAGTACTATTAATTTAGATGGGTGTTCGGTGACCACAAAAGGAATTATAAAAGTATTGCGCACATTTGTTCATTTGTCAATTATCCAAATTAATTCACAAATCATTGCGGATATATTTATATTTTTAAATGCAAAAATTTTGATGAAAAATAAGTCACGAATAAATCTTTGGTAAAATAATTCAAAAGTGATTCGATTGAGGGAATGTTGCCGCCAATTTTTGTTTGATTCATTCATTTCCTCCCGGCAATCAAGCAAATGGCACAGCATCCAATGCATCCAAGCAATCCAAGTATGGCGACCACAACCAAAGCAATACTGAATAAATGAATATTAATGAATATTTAGGACATAAGGCTTGGGGGAAAAGATTAAATGGAAATGCTGCTAAAAAACGTACATGACCCAGGGCTCGAGCTGGAGGCAACATTCCATTGGGTTATAATCGCAACAAATATAGTAATGGAAAAGGGAGCCCGTTCCGCAACTTAAAAAGGGGAAATGGAGGAATAATAAAGGGCAAACTAACTAAGTGACCCCATAAGGGGAGATGAAGCCGAGATTGGCAAAAGTGACGGGACATCGATAGATGAAGCCGGCTGGGGAATAGGCGAAAATGAAGGGCACAAAAACGGAAAGTAATAGAAGGCCCAGAAAGAAGAGGAGGGCCATCGATGACAATTCTCTGTGTTAATATTAGAAGTTAAGGTGAAAAAAAAGGATGGAATTGGAAAAGGAACAAATCAAAAAAAAGGGGGAATGCGCGAAAAGAATTGATGGGCGGCAATCTTCCTCCTTCCTTTTAGCATTGTCAAAGTTTTGGCTTTACGCCTGAATTCGTCGTCGTTTGTGTTTGTTTGCCATCTTTTGGGGGCAAAATAAATTGAATAGGGAAGGGGGGAGGGTGGAATAAAGATGGGCCCTGAATTGTGTTTTTGTCCTTTATTGTGGTGTCATCAATGAAATAGGAGAACATTTTCGGCTGGGCTGTTTTTGGTCGATGTGAAGGCATTCATAATATTCCCACCCAATCCCATCAAAATATTCCACCTTTAAGTCAGCTTGATCCTCTCTTCCTTTTTCGACCATGATCGCCCGGCTGAAATCGATCCTCCTCTCGAGTGGATTTGCAATAACAAATGTGGGGGACTTGACCCTTTTTTGACAACTTTGTTGGGGATATGGCCATAATAATATTTGTTTGGAATTGCAATGAGACCCCAAATAAGTGGAGGGACAAAGGGGCATTGTGCTTTTTCATTGAACAAATTTGAATGTTTTAATATTTATTCCATATTTGATGGATTTATTTAAACCCTTTGATAGCCCAATTATTAGGCCATTTCAATTCAATTTTAAAAAAAGGAATATTCCATCGGCTCCCGGAAAATCCGTCAGTGGAAAATCGGTCAGTGGTAATTTGGTCAGTGGAAAATCCGTCAGTAAGCGGAAAATCGGTCAGTGCCGGAAAATCCGTCAGTGGTAAATTGGGCAGTGGAAAATCGGTCAGCAAACCCGGAAAATCGGTCAGTGGCCAATTTTGGCCTTGTATTGCAAGGAAATCAATAAATGTACATATCAATCTACTCCTCTCGATGTGCTGAATACGAATAGATAATTGATTTCACACAATTCCAAGAAATAAAAAAGTTATGGTCATTTATATTCAGATGAATTAGTCTCTAGTAAAGCTTAGTTATTAAATTAAAATTAGGTAATTTTAAAATTAGATTTGAGGATAAGAAAAGAAAATTTACTTTTACTTGATTGTTGCTGAGTTATTTAAATTTTGTTAAAAAAAATTAAAAAAAAAAATGATACTTGTCCGTTCTTCAATTTTCAATTTTTAGATTAGCTATATTCCAAATATTATTTTTATTATAAAAAATGAGTTGTGCTCTTTTATAAATAGAATATTAAAATTAAAATATCACTCTTTTATTATCGAGATTCGAGACCCGAAAGGAATTTTATTGAATGAATATACTTTGTAGCAAATGGAAATATTGTATAACTAATTTTAAGAATGACTTTCATTATCAATATATTACAAATAAACATAATTATGAATCCTGTAACTTTATATATTTTGTCTTTTTTTGCAATATAAATGTGAAAATTCCTGCTTAACACATAAAAATGATCGATTGATGTATATTTACGGTCTGTATTGAACATTCCATATTTCTACTTATAGGGGACCCTTTGTTTTCCAACAAAAATAAAATGACCATAACTTTTTTATTTCTTGGAATTTTGTGAAATCAATTATCTATTCGTATTCAGCACATCGAGAGGAGTAGATTGATATGTAAATTTATTGATTTCCTTGCAATACAAGGCCAAAATTGGCCACTGACCGATTTTCCGGGTTTGCTGACCGATTTTCCACTGCCCAATTTACCACTGACGGATTTTCCGGCACTGACCGATTTTCCGCTTACTGACGGATTTTCCACTGACCAAATTACCACTGACCGATTTTCCACTGACGGATTTTCCATACACCATTCCATCATTTGATATTAGGGTTGGGTGAGTTTGAGTTTTACCCGCGGGTAAATGTTGAATAACTTTTTAACAGCAGCAGATGAATTGAAATTGAAATCTTTTCTACCATAATAATTGTAATATGACCGAGTTCCAATTGATAGGCTAGCTCTCAAAGTTCTAAGATTATTGCAAACATGTTAGATTGAATTTATGCCCTCATCAAGAAGTAATTTTCATTTCAATAATTTAGACTCGCCATAGGTCTTTGAAAGCTAGCCTACGTTCCTATTAAATAAGGTAGAAAAATTTACAGTTTACAGGAAGAAGGAACCAATCATCTGCTAGCTAAAAAGTTATTCACATTTGCCCGCAGGCAAAATTCAAACTCGCTCAAACTCAAACCAATATTTGATTCAATCTCAAAATATTTATTTCCAAAATTGCATCCAAAATAAATAAATTGGTGGTTTTGAATCATAATTCCCCTTCAATTAATTAATTCATTAATCAATTCATTTTCTTTATTATTAGCAAATTTATTTTTTGTCGGTCGTCATGGCAAACGGCCAGCAGCAAAGGACCAACAAATGAGAAAGAAAAGAAGGAAAAAGAGGGGAGAGAGGAGAGGAGAAGAAGCATATCAAAGGCTTATTATTATTAAATTAATTATCAGTGAGAAAACAATTCGTGCGGAGGAGGCCGGTGGTCGCCAATTAAAAAACAACCAATTGATCGACCGCAGATAACAAAAATAAAATCAGCACAGGGAATTTGGCCATTTCTCCACATTTTAACATTTAAATTGTGTAAATGGCTTCTTCCCCAAATTCCTCTCTACTTTTGCCACTTCAATTTTGTTCTACTCCAATTTTGGCAAGTTCCCCCAATTCAATAATTTATTCCTCCATTCAGTCTCCAATTCATCCAAATTCTTCATTCGTCCAAATTGTTTCGCCATGTTTGGCCAAAGTTTTGCTCCCGGCTGGCCCATTTCTCATTTCCCTTTTTGCCATTTGCTTCCTCTCCATTCATTCACTGATTTTCCATCAAAATGGCAATCATTCCCTTCATTTTTCCAAATTGGCCATTTCCAAATTGGTTTGTCCCATTCCATCAATTTCCCAATTAATTATTTAATAATTTTTAGCTCATTTCCGGCTTCGATCTTTTCATTTCCATCGTCGATTTATGCCTCACACTTTTCATCCCCACTTTCTTCCTTGGCCAATCCCCCATCCTCCCGGAACAGTACAATTCTTCCATTTTGGCATTTTCCTTCTCATTTTGTGCATTTTTTGCCTATGGCCAATGCTTTCGTCTTGGCTTCATCACCAGTGGTTGCCTGCATTTGGCCTGGATCTTTCGGCTATTTTGTCTTATTCCCGACTTTCTGCTCTACTTTTTCAATTCTTCCCCCTTTTTTCCATCAAATTTGGCCATTTTTGTGCACATTTTCCTCGCATTGGCCATTTCCATCCTTCTTTGTGCCGCCGATTCGCCCTCACCCGAATATCAAAGATTGGAGGAAATTTCAACTGGAAAAGAAGAATGTCCGGAAAGTCGATCCTCTGCAATTTCATGCCTCACTTTTTGGTATGCCTCAAAAATGGTTTGGCTTGGTTTACGTGGAACAATCAATTTTGACCAACTTTGGGCGCTGGACAAAGAGTTTGGAAAGGGGAAATTGGAAAAAAAATGAATTATTCCACACAGAAATCAGACGGAATTCCTCCGTGATCGATTCTACCGAACGGCAAAAAACAATGAGCAAAATTTGCCCATTAATTTGCGCTCATTTTTCTGGCGCATTTTTCTCTGTGTTTGGGAATGGAATTTGTCTGCCGCATTTTTGGCCATTTTCATTGTCATTGGCCGATATACCAATGCCAGTTTTCTACGGTTATCAAACAAATTTATCTCTAAAATAATTTCCCCCAATCCAGAATAATCGTCGATTCAGTGAATGCCCAAAATCCTTTATGGCTTTCCATTTTTGCATTATTTTGCCTTTTTATTGTTGATTTGGCCTCAAAATTGTTGACCGCCCGCCGTGATTTCCATTCATTTCGTGTTTTCCTCAATGTCCGATCCGTTTTGACCACCATCATTTTTGACAAAGTTTATTCTTCATTTCCCAAAAATCTATTCAATTTCCACTCAAAAAGATGCTTCGATTGTCCGCTTTTGGCCGTTCCAAATATTCGGCGGGGGAAATAATTAATTTGCTGACCACGGATGTGATGCGAATTCGTTTCCTCTATTGGCAACTTCGCGACTTCATTTACTGTCCATTTATGGTTTTGGTCGCATTTTTTGGGCTTTTCCTCGAAATTGGTTGGAATACTTTGTATGGCATTGGCATTCTTCTTTCCGTTCTCCCATTGAATTATGCCCTATCAAAATGGAATACTAATTATGAAGTAAACAAAATGATCCCTAAAATAAATGTAAACATTTAAAATTGTAGCAAAAACAAATGAAAATCAAAGATGCCCGCCTCAAATTGATGAATGATGTTTTGAGTGGGGTTAAAGTGCTAAAATTGTATGCCTGGGAGGAATCAATGCAAGGGCAAATTTTTGAATTGCGCCAAAAGGAAATGAAAACATTGAGGAAAATATTCTTTTTGGATGTGGCCATCACCGTTTCATTCCAATTGGCCCCACTCATTGTACACAATTCCTTCGGATCATTCATTCAAATCATTCATTTTAGGCAACTTTGGTCAGTTTTTTTGGCTACACAATTCTTCAAGGCCATCCAATGCGTCCGGATGTTGCATTTGTTTCGCTGCTTTTCTTTGCCATGCTTCGCTTTTCCATCTACCAAATTCCTCAATTGCTCACAAATGCAATTAAGGTCCTCTCATTTCCCATTTTTAGATAATTTTACGAAAACAATATTGAAAATTTCGTAAAGATTTTGACGATTCAGTGATTTGTCCTAGACCCTGAAACTTATACTCAATCGATAGATATCGTCAGATACATCGATTGGTATATTATCATGGTTTAGTCAAAATTAAAGCATGAACCATTTTATGGTTTTTGGTTCAAAACTAATTTAAAAGTGAGTGGTTAAACTTAATAAGCCAAATCTTTATCAAGCGACCCGCCTCTATGAGATCTATTGATTGAGTATATAGTTTGAACTTTGAGATGTCTAGTATAAACCATTGAACCGTTAAGATCTTCGACATTTTCAATACATTTTTTGACAAATTAAATATTTCCCATTATTATTATTCAATTCCCCCTTTTGAAGGCTTGGGTCAGTGCGAAACGTGTTTTGGCATTCCTCAATGAAAATGAACAACAACCTAGCCACATTGTGCGAAATTTCCCTACCAATTCACTTCCAATTGGTTCTTCTAAATATTCCCTCAATTTAATACATTTAATTTAATTTAAGTCCTCCTTCGAAATTGTTCATTCAGTTGGACTTCCACTGCCAATTCGGTGGCCAATCCAACAAATTTGCATTTGCGAAATATTTCCATGGAAGTGAGGCCCGGTGAATTGATTGGAATTGTTGGCAAAGTTGGCGCCGGCAAATCCTCATTATTGGCTGCAATTTTGGGTGAAATGGAAAGAATGGAAGGGGAAGAGGCAATAGTATATGCCAACAAAATTGGATATGTCCCACAACAACCATGGATTCAAAATCAAACACTTCGATCGAATATTCTCTTCGATTCACAATTTGAGGAGGAAAAATATGGAAAAGTGTTGAAATGTTGCGCATTGGAGGAGGATTTAAAATTATTGGCAGCCGGCGATTTGACAGAAATTGGCGAAAAAGTTGGCCAAAACAAATTGTTTGGATGAAAATGAATTATTTCACAGGGAATAAATTTATCGGGTGGCCAAAAAGCCAGAGTGGCATTGGCCCGTGCCGTCTATATGGATGCGGATTTATATATTTTGGATGATACACTTTCCGCAGTGGATGCTCACGTTGGGACACACATTTTCGAACGGGTCATCGGGAATAGGGGTTAGGGACGGGAAATGGGGTATTTTGGAAATATTTTAAATTGGATTTTGAAGGATTATTGGCCGACAAAACGCGTCTTTGGGCATTGAATTCACTTTCATTCCTTCGATATTGCGATCGAATTGCTGTGATGAATGGTTTTTAAATCTAAATATTATTTAATTAAAATGTTAATGAAGATGGTCAAATCCATGGAATTGGCACATTGGAACAATTAAAGCAACAAAAGGAAGGACCATTTGCTGATTTGATTAGAGAATTTATGCAAAAACATTTGGAAAGGCAAAAAAGTACAAAATCCGGTTCAGGAATGGATGGTTGGAATTTTGAATTGAAGAATTTTTTGAAAATTGGAGCCAAAATTGCAGTTGAGGCAGAGAATGTGGAATTGGCCGATGTTCTCGACCAAATTTCTGGATCCCCATTGAGCCATTCCCTTTTGGAACATTTTCGAGGGGGAGGACCTCAACCACAGTCAAATTTGTCCAGATCATTGCCAACGAGTCCGGTTGATGGCATTGAAAAACAAGTCAATTTTAATTTATTATTAAATTTAATTAATTTCACTTGTTTTAATTCCGCCTGTTTTGTGTTTTTGCTTAGAATAATTCCGGCTGTTTGTGTTTTCGCTTAGAATAATTCCGCCTGTTTTGTGTTTTCGTTTAGAATAATTCCGCCTGTTTGTGTTTTCGCTTAGAATAATTCCGCCTGTTTTGTGTTTTCGCTTAGAATAATTCCGCCCGTTTTGTGTTTTCGCTTAGAATAATTCCGCCTGTTTTGTGTTTTCGCTTAGAATAATTCCGCCTGTTTTGTGTTTTCGCTTAGAATAATTCCGCCTGTTTTGTGTTTTCGCTTAGAATAATTCCGTCTGTTTTGTGTTTTCGCTTAGAATAATTCCGCCTGTTTTGTGTTTCAGCTTAGAATAATTCCGCCTGTTTGTGTTTTTCGCTTAGAATAATTCCGCCTGTTTTGTGTTTTCGCTTAGAATAATTCCGCCTGTTTGTGTTTTCGCTTAGAATAATTCCGCCTGTTTGGTTTGTGTTTCAGCTTAGAATAATTCCGCCTGTTTGTGTTTTTCGCTTAGAATATTTCCGCCTGTTTGTGTTTCAACTAATTCTGGCCATAACCTTTATTAATGCACTAAATTATTATTAATTTTTTTTTAAATTTATTCCATCCAAATTAACATTTGCAGTTTTCCATTCGTCCCCGCCCTCATTTTCGGCATTCCTCCCATTCCCAATCATCGCAACATTCCCAAGACCATAATAATTGGCTGGAAAATCCACAAAATCAAATAGAAACGGAATTGGTTGGCAAATTGACGGAGGAGGAGGAATTGGCCATTGGGATGGTCTCTCGGCGGGTATATCTCGATTATATGCGCGCATTTGGCATTTGGCTTTCCATTGGCTTCTTTGTTTCCCTTTTCCTTGGGAGCAGCACATTTGAGGTGTTCCGTAAATAATCATAATAAATTGGTACAATTATTTTAAAAAATAGGCTTTGTCGAATGTTTGGTTAGCCAAATGGTCTTCAATGGGTGAGAATGGCACTGAAACGGATTCGGCATGGAATTTGGCCATTTATGGGGGATTCAATGGAGTATATGGTCAATTTAAATATCCCATCATTATTTTACAATTATTTTATACAGTATTTTGTACGGCTGCCAGTGGAATTCTAATTGCCATTGGCGCCTATCATGCCAGTTCCACATTCCATGACCAATTGGTCCATTCCCTTTTTCGCAGTCCAATGGCTTTTTTCGATCGAACACCCCTCGGGCGTATTCTGAATCGACTCAGCAATGATATTGACCGAATTGATGAAAACATTCCCTGGGCCATTTCAATTGCTATGACTGGTTTTACTTTAGGTCATATCATTATAATATTCCCCTTCATTTCTCCATCAGTTTTTGCGGAAGCACTCAATTCGTTGATCTCAATTTGTGTTGTTATTCCTCTTTTGATGTTGGTCATTTTGCCTCTTTTGGCCATTTTCCTTTTCATTGTGGTTTGTTTGGCTTATAAATGTCAACAATATTTGCCATTTCCCCCCAGCATTTTTACAATGTTGCTTCCGTTCAATTGCGTAGATTGACCAGTAAATCATGGTCATCCACTGTTTCCATCGTGCAAGATGCCTATTTGGGTGCTGACTCAATCCGTGTGTTTAATGTGAAGGAAAAATTCCGGGAAAAATGTTGTAAATTGGTCGATTTTACAAATGAGGCTTTTGCGGTGGAAATATTCACAAATAGGTTATTCAAAATATTTCACTTTAATTCATTTATTTTGGACAAAAAGATGGCTTCAAATTCGATTGGATTTGATCAGTGATTTGGCAGTTTTTATTTGTGTTTTGGTGGCAATTTTGCTAGCCAATAAGGGAATAATCACATTGGGTTCTCTGGCAATGGTCATTGGCTGTGGATATACAGTGAGGGGAAGGGGCGGGCTGATCGCCGTTGCTTGTAGCTCATAAAAGAATAAACCGATATTGATAATTTTGGTATCAAATTAAAGAGCGCACTTCTGGCTATCGATACATATATGATTTTGGTTTAGAACTAACTGAGCTGTACCTGAAAAACCATTAAAAAACTATTATTATAAATTTGCAAATTTTTCATGGTTTTTTGAAAACAATTCCAGCAAATCTTAATCAAGCCAAATAAATCTTATATGTATCGATAGCCAGAAGTGCGCTCTTTAATTTGATACCAAAATCATCAATATCATTTTATTCCTTAACGAGCTAGAAGCGACATCGCCCAGCAGTTGTACTTATTGGGAGGAGGGGGTATTTGACATTAAATGTTCAACATTGAATTGAATTAAAGTTCACCGGATATTTGGGCGAAATTGCCCGAGTTTGGCGTGAATCAGAGGTTCAAATGGTTTGCATTGAACGAGTCAGTGAATATATTCGAAATGAGCATGAGCCAAAATGGAGAATGCCAAAATGTGGAATGGAAAATTGGCCATCCAAAGGGCAAATCCAATTCCGGGATGTTTGCCTTCGATATAGGCCTGGAATGGATTTAGTGTTGAAGGAGGTGACATTTGAGGTGGAATCCGGCGAAAAAGTTGGAATCGTTGGGCGAACGGGGGCAGGTGGGGGAATTCATTGAAGGCAAATTTAAATGGAATTAAAGGGAAATCATCGTTGACATTGGCCCTTTTCCGCATTGTTGAACCGTGTTCTGGTCAAATTCTGATCGATGGAGTCGACATTTGCTCAATTGGATTGCACGATTTGCGCGAGGCATTGACCATTATTCCACAAGTGAATCACTGCTATATTCGATATTCCACATTCATTCATTTATAGGACCCGGTCCTCTTTTGTGGAACACTTCGCACAAATTTGGACCCTTTCGAGGAAAATGGGGATGAATGCATTTGGGAGGCATTGGAAAAGGCACATTTAAAGGAAACAATCCGTAAATTTGATGGAGGATTGGAATATGAAATTGGGGAGGGCGGATCCAATTTGAGGTTTAATTCATTATTGGATTAATTTATTATTATTTATTATGTCCTTCAGTGTTGGCCAAAGGCAATTGATTTGTTTGGCCAGGGCCATTCTCCGGAAAAGGACGCGCATTTTGGTGTTGGATGAGGCAACGGCTGCAATTGATTCGGAAACGGATTCTCGAATTCAACAATCAATTCGGACTCATTTCAAGTTTTAGTCCAAATTCAAATTGACCTATTTATTCCCTTTCCCAAAAAAGGCATTGCACCATTTTGACAATTGCCCATCGATTGGACACAATTTTGGATTATGATCGCATTTTGGTGATGGATGCGGGCAAAGTGGCCGAATTTGATTCGCCCAACAATTTATTGGCCAATTCTCAATCATTGTTCTTTCAATTGGCCATACAGGCGGGCATTTCCCTGAATCAATGAATGAATCTGACTGAGATAATCTATTCAAGAATTTAGTCATTATTTATTTTTATTTATTGTTGAACATTTAAAAATATTCACCGGGTGAATTGATAAATAAATATATATTTTTTTAAAATTGTTTTGAATAAATTATTCCATCCTTTTGTGTTGGCTTATTTTTTGTTTGTCCATTTATTTTTAGTATAGTATTCGTCATTTCGGCTTTCGCCATTCCCTCAGGGCAAATCGATTATTTTCCCTTCCAATATGCCATTCTTCTTCCCTGAAAAATAAATAAATTCTCCCTTTGGCATAATTTTATAAATTTTAAATGTATTCATCGGCGGAGGAATTGGCTGGTCCAAATTTGGCAATTTACAATGAATTGAATGGAAAAGTAATCAAAAATGGGGGAATATATTTTGGCAAAATTGGAAAATGAATAGTTGAACCCTTTGGGCAAGGAAGAATTGGATGCTGCCAGCATTGCGGCATTCCTCAAAACGGCAAAAGGCGTAAATGTTGCCCAATTATCACAGGTATTCCAATTAAATTGATGGGAATATATTGGGAATATGCTCTTAAATAGATTTGGGAAATTGCCAGCGAATTGAGTGGATGCAAAAATCGGGCAATTTTGAATCGATTTGGAATATTCATTTGCTTCAAAGTACTAATATTCCCATTAATTAATCATTTTAATTACCACTTTTCAGTTGGTTGCCGCAATCCAACAAGGTTATTCCTTCCAATTCAATTCCCTAATCCATCCATCCAAATCCAATCCACCCCAATCCAGGTTTCGCCCTTTCGCCGGCCATCCTCTCAAATCCTTCCCTTGGCCCTCCCCAATTTGATTGTCTCTCTCATTTTGCCCCAAAAAGTCCATCAATTGGTTCAGAAATTGGCCAAGAAATGGGCTGGGCAATTGGAGGGGATGAACAACGAAAATATGAGGCAATTTTCGAAAGTTTGGGCCCAATTGGCGGCCGATTAAGCGGCGATCAATGTCGGCCAGTCCTATTGAATTCTCAATTGCCAAAAACGCAATTGGCAAAGGTTTTTGAGGGAATTATTCGGGTGAATTGAGAATTTTGTGATCTATAAAGATTTGGGAATTGGCGGACATTGACGGTGACGCACATTTGGACAAGCCGGAATTTTGTGTTGCCCTTCATTTGGTCTACAAATGCCTTCAAAATGAGCCAATCCCTGATCGACTCCCAATGGCATTGGTCCCATTTGGCAAACGCCAAATTCTTCGCCGAATGTCCGTTCGCTCCGTTGAGCCACCCATGGCTCATCCGCCTCGTATATTTCACTCAGAAATTCGCCAAAATATTTGTCATCATTTCCAGCATTGTCTTGGAGTTCGCGTGCCTCAAGTTTGGCATCACTCAATTTTCAGGCGCCAATTAGCCCTCAAAATTTTGGCGGCCCAAAAAAGGGAATTGGTGGATCACTTTTTGAGCGAAATATGGAGGAATGGAGGGTGGAGAATTTGGGCCAATTTGAGGCTGAATTTGTTGAATTGGACAAAGACAAAGATGGACTAATCAATGGGGCGGATGTGAAGGAAGTATTTTTGAGGTGAATTAAATTTGAAATTGAATTGAAAATTTTGAATTTTGGAGATCGGGTTTGGGGCAGCCAATGTTGGCCAGAATATGGGGCCATGTTGACGTACATAAAAGGGGCCAATTGAATTTGGAACAATTTGCCAAATGCATTTTGTTGATTCGAGAATGCCAAAGCCAACAAGAGGTAGATGCAATTTCGCCTCCAATTCCACCACCGCCAGCGGGCAATTTGGCTCGACGAGATTCGCAAATTTCGACAAATTCGGTTTGGGAGAGGGAATTTATTGAAAATAAGTAAATTAATTTGGCCAATTTGAGGGCACAACAAAAGCAATGTTGGCTGAGAATAATCCAAGGGTCCAAGAATTGATGGGGGCAATCGAGGAAATGCAGGCGAATAGAAGAAAAGCGGAACAAGATCTTTTCCAGGTTCACAAATGAATTTCAAATAAAAAATTGAGAGGATTTAAAGAAGAAATGGGAAATTAGCTTGATTGAATGAGAGAACAGAGAAGCGATATTTAGGAAATGTGTCTCTTTCCGGAATGTATTTTGAGTAATTGTAATGAGGAAAATAAATTTTGGCGAACATTTTCTAGAAAAGAAAAATACTTTTCCAGAAGTGAAAAAACACATTTAAAATCAGAATCTAACCGGAAAACACTTCGGAATGAAACACAAAAATAAGAATTAAAACTTTCCGGAATGAAACAAAAAAATCAGAATTAAAACTTTCCGGAAAGAGAAACACAAAAAATCAGAATTAAAACTTTCCGGAAAGAGAAAAAAAAAAAAAATCAGAATTAAAACTTTCTGGAATGAAACACAAAAAATCAGAATTAAAACTTTCCGGAAAGAAACACAAAAAATCAGAATTAAAACTTTCCGGAATGAAACACAAAAAATCAGAATCTAACCGGAAAACACTTCGGAATGAAACACAAAAATCAGAATTAAAACTTTCCGGAATGAAACACAAAAAATCAGAATCTAACCGGAAAACACTTCGGAATGAAACACAAAAATCAGAATTAAAACTTTCCGGAATGAAACACAAAAAATCAGAATTAAAACTTTCCGGAAAGAGAAACACAAAAAATCAGAATTAAAACTTTCCGGAATGAAACACAAAAAATCAGAATTAAAACACTTCGGAATGAAACACAAAAAATCAGAATTAAAACTTTCCGGAAAGAAACACAAAAAATCAGAATTAAAACTTTCCGGAATGAAACACAAAAAATCAGAATTAAAACTTTCCGGAAAGAAACACAAAAAATCAGAATTAAAACTTTCCGGAATGAAACACAAAAAATCAGAATTAAAACTTTCCGGAAAGAGAAACACAAAAAATCAGAATTAAAACTTTCCGGAAAGAAACACAAAAAATCAGAATTAAAACTTTCCGGAATGAAACACAAAAAATCAGAATCTAACCGGAAAACACTTCGGAATGAAACACAAAAATCAGAATTAAAACTTTCCGGAATGAAACACAAAAAATCAGAATCTAACCGGAAAACACTTCGGAATGAAACACAAAAATCAGAATTAAAACTTTCCGGAATGAAACACAAAAAATCAGAATTAAAACTTTCCGGAAAGAGAAACACAAAAAATCAGAATTAAAACTTTCCGGAATGAAACACAAAAAATCAGAATTAAAACTTTCCGGAATGAAACACAAAAAATCAGAATTAAAACTTTCCGGAAAGAAACACAAAAAATCAGAATTAAAACTTTCCGGAATGAAACACAAAAAATCAGAATTAAAACTTTCCGGAAAGAAACACAAAAAATCAGAATTAAAACTTTCCGGAATGAAACACAAAAAATCAGAATTAAAACTTTCCGGAAAGAGAAACACAAAAAATCAGAATTAAAACTTTCCGGAATGAAACACAAAAAATCAGAATTAAAATTTTCCGGAAAGAAACACAAAAAATCAGAATTAAAATTTTCCGAAAAGAAAAACACATCTATCGAAAATACATTTTCGAAATACCGTACTCATTCTCTCATTTTATATCAACAAATTCTCCTTTTCTTTCCTTTTATAATCTCCTTCCATTATTATTCCCCCTTTTATTTTCCAATTTCCCTTCCAATATTCCATTTTTCCCTCTAAAAAGGCTGAAGCCGATTTGAAAGTGAAGAATTCTGAAGTGAAGAATTTGGAGATTGAATTATTGACGCTGGAGGCCACAGCAAAACAATTAAAAAATCAAAAAGTGGAGGCGAACAAACGATTGAATGATTTGGACACAAAAATAGCAAAATTGGAGGGAATTTGTGGGGAAAGCGAAAAACGATTGGAGGAGGAGGAGGCCAGATTGGGACGAACAAAAATGGAAATTGAGAAGGCAAAAGAGAATTCGGAGGAGGAATCCCGAATATTGGAGGAATTGAGGGAGGAGACACGGGGGAAAAGGGCAGAATTGGCCAAAAGGAAGGAGGCATTTGGCAAGGAAAGTGGCCGATTTGAGGGATTTGTGGACGAATTGACGCAGGTTAAAAGTGGATGGGATGGGAAAATGGAAGGATTTACTTGAATTTAAGCTGGAAAGGGGAATGGCAAAACAGGAGGAGGAAGGCAAAAGAATGAAAGAACAAATGGAGGAAATGAAACGAATTTTGGATGGAGTGGACAAAGGGGAGGAAGGGCCGAAAGAGGAATTGTTGGCCAAAACATTCCAAGGGGTAAATATTTTTGGATGAGGATGGATTAATTCCCCCAAATTTAGCCATCCGAGAATTTGACTACACTTAAGCCAAAAGTGGCATCAATGCCATTCAAAGGTTAAATTCCATTTTTGAAAATAATTAAATTATATTCCCCCTTTCAGCAGAGGATCCATTTGAGGGTGCCTCTGTCCCCTTCAATTCAATTGGCCCATTGAATGTCAATGATGATGACCCATTCGCGCCAAAAATATCCGACCAAAAATCGTCACAAATCCAGGCATCCGGCCAATTTGCAAATTTTGCCAATTTTTCTGCATTTTCCTAAATATTCATAATATTAATATTAAATAATAATTTGTCTGGTCAATTCCACCAAAAATGAATAAAACAATTTTTAATTATTCTTTTTTTTCATTCATTTAAATGGCATAATCCTCCCCAAAATCCTTTATTTTCCCACACCTTATTCTCCGTATTATCCCCCATTCATTCCCTCGTCCATAATTCAACCCTTTAAAAAACTTCCATCCAGTCCAAAACCCCTCTTTTTCCACCCAAATGCCGTTCCCCCCTCCAATTTTCCCAGACGAATTCCATTCCCCCTCTCCCTCCTTTTGGCCATATTCCCCCGCTCCAATGCGGCGGCCGTCAGAATTGCGTTAAAAAACTCTCTTTTGGGCCAACAAGTGCCAAAATGGCCCAACCGAATATTAATAAGGCCCCATCATGGCATTCCCTTTGATGAGTCAATTTGCATTTGTTTTTGGGCCCCAAAAGGCAAACAAAATTATTGCGCAATGTGTCCATTTTTTGAATGATGGCCTAAAATGAGTGACGGACCAATGCCACTCCAAAACAATTTTAACCACTAAAATTGCCATTTTGGCTTAAAATTGTCCTCGCCCTTCCCGTGCCAACCTCCCTACCCTCCAATTAATTATTTCCTCCTTTAAAAAACTTTTCAACTTCCCTGCAGCCACCCACAAAATATGTGCCATTTTCTCCTCAATCCATTATTCTAAGTAAATGCTGGTTTCCTTGTTGGCCCGTCTTCTCCTCATTCTGCCCCAAATTTCCACTGCCGATGCCAATCGACTGGACGAAATTGTGCAAAGTCAGGGAAAACAAAACCAAAACACAACATCCGAATTGCAAAGAGCCTATTTGGAGAGGAAAAGGGCCAGGGATGAGCTGAGGGCGGCAAAATCAAATCAAAACATGGAAATTGGCCAAAAGTTGGAGGAGGGAGAAGGAGAAATGAAATGTGTGCCAATTGATGACAAAGGCAGGAAACGATTGATTCAGGTTGATGAATAAAATCCAATTAAAGGATCATTGTCCGAAAGAATGGTCATGCTCCCCCAACACGTCACTCATTCCCCCAGGGGCCCTCAAGGAATATTATTGCCACTCCCCCTCCCCCAATTCCATTCCATTCTTCCCCCCCCCCCCCCCCCCACAATCATTGGCCGTCGAAAATTTGTTTCCGCTTCCCCAAAAATGCGGCTCAGACAAATTTGAAGGGCCAAAGCACGCATTTTTGGGGTTCAGCCAAATGTGCGGCCATGGGGAAAATACCGGGAAAGAGGCCAATAAAAATATTTTGACTTTTTTTATATTATTGTTGTTCTTTTTTTTGCAGCGTCTTTTCTCGGAAGAAAATTACGACAAAAACAATTTGCCCTCATCAAATCACACAAATGTTGTTGTGGAATTGACGGTGCAATCCATCACGGAAATCAGCGAATTCTCGAGTAGTTTTAAGGCGGATGTTTGGTTCAGCCAAATTTGGGTAAATAATTGCCAAAATCCAATTCATTTATTATTTCATTTTTAATTAAAGCATGATCCTCGGCTGGATTTCTCCTCTTTGGGTTTTTGCCTCACCAATCTTTCGCTGCCCTCCCATAAATTGAGTTCAATGTGGACTCCGAATGTTTGTTTCGTGAATAGCAAACAAGTAAATAAATAAATAAATTGAAATTATTTCCAATTTTAATCAAAATTCAGGTAAAAATCCATGCCTCCCCATCGGAGAATATTCTCCTTTTAGTATTCCCAAATGGCACTGTTTGGCTCAATTATAGGTTCCATTTAGGCCCAAATTTAATCCAAAATTCCATTTTAGAGTCAGTTTGATGGGCCCTTGCCTTCTGGATTTGTCCCTTTTCCCAATGGATGTTCAACAATGCAATTTGGTCTTTGAAAGTTATTCATACAATACGGCAGAAGTATTTCACCCCAAATTCATTTCCAATTAAGCCAATTTCCCCTTTGAAGGTCAGCATTGTTTGGCGCAGTTGGGAGCCCGTTTCCATCCCGGATCCGAATGCAAAAAGTCTTCCCGATTTTGAATTGATTTCATTTTCCAACAAAAAATCCACTTTGCTTTACACCGCCGGCCTTTGGGACCAATTGGAAGTTGTTTTCAAATTTCGACGTCTTTATGGCTTTTACATTCTCCAAGTTGGCCCCAATTCCCTCAATCCCATAATTCTTTCCCAAAAAAGGCCTTCATGCCAACCTATTTGTCCGTGTTCATCTCATGGATTGCCTTTTGGATTCAAACTTCCGCACTGCCAGCCCGAATCACCCTCGGGGTAATTCCATCCTAATAGTCATTATACTCCGGAGTTAAGTTGTTCGGGACGAGAGTGGGTCTAGGCTCTCGCCCCAGGCCTTCGCAGGGAATATAAGCCTCTAGTGGCTCAATGAATTGTAGGCGAATCAACTTTAAATATTCTTTATTAATCGTGTGGAAAATGGGATAAAAATGTGAAGGGAAAGAACATAAAAAAAGGCAAAGAATGGGTTAAAAAAGGTAGATTGAGGCAATATTTGATTGATAGGATGACGGGGTGATTGAGTAAAAAGTGGGGGTACAGTAGGACAAATAGGAAAGGCCCTTAGCCAGATTGGCATTGACAAATTTAATCCAATTACATTCCCCTATCAAAAGGTATCCTCATTGATGGCGTTGACTTTTCAATTCGGAAATGTTGTGAAGAATTTGCCCAGGGTCAGCTATGTGAAGGCATTGGATATTTGGATGTTCGGCTGTATGGGATTCATTTTCCTTTCACTCGTTGAAGTCCATCAATTTCCATTTCATTTCCAATTAAATATTCTTAGTTGGCAATTGTTGGCTTTTTCGACAAATTGGAGGCCAGAAGGCGGCGTACCCAAAGGGCAAAAGAGTTTTTGATGGTCCATTCGGAAAGTGAGCAACAATGGTTGGCCAGAATGCAGGTGGGCGGTGGAAGGAATAGTATGCGACCATCAATTGGGGGCACCGGCGCCCGATTGGCAAATGGATCACCGCGCAATTCGAATGCCACAATTCGGCACCAACAGAGGTTGAGGAAAGCATCGGAGGAGGATGGAAAGGCATTGTCCGGTGAATTCATCGATGATGTTTGTTTTTTTGGGGAATTCATTAATCATTTATATTCGCAGATTTCATCAAAACTATTTCCGGCACTTTTCATCACATTCAATGTTTTTTATTGGTTTTACTACATTGGACTTTCAAGTCGCCTTCTTGGCGCAATGACCGCCGATGATTAATAATTAAAAATGTACCAACATTAAATATACATTTTATTTAATAAAAATATCATAAAAATATAAAATAAATATTTAATAAATATTTTTCATCAATTTCATTCGCCCCATTCTTCATCCTCTGTTGTTTTGGCCTCTTCCTCCCCCATAATTCGCCCTTCTCCTTTTTTCACAATTGGAATTCTTTCCCTCAATTTGTCCAATGCCGCATTCGGTCCTACTGTCGATTTTGTGGCCTTTTCCTTGCCCGAAATGCCTGCCATTTGGCCAATTCAATCCAATGCCAATTAATTAGCCAACCTTTTCTTCTCAAAGCCAACACTTTTGCCAATGAACTCATCAAATCCTCCTCTCCTCCTCCAATTTTCTTTACATTTTCAGCCTCCTTTTCCTCAAATTTCTTTTCATTTTCCACCTTTTTTAGGCCAGCCCCCTTCATTCCACCAGTCGCCCGAATTGCCTGCATCAAATCGGCACGGCCTGATTGAATTTTGGCCTATTTTGGAGAATTAATCGGAATTAAAATATTAAATGAATATTAAATCAACCGGAGGGAGTTGAATTTGTGGCGGAGGTGGAGGAGGAGGTGGAGGAGGCGCAGGTGGGATAGATGTTGATGAACAAGGCATTTGGACCATTTGGGATATTGGGGAAGGGATGGCACATTCTGCCGGCATTGTGGCCAATATTCCTCCCATTCCAACATTTTGTTCTTCC
Source organism: Pratylenchus scribneri (assembly GCA_030063045.1). Taxonomy (NCBI): domain Eukaryota; kingdom Metazoa; phylum Nematoda; class Chromadorea; order Rhabditida; family Pratylenchidae; genus Pratylenchus; species Pratylenchus scribneri. Next base: position 3,097,851 of record JAQSEB010000001.1, on the reverse strand, counting down.
TCTGCTGCTAAATTTGTCAATTAGTTGATAAAAGAAACAAGGGGAATTGCAAAAACACAAAACAGGCTGAATTATTCTAAGCTAAAACACAAGCAGGCGGAATTATTCTAAGCGAAAACACAAACAGGTGGAATTATTCTAAGCGAAAACACAAACAGGCGGAATTATTCTAAGCTAAAGCACAAACAGGCGGAATTATTCTAAGCGAAAACACAAACAGGCGGAATTATTCTAAGCAAAAACACAAACAGGCGGAATTATTCTAAGCTAAAACACAAACAGGCGGAATTATTCTAAGCTAAAACACAAACAGGCGGAATTATTCTAAGCAAAACACAAAACAGGCGGAATTATTCTAAGCTAAAACACAAACAGGCGGAATTATTCTAAGCTAAAACACAAACAGGCGGAATTATTCTAAGCAAAACACAAAACAGGCGGAATTATTCTAAGCTAAAACACAACCAGGCGGAATTATTCTAAGCGAAAACACAAACAGGCGGAATTATTCTAAGCTAAAATACAAAACAGGCGGAATTATTCTAAGCGAAAACACAAACAGGCGGAATTATTCTAAGCGAAAACACAAACAGGCGGAATTATTCTAAGCGAAAACACAAACAGGCGAAATTATTCTAAGCGAAAACACAAAACAGGCGGAATTATTCTAAGCGAAAACACAAAACAGGCGGAATTATTCTAAGCGAAAACACAAAACAGGCGGAATTATTCTAAGCGAAAACACAAAACAGGCGGAATTATTCTAAGCGAAACACAAAACAGGCGGAATTATTCTAAGCGAAAACACAAAACAGGCTGAATTATTCTAAGCTAAAACACAAGCAGGCGGAATTATTCTAAGCGAAAACACAAACAGGTGGAATTATTCTAAGCGAAAACACAAACAGGCGGAATTATTCTAAGCTAAAGCACAAACAGGCGGAATTATTCTAAGCGAAAACACAAACAGGCGGAATTATTCTAAGCGAAAACACAAACAGGCGGAATTATTCTAAGCAAAAACACAAACAGGCGGAATTATTCTAAGCGAAAACACAAACAGGCGGAATTATTCTAAGCGAAAACACAAACAGGCGGAATTATTCTAAGCGAAAACACAAACAGGCGGAATTATTCTAAGCAAAAACACAAAACAGGCGGAATTATTCTAAGCGAAAACACAAACAGGCGGAATTATTCTAAGCTAAAACACAAACAGGCGGAATTATTCTAAGCGAAAACACAAACAGGCGGAATTATTCTAAGCGAAAACACAAACAGGCGGAATTATTCTAAGCGAAAACACAAACAGGCGGAATTATTCTAAGCTAAAACACAAACAGGCGGAATTATTCTAAGCTAAAACACAAACAGGCGGAATTATTCTAAGCAAAAACACAAAACAGGCGGAATTATTCTAAGCAAAAACACAAACAGGCGGAATTATTCTAAGCTAAAACACAAACAGGCGGAATTATTCTAAGCTAAAACACAAACAGGCGGAATTATTCTAAGCAAAAACACAAAACAGGCGGAATTATTCTAAGCAAAAACACAAAACAGGCGGAATTATTGATTATTCTAAGCGAAAACACAAACAGGCGGAATTATTCTAAGCTAAAACACAAACAGGCGGAATTATTCTAAGCTAAAACACAAACAGGCGGAATTATTCTAAGCGAAAACACAAATAGGCGGAATTATTCTAAGCGAAAACACAAACAGGCGGAATTATCCTAAGCTAAAACAAAAACAGGCGGAATTATTCTAAGTGAAAACACAAAACAGGCGGAATTATTGATTATTCTAAGCGGAAACACAAACAGGCGGAATTATTCTAAGCTAAAACACAAACAGGCGGAATTATTCTAAGCTAAAACACAAACAGGCGGAATTATTCTAAGCGAAAACACAAACAGGCGGAATTATTCTAAGCAAAAACACAAAACAGGCGGAATTAAATTAGACAAAATACAAAAATAGGCTAATTTTTTAGCCAATTTCCCTCACGAACCATTTTTTATTATTTTTTGTTGCCCATTTTCCTCTCTCCTCGAAGATTCAATAGATTTTGGCGATTTAGTTGTTGAAATGGAAATTTCCGATGGGAATGTTGTGCCACCCAAACTTTTTGTGCCGCCTAAACTTCTCACATCAATTCCGGGCAAATCTTCGGGTAAATCGAATTCAATTAATTCGTCGGCTATTTCTGCCTCAAATTCGAAAGGATCTATTTGGAAGGAAGGACTGCGGCTTGGTGGGGAATCTCCGTCCAAAAGTGATTCGGAAAAGTCAATTTGTGCTGTGGCCCTCGATTCTCCTTTCGTTTCATTTATTTCCTCCAACAATTTGGCCAAATTCATTTGCTCTTTATTTTCTCCGGAATTTGCCAACATTTTGGCCAATTTTTCGACTAAATATTTCCAAATTTCAATTTTCGTAAATTAATTTTTAACCATTGAACGATTCCTTTTTTTGTCTATTCATTTGCCCTATATTTTGTTTTCGCATGAATGAATCCTTCACTGATTGGCGATCATTTGCCAAATTTGATGGCCGAATTGGTGACAAATTTTGGGAAGGGGATGGATCACCAGATTGCCAAAAAGGAGTTGGCCAATTTAACCGATCAAAAACGAGCATCTGCCTTCCTGGTGTGCCAACCTCAGGATATTTGGCAGCAATATGCAAATTTGGCATTTGTTCTATCTGCGGCACAAACGAGGAAATTTGAAGGGAAGGGGATGGGGAACCTGGTCGAGTACATTCATTTTGGCCTCCAACATTTCCACCCTGGCCAACAATTTGCCCATTCTTTCCTGGCATTGATTGGCACTTTGGGCAGCCTTGGCAAAAATTTGATTGGAATTTTGTTGGAGAATTTGAAGGGAATTGGCCATTCGGGCAATGGCCTCAGAACGAGTACAGTCGGGTGGCACCAAAAACATTTGTGTGGTGAAAATTGGAATGAAAGGAAAGCCTAAAAAGAGTACCTAATTGTAAAGGCAGAATGCCAAATGGAGGGAGGAGGAATATAATGAGAGGTATGAAGGCGAAAGGAAGGGACATTCATTCCAAATTGGGGGCATACTAAATTGCTGATTTGAACAATTCCATTCAAAGTGTCAGGCCTGATTTATTCCTCAATGATGCTCTTCTCCATTTTCAATTCATTTATTTTTGCCTTTAAACCGTATAATAATCCAATTTTTCTTCGAATTCCAACATTCCTCTTCCGCCTCCTTCTTTGTTCTCCGCCGATTGTTTCTCCAGGATTGATCCTTGAAGGTCAAAAAAGAAGATGAGAATGAATGGATTTGTTGGATCGGTTGGCCTGGATCGGCGGAAATGGAACAAAAAAGGAAGAAAGGGGGTCCATCAATTCCATTCTCGATTCGCCCACCCAAAATATTCCCCCCGAGGCAATATCCCCCCCCCCCAACCATTCAATTTTCCCATTTTTGGTTGTTTTTCCCCCTTTCTTCTTCTGCCCCAATTCCATAAAATGCAACCACAAAATCAGCTCATTTGTAAAATTACAACATTTTGGCCTGTTTTCACCCTCGGGCAATAGTAGTCCTCAAGTACTCAAAAAAGAAGGCCGGCGGACGTCTTTTGCAAGTGAAAATCAAAGGAAAGGGAATGAAAGGGAAAATGGGGGAAACCGGCCAGCAGGCCAATCGGGCAGTCAATTTGCTGGCGGCCATCCACCACCCATCGGCGCATTTGGCCGCAAAAATTGCCAACTTTCCCTTCAACACCGATCAAAATTCCCCCAAAACATTGATTCTCAACACCTCCTTCCACCCCTTTCCCCCATATAACCTCAATTTCCGTCTTCTTTTCCCGATGAATTCATTTCATTTCATTCAATTTTCAATAATTCAATTCAATTTCCAGCATTCTCCCTCCATCCAATTCCAATGCCTTCCTCAATTCCTTTGTTGTTATTTTTATTGTTTTCCATTTTTCTCCTCATTCCACCCAATTTTGGCCAACAACCCTGGGATTGTCGCCAAGCTCCAGCCGATGGTCAGTCCACCTTCCCTCCTCTCAATTGTTTTCATTTATTTTTGGCCAGCATTTCGTCAAATTTGTGGAATGCTCCAAAATTGGGACCAAGGTGCCCGACAATTCCTCGCCCAAGAGCAACAACAACAATCCAACACGGTGATCAATGCCCCAGGGGTTCCGGATCAGCCTTGGCTTTCGCCCTCCATTCCTCGCCGTTTTTCGCCCACTCCATACGGATGCATGGATTTGTCCTGTCTTTGTCCATATTTTCAGGCATAAAATAAACCCCTCTTCCCATTCCAATTTAATTCCCAGGGAATTTCGGGCCCAAATGGCCAACAATGCACTTTGAATGGGGGTCAACCTTTGAGGATGGCATTGAGGAGAGAATATCGAATGTTATCCGATGATGAAAGGGACCGATTCCATAGGGCCCTGAATTCATTGAAACAAAGTGGTGAATTTGATCGATTCAATGATCAACATCGACAGGTCAAAATATTCCCTCATTTCCAAATCAATTTCGGATTTAAGGTTGGCACTTCTTCCGGCGCCCATTCTGGGCCTGGCTTTTTGCCCTTCCATCGGGAATTTGTCAAACGTTTCGAAATTGCCGTTCGCCTCATTGACCCATCATTGGCCATTCCATATTGGGATTCAACCTTGGATTCATATTTGCCCAATCCGGCCGATTCCATCTTTTTTTCGTCATCTTTTGTTGGCGAAACCGACACCCAAGGCAATGTAATAAATGGGCCTTTTGGTGGATGGAGGACACTGGAGGGAAGGCCAAATATTCTTCGGTCGCTTTTTTGCCTTTTTCCCGTTGAATTTGCTTTTGTTTTAAGGCAATTGGGATTGGAGGGAAGAATGTTGAGGGAATCAGATTTGAACAATGTTTTCCAACAAACTCAAATTGAACAAGTACAAAAAGGGGGAAGGGCAAATTAATTGATCATTTCCCACTTTAAAAGGTGCTCGCCTATACGGCGCCACAACAAGGTGAAAATTAAAACAAATTAAAAACAATATAGGTATTTAAAATGACCTTGAAATGGTGAATGACGAACCATTTTAATATAATTAATTTGTTTTGGGGGAAGGAAGGAGGCCAAAGATTAATATTTATTAATAATTTAGATTTTGGAATATCCCCATAAAATCCATTTCCAGATTGTCCATATCAGCCAAATTTTGGTGCTTTGGAATATTCCCATTCACAAGTTCATCTTTTCATGGGCGGCGACATGGTACAAAATAAAATTATTCATCAATTAATTACCATTTTTTAAATACAGAAACCCCCAACCCGAAGTGCCAATGATCCAGTATTCTATTTGCATCGTCAGTGAATACTAAATATAAAATGGAAAGGGGAAGGGCAATTCGTAGAATCCAAAAAATTAAAATTAATTTGCCTTCTGCGAATTCACCAACAAATCCCCAAAATATATTCTTTTTTATTTAACATTTTTGGATAGATTCTTTTGTTGATTTAATCTGGGAATTGTGGCGCCAAATGCGCCAAACTCGTTGGAGTCGGGAACAGGCCTATCCCCCGGACTTAATTCAATGCTCAAATCAACAACATTTTGGCAATGCCCAAATGCGTCCATTCGATTTGACCAATCGGGATGGCCTCTCGAATGCGTACACGGATAATTTATATCAATTTGCGAGGAGGCCAACATGCACACAACAAGTAGGCCAAAAAAGGGTGAAAGGAAAAGTTTGGCATTTTCATAGAATCCGGAATGTGGTTCGACATATCTTTTTTGCGATACAAGAGGCAAATAAATTGGGAAGAATATTTTATATTTACTGAACACAGGAAATGCGCATTGTGTATCAAAAGTGAAAATGGGCGGAATTTGCACTGGATTTGATGGATTCGATGTCTGTTGGAATGGAATATGCCGTAACGGATTTTGTGTCCAAGGGCAGACGTCCATTCGAGTGACCATTATATTTTGACTAAATTCATTTTTAATTGATTTTCAGCCACCTCAAGCCAACAGTTTGGCCCATAGTAATGGCCAATCATTCGCTGAAACATTCCAAAATTCAATTGGCATTCAGCCAAGGGTACAATCCAGGCTGCCTCAACAAAGAAAACAACAAAATGGGAACAAAATACCAAAAAGGCCACCACAAACAAATCAATTTGGGAATGTGACGGCATTTGGGGGATGTTTTAATGATGATCCATGTTGTTCGGCATGGGCCAGACTGAATGAATGCCAGGCAAATCCACCATTTATGCAGGTCAAATAAAACTTAAGTATTTTTTCTATTAGTGGCCTGGGACTACTCTTTTTCAATGACCCTCCAAAGTAGGCAAAAATTCATATTTTACTTTTTCCCAACTTAAAAATTCTCATCTGGGGCTATTATTAGAAGGAGGGGTTCTTATTTTTAAACTCTAGGGGGTTAATATTAGAACGAGGCTTACTTAGCGATGGGCGGGCAATATTAGAGGAAATACGGTAGGCGTAGGCGATTTTCCCTTCAAAATTGAGTTCTTTTTCAGCGATATTGCCGAAAGGCATGTCATCAATGTCAAGCAAGCACAGAGCCAAGAGGTAATACAAAGGGAAGAGAGTATGGATTAGAGTTAAAAGAGAATGAGTACGGTATTCGAAAATATATTTTACGTTATAAATGTATTTCTCTTTCCGGAAAGAATTCTGCTTTTTTGTGTTTCATTCCGGAAAGTTTTAATTCTGATTTTTTGTGTTTCATTCCGGAAAGTTTTAATTCTGATTTTTTGTGTTTCATTCCGGAAAGTTTTAATTCTGATTTTTTGTGTTTCTTTCCGGAAAGTTTTAATTCTGATTTTTTGTGTTTCTTTCCGGAAAGTTTTAATTCTGATTTTTTGTGTTTCATTCCGGAAAGTTTTAATTCTGATTTTTTGTGTTTCATTCCGGAAAGTTTTAATTCTGATTTTTTGTGTTTCATTCCGGAAAGTTTTAATTCTGATTTTTTGTGTTTCATTCCGGAAAGTTTTAATTCTGATTTTTTGTGTTTCTTTCCGGAAAGTTTTAATTCTGATTTTTTGTGTTTCTTTCCGGAAAGTTTTAATTCTGATTTTTTGTGTTTCATTCCGGAAAGTTTTAATTCTGATTTTTTGTGTTTCATTCCGGAAAGTTTTAATTCTGATTTTTTGTGTTTCATTCCGGAAAGTTTTAATTCTGATTTTTTGTGTTTCATTCCGGAAAGTTTTAATTCTGATTTTTTGTGTTTCATTCCGGAAAGTTTTAATTCTGATTTTTGTGTTTCATTCCGGAAAGTTTAATTCTGATTTTTTTGTGTTTCATTCCGGAAAGTTTTAATTCTGATTTTTTGTGTTTCATTCCGGAAAGTTTTAATTCTGATTTTTTGTGTTTCTTTCCGGAAAGTTTTAATTCTGATTTTTTGTGTTTCATTCCGGAAAGTTTTAATTCTGATTTTTTGTGTTTCATTCCGGAAAGTTTTAATTCTGATTTTTTGTGTTTCATTCCGGAAAGTTTTAATTCTGATTTTTGTGTTTCATTCCGGAAAGTTTTAATTTTGATTTTTGTATTTTGCCTTAGGATGCCATGATCGACATTTTTCATGCCAATATTGGCGATCGGCAGGGGAATGTTCAAGGAGAAGGCAATGGATGGCTGAAAATTGTCGACAAAGTTGTGGATGGTTTGGAAAGGGAATCTTGATGGAAATGGGATATAAATTTCAGGTGCAGAATTAGTCCGGCACAATTGTGCGCCTCGGTGGCCAGAATGAGTCGAATGAGATGAATAAAAATTAAAATAAAATATGAAAGAATGAATTAATGTTTTATACGAGTCAAATTTGGGCACAAATTCCCGGTCATTTCCAAAATGAATAAAATAAAATGAATTCTACACAATAAAAAAGCTAATTTCCCTTTGTTGGTCTTTGGCCCATTCCCCCCTCTTTTTTTACCCCTCTTCCCAAAGGCCAATTCCATTTTCCATCCAAAGTATTTTTTTGGGTCCTTTTTTAGGATTCTATTTTCTCCCACAAAAAAAATATGTATTTACAAAAACATTTCCCCATTAAATTATTATCTGGACTGATAATTCCAAACAAATATTTTTGTTTTCTCTCATCAAATTTATTTTCCTATTTTTTAATTGGGAAATATTGGCCAATTCATTTGGATCAAAAAACGAAAATAAATAAAATTCAATGCAATGAATGAATGGATTGGTGGTTGATTCATTCTCCTCTCCCAATTCCCTCCTCTTATAAATCGGCTTAATTCCTTTCCCTCCTCTGTTGCTTCTATTTATTTATTCCCGCCTTCCCATTTTCACCTTCTTCTTTCAATTTTCCATTTAAAACTCCTTCAAAACATTCCAAAACTCTTTCAATTAGTCAGCTTCATCCATCCTAAACATCATTCCCACCTCCCCCAATTCCATTCCGCCATTTCCATCCCATTTTCGGTTTGTTTACTCCATCATTTTCCTCACAAAATGCATTTCATCCGTCGAACCAACAAAAATATATATGGGAGGGAATGGGAATTTTGGTCGTTCCGCCGTGGAATAAATCGCCTCAATTTTGTCCCAGTCTTTGGTCCCAAAGATGGATGGCCCCCAAACAACAAAGTGAGGATCCTCTCCACATTTTCCACATTTCCATTTTGTTTTTGTTGTTTTGGCCATCAAAATGGGATCGTTGAACATTTTCCCCCTCCAATTCCTCTCAACACATTTTTCCTTCTTTTTTACTTTTTTACTTTTCCACATTTTAGTATTTTTCATCTGAATAAAATAAAAAAGCTGAAATTCATTCAAAAATGTCGAATGTTACGAAGAATATCCTCGGATTGCCAACAATTCGCCATAATCCGACATTCAGTGCCAAAATGACAGCCGAAATTCTGCAAAAGGCGATGGGGGGCAAAGGCACCAATAAGGTGGTTTCTGTTTTATTAACCATAAATTTATTCAATATTCCCTCAGGACCAAATCATCCAATCACTTTGCACCATTTCCAACCAACAGGTCCTTCTTTAATAATAATTGTCATTTTTATACCATTTTTTTTCCATTTCCAGCGTCAGGAAACGGCTGCCCAATTCAAGACCCTTTTTGGCAAGGATTTGGTGGATGAATTGAAGAAGGAATTGTCCGGCGATTTTGAGGATTTGATGTGAATTAGGGGCCAAATCTAATGTAAATTTTTTGTTCTTTTTTCAGCGTTGCTTTGATGACCAAACCAGCGGTTTTTGATGCTCGTCAAATGCATAAGGCAATGGCCGGATTGGGCACCACTGAGTGAGTCATATATTGAGAGGAATCCATAAATTAAATTTGATTATTTTCAGATCAATTCTGATCGAAATTCTGATGACCCATTCAAATCGACAATTGGCCGAATTGAAGGCCGCATACGAAAGGGAATATGGCAAAATGTTGGAGAAGGACATTGTCGGGGACACCAGTGGCCCATTCAAACAGGGTTGCCAGAATGTCCCCCCACGGGGGGCATTTGCCCCCTTTTTGAGATTTTGCCCCCTTTTGTGCCCCCCGAGCCGAGTTGCCCCCCAAATGCCCCCTTTTTAAAATTTTGTCATTTTTTCCCTTTTTTTATTATTTTTTGGTCTAATTTTTCGCTGCGCGGCAAATTTTTGGTCTAGTTTTTCGCTGCGCGGCCATTATTGGAAAAATTTTTGCATTTTTGGCACTTTTTAAAAATGCCCCCCAAAATGCCCCCTTTTTTACTGAAAATGCCACCCAAATGCCCCCTTTTTTTTCCAAAATGCCCCCCAAAGTAAAAATCCATCTGGCAACCCTGCATTCAAACGATTGTTGGTGTCCGTTTTGAACGGGGCCAGGGATGAAAGTTGGGCGGCCGACCCAATGAAGGCAGCGCAACAAGCCCGTCAACTTTACAAGGAAGGGGAGGGCAAAAAGGGTGGAGTGAATGATGCGGTGTTCAATCAAATTATGGCCAATGAGAATTTTAGCCAAGTCCTCTCAAAAACACTAAAATATTCAATAAATTATTCATTTTAAGTTGCATTTGATCTTCGATGAATACCAAAAGATCACCGGGCATAGCATTGAGCAGGCAATCCAAAATGAATTCGGCGGCGACAACAAAGATGGATTTATGGCCGTTGTGGGATGTGTCCGTAATCGAGCGGCATTTTATGCCAAATTGTTGAATGCCACGATGAAGGGATTGGGCACACGGGACAATGATTTGATCCGATTGGTGGTGACCCGTTCTGAAGTGGATTTGCAGGATATTAAGGTGAATATTTTTGGATTAATTTATTGTGAATGATTGATGCCATTTTGCAGGAACAATACGTGAAATTATTCGGCAAAAGTTTGGAGAAGGATGTGGAAGGAGATTGCTCCGGGGCATACAAAAATGTGAGGAGTGAGCAATGTGTTGATGAATGTATTTATTATTTTTTAGGGATTGTTGGCCTTGATCCACGGAAATTGATGGGGAAAAGAGGGAAACAAAGGTCACCGAATTCGGCAAATTTATTTGGAAAATATTTTTTAAACAATTCTTCGCTAAATTTGAACCAGAAAATAAATCAAACCCATTTAATGCAATCAATTCTGCCTGATCATTTCCTTACCAACTTTAAATTTAAACCAATCATTAATATTTAATATTTTGTTAATTTATTTTCCAATTTCTTTTCCCGAACCTTCATTTTCCATTTCTGCGCATTTACTGTGCAATAAATCAAATTTACTGATGCTTTTTTTCTAATTGCTGATAAATACATACTAAATATGTTTTTATGTAATCAATTTTATTACCTTTACAAAAAAGGGAGGAAAAATTAATTTTTGGGCCAAATCAAGTCAATCTTCTTTCAACATTTTTTTCCCTTTTAAAATTTAAACTACGTCTACTCAACATTTCCCCTCCAACATTCCACCCACCCCCCCCCCCCCCCCCGCCCCAACAACCCAATCGACCAATTTTGTTCATCTTTTCGACTGCTGCGCGAGTATATGAGGGCGCAGATTAAGATCAGCCACCCTTTTCGCCTCCTTTGTTTCGCCCAATCCCATTTCCCCATTCCAATTCCCGGTCGTCGTCGCCCTCCATTGACCCCCAAAATTGCGCGCGTCCATCCCAAATCGACTTCCCCTCCCCGCCAATCCAATCACATCTTTCACATTTTTTCCCCTTCAAAAAATGCCATTCACCGTGGCCATCACCGGTGGCAGCGGCTTTGTTGCCTCACATTTGATCCATTGGCTCCAATCTCGGCCAGACATTGCCGAAATTCGAACAATTGACCGAAAACCATTCAAATCAACTTCATTCCATCAATCGCCCTCCGGGAGTCATCAAAACAATGCAAATTCTTCGTGTCGAATTGTTCATCACCGTTTGGATTTGTTGGATGCTCCAAAACTTGAAAAGGCCCTTCAGGGGGTGGATGGTACAAAACAAAATAGGCAAATTCCCAATAATAAAATTGTATTTTTTCATTTGTCTTCCATTTGGCCCGAAAATCGTTGGAATTTTTGCAAAGTGGCGATCAACGTCGTCTGAATGAAATTTACAAAAGAGACAATTTGCAAGGTTGAATTTGAATAAATTATAATTTCATTTCATTTTCTCATTTAGCAACCAATGTTTTATTGAATGCAATTTTCAAATGTTCCGTCCCAAGGATGATCCATGTTGGCGGTAAATTTAATTCCCTCTATTCAAAATGTCAATTCCCCATCATTTTCAGATGCTTATGCCAATTTGCCTCCCGGTGACAATTTTGGATCATCCGAAGCTGTTCATTGTTCTTTGCCATCCAAATATTTTTTGGGCCAATATGGGGAAAGTCGGGCCAAAGCAGAGATGGAAGGAAGGGAGAAATGTGGAAAATTAATGGAAAATGGTTGGATGAAGAGAAAATTTGGCCAATTGTATACTCATTTTTCCAATTCACTCAGGCCAACCATTCCACGCAATTTTCCTTAGACCAGTGTTCATTTACGGTGAAGGGGAATCGAAATTGCCATCGACTTTACTTAAAGTTGCTCGAGGGGGAATTTTGCATGATTTGGCGGGTCCTTCAAATGGATTACATCAATTTGTGAGAATTTATTGGGGCATTTTATTAATTACAAACTTTGGAGAAAATTATGAAAGACAGATGATGCAACTTTCCGGAATGAAACACAAAAAATCAGAATTCATTCCGGAAAATACAAAAAATCAGAATTCATTTCGGAAAACATAAAAAATCAGAATTCATTTCGGAAAACACAAAAAATCAGAATCTTTCCGGAATGAAACACAAAAAAAATCCGAATCTTTCCGGAAAACACAAAAAATCAGAATCTTTCCGGAAAACACAAAAAATCAGAATCTTTCCGGAAAACACAAAAAATCAGAATTGTTTCCGGAAAACACAAAAAAATCAGAATTCATTCCGGAAAACACAAAAAATCAGAATCTTTCCGGAAAACACAAAAAATCATAATCTTTCCGGAAAACACAAAAAATCAGAATCTTTCCGGAAAACACAAAAATGAACAGTTTTCCGAGCGTTATGTTTACAGCTACAAAACTGATTCTGAACTTGATTTTTTTAGATTTATGTTGGCCATTTGGTGGAGATGATGGGGGAATGCATGGAAATACTCCTTTCTGCCAATCGGGCGCAACAAATTTCGGGGGAATATTTTTATTGTATGGATCGAACTGAATGCATTAAATTTGGCAAAGTAAATTTGTAATTCATCCATTGCATTCAAATATTCTATCCAGTTTTGTGCCCCTCTGGCCCATTCCCTTGGCCTTCAATTTGGGCCAAGCCGAAAACATTGGCCAACAATTATGTCGACAATTTGGCAAGAATGGATGAATTGGTTGATGGGAGGAGGCAATGAAGCAATGAAGACAGAATGGTCATCGACCGCATTGAATTTCCTTTTTGGCCATGGAATTGGATTCACAAATAGGAAAATGGCATTGATATTGAAATATAGGCCAAAGAGGAGTACGGAGGAATGTTTGGCAAAAACGGCGGAATGGGTGGCCAAAGAATATGCAAAAGGGGGAGGAATGGAGGAAATTAATAAAGAAAAGGGCCAACAGCAGGAAGAGAATGGAAATGATGATTGGACAATTGTAGACAGGGCATTGGGTTGATTTATTATGAATGATTGACATTTTTAACATTGGATATTTACGATAATCAATTAAATCAATGATGAATTGAATTTATTAACGTAAATTCTATTAGAATCCTCCCTCTAGAGTGTCTCTGAAAATGGCCCCGGGGCAACTCAATAGAGAATTTACGGTAATTAATTCTAACCGTTTTTATTTCACCTTTCATGCTATAAATATTCTATAGGAATAAAAATATACATTTCGATAATATTTCCAAAATTTGTACAAATTTATTCAAATTGCAAATAAAAAATATATATAAATTGTTAAAAATATTGGAAATTATTAATTTATTGTTATATTAAGTGCACATATCTGCTTAATTCCTTTTTTAATTAGTAAAAATTATTCTCGTTTGCTTCGATTTTATCCAATTTTTGAAATATTTTTTCTGATTTCATCCATGCCTTCAATTTTTCATCCATTTTCCTGGCTGGGTCAATTAACTCCTTAAAATAATATTTTGAATAAATCCCTTCTTATTCTTCCCACCTTCCTCCCTTTGCTGTACAATTCAATGGCCGCTTCTTTGATCACATCAAAATTGTAAAGTTCCTCCAGAATATTTATATCACAATTCATTTCGGCTTCCTCCTCCGTCATTCCTTCTCCCACGAAACTAACTGAATTGGCATCGGCAATTGTTGGGACCGTAACCAATTTTTCGCATATTTTGACGGTTCTTCCCCAATTTCTGATAAAATAAAAATAATTAATTTGAGCAATAAAATAATTTAATTCACTCTGGGAGGGGCCTGGATTGCCGGAAATTAACATCATCAATGCTGAACAAATTCCTTTTCTGGAAACGTAACATGGCCTTTTTCGCATTCTCCTCGCTGTATCCATTCGCCGTTTTTTGGCTACAATTTTGGATAAATTCATTTCCATATTGATCCTTAATTTTTAAATAATTTATTTCTTTAATTAAAATTAATTTACCATCGGAATCGAAATCTTCAATTGGCTGGCAGTGCATTGAAAATTTCTTCTACTGACATCATTTCCACGATTATTGCTAAAATTATTTCGGCGAATATAATTGCTACTGCTACCATCACTTCTGCGATTATTGTTGGTGTTCTATTCAAATTTGAAATATTATTTTATTCCAATTCAATTCAATTAAAACCTCAAATTCAATAATTTTTTCGTTCCTCATTTTCATTTCCGCCGATTTGTTTCTGTTTTTATTTTGTTGTTCTTCTCGTTGTTTGTTTCCGCTAAGCGAATATGATCTGCATTCAAAATTGAATCCGGTGGTTGGCCATAAAGTGTTTTCGATTCTGATGTTGGCATGGAGGCGAAAAAATTGGCCAATTCATTATTTACCGTTGTGCTTGATTTGACCGCATTTTTATTTGTCAGAATTGGTAAATTTGATGGATTCCAATTAGGTGGTTCTCCATATTGCTTCGGCTTTGGTGTTGCAAGATCTTTTTTCAAATTTCGGACCATTTCTTCGAGCAGATTCATTTTCTGATTTTGTTTTCTACCTTAAATGATGATCAATTAAATCAAAAACATTCATAGCTTAAAACATGATTATTCGATTGCACAATAATCACTTAGCTTAGTTAGATCTACACTAGCACTAGATGTTTCTTTTCTATTTTCTTTGATCTAGGTAGATATTTTTATTTTTAGTTTATAGAATAGACATTTCATAAAATAACTAATACAAGTGAGTGAGATCAGCGGCAAGCGGCAAGGCAATGGCGAAGGGTTGGTTTTTAACTTAAAAAAAAAGAATAATTTTAGATATTCCAATTCCAATTATTTAATAATAATGATAATGAAATAAAATGAACAACGGATTGACTGGCCCGAATCCATCAGAAACTGTTACTGGAGGAAAAACACTTGAGCTGAGCAAATATGATAAGGTAATTTCTTGATAATTAATTGATTAATTTAATTTTATTCAGGTTCGAAAACCGCACAAAGTCATAACGGACGATACAAAAATAAAGGTGACTGCCAGGTCATTGTCCGCAGAATTATGCTGTCCAATTTGTTTGGACCTTTTAACATGCACAATGACCACCAAGGAATGTTTGCATCGATTTTGCCAGGAATGCATCACAACCGCATTGATGAGGGGCAACAAGGAATGTCCGACTTGCCGAAAAAAGATCGTCTCAAAAAGATCGCTTCGACCCGATCCGAATTTTGATTTATTAATAAGCAAGGTTCGGAATATATTTATTCATGAATTAATTATAAATTGAGAATTTTTTAAAGATTTGGCCTGACAGAAAGCAATATGACGCAGAATTGGTTTAATTTTTAATCTAAATAAAAATTAATATATTTATTTAGAGTGCTTCAATGCAATTATTCCAAGAGCAAAGCAATGTTCAATCTTTGCAAAAAAGCATTGAGGAGGGCATAAAAGCACAAGCCGCCTACCGGAAACAACGCGTTCAAGGCTCATACGACTATGAAAGTATTAAATCGATTTTAATTTAATTAATTATATTTGAATTTTAGAACGGAAAAGAAGACCCCCAAAATTGGCAGAGGCCGGCGGAAAATTGAAAAAACAAAATTCGCCGGATGAAATTGAGGAAAGTGGAACAAGCAATATGGGTGGAATGGTTGAGCAGGTGACAGTCCCATTGGCCCCAGCAAATTTGGATGGAAATGATCAACAAATGGAGGAATCCCAAATGGAAATTGATTCCAGCGGCGATGAGGAGGAAACATCCGGGGCCGATGGTTTTATATATTTGATTTGAAATTACCTTTTAAATTTTTTGTAGATTCAAGCAGCGACGATTCTTCATCCATTTCGTCCGATTCAAGCATTTCCTCTTCCTCGGCATCTTCTTCCTTTTCCTCGGCGACAAATAATGCACAAAAATCGGAAAAATTGTGGGAAAATCAAATTGAACAAACGGTGGGTTGCAGAATGAATATTTAATATTTATTAAAATAAAAGTTGAAATCTCGGTTTTCTCCCTTTAACTTTTTTGTATAGGCTAATTGGGGTCAATTTTTTTTGTTCTACTACTTTTTCATGGAGATAATCTAAAATATGCGATAGTTTTATGCAAAATTTTGATTTTCCCTTACATCCCCCCCCCCCTTATGACTCATAAGACAATTAGAGAGGGGAAACTAACGTGGCGCTTTAGCGCATTGGTATGTCACTCGCTTTAGATTAGAAAAAGGAACCAAGGGGTCGCAGCTTCGATCCCCAGTGGGGGATAGTAATTTTTAATTTTTGTTTTTTCCTTTATTTTTCTATTTTCTTCGGGAAATCAAGATTTTTTTAATATTTATTAAAAATGAACATTTATATATTTAGATGGATGAATGGAGACGAAAGGGAGGCGAGGATTTGGAGGTGGAATTGGCCCCAACAAAATTGCTTCTTCGCCGTGAATCCGTCCTAATTTGTTGGAAAATGGCCAGATACATTCGAACTTCATCGGAAACAACAATTTCGGTCAAATTATTAATTAATTAAATTACCCGATTATTTTATTATTTTAGGCAATTGCTGAATTTTTACTCAATACAGCGAATAAATTTTTGATGGCCCAATCCGCATCAGCATCAGCAGCCGTACCTTCTTCATCCATTTCCGTCGAACCATCTCCTCAATCTTCATCCATTTTGGTGTCCACTCGGCCCGAACATTTCTTCATTTTGGTTAGCCAAATTCAATTCACTTTATTTATTTAATTTATTTTATTTTTAGGATCGGAATCAAAAAATGCGCAAATTAGACCCGTCGAATACTTTGGCATTTGCCTTCCTCCAATCAATTCAATGGGATCGACATTTGATCATTTACTTCGATTTGGATGAATGCCCGGAGGAAAATATTATTGAGGGAATAATTGGAGAGGAAATGGCAAAAACAATCATTAATAAAAAGGAAGAGGAGAAGGAAAAGGTGGGCAAAATTGAATGAAATTATTTGGAAGACAATTTTCCCCTTCAAATTTAGCAGCCAAATGTTCGACAACAACAAATTCAAATGGAAGAAGTTGCATTAAAAAATGACGGAGAAGGAAATAATCAACAGAATGAAATTGGCCAATAAATCAATGAATTTAATACGAATTTATTTTCCATTTTTATTATTATTTTAATGCCCAAAATTGTCCCCTCCTCCATTATTCCCATTTTCATTATTTGTTTCTCTTTTCTTCCTCTTTTTCAAAGGAGGTTGCCCATTAAAGAATCTTTCAAATCCATTGGCAAATCCAGCCTCCGCACTCAAAGCCGTTTGAATTGGTTGATAATACCTTAAAAATAGATGAGAATGATTTTTTAAAAAAATTGATTAAAATTGAATTAGACCATGGCATTGAGACCGATGGCCGGTAAATTTGTTGTTGGGTTTGGGTGTTAGCCGCCGGCAAAACTAGGGTGGCAGAGGCAGTTTCCGTGGGTTGTCTTGCTTTCGTCATTTGGCCACTGAAATCATTGCTGGCAGCGAAATTAGCTAATTGGCATTTTTGAGGGCAGGCACAAAGACATTGGCCACTGACAATGCTTCCTTGGGAGGATTTTTAAATTGAATTGAGGGGCACAATTAAGCACACCTTGGGTGAGAACATTATTCCCTGTGGAGGGCAAATTGATGGGTTGTTCATCGTTGTTTTGCAGGGAAGTGATTGGGGTAGGGGAAATTGTGGCCAATGATGATGGTTTAAATCGAGTGGAAACATCAGCAATGGAATTGGGAGCATTGGTGAGGGTGACCAATGCGGAATATAATTGGGCAACCGGAGAATGTTGGACACACGAAATCAATGCCTTTATTTTGTGATGAGGGGAATTTGCACAAAATGGGACAAATAAAATGGACCGATTGCATTCGAACATCCAATTCTTGGCGGGCATTGCAAATGCAGGAATGCAATTGAGGAGATGACCCGAATTGGCAATTGGACTCGGATTGGAGACGGGCACTGGAATAATAATGACTTAGAATTTTTCCGGGGTTTTAATTTTAAGTTTTCCGAGAAAATATGTTTAATTGCATTTTATGGTGGGATTTATATTTTCTGGAAAGATTCTGATTTTTTGTGTTTTCCGGAAACAATTCTGATTTTTTGTGTTTTCCGGAAACAATTCTGATTTTTTGTGTTTTCCGGAAACAATTCTGATTTTTTGTGTTTTCCGGAAACAATTCTGATTTTTTGTGTTTTCCGGAAACAATTCTGATTTTTGTGTTTTCCGGAAAGATTCTGATTTTTGTGTTTTCCGGAAAGTTTTAATTCTGATTTTTTGTATTTCATTCCGGAAAGTTTTAATTCGATTTTTTGTGTTTCATTCCGGAAAGTTTTAATTCTGATTTTTTGTGTTTCATTCCGGAAAGTTTTGATTCTGATTTTTTGTGTTTCATTCCGGAAAGTTTTAATTCTGATTTTTTGTGTTTCATTCCGGAAAGTTTTAATTCTGATTTTTTGTGTTTCATTCCGGAAAGTTTTAATTCTGATTTTTTGTATTTCATTCCGGAAAGTTTTAATTCTGATTTTTTGTGTTTCATTCCGGAAAGTTTTAATTCTGATTTTTTGTGTTTCATTCCGGAAAGTTTTAATTCTGATTTTTTGTGTTTCATTCCGGAAAGTTTTAATTCTGATTTTTTGTGTTTCATTCCGGAAAGTTTTAATTCTGATTTTTTGTGTTTCATTCCGGAAAGTTTTAATTCTGATTTTTTGTGTTTCATTCCGGAAAGTTTTAATTCTGATTTTTTGTGTTTCATTCCGGAAAGTTTTAATTCTGATTTTTTGTGTTTCATTCCAGTAATTTTTAATTCTGATTTTTTGTGTTTCATTCCGGAAAGTTTTTGTGCTGTCTTTACTTGAATTATTTAATTTAATATTTAATTCTTTTATTTAATTTCTTTATTCCTATTTATTTTTTTAACTTCTCCATTCGCCCTATTTTATTTCTGTCAATCATTCTATCGTAAATGTCATCCAATCCTTTCTCCCCCTCTGAATATTCATCCAATCTCCTCTTTATGTTGTAAAATCCTTCTAGGCATTGCCCAACCCCCAAATCTCCCCTTTTGATGTCCATCCAATCCTTCTGGCGAATATTCTTATTTCTGTCCAATTCCCCCTTCGCTCCTCCCAATTTCTTGGCCTATTTAAGATGCCCCCTTACAATGCCAATCACCACTCTCACCTCTCTTTTTCGACCCACTTTTCTTTTACTCAATTGAAGCCAATCTTTCTTTTACTCAATTGAAGTTTTTAATTTATTTTGGAAGTAAAGCATATTTGGAAAATTGAGTTAAATTAAAAGGGTTTGATAAAAGAACCGGAAGGCTCGGACAGAGCAATTTTCTGGTGCCACGACCCGGGAGTCAAGCCCGAGTAACCCTTTCCAATTTTCCTCTTCCCCAAATTGGTGGTTCGCAGCTAGGTGCTCGCCATCATCCTCCCAATAAATAATTTGAGCTAGCCTGGCTGTGGTCCAGTAGCTGAGCTGCGTGCTTATATTCCAAATATTAAAAATATAAATTGTGAGCAAATTGACTAAGTGCGCTAGCTAGAAACTCTGTGTTTAGTCGACTGTGTGCCATTTGAAGTAATAATGGAAAGCAGCAAATCAATTGGTTCGGGCTATGACATCGCCCATGAGAAAAATCAAAAGCGCATGGAATTGTTAGCCAAATTGCGTGCTTTTGAATCAGCTGTGTGCCAAACCATCCGCAGTTTGGAAGAAGATCAGATGGAATTAAAAGAAATTAAAAGTGAACCCTTCAACCCAATTTTATTGGAGGAATATATGGAAGGAGTGAAAAGCCAATTAGATTTGGTTCGTGGAACCATTCTTGAAGGAAGTTTGGAGCTCCAAATTGAGCCCATCATTGATGCTGGGCTGCACCATGAATTGATTGGGTGCGAAATTATGGCACTTGAAGAATTTCGTTTTGGGCAAAACGAGCAATCAATATGTGAGATAATGGTCGGAGACCCCTTTTTGAGCACTGGGAGTCAAATTCAGCCATTTGATGGCAACCCAAGTGTTTCTTTTACCCGTTGGTCGCAGAAATTTGAGGATATTTTGTCTTTATTCACAACGCGATTGAGCGAGCAACAAAAGATTAGCCGACTCAAATTTTGCCTTGAGGGTCAAGCCAGGGCTGAATTGGATTCAATCGAACCAAATAGCCTTGAGGAAGCGATTGCGCATCTCAAATCAAAATTTGAGAATGACAATACAAAAAGCATCGCTCGACAAAAACTTTCGAGTTGCAAACAAATGCCAAGCGAAAAGGTTTTTGAATTCGCAAATCGCTTAAATGAAGCAGTTCGCACCGCCTTGGCAGGCGAGGAAGAAAATATCATAAGGAAGCGCCTTTTGGAAGAATTTATGGATCGGCTGTTGCCAGACCTTCAATACGAGGTTAAGGCGCAAAGACCGAATGAGTATTCCAAAGCTTATGAAATAGCGCAGCAATATGAATTGCTTGCCCATTTAAAACGACCCTCTTATGCAAGCGCCCAAGTGGCAGAATTGGATGAAAGATTTGAAGCTATGGCGATACAAAAGAGGCAAAATATGAATAGCGCCCGTGGAAAATGCTTTAATTGCGGGTGGGGACCCCCTGCTTTTCCAGTAGCTGATCCGGCTGAAATCGCCGAGGCATCATCATCTTCGGGAATTCAGCGACAGCCGAGAGACCGACGACAGGATCGCTTCGAGCCGTTGGATTTTCAACATGAAAGCTGGCCGCCGATGGACACTTCGCAGGATCGCTGGCTCAATGGGCGTTGGGAGTTTTGAACGAGGAGAGGGAAATGTGCTGTCTTTACTTGAATTATTTAATTTAATATTTAATTCTTTTATTTAATTTCTTTATTCCTATTTATTTTTTTAACTTCTCCATTCGCCCTATTTTATTTCTGTCAATCATTCTATCGTAAATGTCATCCAATCCTTTCTCCCCCTCTGAATATTCATCCAATCTCCTCTTTATGTTGTAAAATCCTTCTAGGCATTGCCCAACCCCCAAATCTCCCCTTTTGATGTCCATCCAATCCTTCTGGCGAATATTCTTATTTCTGTCCAATTCCCCCTTCGCTCCTCCCAATTTCTTGGCCTATTTAAGATGCCCCCTTACAATGCCAATCACCACTCTCACCTCTCTTTTTCGACCCACTTTTCTTTTACTCAATTGAAGCCAATCTTTCTTTTACTCAATTGAAGTTTTTAATTTATTTTGGAAGTAAAGCATATTTGGAAAATTGAGTTAAATTAAAAGGGTTTGATAAAAGAACCGGAAGGCTCGGACAGAGCAATTTTAATTCTGATTTTTTGTGTTTCATTCCGGAAAGTTTTAATTCTGATTTTTTGTGTTTCATTCCGGAAAGTTTTAATTCTGATTTTTTGTGTTTCATTCCGGAAAGTTTTAATTCTGATTTTTTGTGTTTCATTCCGGAAAGTTTTAATTCTGATTTTTTGTGTTTCATTCCGGAAAGTTTTAATTCTGATTTTTTGTGTTTCATTCCGGAAAGTTTTAATTCTGATTTTTTGTGTTTCATTCCAGTAATTTTTAATTCTGATTTTTTGTGTTTCATTCCGGAAAGTTTTAATTCTGATTTTTTGTGTTTCATTCCGGAAAGTTTTGATTCTGATTTTTTGTGTTTCATTCCAGTAATTTTTAATTCTGATTTTTTGTGTTTCATTCCGGAAAGTTTTAATTCTGATTTTTTGTGTTTCATTCCGGAAAGTTTTAATTCTGATTTTTGTGTTTCATTCCGGAAAGTTTAATTCTGATTTTTTGTGTTTCATTCCGGAAAGTTTTAATTCTGATTTTTTGTGTTTCTCTTTCCGGAAAGTTTTAATTCTGATTTTTTGTGTTTCATTCCGGAAAGTTTTAATTCTGATTTTTTGTATTTCATTCCGGAAAGTTTTAATTCTGATTTTTTGTATTTCATTCCGGAAAGTTTTAATTCTGATTTATTTGTGTTTTCCGGTTAGATTTGTACTTTCCGGAAAGATTTGTGTTTCATTCCGATTAAATTTGTTTTTCTAATCTTAAGCTTGATTGAGGGTAGGTTAATTCACTTTTGAAGGCATGATCGAAGAGTACGATCACGGCTGGACATGAGGAGGCGGTATTGTGGATCATGGTCCAATGCACGCCGATAGCAGGCTAATTCATTTGCGGCCAATGTGCATGTTGTGTTCAAATTGTTCCTAATATTAAGAAAACAAACAATTTTTAATATCCCCAACCAACAATTGGTCCGTCCCAGTCGGTGCAATTCGGCTAATTCCTCCTCCGAATACTCGATTGCCGCCGTCCTTTCCATTTCATTTACAGTATATATTTAACCCTTCCCCCATACTTTATTCGTGCATCCTCCCTGAGGGTCCATCATTTGTTCTTTGCCCAAATCCCCATTCGGCAATCCCCAAAGTCGGTCGACCAATTCAATGCCAAAAACCGTTCTAGCCAACGTGGAAATATCCAAAACAAACAAAACAATGCTTCATTATTTCCCTTCTCATTATTAACCTTCTTCCCCATCCGTCCTATTTGTGCCACTTCCGCCTTCCAATGTTCCCGAAAAACATTGTTCTGCTTCGGGTCGATAATCTTCGGCGGCGATTAAAAAATCATTTTTGACTGAAAATCCACCGTAAAAATATTTCTTTAATTTGCTTTTATTCTAATCCACCAAAAACTGCATTTTCGCCGAAAGGTGCCCGAATGGCTTGAAGTGATTTGGCAAAACAATCATCGAAGGCAATCTTCTCATGGATGCACCTTATAATTAATTAATTAAATTAATTGGATTTATGGAATGAAGGGAAGAACGCTGTATTTGTAAAGCAGCTTCGAAAGGCCACATTCTTCAAATCCTGCAATTGCCTTTCGAATTCCTCCACCAAGGCACCGCATTTTTGGAGTTGATCGGCACAAGGCGAATCAAGGGAGGCGGAAAAGGCACAAAATGGGAACTGGGAATTAGGGTAGAAGACAAAATTGACGGATATTTAACTGACCAGAAAAAGAAGAAAAATTTGGGCCATCATTGCTTTTTGTTGGGTTCGCATTGAACAATAATATTTTTGATTGCAGCCAAAAATGCTTTGCCCAAATTACACAAAAATGAGCAATTCCAATTCATTCAAACCGCCGATGATTGGAGGAGGGGGAAAAGGGCCTTGGGCGGTGATGGCACTTGAGCCAGTCTGTGCCCCCCCCCCTCCCATTTAAACGCCCATTTTGCCATTCATTGTTTGTGTTGTTCATTTGAAGGAGGGGAAAATGGGGGGAAATCGCGCAATGAATGAATGATTGGAAAAATGGAATGGAAATTGAGGGAAAATTAATGGAATGAAAATTATTGAATTAATTAATTAATTAATTATGGAAATATGAATTGAAATATGCCAATGCCTTAATTGTCAATGCCAATAATGCCTAAAGGCCCTTCCTATCTGTCCTACTGTACCCCCACTTCTTGGCTAATCGCCCCGTTACCCTATCAATCAAATATTGCCTCAATCTGCCTTTTTAAGCCCATCCTTTTCCCTCTTTATGTCTTTTACCCTTTCATAATATCATCACATTTTTTCCCCGCACAAAAATATAAAAATAATTTAAAGTTAATTCGCCTCTAATCCCTATTCCATTCTTTGGGCCACTGACGGTTTCGGCCTCCAACGAAGGCTCGGGACGAGAGCCTAGGCCCAACTTCTCGCCTCAAACAACTTTAACTCTAATTAGGACTAATAGAAAATATTCTCATAGATTAAAAAGCTGATCAACAATTATTCCCAAATATTTTCAATGTTCAAATTCAAAAATGCAAATCATCAAAATTTTGACAAAGTTGAAAATTATTTAAGCCATAAAACACAAAGTTAAATGCGACAATTTATGCAAATCAATCACAAAAGTGGAATACACGTGAATTCAGACGACCCCAAAATATTTATTTCGCCCATTCAAAAATAAGTCGCCTCTTTCCCGTCCCATTCAATCCATTCATTCCACACAAAAAATGCGTGTCCCAATATTGTTGTTTGATGATCCGGCGGCCAAAAAGGCCATTTCCAAGCGGCAATTTTTGGATTTGTTCGACTGCATTGGAAGGCCGTGTCCTCGACGGGTCAAAGCTTGTTTATCCGTCCTTTTCTGCCTGGCTTTCTTCATTTTTGCCCTCTATTTGAACATTATCACCGTATTTTTCTGGGAAAGGCATTCCCCGGGTCCGGCATTGCCTCTGGAAAAGGTCAAAAATTTGAGGAATGAATCAGCCGAAATGGATCAAAGAATGCGGCAAATGAGGCAAATTAAATGGGAAATACATTTTGGATGATTGGTTAAGGGCAGAATTGGATGCCAGTTTGGCGGAATTGTTGAAGGGAATGCCGGCAAAGGATGAAGGATGGTGCGAACGAATGGCAAACAATGAAATGGACCAAATGGAAACGATGGCATTGGCCAAATGGAAATTCGACCCAAAAAAGTTTCAAATATTGCCAAATGCCAGAATGGGAATGGATCCGGCAAATATGCCTGAATTTGGGTTCATTCCCCCATTTTTGGACACATTTTTAATTTACTTATTCCCAAAAGTTGTTTGGCATTGAATCGCCTTTTCCCATTCAAAAGAGAGCCTCTTTCGGAGGAGGAACGCCAATTTCCCCTTGCATACGGTTTGGTGGTCCACAAATCGGCAATTCAAGTTTTTGCGCTGCTCAGTGCCATTTATCAGGTCGGCATTGGCATTGGCATCAATTTATTGGGAATAGCCCTACTTGGGAGCAGGCCAACTAGGCGCCAGACTCTATAACCTGAAAAGTACTAAAGTAATTTCATTAAATTTAGTACCAAACGAACGAGCTGAATGAGTTCTATCGAATGATGTTGAATTCAAATCAAATTAATTGGTTTAAAATTCAAACAGTTGTGGTCAAAAAAGTCCAAAAAGTTAGGAAAAATGTCGCACTTTTTCTCAAAGTCATTCTTTAGTAAATATTGAATTTATCTTTTTAAATAAATATATCATTCGGTAGACAAAACTTGGCTCTTCAATTTGATATCAAATTGGTTGGAAATGGCTTAGTATTTCGAAAGTTATGACTTATGATGCGTCAAACTTTCTCGCGCCCAGGGGGGCTGATGAGCCCAATTGAGGGTTGTACCCTCATTTATTTAATGCCTTCATTTTATTAGCCTCAAAATGCATATTGTCTGGCGGTGGACGAAAGGGCGGATGACCAATTCAGGCAGGAAATGAATTTATTGGCCGATTGTTTCCCGAATATTTTTGTGATGGTCAAAATTCATTCCAAATGAATTCATCCTCCAAAATGATTTTAGGGCGTTGGCAAAGTTGAATGGTGCCAATTTGGGGTGGTTCGTGGCGTTTTCAATTGTTTGCGATATTTAAGCCAATTAAACCATGAATGGAAATATTTTCAGGTTCAAAAATTGGTAAAAAATTAATTAATTGCCCATTTTAAGTATTTGAGCGGCGTTGATTTGCCTTTGAAAACCAATTTGGAGGTTTAAAACGGTCCCTAACCCTCTCCTAAATTCCTCCCCTTTCTTTGGCAGATGGTTCGAATATTCAAACATTTGAATGGCACAGTCAATGCCGAATTGCTTCCCTTCGAAACTGGCCGTGTCCAAGGGGTCCAAGTGGTCGGTTAATTTGGACCCAATCACTCCTCATGCTTATTCCACTAATTCCAGTTAATGAATTCGCCGCTTACTTTGTGGAAATCTTCATTATCCTCTTTGCTAAGTCGTCAGGCCATCGATGCAATTGTTGGCAGTGAAATAGTCCGCCAATTTTTGCACTATCTCCAATATGGATATTGCACCGATGAGGCACTTTGGGCAACAATTTGTGGCAATCCAAAGGGTTAAATCCCCATCCCACCCTCTTTTCCATTAAAATTGGCATTCAGAATTGTTCATTCCCGGTGGCTTCGATGCAACCCAACTTTATGGCCGTCTTTTCAAGGAAACATATTTGTCAGAAATTAGGCAAAAAAGATTGGAATTGGAAAAGAGGCAACAAAAAGCCAAAATGATTTCTCAAATCACATTGCCCCCTTCCATGAACCATACTTCATCATCCAACAGCAAGGAGTCAGTAGGAAATGTGACTGAACCATTTCAATTGGCCACCTATTATATTTCGCGTTATCAAGTTTGGCGAAGTACAAATTTGCTTTCTGGCTCGAGGGAAACAAAATGCAATGGTAAAATTTTGAATGGGTGAAAATCTCAGTGGAATTCTCATTCAGGAACTTTTGTTTCGAATTCTTGTGTTTTTGGCATCGCCGATTTGCCAAATTTGATGAAAAGGCCGGAAATGGTCGTTCATAAAATGTATTTAGAATTTCAGCCTGCGGGTAAATTCATTCACAAAAATACTGTAAAATAAATTCAATGACATTTAGCATATTTTTGCCTATGGAAAAGAATTCATGAAAGAACATTGGATTGGAGGAATCAGCGAAAATTTGAAGGCAAAGTTTATTTGGAATTGCCGACAGTCAAATTGGCAAATGGTGCATCCGAGGATGAATTGCGTTTCTTTTTTGATTGAATTCTAAATGAACGGATTGACTTGGAATTGCCCGCATTTTTATTTGTAAAAAAGGAATGAATTTAACATTGATATTTTATTTTTAAATAAAAGAAAAAAGGATGCTTCAACAGGATTGATTTGTGTTTTCCGGAAAGATTCTGATTTTTGTGTTTTCCGAAAAGATTCTGATTTTTGTGTTTTCCGGAAAGATTCTGATTTTTGTGTTTTCCGGAAAGATTCTGATTTTTGTATTTTCCGGAAAGATTCTGATTTTTGTGTTTTCCGGAAAGATTCTGATTTTTGTGTTTTCCGGAAAGATTCTGATTTTTTGTGTTTTCCGGAAAGAATTCTGATTTTTTGTGTTTTCCGGAAAGAATTCTGATTTTTTGTGTTTTCCGGAAAGAATTCTGATTTTTTGTGTTTTCCGGAAAGAATTCTGATTTTTTGTGTTTTCCGGAAAGAATTCTGATTTTTTGTGTTTTCCGGAAAGAATTCTGATTTTTGTGTTTTCCGGAAAGATTCTGATTTTTTGTGTTTTCCGGAAAGAATTCTGATTTTTGTGTTTTCCGGAAAGATTCTGATTTTTGTGTTTTCCGGAAAGATTCTGATTTTTTGTGTTTTCCGGAAAGAATTCTGATTTTTTGTGTTTTCCGGAAAGATTCTGATTTTTGTGTTTTCTGGAAAGATTCTGATTTTTTTTGTGTTTTCCGGAAGGAATTCTGATTTTTTATGTTTTCTGAAAAGATATGTGTTTCATCCAGTTAGATTTGTCTTTTCCGGAAAATTGTACTGGTGACATTTTTGGTCATAATTTGGGAAGAAATTGGCCAAATCAAATAAATTTTATATCAATTTAAAGAGCGGATTTTAATCTAGTTGGAATTTTCTTTAAAAATGCATCTTAAATATTTCTGATTCAAACTTTTCTTGGCAAGCTAATGAAGAGATTTTGATGTTAATTCCCTAAAAACCAATAATTAAATTATCCTATTCTTTAGTCGACTTCATTAATGAAAGCAAAATATCCGGAATTCCCCACAAACTTGAACCCTCTGATTTTTGTTTACACGTTCTCTGGGTGGATGGATTTAACACGGTTTGATGGAATTGGGAGATATTTGTACGGATATTACTATGGGGAATACTTTTTTGGGGTCATCTTCTATTTCTATATCTATAGTTATTTACAATATATTTATTCGAATCTAAATATTTAATTTAACAATTTATATTAATAATAATAATAAGGGTGATTTTGGATTGGATGCAGGGCTGGGGTCGAAACTCAAAAAAATCGAAATCGAAATTTGCTTCGAAATCGAAATTCACTTCCAAATCGAAATCGAAATCGAAACGAAACTAAAACATCGAAATTTCGACAATCGAAATCGAAAATCGAAATTTTTCAAAATTCCAAATCCTTTAAAAATTGAAAAAAAATTCTGAAAATACAAAAAGCGAAATTTTTATCCAAAAATTAATATTCAGTGATATTTAAAAATTAAAATTGTAGGGTTTAGCATTTTTATGAAATAAAATAAGCGTTTTCAAATTTTCTTTTTTCTGTTTTTGGCTAAAATAGTTGCCAATGAAACCAATACCCAAAACCCAACCGAATTTATAGCTTTTCTTTTTAAGAAATTTTTGGTTTTTTCATAAAGTTTTATATTTTTTTAAATGACAAATTAATTGGTAGATTCTTTTTCGTTGATTATTTTGGGTGCGGTTCTTTCCATATTACATTATTGTTTGGCCATTTCCATCAAAATAATATTATTAAATCTTGAACTTTCCATTTTTTATTCCTAAAACATTTATAAAACATATTTTGATGATTTAATAATTGAAAAATAAATTAAAAAATTAAATATTTTGAACAAAAATAAGGAAATTTTAAGTAAAAAAGGAATTCGTTTCAAAAAATATACCAAATTTTTGATTGAAACTAACAAAGGGTCCCCCCTTTCCTTTTTTCGAAATTTTTTCGAAACTCAACACTTTTCGAAATCGAAATCGAATCGAAACTAAAACATCGAAATTTCGACGATCGAAATCGAAAATCGAAATTTCGACCCCACCCCTGATTGGATGGATTGGCGATGTTTTATATACTGGGAACGAAAAATTGAATAAAATGTTAACAATTTTATTGGAATTTTTAGGAAGATGGTCAAATTATAATAGGAATAAAAATATATAGGTCAATATGTGTAATAGTTTTCCTAATGTGGAATCGGTGCCAAAACAATTCCTCCATGCCCAGCCAAATTTGTCTTTCCCATCAAAAAATGATCAACTTGTCTGGCCGCCTGCCTTCCTTCGTGAATCGCCCAAACAACCAATGATTGGCCTCTGAATTTGATCAAAATTATTTTTTACAATGAATTTTCAATTTATACCTTCGGCAATCGCCTGCGGCGAAAACTTTTGCTGCACAAGTGTTGTACTTCTCATCCGGCGTTTTGATGTTTTGTCGATTGTCATATTCCAATTTGAGTTGGTCAATTACAGTCTACAAAATTACATACGGAATATGTAATTCATTATTTATTTACCTTTTCAGGGCCCACAAATCCCATTGCCAAAATGCAAAGATCGCATTCGTACACTTTTTCTGTGCCTTCCTTCTCCACCATTTTCCATGCTCCCTTCTCATCCTTTTCCCAATCAATTTCAATGGTTTTCAGCCCAGTCAACACTTGGACTCCATTTTTCTCTTCTGTCATGAATTCCTACAATTAATGTGTATAATTTCATTTCCTCCAAATAAATCTACCTTTGTGCTGATTGAATATGTCCTCGGGTCCTTTCCATCCCTGTATTTTGCCTCTTCATGTCCATAATCCACTCGGAATATCAGAGGCCATTGTGGCCATGGATTCTGTAAAAATTGCCCAAAATCTATTGAATTCATTCCAAATAAAACCAACTTCTTGTTTGCGTGTTTCCGTTGGTTGCGGCAAAATTTCGAATGCCTGAACATGTTTTGCATTCAATCGGAGGGAAGTTCCAATGCAATCCGTGGCCGTGTCTCCTCCACCCAAAATGATTACCCTTTTGCCCGCTGGGTCCAGCCCCTCCCAATGCACATTGTCGCCGGCCCTTCTCCGTTGGCTTTTCTCCAAAAATTCCATCGCAAAGCAAACTCCTTTTGCCTCCCTTCCATTAATTCGAATATCTCTTGGAGTTGTGCTAAATAATTTATTTGTTTAATATTTAATTCAAGTATAATTCACCTTCCCGTGCAAACAATGATCACATCATTTTCCTTGAGCAATAATTCGGCGGGCACATGTTTTCCAATTTCGGTATTTGAGATGAAGCGAATGCCCTCTTCTTCCATCAATTTTAACCGGCGATCCAATACAAATTTGTCCAATTTCATTTGAGGAATTCCATACCTATGAAATTAGATATTTATTTTAATTAATATATTTAATTAATTATTTAAAATAATATTTTTTTTATTATTATTTAAAATTGTACCGAAGCAATCCGCCAATTCGATTTTTGCGTTCATAAACCACAACGGCATGGCCAACTTTGTTCAATTGTGCTGCCGCAGCCAACCTAATTAAAAAATATTTTATAATTTTCATTAAAAATAATACCCAGCAGGTCCACTCCCAATTATGGCAATTCTTTTCCCGGTCCTGGCTGGCGGTTTCTGCGGTTCGATCCAATTGTTGAGGAAAGCATAATCAATGATGGCGCATTCAATTCCTTTAAAAATATTGGATTGAATATATGAAATAAGAGTGAATTTTACCTTTAATTGTGACCGGTGGAGCACTAATACCAACACAACATGCTCCCTAAATTTATTGAAATTTATTACTTAAATTTTATAATTCCTTTTTTCTTTAGTTATTTTAATAATTTGAGTCATTTTCTAAAAGTCTGATTCCCTCCCTTTTAGCTCAATTGGTTAGGCCTTTGTTTTCCTCTCAATAGGTCATAGGTTCGAATCCCTTTCGGATTAAATGATTTATTTATTTATTTTTTTTTGGAAAATAAAATTTTTAATTTTTAAAATTTTTACTTCGCATGGAGCTGGACAAACACGACCAGTGAATTCAGGAAAATTATTTGTTTGTAGCAATTGTTCGAGTGCTTGACGCCAATTATTTTTGAACACATAATCATTCCATTTTGGAATAATGTTGCCAAGTGGACAGCCTAATAAAATTTAAAATTAATAATATTTTAATTTGAATTAACCTGTATTCCCTTGGCAAAATGGAATTCCACAATCCATGCATCGAGCGGCCTGTTCTCGAATATTTGACCGAACTTGACGATAATCGGTGACCTTTTTGATTAATTCATTTTTAATTTAATTAATTAAATCATTCTTACTTCATCCCAATCTTTAATTCGTTGTTCCGGTGGCCGGTAAATCACTTTTTGCCGTGTGTATTTGATGAATCCCCTGGTTTTGTCCAATTCTTGTTCTCCATTCCTTAAGGCAACGGCCACCAAGTCTTCAATGTCGCCACTTCTTTTCTTCAATCCACCAGCACTTCCATTCATTCCACCCGATTTTGAATTATCTTAATTAATTTATTAATTAAATATAACAAAAATTGGATTTACCTGATTCATCGCCAGAATCCAAATCCGAAAGTTGTTCAATTTCTTCATCCTCTTTGTTCATATTCTAAAATATTAATTCCAATTTATTATTCATCCCCTCATTTTGACCTGTTCTTGGACATCCTCGGTTGCTTCGAATCCGGCAAAATCAACATCCCTTAGGCCTTTGGAATATTTCCTTCGCTTTTGTTGAATTATCTGATAAAATATAAATAATTATTTAAGGATTATTTTTTATTTTTAATTGCAAACAGAAAAAAAGGATAGAAAATAAATAAAATAAATTTACACTGCGTCGACGTCTTTCCGTCCGCATTTTTGTGAGCACTTTTTCATCTTGCAATGCAATTTGCATATCCATTGACAGCGCCCTGTTGGTTCGTTTCGGCAATTCAGTGGGCAAACATTCGGCGCCATTCAGCTAAAAAAGGACCAACCAATAAAAAAGGAAAGGACCAATCACAGACAGAAAATTAGTGAATGGAAAATGTGGAAAAATTGAAAAATGTGCTAATTTGGAAAGAAGTGCAACTAAATTTTATGAATTTTTGCCCACCTGTAATGTATTATTCTCCAATGCATTTCTTTGTTGTTCCAGCTTTAAATTCTCCTTTTCTTCCCGTGCCCGTTTTTCCGTCTCCTCTTCCAATGCCATTTGTTTGAGTGCCTTTTTGTAATCTTTTGGAAATACCTAAATTAAAAACATAAAATAACTCAATTAATGATTAATGTGTTTTGAATGTACCTTAATGAATTTATAGCATTCGGTGTCCCATAATTTTAGAATTCTTTTGCCAATTTCTGATTCAGTTTCCTTCACAAATTCACCAATTAATTCTTCCATCCATTTCAAATCCATCTCAGTTGGTTCCTCAATATCAATCGTTGCATGGTTCATCAAACGGCTAATATCATCGCCCCTAAAATTTGGCTGCATTTAACAAATAAAAGTTTACACACTTTCCCTTTAAGCTTTTACCTAGCCAATCGGACTTTTATATTAGCTTTTACTTTATTGATTGATTTGTCCTCTATTCCCCACTTCAAAAATGTTAATTACTAAAGTTATTATAATTCTTTGCTCTGGAATATTTTTGATATTCGCCGAAGAAAATTGGTATAAACCCGGTGAAACAAGGTTTTTGAGACCAATTCTAACCGAAAATATTTAAAATATTTTAAGAAGTCTAACTGGTGGATATGCGACCAAAGGCAGTAATGAAACAATTGGGACAGTTTTACTTTTGATGAAAGTTGGTATTATGGAAGGATATGCCATAAGGCGAATTAAAATGTTCAATTCTCGGGTGTATTTGACCCGTTATCGGCGAAGTTATTGGTTTGGGAGGAGATATTATGAATTGGACAATAATTATTTCCTCGAAACCCGCGAAACTTGTGCCTATCGGATGAAAGAGGAAGAAAGGAAGAATATTGAATATGAGGAAAATCCGGAGGAACCAATTTTGGATATAATTTACCAGTCAGTCATTTATATAATAAATTGGTGGAATTTAATGCATTAAATTTAGATGTCAAAAACATGTCCAATATTGTTGCGGATTGGATTGTTGCAATCGATTTTAATCAAATTAAATGGATTAAACTGACTTGTTATAGACAAATGCCAATCCTCCACTCATCGCGGCCGCAAAATTTCTGCCAATTTCATTCAACACAATCACACGTCCTCCCGTCATATATTCGCAACCCTTTAATAATATAAAAATATTATATTTATGAATAATAAATTTAATTTGCATTCTTTAATATATTTTAAATATTAATTTTAATGTTAATAAATAAATTAATTACATGATCGCCAACTCCTTCAATCACTGCAGTGGCCCCAGAATTACGAACAGCGAATCTAAAATCAAATAATTAAAAAATTAATAATATTTTTTTTGAAATTACCGTTCTCCAGCAATTCCTCTGAAAAATGCCGTCCCTTAAAAATAAATTATTAATTATTAAAAAATGTTTTCGGTCACCTGAAGTGGCTCCATAAAGTGCAACATTCCCAATTAATGTATTTTCTTCCGAAGAATATTTCGAATTTTTGTAAGGACGGATTATGATTTTGCCGCCGGATAAACACTAAAAAAGAAAATTGATTATAAAAAAATTTGAGAATATTCACCTTCCCTACATAATCATTCGCTTCACCTTCCTAAAAAATTAAAATTGGATAATTTTTAAATAATAAACTGACCAATCGAACGGTAATTCCTTTTGCCAAAAAAGCACAAAAACTTTGCCCTGCGGCGCCAATTAAATTAATCTCCAAATTATGGCCATCCGGTAAGCCTTCTTCCCCAAATCGAATTGAAACCTTAAAAATAATATAAAATAAAAATAATTTAATTATTTTCGTACCTCATAACTGAGTCGAGCACCAAATGTTCGATTTGTGTTGACAATTTTCTTTGTTTCCAATCGTTTAGTTTTCGGTGGTCCATCGAAAAAGCCTTTCAATTCTTTCTCCAAAATTTCATTTTCCAAATCATTGATAAAATGGGTCTAAAATATAATTTTAATTTATTAACCAAAAATAATGAATTAAACTTGTTTAATGGATCCTCCTTTTGTGTTAATATGCGGAAAATGGAGGGAAACTTTGTGAAGAATTTGGCCAAATTCCAAAAGTGTTGCCTTTTTATTGACCGGATTTGGACTTGCGTAGAGTAAATCAACGCGACCAATTGCCTAAATTTGAATTGAACATTATTTAATATTATTTTCCACTTACATCATCCATTTTGCGTAATCCCAATTTGGCGAGGAAATACCGAACATCTTCGGCCACCATGAACATATAATTCACAACATATTCTGGTTTTCCATCAAATTTGGCCCTTAAAATTGGGTCTTGTGTTGCAATGCCCACAGGGCATGTATTCAAATGGCATTTTCGCATCATTGTACAACCAAGAACAATCAAAGGTGCGGTGGACATTCCTATAAAATTATTTAATAATTAATTTTAATATTATTTTGGTTAAAATTTAGTCTTACCGAATTCATCAGCACCCAGCAAAGCGGCAATCATAACATCCCTTCCTATAAAAAAATATAAATTTACAAATTGAACAATGGAAAATCCCTTTTTATTTTTATTTAACTAAACCCAATGGAATAATAACCAAAAATGACTTACCGGTTCTGATTTGTCCATCTGCCTGAAGAACTATTCGTGAACGAAGATCATTCATTGTCAAAACTAAATAAATAAAATGGATTAAATTTAAATAAAATTTGCAATTTACTTTGATGTGTTTCAGCCACTCCTAATTCCCATGGTAATCCGGCATGCTTTATGCCAGTCCAACTACTCGCTCCCGTCCCACCATCATGTCCCGAAATTGTAATATGATCGGCGCCACCTTTGGCCACTCCGGCTGCAACAATGCCAACCCCGGCTTCAGAAACCAATTTCACACTAATTCTCGCCCGCGGATTTGAGCATTTTAAATCATAAATTAGCTAAAAAAAAAAGAAGAATAAAATAAAATAATTTAAAATGAAAATGACTTGGGCTAAATCTTCAATGCTGTAAATGTCATGATGAGGTGGAGGAGAAATTAGGCCAACCTAAATTTAAATATTATTTAATTTTAATTATTTTATTTCAACCCCTGGAGTGGATTTTCGGGTAGCGGCAATTTCTTTGGTGACTTTATGACCTAAAATGACAATAAAATTAATATATTTTATTTTTGAATTAATTTTCAACCTGGCAATTCGCCTCCTTCCCCAGGTTTTGCCCCTTGGGCCATTTTGATTTGTAATTCATCGGCATTTGCCAAATAGGAACTATTCACACCAAAACGAGCGGATGCAACCTAAACAAATTAATCTCACAAAATTATAAATAAAATATTACTTGTTTTATTGCCGACCGAATATTATTATCGAATGGTTGATCCTTTTTGTATCTTTCCGGTTTTTCTCCACCTTCTCCAGTATTTGATTTTGCGCCAATTTTATTCATCGCTATTGCCAAAGTTGTGTGAGCTTCCCAGCTAATTGATCTGAAATAAATAAAATTAATAATTTGATTCTTTGGAATTAAAAAAGTTACAATATTTTTAACTATTTGTAGTGGGAATAGCATTTTTCTAATATTCTAACTGAAATCGTTTAATTTCCATATTAATTTTAACAAAAATTCCTGTACCCGAATGACATTGCACCGGTCACAAAGCGTTTAACAATTTCACTGGCCGGTTCCACTTCATCCAATGGAATTTGAAGTTTAATATTTGTTTTAATTTCCAATTGTCCTCGGAGGGTGCAAAGTCGTTGGGCAAGATTGGATGCGCGGGCAAATTCTTGATAATTTTTTGCATCATTCAAACGTGCCGCTGCCTAAATAAAATGAATTTATTTTAGCATCCAAAAATAATTTCAGTAAAATTTTCTCAAAATTCTAAGTGGCCTATTGGGTAACATTACCCGCTTCGGAAATTTAGGTCTCGGGTTCGAATCCGCTCGAAGAAAGTTATTTTTTTTACTTGGGTAGTTACTTTTATACATTCTAAAGTATATTTCTAGGCAAAATACAATATTCCCAAGTAAAAAATATCATATCAAAAATGCATTAATGTTACCCCAATTTATATTAAAATATTCACCTGTAATTTGGCAATGTTAACCGGCTCATTCACATGCTTTTCTCCGCCATCTCTCCAATGATAAACCCCGGGGCTCACCAAAACTTTGCTATCGCCTTTAAATGAGTCATTTGTTTTAAATGAATATTTGTATTAAATATACCGTATAAATATAAATCACTATTTGGCACATTTGGATAGGCGATTCGATGTCTTCTCAGCGCTTCCATTGCCAATGTCTCAAAATCAGCACCGCCCAATCGGGACACTGAATTTGTGAAACATTTGTCAACAACTTCCTGCGCCAATCCAACAATTTCAAAAATTTGTGCTCCCTAAATTAATTAATAAATTTAAAATATTCCCATTAATTTAACCTTATATGAGTGAAGAGTACTTATTCCCATTTTGGCCATCACTTTGTAAATTCCCCTCTCAATTCCCGCTTTATATCCTTGCACAACATCATCATCGGTCAGCGATTTCTCCAAAAGGCCCATAACCCGTAATCGATAGCAAGTTTCATAGACCATATATGGACAAATTGCATCGGCACCGTATCCAAGGAGAACACAAAAATCTAAATTAACATATTTATTTGAAGAAATATTTAATTTTAATTTTAAAATTCACCGTGAACTTGTTTCACTTCCCCAGATTCCACAATCAATGCAACTTTCATTCGAAGCCGTTGCTTTATTAAACATTGATGGATGGCGCCAAGGGCCAGTAATGAACTAATGGGAACATTGTCTTTGTCAACTTGTCGATCAGAGAGAATTAAAATTTGATATCCATCCAATGCGGCGGAACATGCTTCGCTGCTAAAAATTTATTAAATTTAATTGATGATAAATTATAATTAATAAAATTCCAAAACTAACCAAATTCGATCCAAAGCTGGTGCCAAACCTATTTTTAATTTAATATTTTAATCAATATAATATATAAATCATAAAATTACCTCGATGTCCATGCCTTCCTGGATAAACAATATTAATCACGTAGGAACGCCATCCCTTGAGGCTAATTCTCTTCAAAACTTGTAAATCAACGAGGGAAAGTACAGGTTGGTCCAACAAGATTCGACCTTCCAATTCAAATTCTGGCTCCAATAAATTCGATTCTGGTCCAATTGGGCATCGCAATGACATCACAATCTATTTTTTAAAAATTATTTTTAATTAATAATTTTCAATCCCCAAAACCCTTTCCCCACTTTTGTTCATCTAAAAAATTATTTGATCATGGTGGGATTCGAACCTGCGACCCCCTTACCAGCTTCACTACACTCCTACCAAGTCGGCCAAACAATTCAAGAGTAGCAGACTTGGCCTCATTTACCAGTTTCTAGGGCCCAGGGTTTTGAAAATTTACCCTACAAACCATATATTTTTGGAAATCTCTCATTCTTGTGGAGTGTCCTTTCTCCCAGTACAAAATCCAAAAATCAAAAGGAAAAAAGTTTTGCCTATATAAACCAAAAACAAAAAAGCTCATTTTTTAAACCGGTTTTTAGCTAATGCGATTTTGAAAATTTCTAGTAAAAATAAATTACCTGTTCCCGGAATGGATCAATTGGCGGATTTGTGACTTGGGCGAATAGTTGTTGGAAATATGAATAGAGCAAAGGACTGTAATCCGAAAGGCAAGCCAGTGCCGAATCATTTCCCATTGAGCCGAGTGCCTCCTTTTTGTCAGTGATCATTGGAACGAGGATCCTTCAAATAAAATATTAAAATAATTATTAAATTAAAATTACATTGAAAATGAATCGGGTGTGAATGAAAACAATGGAAGGCGCCGGTCTGAATCCAAATGAATATCTCGCAATCGACCGTGTTCCTTCCCATCTCCTCCAGGCCGTTTCCCAATCAATTTCAATTGTTTCAATTCTCTCTTTATCAAATATTCATTTGTGACCGCCCCATGATTAAGCTTAAATTGATAATTAAAAATGATTATATTCCATTTTCCATGTATTACCACATCATCCTTTCGGATTTGATCCAAATAAATTCGATTTATTGTCAACTTTTTGTGATTTCGTGAAAGTGCAATTTGCATTTTCAAATGTTCATCCTCTTCAATTTTCTTCTCTTCCAAGTCCACCAAAAGCATTCGTCCAGGACGTAGTTGATCCTAGAAAAATAAAAACATATTTTTTCTTCCATGTTTATGCAAAAAAATTGGCTTAATTTTTCATTTCCCACCCTCCCAGCATATTTTTCCAAATGGCCAATTACCCCTGGGGCGACGGGTGTTTTAGGTCAGCAAATTTCCTCATAATTGCTCCCTGGAGACTTCCCGGAAAT
Organism: Pratylenchus scribneri; assembly: GCA_030063045.1. Taxonomy (NCBI): domain Eukaryota; kingdom Metazoa; phylum Nematoda; class Chromadorea; order Rhabditida; family Pratylenchidae; genus Pratylenchus; species Pratylenchus scribneri. The sequence goes on along the minus strand of JAQSEB010000001.1, from coordinate 3,059,589 downwards.
TTGATAAGTTCGGAGGGAATTTGGGTACCCCCACGCGAGTCAAAATCATTTCCCCATTGGCGCGGACATGGCAGATTATTATTTATTATCAACCACCGCCAAAGTGCCAACCACTAAATTAAAAGTCCCCTCTGGTCCCCAAAGACATGCAATTAAGCCTTATAACTTGACAACACGCAAATCTATAAATTCAATTTGAAAATGTCCCTCATATTGCTAATCCCCTTCATCATTTCAGTTGAAACGGAAGGAAGTCAAAGTCATTTTATTTAGCTTGACAAATTGAAGGAATAATACCACTAAAAAATATGTCGACTAATAAAATTAGCCTCCTCTTGACTGTCCTATTCTTAATTGTTTATATTTCGCAGGTAAAAAATAAATGAAAATTTAATTTGCATTTCATTTTAGGCATTTCATTTGGCCCAAAATGAGGATAACCAAATTGGATCTGCCAATTCAATATGGAAACGCTATATGCGAGAACCACTTCGTTTCGGGAAGAGATTTGCCATTGGAAATCATCGACCATTAATCAATCCATTCCTCTATGAAGCTTATCGAAATGGAGAAACATTTCAAAAGTGATGATGTGAATGACCAAAAATGAAAAACACCCTATTTTTGTCTGTCATCATCCATATTCCACATTCATTCCATTTCAAAAATATCATTGCAAAATGGATAAACCTATTATTTTGCCTCACATCATAATTTTGTCAAAATTTTTGCTAGTAAAGACTTCTTAAGCCCTGGGGCCAGAGTCACTTAATGGAATGCGTGGGGGGTGGGGGGGGGGGGGGGTGGTTTATTGTGCTGCTGCCAAATTCGTGGAAAATTTGGCTTTCGATTAAGGGAATGTTTGTTGGATTTTCCGCTTTCTGAATTCATCGCAAATCGTCATTCATTGTGTCCACAGCGATTCAGCCAACCGCACATTTTGGACACCACTTAAGTGCTTTGCTCTCCTACGCAAGCCAAACCAAAGCAGTGCAGAGCTATTTAATGCCGGGGTTAACACCTTGAATTGGCTTACTTACATTTCCTCACTCAATTTTGAATTGCTTACTTTTATAACAATTCCCAAAAATATTATGTTTGCTTGCATCTACGCCGCCGTCTTCATGCTTGCCAATTTCTACAGTATTCCACTTATTTTAATATTATTTCTGATCTTTTCTTAAAAAGGTATCGCCATTGGATCGCCCCTCATCCCCCAAGAACAACAACAAAACCATGAAATGATGCCATCTTTGTTGCCCCCAGGCGATCAACATGAATCCATCACGGATCCATTCCAACAACGATGGCTCTCGGTCAGACCTTTCCAAGAATATCCCCGCCCTCAAAATGAAGAGTTGGGCCTACTCCTCCAATATTTGGACAATAAACGGAATGTTCCACTTTTGAATGATGACAGCCAACAGACGGTTGGCGGCTCCCCGCTGGGGACTATGCGATTTGGAAAGAGGGCCGGTGGTTCCCCGTTGGGCACTATGCGATTTGGGAAAAGGCTGTCCTCCAATTCACCACTTGGAACTATGCGATTTGGTTAATCCACCTCCCTATTTACCCAATAAAATTATTTTTGTACCCAAAATTTATTTTTGAATGATTTGATTTGATAAATTGAATGAATGTTATTTTTAAACCAACCCTTTTAATGACGTTTTCCACCGGTAAATCATTGACTCCGACTTCACTGGCCAAATAAATGTGATCATCGGCCGTAATGCAATATCGAGCCGGTCTAAGTCCATTTCGGTCCAAAATAGCTCCAATATATCGACCATCACTGAATGCCAATAATGCTGTGAAATAAACAAATCTTAAATTAATATTAAGTAAAATATTTTACCTGGTCCATCCCATGGTTCCATTTGCATCGCCGCCCATCTGTAGAAAAACCTCTTGTCGTTACTAAAAATTAATTTAAATATAATTAAATAAGGAAATATTATTTGTTTACCTCATTTCTTCATCCTTTTCCCATGCCTCTGGGACCATTGTCATTGCGGCCTCGGGCAGAGATCGATTTCCGGCACGGACGATGAATTCAAGGACATTGTCAAAACAGCCTTAAAATTGGCTTTAATATCATTTTTGATTTTTTTTTTTGACTAACCAGAATCGGTCATTTCATTCTCAACGACCGGATACAATTTGTGCAATTCTTCGCCATATTCCCGCGAACTCATCACGCCTTCACGGGCCTTCATGAAATTGATATTTCCTTTAAATATAAATTGGTCTTGAATTTTTTGTCCAAAAACCTCTGAGCGTGTTAATTTCCCCATTGTGGGCCAATATCCGATTTGGTTGTGCCCTACTCCAACTTGGGAATGTGTTCGTCGAGAAACGGGAATGCACCATTGCCAAATGTGTTTTATATTTTGGGTTGTTCAAATCATCATAATATTGGAATAATTGATGCGAAGTGAATTGTCCCTAAATTTGTATTAATTAAATGAGAAAATCAAACATTTTTCCGCTTACTTTATAAACAATTGTGCTGGACGAAAGTGAAACGACATAACAAGAGACGCCTTGTTGGGCCATCCTCACAACGGTTTGCTTCCGAAGAAGATAAATGGCTCTGTTAAATCGATTCTTGTCCATTGCAACATCAGATGTGACAAAAACCTTGAATTATGACCATTTAATTATTAGTCTATTCTTCGGATTTACCTGCCGCATCAATGGCTCCGTCTTTTTGGATTCTTTGCCAAGGCATTCCGAATTCACTTTCAATTTCCTCCAAGTCACAACTCGAAGATCACAACCGCGAGTTAAGTCGCAAAATGATTCTTTGGCCTGTTTGTAGGATTCCGGCGATAAGAAAAGGATTCCGGTGGCATATTGGCCCGCAGGAGGTAGATCAATATCATAAGTCCTAAATTTAGTAAATTTTTACTTATTTAATAAATTCCGTCCACCTTTTAATTTCTTCTCTGTATAATTCATCCGGAATTGCAGTCATTACGCCAGCACCGTCGCCCGAATCATTGTCACAAACGCAAGCACCTCTGTGGGCCATTCGTTCCAGCATAACTCGTCCATCTTGCAAAATCTGTTGAGAATATCAATATTAAATTTATCCGTAATTATTTTTTACCTTATGAGTCTGAATGCCTTTAACCGAAGCACAAAAACCGACTCCGCACGCATCTTTCTCGAGTTGTGGTCGCCAAAGTGAATTTTTTGCCGCATCCGCCAATTGTTCTTCAGTAATTAAAACCATTTATTTATCCAATTAATTATTAATTTTTCTAAATTTATTAGTCAATTAATTATTTTAAAAGGATGAATATTTTTTACAAAAATTAATGGATAAAAATTACTGCATTTTGGGAATTTATTTATAAAAAGAGTGGTGTAGCTGGCAGGGGTTGATTTTATAAAGCTAAAAGTTAACAAAGCATAAATTTATTTTAGAAGCAAATGCAAAGATAAAAGTGTAAAGTAAAAGTGAAAGGTAAGGGCGGATGAATGGAGGAAAGGAATGGAAATGGACAAGGGGCATCAAAAAGAGGAGCAAATTTTGATGATGACGGCGAGTTGGGGAGGATATTTTTTGGTTTGGTTGATTATTCTATTCGGGCGGTTCTCGGTTGTTTTCTACTCTTTTCTTGGTGAGTGAATTATGGTTTGTCGTGTCGTGTCGTTTTTGTCAATTGATTGCCCCGGCCCGGCGCGATTAATTTATTGTCTAGGTATGTCTTAATTAATTAAAAATGATACGGGATTTATCGGTGGAATGTGGAAGCTGGAAACAATTATTCTTTGGGATATGGCACGTGGATAAACGAAGATAGGCAGGCGCTGCCAGCAGCTAGCTGGCAGAATTGAATTGATTGTTTTTTGCTAATTCTCTTCTCTAATTTTCGCATTGTCTCTCGCCTTTTCGAAAATGACATTTAATCCAATAAATTTTAATTTTTTCATTACAGTACTCGTACCTTGCGGCTATTTTATTGATTTTTTCATTGGAAAAAGCGTAAAAAAAATTATTATCAAGAATTGACAAAAAAATGCTAATTTTGGATAGGAAAAATTGATTTTTCTAATTATGGAATCGAAGTACATAAATTAAAATAAAATTTGTACCGGCGAATTTCCTTTAAAAGGGCTCAAAAATGATAACAATTTTGAGTAAATATTTGGGAATTTTGTTGACTGATGAAGATAAAAAGGTGGAGGGGCAATAAATGGCTTGTGGTGAGTGGAAATGGGTTTCATACCGAGTTATTTTTGTACCCAGTGGGCGATCTTATCAATCAAAAAAATGAATAGGAAAGGGAAATAAATATGGGAAAAAAATTGTGACCTCGTAATTTATTTGCAATCGCATTCGTAATCTAAAGTTGCTCTTTCCTTTGGAAATTGCAGAACAATTTTTTTATTTTGTACTTTGTTCCTTGAAAAATTTATAGCAAAACGAGCAATTAAAGGTCGCCTGCTGCTGTCGGTGGAATAAAAAAGAAAAGTGCCAGAGGAATGTGAAAGCCATTGGCAAACAAAAAGGGGAGAATGTGGGACAAACGTAAAGAAAAAGGAAGGGATTACCCACTCCATCCATCCTATTTCTATTTTGCTTACCGAATGCCTATTTCCGCTGAAGTAGTTTTTGCCTACCATCCTTCCCTAAATCCTCTTCAACAGAAAAAGCACCAAAGTGCCCCATTATTCTTTATGGAAATTTGGCTAAAAAGGGGTTTAAATTTAAATGGTCTAAAATTTGACTGGGACATTGTGCAACGGATCCCCTACACTGCTGCTGGTCAAACATTCAGCAGCTCTCACTGAAAAAACCCATTAATTTTTTGCGGGAATGGCCAGAAAAAGCCTAAAGGGCGGATGAAATGGGAGGAGAAGGAAAGTGGAAGAGAAAAGGATGGCGTTTGTTGGGCCGTAGAATGGACTGCTGGTTAGATTGGATGGCGCAAAATATAGAGGGCTTTTTGTCTGTGTTTTTGCAACCAGCCGAAGCCGATATGAAGAAGAAACGAAAGCAATGGAATGGACGGAGGTGAGATGAGAAGGAAGGAAGAATGGGTGATGCGCTACACCCCGAAACATCCAATGGACGAAACATCCAAAAGACGAAACATCCAAAGGACGAAACATCCAAAAGTGGAAAATTGGACGAAACATCCAAAAGACGAAACATCCAAACAGGGTTGCCAGATGGATTTTTACTTTGGGGGGCATTTTGGAAAAAAAAGGGGGCATTTGGGGGGCATTTTCAGTAAAAAAGGGGGCATTTTGGGGGGCATTTTTAAAAAGTGCCAAAAATGCAAAAATTTTTCCAATAATGGCCGCGCAGCGAAAAACTAGACCAAAAATTTGCCGCGCAGCGAAAAATTAGACCAAAAATTTGCCGCGCAGCGAAAAATTAGACCAAAAAATAATAAAATAGGGAAAAAATGACAAAATTTTAAAAAGGGGGCATTTGGGGGGCAACTCGGCTCGGGGGGCACAAAAGGGGGCAAAATCTCAAAAAGGGGGCAAATGCCCCCCGTGGGGGGACATTCTGGCAACCCTGCATCCAAAAGTGGAAAATTGGACGAAACATCCAAAGGAGAAAAATTTCCGAAACATCCAATGGACGAAACATCCAAACGCCCAAAATGTCCCGAAACATCCAAAATTTTATTTGACAATAAAAATCGATTTGAACATATTCAAATGATAGGTCAATCGATTCGTCTCGACAAGCTCCATCCGAATTTGGCCAAATTAAGCTTCTAGAAATTAATTTTAAAAAAATTAATTGGCAAAAATGATAATTATTGAATATTCAATTTTTTAATTTTTCAAATACAATAACTTTTTTATTTCTTGATCAAATGATGAAATTTAAAATATTTTCGCAATCAGTTCGACGAGATCTATCAATTGTTGCAACGAACAAGCAGAGATGGCAACTATTTGAATCAGGATGCCATAGTGGAGAAACTGAAATATGCCAAGTCAAATTTTCGGCTGAGATCAACGGTATAAAATGCTTCTAGGATATTTTGTAGCCCTTTTTCTCCTCTTTCAAACGAGCTATACAACATTGAATTTGGCTGGGAAATTGCTGAGTTAGCTGCGCTGGAAATTTGCATATTTCGGAATTTCTGGTGGCTATAAGTTCTTTATTTGTGGACCAATTCGAAAAATCTTTTCGTATTACCTGTCAGCTTGACGAGCTCTATCCAATGCTATATAGAACATGTCATTTGTAAGTCATTTTGAAATTTCGGATGAAAAGCATAGGGGGGACCAAGGAATTTAGTGAGATTTTTCCAAAAAAAAATTTTGGATTAAAAGATACAGCAAAATGGACATCAAAATCGTGCTCAGCACCCCAAATTACCCCTGAAATATATTTTTAAACATTTTATTATTAAATAAAAAAATAAAATTTTTGGATGTTTCGGGACATTTTGGACGTTTGGATGTTTCGTCTTTTGGATGTTTCGTCCTTTGGATGTTTCGTCCCATTTTCCCTTTTTGGATGTTTCGTCCTTTGGATGTTTCGTCTTTTGGATGTTTCGGGGTAGAGCCGGGTGATGGGATGGCTAAATAGCTTGTGGTGTGGTGTTTGGCCAAAGGTTGGCTGGCAAAGGGAAATGAAGCGGGAAATAAAGGGGATAATGAATAAAAAAATGGGGGTTGGCAAATGAAATTGAATGAATTGAATTAAGAAAGGTGGAAGCCTTTGAAGAAAATATTTTTTTTTTGCAAAAAAAATGAAATATTACATATTGGTATCCCTTTCTCCTTTTGAAGAGCTATTATCCCGGCTTTTCCTCAATTTTCCATCCATCCACCGCCCATTTATCAACCCCCCCCCCCTCCATCCAATCCTAAAATTGGTCCGTTTTCCACTCCCCTTTCAAAAAAATGTTCCAAACCCAACCAAATAATTCCTTAAATTGTCGGCAATTCACAATTTGCCCGGTGAAAACGAATCAAGATCGAGCGGAAATATTTGCCTTCATGCAAAACCAATTCCGCGTCCAAGAACCAATCACCAATTCCATCAGTCTCCATTCCCACCTCAAATTCAGCTTCTCCTTTTCCTCCTCTTTTTTTAGATTGTTCTGCTCTGGATACAGTAGATTTTTATAGGGACATTTGCTCGGAATGCTTCAAGGCTCGTCGAAATTTCTCCCCCCTCTCATTTTTTGGCAATTTTAGTATGATTTTTCGTTGATTGCGCGAGATAGTGGAGGCCAATTGGCCGGAATTGTTCTAAATGGTTTTTGGCAACGAAAAGAGGATGGAGAAAATAACAAAAATCGGCAAAATGATGGTCTAAGGGAATTTGGCCAAGGTGAATTATTGAATGGGATGGATGGAATGAATTAGCAAAATATAATTAAGAAATTCGAAATGGACCTTATGCATCGATAAATGCGAATAGACTGATCAAATTCCTGGATTTTGTTGAAGGCGATTTGGCCATTTCATTGCCCCAATCAGCCAAAACCGTTTTGAAAATGGAAATCCTCGCCGTCCATCCAATCTTTCTCCGGTCACTTTTTATTATTTCTCATTCACTTTATTCCTTTCCAGTCTTGGCCTAGCTTGTGATTTGGTCGAAAAAAGCATCCAATTAGCTCGATTTGCCAAATGCACCCACATTGCCACAACTGCAACGGCCGTAGCCTCACAAAATCTTTTCCGAAAAGTTATTTTTAATCATTTCACTGATTGATTTCCCCCAAAAGCAGTTTCATTTCCAAACAATCAGAAGAATTAATTTTGATGATTTTCTGGAGGATGGAATTCCAGTTTATTCAAAATTACACGACAATGGAATTGGCGGGGAATTGATGCTCCTTAAATTGTGATTTATTTACATTTGAACAAACAAATATTATAATAAACAAAACAAATAAAATGATAACAAAATGCAAATTGGCCAAAATGATCAATTTTAAAAAAACAAATATCCTAATTAATTTTAATGTCCATTTTTGAGTTCATTTTCCTGACGTTTTTCCAATCGACGATTCGGCCGATGATGAACATGGCTCATCCTCGGTCCATATTTCCGGCTCCTCTTTGTTGGCCTTATTTTGGTGATGGGCAAAGGAAAGTCGTGGGGAATATGAGGCAAATGAGGCCGGCGAAAGTAGGGATGAGGAAAGGCCGGTTGGGGATGTCAACGTGGAGGAATAGCCACTTAGTCCCATCATGGCCCAATCCGGACAGCCGCCGTTGGTTTCATCCTCCTCCTCTTCTTGTTCAGCAGTTTGGCCTTTGTAGAATTCGAACACTCTTTGCACTTCTCGAAGGACGCCGGGCACATCGGCATGCGTTCGGGGCGGGGGCACTTCGATTTCGCCGAACAAACGAATCCAGTCGATTCCATGGGAAAGTGGCTGATTGAAAAGGGAATGAATTTTTGAAACCCCTTTTTGGCCTCACCATTGCCTGCTTTTTTGCCAATTTTCGAACATCTTCTTCCAATTTGTTCCTTCCTTTTTGGCCATCGCCCAAATTAAAGTGTTTTTGGAATGCCTCCGGCAATTCCTCGCCCGAATCCTCCTCCCCTTCCTTTTTGTGTAGTTCAAACTTTATTTCTCGCTCTTTTTCCTTGGCCTCAACCCGACTTTCGCCAAATTCTTTCAGTCCATTCAAATATGTAATTAACCGAGTGCACGCCGTCTTTTGGCAATGGAATAAATCCATTGAATCTGAAAATAGCCATTTTACTCACATTCTTTGCCTAAATCAACCTGATTCTTGTTGAAGAAGACTGGCCGATGGAAATGAGCCACCACCAATTTGTGCCTTTCTCGTCCTCTTTAATAAATAACATTTAATTAATTTTGCCATTTCCTCTTTTGGCCAACCTCCTCTCTTGCCCATTTCCTATATTCGTCCATTTGGGCATTGTACCTTTCCACTAATTCCCTCTTTTCTGCCCTCAATTCCGCCGAAGTTTCCCGTAATCGCCGAAATGGTTGTTGCATTCCACCAATTTGTCTTCGACATTCCCCGGCTTCGTCTTTGTGCATTCTCATTTTTTGCCTCACTTCCTGAACCAAATTTGGCCATTAGATCATTCCCTTAAATTCCACACCCAACCCTGACTCGTCGTCGTTTTTCACGCAATTCCATTTCCAGCATTCTTTTTTGCTCAACCAATGGCAAATATTTTGCCAATCTTCCAATATTCCTTTGCATTTTGTCCATTTGTGCCACCCACATTTGCTCATCCCGAATATTGGTGAATTTCCTCTCCTTGAATTGTCCCTCCAATTGGGCCAATTTCTGTTTTGCCATTGGCATTGATTTGTAAATCTTTTTTTTGGTAAATTTATTAATGCCCCAAAATTGTATTTGGCCAAACCAAATCTGCGCATTCCTCCATTTCGTGCACTTCTCTTTGTTTTCCCTGAACTTTTCCCTCCAAATCCCTTAATCCTTCCATCAATTTTAATTCCTCCTCTGCCTCCAATCCGTATCCCCGTTTTGCACTGTCCAATTTTTCTTTTAATTCGCCAAATTTTGTCCTTTTTTCCTCCTTCCAATAGGACCTCATCTTCAATACAAAACAACAATTTTATGCCAATTTCCAAATTCTGATTCAACAAAACCTGCTCTTGCAATTTGGCCAATTTATTGTTAATTTGCCAAATTCTCTGTTCAAAATTTTTTCGATTTGGTGGAATCGACGAATTTGTTGGCTGATTTTGTTGTGGATTTTGGTGGTCATCCATTTTTGGCACAATTTATTGTAAATTTTTGCGGACAAAATGAATAAATGATGCAATAAAAATATTCACAAATGGATGGATGAGTCAACAATGGAGATCAATGGATGAATGGACGGCGGCGACAATAATAATAATTCAATGGAAATTGAAATCAATGAATGGCCGAACTTTTCTTCCTTTTGGCCATTCACCCTTCAATTTGTCGCTTATTCTTTCTTACGCACCAACTTCTCAGTCAATTATGGCTAAATTTGTTTTCTTTCTAAGTAACCCTTTTCGAAGGGACACTTTGCCAAATGTCAATCATTTGGAATGCAATTTTTGGGTTTCCTCCACAAAATAAACCATCCAATTCCCCCTTTTCCTTTTATGCCCTTTTTAACTTTCCACCCAACTTTCTCCCATTCACCATAATTCCATGTCTCAATCCTCAAATCCATTCAATTCCAATTTGATTTTGCCTATTTTCCCATTCCCGTCGGTGCCTGTTTTCCCAAATGAGGGCCATATGTTGCCGTCCGTCCAATTCCGCCTATATTCATTCCCCCCCCCCCCCCAATCCCCGCCGGGGCCCATTTTTACGAGCCTTGATCCCTGCACCGCGGCCGGACGGAATCTTTTCGTCCTTCGCCGCCCCATTGCATTTTACGAGTTGCTGAACAATAAAATTTGCCGCGGCCTTCTCCTCCACCCAAAACAGCAGCCGGGGGTTTTTGTGCCGCCTCAGCCAAAATCCACATTTCTTCCAATCCTCAATCCCTCCTCTTTGAATGTCTTCATTTCCGCCTTTTTTATTCCTATTTTTATTTCTCATCCCAAATTCAATTTCCATCAAATGGCTGTATGTAATTTCCATTCATTCCATAATCCCTCCTTAATCCTCCCTAAAAGGGCCCTTCATCATCGAGCCAATCCGGCATGGAATGAATTGGCCGGGGGCGGCGGCGGCAATTGTCCCCGCACAAAAGAGGAAAGAAAAGCGCATGGCCTAATCACATATCAGGCGAAGATTTGCACTCGATTGCCGGAACTATTCCCGCATATTATTTCGGCCGCCTCATTGGCCGTGGAAGTTTGCCAATGGACATTTGCCGACCGAAGATGGAATTGTTCCTCAGTGTTGAATGCTCCGAATTTGAGTGCCGAATTGACTGGGGGTGAGCCAAAAAAACATTTTTGAGGGGAATAATTTTTGTATTTAAGGAACGAAAGAACAAGGTATAGGTGAAGGGGGTTTGGCCATTCATTCCCATTCAATTTGGCCACAGCATTCGTTTATGCCCTTTCATCGGCCGCAGTCACCCATCAGGTGAGGGCACTAATCTAAGTCCATGTTTTTTGCCCTAATAAGGTGGCCAAAGCTTGTGCCTCTGGCCAATTGGCCAATTGTCCCTGTGGTTACGGTGGTCCGTTTTTTGTTGTCCTTTTTTCCCAATTCGGCATTTCCCGCAGATTCGGTGACCACCACTGCCATCGATCCAATGGCCGCAAATAATATTTTGCAACAAAATTTGACCGAATTAGGCTATAAATGGAAAGGATGTAGTGACAATGTGATCCATGGAAGAAGGCAAATTCCCTAATGGAAATAATATTAAATTGTACAAAAATAATTGTTTTAAGGATTAGTAGGGAATGGAGCGACGCAAAATGGCGTCCAAATCCGGTGGAGGCAGTCAGCGAAATTGCAATGAAAAATCGTTGGAATATTGTGGAGACGGAAGGAGGCGAAATGATGCGAATGTTAAAGCTGAAAAGGGTAATAAAAATAAATGGGAAATTAAATATTTTTGTGATTTATTTTTGGAGCATTCGCCGGAGGGCAAAAGAAATGGACAAAAGGCGAAAATGAACGGTGATTCCAATTTTTCATTTTTAATTTAATGATAAAATTATTTTGAAGAATTTAACAATGAAATTGGCCGACAGGTAAATTTCCCTTACAATTAGACGATAAAAAAGACAATGGAAATGGAAAGGCCGTTCAGATCACGGAACAATCACTTTACAAAAAATGCAAATGCCATGGAGTTTCGAGGTGAATTCCCCAATTTTCGTTCAAATTCCATTCAACCAATTTCAGTTCATGCGATGTCAAAACATGTAAGAAAATATACATAATTGAATTCATTTTTCCTCTATTATTGGCCTCTTCTATTAGAAGTTCTCTCTAATAATAAAAGCGCTCCTTTGAGGAATTTAAGATGAAAAAGGTAAAAAGATTTTTTGCTCCATTTAGAGGATTTTTGAAAAATGATAGCCCCAGGCCACATCCACTAAGGAAGTACGGTAAGATAAGAAAAAGGAATGGGAACACGGAATAGCCACCTTTGTTAGCCAATCAAAATCATAATTGAATATACAACAATGGATTAGTCGTCCTAATCTAGAGCTAAAGTTGTTTTAGGTGAGAGCTGGGCCTAGGCTCTCGCCCCGGTTCTTCGCTGGAGGTCTAAGAATCCAGTGACCCACAATGAGCGGGATTAGGAATAAGGGGGAACTAGACTTTAAATTATTATTTTATTAATTATACATAAAAATGCGATAAAAAATGTGAAGGGTAAAAATGCATAAGGAGAGGAAAACGGGTGGGTTTAAAAAGGCAGCTTGGGGCAATATTTGATTGATAGGGTGACAGGGAGAAAGGAGGCAAAAATTTGGGGTACAGTAGGACAAATAGGAAAGACACTTTGACATTGTTCTATTGACAGGTGGATATAGAAGAGAGGGGCATATTAAGAAATGTCCTCAGGCCAAATCATTTTATGATAATTTTAGGCTGGTACACTTTGCCTCCATTAGAGCAAATTGCAATGAATTTGAAGGAGAAATACGATCAGGCAAGGCCAATGTTCGCCAATTCAGCCCAAACTCAAAGTGCCAAAAAAAGATGGAAATCATTGGAAGCCGGCGAAGATTTACAAACTTTGGTGGGAACCATTCTCCGAGGGGAAGAGATTTGATTTTTGCAGGTATATTTGAAGAATTCGCCAAATTACTGTGAAAATAATCCGGCGATGGGCAGCATTGGGTCAGCCTAAAATAAATAAATAAAAATATTCCTCAAATTTCAGGACAAGTCAAAGGTGGGAACATGGCTGGAAATGAATTCAAATTTATAGAATAAAAGTTAATTAATTAATAGAGAATGCAATATTAGCTCATTTGGAACGGACAGTTGTGAGAGTTTGTGCTGTGGTCGAGGCTATCAAGTCACTCAAATGCGGATGGAGGAGAATTGCCAATGCAAATATGTAAATTAATTCATTAAATTGTCCAATTTCCCCTCTCTTTTTAAAGGTCCACTGTTGCTATATCAAATGTAAAAAATGTATTACACATTCAAGTCGATATTTTTGCGCATAAATCTGAATAAATTCATGTTTTCATTTCCATTATTTGTGCCCTTTGCACTTTTCCACATAACTGGAGGGCACTTTCCCGGATTTTCTCAGCAAAATTAATCCAATTCTCCTTTCATTTTCATTACATTTAATATTGTGGTGGGCGGCAGTTAATCCGTCCAAAGAGGCGCATCCCTCCAAAAAGGCGCATCTTCATCCCACAAAATCCCCTCATTTTATTTTTATTCCATTAGCCATTTTCGGGTGCTGGACAAGTTCTTGTTCTTGTGTGGTTAGCCTCCATCTCGGACCGGACCAAAGGGTCGTCCATTTAAGGGAGTGTCCGTCCATTCCATTCATTCATTCCACCACAAATTTATACGAAAATTCACCCAAAAATGTCCAAATTGTCCATCCACCTCATTTGTCAAGCATTTTGTCTTTCCATTTTGGCCGTCCTCTCCTTGGGTTGTGGCCTTCCACCGGCACCGGCTCCACCTCCTCCAATGTGTTGTCCATGTGCCCCACCGGCTCCTCCCCCGCCCACCTGCTGTCCCTGTCCTCCGCCTCCTCCACCACCGCCAAGTTGTGGGGGCGGTTGTTTGGCCGCTCGACGGCACCGGATGTTCTCTTCGGCCAGCTTGCGCAAATATTGGCGAAACAAAAGAGAAGTATGGGACACTTCACATTTGGCATTTTCGTGTACAAAAATCTTTAATAGGCTACCAATGAAACAATTGAGGGAATTGGCGAAGAATCGCCCCAAATCATAAATGATGGCTCCGTTCCCTGCCCAAAGGCGGAATGGGCACCGTTTATTCGTCAAGTCCTTCCTTTTTCCATTTCCATTTAAATCCCGCAATCTTAGGCTATCATTCCCGATGATCCGTATGCTTCGGTCCACTCAATCCAAAGTGTCCTTCTACGTGAAATTACCGACCAAAAATTCTTGGTAACTTGTGCAAAATCGAAGGATGTTGGGGAAGGCGAAAATGTACTCCCGGATGGAATCAAATTTAGCAGCAATGGCCAATCATTTTGCAATGTTCGTCAACAGGAACGAACACTTTGGTGCTCGGCAATGGCTTTGATTGAATAAATAAATGAATTAAAATTGAAAATAATTTTGTTTTTTAATTTTATTCAAATTCAATTCATATAATAATAAAGCATTTTTGACCATAAAATGTTTTGCACTGACCCAAAAGAGAACAATGATGAAAGATGAGATTATAAAGTGTCCGGCAGTTTATTTAAACAATAAAAATGAATTGTGAATTGTTTGATGGATGGTTGAATAATAAAATCATAATCAATTTTTGAGAAGAGTGGTGAATTTCACCAAAAACAAACAAACAAAGGTATTAAAAAACAATATAATAAATTTGTGATTTCTCTTCCTTTCTCTTCTTTATCTGACCAAAACTCCAAATTCCACAAGCATTTTTGCCAATTCCCGGACAATCAATTCAGTGATCTTCGCATCGTGTTCACTCATTTTTTCGATTTGTTTGGCCCAATCCAACAGCAGAAAATCCCTGAGAAATATTCAAATAAATATTATGTATTTAAATTTTAAATTAATAATATCTTTATATATGACCTCCCCCTAAACTTATCCTTTTTGATTTTTGCTCCAAATTTTATATTTTTCCCCGGGTAATAAATATCTTAAAATTCAATCTCACGGCCAAAAATAGTGGGGAATTTTTTTACTCATAAAAAAAATTAAAATTAAATCATTTGATTCTGACGGGAATCGAACCAGCGACCCCTTGGCTAAAAGTTCGACGACTAATCCAATTGACTAAAACTGGAAGTTGTCTCTTTGAATTATTTTAAACATTTTGTGTTTAAAAATTATTTATTATCTTTTTAGGCTATTTTAATTTAAATTTCCATTCACTTACCCATTATTTTCCTTTTTCTGCACAAATTGTCTCAATGCATTATTGTAGTCCTGGATTTTCTTTTCATTAAGGCCAGCCTTAAATTTAGGGAATTATTATTTTATTAAATGGAAAAATAAAAACCATTGGTGGGATTGTGATCAGAACGAATTGAGGGACGGCATAACGATAAACGCCATCTTCCGTTGGCAATTGTTCGGCGGCCAGTTTGTCCACAAAGAATTTCCTCATTTCAATCAATTTTTGAGGATCGAACATCTTCTCCTCATTGACCGCGTCGAATCCATCCAAAATGAAAATGCTAAAAATGAATTTTAAATTGGATTAATTCAAAAATAGACTGACTAGGAAAATAGCATGGCCTGCAAATTCTTTTTATTCCTGATGTAATCCAATTGTTGGCCCAGCACATCGACGAATATTCTAATAATAATAATTAAAATTAATTTAAATTAAACCAAAAAACTAACTTCAAATTCTTTTGACCATTCAGTTTGAGGATTTGCATATTTCGGAATGAATTTTCGTCCAATTTGGCCAACGTCGAATCGGTGATCAGCAAGCGAGTTGTTCGCACCAAATATTCATCCCAAATGGGTTCATGATTGTTCTGGCGGTCTTGTTGTTCACGGACGTCAGCATCCCGCTGGTTGATTGCCTCAATCATAGATTTGATGTCCGTCTGCATTTGGAAGGTCAATTGGCGTCCACTCAATTGATGTTGCTGCTGATGGTTGGTGCCAATGTTGTAGTTGATGAACTTTTGGGTCCGTTGCACATATTTTCGACTGGTGGGAGAACCATCCTTGTAAGAAAACTAAAATTATTAAATTTAAATGAATTTGGACGGCGAAAAAACTTACGAATTTGTTGCCCTCCTCAATTTCGAAAGTATGTTCCACTGGTTTGTCCTTGGAGAATCGAACCTTAAATTTTAAAAAAATTCCAATATTTTAAATATAAAAATATTCCTTGCCTTCATAGTCTTTCGCGCGGCCTTCTTCTTTGCTAAAAATAAATTTAAAAATTTTAATTATTTTTTTTATTTTATTAAAACCTTTCTGCTCATTTTCATAATCGACTCGAAGTTTCTAAAAAATTGAAATTTTAATTAAAAAATGGCCAAACATTATTTTACCTTCTTAATTTTGTCCGAATATTTCAATGGTGGTTTGGCAACATTGTTCAATTTTGGTGCCGGCAGAGGCACAAAACATTGTTGGAATTGAGATTTAGCATTTTTGTGCCATGGAAGATTGGCCGCCGGAGCCGATGTTGAGGTCGATTGAATATGAGAGAAATCGCTTAAATAATTTAAATAATATTTAAAAAATATATTAAATTAATTCGAACCTATATTCTTCATTTGTTGTTGACGAACTACTAAAATCCTCATCCATTTGTTGTTCCGTTGACTCATCTTAATTTATATTATTTTTGAAATAATTAATAAATTAATTAATTTACCAATTAATCGGCGTTTTCTCTGCTTGCATCGGTCAATTTCCATATCAATATTAATATTTCCATGGATTTTCTCCAGAACATTGGCGGCTAAATTTGCATTTTAATTTGGTAATTTATTCCAATTTTTTACCTTCTTGTTTTGGAAGTTGACGAATTTTTTGTGGCGAATTTTTGGAGGTCGACCCAATCAGTAATTCATTATCATTTCCATTCATCTGGATGTCATCTGGTAATGAGGCATTCACCGAATTTGGAGGAGAGATTGAATGTTGGACATCCGTTCCATTTGTGCCTCCAATAATTGTCCCTCGATCATCAATGTCCATTCCATTATTTTCTCCTCCCCCTTCATCATCATCGTCTTCACTTTCGTATTCATCCCCGCAATTTGTTGTTGTCCCATCATCATGTTCTTCACTCATCATTTCCTCCTTCACATTCACATCCCCATTAATTTGTTGTTGTTCCTTTTCATTCATCAATGAAATATCTTCCGGTGAATCCTTCGAAAAAAGATTTTCCAGACATTCCTCCTGAAGGCTGCTTCTCATATATCGATTTGCTCCATCATCCATATTTTCCTCATTCCCTTCATTCTGTTCTGCTCCTGCCGAATTTGTTTGTTGTTGTTCTGTTTGTGGTTCCTCTTCGGCGATAATTTCCTTTTTAACCTCAACCAAATTTTGTTGTCTTTTCGGCTCTTCTTCAACTGTTATCGGAGCTGGTGGTGCTGCTGATTTGTGGGTCGGTTTTGATGCCGGCTTACTCGGTTTTGGTTGTGCAATTTTGACTTCCTTCCCTCGTTTGGGCACATTATTGCTGATTGTTTCGGCGGCGGTGGATTTTGGTTGCTTTCTCGTCGAATTGGTTCCATTCGAAGATGATGATGATGACGACCCATTCTTTGCAATATCCATCCGATTTTCTTCAATTGGAGATTCATCCTCGTCCGAGTCAAGACCAATAAATAATGGAGCAACCACCGAAGAAATTTGTGGACGATCATTTGAATTCTTAAAAAAATGAATAATTAAATTTACAAAAATATTATCCAAAACCTGAAGAGGTGCCGAATTCAAAACTGGTTTCCGTTCCTGCTGCTGATTCTTCGGTGTTTTTTCCTTTGCTTGATGCTCTTTATTAATAGTTATTTTAATTAAATTTAAATATTTTAAACCATTTTTCCAATTGACCAGCTTCACTAATAACTTCTTCACGTGGTGGTTGATAAATATAAAATCGCGTGTTGATTCGACGGGGTTTGCATAAATTGATTTAATGTGTGCATCAAGCACCAATGGAATGTCGCCAACTTAAAATTGATTTTAGCGGAAATATTAATTATTTATTTAAACCTTCGTTTAAATCCGCATATTTCTCCTGCATAAAACTTGCCACATTCCAAATAATCCGCTTCAATGCTTCTCCCTCCAACATCGTAAAATCTCTCTGCTTCAACTCATTAATCTCCGCTGTGATCCATTCAAAAATTGTAGCTAAAATATAAATTAAATTGTTCGAATTTTTTATTAAAAAGCATTACATTCAATTAAAACTTCATTGTTAATCGCTTTCGAACTTGAATTTGCTCCAGCCATCTGCTACTACTTTAATTATTCACTAATCAATCACAAATCTAAATGTTAGATATGTATTTTGAAAAATATAATTTTTAAAAAATGAGAATTTCTAGGGGGCAAAGGGATTTAGATTTTATACAAATAAATGGGCATGGGCAACTGCAGGTGTCTTTTACAATTGAGGCTTTCCCATAAATTGACGCCTATTTCCCATAAAACAAGGATTTTTGTTTCACTAGTTTTGTATTGTTATTGTTACCATTCCCCCATAAAATGGCACCCAAATCCCACAAAAAGCCATAAAATTTTTATGGCAAAACATTCCCTATTTCCCATCGCCTATCCCATAAAAACAGCAACAATTAAATTAGGTTTAGGCCCCGGAATCCGGCATGGACAAAAGGACAAGGTAGGTAAGAATAAAAA
Organism: Pratylenchus scribneri; assembly: GCA_030063045.1. NCBI lineage: Eukaryota > Metazoa > Nematoda > Chromadorea > Rhabditida > Pratylenchidae > Pratylenchus > Pratylenchus scribneri. The sequence continues at coordinate 3,041,143 of JAQSEB010000001.1, read as the reverse complement.
GGTAAGGTCCAAGTCTAATCCAAGGAAGGTGTTGGTATATCTATATGGTACGAAAAAAATAAAAAAAAAACAAAAATGAATGATGAAAAAAAAAATGATGAAAAAAAATTTGAGACATTCTATCCTTGGCAGATCATCCAAGATTTTAAATTTTCCATTACCGTATACAGATCATTATTGATTTAAAGTTGAATGTGCGGAGGGGGGGGGGGGAGAATTGGTTTTCTCATAATTTTATTTAACAATTTCATCCATAAGAATTCTCAATATAAAATAAAACAATTTAATTAAATAGAATTAATTAGTGGAATCAATTTTATATGGACATTTCCATGTCCATTCTTTATTATTGTGAAAAATACAATGAATTAATGATGAACGTGAAATCTTCCTTTTTGCTCTCATTCGCATATCAATTCATTCATTGTTTTTAATATCATTTTCCGGCATCACCAAGTCGATTCAATGAGGCAAAATTCTTTAATATATGATTGACCAATTCCGCATTTTTCCTTTTGGCCACAAAAATATGGGCAGAACCAGTTTGTGAATTTGAAACCTAAAAATAGAATTCTTCCGGTGTGTTTTCCTTCAATTTTCTCACCTCTCCATCCCCCAAAACATTCATTGGTTGATGGATCAACAGTAAACCCCTTCTTGTTGGTTGTTGTTGTTCATCATCATCTTCCAATCCAAGCAATGTCCGTAACCATTCATCACTAATTGGTGGATATGCGGCCCTCTGCGCGGGATTAAATAAATAAATGGCTTTGTTTTGGATTAGTCCAAACCAATTGATTGATCGGAATTGCTTCCACTGAATTGTGTCCTGGCCAAATTTTTGATGTCAATGCCAAAATGGAAATGAATATTGCGAAAATGATGGATGAATAGGAAGACATTTTGATTATAAATCCTTAGGGAAAAATGTTTAAAATGAGTATAAATTTATGGCCATAAACAGCAGAAGGAAATGATCAAAAAACAAGCAAAAAGTGCAATTTTTATTATGAATGAATTTGTTGGAGGAAGTAAAGGAATGGGGAATTGCGGATGTTTGTTGGAATCTTCATTTTTCCTTGCCTTTCATTTTTGCCAATTTTTTGACATCCCAAACAAAGCTAATTTTTCCTTTTGCGTGTTTGCTGAATTGGCTGAATGAAAATATGTTTTTTCCTCGTATTTTCCATTGCCATTCCCGGAATAGTTTGGTGGCCAGAGGGATGCGTCGAGTGGCTGTCTACTTTTGTCGGTTGCGCGAATTGAATAATCCCTTCCTCCACCCAAAATGTGGTAATAGCTTTTTACCAACAAATTTCGAGTGAAAAAAGACAAATTCCGGAAATGGCTTTTGGCGTCCATCCATCGGACGGAGGCTAAATTCCCTTCACAATTCCATTTTAGCCACGCCCCTTTTTGGATAATGCGCACGTGTGCCAAAAAGTGAATTTTGCATAATAATATTTGGAAGAATTGAAATTGAAATGAAAAATGAGGGCAAGGAAAAAATATAAAACGGAAAAAATATGGAAATGAAATTAGCATTCTCAAAAAAATATTCACCAAATGATTTTTGGAAAATGTCCAACAACGAGGAAAATGGAGCCAAATTTGGATGCAAGTGAGGGGTCCTCGAGGCAAGTTGTTGGCCTCATTTTCGGCCCCACTTCAGCAGAGTTCATCGTTTTGGCCATATTCGCTTCTTCCTAATTTAATCAAATCTTTTCGACTTTTGCCTCCATAATCCTCTTCTCTCAACCAAAAATCCCAATTTGGCCCTCTCCACCTCTCCCATTTTTGGCCAATTCCTCCCAAATCTTCGCCTCAGGCTTTTCCTCCTTCTCATCAAATTGGCCAAAGGCAATTTTCCCTCCTTCACTTTTTCTTTTAATCATCGTTTTGTTCATCAACCAAAATCGTTGGCCAATATTATTTATACAAAAGCACGTCATCATCATTTCCGAATGCCCACTCGGCGGTGGGGGAACAAATTCCGGATGGACTTGAGGGGAATGGGGGCGCCTCATTAAATAAATTGACGGGGAATATGGGGGGAATGGAGGATGACTACAATTTACATTCATTCATTTATAATTTTTTTTTATTCTTTGTTTGTTTTGTTTTTGGCGAGAATGGAAGTCCCAAAAGGTTTGAAATTGGAATTGGAATGAGAATGAGAATGAGAATGAATTTGCAGAATTAAAAAACGACGATGAAAACGAATAAATTGATAGAATGGACTATGATGATGACATTTGAGGGAATTGAATCATTCAAAAATACCGTAAATTCTCTATTAAAAGCCCTCTCTCTATTTTGAAGTCCCCTTTGGGGGTTCTTTGAAATTTTTAAGCTCATTTCTATTAAAAGCCTACCCACTTAAAAATGTATGTCAAAATAGCTAAATTTTAGATCATTTAAGCCAAAATAAACATTTCTTGGCACAAAAAATCAGAAAAGACATTATTTTAGCAGCAGCAGAGGGTCTCAGAAATTATAGCCTCGGGGCTTCTAATAGAGAATTTGCGTAAGTTTAATTAGTCAATTTGTTCACATTTTGCAATACAAAATTGAATGAAATCCGGACCACCAAAATGCTCTCTCCCTTCCATACTCAAATTCTCCTCCAAATTGTGCACCCGAAAAGGGTTATGAGCAATCGAGTTGATCGAATGGATGGAAAAGGGGAAAAATTGAAGGAAAATGGGATTTTGGTGGTTGAAATGGCGCCATAGGGGAAATGGGGGGAGGAGGATTGATTGGAGTTGTGGATACCGCGCGATTGGATTGCGTGGTCGGCTTTTGTGCAGGTGAATTGAAGTGTCGGCTCACCCCAAAAAGGGAAGAACTTCTTCACCCCTCCCTAATAATCCATCGACTCACAATTTTGTCGCTTTCAATCCACAATTTCCCATTCAAAAACCCCCTCCTCCCTAATAACAATGCCATCCTCATTCAATTCCATTTGGCAATGTCCTCAAATTTAATTCTGAATGGCCCATCCACTCAAAAATATTCTTTGAATTTTGCCAATGTTTTCTTCTTTTTTCCTTTCCCTCATTTTCCCACTTTTCTTCCTGTTTTTCCATGTTGCCCACGGCGGAATTGGCTCCACCCGGGTCCAATGCCCAGAAGGACATTACCTCTCCCGGTTCAGCTCCGCTTTTGATGGCACCGAACGTTTCTACAAATTTGGCTGCTCAAAATTCCACGGGACATTGTTTTTGGAGGAAAAATGTGAAAGCACCGAAATGGCCAGTTTTGGTGCCGGTGCCGACGTTTATTTGAGTTGTGGCAGTGATCAGGCAATGAAAATTGGGACAAAAAACAATGATTTTGAACAAATTCCAGTATACCGTAGGCGTTCAAATTGAGGAAAGGGAAAATAGCGGGGAAATGTGGCAATTTTTGTGTTGTCGAAGTGAATTCATCCAAATTCGGCCGAATGATTGCATCGAAACAAAATTCATCAATGATTTCCGTCGCGCCTCCTCATTCAGCTCATCCGCCCAGATTATTCGCCGTTGGCAGGCAATTTCAGAAAATGGGTTGAAATGGGGAAATTAGAGAATAATTTAATTGGGCCAAAAGGGATCGGCGATGGTGGCTTCAAATTTGTCCAATTGATTTGGCCATAGGCAAAATTGGGAATGAAGTGAGGGCAAGGAGGGAAGTGCCAAAGGAATGGTTGGCCAATTCTCGATTCCCTTTGGACTATCATCCACCATTACATGTAATTTCCCCCAAAATAATTTGAATATTCCATTCAATTCAGCCATTTTTCCAAAGAAGAATGCCAACATCAATATCGCAAAATGCCAAAAATGTGAATTCCTATGCGGTTTTGGGCAAAAAAGGACGAACATTTTTGGCCAATTCAATTCAACCGACAACAACAGAAATGGCCAAAACAACAACCATGGTTATTAATGGGGAATTGACCAAATAAATGGCAAATTCCCAATTACAGATTGCCGAAAGGGAAGAAGAGGAGGAAAATTGGACGCCAGCGATAACTACGACCACCACTGATCAGTCAGTGGATATGCCAAAATTGATGATTAGCCAAACATCAATGAGACCAATTGGAATGCAAAAATCCCACAGATTACTCCAATTTGTGAGCATTTTTGGAAATATTAACTTATTTTTTGGCCATTCAGAATGAACGGATCAGGGCACGTTTGGAGGCTGAGAAGGAAAACAAAGAGAGAATGGCACAAATGACAACAACAACAATGGAAATGAAGAGGAAAAAGAATGGCGGTGAAATGCCGGCGAATGAACCAATGGAAGCATTGGATTATTATGATATGTTGGTTTAGAGGGTAAATTGGGGTGAATATGACCCATCCATAGGTATGATGACAATTTTGACAAGCAAAAACATTTGGGGAGTGGCGGAATCCTTGGCGGTGTGACGGATTTCATTCAAAGTTTGCAGGACGGATTGACATTGGCCCAGGCGGTTTTTCCGGCAAATGTGAAATTTACGGAGAGGAATGGACCATCCGGTGCAAAAGGATTCCATTTGAAGATTGCGGTGACCCCACCAATGCCAACGGCAGATGGTCAGAAGGGAAATGGGGCAACGGATGAATTGGTGGCATTTTCACGTGATGGTGAAGGAGAAGGGGAGGAGGAGGAGACATTAATGGCCAATAAAAATAATCTCCAAATTGGCTCATTTTTGCAGCAAACAGAAGGGTAATTATTAATACTAATCTAGGGCTAAAGTTATTTGAGGCGGGAGTTGGCCTAAGCTCTCGCCCGGGGACTTCGCCGAGGGCAAATTACGGGATAGGGATTTTAGAGGAAGACCTTAATTATTTAATTATCTGTTGTGTGGAAAAATATGATAATAGAAAAAGTGAATCTTTTACAGTGTTTTCATGATACCAAAATTTTCAAATGATATGATAGTGATATGATAGTCAAAACGGTATCATTCAAAATGATATGATATGATAATGATAGTGACAATTATCACTATCATATCACTATTATATCATTATCATATCATATTAGCACTATCATTATCATATCATTTTTCTATCATTATCATTTAGAAAAAACCGAGAAAAATATATTACAAAATCGTCAAAAATTTTTATACCGACATTTCAACAAAATTTTCTTTCCAAATTAAATAATTTTCATTTGTTACATAAATAAGTTTATTTGGATTTCATTTTTTAAAAGAATATTGGCTAAAAAAACTTTCTACCGGAATGCTTGAAGAAATTTGAATAAATATTTAAGGTCAATATAAAATTTCCCAATCCTTCCAGAAGCTTCCAATCCAATGCAAAAAATTTTTTCAAATTTTAAATTATTTAAATTTTGGATTTTTTAAATTTAATTCAGAATCGTATATGAAAAATTCATTAATGAATATTTAAGAAAGAGAGTTTCATAAGAGAAAATTAGATTGCTTAAAATGCCAATAAAGGTCCAGGAATAATAATTTAGTCAAAAATTGGAAAAATTTTTTGGAAATTCTTTGAAAAATGGACAAAATTTTAAAAAATTTTTTGAAAATTGTCTGCTTTCAACTATCATGATACTATCATGATAGTATCACTTTTTTATGATAGAAAATTTCTCAAAATGATATGATACTGATATGATAGTCAAAGTGCTATCATATCACTATCATATCATTATCATATCACTATCATATCATTATCATATCATATTAGCACTATCATGAAAACACTGATCTTTTAGTGAAAATAGAGCGAGTTAAAAAAGGCAGATTGGGGTAATATTTGATTGATAGGGTGATGGGTTGATTAGGAAAGAAAGTGCGGGTACAGTAGGATGAATAGGGAAGGCCCAGCAGGCATTATTGTCATTGAGAGTAATAAAATGGAATGTTGGCATTCGGCCGGCCATCAATAATTAATTGATAACTTTTTGTTGCAGGAAAATTGGCCCAAAACCAAAAGCACCAACGAATGGGGCCAACACAAAGGAATTTAGGAAGGAGGCGAACACAATTGAATCAATGCTCCAAATGATTGGCCTTTGCCAAGGGCATCATGACGATTTGTGATGATTTTGAATGATTGGAATATTTTGTGATTATTTTTGTATATTTTTTTACTTTTAATTTATTTTGTTAATCAAAAATTATTGTTGGTCTTTTTTGAGAATTCTTCTATAAAATTATAAAGCCCATAATTTTGATTTAAAATATTAACTTTTTTATTCAATGAAATAAAACTTAAAAAATACAAAATGTTTTATCAAAAAATACAAAAGGGGAGGGAAGTGGATTGATTTAATTAGAGATGAAATACGGGGTATTTCAGAAAGTTCTGATTTTTTGTGTTTGCCGGAAAGAATTCTGATTTTTTGTGTTTTCCGGAAAGATTCTGATTTTTGTGTTTTCCGGAAGAATTCTGATTTTTGTGTTTTCCGGAAGAATTCTGATTTTTGTGTTTTCCGGAAAGAATTCTGATTTTTTGTGTTTTCCGGAAAGATTCTGATTTTTTGTGTTTTCCGGAAAGATTCTGATTTTTTGTGTTTTCCGGAAAGATTCTGATTTTTTGTGTTTTCCGGAAAGATTTTGATTTTTTGTGTTTTCCGGAAATAATTCTGATTTTTTGTGTTTTCCGGAAAGATTCTGATTTTTTGTGTTTTCCGGAAAGATTCTGATTTTTGTGTTTTCCGGAAAGATTCTGATTTTTTGTGTTTTCCGGAAAGATTCTGATTTTTTGTGTTTTCCGGAAAGATTTTGATTTTTTGTGTTTTCCGGAAATAATTCTGATTTTTTGTGTTTTCCGGAAAGAATTCTGATTTTTTGTGTTTTCCGGAAAGAATTCTGATTTTTTGTGTTTTCCGGAATGAATTCTGATTTTTTGTGTTTTCCGGAAAGAATTCTGATTTTTTGTGTTTTCCGGAAAGAATTCTGATTTTTTGTGTTTTCCGGAAAGAATTCTGATTTTTTGTGTTTTCCGGAATGAATTTTGATTTTTTGTATTTTCCGGAATGAATTCTGATTTTTTGTGTTTTCCGGAAAGAATTCTGATTTTTTGTGTTTTCCGGAAAGATTCTGATTTTTTGTGTTTTCCGGAAAGAATTCTGATTTTTTGTGTTTTCCGGAAAGAATTCTGATTTTTTGTGTTTTCCGGAAAGAATTCTGATTTTTTTGTGTTTTCCGGAAAGAATTCTGATTTTTTGTGTTCATTCTTGAAAAAGTTCGCGAAACAGGCATATTGTTTGGAGGCGGAATTAATTGTTTGTTTCTCTTTTCATAAATGTTTGCACATTTTCCTCAGAATGCAACCAAAGACACAGATTTCGAATACAGTATTCCTGCTCACATTAGATCAAAGCAATTCCCCTTTCCTTTAATATTTTTTAAATGTTTTTTGTACAAAATACCCTCTGGACTTTGATTAAATTATTTCGTTCGCCAAATATTTCTCCTTATATTTTGATTTAATCCATTTTTTTTGGTTTGTTGTCCGCCGATCACAGAAGCCATTGTGATGCAGTTCACCAACCATCCATCTATTTATCGATCAACGATGGATTAGGGATGGATGCCAACAGCAATAATCCAATCCACCCTATTCCCCCAAATTCATTTGGCCAAATCCATCTATTTTGGCCCAATGCAAATTCTTTTAATTCCTTTTCTTCTTCTTTTCACTTTTATTACCTCCAACAAAATTCTGAAAGGAAGGCTTTTTTCTGAAATGGAGCCATGTCCTTCGCCTTCAATTCGTACATTAAATTTTGAACCCACAAAAATGGTAAATGAAACAATGATTGACCCAAAGGCAAATAAAACAATTTCTGATGGAAATTTTCAAATTGAAGTGCCTTGGAATGAAAATGGTCCAAATGGGAATTTGACCATCGAAGCGGTAGCCAAAATTTTATTGGAATTTTAATTAAATAATTTGAAGGAATGTGCCACAAAAAAGGAGGGCGAAATTAGCAAAAAATTGAATTATAATTTGGAATTGGATAAAATCGATTGGGAAGGGGCAAATGAATTACTTTTATTCAACGATGTTCACATTTTAGCATTTGGATATCCAATGCAAAATATTGGAATGGCATAAAAATGATGGAATTAATAGAATTTGAATATTTTTTATTGTTTTATTTATTTATTTAAATTAAAATTGAGCAAATGAATGGAAAATTCATCACAAAAAATGGGTTATTTTTATTTATGCCGCTTGACAGCTTGAACCGGGACAAAATATTTTCTCCCTCAATTGGTCATCCATCAATTCGGAAATTCCACAAACCAAATTTGCAGGCACCGATTTATCTGAAAATGAATTATTTGATGATTGATGAATTTATTCCCCCATTTTTTCTTACCAATTCGTTTTGGGTAAGGCAATTTGAGGGAATTCATCAGTTGCACAAATTCATCTTCACTTTTGGTCAATCTCGGGTTGAATTGCCGTTCCTCCTCCACTGTTGTGACCATTCTGCCCGCATAATCTATTTTTTGATTAACAAAAAGTAATCCAAAAATTCATCCAATTTGTCGCCAACCGTGTGCCGGGAAAAGGAAATAATCATTTGGCAAAGTGAATATTTGGCTGTGAACAGATTGGTATAATTTTCTTGCATTTCCTTGTTGAAAGTCAGTTCGGCCACATCCCCGAATCAAAAGGGCATCGCCGGTGAATGCCATTTTATGCCGATGGCAAACAAAAGTGAGGCATCCTAAATTGATGAATTTTTTGTGATTTAAATCCAATTCCAACCTGCCGTATGTCCCGGCGTTTCCCTGACTTCCAATTCCATCCCATTCCCATATTTAATCACCTCGCCATGTTTCACGAAAATATCTAAAATCAATTAATTAAAAGGAGAATTTATTTTGAATAATTTAAAAATTTTTACCTGCTTTTGCGCCCGCATTTTTTGAGATAATGGATTTCATTTGTAGAAAATATTCAGCTTTCTTCATTTGACCTGTCCCCGTAACATGATCTATTGAAAATAATTATTTTTATCAGCGAATTTAAATGAAAACCTGCATGAACATGAGTATTTAATCCATAAATTGGATTGAGGCCAAGTTCACGAATTAACTGGAAAAATGAATTAATTGAATTATTTAGTAAATATTTCGGAACCCTTGCATCTCTGTCAACATTTTCTAGCACCGGATCAATGATAATTGCTTGTCTTGTTATTGAACAACTCAAAATGTATGTAAATGTGTTGGAAACTTGATCAAAAAGCTGAAAATATTAATTTTTATTTTTTTTTATTATTTATTTTTACCTGACGAAAATTAGGCAACAAACTCATAATTGATTAATGTAGAACAAAAATGAGAAATCGATTAAAAAGTTTGTCAAAAAAACTATGAAAGAAAAAAGAGGGCAATTCGTATTTATTTAAATTGCATATTATATTGGCATTTTGTTTTATGACAATATATCCCAATTAATTAAATTCGATTTTTTTAGCTTAGCTTTTCCTTTTTTCCGTTTTTGTACGTGAAGAAAAACCAACCACGTCAGTCGCATCAGCTTTAAAATTCCCAGTTTACACGTAAATTAAAAGCCACGCATTGTTTTATAAAATTGAATACAAAATTATGAAGATTAAACTGGGATTATTTCGATCGGATTTGATAATGGGAAAGTTGATTTATTTTCATTTTAAAATAATTTCAGAAAATTTCCAAATTTATAAAATTGAAATGAGCGACAAAAAGAAGAAAAAAGATAAATTGGCCAAGGTTAATTTAATTAAATAAATTAAATTTAATAAAATAAAATAAACTAATTTAGAAAGGTGCTGCAGCCTCCAGTGAGAATTCCAACAAATTAACAAAGGAGGAGGATGCTGTGGGTTTTTTTAAATTAATTTTTGAAGTTGTTTTATTTTTAGATTGCTCGATTTGTACGATTCAATTGTCCGACAAATACAACAATTTTTGATGGGAATGAAGTTCATTATTTTTCTGGTAAATTTTTTTTCTGATGAGATGGGTAATATTTTTGATTTTGCAGGGAAAAAGGCTGTCGATTTGTTGGTTGATTCGAAGAAATATGGCGAGAAGGCAAAAACACCAAAATTCGCAGACAAAACGGATGCCGAGGAATTTTTGCAAATTTTATTGGACAAAGGCCTCTTTTTCCGTGCAAGGAAAATTGTGTTGAAGAAAAAGGACAAAAGCCAAGAGTTGAAACCCGAAAAAAGTCGAGATGTGAGCAAATCACCGAAGACGAGCAAAAAGGAGAAAAATCGAGGAGAAGAGGAGCCTAGCGAAGAAAAAAGCGGCGATCAGGTTATTGAAATTTGATGAAACAATTCAATAAAACATTTAAAAGGAAGAGGATAAGAAGAAAAAGAAGAAGGTGAAATTGGTTTTTAACGAAATTCAAACATTCGAAATTGACACAAATGACGTCTACGCTTGGGTTTTCGATCCGACACCATTCTGGAAAAAATGCGTTGGAATTTTGATTGTTTTTGGAACGATTGGTGGATGCTTATTTCCATTGTGGCCTGAATGGTTGCGCCTTGTCGTTTATTATCTTTCTGGTTAATTTTTTAAAAAAAAATTATTTTGAAATAAATTTATTTTAGTCACTGGAATTGGCCTCTTCGGATTATTGCTTGGCGTTGCACTTGGTAATAAAAAATTATTTAAAAATTAATAATTTAATTTATTTTTAGCCCGCACAATTTTATATGCATTGATTTGGCTGTTCACTTTGGGTCGACATCATTTATGGATTTTGCCAAATTTAATGGAAGATTGCGGCTTCTTCGAAAGTTTTCAGCCTTTTTACACATACGTGAGTTTATTTCTAATAAGTAAATTATTCTAATATTTTAATTGTAATTCTGATTTTTGTGAGTTGATTTAACAAAATATTTTAATTTTATAATTAAGGAATATACGCCCGGCGGCTTCTTTGCCAAAAATGATCAAAAAGAGGAGAAGATAGGTCATAAAGGAACAAAGGACGAAGAGGAGGAGGAGGATGAAGAAAAAAGGCAACTTATTCAGTCAAAAGGTATAAATATAAAAAAATATATTTCAAAATACTTTTTACGATGAAATTGCTGGAGAAGAAGATGGATCGAGCACAGCGGAGGATGAAGAGCAGCAAAATATGGACGAAGATGAAGAAGAAGAAGAGGAGGAAGAGCAAAATAACCGGAAAGATGAACAAAATGAGGGCGAAGGGGAAGAAGCCCAATCGGACAGTAATTCAAATTCATGGGAAAGGCTCTCGGAAAACAGTCAAAAATCGTCAACGGAATGCAAAAATGGCGAGAGGAAGAATGAATGAACATTTTGGCTAATCAAGAACAACATACTTTTGTGCTATTCCCCACCCAATTCTTCATTCCTTCCCCAATCAAAATTGCATTATAATTAATTCTCTCTATCCAAATTTGGAATTATTATCTGATGAGATTTTATTCTTTTATTGGTGATAAAATTGAAATATAATATATAATTTTTATTTATTTACAAATGATTTATGGGAATATAAATAAAAAAATATTCACTGGTTCAACCACCCGGAAATGTTCTCTTCATTGGCATCCATTTCCACCCAGGGACTCCTAATTATGTGTTCTTCCGCCTCTCTCAATGCAGCATCAAAAATTGAATTTGCGACCAATTCTTCGGCTGTTTGGGTGGTCCCTTCCCTGCTGGTGTCTGGGATTGGCGGATTTTCTGCTGCCATTTCTCTTCTTTCCTCCCTTTCCGTGTGCTGCTGTTAAATGTTCAATATTAATTTTGATAAATTAATTTTGCTTTACTTGATTCCCAAATATGGCAGAAAGGGCAATCCTCAGTGACCTTTCCTCTGGATTTCCACTCGAATTAGTATTTCCATTGGCCGTTGCAATTATTTCCTCGTTATTCGGGCTGGGAACGGCAACTTGACGAATCCGCATAATGTCCACGGTACCATCAACGCCCTGATTCAATATTAATTTTAATACTAATTCAACCTTCAATTAAACCTCCGTATTTTGCAAATGTTGAACGGCGGCAACCAATTGTTCTTGATAAATTATGTGCGGCAATTCATAATGATGGAAGAAGTAGATCATGGAATGCTGAAAATTATTTATTATTTTTGTATTTCTAAATGGAATTTTACTAAAGTGAATGCGGCTGAAGTGAGCAGAGCCAATCCATTGTATATTCCTTTGATAAATATAAATTAATTTAAATTTATTTATATATTTATATTACCGTTATATCGATATTGATAGGCATAAAAGGCAAAATGGTAAAGGTAAAACATTCTAAATTAAGTTATTTGGGTTATTTTGAGCATTTGACTATTTAAACCTCAACCAATGACGCCTTCCAATTGGAGAATGGCAGAAAATGGCATCGTATTGATCGGCCAACCAAACCACTTAAAATAAATAATTTATTGATTAAATGCGATGATTTACGAACATAAAATGACGTAAAATGCGGTGGAAGTGTCATTGAATATTTCGGACATAATTGTTTCCATTCCTGCAATAAAATATTATTCATTTTTTAATTTAAATGACAAACCGACTAATGCCAAAATTACGGTGAGCAAAGGGGCAATCGGGAATATCAGCGGTTGGTTTTGTTCGAACATTTGGAAGAGATCAACGATGAAAACAAAAATTTGGTCATGGCTGAATCGAAGTAGCAAACTTATGGAAAATGTCTAAAAAATATTTTCGTAAATTATTGGAAAATACAAAAAAAAACTCACAAAAATGAGCATTACGCAGAATGCGGTGAAATATTGAGTGGAGGAATTTGTGCCGGAAAATGTCACAAAATGGTACATTTCCCCGCCGCGCAAATCCCTCAAATATCCTCGGTCGGCGGTTTCATTTTCGGACAATTCCTTCACCGATCCCATCACCAGCTCATCCAATCCGACCAAATAACGCATCAGAGGGCGTTCGCGCCAATTCCGTAGGCATTCCTCCCTTTCCACGTCCAATTGAACGACCAATGTTTCCAAATTCAATTCATTCCGCATTTCGGCATTCAATCGCAAAAGTCCGTAATACAGCGAAAATTCGTACAAATGCTTTAATTGAGGGGAATGGAAATTTAATTAATTTTATTGTTGGGCAAATTACCTGATAAAATGGCATTTCTCCTTCCTCCAATTGAAGAGGCAATATTCCATCATTTTCTTCATCTTCATTATTCGCCAATTCTTCGTCTTCTTCCTCATCATTCTCTTCTTCAATTCCACCAATTCGTTCGTCTAAATTCAAAATTTTCAATTATCAAATATTTTGAATTTATTTCCAAACCTATTTGTCCCTTTTCCGAATTTAAATGCATTTTTTGGAATTTATCAATTAGCCAAAAGAATGCTTCCACCAAAATTGGCATTGGCCGTCCAATTCTCCCCTTCTTCTTCATTTCAATTTCTCTTTGATTTTCCAATATTTCCGTCAATTCCCAATTCTCATCAGCGTTTTTGTGCCGTCGAATTTCAGCTGGTAATTTTCCTTTTCGCAAAATTTCGGACATATTAAAATGGCAAATTCCATTGGAAGAAACTAATTTTAGCAAATATATTTGAACGTTTTTCCCAAAACTAACCATTTTCTTTCCTAAATTGCATTTCCCGAAAATCGTCCAAATTTCGTATCACTTCCACCCGCACAATTCCCTTCTTTGGCCAATTTCCTTTGATTGAATCCAAACAATGGGCCGGATATGAGCTCACAAGAAAATGTGTGTAAATGAGCATAATTAATAAAATAATGGCCTAAAATTAATTTTAATTAAATAAATTTAATATTAAAAAACCTACAATCATTAAAATGGTAAATTCAATGAATCGACGCAATAAAATTGGAAAATTGACATAATAAGGAAGTGAGAGACGAACCTTCGGAAGAGGAGGAAAATTAGAATATTTTTGTGATTTTTACTAACCAGCATTGCATGAAATAGCCTGTCCCGAACGACACCAAACCGCGGACTTCCATCGGCCCCAATTTGATTTTCCAATTCGCTGGCCGGAATCCTCCTCCGTTCAATATAAATTCTGCAATTTTTAAATATTTTTGCATTTTTAAAACAGATTAAAAACCTGGCTCCGGCAATATTTGGATCAGTTTGACGAATATCGGCCATCAGCTTAAACCGAACAAAAATTAAAGGACAAAAATTAGGAAATTTATAAAAATTTTAAGTAAAAATTTTGGCATTATCCTCAAATTCGGATTTTTAAAAAAATATTAAATGGTTTTTAAACCATTATTGGTTCAAAACGAAGTTAAAATTTGTAAATCAGAGTTTAAATTTAATTTTATCGTTGTGTTGAAAATGCGAACATGATATAAAATGAATAATATGCATCGATAAAATTATTTTGGGGTGAAGGTCAAAAAAACAATTAAAAATAGGCACAACCTGGGCCTCCAAACAAAAACAAATTATTTAATGGAATATATTAGTTATGGAGCATCATGTCAATTAGTCAATCAATCAATCGATATTCGCAAGTGAGCACACACATCTTCTTTGATGGTCCCGGCGCCCGCCAACTTCTTAAAGAACGCTGCACATTTTGGTCTTGTTGGTCTTTTGCGGTGGCTGCTGCTTCGGTTCGACTTTGCCTTCTTCAGCTCCATCACCATTTGCTGCTGTATCCGAATCCATGTCGTTGTTGGCGATGATGTTGTCATTGCCACCATCCTTGTCGTTTTGGCCACCAGCAGAATTGGGTGCGAGATCCTAAAATATTTAAAAATGTTAATGTGCTCCAAAAACTCTAAAGTTGGTCGAAAAACCTTAATCTGGTCCAAAAAACCTTAAGATGGACCAAAAACCTTAAGATGGTTCAAAAAACCTTTAGATGGTTCAAGAAACCTTAAGATGGTCCAAAAAACTTTAAGATGGCCAAAAAACCTTAAGAGATGATTCAAAAAAAACTTAAGATGATTCCTAAAATGTAATTCCAAAAAAGTTACCGATTCTTCTCCGCTCTCGGCGACCATCGCAGGAACTTCATTCTTGTTGACTTCCAGCATTGAAATGTCTTTCTAAGCAGGAAATTAATTAAATTACCTATTATCATCATTAAATAATTACCTGTTGCCTTTCTCCCTCTTTCGGTGTTGGTGGTATTGCGGTTTTCGTGGATTTCTCCAAATTGTCGTCGGAATCAGTCGCCGAAACATCAAGAAGATTTAACACCTCAAGAACCGAAGAGGAGTGGTCACCACCGTTTTGTCCAGCAGTAGAATTGAATGGAGGATCCTATAAAAATACAAATTAAAAGAATTAAATTTTTTTGGTAATACCGATTCTTCTCCAACGCCGTTGGTGGCAGTGGTCATCGCAGAAACTTCACCATTGCCTTCCATCGTTGAAATGTCCTTCTAAAAATGAAGCAAATTACCAATGAATGTTTAAAGCAAATTTTTCAAACCTTTTGCTTTCCATCTTCTTCTTCTTTGAGTGATGGCGGCGATGATTCTTCCTTCTTGGCTACCCCCTCGTCCATCAAATTGTCGGATTCATGTGGAAGGCTCTGAAAATATGCAAAAATGTTTTATCAATTTTAACAAATAATTTTTGGAGATTTTTCGACCTAGAGTGGACCTTAACTTTGTAAAATTTAGGTCGTGGGTTCGAATCCGCTCAGAGGATGGTATTTTCTGGGCTTGGTTTTTATCCACTTTTAGACATTCTAAAATACATTTTTTAGTCGAAATATAGTGATTTGAGAGGTAAAAAAACACTAGGCTAGGTTACCAAATTTAATGAGCTTTTAATGTTTTTATTTCGTTACCGATTCATCTCCAATGCCGTTGGTCATCGCAGAAACTTCCTTGTCGTTCTTGCCTCCTAGCACTGACGAGTCGTCTCCAAAGCTGTTGGCGGTCACCGCAGCCTCATCCTTGCCTTCGGACATTGATGAAATGTTCATCTTAAAAAGCAAAAATTGTGAGTTTTTTACCCTTGTAAATCTTAAGGTTTTTTGTCCATATTCTTAAGGTTTCTTGCCCTCCTAAATCTTAAGGTTTCTAGAAGTTAGCAAATCTCTATTCAATTCGCGAACCTGTTGCTTCTCTTCTTTCGGTGAATGCAGTGATTCATCCTTCTTATTGGCTTCCTCCGAATCGGTGTAATCAGTGGAAACATCGCAAGCATTCAAATTTGAAACCTCAAGTGCAATGCTTTCGTCGTTGTTCAACTTTGGTGAAGAATTGTTATGATGGTCATCAAGTTTGTCGACATTTTCATCGTCTTAAAAATGAAGTGAATAGTTAAAAAGAATTATGCAAATATTACCAAGTGTGACATTCATGACTTGGCCGACAATTTCCTGGACTATTTGCTCATCTTGCTGCTCGATAGACGACATGATTTGTAGAGTAGTGAAGTGATTTTTATTAAAAATTATTTGTTTTATTAGTTTTGCCTTTAATTTTTAACGAACATTATAAAAACAAATGCGGATTAGTACACAATTTTGGCATGGAAAATATGAATGAATGAGGTGGGATGGGTGAAATTCTTGGAGCGCTATGCGCTACTATTAAATTAAAAATGATGATAAAAAAATCTTCTTTATTTTCTTTATATTGCGAACGAATGCGTATGCGTGAGAGAGACAAGAAGGACGGAGAGAAAAAGACGCTGATTTATTGATTTTTCCGATACAGTATGCTTTATTTATTTATTAATTTTCATACATGAAAAATGAAAAACGTGACGCACGCACGTTCACTTTTTTCCTATAAAAGCGAACAATTTTCCAAGTTTCAGTCATTTCCATCAACGAATATCAACTCATTTCCTGCGAACAACTCATCAACGTCGGGACCAAAGCGGACATCATGGCGCAGCAAAAACTCAACCTGCAAGAAGTGGACACAATCATCGAACGAATCTTCCTATGCAATGCTCAACGTTTCACGTCACTGGTCAGTTTTAAATTTATCAAAAATTCTTTCAAATCAATAATAAAAATTGTATTTCAGGTCGATGCTTCGGAAATCAAGGCTCTGTGCAATACTGTGATCGAAGTTCTTCAAAGCCAATCAGCCATGGTCGAGCTCCAACCACCTGTCATCATATGCGGCGACATCCACGGCCAATTTGCGGACCTGATGCGGATTTTTGCACGACTCGAATTCCCACCAACAAAGAACTATCTCTTCCTTGGAGGTAAAAAATTAGTCATTTTAAAGATCAATAATAAGTTTTCCTTGTTTTTCAGACTACGTTGACAGAGGGCGACAATGTATTGAGACTGCCGTGTTGCTGCTGGCCTACAAAGTGCGATACCCGAACAACATCTTCCTACTGCGAGGAGATGGTCAATCCCTGTTCATGGCCTTCAATCGTGCCTTCTCCTGGCTGCCATTCTCTGCTTTCGTCGGAGGCAGAATTCTCTGTGAGTTTATTTTACGACTTAATTTTTATACTAAACTCCCAAAATTCCAGGTATACACGGTGGCATCTCTGAACGGATTCAAAGTCTGCAGCAACTTCGTCAACTCAAATGTCCAGCAACAGATTACGATGCCCAACGGCCATGCGCAGAACTCGACTTGCTGTGGACGGATCCGGAACAAGGAATCAAGGGCACTGGGCTGAGCAATCGAGGTTTTGATCTGGTTTTAGGATTTCATTTACCAATTTTTATTCAGGAGCAAGCGTCATGTTCGGTGAGGATCTCGTCATGCGCACTCTCAAGCAATTGGATATCGACTTGATTGTCCGAGCTCATCAGGTTAAAATTTTGCGCACTTTTTGCCATTCATTTTACATTTAATTTGCAGGTTGTCCAGGATGGGGCCGAATTCTTCGCCGATCGTCGACTCATCACCCTCTTCTCTGCACCTCAATATGCTGCCCAATACAACAATGCCGGAGCGACAATTCAAGTTGGCGGGGACCTTCAATGCACATTCCACATCTTCGCTCCCATGGATGACGCTAAACTTCACTGATGCGACAAGGACTGATGAAGAAGCAGCAAAGAAGGCAGAAACCCATGTGATAATTCCCCCATATTCTCATCAATAATTGTATTGTATAAATATTCCTCCATCTCATCTTCATATTGTCTCCCTAATTGTCATATTTGCATTTTGTTATAAATTCTTATTTTTTCAATGAATAAAATTATATATTTTGAATGTAATTATTTGCTTAAATTTTAGAGCTTATTAGGGGTTTGTTCAATCAGAAGTTGTTTCTTCTTACAAATCTTATTCTCTAATGATGAAAATGAGTCTTAAGTTTTCCCGGTTCATTTTTTGGATGGTTCATATTCACTTTAGAATTGACAAGTAAAAAATTTATTCCTCATATCAAAAATACAACAGAAAAGTGTGTGAATTTTGTGACAAATTTATGAAACATGTAAAAAGTTCGGGTTTCAAATTATATTTTGTTTTATTCTGATTTTGGCGGGCATAGGCAAATTGCTCCAAGTGAATCAATTAAATTGCGAACATCTCGAAGTCTTTCCTCTAATTGCCTCTTTTCGGCACTTAATTTGCCCAATTGTTCTTTGCAAAATATCCATTCATGCAATGCTTCGGCGTCGCCCAATTCCTCCGCCATTTCTGCATCCAATTGGCGTTCTCTGGCGGCCAGCATTCCTCCAAGTAAATGCAAATCATTGATTCTAAATTTTTCAATTAATCAATACCATTTTTCCATAAAAGACCACTTACTGTTCTCGCAATCTTTTTTCCCATTCTGCTTTTTCTTCTTCCACTTTTGCCAATTCTTCTTTTCTTGTAATTTTGGTTGTTTCGCTCAATCTGGCCAGTTGACAATGCAAAAATGCTTCCAATTCGGTCATCTTTTCCAGTTCAATTAGAAATAAATTTAGCCTATTCAACAATTCCGAATTATGCCGATTTTGGCTGATTCGAGCAAAAAGTGTTGTTTTGAGCTAAAATTAAGCATTGATTTGATTCAATTCCAAATATTGAGTATTGACCTGTCCAACTTCTTCCAAATCGCGGCACAATAATTGCCGGTCCTGCTCCCTTTCGGCAGCCTTTTTGCCCAATGATTCAATTGACTTAAATTAATTTTGGTTTTGGTTCATTTTATTTCCTTCCCCCACCAATTTCCAACCTGTAATCGTCGTTGGTCCAACTCTTTAAGTTGTTCGCAGGAATGTTTTTCGGGATTTTCAATTGCAAAATGAAGACTGTTTTGGAGGGAAGCCAGTGAAGGTGAACTGCTCAATGAGGGTGGTGGCGAATAGAATGGAGTAGGTTTTGCATTAATTTTGTTGTACTCCAATTGTTGTTTTTGGCTGTTGATTCGTCCCAAACCCAAATCCTTTCGTGGTTCTACAATTGGCTTCTGCTGGCCTCTTCCTCCCTCATTTTCTTCTTCTCCAACACTTTCTTCAATGAATTGTTGGCCAGAATTGTTATTTTCTTCAGTCAATTGTTTTTGTTGTTTTGAAAAACCGGGGAATTCGGTTTCAGTGCTGGATGATTGAGAATGGGAGATGGAGGATTGGCTGCTGCTGGAAAGAACGCTTGATTGCCAATGTGGACCATTCAAAATCTGTGAATGAAAAGTCAAAATTCATTTGGTCCTCTTCATCCACACCCCAAGTCAAACCTTTGTTGATTCCTCCCCCGGTTGGCTTTGTTGTTGTTGAATTCTTTTCCCATATTGAGAGGAGGCCATCAAGGAATGTTTTTTGGGTGGAAGTGGTGGAGGAATTGGTTTTTGGGAGATGGAAGAGCAGCTGGAAATGACGCTCATGGAACGATGTCGAGGCGGAATTGGAAGAGGATGGACCTGTAAATTTGAAGGAGGAATAAATTTTGGGAAAGGAATGATATGCTTTAAATTTATTTTTTTGCCCTCCAAAAAAATGAGAATGGAATGAATCATTTTTAGTGGGAATTTGGCTTACCTGGACTGTTGGTTTGTTGCTAAAGGGAAAGACGGATGAATGTTGTTGGCCATCCAAATTTGAGAATGCCGGCATTTTATCAATTGAATTGCAGCCGTTGGTGGACTGAAGCCAAGAAGAGGAATCAATGGATTGCATTGGTTTTGGAAAAGTGTCAAGTCTGAAAAATGAATAAATAAATGGCAGCCCTATTCCATTATCTACCTGTTCATTCGATCGATGAGTTGGCCAACCGAAAGAGTGGGTGAATTTGAATCCATTGGTGGTGTCATTTGCATTTCACCACCCGCCGCCCTTCCGTCCATTTCTTCTCCCAAAATTGACCGATAGCCATTTTCGCGGATCAAATTGCGATAGGCCATTTGTTGTTGTTGTTGGGGTATATTTTGCTGCTGCTGGCCTCCTCCAACTCCAATAATTCCGTTATTTTGTTGTTGTTGGGCTCTGCAAAATTGCAAAATTAGTTAATCCATAATGAATTCCCTTTCAAACTTACTTTTGTCGGATTTTTCGTTGAGCTCCCGATGGACTTCTATGCAAAAGAATATTATTCGATTGTTGCGGTGGAATTTGATGTTGCTGTTGAGGTTGGTGGTGCCCAATAATGCCGCCGTTGCTCTCGAAAGAAGTGGCGGCAGTGCCCCCGTTTGTGAAAATGTTAGTGGTGGTCATCGGTGGCGGTTTGGAGGAAGGCGAAGAATGCTTTATAAAATGGAACGAATATAAAAAATCAATCGATATAAATGTGAATGCGCAAATAAAAGGGGATTCAAATTTGGGGGGACGCCCACAGGGGGAAGAGGGAATAATCGGTGTCCGGTCGGCCAGTTGCGCAGAAAGGGGGAGGGCGGAGGGGAATGGATGGATGGAAGGGAAAATATGAGTAAGAGAAGGAAGGAAAATGAGTCATCCAATTTATTTTTTGGACATTTGGATCGATGCCGGAAATAATTGGTTGAATCAACGAAAATCTTATTTATTAGGAAGAAGGATGGAAAGATGCGCGATCCACTAATTTGCATAAATCACTTAATATTTTTGCCTCTACCCCCAGGGATGCGATAATACCGTGGAAACTTGGCGCGTGCCAAGTTTTTGATGACCCTGCCAAGTTTTTGCCGGGTTTTTGTCAGTGCCGAGTTTTTTGCCAAGTTTTTCATATTTTGCCGAGTTTTTGCCGATTTTTTAAATTTCTTATAATAATTGCCAAAAATTGAATATTTATCCACAATTTTCTTGTCTGTCATTTCATTTTTCTCAATTTTTCTTTTTCTTTATCTATTTTTTCTTCATAATATTGATCTGTGTTCTATGAATTTCTCATTACTTATGAATTAATTTTTTGACTAAGTTAGAAGCAATTAAAAATGAAATATTTACTGCTTCTTAAAAATTAATTGGATTTGATTAACAACAAAAATATATTATTAATAATTTCTATTTACAGAAAAATGGCGCAAAAACAATCAAATTTACTTAATTTCGTTCGGAATATTTCGATTTCAACAACAAATTCTGAAAAAACAACTGAGCAAAATGAAGAAGAAGCCATTTCCGAGGCTGAAGAAGCACAAGAACAAGAAATTGAAACAAATAGTGAAGACGAAGCTGATGAAAATGAATTACAAAAAGTTAGAAAAATTTTAAATAAATACAGAATAAATTTTTAGGATTCTTCTCCACCAAAAAAGAGGAAGAAGTCGCACAAATTACCCGGAAGAGGGCATTCAAAATTTTTAACAAATTATGCAAATCCAGAAGAAACAATTGAGGCCAGCAAAAGGAGCGGATATTTTTTTTGTAAAGCATGTAATAGTGATTTGGCATTGAGCAAAAATGGTCAAACGTTAATCAATGATCATATAAAGACAAAAAAGCACAAAGATCGTCTTGCTGATTTTCGAAAAAATCAGACAATTAATCAATTCATCAAGAAAAGAACGGTTTATTTTGTTTATAAAAAAATAAAAAATTAATTTAATTAAAGGAAAATGAAGAAAAAAGCGTATTGCTAGCTGAAATTTTGATGGCTTTCCATTCTGGCGCTCACAATTTTTCTATGCAAAGTTCAAACTGCACCAGCGAACTGCTTCCAAAATTGTTCAAACAAGCAGAGGACTTTGCATCTGCACGTGACAAAACAACGGCCATTATTAATGGTAATTTTTACCAAATATTGAAATTAAAAAATAATTATTTTTAAGGAGTGATTTATCCATTTTTGCAAAAGCGTTTTTTAAGCCGAATAAAATTAAATGGAGGCTACTATTCAATTGGAATTGATTCGACGGAAATACAACAAAAACGATTTCATGCAGTTGTCATTAGGTTTGAATTGAATTTAAAAAAATGAAAGATTTTTAAATAGATATTTTGACATTGAAAAAGGAACGAAACAACGTTTGCTAAAAATTGTGGATGAGTCGAGTGAAAAAGCGGTCGATATGGCCAATTTATTGAAGCAAGTTTTAATTGAAAATGACCTGGAATTGACGAAAATGGCAGCACTGACGGCCGACAATACAAATGCCAATTTCGGCGGGCTTCATCGCAGAGGTCAAAACAATTTGTTCTATTTATTAAAACAAGGTAATTTAATAAAAATTTTTATTTTGATTTAAATTTTTTAAGACCATCCATCATTGAATGGTATTGGCTGTGTATCGCATATTGATAACAATTCAATCAGGCATGCGGTTGAGCAACTGAATTATGATATTGAAAATTTTTGCACAAAATTATGCGGGCATTTTAACACAGCTATACGCTGGGAATATTACAAGAAATTTGCAACAAATTTTCAAGTAAATATTTTTTAATTTTATTTTATTTTTGTTAAATTTTAGATTAAAATTCTCAAATTCCCCGATTATTGTCCGACAAGATGGCTCTCATTGAAAGGAATATGCGATCAAATTTGTGGCCAATGGGAGGCTATTGAATCATACTTCAGATCATGCAGAAATGCGGAATGTCCAAAATTTATGAGAAATATTTTCAATGATGAATTGACGCCAAAAGCAGAGGAATATAGGATTTTATTTTCCTTTTGTTCGTTTGCATTGGGACAATTCAACAAATTTAATTTGATAAGCCAGGTATTAAATTAATAATAAAAGAAATTAAAATTGGAAATTCTGATTAGAAGCAAAATTTGGCCTTTCCCGAAATGATGAAAGCACTTCTCGGATTGAAAAGAAAAATTCAACAGGCGCATGATGAGAATTATTTTGGAAATGAGGCAAATGAACGATTAATTCGGCTTGAGGAGGAAGGCTCTTTGGACATTTGTGGGCGCTTGAAAGCTGAATTTTTGGTTAGCTGTTTAATTATTTGTTGTTATTCCAATTATTTTATTTAGAACTTTTACGAAAATTCACTTGAATATTTGAACAAATGGAGTGCGCACGTCAATGAATTAGCGGACTTTGTTTCGGATTGGCTGATTTTTGAGGAACGGCCAACAATTCAAAAAATTTCCAATGCTTACAAAAAATTTTGCGGCCGTACTCCAGATGAATTGGACAATTTATTCAATGAGGTTGCTGAATTAAATGAATTGTTGGACAAATTAACAGGAACCGGTTTTGAAGACAAAGAAATTGAAGAACGGTGGACAACATTGTTTAAAAACAAAAATTTCGTGCTCATCAAAAAGTTAGTCGTTATTTTATTCTCGTTTTTTCCTTCCAATTCATATTGTGAATCTATTTTTTCGATCTTAAAAAATCTCAAAACCGATGAACGGAACAAAATAGAATCTAAATTAATCAATTCTCTTATTTCTATCAAAACAAATGCCGATTTTAATTGTATTCAAGCATATGATATCTTTATTTCACAACCTGAATTGCTCAAACAAGTCAAATCACAAGAAAAATATAAAGTATAAATATTTTTAAAGCTTTTATATTGCATTTTAATACGATTTATAAGTGCCGAGTTTTTTGCCGAGTTTTTAAAAATTTTTGCCGAGTTTTTTCCGAGTTTTTAGACCCGGATGCCGAGTTTTTGGGTTTTGGAGATCGCATCCCTGTCTACCCCCTTTTTCCTAATGGAATGTTGATTACAAGCATGCCAATTGGAATGTGGGGCTGGGGAGAAGGGGGAGGAGAATTGAATGACTGTGAAAGATTGGAGGAAAGAAGAATTCCTTTCGCCCCTTTTAGTTATTCCTCCTCCATTGCTGACTGACTATTCATTCAATCGTCACCGTCAGCATCCAACAGTCAGGCCTTCGGTCGATTGGATGGTTAGGTCGTGCCCTTGGCCTTTTCCCTTCCCATTGATTGGGAATGTGGGGATTGGAGGCAGAAAAGAGGATTGGTTTGGGTTGGGGCACACCCCGGAATAAATGTTCTTAGGGGAAAGAAATGCCCCCTCGGCGAAAATTCTCCCTGGTCAAGAAAGGAGTTTTTTGTTTTGTGGTTTAATGAGAAAATGGGTGGAGAATGAAAACCGATGTTGTCCAAATAAAATTACAATCGCAAATCAGAATTACAATTACAATCGCAAATCGGAATTTTACAATTACAAATCAGAATTACAATTACAATCGCAAATCGGAATTACAATTACAATCGCAAATCAGAATTACAATTACAATCGCAAATCAGAATTTTACAATTACAAATCAGAATTACAATTACAATCGCAAATCAGAATTACAATTACAATCGCAAATCAGAATTACAATTACAATCGCAAATCAGAATTACAATTACAATCGCAAATCAGAATTTTACAATTACAAATCAGAATTACAATTACAATCGCAAATCAGAATTACAATTACAATCGCAAATCAGAATTACAATTACAATCGCAAATCAGAATTACAATTACAATCGCAAATCAGAATTACAATTACAATCGCAAATCAGAATTACAATTACAATCGCAAATCAGAATTACAATTACAATCGCAAATCAGAATTACAATTACAAATCAGAATTACAATTACAAATGCAAATCAGAATTTTACAATTACAAATTATAATCCCAATTAGTTTTGTAGCCGAAATCAAATGGAAAATAGATGGAGAAAAGGGGGCAAATGGCAAATTGGATAAAAATAAAAAATACAACGGTTCCGCCCTTCCGATAAATCCATTAAAAGTAGTAAATAGGGAGGAAGAAACCATTTGGATTTGATTTATTTGATTTAATGGATTCACCTGCGCAAATTGTGAAGAAGGAAATGGCTGTTGAATGGATTGCAATGTTGAAATGGGATTTGATGCAGTCAATTGTGCCATTCGGGCTGCCGAGGAGGAGTATTCATCCGCCAATAGTAGGAAGTAACCCGGGAGTCGGTAAATCGGCGCTAAGGAAATCGATGGTTTTAAGCAGACATCTAATCGCCCACTTGGAAGCGCCAGGATATTCGCTTCCTTTGCCTCGACCACCCAGGCGGCCGGCCAACAGATATCCTCTTAGTTTAACCAGTAAGTTAGAGAAACGAGAGGGATATTTACTAATGATGAGGGAAAGGGTATAGAACAAAAATTCTCAAGCAAATAGCCACTCGATGACCAATCTGAGGAAAGGGAGGAATGAGGGAAAATGGAAAAGGGGAAAATGGGAATGAGGGACTTTCTCAATATTAATTCCTTCAATCGTTTAGGTGTTGGATGGTCCCTCCAAAATGCGCAATTGGCGGTGGACATTGGCGACGAAAGGAAAAGGAAGGAAGAAGAACGAAGATTCATTTACCCAATTTTCAAATCAATATTCCCTCAAATAATTTTCCCCCTTTTTATGTCAAGTTTATTCAAAATTTTAAAAAAAAAAGCCAGGTTGTGAATTAAATAAAATGAAAACAATTAACAAATTTTGATGAAATGTAAATAAGGCAACAAGATGAATATGTGAGAGGGGAGATCGGATTTTATAAGCCAGAGATTTTATTTTTGAAAATAAAATAAAAGTGAGAACAAATTATAAAATTGAAAATGAGAAATTTGGATGAAACAAATTTTGAGGTCTGGGGATTTGGATCGGTTTTTCGGATGGGATGGATTCGGTCTGGGGATCGGTTTTTTGGATGGGTTGGAATTTTTGAAGATAACAAATAAAAAAAACAATTTCCTTTCTTTTCCTTCATTCCTCAACCTTCAAACCACCACCTCAATTTGACCGCCTTCACTATCATCCTCATCGTCCTCGTTCTTTTTGCCCTTTTCTTCCGGTGGCGGCTTGCATTGAGAACGGCGAGCCCTCTTAATTAATTAATATAAATAATTTTCCTCAAAAAAAAAATTACTCGAATATAAGTTTGCCAATGTTCCCCAGCGCTCGAATCCGAATCGCTGTCAGTCGCATCTTCATCGATCACCAATCGGTCCTCCTCCTTGTCGCTCTCTTCCTGCCCTTGTTTCCATATATATCCGCCGGGGCGCTAAAAATAAATAAATAAATAATAATATTTAATTCCAAAAAAAAAATCATTACAGCTCTCATGGTTGGCAATGCCTTCTTTGGAGTCGGTTCGATTACCATCGGTTCTATATCCTAAAAATTATTTATTCAGAATATCCTCTTTAAAAATTTTTTACCAGAAGATTTTCCGGCAAAGGGTTTGACGGAACATTGCGAAGTCGCGATTGAATCTAAAATTAAATAAATTATTTTTCCTCAAAAAAAAATTTTTCCTCAAAAAACATACTGGGGTTTTGAAAAATTTGTCCAAGTCGGCCTCATTTCCAGCTCGGTTGCCATCCAAATTGTCCCCCACCTTCTTCTGAAAATAAAAAAATTATTAACAAATCATTTTAATTATTATACCAATTTTAATAATTCTCCTTCCATCTCCCTCCGACTTAACTCCACCCCGTTTTCATAAAATTTCTAATTTTTTAATATAATTTTTAATAAATTAATTACCTCAATCAACTTTTTCTCGTTCTCCAAACGGTTGAGTTCCGCCAAATCACCCTTTGCATTGTTCCACTGGATCCCTCCCGCCATTTTCTTCCTCTTCTTTTCCTCATTTTCCTTCCTAACCCTCGCCATAACCACGGCTGCCTTCCTCTTTCTTTCTTCATTTTCTTGCTCCCTTCTCTGGCTTCGCGAGATCCTTTTGTCAAAATCGCCAATGATATGAGCCGGGGTCTATTCATTATTAAAAATTTTCATAATAAAAATAATTAAAAAACTTACGCCGAGGACGGTGACCAATTTTTTCAGCTCTCCCTTTGGACCATCATCTTCATCCTTTTTCTTCTTCACAACTTTTCCATCATCTTCATTCTTCCCCGCCCCATCCTTTTCTTCCTTCTTCGGACGTCCAGCCTTCTTCTTATTTTCCTTCTTTTCACCATCTTCTCCAATTTCTTCATTTCCGACCATCCGCTCTTTCATTTTTTGCCTCTTCGCCCAGCAATATTCATTGGTTTTTTGCTAAAAAAATTTTTCATTTAATTATAATTTTTATTTACAAATTTTAACCTCGCATTTTTTCTCCTCAATGTGGCGTTTCAAATTGAAGTTTTCGTTTTTGCCGGGTTTTGGCACATAGTGACAACGCGAGCACTAAAAATTTTTTATTTATAAAATTTAAACCATAAAAAATTTACCCGATCCAAATTGCCAATTCTTTCATAGTTGGCAACGGGTGGCTAAAAAATAAATAAATCATTTTTTTAAAAAAAAATTTTTTAAACCCACAATCGCTCGAATCTCAGCCTTCCTTCTTTGAAACTTTAATTTTTAAAATAATTTTCCTCAAAAATAAATTTCCTCAAATTTACCTCCTCCGCTTCCTTTTGGTATTGAGGGCCCAATTTCAACTCCTAAAAATTAATAAAATATTTAAATAATAATAAACTTTTTTTTTTACCCCAACCAATTCGTCCTCATCCTCCAAATTTTCCTCAAAATTTTCCTCCAAAATTGGCTTCATTTGCTAATAATTTTTTTTAAAATTGTTTTTTATTAAAATTAAAATACCTTTGTCGAAATTTTCATTTTCAGCGGTGGTTTTGAAGTGCCTGGAATCCATGAGATTGCATGTTGTAATTCACCGGCTGTGATCTTTCTCGGAGATGACGAAGCCGCCTTTGCACTGGTTCTTTGTCGTTGCGGAGTGGTCGAGGGAGGTCCCTGAAAAAATTAAATTATCAATCCATATTTTTAAAAAAAAATACATTCAATTTCTTCCTCAAAAACTCGATTTGCGTCTCCTTAAAAAAAGTAATTTTTATTTTTAAAAATTTAATTATAATCAAACCAGATGATGCTGCCGAAGATAGGACTCCCGAATTCGCTTTTCCTAAATTAAATAAATTAATAAAAAATTAAAAAAAACACATACAAATTCGCCGGTTTTTTCCAAGGCTTTGGCGTGGAGTTCTTCAAGTTGGCGAAGTTGACCGCGATACTAAAAAAATGAAAAAATTAATTAAAACATTTTCCCCCATTTTTTACCCCATCCATTTTCTTGGCCTCATCTTCCGCCTTTTTCTTGGATTCCTTTAATTTAATAAAATTTATTTTAAAAATTCAAATTTAATAAATTAACCTCCTCCGCCTTTTTCAAAGCTTCTTCCAAAAGCTTTTTTTCCTTTGCCGCCGCTTTTTCCCGCTCGGCCTTAAATGAAAAATTAATAGAAATTAATTAATTAAAATTATTACCAATTCCTCCAATTTCCTCTTAATTTCTTCCGGATCCATTCTCGATTTTTGAAGATGAAGAATTTGAAGACAAAGAAAATGAGGAAATTTATTTGGTTTAACCTAAAATTAATTAAATTAATTAACTACAATTAAATCGACAAACAAATTAATTAACTACAAATTAAAAAAATAGGAAAAATGACTAGAGTTTGGTGAATGAGTTAGGATTTTGCGATGGATGGCTCAATAATGATGAGCAATCAAAATCATTCTTCCATCTCAATTTCCTTTCTCATTTATCCTCGGGTCATATTCTCCTAAAAAACTACCACACTATTTCTTCAAAATCTACTCTCTGCTCACTTAAGAGGATAGAGGCCATCCTCATTCTCAGATTAATTTTTCTGAGAAAATGGCCGAAAATAAAAATGTCTATTTCCTTTTCTCAGTACTATTTCCTCATTTTTCACTTCTCTCTTCCTCGTAAAATTTATTTGTCTTCATTTTCAAAGTACAGTAAATAAAATTGATTTTCCTCATTTTTCCAATCCTCATTTTTTCCAAAAAATTAAATAATTAATTTATTAAATAAATAAAACCAATTTTTAGCAAAATAAATCGACAAATTCCGTGGACTACAATTCAAATTGACGACAAATGAATCGATTCTCCCAAAAGCCATTGAACAAAAAATATGGCGAACAACTGGAACATGAATTCCGGATTGCACACATTGCTCGACACACCAAATCGTTCGAAAGCAAAGCGGATGAGTGGCAGGAATTTCGAAAAGCCCTGTACACGGAGTTGTGGAAAAACGGGGACGGCTATGTGGACCCGGCGGACCTGCATCATGACATTTAGTCTGTTTTATTTATTTTTAATTAGTTTAAATTAATTATATATTTTCCAGTAAATCATCGGGAATCGATGGCAATGCCGTGGCGTGGGCTCGAAATTATTCTTGCTTCGAGCAAATGTTGCATTCGGACGCACTGAGTGACGGTTTGATTTTTTATTAAAAATTGATAAAAAATATAAAAATTTTCAGTGATTATCATTCAAAAGAAATTACTCAATCCCAATCCGGCACCAGAGGATGAGAGAACGACAAAGGCCGGATTCACAATGTTTGTTTTAATTAATTAATTTCTATTAATTTTTCCAAATTTTCAGCGCGACATATCACGCGGCGGTCAACTCCAAATTCCATGGCGTCAAGTGGATGCACAAGCGGCAATTTTCCGAGTAAGTTTTTTAAATTAAAAGCCTCATTAATTTTTATTCAGCATTCATCCGGTCAATGTTCAAAAGGAGGCCGAGGACACAGAAGCCGAGTTGGCCAAGAAGATGGCAAACGTGGAAATTGGCCAAAACGAGTAAGTTTTCTTTTAAAATTCCTCATAAAAAATTTACATAATTTTAGCCAGCCCGGATCTTCTCAACAGTCCGGATCTTCTCCCCAGCCGATGACCACCTTTGGCGTGTAAGTTTTTTAAAAAAATGATAATAATCCTCATAAAATTTTAGTCAATCCGGCCTTTCTCCACAACCGCCATTGACCGATGAAGAACTGGCCGCACTTTTGATCGAATCCGAACCGGAGGAATATGATGGCGACGAGGATGATGAGGCCCGAGAAGGCGAGGAAGAACAATGAATGAAGAAATGAGGAGAATTGAAAAATTAATTTATTGACATTTTTTCTTCATAATTCTATTGCGGACAATTTAAATTTTCTACCAGTTTTCAGAATAAATTTGTTGCATATCATTTAATTATTGATTTTTTTGGATATCCAATTCACTATTTTTATAAAAATTGAGGAATCAATTTTATTTTTATAGATTATCCAGTTTTAAAACAAATTTGAAAGAAACAATCCCCAGCTAACAATGGACAACCGCGATTCGCCGAAACCGAACCCAAACCCATTTGACTGGCCTATTCCGACGCATGAAGAAGGAGGTAATTTTGAGCAATAATTAATTATTTTTATTCATTTTTATTTATAGAATTCGTTAATGGTCGATTTTATTTCCGCCACCCGCGCCGACCAGCCGCAATTCGCAATGAGGAAGAACACCCAGCGGACCATTCAATCGAATCATTGGCTCCAAATTATGGTATTTTTAATCAATTAAAAATCGATTTATAATTTCCTAAAGAAAATGTCATCGCCGAACGTCCTCAAAATGGACAAATTGATCAATCCCGAGGTAATATTTATTATTTTTAAACTATTCAGAGTTACATTTTTACAGAACCGGAATCGCCGCAGCGCAAACGAATGAGAATGCGTCAACTCCAGCAACAAATTGGACAGCCGCAAGGTAAAAATTAAACCCTTTTCAAGTAAATTTAATTCAATTTTTTATAGATTTGATCGGTCAACGCCCTCGAATTTGGTCACCACCGATCGACTCATGTAAGCAAATTTAATTTTTAATATTATTAATATTCCAATTATTTTTTAGCTTCACGTTCATCATTGATCGACCGACTCCATACACCGGCATTGTCACAACGCCAAATCGATGAGGACTTGTCTCGATTCATTCGCCAAACCAATGGTATTTTTTAATTATAATTAACCTCAAAATTAATTTAATATTTTAGATCAAGGTCCAGTGGAAACCCCTCAACCGAGCCGTCAATTCCCAATTTGTTTGGCCTCAATTTGGGAGGGTACGTTTAATTTATTTAATTTTGAATTAAAATCTAGTAAATTCAGAACGTATGTTCGTCTCAAATATGCTCCTGGTCATTTTGGCATTCATTCATCTCTGTTTGTTCGTCTTCATCGGATTGGTTCGATTCCAGGCGCCCGAAGGACCACAGCCGAATAAATGAGAAGAATTGAAGAAGGAGGAATGGCTCAATCAAAAATTGGAAATTAATTAATTTTTTCATCAGAATCCACCCTCAATTAAATTTTCCTCAAATTTCACTTTAAAATTGTGAACATTTTTTTATTTTATTTTGTGCTCAAACCTCTTTTAAAAAATTTTGTGTGATCTCCCCCATTTATTCCATTTCCATTAAAAACGATGATTCATTTTTTATAAAATTTTCTTTTTCATTCCGAATAAATTATGATCGATAAAATATGTAAATTGGAAAAGGGGGAAGAAAGAAGGGGTGGGTAGGAAGATGGGCCAATTTGGCCAAATCATTCATTTCATTTATTCATTCCCCAAAATAATCCCCCAAAAATGTCCGTAAATTGGACGCATATGGATATTGAAATTTGTTTTTGCCCAAAGGGCCAATATTGCGTCCGTCCTCCCCCATATTCCAAACCAGTGATATGCGTCTCTGAACGCATTTCAATCGACCAAATTAACAACTACCTGGCTAATCCTTGGACGTTTGACGACTATGCCCTCCCTATCCTAATCTTCCTAGTCCTCATCCTCATTCTACAAGTAAGAAATAAACTCGTAAATATATTTAATTTTTTATAGATATTTTCCAGCATTTTCTGCATCAATGCCTTTCGGCAAAGCTTTTTGCGACAACCAAGCGAGGAAGAAGGAAATGCCCGTCCCAGTACAGGTAATATTTTGACTCATTTTCTTCAAAAAATTCCAATTTTCAGACACAAGTCTTATTCCATTGGCTTCGATGCGCACGAGGGCCGTTGGTCGGGAAACGACAATTTCATTTCGACGTTAAGAAAATGAGGAAAATGAGGAAAAAATGATAACTATTAATTAAATATTCATGTCAATTTTATGGGTCATTTTTATTATTATTTCATTATTAATTGATTAATTATTGGATAAAAAATGAGGTATATTTTTGAGGAAATTGATTATATTATGGGTTTATGGGCTTATGGATAGGGGCAAGGATGGGATTTAGGGGCTTATGGGCTTAAGTTTTTTTTCAAGGCTTAAAGCCAAACTTAATAGCGTTGAGGGGGATTCTTGGGATCATGAATTTCCTCTTCTTCTCCATTTCCATCTTCTTACCCTTCTTTGCCCGCTTCTTTTGAATTTTGGTAAGTTTTCGGCGAGCCTTCGATGATGCCCCAGGAAAAATCAAACGGCGCATCTGAATATTTGATAGAATTTTGTGATTATTTTTCCTCATTACCGGGTTGATTTTGATTGGTGCCCGAGGAGGAGACGGCGCCTTTATCCGAGGACGTTGTGGTGTCCCAATCTCCATCTTTTCGGGAGAATTCTGAAATGATTACTTAATTAATTCATATTTATATAAAAAATGATACCATCTTTTCCGAGGTGTCCATCTTTTCCGGTGATTTTGGCGTTATTTCCATATTGCCAAAAGAATGGGCCAATTCATTAATTTCCAGATGATTGGACATTTTTTGAAGGAGAAATAGAGGATGAAAATATTTTCGGGGATCAAGGAATGGAAGAGGAATGGATGAGGGAAATTGAAAGGGAAAATACCGCCAGCTGGTAGAGAGGAGTCTCTGGCTTCGATCCAATTTAATTGCGCGCGCGCGAAATTTGAATAAACCGTAAGGGGTGGCTCTTTGAGGGATAATGAGGGATAAAGATTGTGACAGCTCGAGGCTCTCTGAGTCAGAAAATAAGTATAAATATTCCAAAAAATCCGATCAATCCTTAAAAAATGTACTTCATTTTCTTCATTATCCCCTTAATCTCCATAATTTCCTCATTCCCGACTGAGGAGCCCCCAACAAAATATACATATAAATATAATCTGCCTGAATATTCACAATACAAAGATAAGACCTCAAACAACAATCCCTCCCGAAAGTTCCTCATTTCCTCAAAAATCCTCCGAACCTTTGGAATCTACGATTCCAACGGATAACCTCAAAATTATTTATTCCAATCCAAATTTCGTGCCTGATCTTCCTCTTTGCAAAGAAACACCGGAAAATAACAACATTTATGGACATGCATACTGTCTTATGGCTTTTCTCTTTTATTTAATGGCCATAATCGGAGGACTTCTCTTCACTTGTCGGGCATTTGGATGCTTCAAATTAATCGAAAGACGACAAACCGAATTCGAGAGATCGAGGAATGATCTTGTAAATCGATATCCTCATATTTTCAACAACGAAATGACTATGGACGATGTGGGGCGTATATTAAGCAATCGACTTTCCAATATCGACGTTCCCGATGGACACCCTCCTCCTTACAACTATTCTCGAATCCAATCCAATGACACGACAAACGTTTAAGAAATGTGTGCCCATCGATCGACTTGAATTGCCCTCAACTTTCCCATCTTCATTTGTCGTCAATTTGGATCCCGAGAAGAAGGTAGTCATTGGGTGGTCTACTATTTTTTGAGGAAAAATGATGTCCTATATTTTGACAGCTTTGGAAACCCTCCAACTTTGGACATTCAAAATGTAAGAAGAAATGCCAAATGCTATCAATCCCTTGATGCCAATACATGTCCCCATCATTGTATTTCCTTCATTTATCATATTACCCTTGGCCATTCCTTAGAAAATTATTGTAAATTGTTAGATTCCAAAAATGATCCTGATTTATTCGTAAAATCATTTGTCAATAAATTAATAAAATAAATAAATGAACAAAGTGAATTTTATAATATACGGATGTTTATGTGTAATGCATTAATTTGTATTAATGGTATTGTAAACAATAAGAACAAAATGAACATTGAGAGTCATCGTCAATTTCCTCCTCCTCAATTTGTAGTTGGAATAATTCAAAGATATCGGCACATCTACATTGGTCCTCCTCATCGATAAATTTGAGTAATTCCAAGGGGTAATAACGATCCTCCGAATTTGGTCCATGTTTTTCAATGATACATGGAAGATAGGGGTGTTTGAGACGAATATTATGTCGGGAAAAGAAATGCTGGGAGACAGTTACATTGAAGGTTCGGGACAATTTTCCGTAGGCATATATGGAATCGGCTCCTTGACGGCTTAATCCGCCAATTGTGAATATTTTCTTGAAGCCATTACGATCTTCATAGGTTGTTTCGACTCTATGGCCAATTAAATGTTTGATTAATTTCTCTCGGGATTCGGGATGAGAAATCTTATAATCCAATTGATTATTTTTGCATTTGAGGAGATTAAGGCATTCTTGGAGGACAGTTTTCATTTTTTAGGATTTTAAAGGAATGAATGAATGAATGAAAGATATGATTATTTCGGGCTTTTATACATCCGTCGGCCATGCCTCTCTACCTCTAAATGAGGATGAGTCATCATCCGACGAATATCGGCTTAAAACCGATTTCCGGCCATTTTTCAAAATCATTCTTGAAAAAACCCAAAAATCGGAGGTCGAAAATCTCTCCCAAATTTACTCAGCTCCGAATTTAATTTTTTCCTTGAAAAAATGTCCGAAATTTCCATCTCCTTCCCAACTGTCCTCGAATTGACAACCTCCGATGATCCCGAATTTGTCTTCCAATATTTGTCGTATTTTATTCGAGAAGTATTGGATTTCTCTTCCACCTATAATCGAGGAGTCTTCTACTCTGGCTCCAATCGAAAACATGCCGAAGTATTTGCCATCAAACATAAAATCCAGACCCTCGAAATGACCCATGGAGGAAAATATTTGGACGATCTCGATTTGTTTAACAACAACGGGACGTACAAATTTGGACCTCCGCTTAGTTCTGAGAAGGCTTCAGAACTTTGGGACATGGCCTCGAGGAAATATGCCCTCCAAGCTCGAGGATATGCCTATGTCTTTGTGCAGAATATCGAGCCCGTCAACCAATTTGGAGTCCTACGAACATTCTTCCGGATTGAGCTACCGGCATTGCTCAATTCAAATAAGAACATGGGGACCATCTATTTTATGAACAACGACGGAACTCCCATGGGAATATACACAAGTCATATGTAATTCATTCCTTTATTTATTTATTTTATTCAATTTATATATGAGATAAAATGAAAATTAATTATATCCACAAAAAATAATGAGGATTTATTTATGATTTGTGTCTTTTAATATTCTTCTTGTTTCTTGACATATGGTTTGGATAAGGCAGTCGTGGCCTTACAATTCTTATCGACACAATCTTGACACATTTCGATTTTAATGACCCATCCGTCCTCCTTTTCCATAATTCGGTCTTGAGAATGATATAATCGGTCTTGACATTGCTCGCAGAGATAGTAGATGAGTACATATTTTCCCTTGAATAATTTCCAATGAGGTTTTTTGGAGGTAGTCGATTCATTATTCGGAAAGTTGTTATTATGGTATGGAGGATTTGGGAATTGAGGATTCGGATATGGAGGATTATTTTGGAAATTATTCGGGAACGGAGGATTATTTGGGAATGGAGCTTGGTACGGAAGATTATTTTGGAAGGACGGATTCATTTTTTTATTCAAAATGAACGGAGTGAATTTAATAGTCGAAAAAGTCAAGAATGATAAGAATGAGAAAAATGACCAAAATTCGGTCCTTATATACTCTTATTTTTTGTATAGTTTATACTCAAACACAAACTACAATTAAAAATTTATTACTTTTTTGAAAATCAATACAATCATGACATTACCATATTGAAAAGGTATAGGTCTTCCATCTAATGTACTTATTTTGATTTCAATTTCGCTGACTTCTTTAGGCAAAACTGGAACATAGAGTGGTGAGTCATAAATCTTCTCCACATAGTCTCCAGGCTGGGCTCCATTCAAACTGACGACACGGAGTAGAGAATTTAATAGATTCCCAATAATGATATTTCCAGTTAGTCCTTTGGCATAGACAGCAAATGATGTAAAGCCTCCACGTAAATCAGATTTGTATTTGGCCACTTCATTATTATGAATTGAGGAAGGATTCTCAAATCCAAGGACATAGCCTAACTGTTGAGATAGACTCAGATGGGTAATATTCTCATTATTGAAGACAACTCGGAAGCGTTCAATATCCGGATTATATTGAAATTCCACAGAATCGATCATTGATTTTATAATGTCATCTGTCATAGGCGGAGGCTTGGGTTTTGGAGCACGTGGAGGTTCAACTGATGGAATGAATAGACTCAATGTATTCAAACCTTGTCCTATTGGTCCATACATGAATTCAAGACCATCGGTCTTGGGTTTTTTCTTTGGCGGAGGCTTAGCCTCCTCCAGAGGAGGAGAAGGAGGCTTAGCCTCCTCCGAAGGAGGAGGAGTAGCCGACTGGGAAGGAGGCAACTGAGGAATCGCAGATTCCGAGGGAGGTTGAGTTTTATCTTTTGGAGTACGTGGAGGTTCAACTGATGGTAGAATCAAATTCAACGCATTCAAAGCTTCTCCTAATGGTCCATACAAGAATTCGAGACCATCAGTCTTGGGTTTTTTCTTTGGAGGAGGAGGAGGAGGAGGAGGCTTAGCCTCCTCTTGGAGAGGAGTAGCCGACTCTTGAGGAGCAGACGAAGGCGTAGCCGGAGTAAGCTTCTGAGCCGTGGTCTCAGAAGGTAACTGAGGAATCGTAGATTCCGAAGGAGGTTGAGGAATCGTAGATTCCGAAGCTTGAATGGTAGTCGATTTTTGAGTGGTAGATTGAGTAGGAGGAGGAGGAGCCGGTACTAGTAAATTCCTCATCTTTTCTATAGGAGGTACTTGCGGTGCTGTTCCATACAAGAATTCGAGACCATCTGTCTTTCGTTTTTTATTAGATGTTTTTTCAGGCTCCGGATTGGTCTTATTATCCTTAAGAGGAGGAGATGAAGGTTTGAGCAAGGGAGGACTTTTAGGGGTTACGGTTGAATTGTCGGTTTTGGCCAATGGAGGTGATTGGATATTATCGATTGCTCTTCTTGTTCTGTTTTTGTAATTTTCATCTCCAAAGTCTATGAGTGTTTGATTAAGTGACGTCATCAAATCCTCAATTTTTGAATAGGACCCTTTTGGTACAGGGATTTTTATCATATCATCTTCATTGTAATGAATTCCGATATAATCGTCATCCAATGTACCAATGGTTGAAGGCCATGAGTAGGGGAAAAAGATACTATGAAGACCGCAAACCCATTCTCCTGGGAATTTGAGTGTTCTTCCGAGATGAACCCTATAATGATTCGATTTATTATCGGGATAATCCGTTGAATTACTAGGCAAATGAACAATGACTGTATTGGACATTTTTAAAATGATAAGATTATTGATTTTTCGGTCCTTTTATACCCCTAGAATTGATTTCTCAGGAGTATAAATACCCTGGAAAAATAGATTTCCTCACCATTTACTGATTTCCTTATTCATTTCCCAAAAAAAATGTCCAACTTCGAAATTCATTATTCTGGTAAAATCACTGGTCGGTTCTTCAACGTGGATAAAATACAAGATGAACAACCAGAGAACGAAGAAGTAGTCCAGAAAGAAGAAGAACCAGTCCAGAAAGAAGAACCAACCCCAAAAGAGTTGGAGGCAAAGAAAAATGAGGAACTTTTAAACTTTGTCAATTATCTCGTTGCCCTTCTTCCCCATTATCCTAAAACTAGACCAGCAGCCACAGATATAGCCGTAGAGATTAGTAAGAAGGCTGATATGACCGTTGATGAATTATACAGTCTCATCTTTTCATTTATGCCCGATCCTTCAAAAGTCAACGAAGAATATAGAGACATTTTAAAACTTCCAACTCAAGAAAAACACAATCTTTACGAAAAGAATATGGAGTTTTTGTCAAAAAAGGAGGAGATTACACCAATGAAGGTCTTCCCATACGATCTTCATGATATGCTCACTTTAATCGCCGGAACCGCAACTTTTTTGGGCCATTCGCTGGAATCTTCCCGACCGGTCTCTTCGGAATCGATGATTCCGAAGTTGCCTCCTTCTCAGTCGGCTACCCCTCCACCAACCGATCTTCCATCTCCTATTTTACCTTCTCCTCCTATGGCTTCTACTCCGCCTGTCGAGCCTAAAGAAGGGAAGAAAGCCAAACTCTTGGAGAAGATTTTAGGCCTCAAGAAAAAATTGCCTCCAGTAGAACCAGTTGGAATCATGAAGGAAGAAGATATGGAAACTTCCGACGATGAATCAAATTAATACATCCATCGAATTAAATACATCCATATATTATAAAAATTCACATCGTTCATGTATTCATTAATAAATATTTTTTTACAAAACATGTTGTATTTACAAATTAAGTTGCGCGTCCTTAGCGTTGCACTTGATTTTTCTAGCGCGTCGTTAGCGATGACTTTTTGACTTTAAAAAAGTCATCGTTAAGAACGTGCAACGAAATCGTTAAGAATAAAAAACATCAGTTTTAAGGAGAAAAAGTGCATCGTTAAGAGAAAAAACTATCACTTTTATGAAACGGTAACGACGCGCAACGATTTTCGTTACGCGCATCTTCCGATGAAGGTGTCGAAAGATGCGCGCATCTTCCGATGATAGCAACGCTAAGAGTCAAAAATTGCACTTTTAAGGAGAAAATAGGCATCGGTAAGAACGAGCATCTAAAAACACATGCATCGCTAACGACGAGCAACGAAAATTTAGTGCAAAGTTAAGCATTTTTACACAAAAATGTACAAAAAAATGGACATGTGCGCGTGTTTTCTAGGGGTACGCGTGTTTTCTAGGGGTACGCGTGTTTTCTATAGGCGCGTGTTTTTCTATACATGCATACATACATACATACATATAATTTTATACAAAACATAAAAAATACAATATGAATGAAAAATAATTAAACAGTTGTATCACTAGTAATTGTTCTATACTTGTCGAGCATGAATAGAGAGTCGGCTTCACCCATTATTATGAGCATATATCCTCCATTGGGAACAGCAGTTCCAAATCGGATGTGAATAGCAGTTGTTCCGTTTTTGATCAAATCAAAAAGTCCTCCTTGATCTTCTCCGCTATTCGTTAGATTAAAAACATAGATACAATGGGTTTTTCCATATTGGGCGTAGGTAATTCCATTTCCTTCGGATGTATTAGCGAATCCAATGGCTTCGTTCATATCATGGAAGGGTCTCATATATCGATTTTGGGTATAGGCCAAATCATATGGAGTTTGGGGAAATTGACGACCATTGGCTACAATTGAGATTTCTTGGACATCAAAGGGTTGGAAATTGAATGGACTTTTTGAGTATTGACCAACGTAGTCGGCATTGGCTACAAGACCGCAAACGATTCGACGAGGGACTTGGTCTTGGAATATGTTTGCCGAGAATTCATAGCGGCCTTGACTAATGAACATGGACTTCATCATTGATTTACGGACAGCATATCTGGCTGGTTTCAGCTCCAATTTTCGGGCAATATCGAGACTGAGACCATCCATTAGGGACAATTTCTTTACATATAATTTACAGGCTTGGAGTTCCAAATGGTATTTTACGTTTGGATTTGGGGAAACGAGGACAAATTTTGATTCATTTGGAGTAATCTCGATATCGATTTCGATATGGTTGAGGAGGAAAAGAGGTTGACAAAAGATATCGGCATCGAGTTTGGCAATGAATTGAGCAGTTTTACTTTCAGCGAATAAGGCCTTCCTCGATTCATGTCCTGTACCGGCTTCTAATGTTTCGTCTTGGAATCCATAATAACCGGTCTCATTTAGATGACACGTTTTGGCTGTTGGCGAATAAGAAAGTTCATGGGTAAAATAGGATTTGTAGGCCATTAAAGAATTTGAATTGAATATTTCTCGACCATTTACTTGGACTCGCATATTATGCATAAATGTATTTCCAATCATTTGAATGGGAGCCACATCCTCGTTGGCTGCCAAATTGACTAGCTGTCCATGTTCATTTTCTTTTCGGATTCGGAATTCGGTGAGCAAATAACATTTTGTCGGATCAATATAATTATCGGAGGAATGGATTTTAAAATGATAAGGGGGATCGTTGAGGGGATTACTGGTCAAAATTTCAAAAGTCTTTGCGGAGGATACTGTAACATTTGTAGGAGGAATTTGAAAGAAATCGAGGGCATTTGTTATGGAATTTACACTATCGGAATCAATTTTGTAGAAAGCCATTAGTAGAGTCCAAACACGTCGGAACGAAGCCTTTTCTTTGAATGGACAATGGGTTTGGTAATTTCAGAACTAATGATAGTCTGGTGTGATAATGGATTAGATTGTCGGCCTTTTATACTTCTTGGCCGATGTGGATTCCTATGACGACGACGGTGATGTCCACCGCCAAATTGTTTGAGTCCGGCTACATTTTTGAGACCTTTCTTGCCTTCCTCGATTACTGTTTGACTCAACGGTTGTCCCTCTTTGATTTGTTCGATTATTCGTTGACCAGTATTCAAGGCTTCATCTTTGACAGCTGTTCCGGCATGTCGAATAAGAGGCATGAAAAACCTCAATATTCCTCGGAATACATCTCCAATACCAGTTCCTCTCTGGAAAACTGGTCCTCCTCTATAGACTGGGAAGGCTTCATCCAAACCCTTCCCAATCTGAATATAATCTTCGTAGGATAATGCGTTTGTATCGAATATTTCGTGAACCATTTTTTAAAGAGATTTTCTATTCTCTATGACTAATCCATATCTTCAAGTCCTTATATACTCCATGAATTGACGGAATATACAAAAAAATCAATATTTATACAATACAATACAATATAATACAATACAATAAAATACAATACAATACAATACAATATAATACAATAGAATACACAATACAAATACATATACAATACAATACAATATAATATGAGTTAGGGGCTTATGTTTTTAGGGGCAAGCATGTGATTTAGGGGTTTATGGGTTTATGGGTTTTTTAGGATAATGTACGAAATAATTCCATAGCATTATGACTTGAATTACGTCGGGGTATAATCGAAAGATTACGATTAGAAGAGATAGTACGATGATAATTTAGTGCTTCTTCTTGCGTTGGTCTTCTTATGGCCCATTGCGCTCTTCGAATCTCTGGTTGGATTGTACTTTTCTTGTACGGATATGGCGGAGGACTTCCTTTCGACTTTCTTTTCCTCATACCATGGGAAACGACTTCGATAAGATTTGGATCTGGTCGGTATTTTACACCAGGTCTTCCATAAATTTCCATAGATGTTCGAGGTCTTATCCCAGGTAAAGCCAACTGAGCCGATGTGGAGGGGAGAGCGGATTGGTCCATTGATTCTGGAGGAGGCAACGACAGCATCGTAGATGCTGGCGCCAATTCTCTCCTAATGGATTTATTTGTCCGAATAATGGATGGACGAGGACGTAAAGCTACATGACCAGTTGCTGTATTCTTTTTCTTCTTAGCCACAGCCTTTGATTTTCTCGATATACCCAAATGTTCTCTAACAGCATTTGAGGAGGATGAGGAAGGTATGACTGATTGGTCCATTGGTTCTGGAGGAGGAGGAGGTAAAGCCATCGAAGTAGATGCTGGCGCCAATTCTTGTCTTATTGATTGGTTTTTTCGGATAATCGAAGGATGAGGACGTACAGCTACGGGACCAGTTTTTTCATTCTTCTTTTTCTTTGCCACTGTCTTTGATTTTTTGGACATTTCCAGAGAGGAGATGTTGGCATTTGGAGTACGAAGTAGAGGCCATCTTCTCGGAGGGAATCTTGGAGGTTCTTCATCTGTTCCTTGATGAAATACTTCCAGAGAATCTTGAGGTGGAGCCGTTTCCTCAAGAGTTGGAACAATTTGAGGAGGAAGTATGGTAGGAGAAGGAGAATGACGGACTGTCTGAATTTCTTCTTCTTCTTCATGTTCTATAGGAATACGAGGATCATCATCCATCCATTCTTGTTCGGTTCTAGGCTGGGATTGTACTGTTCCAGTCTCGGTTAAGGTATCCTCATCTTCATCTCCTTTCTTCACCAAGATTCGGACACCTTTATCCAACGCAACTTTGACTGGTCTATCCTCTCGATCTTTTCGTAATTTCAAATAGCGACGAAGTTGCTGATTATATCGTACATTTTTTCTAGAGGGTTCTAATTTTTGACGACGAATTCTATCCAATTCATGTTTTGTAAAATCTAAATTGGGTTCACCGGTATCTGTGGAAGTTAGTCCACGATAAATTTGTTCGGGTAATAATAAAAGTTTATTCGCCATTAGTTAAACGTTTGAGTATAGGTGATAATAATGAGGTAAAGAAATGACTTCCGGCGCCAGTTCCTTTCTGAATAATGAATTTTCTGGCTCCTCTTTCTGTTTTTATACGCCCA
The DNA here is from genome assembly GCA_030063045.1 of Pratylenchus scribneri. NCBI lineage: Eukaryota > Metazoa > Nematoda > Chromadorea > Rhabditida > Pratylenchidae > Pratylenchus > Pratylenchus scribneri. Next base: position 2,998,470 of record JAQSEB010000001.1, on the reverse strand, counting down.
ATTCGTCGGACAAAGTCGGCATATGGCATAAGATTTTTCTTCTGGCGAGGGGTCAAATCAACACGGGAAGAGACAATATTGAGACAAATTTCGGACAGCGCCAACAATTCTTCTGTATTGGCTTTTTTCAACAGTTGACGGAGTGTTTTATCGGATTTTGTTTTACTCAAACGTTTCAAAAACTTGCCATTTGAGTGAATATATTTGGGTATCTCGTATGCGTTCGTCAACAGCGGGCGAGATTTCTCGTACATTTTTTTTTACAAAATAGTTTTTGGATGGAATATTATGGGGTATTCATCGTCCTTAAATAGATTTGTCCGTAGGCGAAGCAGAGGATCACTGGCTGCGTGCATATCGATCATCAGATAGCCATAGGGTTGATTTGTAGCTTGCTTATAGGCATCGAGGAAATAATCCAATTGTCGAGGAAATAGTTGAGTACCAATGTTCCTTATAGCCAATGCCGAATTTGGAGATCTCATGAGGACTAGATATTGAGCATTCTGTCTGGCTACCTTTATTTTCTTCTCAAATAAATTTTGAGTAACAAAGACAATGGCAAAATTCTGGTGGTGCGATTTTGCGGTAAACAATGAAGACAAATATGACTCGGAGATGGAAAGTAATAAATCATCCAAAATGAGGAGACATGGCTTTTCTTGTCTTTTAATTACTTCTTCATCTGGGACTCCGGAATGAACGGCTACTCCGGCTTTTTGAAGAATTGGAACAGTTGAACTCATTTCTCCAAAACAGTAGAGAATGGATTGAGGAGGAGGAGTAATTAAGTCTGTGGCTTCGGCAATAAATTTTAGGAGGAAGGTACTTTTCCCGCTGGAACTTGGTCCAGAAAGAATCATACCGAATGGAAGTTTTAGTTTTAGGTCTTTTTCAGAAAATGAGGACAAGTCCATTATGGAATTTTTTGGGCTTTCTATTTATCTATCATTGAGCTTTATATACATTACTCTTTATATAGACCCTTAAACCCATAAATCACATGCTTGCCCCTAATACATAAGCCCATAATTTTGTACTGTATTGTATATTGTATTGTATTGTATTGTGTATTGTATTGTATATGTATTGTATTGTATTATTCTTTTTTATTCAAATCAATCAAATCCTTTTCATGAATCCATAGAGGATCGGAATAATCAATAAATTTGATCAAGTGTTCCTTCTTTCCATCTTTTCTCTTTCTTGTCCTCAATATTTTCTCCACACGATATTCGGTCTTGTCATCTTTCCGGACTTTGCTCAATTCTGGGCCATAGAAATGTCCTTTGAATTCTTCGCCCTTTTCGTCTTTCACTTTGTAGGTATACGGTTTTGATGTGTCCTTGACTTGATCAACTTCCAATATTTCATCGCCCCAATTGGTAATGTATCCCTTCTCGAATATGCCTTTGTCCAGACTCATTCGAACAAAATCGCCCTTCTTAAACTTTGGCGGGGCTTTATTTTTGCCAAAAAAGTCATTTGCATACTGTTTATTCCATAGAGCTTGGGCATTATCCGGGGTGACATCGATGGGTCTCATTCCAATGACTCGACTTTTGGAATGATTAATTGCTTTGACAATTTTTGGGAGGACTTTGGTCCATTCTTTAGTCTGGTATTGATGAAAATAACGATAGAGTCGCTGTTTGAGGGTACGAATGGAGCGTTCAGCTAAGGAGGCCTTTTGGAATGGGGAACTGGCCATTAATTTTGTAATTTCCTCATTCTTTAAAAATTCCTTCAACTGTTTATTTTTAAATTCGGTGCCCAAATCTGTGTATATTCTCCAAGGTTTTTGAGGCATTTCTTCAATCATTTGGCGCATTGCCTCGAGGACATCATCGGCTCTCTTTGACTTTATTGGTTTGGCAAACATCATTTTGGAGAGGACATCAATACCGACGAGAATGTATCGATTTCCGTCATTATGCTCAGCCAAGGATTGCATATCGGCCAAATCGGCTTGTAAATCGGTCATATATCCGAGAGGAATGGTTTTGACTCGTTTGAATCGAGTACGACGGGATTTAGTAAGGGAATATGTACGATGACCTTGGAGGAAATGTTCAACATCTTTACGTCTTATTTTTGGAACGACTTTTTTGGCTTCTTTGAAGAGGGAATCGATTCCGGTAAAACCGGCGGGATTTGAGGGATTATTATAGATTTGAGCCAATTTTTCTTCCATATTGAGGCGAAGATGAATTTTCTATTCCTATCCTTGCCCTTATATCCTAATTTTCCCCATACAAAATTTATATTCAATCATATTTATTAATCATAAAAATGCATAAAATGAAAAAATGAAACATACAAAAATGAGGAAATTTAAATTGAGGTATTTGAGGAATATTCCATTCTCAAAGTAAACTTGAAATCAATCATTCATTTTGAGTAAATTGCGGTTTTGAAGACATAATCACTCGAGCCCTTTCGGATACCTCGATAAACCATAATCAATCGAGCCCTTTCGGATACCTCGATAAAAATTATGGTAAAAATTATGTCTAAATAAACCACACTAAACTCGGAAATGATTGACTAAAAAGTCAGCTTTTTGGAACGGAATGTACAATTTTATGAGGGAATGTATTGGCCAAAATGATAAATTGTGTAATCTCCTTTCTTAACAATTCCTTTACTGACCACTGGCTTGTAATGTTTGATCGTGTCCACATATAGTATTGGCCCATCGATTGCACCTTTCCGTATTGATTTGACAAAATTGGAGATGAAAATTGGAAAGGAGTCGATGATTCCGGTGTGGGCATATTTGAGGACAAGTTGCTTGAATTTGTCATATTGCAGGCCTTGTCTGTGCATAACATCATGGTTGAGGGTGATTCCACGGATTTTGAGCATATATTCGAGAGGGGCATTTGGTTGGTTTTTCTTCCTCATTTTTATTCCATATTGCTTCGGACCTCCAAAACAAACTTCCAAAATGTCGTGGTCGGGAAGTTCGTCTGTAAAATCGCCCACATGAGGTCCAAGCTGTAGAGGGCAATCATTTTCAGGATGGGAGAAGATCAATGAATCGGTGTCGACATAATGAAGTTTGCATCCGGGACTCCTCACAACTTTTTGCATGGATCGAAGAAGGAGGAGGCGGGCGCATGAAGTTGTCCAAAGGCTGATGACCACATTTGAGGCATCGTTTTCCTCGACGAAGCCTCGTTTTGTCAGATATGTGACCATAATGACTGAAGGCCTTTCCTCATTGCCTTCAACCAGCTCATCAATATTCATAATGTCGATTGTGTTGTCGTCAAATAGCTCTCCTAATTTGACTGGATCATCGGTGATGGCCGTTTTGTAGAGTCCCCAATTCCTCATAGCAAAACGGCCCCATAAATTGTTCACAATCAACTTTGCCAGCGCCCTCTTCCCTTTATCCATCTTCATTAGGAGTCTATCGATTGTTATGCCGAATTTTTGTTTGCACTCCCGAATGAATCTTTCCTCTTCTTCGGTGTTCCCTTCAATGTTTTTGTCGAAGCCGGTCGCGTGGATTTTCAGGGCCAAAAATTCTTTCATGTAGCCTCTGAACAATTCTCGATCGGCTCCCTCATATTCGTAGACGCGGATCAATTTTGTGACTCTATATCCCTCGTTGAGCGCAGCATCCAGCTCAATAGAAGTGCACGAACTCATCCATCCTCTTTTGTCGTCTGTATGCCTGCATTGATAGTTATGGTAGTAGCCTCCGTCTGGATGATATTCGGCACATGCTGCGCAAAGTGGGAACAAAAGTCGCTCATCCCCATCTTTATTCACTTTCATGGGAAGAATTGGCACATCAATTTGTCTGGGCGGCACGACCCAGCATTTGAGGAGGGCGGTTTTGTACGGATTGTCGGCTGCCGATGTCCAATTGACTTCCTCATTTTTGATATGAACTTTGGGATGCCCGACTGGATATCCCATCATCCATTCCTCAAGCATGTAGTTGACGTACGGGTAGAGAGAAGTGAAGTCGTAGTAGCTAATCTTTTCGCCCTCTTTTGCCTCATAAAATAGCGTAGATGGACCCGTGCGCCCTCCGTAAAAACATTCTCTCGGGTCCAGTGGGGAACGGTCCTCATATTCCTCACATTTTTTCTTCATTTCGGGATTCGCTGCTTTCATTCTATCGATTTCACAGGTCCATATTACGTCGATTCTGTCCACAAATTTTTCGAGGAAAGCAATTCTTCTTGCGTCGTTTTGTCGTAACCATAGAGCTGTTTTCTCTTTTGGATACAGAACTTGATGGTCGTCGGGGAAGCAAGTGGGGCAACCATGGAAGTTGCACCCGTTGACTTCTATAATTCTGTTCTGTTCCTCATATACCCATCCACGGGGTACGGTCCGAACCGCTTTTCTCCGCCCTCCGAATATGCTGTTTGAATATGGACCATTTCTTCTTCAGACACCCAGCGTAGATATTGATACGCCGTCTTGGATTGATTGTCCCGTCGATCATAGCCACGTTCGGGAACAAGTGCCAAATGATGCGTTGGAAGATGGTTGGCTTTGAATAGATTAATGCAAGCTCGGGCAATGGTGGCAGATGTCGTTAGAGGATCGAGTCCATTATGAGGATCCTTGAGATGTCCGGCCCGATCGGCATCCCCGTCCTCATCCAGTTTGATCCTCTTTGATATTTCCATAAATTCTTGACGGAAGGCTACGAGAGCGGCCATGAGGATATCCGTATCGTTTGTGCAATAGGCGGGTAATTCCTCATTTAAATAAAAGTCTTTGTTTTCCTCATTTTCATATTTCTCCATAAATCGTTCGTATTCTTCAGTTTTCCAATTTTCAGGGGTATAATCGGCAGCTGTTGTTTGGATAATTTTGTCAAAATTTTCGGGGCGATTCAATTTATGCGGGAAACAGCCTTTGTCGGGAACATGGAGGCCAAATGCAGAGGGTAATTGTTTGAGGGCCATTGGAAATAGATTGAATGAGTCTCGAAAGTGAAGTTGGTAGCCATTTTCCTTCTCCACATCCATTGTAATTATTTTATTGCCTCGTCTAATCAAATCGGGATTGCAGCCTAATTTGTAGAATTCGACAATAACAAAGTGGATATCAAATTTGCCTCCATAATGACTATAAATGTATGAGTTTCGATCTTGAGGAAGTTCATCGAGGAGCCATAATGTGAAGGATTTGATTGGATCATTGCAAATGACGGATTTTTCAATATCCGTTCGGGCATAGGGATGAGTTCCAAATGTAATGGTACGATCAGGACCGCACACACTACATGGAGTCCTCATTTTTTGCAATTTCCACTCCTCATTACTGATGCATTCCTGGCAGGCAATTCGGACGGAAACAAAATTGGGCACCAGTTTCTTTTGAATTTTTGGAGGCTCATATGGGCGTTTGGGCGGTATAATTTCTCTAATTTCTGTTGTTTCAATATCAAAGGCAATAAATCGGCATGGTTTTGGTGGTTTGACTTCTAGCGGTTTAATAAAGCATCCTCGTTTGTCGTCCTTTCTGTGATATCCATAACAAGTTTTACAATATCTCTCATAGCAATTGTGTGGCCCCCATCCGTTCCTTGTGTGTACACGAGTGTCCCAAATAACTCCACAATCGGGACATCTTTTTGAGTAATTGCAGGATTTTGAGGAAATATGATGCTCATAACATTGGCGGGAGACAAAAATTTTTGAGCATTTTTGACATGTTAATTTGAAGTTGCCTTCGGGTTTGCAAGGATATGAGGCGCCAACTCGAAGACAATTTAAACATTTTCTTTTGCATCGGGTGTCATGATTGGAGTCTTTATCATAACACTTTTCGCATTGGAGGCAATATGGTCTTCCAAAAAGTGAGCCAGTTTGATAGAGTCCGATAAAATGAGTGCCATCCCAATGAATAACGAGTTGAATATTATAGTCTTCGGCTCCATATTTGTACATTGGTTTCATGAGTCCTCGAGGCCCAAAAAACCATACTTTAATTTTGTAATGGCCGGCATGTAAAATATTGTTCCAATAGTTGACGACGTCGGGCACCCAATCAAATGCATTATATTCCTTCTCCCATAACGGTATTTTTAATTCCCTCATCAATTGTTCCACCTCCCTATGAATTTTCCCTCTTTGACCATGTACACTTCTTCGATAAAATTTCCAGGCATTTTGATCGAATCCACGAATTTGATATTGTAGGGCAGCATGAAGGGCATAGAATAAACAACGATTGCCCTTTTGATCCGGGATCCTCATTTTTTGGTTTTCGGCAATGACATGGGTGATATTTAGGGAATTACGTTTGGATGCATAACGACCGCCAAACATTTTTCGAACTTTTTGAGAGAGGCCTTTACGTTGCAATACGGTGACTTCAATTTCAAGAGGAACATCAAAGAGGGATTTGCCGAGGGCTTTACGGCTTTGTTCGACTTTGAGGAAAAGGTTGAGGAGTGATTCGATCGTATTCAAATGCAGAGGTTTGAAGCCGGAATAAATGGGTTGCCCTTCTTCCAAGTTTTGCGAATTAATCATAAAGCCAATGGTGTCCACTTTGATTTGGGTTGCGGATAAAACGGCACGGGTTGTGACATCTTGGAACATGCCACCAATTATTGATTCAGGATGTTCGGGGAATTTTTTAATACGGAATGTGGAACGGCTTTTGTGGACTTGATGGCCGGGAATTGTACGATTTCCATTCTCGATTATTTCCATAAATTCATCCAGGGTCGGGTCGGTCTCTTCAAAGCGAGAACGCTTTGAGGGAGGGGGAGAGGAAGGAGGGGAAGACCGCCGAGAGGATGAGGAAATATTCTTTGAGGGCATTTTTATTTTTCGGAAGAGGAGAGAGAATTTTTCGGAGCAGAGAGAATTTTTTGGGATTCCAAAATTTGAATTTTTGGAAGAATGAGCTCCGGAGGCGAAATTTCGGGGTTTTATAGTCGAAAAATTGGCGCGAGGTCTAAACTTGCTCAAACATTTAGAGTGATCAGCCAATCAGCATCGAGGATTTGGATGCAGCTGTTGATCGGAGTTTTGGCGCCAAGTTCGATGAATCATCATTTTTCTTCTTATATTTTTATTTTTTGAACCCCTCCCCTTTTACTTTCATTTTTAAAAATCGGCAATTAACGACCTTGGCGGGAAGATGGCGCGACAGTCGCCGCTATCGCGTGCCTGTCAGTTTTATGAGATCAAAAAAGGGGGATGGAAGATGCGGGTGTCATGTTCGAGGGAATTTGAGTGGGCGGGTAATTTTAATTTGGAAATTCTGGAAGAGGGGGAGAAATTTGAATATTTGCCTCAATCGGCTGTCATTTCATTTTCCGTATTGTTCACCATCTGGCTTCCGTCTTTTTGAAAGGTCCTTTCATCTTTTTAAAAATCCTATTTTTAATTTTATTCATTTATTTTTAATATAGCATTTTCTTCAATCTTCCTCGAAAAAATGGCCGGTCAAAACGATGTTCGGGATCAGAGGTCGCGCATTGAAGTCCTCGAGACTGTGGCCATAACACTAGCATCACGGCTCGAACAGCTTGAAGCGTGGGGATATCAGGTAGAAATTTTGAGGAAAATAATTTTGAGGAAATTTCATTTTTCAGCGCCGGAGTCGTCCTTACCGTTTGACCTGGCCACAACTCGCCGGGCCACGTTTGGCCAGCATTCGTCAACGGCGGAGAGGGGAATTGGTTTGGCGTCAGCCACGAGTGGTTGGTTTTTTTGAAAATATAATTTTTGAGGAAAACTATTTTTAGCTTGTTGGGGCTGACGGTCAACCCATGGTAGTTGACGAGGTGGACCAACTGGACATCTACCTGAGAAATGTATGAAGAATATAAGGGCTATTTTTTAATAATTTAATTTCAGTTTCAAGTCAATCGGGAAATCCAGAATGCGCTCTATGAATTGAATGGTCTCGACATGAGTTGGATGGTCCCGGATGAGTGGATTGAGATCGTTCCTCAAAACGAAAGTCCGGAGGGTAATATTTTTCCCCTTTTTATTTAAAATTGAAGACATTCTTTTCAGAAGTGCAGGCCGCGTTCAATGTCGACATCCATTTCAATCGACATTTAGCCGAAATGTACCTTCCTTTCGGTATTCCTCATTTTTCAAAAAAAATTGAAATAATAATAATTAATTGAATTTTAGTTATTGGCGGCGATGGAACTAATCGGAGGGCTTTCTTTGGGGAACCGATTCGTGTGGCAATTTCCCCGAATTACGGTTACAACAGGGAAGGCCTCAACAATGTACTATGCCTCCCGGAACGGTTGGGTGGACGGACATGGCTGTTCGAGGATCCGACTTTGATCCCGGAGCCGGTTTGTTGTACATGCCGTGTGGCGAGACCATTGATGTACAATGTGTGCGGACACCTTTGCATGTGCGCCCCTTGTTGTCGCATCATCAAAGACAGAAAATGCCCCATTTGTCGCGCCAGGGCCGTCCGTTATAAATCGGTCGCTTTTCGAATTCGACCACTTTGAATTTTCTTCGATTTCCTCAATATAATCCATTTTCCTCAAAAATATCCCTCCCAATAATAATTCATTAATAATCATTTTCCCTCGAAAATAATATCCCTCCCCTTAATAATCCCTCATTCAAAATAATCCATTTCAATAATATTCATTTTCTTTCAAACAATTGGATAAAAAATGGTTGCGGTAAAATTGTATACTGTAGAAATGAAAGTGAAAGTGTTTTCCCTTTTCCCTTTTTTCCTTCGTTCTTCTTCCTCTTTTCCTTTTGAGTCAGCCTTTCGGCAATTGAAGGTCATCGCCCATAGAAATCTCATCGCCGATTTCTCTGGCTTGAGTCGGCTATCGCCTCTCTTTTCCATTCGTAGCCAATGTCCACTTTGGGTTGGGTCGCCGTCATCGGCAATTGAGGGACCATCCTTCATTTGGAGAACAGCCAACAGGCAACATCTAAACGATTGAGGGAATTTATTTGAGAATATCCCCCGAATTATTTCCCTTTCCCCTTTTTGTCCCTTTCCTCAGAACGGCGAGTGGACGGTGGCTATTTGCTTGGGAATTTTTGTTCTATACCCTTTCCCTCATCATTAGTAAATATCCCTCTCGTTTCTCTAACTTACTGGTTAAACTAAGAGGATATCTGTTGGCCGGCCGCCTGGGTGGTCGAGGCAAAGGAAGCGAATATCCTGGCGCTTCCAAGTGGGCGATTAGATGTCTGCTTAAAACCATCGATTTCCTTAGCGCCGATTTACCGACTCCCGGGTTACTTCCTACTGCCAATCGTCCATTTCCATTGGCATTATTCCAATGTTCAAAGAGTTTTCGACTGGCCGCCCTATTCCGATGTGCATTTGTTAAAGTGTCATCATGATAGTCCATCCTGAAATATTTTTTTATTTAATTGTTTAAATTGATGTGATGTTTTTTGGACGGAAAAAAATGGCCGATTATTGTATTAGGCCACCAACAAATTGGAGGAGGAGGAATTGAATGGATTAGATGGAGGTGGAACAGCCACAACACTGGTAAACAAATAAGGGGCCCATACTAATGGTGGATACTAATCGTGCAGAGCACAACATTGAGGGATGAGGGAGGAGATGGATGGTTGGAAAGGCTAATAATAATAAAATGCTTTTCGGATTTGGACGAGAAAGAAAAGCAAAAGGCCTTTGGGAAGAGAATGTCCACCTACCCCTACCTATATGAAAGGTGAAATGACAATTGTTGGTTGGAAGGTTGGGTCAGGTCGGTGTGTGAATGAGGCAATGTGCAAGGGAAGGAAGAGAGGCGTTGGGCCGAGATGGTGGTCATTTTCTTCTCATCAAAAATAAAGTTGTTCTGCTTTGTCGATGGATTTGAGATGGAAGAAAAGCAAAGTCGGGAAATATGAGCCATTCCTCCTCCCCACCATCGTGCGCAATTCCCTCCCTCCCTTCCACCTTGCCCACACCACAATCCACCACCAATCCTCCTTCTCGCCAATTCGCCTCAACCAACCAACCAGCCGCCAGATTAATCGCCAGTCGGCATTTCCTCCTCCCTATTTTCCCTCAATTTGACCATATCCCCCTCCTCCTCCCTCTTCAGTGTCAATTCATTCATTTCTTTTATGCTCGCCACCACCCTTCCCATTTTCTTCCCTTTTCTGAACATTTTCGCCTATTCAATCTAAACTAATAAGGAAAAGCACAAATGTGGGGGGGGGAGTAAATTATTTTGTGGTTGTAGTTTAGCTTATTTCCCAATTTTAGTTGGTCAAGTGGATGTCAATCGATGATGGATTTTTATTAAAATTTATGCAAATATCAAAAACAATAAATTAACCTTTTTAATGTTTTATCGTCCTGAACTTCCTTCTGCACTTCTTCCTCCCTTCGATTCATTCAGCCAATTCCTCATCAATTCATCCCATTCCGAGTCTACAATAATCATCTAAATTAGCAATTAATTAATAAAATATTCATTCTTCAATGAACAAACCTTTTGAATGTTGCAATGCCAAAGGGAATATTTGTTTTGGAGGGCAAAATCACGAAATGCCACAAAATCGGATTCTATGAAAAAATATTTAATAATAAATTTCATTCAATTTATTTAAATTGCTCACCGGAATCAAAATTCGAATAGAGAACTCCTTCGTTGCAAGTGAATCTTTTTCGCTCTTGTTCCCATAAGTAAATCTGTAATTCAAATTTAAATGGAATGAATGGGAATGGACTAACTTGGTCAATAACGGTGACCGGAATTATTGGTTCAGAATTTTGGGTGGAAATATTTTCCATTTGTTGATGTGCATTTGCCCGCAAATATTGACTGATTTGGCGGGCAGTTATTCCCGTCTAAATTCCAAAAAATGAAATTAAAAAGGAGAAAAGAATTACTTGAAATGCTCGACGGACTGAATCTCTGGTGAGAAGGCCTAAAAATGTGAATAATTAATTGAAATAAAATTATAAACAAACAAATTGCAATATTCTGGAAACGATAAAGAATGTCGGCAAATGTGGACAAAATTGCCAATTGAAGGGTGGAATTTGTGTAGGCATAAACCCTAAAATAAATTTGAAAATTGGAATTAATTAAAGGATGGTATTTTAATTTTTGAAGCATCATTTAATATTTTCCTTAATTTAATAATAAATAAATAACCTATAATTCGTTTCAACAATCAAAAATCCACTTTTGCTTGCACCTTTCCCATCAATTTCATTTCCATTTTCCAGCTGGCCACATGCGTCCTGGGCAATTTGAGTCATCAATGGGGTCAATAAAAACCAACTTAATATAAATTAAATAATTTATAAATAATTTAAAAAATACCCATCCTTCCTCTTTCGAATAAAAATAAGTCCAATTTCGCGGAGGGTTTGCATAAAGGCATGGATTGGTTCGGGCCAATTTTGTTCAAAAACAATTGGATAAATTTGAGCTAAATTTGTGCACTTTTTAAATTAATTAATTTCTTACTTTCACTCCGTTGAATGCACAACATTAGGCGGAGAAAGAATTCCAACAATGGCAAAATGTCCTCCCCTTTTGAGGCCAAATAATGCAAATAATGCGTTAAATATGTCCAAATTTGTTCGGATCGGCCCAACAAAAGAAATTGAAAACCGGCGGAGGAAATTTCCTGCTCTTTTGCACCTAAAAAATAATTTTTAGTAATATTAAAAAAAATGGAATATTACGTCCTTTGACCAGGCCAATGTAATCAAAAAGTGATCGGGTCGTTTCGGAAACGCCCTTCTCCGCTGAATCACTGGGCAATGCCAAATAGCAAAGAATGCTTTCCCATCGTTCCACACTTTTCCCCATCAAATCTTTATTTGCTGCTTTTTGTGATTTTTCATCCAATGGATGCGATCGAAAGCCACTCAATTCGGAAACACTGGTCAAAGTGCTCGAAATAAAATTCATTTTGAAATCCAACTTAAATTTCTAATTTTATTGGTAATTAATTTAAATTTATTTTTACATTTATTTGTAGTTCATCTTCCAAATTGCCTTCTAATATTTTAATTTTGTGAAGTAATTCCAAACAATTGTACAAAACCAATTGATTTCGTGCATTCGTCCATGAACGCCAATCACTTAAAAAAATTTGACAAATAATAAAATTGAAAATTAAACCTATTTTTCCTGAAAATCATTTGAAGAAGGCATTGTTGGGCCAGTGAAGGCAACATTCGATAAATGGCAATGACTGAATGCTTTTGTTCATATAATTCTATAATATTTTTAAAAGTAAAATAATTCAATTTAAAATATTTACGTTGGACCAATTCATCATTTTGGGTTGTCAAAAATTGCAATAATGGTCGATTAGCCAATAATGAGTCCGCCATGCTTTTATAAATTTAATAAAATGCAATGGAAAATATAAATAAATAAATAAAAAATAAAATTGGAAATATTTAAACCAATTAAAATGTGAAAATAAAATAAATGTGAAAACTTGTTGAAATTTATTGGAATTTTTTTCAATCAAATCGAGGACAAGAAAATGTTATATTTTAAAATAATAATAATCAAAATCACGAAAAGATCGACGGGTCTCCATCAGTTTTTGTTGGAACATGTGGATGTGTTGGTGGCATTGTCGATCCTCCCCCGACGATGACGGAGTTGGTGTTGGCGGTGGATGATGAGGATTGTTGATGATTTTGGGTGGTGGCGGCGGTGCCCGACACGGTCGGCTTCCCTTCGAGGTCCTTGTACTCCAATACCATTTCCCTTGGCACTCTTCTCCATTGGATTGGATCGAATACATTGTATTGACATCTTTCGTACGTTCCGCCAATTTCCCGCGGTGGTGCAGAGAATGGGGCTCGTTGTAGCCAAAATCGTTCGGATTTATGGAACCGCCAGTCTCGAGCATACCTTAAATTGCAATATTATTGATTTATTGATTGGATTGGGGACAAACAATTCGGAAGCAGCGGCCACTTGGTAGACTTCACCGGGGCAATTGTAGAAAAGATAGAAGAGCACATCCTCGTGCAATTTGTTCAATTTTATATTCGGCAGTTTGTCTCGGATGGTCGCATTGGTCAAATATTCTTCGGGCACTTTCGTGTCCAGGTCCTGTATTCGACAAGGGAAATCGGCCCAAGGCCCGCCGAATGTTTGGTAAAGATTCCTTCTAAAAATATTAATTAATTAATTAATTTGTTGGTTGCAAACTTTGATGAATTCAAATTGAGACCCAGATTCGTCAAATCGTGTCCGAGAGCCAAACCAACAATGGATGGCGCACTTTCTATTGTTCTCAGGAATGTTAGCAAACCGGCCATCCCGAACCTAAAAATAAAATATGGTTTATTACAAAATTAATTCGTATACTGGTCATTGAGCATGCCGGGCGGAATATTCGTGACCCTTCCTTAAAAAGAATGCATAAATTAATATAAAATTAATGATTAAAAACCATCAGGATGTGTTTGTATTCCAACTTTATCATTGCTTTCGATTGCCAACCGATGCCTCCTCTTCAACTCCTCATTTCCGGTAATTGTTCCTGATAGATTCTTCTTAACAAAAATTGGATTTTTATTCAAATAATTTGCAAAATTGAATGTACCTGTTGTTGACTGTTTTGCCCTGTTGAATTTGGCAAGGCTGGGAAGTCGTCGTCATTCAGCATCAGCCCTTTCCACAGCGGAGCAATTTTGGCCGTTTTTAAAAACAGATTTTCCAATTTGTTGGCTTTAATATTTAAAAATTCTGTAAAAGCTATTTATTTATTAAAATGAATTCATTAAATTAGAACAGATATTGAAATAATCCATGGATATTTATGGAAATTGAATAAAATTAATATGAAAATTTATTCAAATAATTTATTGAAAAATGATAAAGCAAATTAAGACATTAAATTAAAAATTTTTGTACTTATTTTTTGCTGGTCTTTAATTTTTCGTCATTTTTATCATCTCCAATGATTTCGATTTCGTCACCCGATGAACTTGGATTTTCAGCAGGAATTGTGGAAATATTGCTACTCTCAGATTCCCGGGACAAAGAAGATGATGATAAAAATTCCAGTTGACGAAATTCCAGCGGTCCTTTGTTCACATAATGGCCTCGTTTTGCAGTGTCCATTGTTGTTGGGACCCATTCATCGTACTATTGAAATTCAAATGTTATTTTAATTATCTTTTATATTGGGTATACCGCTTGCGTATCATCAATAAAATCTTTAAATAAAATGGGCTTTTTAAAATAATTTGAACAATAAAAAATACCATCTTCTTGAACATAGCCAAATCCTTTATCCATACCATCTTCTGGGGCAAATTTGTGGCCTTTCTTACTCTTCTTGGACTTTTTTGGTTCAGCAGAAGTTGAGCACATTTGAACCGTATTTGTCCCCTTAATTTAAATTGAATTAGTGTATTTTAACTGTGCAAAAAAAACGTACATATTTCTCTTCCAACCTCCTAACAATTTCATCGGCGGCATCTCTATCCCGAAACTCTTCATGAACTTCAGATTGTGTCTTGGAAGATCCACTGACCTGAATTTAGAGTGAAATTTAGAGAATGAATTATAATAACAACCAACCTCTAATTTCGAGCATATTTCTTCATAATCAAATCGAGGATAATTCCGAGATGTAGGAGGAAAAAGTTCAAATTCCATTATTCGAAATTTTGGCCCATCAACAATATTCTTCTTTTTTGGAAACATAAACATTTTGTTGGGTATTTATTTAATGTTTTTGTCGTCAAATTTTATGATGTACAAAGCACCCGCACCAATTCTTCTTCTCTTCTCTGTCTCTGTTTGTTTAATGATTAAAACGCCAGAATAGAATAATTCTTTTATATTGTGCGCGACCAATTTTGGCCGTATTTAAAAATCAAGCAACCAAAAAATATAAAAATTCTATAAGTTAAAAGAAATAATTCAATAGAAAATATCATATTTGAAATTTTATCAACAAAATTTATCCAAAAATGAAACCTAAAGCTGTGCAAAATTTAATGGGAAAAGAGCCTAAAAAACAAACAAAAACAACTAAATTATTGCCAATCGAATCTTTTTATATTTTTCATCTTTCTTTAATTGTGCTTCATTTTCATTGGTTTCCTTCCTTTTAATTTGACTCTTTGATAAAAACATAAAAAGCATCAATAATGGCAAATATGCAAGTGTATATTTGAATAAATTGCTGGCATTTCTAAAGAAGTGTTTAATTAAATTATTAGCTAAAAAGAATTTTGCTAACTTTTTATCCGGTCCTTTATAAAATTTCCATGATAATGCAATCATCCCCAGATTTAATGGCAATGAAGTAACGGCGAAAGTCCATGTTGTAAGTTCAGTTAATGGAGCAGCAAATTGACAGAGAAATGCCAAGATCAGAGAGTGCCTTCAAATCATAAGTTGTTGATAATAATTATTTCTCTACCTTAATGTTGTTCGACGACAAAGTCCTTCGTTTGTAACACACATCTAAAAAGTGAACGATTGATTTTTGTTTAAATTTGCCAACTTTTTACCATTTTATATCCAGCTTTATTGTAGTCATCCCGTAAATTCCAGCTTAGTGCATTGAAATGAGGAAATTGCCAGGAAAAAAGTAAACCGCCCAAAACAAAAGCAGCTGTGTCCAATTCACCTGAAATATGTGTTACATTTTGATAAACTTTCTGTTAATTTTAAACCTGTAGCCGCTGCATAGCCCATCAACGGTGGGATTGCTCCCACAATTGCTCCCACCCAAGTGCAACTATGATGCCTAAAATAAATTTCATGTTACGATTTTATGTTTGTTCAAATAAATATTTACCATCTTTTCATGGGTGTGTAAACTCCCGTATAAAGAGCGAAATTAATAAATCCTAGGCCGGAAGTGAGATGATTACAACATGAAAATATAAAGAACATTTATAATTTAAATTGAAATAAATAAAAATTTTAAATTTTTTAAATGTCAACTAACTTAGACAGAGAATTCCCAGTCCAGTAAAGGCGGTGGCACCAACAAACATCAATGCCTGCGAACTTGATAATCGACCAATTGGAAGAACTCGAGATTGGGTCCCTGGATTTATAAGAAGTAAGATATTTTATACTAAATATTACTTTTCATCTGTGCATCATAATGACGTTCCATTATATTATTGCATGCACAAGCTGATGCTAAAAATGTAATTAAAGAATAAAAGAAAAGTCCATTTAAACCTGAGAGTAGAGTTGTCCCAATTATACAGGAACCAAACAAGGCAGGAGATGTAAATGCAACGGGGGACATTAAAAATCCTCCGACTGCGGTTGAGGCAATTAAAGCAGTGAGACGACATTTTGAAAGCTTAATTTGAAGATAAACTATTAAATATAAATTATTATTACCTGTAAATATGCACCAGTTAAAGTTTTTGTTTCATTCGGATTAAAAAAGGGAAAGGGCCCTCTAGTTTTGTTCGATAAATGCAAATGGCGCAATGAAGCTTTAAACATAACTATTATTTATTTAATTAAATATAAATTTACATTTAAAATTTACTAAAATTAAAAGTTTAAAAAACTTTATTTAAAAATAAATTGGAATTATTATTTATTTTATTTTTAAAAAAGCAACAAATTGAATAAAAATTGAGCCATGGTCGAAAAATATAAGAAAATAATCAACGATTCATAAATTTATATTGTTAATTATTTGTTATAGAGGCAAATCTGATAATTTAAATGTCAAATTGAATCAAAATTTGTTCTTCCATTTTCCATTTTGTTTGTCAAGCAAATTTGAATGAATTTGGCACAGCCTGGGTTGCATCAAAAGTGTATCCACCAGTCAATGCCAATTGCTTTGATTTTTGTAAATTCTCTTCTCGTGTGCAAATTTCCATGAGAGCTTTCAATTTTGCCAGTTTTTCTGAATTTAAAAATTGTTCTCCGCACAAAGCCGAGAAAATTGTTGCATTTTGCTCTTTTAGAACTAAAAAAAATTTACTAATCATAATTCTGAGAAAAATAATACAAACCTTCGATTGTGTGTTTGAAGAGGAGAAAAACGTTAAGACCAGGATTGTTATCTTGCTCATCCAAAATTGTTGTGAAAGCCTCCAAATCAGTTTCTTCCTAAATATTGAAATGAATTAAATTTATTATTTTATTTAAATAACCTGAAAATCTTGATAATCTTCCGAATCGGTCTCATCATCAGCTGAATCATCGAAAATATTTCCCTCCGCTGTCTGATCTGCCATACTCCTGGTGCTTGCTTTCCTTCTTGATCGTCTTTGTTGGCGACGATTATTTTCTTGTTCCAATGCTTCCAAATATTCCATATTTTCTAATTAAAAAATAAATATAATATTTAAAATATGTAAAAAACCTTCATCGACATCATCATCCGAATCCTTCAATTCTTCATTCATTCGATCATCCTCGCCATCACTCGACTCTTCCTCATCATCATCCGAATCGTCTTCTTTGTTTCGATCAGCCAATTCCTTCATGCACCGTTGCAATTCATCAAATAGTGTCAAAATCCAATTCATAAACTAAAATAGCAAATTTAAAAAATTATTTATTATTTTACCTTATCAATTTGATTATGGAATATTGCAGGAACAATTCCATCGGAAAGAAGACGGCAAATCATCCAAATTACCATTTTTCGATCGTGAATTCCCTCAAAGTGGTCTCGATTTTTATACAATTCAGCCAGAAACCATTCAAAAGTATTCGATTGTGGATCAATTCGAATTTGACCAAAAAGTGTGGCAGTGATTTGAAAATTGGAATACAAAGCACTGATCAGTACCTAAATTATATTTAACATTTAATAAATATTTTATGAATAAAATGGATGGAAATAAACCATTAAAAGTTGTGGCTTATAACAGTTCAAATTGGTCGATTCATTGATTGGTTGTTGAAGTTGATTGAAAACTAATTGCAAAATACTGGGCAAAAGTGCGTCTATATGGCCCTGACATTGCAGAATGAACACTTTAAATTTGTTGGGGAATGAATTTTAAACATTTAAATGCGTTCACCTTCAATCATTTTTGCTGCATGCGATTTGGTACTCTCATCCAAATCATTGTCGGACATTGTCTTCTCACACATTGTTAGCAATTTTTGGATCCGTTCTTGTGATGCCAAAAATGTGCCGGTATCTAAATTTTTATTTAAATAAATTGTCGATTAAAATGAAAATAATTTTTTCCTGTTTTGTTGGAGAGGTGTAAGGCGATGATGAAGAAGAAGATGAGTGAAGAAGAAGCTGATGAGGATGATAAAGAAGAAGATGATGATGATGAAGAAGAAGATGAGGATGATAAAAAAGAAGAAGATGATGACGATGAAGAAGATGATGATGAAGAAGAAGATGATGAAGAAGAAGAAGATGAGGATGATAAAAAAGAAGATGATGATGAAGAAGAAGAAGATGAGGATGATAAAGAAGAAGATGATGATGAAGGAAGAAGAAGAAGAAGAAGAAGAAGAAGATGTTGAAGAAGATGATGAAGAAAAATAAGATGAAGACGTTGAGGATGAAGATTGTGAAGAATGAGAATAATGAAGATGTGGTGATACATCATCTTTCTCTTTATTCTCATCTTCATCATCCACATCATCATTTCCATCATCCTCTACTCATCCACATCATCATCTTCTTCTTCGTCGCCTTACCTCTCCCTCCGATAATAGGAAAGTACAAAATAAATTTACCTTTGGTAACAAATGCATGCAAAACAGGCATACAATCTTTAAATAAACAATTTTACTAAAAATTAAATATAATTATTTATTTACCGCTGAAGAAGCAATTGTCTTCCTCCAGGAAGGTTTTATAGACCAAATCTAAATAAATAAAATTAAATTTTGATAAATAATAAATTCAATTTCACCATAAACTTGCCACATTTCAGGTGAAATATGCACTTGAATTAGAGTATTTGTAAGTGAAAGAGCCTCTTCAAAATAATCTAAATTTGCGTAATTAATAATGTAATTAAAATTAAGCTTACTTTCACAATAACATTCGAAGATGGAAATTACACAACTTCGAACAATTGGCTCAATTTTCTTTATAATTTCTTCATGTTCCTCCAAAAGGTCCAAAATGGTTTCCAGCGTCGATAAAATGCCCATCACGCCGACGGTGTGTTCTTCAACAACATCATCACCATCTCCGTCCGCACCTTCGCCAGTGACCATTTTATTGAATATATTTACCTAAATTTATTAATTAATTTAATTTTTAGATTTTTAAAATAACCAATTCAAGTGTGATTTCATAGGCAATTGGGATGACATCTTCTTCAAAATTTTCAATCAAAGTATCCACGACGGCTGGCAAATCATCCAAGTGGGTTTCGGCCACCAATCTCAACACAATTATAATCACATCTCGAATATGTGGCTTCAGCAATGGCACTGTTTTCAGTGTTTGATCATTCAACAGTGATTGAATGGCTAGTGAGGCCTCCACTTTAACCGGCAATTCGGCGTCTTCTTTTAGCCTTTGAACCAAAGCATTGATCACTCGTTCCAATATTTTTGAATTTTTATATGGCGTTTCGGAGGCATAATGAAGTACATAACAAGCACGCATTCGAACAAAACGAACCTAAAAATAGGTTTAGGTCATCGAATAAAACATTAAAATATGAACCTCATGGGCAGTACGCATTGTTACATGGGCGTCGATTAATTTCTCAACATCTTTTTTGTATTTCTGTAAAAAAATGAATGTTTATATTATAATTTATTTTTTTACCTTCGATTTAAGTAATTGCGAAGAAATAACCGCAATCATGTGCAATGCTCCATCAATTTGGTGGGCCGTTGAGGTCGGTGTCAAATTCCGAAGAATAAATTCCAATATTTGTTGCATAATTCCTTGCCTTTTTGAAATCATTTGTAGCAAAGTTGAGGCCGCTGATGATGGCTGATGAAGATCCTTTAAATTATTTATCTATTTAAAATGTTTTAAATGTAATAAAACCTCATAAACGTCATATTTATATCGCAAATATTCCTCAACATCATCCGACCAAAGTTCTTCATCTTCAGCTGAATGTTGAAGTAATGGAAATATAACATTTTTGAGAAGTATCTAAAATCATGTAAATTTATTTGTGTGAATAATAGTAGGTTTAGCTTACTTCAAGTTTGGGTTTTATTATTTGCCAAACTTGTGCTTGGTTCAAAGCATCAGATAAATGATTTAAAGTCAGATAAAGTGCATAATCGGACACAAATTTTCCATCAATATAATCGTTGAGAATAGCCACCATCTAAAATGTACTATAATTTTATGAAAATTGAAGTTTAATGCAAACCAATGATTCAATGACTGGCAAGGCATAATTTTTGGAATATTCTTCAGCAAATGTCACATAGGCTTTGTCAACATTTCCTTTATTGCCATATCTTTATTATATAAATTTATTTATTTTAAATAAATAATTAAATAAACCTTTCAAAGACCCGTTGAACATTTTTCAAAGCCCATTTCTTGCATTTCCAATAAATAGTCTCGGCGCGTTCATCCTCCGGCACTGCATCACATTCAGCTGGTATTTCTTTTTGTATAATGTCCATGAAATTCTTTAACCATCTGGCATATTCTTCAATTGGAAGCATTTGTAAATTTAATGAAAACTAAATATAGAATTTGTATTTATTCAATTATTTAATTCAAACCTGAACAATCGAATAAAAAATTTTAAGTATTTGTTTTTGGACGAAATATGAAGCAGATGTTTTGTTTGCAATGAGCGTAGAAAGACGTTCACGAAGAATGGGCAGTGCTCTGCACATGAAGTCGACAAGCGGTGTTTTCTCCTTTTGACGTTTATATCTGAAAAATAAACGTTTTGAGTATTGGTTTAAACAACCTTTTTGGTTGTGATAAGACTAATGTCCTAGGTATGATATCGGTGGACCATGAGGACCACCATCGATTTTTCAACGCCCTGAATAGGCGGAAAAATGGAAGAACTACATTAAGTGCTTACTCAAATATTTTGCAGAGTCGGTGCAAAATCAGCAAAGCTCCCATGAGAATTTCACTTTCTTGTGAACTCAAAAGTGGAAGCAGTTCATCAGTAAGACCAGGCCATTTCTCTGGAAAATCATGGCGCATAATCGATTGCATTGTTGTACACAAATGAACTCTGATGAATACATTATTACTTATAAAATTAGGTAATATAATTAAAAGAAACTTTATGGGCTCAGGAGAATGAATTATCGCCTGTATTATTTGGTGTTTTAAAGGCGCCTTATCTTGGTCACTCAATTCCCATTGTTTTCCATCATCTTTGTCGTCCACACTCCAATGCTCGTAGACAACATTTTTCAGAAAAATAACCGCTGCTTGTCTTACAGAATAATCTAATTGAGCATCCTGAATGATTCGAAGCAGCACTTGCGGGAAGCCAATTATGGACGAGACCTTAACTTTTATGATTGATATTTGCAAAATTATCAAAATCTAACTTTTTTGAGATATTCGGAGGCTTGATTTTGCCCTTCCGCAATTGTTGTAGATCTCAAAGCTTCAATTATATTGTTTATATCCATTTTTGTTTTTAAATCTAAATGTTTGAAACTTAATCATTTTACATTTACATATTATTATCAATCAATATCAACTAATTAAATATGACCATTTTAAAGTCTATTAAAAACAAAAAAAATAAAATTTATGGAAGTATTTATTCAAAATTTTTTATACAAACATAATAACAATTTGTAACAAAATGCAAATATGACAATTAGGGAGACAATATGAAGATGAGATGGAGGAATATTTATACAATACAATTATTGATGAGAATATGGGGGAATTATCACATGGGTTTCTGCCTTCTTTGCTGCTTCTTCATCAGTCCTTGTCGCATCAGTGAAGTTGAGCGTCATCCATGGGAGCGAAGATGTGGAATGTGCATTGAAGGTCCCCGCCAACTTGAATTGTCGCTCCGGCATTGTTGTATTGGGCAGCATATTGAGGTGCAGAGAAGAGGGTGATGAGTCGACGATCGGCGAAGAATTCGGCCCCCCCCCCATCCTGGACAAACTGCAAATTAAATGTAAAATGAATGGCAAAAAGTGCGCAAAATTTTAACCTGATGAGCTCGGACAATCAAGTCGATATCCAATTGCTTGAGAGTGCGCATGACGAGATCCTCACCGAACATGACGCTTGCTCCTGAATAAAAATTGGTAAATGAAATTATAAAACCAGATCAAAACCTCGATTGCTCGGCCCAGTGCCCTTGATTCCTTGTTCCGGATCCGCCCACAGCAAGTCGAGTTCTGCGCATGGCCGTTGGGCATCGTAATCTGTTGCTGGACATTTGAGTTGACGAAGTTGCTGCAGACTTTGAATCCGTTCAGAGATGCCACCGTGTGTACCTGGAATTTTGGGAGTTTAGTATAAAAATTAAGTCGTAAAATAAACTCACAGAGAATTCTGCCTCCGACGAAAGCAGAGAATGGCAGCCAGGAGAAGGCACGATTGAAGGCCATGAACAGGGATTGACCATCTCCTCGCAGTAGGAAGATGTTGTTCGGGTATCGCACTTTGTAGCTTGTAGGCCAGCAGCAACACGGCAGTCTCAATACTTTGTCGCCCTCTGTCAACGTAGTCTGAATAAGCGGTGAAAATTATTATTGTTTAATTAAAATGAATGATTTTTACCTCCAAGGAAGAGATAGTTCTTTGTTGGTGGGAATCCGAGTCGTGCAAAAATCCGCATCAGGTCCGCAAATTGGCCGTGGATGTCGCCGCATATAATGACAGGTGGTTGGAGCTCGACCATGGCTGATTGGCTTTGAAGAACTTCGATCACAGTATTGCACAGAGCCTTGATTTCCGAAGCATCGACCTGAAATACAATTTTTATTATTGATCTGAAAGAATTTTTGATAAATTTAAAACTGACCAGTGACGTGAAACGTTGAGCATGGCATAGGAGGATTCGTTCGATGATTGTGTCCACTTCTTGCAGGTTGAGTTTTTGCTGCGCCATGATGTCCGCTTTGGTCCCGACGTTGATGAGTTGTTTGCAGGAAATGAATTAATATTCGTTGATGGGTGATGAAATGAACTGGAAATGTTAAAATTTCTTCTTTTTATAGTCGCAGAGAGAGAGTGAACGTTTTTATTTTCATGTATGAAAATTAATAAATAAAAATTTACTTGGAATACTGTATTGGAAAAATCAATAAATCAATCAATAAAATAGTAAATATTAAAAAATATGAGTAATTTTTTTTGTGTTTTGAGCTTGTTAGTAATTTTTTTCCAAAGATTTTTAAAAGAAAAATTTGAGATAGAGAAATCTAAATAGTATTTATATGTAGAGAAAAGAGGTGTTAAAATTTATCAAAAATTTCAATTAGTGTATCAAGTTTTCATTTTCTTGTCATAACATAACTCAAAAATTACAACAATTCGAATTAATTTGTGAAATTGAATCCAAATTTTTTAATTGCATTTACTATTTTTCTTCTAAACGGCTTCAAAGTAAAATCTTCTTGTTGTTCCTCAGTAATTTTTGCACACAATTGATCACCCAGTTCCAAATTTGGACATTTTCTCTTCCAATGAAGTTTCAAAGAATCATGTTCGCTCACATAAAAAGTTTTTGAAACATTTCCATGTAGACGATTCAAGGCAAAATGGTTGAAGACACTGACTACACTTGTGGAACTGATTTTATGTTTCAAATTTAGATACAAAAAGAAATAATCTACCTAATGAAACTTTTTCCATATTGTTCTCGTTCTTGCACGATTTTTGATCTTTGTTGATTTTCAAAAATACTTTCTTCACTTTTATTTGTAAATTTATAAACATTTCTGATTGAGATTGAAGAAGGTTCTGCTCGCCATAAGCCTTTTAAAACATTTGCAATCATAAATTTCCAGTTTTCATGCCTTAAAGGAATAACGGCTTCATCAACATCCAAAATTAGGATAAAATGATGGCTTTGAGAGTAACGATAAAAACAATCATTGTAAGGCACAAGTTCACTTCTTCTCTTTTGTTGTTTATTTCGCCATGTAAATTGATGACGGCTAAATTTTTATAATGTTTAAACTCAAATTTATTATAAATTACGTCATTGCTTGATTTGGAAAATCATTTGGTAATTCTAAATCAATCTAAAATTAAAATATTGACCACTGATAGATTAAGGTAAACTAACCAATTCAAATTCCGATCTTTTTAATTCTTCAATTTTATCGAGTATTCTGCGGACTTTATCCGGTATCCAATAAGTGTAAATTGAAATTGAATCCGCCCCCAGGGTCCATTGTAGTTGAAGCCATTCCACAATCCAACGAGAAGACATTTCAGATTCGTCCAAAAATGTGAGACCCTTTACACAAACAGCAATTCTGAATAATGATAAATAATTTGCAATATTCATTATAAACCTGATTTCATTTGGCTTTAGACCCAAAACGCTTCTCTGTTTCACTAAGTTTTCTGGTGCTTCGATGATTTTTGTAAAATTTTTATTCACATCATCGGTAAAACAATGCGAGTTTTTTGATACAAATACATAATTTTGCTCCTGGAAAAAAGTATTTACACTTAAATATTTTATGTTTCACCTTGTATTCTTCATTAATTAAAAAAGGGCAGCTAATCAAATATGTGTTATAAAATTCATTCCTCGGGTCCCAGCCTCTTTGCCAAATCAAATGAACATTCGCTTTTACGACATTTCCAATCCAACTTCTTTTATCCTCTTTGTAAAGTCGTAAATGACAGAAATAAGTTGCATTTAACGATATAATTCCATAAGCGGAGGCAATGACCCGAACAATTGGATAATTCGAATAAAGTTGATTGAAACGTAAATCCAAATATGCAGAAAATAAGTGAAAATCTCCACTTTCAACCCATTTTCTACTTTGAGAAAAATTAGGAAGTTGATTTTTGCCAAAACATTTTCGGACTTGGTCAATAGAGGAAGGCTTTTCTATCGTTTCGGCAATCTAATGATGAAAATATTCGATTATTTATGTATTCAAATCAATTTCGAATTAACCTTCGATCTTCCAATTTGTGCATCATACATATATTCAAGTGATTCAAATGCATCAAACAAAGCAGATTGAAAATTTGAGTCATTTATCTCGAATTTTAGGGCATATTTTTCAAAATAAGGTGGTCGAAAATTGACATAAATTATCAGATTCAATAAGAAAAGTGCAAACGTATTTTTCTTTTGTTGCCGAAATACATTATTAATAGAAAGAAACATATTTAGTGCATGGTTTGATACTTACATCCTAATCCTACATCTACACTACATAAAAATCGGTGAACGCGTTTCACTGAAAAAGGTAAGGTTTAAGACAATTTATCCAAACCGGTTCAGAAATTTACAGGGATGGATAACGGATAATAAAAGTCAAAAACCTATTGATATTTTGGAAAACCTTTAAAAACCATTTTCAAAATATGGTTTGGTCTTTGGTTGTAATGTTTTAAACGATTTATTCAATGAGAAGCATAAACACGAACACCCATAAAATTGAATTTTTAGAATCTATTAAATGTTTTTTAAAAATTCAGGATTCAAGTTCTAAATGTTGATCCATATTCGCCATTCATTTTATTCTAATTCATATTACCGACAATATTCATGTAATTATAATTTCGTCCGTCAACTTTGCGCAGTGAAAAGTCAGAAAGAAAATAAAATACCTTACAAAGGTTTGGTCGTTACCGCATTAAAGGAAATTAATGAAGGTATGAAATAAAATATAGCAATCCTTTTAAATTAATTTAATTTTTAGAAGAGCGAAGAGTTTCAATAACACCGTCAGCTGCAAATTTATTGATAAAACGCGGAATAAATGTCCAAGTGGAGAAAGGCGCTGGTCAATTTTCTTCAATTTCCGATGCGGACTTCAGCAAAATTGGAGTCAAAATTGTTAATAGAGAAGAAGCAGCTAAATCAGATATTTTCTTAAAGGTAAATTAAAACATCATCTGAATTTTAATTCTGAAATTTAATTTAAGATACGATGCCCAGAAAAATCAGAAATTGATTTATTTCGCCCAAAATCCACACTTATATCATTTATTTGGCCTGCTCAAAACAAAGAAATTGTGGATTTACTAGCCAAAAAAGAGATGACTGTCTTTGCGATGGATCAAATTCCCAGAATATCACGAGCACAAGTTTTTGACGCGCTCAGTTCAATGGCCAATATTGCTGGATACAAAGCCGTGGTCGAAGGTTTGCACAACATAAATTGAATCATAACCATAATAAATATATTTTTAGCCGCAAATCAATATTCTCGATTCCTTGCTGGCCAAATTACGGCAGCAGGAAAAATTCCACCCGCAAAAGTTTTGGTTGTTGGTGGAGGAGTCGCCGGATTAAGTAAAAATAATTTTTAATCATTTTAATTTATTTAATTTTTAAAGGTGCCATTGCCACTGCCAAAAATCTTGGTGCCATTGTTCGTGGATTCGACACTCGTCCGGCAGTGAAGGAACAAGTCAAATCATTGGGCGCCGAATTTCTTGAGGTTTTTTTATATTTAATAATAAATTAATTTTTTTTATTTTAGGTAAAAATCCAAGAATCCGGTGAAGGGGTTGGCGGTTATGCGAAAGAAATGAGCCCAGAATTTATTGCCGCCGAAATGGAATTATTTAGGCAACAATGCAAGGAAGTTGACATCATTATTAGTACAGCGGCAATTCCGGGAAAGAAAGCACCAATTTTGTTTACAAAAGTATTAAATTAATTATTAATTTTACATTTAATTATTTTATTAGGAAATGGTCAATTTGATGAAGCCTGGTTCAGTGATTGTTGATTTGGCTGCCGAAAATGGAGGAAATTTTGAGACGACAAAACCCGGTCAACTTTACACGGATGAGAATGGCATTATCCACATTGGCTATAAACAAATGCCAGTACGGCTGCCTGGGCAGAGTTCGGCACTGTACGCAAATAATATTACCAAATTTTTGCTTTCAATCGGCGACCAAAAAGACAATTTTTACATTGATTTGAATGTAAATTTTCAATCCAAATTTGTTGATTTAATAGTAAAATTTTAGGATGAAGTTGTTCGCGGTTCAATCATTTTACATGAAGGAAAGATGATTTGGCCTCCTCCAATCCCTGCCCAACCATCGCCACAACAACCACCGAAACAAGCAGTGGAAAAAACGGAAAATGCCATTGAAAAAGTTGAGCAAACACCATTCTCAATAAATTTGAAGAAAGCAGCACTTTATGCGGGCGGTATAAATTTTAATATATTTATATATTATTTCATTTAATTTAGCAATTGGTTCGGCAAATTTGCTCGGCTTTATCAGTCCAAATCCGGCATTCACCCAAACAATTGTCACTTTTTCGCTGGCCGGAATTGTTGGCTATCATACTGGTTTTTTTTATATTTAATTATTATTTAAATAAATTATTTAATTAATAAAGTTTGGGGTGTTACTCCGGCACTTCATTCCCCGTTGATGTCCGTCACAAATGCAATCTCGGGGATTACGACCGCCGGCGCCCTGCATTTGATGGGTGGAGGATATTTCCCACAAAATTCCGCCCAATCGCTGGCTTTGGCCGCCGCATTTGTGTCTTCAATAAATATTGGCGGTGGATTCACAATCACAAAACGGATGTTGGACATGTTTAAACGGCCAAGTAAATTTTAAAATCTACAAAAAATCGAATAATTTGACCAAATTTCAGCCGATCCTCCCGAATACAATTATCTTTTCGCCATCCCCGCCGCAACATTAATCGGCACTTACGGCTACGGTGCCCTCAATGGATTCGGTGAAATGCATTCAATCGCCGCCCTCACCTCCTCACTTTGCTGTGTTGCCGCCATTTCCGGCCTTTCCTCACAAAATTCTGCTCGAATTGGAAATTCCCTTGGAATGATTGGAGTGACCGGAGGTCGGTTAAATAATTATTTTTAAGACCAAAAAATAATATTTTTTAGCTGTATTAACAACATTGGGGCATTTGAATCCGGATGCACAAACATTAACGCAAATGTGCGCCGCAATTGGATCCGGCGGAATAATTGGTTCCATTATTGCCAGCAAAATTAAGGTTTAAATTCCACTATACTAAAATATATAGGAGCGCAGCTGTTCTTTATATAAGCACCGTATTTTCCGTATATGGATGAGCCCCAAAACGGATTTTTCCCGAAATCCTGTACAAACTTTTTATAAATGATTCCAAATACGGAAAATTGGACTCATTTTAATTTACATTTTTATTCCCATGGGTAAGAGACCCATTGGTCAAATGGCGAAGATGGTGGTATTGAATTGAGGGGGATCGTGAGTTCGAATCCCATCAAGGGCAAATGTTTTTTAAAGTTTTTATAATGAAAAAATACGGTGAATTTGGGAGCCTACATACACGGCAATTTGGAAAATCTGCTCTCTACAAAATAATATTTTAATAATTAAAATTATTATTTTTAAGGTGACAGATTTGCCCCAATTGGTCGCTCTCTTCCACAGTTTTGTTGGGATTGCCGCAACGGCCACCTGCATTGCAAATTATATGGCCGAATTCTCCCATTTTATGGCTGATCCCCAGGGCACGGCCGCAATCAAAACATGCCTTTTCCTCGGTGCCTATATTGGCGGGGTAACTTTCACTGGCTCATTAATGGCCTATGGAAAATTGCAAGGTTTTTTTTCCAATTTTATTTTAATTAATTAATTTATTTATTTAGGGATCCTTGGAAGTGCTCCAACTTTATTGCCTGCACGAAATTTGCTCAATTCTGCCCTTCTTGCCGCAAATGCAGCCGCATTGGGTGTTTATTTGTGCAATTCAACGAATATGGCAACGGGTCTTTCAATGTTGGGTGCAACTTCCCTACTTTCCTCCATGATGGGTGTTACATTGACAATGGCCATTGGTGGGGCGGATATGCCGGTAAATATGTTCATTCATTAAGAAAATAAAATCAATAAAAATAATTTTAACAATAAATAAATATTAAAAACAAAAGAAAATAAAAATAATTTTAAATATAAAATATTAAATTTTAATTATTTTCAGGTCGTTATAACTGTTCTCAATTCCTATAGTGGATGGGCTCTTTGTGCTGAAGGGTAATTAATCAAATTAATTCATTAATTTATTATTGTTTTATTTTAGATTAATGTTAAACAATAATTTGCTGACAATTGTCGGTGCCCTGATTGGCTCATCCGGTGCAATTTTATCCGCAATAATGTGCAAAGCAATGAACCGGTCGCTGATTAATGTCATTTTGGGCGGAGTTGGCACAAAATCACAAAAATCTGGGCCGGCACAAAAAATCACCGGCACTGCCCAATTTGCGGACGTTGACCAAGTCGTGGAAATGTGCAAGGAATCGAAGAATATCATAATTGTGCCCGGCTATGGACTTTGTGCCGCCCAAGCCCAATACCCGATTGCCGAATTGGTCAAAACACTGAAGGAGAGGGGCGCAAATATTCGATTTGCAATTCATCCAGTGGCAGGTTTGTATTAAAAATGGGTTTTCTCATCCAATAACTTTTTTTGAGTGTACCGATTATTTTAATTTTTTGATCTAATATTTTAACCATTCTGTGGTCTGAAATGAAGGGCATTGAAAATTTTTAAAACCTGTTGAGAGTTTTATCCAAATTTGTTCCCTTTATAATTTATTATGACTATAGGCAAATTGGAAGGTAGAACAATATGACCATTTAGCGCATTGGTATGTTGCCCACTTTAACATATTGAGAGGTCGCGGGTTCGATTCCCAACGGTGGCTTATGATTTTTTTAATTGTTTTTTTCGGGTAGGTGGAATATTTTTGTTTTTTTTTTTCTTTATTGCAATTATTATTTATTTTTTAAGGAAGAATGCCCGGTCAATTGAATGTGCTTTTGGCCGAAGCCGGTGTGCCATATGACATTGTGGAGGAAATGGACGAGATCAACGACGATTTTCCCGACACCGATTTGGTCCTTGTGATTGGTGCAAATGATACGGTAAATTAATATTAATTATTCTAAATAAATTGTTGATTTTTTAGGTTAACAGAGCGGCCGAAGAAGACCCATCCTCCTCAATTGCTGGGATGCCCGTTTTGAAAGTGTGGAAAAGTAAACAAGTTGTGGTCATGAAAAGAACAATGGGCGTTGGCTATGCGGCCGTGGACAATCCAATTTTCTTTGACTCAAACACTCATATGCTTTTGGGCGATGCCAAGGCGGTGTGCGATAAATTGCTTGCCGGTGTGAAAGCAGCTCAATGATGAATGAATAGAGGAGGAAAGGAACAAATTAGGAATAATCTCCATTAACAATAATATGGATATTGTAATATTTTTTCGGCTCAATCATTCATTTTTCTTTATATAGACCATTTCTCGCCATCCTTCTTTAACTTTTAATAATAGTAGCCCAGATTCGAGCATTTTATTTCGGTTTTTGTATTTTGATTTCACATTTAACCAACGGATAAACTTTTTGTGTATTATTCCATATGAAATTTTGAAAGAGTTTATAGGGCCAAAAATTGGCCAACATTATGGCCAAAAATGCACATATAGTATAGTTGCCAGAAGCATTCATTCTCCTCTCCCCAGAAGCTATATGTGTGCATTTTATGCGGCCAATGGTGGCTGACAGATGAGACAACATTCTCAGTCTATTCTCCTCTCCTCCCCCAAAGGCCAAAACGATGTGCTCTTCTCTTTTTCCCTCGCTTTTCCTCAATTTATCCTGACAAGTGGGCCACAGAGTTGTGGCCTGGGCCTTCCTCCTAGCATCGATCCACACCACCTCGCCTCCTCCTTTCAGCCCATTGGGGACCGAAAGTAAGGTCTTCCTACTCCCTTCCCTTCCCATGCAATCCTATTTTGTCTTGGAGTGGAAATATTGCTTCCTATTTCAATTCCCGCCGGTGTCTTGGCCAATTCATCAAAAAAAAAATAAAAATGGCACAAAATTACGCTCATCATCATGGACCCAACCAGATGTATTGACGTCAATTCTCAAATGTTTTGAATGCATCACCCTCACCCAACCAACCCAACATCATAATCATCCCCTCCTTCCCCCTCCCTCAACCCCATTTTGCTATTTAGAAGATGCCGTAATTAGCGCGCTATTTTCCCTTCTCATTCATGCGCACAAATATAAATATGTAATAAATATGTCCATATTTGTCCCATTCAAAGGTTCTCTCATCACTTTGGCATACCTTTCCATTCGCGACCGAAAGAAAGCCTTTTTATTCTTTTACCCCTTCCCCTACAAACAACCAACAAAACCGAATGGACCGTAACGATTTGCAGAGGTAAGAGGATAAATATGGGAATTCATTCAAATATTCCATCCAGGACCGTGGAAAGTTTGCGCCATCAATTGCGCATTCAGGTGACCATCCTAAAAACCAATTAATCGCATTTTACCCAAATTTCCCTTTAATTTATTAGCGGGTGCCAATCTCCAGATCAGGTGCAGAATTGAAGGCCTACATTGAACAACATCAACCAAATGATCCATTGGTGAACCCGGTGGACAAGGCCCGGTAAGCCGAAATGGATTATTTTACTTAATCCATCCACTCATTTTTATTATTCCCTCAAGCAATCCATGGGCAGAAAAGTCAAAGTGCGAAATTCTTTGAGGCGCAGAACAATTTTTTTCATAATAAATTCTCGTCATCGATGCAATTGAATTGAATATCCCCAAAAAACACTCCAAAATCCAGTCAACCAGAAACAAAATGAATGTCAATTTAAAAAAACTAATTCAAGAATTTCTTTTGCAGCTTTGTAATTCTACCTATACAACATTTTTGCATATTTTTAATTAAATAAATGATAAAAATTCAATTTCAAATTAAAAGTTACAATTACAATCGCAAATCAGAATTACAATTACAATCGCAAATCAGAATTTACAATTACAATCGCAAATCAGAATTATAATTACAATCGCAAATCAGAATTTACAATTACAATCGCAAATCAGAATTACAATTACAATCGCAAATCAGAATTACAATTACAATTACAAATCAGAATTACAATTACAATCGCAAATCAGAATTACAATTACAATTACAAATCAGAATTACAATTACAATTGCAAATCAGAATTACAATTACAATCGCAAATCAGAATTACAATTACAATTACAAATCAGAATTACAATTACAATCGCAAATCAGAATTACAATTACAATCGCAAATCAAAATTACAATTACAATCGCAAATCAGAATTACAATTACAAATCAGAATTACAATTACAATCGCAAATCAGAATTTACAATTACAATCGCAAATCAGAATTACAATTACAAATCAGAATTACAATTACAATCGCAAATCAGAATTACAATTACAATCGCAAATCAAAATTACAATTACAATCGCAAATCAGAATTACAATTACAATCGCAAATCAGAATTACAATTACAATCGCAAATCAGAATTACAATTACAATCGCAAATCAGAATTACAATTACAATCGCAAATCAGAATATACAATTACAATCGCAAATCAGAATTACAATTACAATTACAATCGCAAATCAGAATTACAATTACAATCGCAAATCAAAATTACAATTACAATCGCAAATCAGAATTTACAATTACAATCGCAAATCAGAATTACAATTACAATCGCACAGAATTTAAAATTAAAAATCAGAATGAGGCAAAAATAAAATTACAATTATTGAATATTTTTATTCTTGTGAATTGAATAAATTGAGATCAAAAATAAGTTTTATTAAAGATTAGCAATGGCACTGTAAAATGTCCAAACTTTCCCGAGACATTTCAGTGCCAATCCTAGAGCCACAATCTAAAATGCTCTCAATTAGTCCCAAAAATAATTCTCCCCATTCCCTACATCAGCCAATGCGCTGATTGAGCATACCAAAATGAGAATGCCAATAATCCAATCCAAATGGCTTTTGAGGGGTTTTCCACATCCATTGGCATTCACCGAATCATTGAATGCCCTGCTCAATGGGACATATTGGATACAAAGTGGGTCAATTGGGCGCAGTGCCCAGGCACGGCCTTCTTGCGATTGGCGGCAACAAGACCATGGGACTTTAAAGGGAAATTAATTAATAGATAGAAGGATAATGGACCGAAAGAACGCGTGCCACGTTCCGTATTGGTCAAATACCAGAAAGAGCCGAAATAATCGCTTGAATTGTGGCCACCGCAACATTGATGCTGAATTTATGGGGAAAGGGGGAATTGGCATTTATTGGAATCAAAATTGACCAACATAATATTGGACAGTGTCCATCAAAGGGAGAACCCATCGATCACGATTATACCTTTGGGGAAATTGGATGGATTGAATTGATAATGATAAATATTGATATTGACCTGTTTTGGGAAATGTTGGCCAAATAAATTGACATGCTCTCGGAATTGGGGAACTGCGAACGATGGAAATGGGGAATTGGGATGAAAATTGGGGGCAAAAAACTTTAGTTTGGTGGAGAAGGGCAAGAAGAACAACACCAATTTTGGCAAGAAGTCCAAAAAGAAGTAGCAAAATGAACTGGAAAGAATTGCAAAATTGCCAATTTTTGGATGGTTCTGATTCTGACCGATCCAAGCAAAAATCGTTCCAATTTATTTGCGCCAATGCAGCCAATGGATCCAATGAAAAGAAGGAAAAATGCAGTGCCAAGGAGAAGATTTACTGAAAATTTGAGCAATGGAGCATTCTCGGAGAAATGAAGAAGATCAAGTTGGAAATTTTGGGCCGGATCGAACAGAAACCAAAGGGCGATTGAAAGGAGGCCAAAGGCACTGATCTGTTAAGGAATAAATAAATGTAATGTCGACTAAGGGCCTTTCCTATTTGACCTACTGTACCCCCACTTTTTGCCTAATCAAATCACCTGTCAACCTATCAATCAAATATTGCCCCAATCCACATTAAATAAATCAGCCCTTTTCCTCTCTCCAATAGACTTTTTGGTGTTCATTCATTATTAATATATTTTCACCCAATTGATAAATAATAATTTAAAGCTCGCCCCAAAACAATTTTAGCCTTAAATTAGGACTAATAGAAATGATGGAAAATATACCCAAATGAGCAAATTGGAGAGGAGTAAGGCTGATTGCAAACAGCCGGAAATTGGGGGAACAATTCGCATTTGATTGGGCCAAAAATGGAATATATTTGAATATTGATTGATTTATTTGGCCAAAATGTGGTCGATGATTAATTCTTTAAAGGAGGGAAAGGGAGCAAGGTGGTTGACCACAGGCAGCATCGAATGGGAGGGAATAACACAAATAAAGCATCAGAGTTCCCTTTTGGCCCCCTTTAGGGTATTTTTGTTTGTACAATCCAATGGGAAGGAAAATATTTCCCCCTCAATTTTGCATTCTCAAATTTTCCCATATAAAATCAGTAAAAACATTCACAGATCAAATCTCCGGCATTTCGATTTGCCCCAAAAGTGCCTTTATTTGCCATTTTTGCTCAATTCCATTCCAATTTTATTCCAAAATTCAAATGAGAAAATGTTCGAATCGTCCAATTCCCCTTCCTCCTCCAATTCCAACCCAAATTTGCGCAGCACATTTTCGCCTTCGCCTTCATTGTTGACCAAATCCAGCAGTGTTCCCTCATTCCAAAATGCGCAAAATGAAAATAATAATAATGAAGAAAATGGTTCAATATCCAATTTATTCTTGGATGATTGTCCGGCCATTCTTCACCAAGTTCTCCAAAATTTAATTCAACATTTTTATTCCATAAAAAGGTACCGGACAGCTTCGATTTTGGCCTAATTCCCGTCAAACTTTGTTCATTTTGTGCCTCCCCTTCTGGCCATTATTTGGCCATTGGCAGCCAATGCGGTGCCCTTTTCCTTTTTAACCAGAGAATTGGCCAGCCAATTAAACCGTTTGTCCATCCCATCCATTTCCCCCATTCCATTTTGCCCTTTCTTCCAGTCTTCGGACCAATTACAGCGAAGTGCTCAACCTTCTCCAATTCCATTCCCCCAAATGTGATGGCCAAAGGGACCAATTGGCCATTGGCCACCAATCTGGTACAATCGTCCTTTTGGCCCTCCCATCCCAGCAAAATCCTTTGGTTTGCTCCAAAAAATATTCTTTTTGCCTAATTCCTCCAAATAGTTTTGCCAACATGTCCAGGAGGAGGCCCACAGGGGCAGTCCATTGTCGGCCATTTGTTGGGCCTCGGATGGTCAATGCCTCTTTTCCGGTGATCAATCCGGCCTTTTGTTGGCCATTGGCGTCGATTTTTCCAATGTTTTTTTTTTCAATAAAAAGGAATATTTTTGCCCAATTTTTTTAGAATGAATTTCCCGTCGATTTTGTTGCCTCTGAACCAAATCCAATTTTGGCCATCACTGCCCACGCGGATAAATTGGCATTTTCAAGCGGATCAAATTGTAAAATTGTGAAATGGAAAATGGGAAATGATTTGGAGCAAATTGCAAATTTGGAATTTGGGCAAGAAAATGGGTAAAATGGAGGGGGAATTGAGCCAAAATTAATTGAAAATAAAAAGAATTCGAAAATTGGCATTCAATTTTGATGGATTATTGCGAATTTTGTTGGAAAATGGCAAAATTATGGGAATGAATGGAGAGGAATTGGCAAATATTATGGAAATGGTCAGTAAATTGGAATGAATTAAATGAAGGAATTGAGAATATTTAATTCACAGTTAAATGAGAATGAAAGAGCAAAATGGACAATGAATGATGAATGGATTAAAACAATGAAAATTGGGGTGGATCCAAGCGGACAAACTTTTGTTCTTTCCAATGGCTTTGGCAATTTATTAATTTGTCAATTCTTTGATGGCCAAACAAAAACATTAAAATTGGAATTTGTGGATTTGGCCCAAAAATTGGGTGAATCCAATTTGCAAGTGACCCTCTCCCTCCAATTCCCCATTAATATTCCCTCATCCCTCCCAAAAAGGTTGCTGACATTTGTGTGCCAAATTCGGACGAATTCTTTTTGTTGGCCATTCCCCGAAGGCTTCTCCGTATTGGCCGACTCAATTCGGCCCCTTCCTCATTCACTTCCCTCCCTTCTGCGGCCAAAATGAAGGCACCAAATGTTTTTGGCTCTTTGATTGAGGCGGGCAAAGTTGTGGGCGAATTCCAAAAAGTTGGAAGGAAAAAGGCGCAAGGATTTTTGCAACAAACCGGGACGGAGGAATGGTTGGGCCGATTCAATCGAGAATTGGACATTTTCCTTATGGGCGATGGGCAAAAGGATGGTAGGGAGGAGAAAAGGCCGAATTTGGGCGAAAAATTGGCCGCTGGATTTTTGCCAATCCCGGAGCCAGAAAAACTGGCCCAAGGATTGCAGCAAATGATTGGCCAAATTCGGCAATCCTCCTTCATTCCCACAGGTTTTGTAATGGATTATGAAGATTGATTTTTGGGTAATGAAATTTAAAGTGGAAATGGACAGTTGGTCATTGAGGGGAATATCGACGAAAAGCAGGGATTTGGGCCCAATAAATTGGGTTGGCCAAAATCAATTAAATTAATTCCATTCATCATTAATTCAGTCATTGCCAACCGAATTATCATCGTCGGGGGATCGAGAGGAGGAATTGAATTCAATGTTGGATGAGGAAGAGGAAGATGAAGGAGGAAGAAGAAGGAAGGAAGAAGGGGAGGAGGTGAAGGTGAAAAGGAGGATGAGAAGAAGGAGGGGAGGAGGGAGAGGAAGGAAATTGAGGTAAATAAAATATACCATATTATTTTCTCTATTAGAAGCCCGGGGGCTTATAAATTTCAAAGATCCTCCAAAAGAGACAAAAATACAAATTTTTATCTTTTTTTTTCCTTTAAAAATACGGTAGAGGGGACTTCTATTAGAGAGAGAGCTTCTAATAGGAAAAATATGGTAATTGGAAAATGAATTAAATTGAAATTGGACAGAGCATTGGCCGAGGAAAGGGCATCATTGGCCACCACATCGACGAAGGAATTGGGAGCGGATTTGGAGGGGGAAGAGGAATTGGCAAAAAAATTGGTGGAAATGGACGAAGAAAAGGAACAACAAATGATGAAAAGTTTGGGATGGATTTTGGACATTTGGGGAATATTCACATTTTGACAGTGTTGGATGGAATAATGCAAAATGGAGAATTGGAATTGGAGGAACAAAGAAATGAAGAGGATTTGATGAGGGATAAATGGACGATGAAGGAAGAGGATGAGGAAGAAAAATTGAGGGAAGAAGAGGAGGAAGAAAGAATAGGAATGTTTAGTGAAGAGGAGGAGGTGAATTGGACGAATAAATGGCACTAATTCATTCATTCATTTAACAGAATATCACCAAAAACAATGTTTTGGATCTTACCCAACTTTTGGCCACCGATGGTCCAGCAGAGGCCCAATCATCCACATCCTCTTCATCTTCTTCCACTTCCTTTAATTCAACATTCCTTCCATTTGGACCCTCAAAATTGTTCCAATCAATTTGCCGTCGAATGTCCAATTATTCTGGGTGTTGGTCCCAATTGGATTGTCCATTCCCTGTTGGCAATTTTGCCGTTTGCCGCCATTATTTGGTTATTTGCCCCAAAAAGAAGGGGGCCCATCGAATTCGTCTACTTTCGATGGAAACATTCAAGCGAAATAGAGGAGAAATTGGCAGCCAAAATTGGACACCTGTTCAGTTGAAAGCCGATGCTGTGGCCATAAATGGTGAGGAGAATTAGGGGTGGGAAATGAACTAAAATTTGTGGCACAGAATTGGGCACTCGTCTTTGGCAAATTTCAAATGGAGTTGGCCAATCACCGGCAATTGTGCCCGACCCAATGAATCCATCCAAATGCCTTTCGGACTGTGTGGAATGGTGTGAAACGACGAGCTTAAGCGATGAGGGAAAAGTGCAGCAAGTGGCAATGGACACAAAAAATGCTTGGTATTTGACGGACCGAGGGGTAAAAATGATGGGAATTAAATTGAATTTTTGACCATTTTTAATTCACAGATTTTCCTCCAAATGGACCTTCCTGCCATGGGAGGAATTGGCATTTTCTTTAGGACACAAGAAGAAGGGGAAGTGGAAAGGCATCATTTTTGGCAATTGGCCGCTTCCGATTTGGCAGTTTGGGCTTTGAATCGGAATGGAATGGTGATGGCGAGAACGGGGATGAGATTATGCCGGATGGGGGCAGATTGGGTTGAGTGAGTTTGTTTGAGGGAATATTTGGATGGAATGAATGAATTTCAGAATGGATGGACAGCCAAGGAAATTCATTTCAATTGGCCTTTTTGGGAGAAGTGGATTTGGATTGGATGCCCAAGGGAACATTTGGTTCATTCATGAAGTGGCTCCGGAAAGCCCATTTGGAGTGGGCCCTTGGTTCAAGGTAATCCTCCTCAATTTCATCCAATTAGTCCAATAAATTCTTCAAAGTGCCAATGCCCCATTCCTTCAAACAAATTGGCACCAATTTCGGAATGGCGCCTCCAAATTGGATCAGCTGGCATTTTCCTCAATGTTGGTTCGTCTATTTTGCATTCTCCCATTTTGATTGGCATTTCACTGGATCATGTTGTGCCTGATCGCCTTGTACTCAACGACCATTTCGCCCTTTTGACAGCCGGCGCCATCTCCGCCCTTTCGAATGCCAATGGTTTATTTTCCATCCTCTCCTTCTAATTTTCCTTTATTTTCGATTGCCTTTTTGCCTGTCCTCCAAATTCCGGCGAACTTCTTTCATTTTCCCTACATTCCCACACTTTTTCCCCTCTGGCCCCTGTGTCCACCACAATTCGCTCAATTTGTACTTCACAAAAATGGCTTTTTGCCTTGGATGAATATGGCATTGTTCATTTCCGGCCGGTCAAAAGCAAAATGGCGTTTTGTTGGCAACAATTTGGCCAGCCAGGTTCGTAAATGTAAATAAATTCCCAGCGTTCTGATTTTGTAATTGTAATTCTGATTTGCGATTGTAATTGTAATTCTGATTTGCGATTGTAATTGTAATTCTGATTTGCGATTGTAATTGTAATTCTGATTTGCGATTGTAATTGTAATTCTGATTTGCGATTGTAATTGTAATTCTGATTTGCGATTGTAATTGTAATTCTGATTTGCAATTGTAATTGTAATTCTGATTTGTAATTGTAATTGTAATTCTGATTTGCGATTGTAATTGTAATTCTGATTTGTAATTGTAATTGTAATTCTGATTTGCGATTGTAATTGTAAATTCTGATTTGTAATTGTAAATTCGCCTATTTTCCCACAAAAAACATCAATTTTAACCATACTAATTTCCCTCCAGCAAAATTCATTTCCATTGCAATTTCTTCGACCTCCATTTGGGCAATTTCCCAATCAAATTTTGCCATTTGGGTGGCCCCCATTCGACTTTCTGACAATTTTGACGGCTTAAATTGGAGGGAAATTGGTGTCCCACATCAATGGGAAAAAAGGAAGGCTCCGGATCAGGTTGAATGGATAAATGAACAAAAAACGTATTTGTTCATCATTAGATTCGAGTGTCCCCTTCTGGCCACTGTGTCTGGATATTTTCCTCAATTTCGGGAATGGCCTGGGCAAGGAAAGATTTGTCAGCCCGAAATTGGCGAGGTCTTTCTTGGACAAAAATGGTGCCGAATTGGAAGGAGAAATTAATTATTCCAATAAATTCATGGCAGATTGTAGACGGCCAATCATTCGGTGGCATTTTGGATTTGGCGGTGGCCGATTCAGCCATTTGGGCATTGGACAAAGGAGGACAATTGCATTGGATGGCTAATCCAACAAAATCGCCAATTTGCCAGCCAATTTGGCGGCCACTCGACTTTTGGCTGAATTCAATTTCAGTGGATTCCTTGGACGAAAGAATTTGGGCCCTGGATAGGGAATATCGGATTGTCCGCTTGGAGGTGGATTTTGGTTGAGGGAATTGAAATAAACCCAAATTTTCATTGCCCAGTTGGACATTTTCCCTCGAGAAAAAGCAAATGAGGAAGAGGCAGAGGATGAGGCAAAAATGTTGGAAAAGGCCAGGGAAATGCCGGAAAGAACATTGTCTGGGGGATCGGCTAATTCATGGTGCCAAATGTAAATTAATGGAGAGAATATACGGATGCATTTGTTTATTGTTTTATATATTTATTTATTTATATTTTTACTATAAATATTTATGACAAATGAAAAAAATATATTTTATTTGAGCTTTTCTCATCGAATTTGAATCAATTTTGGCTCATTCGTTCGATTATAATAAGGCAAAATGTAATAATAAAAATAAGGCGGAATAATTGAAATAAAAATTGGAGCAAATTATTTTGGGAAATGAATGAAGAATATGGCTAAAAATAAAATAAAAAAAGGAAGGCAAAAAGACTGAATTAATTAATAATATGTGAATTTCATTCATTTGGCAATTAAATTTGAATTTCCCAATGAACTTCGCCGGAAGACCAATTGTTTGTGCCCTGTCAATGTGTCCGAATCGCCCTCTTCCCCGTTCACTTCCACAACATTCACGGAATATGCCGGCGGCGGTGGCGGTGGAGGGGGTGCCTCCTGGATTGGTTCATCAATGCTGGACATTTGGTGCACTGTTGATGGACAATTAGCATTATTTTGTTGGGGATTTGATGGCCCATTTGAACAACTTTGCCTAAACAATTGTGCCGGCGGTGGCCTTTGTTGCTGAAATGCGGCCGCCTCCTGATAATTTGGTGGCGGTGCCAATTGAGGCGGCATTTGTGGTTGGTCCGTTGATTGTTTTCGGCCAACAATATCCGTGGAATGATCGCCGCGAATCAGTCGCCGACAGCCGCCTTCCCTCCGGCCTTGTCCGGCTGCAATGGATTGGAAAATATTAAACAATTTATTCAAACCAATTCTGTCAATGCCAATAATGCCTAAAAAGGCCCTTCCTATTCATTCTACTGTACCCGCACTTTCTTTCCTAATCACCCCGTTACCCTATCAATCAAATATTGCCCCAAGCTGCCTTTTATAAAACATCTTTTCCTCTCCTTATGTCTTTTACCCTTCAAATTTTTATCATATTTTCCGCATAAATAATAAAGAATAATTTAAGGTCGATGTCCCTTTATTCCTATTCCGTTCATTGGGCCATTGGAGGCTCATCGGACTCTCGATCTCGACGAAGGTCTGGGGCGAGAGCTTAGGCTCAGCTCTCGCCCCAAATATTTTAGCCTTAGATTAGGACTAATAAATTCATTCCCCTAACTTTTTTCAATTCCGGCCAACAAATGGAATCCGCCAATTTTGTTGTCCCCGGTCAACCGCCTTCTTGTCGCCTCCGGCAATTGTTCCAAATAGGCGGCCAATTGATTGGAAGGAGCATTCACCAAATATCTTCTGAAAACGGAAATTAATCACTGAAAATGTTCGCACTTTTTGCTGGATGAGCCAGCCGATGAGGGGGCACTTTGGCGATGAAGCATTGGAATTGGCCCATTGGCGAATTGGTCCTCGGATGAAGGCGAAATATCGGCAAATTGATTTGGCCCATTCAAAGGTTGATCGGAGGAGGAGGAATGCGACTGATTGGATTGGTTGGTTGGTGGGCCATCATCGGCCGATAATTGCACAAAACCCAAATCACTAAACAATAATTAAATTGTTTTGTACTTCAATTCATTCACCTTGGCCTTTGCACTGTTGTGGTCCTTTCTGTGCCACCTTTTGCCCTCCTCTCCGCCAATTTTCTGCCCAATTCCTCCATTTTGGCCATCACATCCATTCCGCCGTAGCCAATGCCCAGTCTTTCCTCATACAGCGCAGCCCCTCGGGCACTTGTGGGCAATTCGGCCGTGGATCGATGCCGCAAATATGGCGACGATTTTTGGCCTCGAATTGAGTCAAATGGACTCATCGTTTGATCGGGCAAAAACATTCCACCACCACCGATGAATTGGCCACCGCCAACTGAACTGGCCAACGATGATTGGCTGCCCACAAAATGCCGTAATTCCTTTTCCATCATTCGGACTCGAACATCCAAATTCCTTCTCTCCTCTGCCCATCCCATTTGAATTCGCATTTTTTCGTCCAACAATTCTTGAATCCTTCGATCCTTTTCCGCCTTTTCCAGTTCCAATCTCATTGCCTTCGTTTCCAATTCCGTCCATTTTTCCCTTTCTTCCCCAAATCGCCGATTATTTTGCATTTTCATCAAACTTTGCTCCAATTGGGTGATTCTCTCATCTTTCTGGGCCAATGTTTTTCTCAATTTCAACATTTCATCCGATGACTCCGGACTGGACCCACCGGCCGCAATTGTCCCACCCCCTTTCCGCCCTAAACTGCCCATCAATGCCGATTGGGAATTATTCTCTTTTGCCATTTGCAATTTCAGCTGGGTCAATTCCATTTCCAATTGGGCCACTTGCCTCCCGTTTTGTTCCTTTTGCCGTTGTTTATCCTCCAGCGCTTCTTGTAACATTCTAAACCATTCCAAAATCAAATATAATTCCCTCATTTTGCCCCCTTTCACTTTTGTAAATTTGTGCATTTATCCACAACGGCCACCGCATCCACCGCCGATCTTTCCTTGGCCGCCAGCCTTTCTTGCGCATTTGCCAGCGCTTTTTCCAACACTTCAATGTGCCTCCTCTGCTCCTCCAATGTGGCACTTTGTGCCTCCAATTCCAGCCGTTGCCTTTCCATTTGGACCATCAATAATTCGTTTTTTGGCATCAATTCCAACATAAAATGATGATCCCCTCCTACTTCCGGGGATTGTTGTCCAAATCCCATCAAATTTATTTGTGCCCTCAATTGTTCATTCTCCTGGGCCGTAGCCCTCAATTGCTTTTCCAGCTTTTTCATTGCCATTCGGCCCAATTCCTCCCGTCTCTCTTGTTGGCCCAACATTTGTTCATAGTCCCTCTCAATTTTTCGATATGCCATTTCCAACTGTTCCAATCGGTCACATTTCTTTTGTAATTTTTCTGCATAATTTCAATGCCAAAATTCATTCACATTCCCTAAATTATATTCCCACCATTTTGTGCCTTCAATTGTGCATTTTCATTCATTTGACTATCATTATTTATTTCCCTATTAAATTGTGTCCCATTTCCACCATTCGAATCCATTTGTGTTTGTTGGATTGGACGACGTTGTTGGATTTGAATATCGCGAGGATCGGAATGTTGCTGATTATGCAAATTTTGTTGGGGATACGGTGGGGGAGGAGGCGGCTGATTTTGGCCACCAATATTATTGTTTGGCATAACAACAATACTCGACCTAATCAAATCAAATTAACATTCTCAATCAGATAAGTTGGGAAACCTTTTATTGGCCACGGATTGTTCCTCTTCCCCAATTTTGGTGTTTCCACCACCACCGCCGCTCGAGAAAAGGCAAGGATGCGAATGGCTCATTGGAGTGGGTTGTGGCGCATTTATTCTTTATGGGAATTTGCACAAATCTGACTAGAAAAACCCTCAACCAACTTCCTCTGTAAATGACTGGCACTTCGGCCTGTGCCATTTCGGCTGCCATTCCCCGTCCCCGTACTTTGTTGCTGTTTTTGGCGGATCACATATTTGCTATAATTTTCGATCATATTTTGGAGTTGTTGTTCCTCATTGTTTGTGCTGTCCACTTCTGTGTTTATTTGGCAACAATTACTCCGATAAAAATAAATCAAATCTAATCATTCTCCCCCCGGAGGAATGTTCCAAATTTGGAATTCTCTCATAAGACCCATCCATCCGCCCCTAAAATGACTTCCCCTCTCCCAATTTCAATATTCTCCTGTCCCTCCCAATCGAACCATTAATATTTTCATGGATTTGTCCGGGCGAATTCCTTTCAATTGTGCTAATCGAGGATTGGAGTTTTTGGGCCTCTTCGGCTTCATGGAGTAAATGTGGCAAAATGGAAGCCTCATTCAATGCTTGTTCATTGACAATATGCGGCCAAGATGCGGCAATATTTGCATTCCCAACATCCCCAATTTTACTTCCCATATTCTAATGGGGCAAATGGCAAATGATAATCACAAAATAATCAGATAATGAATGACGAATTGGGGAAATGGGGACGGTAATGGAATGTTTGGTGGGGGAGAGGAGGGGGAATTGGCTGGGAGGGTTTTGTTTGGAATGAAGTGATAAAAAACAAAATTGTGGAATGAATTGGCCAGAAAGCAGAAAGCGATTAATTTTTTGTAAATTTTTTTTTGTTAAAATTTAGGTGCCTTTCGGGAAAATTTGTAAATTTTTTGTGATTGTGAGCAGAAATGAAAATAATTCGGCTAATTCCCGATTCCCGAATTCATTCCACACCTTTTTAATCGGCTGAATTGATTGAATTGGTTGGAATTGGAACATTTCATAGAGAAAAAGGGAAGAAGCACGCCAAAATATTCGATAAGCACAAATGGATGGGTCTATTTCTCTGTTTGAGTGAATGAGAGATGAGGAAGGGGAATTCATGTTATTCAAATTAAAAAAAATTGGCATTTTATTTATATTGACATTATATCCCAAAAATTAAAATTTATTAATTTTTTATTTTTTGCCTTTGTTTTGTTTTTTAAAATCGAGGATTTTTCAAGGATTTTTAGAAAAATTAGCTCAACAAAATGGACAGGAGATTTGCAATTTTATTAGCAATTGCAACAATTGTATCAATTTATGAAG
The DNA here is from genome assembly GCA_030063045.1 of Pratylenchus scribneri. NCBI lineage: Eukaryota > Metazoa > Nematoda > Chromadorea > Rhabditida > Pratylenchidae > Pratylenchus > Pratylenchus scribneri. The sequence goes on along the minus strand of JAQSEB010000001.1, from coordinate 2,953,809 downwards.
TTGTTAGCAACAATAATGAAAAACAACAAAAAGGAAGGGACAATTCGGCAGAACAAAACGACGCAGATTCTTTCAAACAATTCGAAGACGCGGAAGAAGAACCAGCATATAAATATAGCGAAGAAGCACAGCAGCAGAATGATCGTGAAGATGAAGAAGTACAAATCCGTGAACCGGCTGGCCATGGACCGATTAAACCTCCAATCAATATGCCTCCAATCACATTCGAATTTTGGTAATTTATATTCACTTAAATAAATATTTAAAATTTATTTTAGTGTTTCATGCGGCTATCGACAAGCTTTCGAACAATTTGCCCAAATTCTCAGGGAAAAATATCCGGGCGTCGATGTTCAAGGCGAGAATTTCCCTCCGGGGCTTTTGCGGTCTTTATCGGCCCAAGTAAAGTTTTTATCCTTATATTTTGCATATTTCTTTTTAAGATTATTGGATTCACAAAAATTGCGGTCATTGTTTGTGTTGTGATGGGTCGCGATCCGTTCCCTTCGATTGGCATTCCAACTCCCTCATTTTTCCAATGGATGCTTGGCAACAAAATGTCCGCCTCAATTATGATTTTCCTCCTTTCAAATTCAATTGAAGGGTATTTTCCATTAATAATTAATTATATTTAATAATTTTAAGAATGCTTCAATCGACCGGTGCCTTTGAAATTTACATTGAAAATGAAAGAATTTGGTCAAAAATAGAAAGCGGGTAATAAATTATTTTAAATAATTTATTTAAAAATTACAAAAAAATTCAGTCGAGTGCCATCACCGCCAGAATTATTCCAAGCAATTGACAGCTATATTGCAATTCATGGAGGAAATAAGGTCAAAAAATAATATTTTTAAAATAAATTTATTTATTTTAGTTCTCTTCGGATGGTTCCTTTGGAATTGACTCAAATTAATGGAAATTTGCGGGTGAATAAAATAAAAAAGAAAACAAAATAGTGAACAAAATATTTCCACCATTCCGCCCTCCCTATCCCTACATACTCATACTCAATCTCTCCATTTTTATTGTTTATAAAAATTATTTTTTAATAAAAATGAATAAAATATTGATTATTGCCCCCAATTTTTGAATAAATTTAATTAATTTATTTAAATATTATTTAAAATAATTTTATTTTTTTAAATTAAAATCAATTTTAAATGTATTTTCAATAGAATGCTGGACATTGACATTGAGGACTCGGTTGGGCGTGTTGGCCGTCTAAAAAATGATGAGGAATTCCTATTCAATGTTCGAACAAGTCGAAAGAAGAAAATTGAAGAAAAAATTATGGATAAAAGTGGATTGGACAGTGTTTTGCCATGGAGTTTGGAATTAATTATTTTAAATTAATTAAAAAATGGTATTTAGATTTTGCGGTCTTTTTGAGGACTTGGGGATGTTCGCACAATAATTCCGATTCGGAATATATGGCCGGACAATTGGCCAAAGCAGGTTTTGGGCTAACATCCGAAAAGGAGGCAGCCGACATTTGGCTTCTGAATAGCTGTAAATTATTTTCGGATAAAATTAAAATGGAAAATATTTTAGGCACAGTAAAAACGCCATCCGAAAATCAATTGGAAAATCAAATCCGTGAGGCAATTTCACGCCAAAAGAAGGTGGTTGTGGCCGGATGCGTTTCACAGGTTTAATCAAAATTCAATTAAATAGTGGAAATATTTCAATTTAAAGGCAGCCCCAAATACTCCATGGCTGAGGGAAGTGAGCATTGTTGGAGTGGAACAAATCGACAAAATTGTTTCGGTGGTGGAGGAAACACTGAAAGGGAATAATGTTCGGCTATTGTCGAAAAGGGGAAAGGGAATTGAACGGACGGAGGCAATGATTAATTTGCCAAAAATGAGTGAGTTAATTAAAATTAGAAATATTGATTTGAATTTATTGTTTAAAGGAAGGAATGAATTTATTGAAATTTTGGCCATCAACAGTGGATGCTTGAATCATTGCACATATTGCAAAACAAAAGTAAAACCCAAATCAATCAATACTTTATTAATAAAATTATTCCGATTTTTAGGCAGCACGTGGCGACCTTCGAAGCATTCCGCCGGAATTACTTTTGGCACAGGCAAAAAGGGCATTGACAGAGGAAGGATGCAGGGAATTGTGGCTAACTTCCGAGGATTTGGGCGCATGGGGACGAGATATTGGCCTCACAATTCCCGATCTATTGCAACAATTGGTGGAAATTATACCTGAAGGATGCATGGTAATTACTAATTAGCCTGAATTTGGCAAGGAATAATTATGCTTATTTTTCTAAGCAAGCGTACAAAAATTGTTTTTTTTTTTGAGTTGGTTTTGGTTCAAATAACGTAAAAAGCGGGTTTAAACTGCCTTTTTTTACATATTTTCCTGGTTTTTTCGTCAAAAAGATGACCAAAATCTAATCAAAAACTGCGTAATTCATTAGAAAGGGCAAATTTTTAAAAAATACCAACCACAACAATTGAACGCTTTAGCCGATTGGCTAACAGGGTGGTCTTTGTTAGGCGAGGGGACGAGAGTTCGAATCTCACTCGGATCACTTAATTTATTTTTAGTCGGAAAACCAATTTGATAATTTTTTGGCATTTTTTTCTGATTAAAAATGAAAATGTTCAAAACATTACTAAAAAGTCACAATAATTCAATTTAATTTTAATTTTATATTTTTAAATAATTAATTAATTATTCAATTTTAGATGCGACTTGGAATGACCAATCCTCCGTATATTTTGGACCATTTGGAGGAAATTGCCCAAATTCTACGGCATCCTCGCGTCTATTCCTTCCTTCATATCCCCGTTCAATCCGGCAGTGATGCGGTCCTCAGCGATATGAAAAGAGAATATTCCAAAGAGCATTTTTGCCGAATTGTCGATTATATGATGGAAAAGTAAGTAAATAGTCACAATTTAATTATTTTAATTTATTTATTTTAGTGTTCCAAATGTTTACATTGCCACCGACTTCATTTGTGCATTTCCAACCGAAACTGAAGCAGACTTTGAGGAAAGCCTGGAACTCATTCGCCGATACAAATTTCCCAGCATTTTCATCAATCAATTCTACCCGAGGCCGGGCACTCCGGCAGCCCGGTTGAAAAAAGTGAACACAATTGAGGTGAAATTTACTATTTAATTCCATTTTTATTTGATTTTTAGGCCCGCCGTCGAACATCCCAAATGACCCATCTTTTCCATTCATATCGTCGATACGAGGATTGCCGGATTGGGGAGCGGCATTTTGTGCTAATTTGTGAATTGGCTTCGGATGGGAAGCATTATGTTGGCCATAATAAATTTTATGGTAAATTAAAGAAGGGGTGGAATATATTCTCATTCATTAATTTTAGAACATATTTTGGTGCCAAATGAGGATGGAAGTAATTCATTGCTTGGCAAATGGTCAAATGTCCAAATTGTGGAAGTCTCAAAATTTTATATGCGATCAAAATTGATTGAAATGCCAACAAAAATGGATGAAATTATGGAAAATGAACAGTTGGAAATTACCAAAAATTCACAAATAAATGAAAAGAAGGAGGAAAATGGATTGAGAAAAGACAAATTCCCCCTAATTAAAGCTGCAATTGTTGGCCTTATTTTGTTTTTATTGTTCAAATTTTTATTGTTGGCTTTTTTATGAAAAAATTTATTCATTATTAAAAAAAATTGGGAAATTATTTGAAAGATTTACCCGAATTTTATTCCATCTATCTGGTGCTATTTTATTCATTCATTTGTATATGTAATGCCTCCGGCAGAATTTGATTCATCTTCACCGCCTCCGGGTCCATCATTTCCTCCGCCAATTCCAATGAATAATTTTTTAAATTCTTTGCCAACCGGATGCTCGGCATCGGTGGAAGGAGGAAGCACTGAGAAAATATTCAAACAATTTCGGAATTTTGCATTTTTGTAGCATTTTTCCGAGCATTCTGCCCGCAAATTGGGCATTAAATGGGAAAACATTTCATGGCAAAGATAGCAAACACGGTCCATCAAAACATGCAATGAAGGATTGGAATGGGCCTAGGAAATGAATATTTAGACAATTTGGCTGGAATAACTTTGCAAATCTTTGCTTTGTTCAAAAATTTATGTCCAATGTTGGATTTGACTCTATAGACACGGCCATGGCAAAATGACTCATGGAAAATGAGTAAAACAATTAAAAATAAGGCAGTGGTGCCGACAAATGCTAAATTGGGGATTTGAGGATGATTCATATGGTTAAAAAGGCAAAACTTACAAGCAACTTTCATGTACTTTCTTTGCCGAAAACTGATGAGTAATTTGGGAAAAAAGGTTGACGAGAAATGGCAACAACAAATACAGTAAAATGCCAAATGAATTCCTTCCTACTTTTGGACACTGGTTGGCAGCACTAAATAAATGAATGAATGAATGGAAATGGCCAATTGAGTTGGCTGTCTTGCTTCCACCTATTTTTATGCATCCTTTTTGCAAAAGCTCATTTTTGTTCACCAAAGCAGCTGCTAATGCCTGCCTACACACAAATTCACTAATTATTTAATACAAAAAATGCGAATCATTTATGGCCTTTGCTGCAGCTGGACATCCTTTCATTTTTTTTGTCTCATCTCATGACATTTTGTTTCTGTTTCCCTTTTTGCTGACAGCGATGTTCACTCATACCATAAATCCATCCAAATACCATCTATCTGCTTATGTAAATTTTTTAACGACATTATAACAATTTTTGGCCAAATTCCAAACTAAATATATAGTTAAGCAAAGAGTATCATCCAATTAAAATTAAATATAGAAGTTGGAGATGCGCATAGAAGAACGGAAAAAAATACAAAAATTAATTGGTCGGAATTACTCATAAATTCAAAAAAAAGGAAATAGAAATTTGCCAAAAAATGGAGTAATGTACATAGAAAAACAGTTAATTGCCAATTAAAGGTAAAATTTAGTATCAATAAAGGAGTATAGTCATAGCTCATAGTAATGACTCATTTTATCATCTATCAAAATTTAAAAATAAAAAAGAAAAATTCGAAACAATCAAATCATTTGATTTGTAATTGTAATTCTGATTTGCGATTGTAATTGTAATTCTGAATTGTAATTGTAATTCTGATTTGTAATTGTAATTGTAATTCTGATTTGCGATTGTAATTGTAATTCTGATTTGCGATTGTAATTGTAATTCTGATTTGCGATTGTAATTGTAATTCTGATTTGCGATTGTAATTGTAATTCTGATTTGCGATTGTAATTGTAAATTCTGATTTGCGATTGTAATTGTAATTCTGATTTGCGATTGTAATTGTAATTCTGATTTGCGATTTTAATTGTAATTCTGATTTGTAATTGTAATTCTGATTTGCGATTGTAATTGTAATTCTGATTTGCGATTGTAATTGTAAATTCTGATTTGCGATTGTAATTGTAATTCTGATTTGTAATTGTAATTCTGATTTGCGATTGTAATTGTAAATTCTGATTTGCGATTGTAATTGTAAATTCTGATTTGCGATTGTAATTGTAATTCTGATTTGCGATTGTAATTGTAATTGTAATTCTGATTTGCGATTGTAATTGTAATTCTGATTTGCGATTGTAATTGTAATTCTGATTTGCGATTGTAATTGTAATTCTGATTTGTAATTGTAATTCTGATTTGCGATTGTAATTGTAAATTCTGATTTGCGATTGTAATTGTAAATTCTGATTTGCGATTGTAATTGTAATTCTGATTTGCGATTGTAATTGTAAATTCTGATTTGCGATTGTAATTGTAATTCTGATTTGCGATTGTAATTGTAATTCTGATTTGCGATTGTAATTCTGATTTGCGATTGTAATTGTAATTCTGATTTGCGATTGTAATTCTGATTTGCGATTGTAATTGTAATTCTGATTTGCGATTGTAATTGTAATTCTGATTTGCGATTGTAATTGTAATTCTGATTTGCGATTGTAATTGTAAATTCTGATTTGCGATTGTAATTGTAATTCTGATTTGCGATTATAATTGTAATTCTGATTTGCGATTGTAATTGTAATTTGATTTGCGATTGTAATTCTGATTTGCGATTGTAATTGTAATTCTGATTTGTTTGTAATTTGGCCCAAACAATTTTGCATTTATGAGAATCCCAACCCAAATACTGCTACTGGATGCTGGTATCATTTTCTTTCATTTCATTCAGTCCTCCGGCTATGAATTATATTAAGGAAAAAAAATAATACTTGTGGCGAAATGTTATATAAGACATTTAATTCAAATAAATTAAAAAAGAAGCTTAGCTAGTAGATCGAGCTTTTTACAATCCCGAGATCTCGATGCAGGTTCCTAATATACAAATTAAAAAATTCTAATTTAATTAAATAGTTTTTTTATATATTTATAGATAATAAATAATATAATGTTACCGGTCATCCCGCGTTATGTGCTCAAAAATGCGACTTCTTTCCCAAAGACTTCATCAACTTTACAATTGCGGAATGCATTGATGGTCCAATCGAAACGTACATACTTCAAACGATACGAAATTCCGGCACCGCCACAAAATCACATGACAGTTTGGGTTTGTTTGATTATCAATTATGTATAAATAAATTCATGCCTCCATTTTTAGCAACATTTGGGAATGTTCAGCGCCGTATTTGTCATCATGATGTCTTACCCGACCTATGTAATGATTAATCTCGACAAAAATCGTCCAGATGTGACCGAGGAATTTTCGGATGAATTGAAGGAACAACTCGAGGAAAGACGCAAATTGAGGAAGGAAGGAAAATTGAATGTGCTCGTTCAAAAGGTCTGAACAGAAGAGAAGAATTGTTTGGATGATTAAATAAAGTTAGGAATCGATTCTTCAATTATATTCATTAAAGTTGATTTTGATAAAAATTTTGCTTTTTTTATTCTTTGAATTCATTCGAATTTGTCGATTCAAATATTTTTACCAAATTAAATCAAATTTGCCAATACCCAAATCGATCAGTGGAAATTATGCCAAATTCAACAGCCAATTATGGCCAAAGCAAAACTCCATCAAAGGCATCCTCCGATGGATCGCCAATAAAGGAGGAAACATTCATTGAATCAATTAAATCGCAAGTGGACAGTGGCAATATTGAGGACATTATTCGGGGACAGAAAAGAGCGTTAGTTAATAATAAATGTGGCCAATTTCATATTTTGCCATTTAAGATTGGAACGTTTCGAAAAAACCAATGAAATGTTGGTGAATTGTTGCACTTTGGCCGAAAAAAGATTGGAAAAAGCGAGGAAGGATTTCGCCACAAACAAAGAACAAATTTTGCAAGCAAAATCAGATTTGGATTCAATTTTTCGGCGAATCCTCCACTTCAAAAAGGCAATTGCCAAGGAATGTACGGCGGAATATCAACAATCAAAACAAGGTTCATTCAATTTTATTTTAATTAATTAATTAAATTTTTATTTAGTGAATTCTCATAATCAGCAGAGGAATGATGGACACCAACAAAAATGATGAAAAGAAATAAATTATATTAATTTTATGACGATCTCAATAAATTTACAAAATAAATTAATTATTGTCATATTTGTAAAAGAATTCAATTATTATTCCTTTCATATTTTTTTTTTTAATTTATTCATATTTTTGAATAATTCCGAAGACAACAAATGACCAAAAAACATTTACGAGGACCAATTTTCATGGCCGGTTCATTCTTTTTCATGGTTTCCACAATTTACCTCGTCCTTTGGGATATTAATAGGAAAAAAGAGAAAAGGACAACTGCAGTGAGGTGCTTTTTAATATTTAAATTATATTTAAAATAAATTGAATTTGAAGGCATCGAATATCGCATTCGCACAGTGAACAACAATACCAAAACCTTGCCGAATATATGGAACAGAGGAAGAGGCTGGAAGAATATAAGGCAGCATTTGGGCAAAATAATGAAGAATAAATGCAGATTAAATTAATTAATGTTGATTTTATATTGTTTTTATTTTGTAATTTGAATAAATTAATTCACATCAATCAATCAAATGGGAAATATTTAAAAAGGCGAAAAGATATTAGCGGTTTATTAGTTTGCCCTAAACCTCCAAATCCTCTAGCCAATTGATAGATTTCTCCAAGACTCACCGCTTGATAAATGATAATGATTCGGCTTAGGTTTAAGCAATTTTAATCCAAAGCCATGAGATGGTTTAAACGGTTTAACACCCTTAATTTTGTTTGACCAAACCATGACAAATTATATACTAATTCGACACATCTTTAATGAGTTCTATCGGTTGAGTAATATGGTTTAGGACAAATCACTTAACCACTACTAATCGATAAATTAAATTAGGGTTCAGCGGTACCGGTACTTTGGACCAAAATCGGTACCGGTACTTGCCGGTACCAGCCTACTCGGTATTCGGTACCGGTACTGGGTTTAGGGTCGGTACCGGTACTCGGCACCGGTCGGTACCGGTACTAGTCGGTACTGACGGTACTGGAGAAAAAATGGTAAAAAATCATAAAAATTTTTAAAAAATCAATTTTTTTTCTTTCAAAAATCAAAAATTTTTGATACAGAGAAATAAAAAATAACTTCATAAAAGATTTAAATTTGACTGAAATTTTCATTTTAAGAAAAAAATTAAAAAAAAAATAAAATTTGACCAAAAATGTCATTTTAGGGGGTGCTTGTCAGTACCGACTAGTACCGAGTTGAAAAAACGGTACCGGTAGTACCGATGTCGGTACCGGTACTGGCAAAATCGGTACCGGTACTGGCCAAAGGCCGGTACTTCGGTACCAGTACCGACCGGTACTGCGGTACCGCTGAACCCTAAATTAAATACCATCAAATATCAGATTATCATTCATTTTATTTTTAATGTTCCCCCGTCCGTCTCCTCCCCAACAATGTTTCCATTTTGTGTTCATTTTTCCTTGTCCCATTTGTCAATTTCTTTTTCCCATCTTGCGAACTGAGCAAAGTGGAAATAATCCGTAAAAAGGCATTTTCATTTGTGTCAAGTGGGCCACATTCTACGGTAGTGGCGGCGGAGGAAGATTCGGGAATTGTAGAAGAAGAATTTCGAGGGAATAATCCAATACAGCAACCTTTCCAAAGGAGGCTAAAATGAGAGTAGGGAATAATTGTTAAAGAGACATTTTGGCTGACTGAAATTCGGCATTATTGAAGAGGAAATTGGTGCCAGTCGGGCATGCTTCCGTATTGCACATTCTTCGTTCTTCAACCTGGCAAAGTGGCTGATCCGGAGGGCATTGACGTTTTCGCCTTCTTCGACCGCATCCACCACACATTTGGGAACATTCACTCCATTCCGACCATTCTTGACAACTGCAATTTGTTGTAAACAAAGTTGCCGGAAATGGGGTGCCAGAAATGGGCGACGGCGAAACTAAAATAAGCACATAACATAAATTGTGGAATATATTCCAACAACCAACCTTCTTTCCCCTCCTCTTTTATTGTTGTTTCTGTCCAAATTGTTGTTGTGCTGCCATTTGTGGTTGTGCTCTCCCAATTCCCCAACCCCAATTCCACTTTCATCGATGTTGTTGTTTCCATTGTTGTTGGTGGCATTTCAGTGGTGGTGGCCAATGGAATTGTCACCGTTTCCACATTTGTTGGCCTTTGCCTTCCTTCCCCTCGTCCATTTCCTCTCTCCCCAAATTGTTCACTGTCAATCCAATTTGGCTAAATTTATTTTGTGAATTTTGCCCCATTTTCCCCTTATTCCAACTTTTTCATTGCCTTCCGTCGATTCTTTCCAATCCAAATCACTCCAAATTCGTGCTTTGAATCCATCGGTGCTTTGGCCAATGCCCGCAGAATGGATGACCACCATTTCGGTGCCAGCCGAACGAAATGCCGTTGAGGGGGCCACCGCACAGCAAAATCTGTTCATTTCCATTTTTCCCTCCCAATTTGCCTTTTCCTCCCTCACCTGTATCCGGTCACTCGAAAATCTGGCCCAGTTTTGAGTTCGACAAATGATTTGTCGCAAGTGTCTTCACAATTGTAGAGGAATTGGTCCACAAATTGGAGGAAAACATGCCCTCCGGGTGGGGCCTTCAGAAGCCAAATGCAATCCAATTCGGGTGGAAATGGGGAAGGATGGTTTGGGGAAAAGATCAAAGATTGGTCGGTGGAAAGCTGAAAATGGGGAGGCAAAATTAAATTTGATAATTTTGGAATTGGATGAACTTGAATTGTGGATCCGCAAGAAGTTGGCTGGACCAAATGGCAAAATTGACCGGAAAATCCGGTTGGACATTGACAACGGAAGCAATCATTCGGATGTGGATATCCGCCATGTTGGCAGTGGGGCAAAGGCCGGGGACAATGTTCGGAACAGGAATAGGCCTCATTAATCTAAATAATATATTTTTGAATGAAAATGGATGGAATTGACTGATTGAAAGTCCAAAAAACTTGGCCCAGCGCGTTGGCCAATTGTGGATTGCCAATGTGGATCCAGGGTGGAAATGGTGGGCCGAAATTGATCCGATGCAAATCCATATGGTCCATAATGCATTACGGAACCTTGAAATACCCAAAAATGATTCTTATGACGAAATTTGTTGACCCAAGTTTGCGGCCTTTACCAAAAATGATAAAAAATATATAACGATTACTAATCCCAATTCCCAATCTAGGCTAAAGATTTAGGGCTAAAATTGTTTAGAGCAAGAGCTGGTCAAAAGACTATCATCCTGGCCTTCACCGGAGGCCTAATAATCCTCCAGTGGCCCAAGGAATGGGAGAGGGATTAGAGACGAATCAGCTTTAAATTATCTTAATGCAACAAAATTTGATAAAAATGTGAAGGAAAAAGAATACAGCAGGAAAGGAAAAGGGCGGGTTTAAAAAAAAAGGCTTGAGGTAAAATATAAATTATAGGGAGGCGTGATACTTGGGCAAAAATTGGGGATACAGTAGGATGAATAGGAAAGTTCCCTTGACATTGGCATTGACAGAACTAATTTAAGATTAAGATTTTAAATACTCGGAGGACGGATCTCGGATTTAAGCTAAACTTTAGATCTCGGAGGATGGGGATTTGGCTACAAATTTGTTTATAATAGACTGCAAATTTCGGTTAAATAAATGGTTTTGGCATACCCGGATCGTATGGAAGTCCAAGTGTTTGTGCTTGATCGTCGCTGACCGGCTGGAAATTATTCCATCGACTCAATGGAATATTACTGAATTTGGGGAGGATTTGATAGGCAAAAGGGCAAATGAATGGGTACTTATAATGGACGGAAATATGCCGGGGCTGGTCCGGCCGCGCCTGTTCATGGAATACGCCGAGGGCATGGCCAATTTCGTGGGCTATTATTCCAACAAAATCGCAGCCTGGAGTGGCAATCGAAATTCCCTATTAAAACAGTGGATTGGATGGCATAAAATGGGTGGCCTCAAACTTGGGTGCCACCGGCCCTTCCAACGAATGAGGAACATCCGCCGCCATCGAAGAATTCCAATCGATCAATTTCGGGTCCACCTTCCGCAAACCGTAAACATGTTTCCCTTTGCCATATTCCCAAAGCTTGGCCAATTTTTTGTCGAGTATTTTCGGGCACATTTTCGGCAAAATCAAAGCTGATTGGCCGTCGCTTTTCCCATCGTTTGTAGAAAGGTTCCAAAAGGGGGAGGGGAAAAGGGATGGCTTCATAATTTGCCCCAAAACTCACTCGTCCAACTTTTCTCCTTTTCCTCCGTCTCAAATGGCCTCCAATTTGTTTGGCCAATTTTTGTGCCTGCCATTCGGCCAATTCCAAATCGCCCTTTACCCATTAAAATATTCCCCATTCATTTTGTCCCCAAATTTCCACCTCCAAATATTCTCCATCCGGCCCATTCACCGCCAATTCATCATGATGCCTTTTGGCCGCCTCATTCCGTGGAGGTGGTTCTGCCATTTTGATGGCATCATTTTGGGCAAATTCCCTTCGGGCTTTTTCATTGATTAATCTTTTTATTCTTTCCAATTCTCCTTTGCTCGCTTTTCTCGTCCTTTCCCCAATCGTCCAATGATGGCAAAAGAAAAGGGCGAAAATGATGAAAAGAAGAATGAAAATGGAATGCGCAAACATTGAATTAGGTTTGGATGGGAAAGGGGATAATGGATGGATTTGTGGTGGAATTGACGATGATTTGGTTTAGGCGGGGATTGTGATTTGGAGGAAGGAGGATGAATTGATCGATGACCATTTTTGGAGACATAAAATGGACATTAAATTGGTTGGGGATCAACGTTGGTTGGTGAATCATTTTGGGTGCAAAAGGCAAAGAAGAAGTTGGATGACGTGAAAGATGGGGGGAGGAAGGTGGGTCTGCTTAATGACGTAAATTTCAAAGGGAAAAGCCCACAAATGTTTAGGTCAAACATTTTCCCATTCATTCGTCTCCATTCCCCCAAGTTCAACTTTCTCCCCCATAAAATCCATTCATTCTTTATTCGATAAACTCCAATCAATTTTTCCACGGGAATATCAAAAATTCCCAGCAATTTTCGATCATTTTTCATCGACCAAAAAGCAATTTATTTTTGTAAACAAATAAATATACTTATTCAGTCAATTTTGACCTCATTCATCAGCATATTTTCCTCCTTCCCATAGTCAAGTCAGTCCATTTTTGCAATATTTCCCCATTTTTAAAAGGCAAAAAGGGCAAAGAATCGATTCAGATTTTATCATATACCCCCTTCCCACCTCCTCCATCATTTCATTATTCTCCTTATTTTAGTACATAAATTTATCTTTGGACTTTATTCCTTCCAATTTAAAAAATGTCCAATTCCGGTTCGTCTCGACTAATTTGGGTGATTCGGCATGGAGAAAGAGTGGATAATATTGACCAAAATTGGCGCAAAAATGGCTCATTGCCTCGAGGCCAATGGGATGATCCACCGTTGAGGCATTCAATTCCATCCATTTCGATTCATTTTTAATTATTTTGCAGTGCCCGTGGCTTAATCCAAGCATCGGAAGTTGGCCAAAAATTGTCGGCAGAATCGGCCAAAATTGAATTCATCCTTTGCTCCCCATTCACTCGATGCCTTCAAACGGCCCAACAAATTTTGGCCAAATTGGCACAAAATGGCCAATTCCCAAAAATGTTAATTGAGCCTGGATTTTGTGAATCTTTGAATGCCTGCCAAAGTCCACCTGGATCCCTTGACTATGATGAAATTCGGTGCCCCCTCATTTAGCCAAATTAAATTCCAATTTTCCCACATTTTTAGAGAAATTTATCCAAATTTGCCTATTCACTTCAATTATAAACAATTTTTTCTACCCGAAAATTTGCCCAAAAATGAATGCACAAATTTTTGTTGTTTTCGGCGAGTCATTGGAACATTGAAAAATGTTTTGGGCGAATTAAGCGGTGGGCGAATGAATGGAGAATATTTGAATATTTTCACTTTTTTTATAGGAAATTTGGTGGTGGTCAGCCATGGATCGCCAATTTCGGCCATTCATTTTGCGATGACCGGCCAATTGGATTATATGGGCCAATGCACAATTAGCAAATATCGAATTAATGAGGGCAAAATTGATGGCAAAAATGCACAATTTTCATTATTCCTTCCAATCCCCGGCAAATCCATTCGAATTTCGGCATTGCCCAAAATGAAGGATCAGTGGAGGTGGAAGAAAAATTTGATGAAAATTGAGGGAAATGGAGAAAAGGTGGAAGAAATGGAAAAAAGTGGAAGGAGGAATACAATGCCAATTGGATCCGGCAAATTCATTTGGAAAAAGAATGGCGAAAAGGACGGACATTTGGCAATTTGTTTGACAAGATTGGTGGAGGCTACCGGCATTAGGGCCGAATTGGGATTCATCGGTGATTGTTTGGCAGCCGGCGATTCTGGCCATCTTTCTGACAAACACAATTTACACGATATTCTTTGTATTTGACATTCATTCATTCAAAATGTATTATTTTTATTTATCAAATAAAATGAATGGCTCTTTGACTTTGATGATTATTCATTCCTCCTTCACCTCAATTCCATTCAATTTTGCCTCCACCTGACTATAAAGAAAGGCTTCTTTTTGCTTCTGATTCACGCCTCCATTTTTTGATGATTTTTTTGGCCAATTCTTTCATTCATTCCAAAAGTTAACGAGGAAATTTCTTTTTAAAAATGTCCCAATTTTTGACCGAAATGATGAGGGAGGATTTATTGGATTTAAAAAGAAATGGCAGCCAACAAGTATTCCCGAATATTGAATTAAAAGTACAGATTATTTCTTCCATTTTCATTATAACAAATGAATTTTCCCTCAGGGTCTAGTCACTGTCCTATTCTTCTCGGATTCAAGCAAAAAAAGTGTCAAATTTGTTCATCAATTGAAAAAATTTTATGATGCCGCAAATTCTGGGACAAAACGAATCGAAATTGTTTTTATGCCGGATATGGCTATGAATGGAGAAAAGGAAGGAATGGATGAATATGGCACTGATTGGCTCTACACTAAACACAATAAAAATAACATTGGGAATGATGGAGAATTGGTGCATGGAAAATGTGCAGTTTGGTTGGAAAAATTAATTATTTATTTAATTGTTTTATTTGTTCAGCAAAATCATTGGCCGTTATAAACTCCACCAGTCCCCATATTTGTGCTTAATTCGTCCAAATGGTGATGTTCTTTACACTTGCGGGGTTGATGATGTGATGGAATGTTTTGGCAAAAGATGTTGTTTATTTGGAGAAAGGAGAGGAAATGTGAATATGAAAAAGGTGGAATTCATTGTTGACTATTGGTGTTGGATGATGGGAAAGGATACCCCAAATTGGGTTGTGCCATGATTTATTTTTATAACAAATAAAATAAATATTAAATCAACAACAATTTTAATATTGAATTAAATCAACCCAATTTGATTTCTTCGTCTTCTTTGTCACTTTTTCGTTTCCTTTTCTTTCCGTCATTCTTCTTTTGCTGCTTTTGCCCTTCCTCCTCCATTTCGAATGTTCCCATCTAAAATAATTTTTACAATATAATATAAAATGGATAAAATTAAAAGTTAATTGGTTTGATTTTATGAATAAAAGATAATGGTATTTCCGGGATTAACAAAAAACACAAAAATCATGATCAGAGAATTTACAATCAGAATTTACAATTACAATCGCAAATCAGAATTACAATTACAATCGCAAATCAGAATTACAATTACAATCGCAAATCAGAATTACAATTACAATCGCAAATCAGAATTACAATTACAATCGCAAATCAGAATTACAATTACAATCGCAAATCAGAATTACAATTACAATCGCAAATCAGAATTACAATTACAATCGCAAATCAGAATTACAATTACAATCGCAAATCATAATTACAATTACAATCGCAAATCAGAATTACAATTACAATCGCAAATCAGAATTACAATTACAATCGCAAATCAGAATTACAATTACAATCGCAAATCAGAATTACAATTACAATCGCAAATCAGAATTACAATTACAATCGCAAATCAGAATTACAATTACAATCGCAAATCAGAATTACAATTACAATCGCAAATCAGAATTACAATTACAATCGCAAATCAGAATTACAATTACAATCGCAAATCAGAATTACAATTACAATCGCAAATCAGAATTACAATTACAATCGCAAATCAGAATTACAATTACAATCGCAAATCAGAATTACAATTACAATCGCAAATCAGAATTACAATTACAATCGCAAATCATAATTACAATTACAATCGCAAATCAGAATTACAATTACAATCGCAAATCAGAATTACAATTACAATCGCAAATCAGAATTACAATTACAATCGCAAATCAGAATTACAATTACAATCGCATATCAGAATTACAACTACAATCGCAAATCAGAATTACAATCGCAAATCAGAATTACAATTACAATCGCAAATCAGAATTACAATTACAATCGCAAATCAGAATTACAATTACAATCGCAAATCAGAATTACAATTACAATCGCAAATCAGAATTACAATTACAATCGAAAATCAGAATTACAGACAAATCAGAAATTTCTGGTATAATTTAAATGTAATTTTATTTAAATATTATTTATCATTTAATTTAAACTCACTTCATATTTTTGAATATTGCATTCCTTCATCAACTTTCCAATTTCTTCCTCCCCTCTTTCCCATTTGATTTTGTCGGATGCCATTGGAAATCGAATGATCATTGCTCGAATATGTTTCCCCAATTCTTCTTTAATAATTCCATTTCCCAATAAATCCATTAAATTGCCAATTGCTGAATATGCTTGCCCATCATCCATCACACCCAAATCCATTGTATCAATCAATAATTTTGTGTACATTTGGGTCATTTCTTCGTCCGTATTTTCTGCTGAATAAATTCAAATTTAATTTTAATTAAATTTGATTCAACCATTTTTCAATTCGTCAATAATTATTTTCCAAAATTTAATTGTGAATGCGGTCATGTCAAATTTTGTCATCAAATTTACAATTTGATTTGTCAATTCCAATTCCTCACTTTTGTTGACCATTCGCAAAATTGACCTTAAAATATTAAAATTTATTTAATTTTTAATTATTTTTCGCTCACTTTTTTGGTAATTCCTCAATTTCTGCTGAACGTTCACAAATTAAATTGGCCGTTTTCAAAATTAATTCGCACATTCCTGGTTTAATTTTATAGAAGAGAAGCTTCAAAAAGCTTTGTACTGTTTCTTGGGTTAAATTGATATTCATCACCAAAACGGAAAAAATCATAATTCCAGCATATTTGAGGGAATCAACTTTTGACCTGAAATAAGATAATTAATTCTAATTAAATATTTTAAAAATACTTTAATGCAATTCCAAGGAATGGAATGAGTCGAGAGAGAAATTGTTCATCAATATTTCCGGCCGAATTATTTTCAATTAAAGTGCCAAAAAGTGAAACCAAAAATGTGAAATAAATTTGTCCGATTTTTGCATCCAAATATTCCTCATCCAAAAATTCAAACATTTTTTGGACAAATGAAGAAATTGAGGAAATTAGCCAAAATGAATGAGCAGATTGGCAGGCCCGACCTAAAAAATATTTTAAATTAATTTTGGAATTTTTTGATGAAATTAACAAACAAAGAATGTCCAACGGAATTGGCGATGAATCTTTTTGATATTCGGCAATCCAATCCATGTCCGGTGAATTGAATTTGAGAATATGAATTAATCGGCCGAATGAATTTGTGGAATGATAGGGCAGAAATGTGAGGAATAGCAATTCGGCATTGTATGAATGCACCTTAAAATTAATATTAAAAATGAATTTGGGAATTGGTAAATTTACTTGATAATTTTGAATTAACCACTCCAACAATTGTCTGCAGCATTGATGATGAAAATATGGGGAAAGTCGCAAAATAATTGCCTCCAATTTTGCATCCAATTCTTGGGCCTCTTCCTTGCCCAGCGTTGCTCGATTAAATTTCAATTTGTCTTTTTGGAATAATTCCGGCTCATATGTGTCAAAATCATCATCCAAGGCCTTCATACCGGCCAAACCAGTTAGACCTTAAGTTTAATTTAAATTTATTTTATTTAGTATTAATAATAAACCAATTTTATAATATTCTTCTTTGTCATGTCCTGCAGCTTCCTGTTTTGTGAAAAGCAATGAAGAATAATCCCGCTCTACGGCCAATGCTTGGGTTGGAGCCTTTTTTAATTTCTTCAATTGCTTTTGAAGAGATGTCATTTTTGTTGGGTCTTAAATATTTTTTAAATAAAATTGATAAATTTATATTAAAATAATTAAGCGAATTTTATAAATCGATTAAAAAACATTTAAATAATTTTTATAAATAAATTTATTTGCACATTAAATTAAAATCAATCAAAAATAATAAAAATGATGATCATTCATCCGGTTGATGGGATTGCATTTGTTTGATTCATTTTGTCAAATTCATCCCAATCAAAAATTGTTTTTGGCAATAATATATCCGGCAAATTCCTTTCTCGAAATTTACGTGAATGTTGCCATTTTTCATAATCTTCAATTGAAGTGCATAACCATGCAATGCCGGTCAATGTGAATGCAGAACAGCCGATGAATCTTAATTTAAAAATTTATAATTTTTTTAGAATATTTTAATGTTGATTTTTGATAAAATTTCTTAAATTTTTAATAAAATTTGCAAATAATAAAAATCAATACGCTGAAAGTTTTGGACGTCCAGTTATTCCATAAGCCAATGCGTGCATCCATCCAAGATTAAAAAACATTGCCAAAATTGTTGGTGCTGTCGATGGATTCTTTGATGTGAAAATTGATGAACGTCGTTTTTCTGCTTCTGCTGCTGAAGTAATCTCATTTTGTAGTAATTGAATTTCATATTTATCCATGTTTTTTGAGAGAGCCAATTTCTAAGATTCAATTACTACATTTTATTAAATAAAATTGAATAATTTTATGGAAATAAAATTGAATAATTTTATGGAATGGAAGAATAGAATTGTTTGTGAGCCCGTAGCGATCGCGTTTCAGTTTCATTTTTATCGAAAAAAAAACAAACCGGTTTTCAATTTTCATTGTTTTGTTTCCATTTCCATCAATTTCATTTAAAGATTAACCAAACCAAAAAAATATATATTTTCGGATTTAACGATTCAATTTCAACATAATTAATTAAGTTAAATTAGCAAAAAAACAAAAACATGATTTGTTTGAAATGTGACTGATTTTCGGTGAAATGCGCAACCGCAAACACGCTTTTTGATTTTTTTAAATTTTAATTTATTAAAATTCATTCACTGTTCTATATCCGAAAAATTTTAGCCTCACTTTCATTGACTTAAAAGTAAAAAATTAAACTAATTAATGTCGACAATTCACGTTGATGAAATATTGAAATTATCTTCTTCTTCAGCAGAAGTAAGTTTTGTTTTAATAAATCAGATTAAAAACTTAAATTTAGCCACCAGAAAAAAGATCAAGAATTGAAGAAGCTTCAAAAATAAATGATGGAGGGAATTATGATAATAATGGAATGGATATTTCCGAAAACAATGAAAGTTATCCAGAAGAAATTGATGAAACCGCCATTAAACGATTGTGCTTACAGGTAAATATTAATTTAAACATTAATTAATTCAAAATTTAGCTTGAACGAAAACAAGCAAAAAATGCTGAATTGCGCATTAAATATTCGGAAGAACCACAAAAATTCATGGAATCAGAGATTGAATTGAATACAGCGATTCAAGTTTATTTTATTATTTATATTTAAATATCATTTAATTATAGGAAATGCATGTAATCGCAGCGGAGCCTCAATTTTATTATATTTTGGTTGAACATGGCATCATCCAAATTCTTCTTCAACTTTTGGCCCATGAAAATACGGATATTATTGCAGCCGTTTGCAATCTTTTGCAGGTTTTATTTTATATTTGAGAATCTCGAAAATATTATTTTAGGAACTTACGGATGTGGAAATTTTGCATGAAGGCGAGGAAGGAGCAAAAATGTTGATTGAAGAATTGCTAAAAGGACAAATAGTGGAAACGCTGGTTCAACAAGCATTGAATAAGCTGAATGAAAAAGAGGCCGATGAAGCTGATGCCGTACAAAATATACTTTCAATATTGGAAAATGTACCAAAAATAAATTAATTCATTTTAATACTGTTTTTTAAGTTGCTCGATTTTCATCCGGAGGCCAATGAAATTTGTGTTTCCCAAGGACTTTTCCAATGGCTTTTGGCTCGTGGAACGAAGAAGGGGGCCCATGATGCGAATAAATTATATTCAAGTCAGCTACTTCACATGCTCCTTCAATCCACCGAATCGGCGAGGAAAAAATTGACGGAAAAGAAAGACGGAATTGATATGCTTCTTCGGGTAAAACACATCTAAAAATAATTAAATTTGATTATTTTAGGCATTGGCTGCCTATAAAAGACATGATCCGGCCAGTCCGGATGAATATGAACACATGGAAAATTTATTTGACGCACTTTGTTCCGCCTTAATGTACTCACCGAATCGACAAATTTTCTTGGATGGAGAAGGATGCCAACTTATGAATTTGATTTTAATGTAAATATTTTAATTAAATAATTAATTTAAAAATTTTTAGAGAGAAGAAGCAATCGAGGGAGGGCGCACTGAAAGTGCTGAGCCATGCCACCGCAATTCCGGATGGAGCATCAAATTGCGACAAATTTGTGGAAATTTTGGGCCTACGCACTCTATTCCCACTTTATATGCGAACACCGCCAAAAATGAAGAGGAAAGACACAAGTCCGGATGATCATGAGGAATATTGTTGTTCGGTTTGTGAATTAAATTTGGAATTAAAATTAAATTAGAATTAATTTAGATTGTCGATGCTTTGCTTTTTTCATGCAATCAGAAAAATCAGCAGAGAGTTTTGCAGAAATTTTCGGATCATTGTTTTGAGAAATTGGATCGAACTATTGAACTTTTTATTAAATACAGGTAAATTTTATTTTTTATTACGAAAATAATTATTAATAAATTTATAGCGAAAAACTGAAAAGATTTGAGGCAAAATTACAAAAAAGAATGGCCGAAATTGGAGATGAAGAATTGGACCAAGAGGAGGTAATCAATCACTGATCACAAAATAAATATTATAAATAAAATATTTTAAGATTTATTTGGAACGGCTAAACAATGGACTTTATACACTGCAAAGAATTGCATTAATTTTGGCCGAAGTTTGCGTTAAAGGAGCACCTGGATGCAGAGAAAGAGCCGAAAAATTGTTCAAATTAAAATTGAAAGACCCGGAATTGAAGAATCATTTGGAACCGGTACACTTATTTTATTTAATTAAATAAAATGAATTTATTTGATTTTTGCAGATTCTCAAAGAATTTCATGAGACCCTGGGCGAAGAAGCAAACAATCAAAAGGAACGAGTTGAACATTTGATCGCCTCCCTTTCCACCAAAACAAAATCAAATGGATCAATTTGATTATTTTTATTTAATTTAAATATTTGATAAAAATGTCAACAATTATTTTGAAAATTGAGCAAATAAGTGTAAAATTCTATAAAATTGATTGGTCGTCCCCATTTTGTTTTCACAATTAATTCATCATTCTTCGGCCAGACAACATTTTTTGATTGCGCGTGAGAATTTCTGTCCAAATTGTTCAATTTCTTCCGGTGTTAAATCAACTTGACAGACAATTTTCATACTAAAAAGAATTGGATGAATTAAATTTATTTGACTGGATTAATTTACGTTGCCCTTGGGGGGAATGCCTCCTCGTCATTCAAATAAAGTGCTCTAGTCACAAAAATTTGATCATTATTGAGCTGTAATTAATTAAATGTGGATTAATTTATTATTAAATAAATTCACTTCCTCGACAAGTTGATTTAATTTTATTTCGGCATTTTGATCGCAGCCAGTGCCGTAGCCAATATGTTTTAATGGAGAAATTTTATTTCCAATTAATTCAAATTTTGTGTCTTCAATCGCATTTTTAATCTTTTCATGGACATTCATTGAATTTCCTTTTAAACGATTGAAAATATTTGGACTCTCTTGGATTATATTCAGGGCCTCACCTAAATTAATTAATTTTTAATTCGAATTATTTTTAAATATTTTTACTCGCTGCTGTGGCCAACAAAGGTGGAAGGGATGCCGAAAAACAATAGCCAAGACCTAAAAAATTATTTTATTAAAAAATGAATTTGAGTTCACCTGATAAACGTTGATGCCCAATCACAAATGATCGACCTGCGCAAAATCCACCGGTTGTTGCCATTGCATTCTCCAATGATGCAGTAATCAAGTCCTAAATTATTTTATTCTGTTATTCTGATTTGTAATTGTAATTTTTATTTATTCTGATTTGCGATTGTAATTGTAATTCTGATTTGCGATTGTAATTCTGATTTGCGATTGTAATTCTGATTTGTAATTGTAATTCTGATTTGCGATTGTAATTCTGATTTGCGATTGTAATTGTAATTCTGATTTGCGATTGTAATTCTGATTTGCGATTGTAATTCTGACTTGTAATTGCAATTCTGATTTGCGATTGTAATTGTAATTCTGATTTGCGATTGTAATTCCGATTTGCGATTGTAATTCTGATTTGTAATTCTGATTTGTAATTGTAATTCTGATTTGCGATTGTAATTCTGACTTGTAATTGTAATTCTGATTTGCGATTGTAATTGTAATTCTGATTTGCGATTGTAATTGTAATTCTGATTTGCGATTGTAATTGTAATTCTGATTTGCGATTGTAATTGTAATTCTGATTTGCGATTGTAATTGTAATTCTGATTTGCGATTGTAATTGTAAATTCTGATTTGTAATTGTAATTCTGATTTGCGATTGTAATTGTAATTCTGATTTGCGATTGTAATTGTAATTCTGATTTGCGATTGTAATTCTGATTTGCGATTGTAATTGTAAATTCTGATTTGTAATTGTAATTCTGATTTGCGATTGTAATTGTAATTCTGATTTGCGATTGTAATTGTAATTCTGATTTGCGATTGTAATTGTAATTCTGATTTGCGATTGTAATTGTAATTCTGATTTGCGATTGTAATTCTGATTTGCGATTGTAATTGTAATTCTGATTTGCGATTGTAATTCGGATTTGCGATTGTAATTCTGATTTGCGATTGTAATTCGGATTTGCGATTGTAATTCTGATTTGCGATTGTAATTGTAATTCTGATTTGCGATTGTAATTGTAATTCTGATTTGCGATTGTAATTCTGATTTGCGATTGTAATTGTAATTCTGATTTGCTATTGTAATTCTGATTTGCGATTGTAATTCTGATTTGCGATTGTAATTGTAATTCTGATTTGCGATTGTAATTGTAATTCTGATTTGCGATTGTAATTGTAATTCTGATTTGTAATTGTAAATGTAATTTTAATTTTTAATTGTAATTCTATTCTTTTGTGCATTGTAAAATATAAACTCACCACATCAATCACGTTCACCCCAAAGTGTTCAGTCACTCCTAAAGTTTTCAATATTAAATTCGATCGATCAATTTAATTTATTTTTTTCCCGTCGCCTAATTTCATAAAAGGTCCTCTCTCATCCCCATGATCCCCCAGCATTATTTTATTGCCAACCCCAATTCCATTGTTATCATTCATGTTAAATATTTGTGTCCCTCCTCAATAAATATAAATAAATTGTGTTGGCATCTTTTTATCATCCCCTAAAAATGGAAAATAACATACACAATGGATTGTCAAATAAATGGTAATAAATATTTGGAATGTGTCTCTCATCAATTAAAGCAACTTTTTTCCCAAAATATTTTGTACAATTTGATAATTTTTCTTTTTTCAATTGTGCATTTTTATTTTGCATGCAAATCCCAATAATTCTTCTGCCGAATGTTGTTTATTTCCTCCATCCCATTTTGTCTGTTTGTTATTTTTGATGTCAAAAAACAATACCATCATATATTGTAAGCAATAAAATATTTCCGAAAATCGGGTTGGGTTTATTTTCCAGAAATAAAATTGAATCGCAAGATTTTGATGTAAAGAATAAACAAACAAACAGACAAAATCGAAATGTATTGGATTGGCCATTCCATTGGTGATTATTGTGCGTGTTTTCAATATTAAATTCATCCATTCCTCTCCCCGAATTTGTTTTTGAGCACTTGCGCATTCAATATTTAACCAAGGAAAATAATCAATTGAGAAAGTAATAAACTGATTTTCACTCTTTGTTTAATAAACAAAAATATTTCCATTTCATATTCCTCCCAAAAAAATAATAAATGGCTCCGCCAAAATTCATTTTAAACTATTATTAATTTTACGTCAAGTCTCAATCGGAATATCATATGAAATTCGTGTGCGCAAAAAATTCCCAATTAATTTTCCAATATTTAATAATAATTCCAAAAGTTTCCTGTCCAATTTGAGTTCGATTTTCGAACTGGAATGATCTCTCGATTGGACCAAAACTCAATACGACCTTTATATATAATTCAATTCCCCCTCACAATCAGTCCCAATCTTTTTTTCATATTTGCTTTTCCTCACGTGCATTTTTTTCCAACCATTAGAAAATTCTATGAATGAATGAAAAGGACCATAATTTTAAAACTTTAATTGGAAATTTTTGAGATTGAACTTTAAAAAATGACTGACGTGAAATTCTTTAATGGTTTCCGCTCTAGACTAGGATTACATAAAAAATGAGGAACCTTAACCAGTCAGTCATGGAAAAAGCATGCGATGGAACTTAGTTCTTAATATTAATACCCTCCCAACATTCCGTCCAAAACCGATTAAGTTTACAAAAGGGAATTCCGAACTAACTGCACCCAACCTCCCACTCCCATCAATGTGTCCCCATTTCCGAGCCGGTCCGTACATTTGCGCACATTTTTATGTGCGTTCAATCTTCAATGTTCCTCCATTCGAACAAAATTTAATATTTTCACTATTTAGAAATATGGCCATTTTTGGGCCATCACGTTCATTTGTGTCAAATTTTAATCATTTTTCATTATTTTTATTATTATTTACTTCAATTTCCACCATTGGCCATGGAGAGGAGGAAAAAACATCGGATTGTGATTTGGGAGGAGATGACATCCTTGTTCAGGATGAAAGTGTGCATTCTTGTGATGAAACCAATTCGGACAATTGGTTCATTTATTGTGGAGGAAAATTGATTGAGGCAAGGAATTTTGAATTGGCATTGTTGGATTATTCTATTATTTTTATAGGCTGTTAATTATTATCAAATTCTTGAGGGAAATGACTCAAAGGATTTTGTTGATCGGCCAATGCGCAAAAATGCAAGTGAAGTTTTGGAATTGTTTGAAGAAAATTTTGGAAAAAATGGTTCGGTGCGCGATATTTCGCCCAAAAAATTACGCCAATTTTTGGATGCTAACTTTGATCATGCCGGAGGAGAATTAAAAAAGTTAATTCCCTAATTAGGGAATTTTTTATTAAATTAATTTAGTTGTAATCCAGAGGATTGGATGGAGAGTCCACCAGACATTGAAAGAATCAAAGATGAAACGTTAAGGAATTGGGCAATGGAATTGAATGCAATGTGGAAAAATTTGTGTAGGGTTATCCCAGATGAGGTGGGAAAAATTAATGGAATAAACCAATTTTTGGTTTAGATAAAGGAAACAAAGGACCGGCATTCACTCATTTATGTCCCAAATCCATTTATTATTCCCGGAGGCCGTTTCCGTGAATTCTACTATTGGGATGCATATTGGATTATCAAAGGATTGATTGTTTCTGGAATGACCGACAGTGTACGGTTAATGATTGAGAATTTCCTCATTATGGTGGACAAATTTGGTTTTGTGCCAAATGGAGGGCGAATTTATTACAGTAAAAGATCTCAGCCGCCTTTTCTTACAATGTTTTTACCTTCTATGATTTATTTATAAATTTCTATATTTTAGGATGGTTTACGAATATTTTGAAGCGACAAATGATTATGAATTCATTAGGAGGGCAGTTCCAATTTTGGAAAAGGAATTACAATTTTGGAGCAAAGAACGCAAAATTGAATTGATTTTGAATGGGGAAAAGTACACAATGTTCCAATATAGAACGGAAAGTAATGTGCCAAGACCGGAGTCATTTTGTCAAGATGTGAAATTGGTCCGGCAAAAAACAAAACCAGAGGAGAAAAGGAGGATTTGGAAGGATGTGGCATCGGCTGCCGAATCCGGTTGGGATTTTAGCAGCCGGTGGATGAAAGATCCAGAAAATCCAAATTTATTGGAAATTGAAACAACAAATATTGTTGGTTTTAATTTAAAATTAATTAATATTGCGAATTAATTAAGGTTCCCGTTGACCTTAATGCATATATTTGTGGGAATTATGAAATATTATCTCATTTATTCCTTCAATTGGGTATTTCTTACATTTAAAAAATCATTTTAAATAAATTGTTTAATAGGGAATGACACAAAGGCATTAGAATATCACAATAAACATTATGTGTTTCGTGAAGCATTCCAAAAAGTTTTCTTCGTCCAACATGACAGGGAAACTGCCGGATGGTACGACTACAATTTGCGTACCAAAGACCATAACCGGCATTTTTATGCAACAATTGCAATTCCCCTATTCACACGTTGTTATCATTCCATTGATTTACAACAATCCGAGAGGATATTTCGCACAATGGAACGAGCTGGGGTGTTCAAGGAGCCCGGTGGCATTCCAACTAGGTGGGATTTTGTGCAAGGACATTATGTCCAAATCAGAATTAATGACGGCGTGCCGGCCAGGTCCGCTCACCACATAGGCCATAAGGGAAATTGAAATCCGAATAATTATTACGGACATTTTAGTATGATACAAAGTGAGCAACAATGGGATTATCCAAATGGATGGCCGGTCTTACATAATTATATTTATTTAAATAATTTTTGATTTTATTTTTAGCCACTTAATCATATGATCATTGAGGGTCTTCGCCGCTCGGATAATAAATTGTTTGAATGGAAATATATTCCAAATTCATTCATTTTTAGAATGCAAAAGAAAGCATTTTGGTTGGCCACAAAATGGGTGTTGAGTAATTATCGAGTCTATCAAAATGATCTTCCACATGGGAAAATGTGGGAGAAATATGAAGTGAATAATTTTAAACCAAACAAAGGAGTTGGCGGAGAATATGAAGTCCAAGTAGGAATTAAAAAGGGAAAATTTAAAAATGAAAATATTTAAAGGCTGGATTCGGATGGACCAATGGAGTGGTTTTGGATTTATTGACAACTTTTGGAGATCGAATGGAATTCAAAAATGATTTGGAAATGAATCCGAATGCAGTGGCAAAGGAAGTCATAAACAATGAGCCACCGAATTTGCCAGATCCCAAAAATTCTGCTGATTGGACAGAAAGTAATGCGCTCGCAATGAACAATGCCCCTTACTCCTATCCTAATCCATTTCCGGTGATAATTTTGGCGTGCTTTATTAGCGCTTTTCTTTTTCTTTTTTAATTTCTTCCCTAATTTATATATTTTATGTACCAAATTTCAAGCTTTATTTTAATTTTGGATAAATTTGAATAGTTAATTAGCCCACCTTTTCCATTTTGTCCAAGTACTCCAAATGAAAGGGATTCATCAATGAATATTCGCACTTTGTATTTCCATTTCAATTCAATTAATCGAGGCAATGGACAAATTTCGGCTGTTTTTGCGAAAATTCCCTCAACAATAATGCATCGTCGAATATTCTTTGCCTTCCTTGGATTCTAAAAAAAATATGTAAATATTTATTGGAAGATTGAGTAGAAACTTTCTTGTCGATTTCATCCTGTTCCTTCAAAAGACTTTCTAAATGTTCCATATCATTGTGTTCAAACCTATTTAATTATTAAAAATATATTTATATTTGAAAAATGATTAAACCAACCAAACAATTTTGCTCCTCGATGCTTGAAGACCTTTTTGAATTGCGAAATTAACTGCTTTGTCTGCGAAAATTATGTCCCCTGATTTTGAATATGCGGGAATTGCACTTGAAATTGTGGCAAATCCATAACTGAAATTAATTTATTTTATAGAGTTTTACGAATGATGAACAGATTAAATTTAAAATATTAAATCAAAATTTATTAAAAAAGTACAATCAATAATAATGTGTTTTGGAATCGATTAAAATTGTGATTAATTATATTTTAAAACAAAATTACAATTACAATCGCAAATCAGAATTACAATTACAATCGCAAATCAGAATTACAATTACAATCGCAAATCAGAATTACAATTATAATCGCAAATCAGAATTACAATTACAAATCAGAATTACAATTACAATCGCAAATCAGAATTACAATTACAATTACAAATCAGAATTAAAATTACAATCTACAATCGCAAATCAGAATTACAATTACAATCGCAAATCAGAATTACAATTACAATCGCAAATCAGAATTACAATTACAATCGCAAATCAGAATTACAATTACAATTACAAATCAGAATTACAATTACAATCGCAAATCAGAATTACAATTACTATTACAAATCAGAATTACAATTACAAATCAGAATTACAATTACAAGAATTACAATTACAATTCAGAATTACAATTACAATCGCAAATCAGAATTACAATTACAAATCAGAATTACAATTACAATCGCAAATCAGAATTACAATTACAAATCAGAATTACAATTACAATCGCAAATCAGAATTACAATTACAATTACAAATCAGAATTACAATTACAATCGCAAATCAGAATTACAATTACAAATCAGAATTACAATTACAATCGCAAATCAGAATTACAATTACAATTACAAATCAGAATTACAATTACAATCGCAAATCAGAATTACAATTACAATTACAAATCAGAATTACAATTACAATTACAAATCAGAATTACAATTACAAGAATTACAATTACAATTACAAATCAGAATTACAATTACAATCGCAAATCAGAATTACAATTACAATTACAAATCAGAATTACAATTACAATCGCAAATCAGAATTACAATTACAATTACAAATCAGAATTACAATTACAATTACAAATCAGAATTACAATTACAATTACAAATCAGAATTACAATTACAATTACAAATCAGAATTACAATTACAATTACAAATCAGAATTACAATTACAATTACAAATCAGAATTACAATTACAATTACAAATCAGAATTACAATTACAAGAATTACAATTACAATTACAAATCAGAATTACAATTACAAGAATTACAATTACAATTACAAATCAGAATTACAATTACAATCGCAAATCAGAATTACAATTACAAATCAGAATTACAATTACAATCGCAAATCAGAATTACAATTACAAATCAGAATTACAATCGCAAATCAGAATTACAATTACAATCGCAAATCAGAATTACAATTACAATTACAAATCAGAATTACAATTACAATCGCAAATCAGAATTACAATTACAATCGCAAATCAGAATTACAATTACAAATCGGAATTACAATTACAAATCAGAATTACAATTACAATCGCAAATCAGAATTTACAATTACAATCGCAAATCAGAATTACAATTACAATCGCAAATCAGAATTACAATTACAATTACAAATCAGAATTACAATTACAATCGCAAATCAGAATTACAATTACAATCGCAAATCAGAATTACAATTACAAATCGGAATTACAATTACAAATCAGAATTACAATTACAATCGCAAATCAGAATTTACAATTACAATCGCAAATCAGAATTACAATTACAATCGCAAATCAGAATTACAATTACAATCGCAAATCAGAATTACAATTATTTATAAATCAAAATAAAATTTAAAAAATGCGTTTTCGATTAAATTAAATAATAAAATATGAACCCACCTATATAAAATTGATTCTTCACAACCCAAAAAATCAGCCAATTTCCTTTCCAATTCCAAATGAACGTCAACTGTTCCATAGAAATTTCTAGGCCCGCAAGCGCCCACTCCATATTTGTAAATTGTTTGCTGGGCTACTTCCTATATTGCATTTAATTTAATATAAATTCATGAAAAATTACCTCAATTCGTTTATTCCCAATAAGTGAGAGGAAATCATTTGATGACATATTCAAACAACTTTTTCCATCAATATCAACATATTTGGTCATTTTACTATGAATTTAAAATATTAAATTGATAATCGATGAATGATTACCCGTGAATGATTCTTGCGTTGGGAATTAATTCATCTGGATATTCTTCAACCAATGGTTTTGGCTCCCAATTTGCAATTATATCTTCTTTTTCCTAGAAATTAATAATAATTAATTATTTTTTTTATAAAAATTAACCTTTTCCGTTAATTTTGGATTCCCTTCCTCTTTTGTTTTCTTGGGTCGAAGACGTTTAAAAACGAATAAACTAAGTGTCAACACCAAAATCAATGATAGACTTCGAAAAGCAAGTGCAAGGGCATAAAGGAAAAATATTAAATATCCTCGAAATTGTAAATGACCCATTTTGCTGCTAAAAATTATCAAATTAAAATTGTATAAAAACGAAGAAAAAATATTAATGAAAATTTTAATCAATTTGAAAACGGCAAAATTAGACGAATTTATTATAAAAAATTTATTAATTTAATACATAATCAAGTGGAATATCTTTGCACCCAAATTCTTGCCATTTTTTCATATTCTTCTGGATTTTCTAAATATAATTTTGCCTTTGTTGGTTCCAGCGGATTATACGGATCACAATTATAAAATAATGAGATCAACCTCTAAAATTGTAATTAAATTTTATTTTTAAATTTAAATTAAAATACCTCAATAATGGTTGAAATTCCCATACTCGATTTCCAATTTCTTTTTAAATCCAAACAAACTTTGCCTTCACTGGAAATAATAATGGTTTTAAATTTGTAAGAATATTTTACTTACTTATTGACATTGCAGTGAAATATTTTTGTTCTAAATTCCACTTCCGGCGGTTCGAATGGATAATTTAGTCCGAAATTGAATTCACAGAAAAATGTTCCTCCTTCGTAAAATGTATCCTTTGGACCAATAAGAACAGCAGTCCAGTGAAAAATATTATCATTGCAAGGATAAGCATAACAACTAAAAATATTATAGTTTTTTAATTTAATCATAATTCATAAAATACACTTACTTTGGAATCGAATTAGCCTCCAATTGTTTCAGTTCATTAATTAATCTTCGATTTGCAATTGTTTCTGGAATTTCGCCCAGCGGTGCTCCTTGAATTTGTAATAAGTTGTTCTTCGCGGTCATTGAAAATATAAAAATATTTGATTGGATTGAAAATAATCCTTTAAAAATAGAAAATTTAATGTATTTCATATCATAAATATTTGATGAACAATTTTAAAACATTGAACCTCGAATTTTATATAAAATTTTTCCATCTTAAAAATGTATTAAACTAGCTTGCAAGTTGCAAACTAAGCTGCAAAAAACGGGCTTGGTTGGTATTGGTACGTGCAGCCTGCCTGCGCACTGCACTACGCTTTCAGCAGAATTTTTCAGTTATGGCATTCTGCCCACTTTTAGGTTTAGGTTTAGTTTGTTAACCAGTAGTTTCGATTTCGAGTTTCGACTTTAAGAATTATAATTCTGTTTAATTAAATCTCCTGAGAATTCACTGGCTTACAGGCACCACTTTTATTTCATTTTGCCTAGGTTTAATAGGCAAAAACCGGTTTGGATAAAATGACTTAAATATGCGAAACGGGAAAGAAACGAAACAAACACGAAACGTAGCAGCAGCCCAGCCCGAGCCAGCCCAGCAGCCAGCAGAGCAAGCAGCGCACCGCTACCGCTGCAACTAACTTTTCTATTTACTTATTAAGTACCTAAACCTAA
The DNA here is from genome assembly GCA_030063045.1 of Pratylenchus scribneri. NCBI lineage: Eukaryota > Metazoa > Nematoda > Chromadorea > Rhabditida > Pratylenchidae > Pratylenchus > Pratylenchus scribneri. The sequence continues at coordinate 2,922,387 of JAQSEB010000001.1, read as the reverse complement.
TTGTTTTTTTAATTATCATTAAATTCATTAATTTATAAACAATTTTAATTTATCAATTATAGATTGAATAAAATAAATAAAATAAAAATATACATTTCTTAAATCTCCACATGTTTATAAAGGAAAAAGGAAATGACCGATGATATAAATAAGTAGGTTTATTCTTATAATTTAATTAATTACCCTCCTCTTTTTTAGATATGGAATGATGGGCTTACTAAAAGCCATTAAAGAAAATGATGAAATGCGTTTAGGCTATGATCTCAACAAAATGGGCTTGGATTTTGCTAGCAAAAAGTTTGTGATTTAATTTTATTCATTCATTATAAATTAAAAATATTCAGAAGATATTTATACAAAACTTTCTGGGGTCCTTTTGGTGATCGCCCAATGAATGCGGTGGATTCGAATGCGGATGTGCCGATTGAATATCGAAATGTTTCAATGGTCAGAAATAAATTGCCAGAATTGAAGATGGCCAATTTGGCTGAGGATGCTCTATTCTACATTTTCTATAATTTCGCTGGAGATGTTTATCAATTGGCTGCTGCATCAGAATTGTAATAAATATTTATTTAATTAATTTGATTTATTTAAATTAAATTAGGATCAAAAGGAAATGGCGATTCCATAAGATTCGGAAAGTTTGGTTTTCTTTGTCAACACGGATGCCAATGCCAAACAATGGAATATTATTGCCAAGCGGTGATTTGAGCGAATGCATTTGCTGCTATTTTGACCCAATGAAATGGAGAAATGTTTGTTAATTTATTTTTTAATATTAATTTTCGACGAATTTAGGAAACATTAACCATCAATTTGCGTGAGGAAGACTTTGAAATGGAAATGAATTTATCAGTCATCAATAATAAACAACAATATTCATCATCTTCTTCAACGGGCACCAGCACCGGTTCCACTTCAAATTCAATTCCAAATCAACAAATTATGCCGCCAAAAGTAGCAAATATATATAAGGAGGTGGATGCACCGCCATCATTGCCAACAACAAATGGACCAAATTCATTCCAAAATGAACAGCAATCTGCCATAAATCCTTCTCAATCTCAACAGCCACCACAATTTCATTCAACTTTTGAATCGACCATCAAAATGTTTGTTTTTATTACCGGGGTTAGGATAGTTCAAAGTTATATAAGTAAAAAGTCCAAAATATGTAGATAAAATTTGATTTATTTGACTTTTTTGGTAATTTTTAAACTTTTTAAATCATTTTTGTTAAATTTTTCAAAGAAAATTACCTAAAATATAACAAAATCGGCTTTTTTCTTGACAAAAAAAAATTATTTGGATCAAGCAGGATTCGAACTTTCGACCCCAGGCATTCCAAAGACCCTCTATTCTATTCACCAATCGGCCAAAATTTACTGTGGCGGAAATTAGAAAAATTAATTAAAAAGGACAATTTTCTTGAAATTCACGAATTTTTTATATATATTTAAACCAATTTATTAAAAATTTCCAAAAAATGGCAAAATATGTAGAAAAAGTGAATAACTATCCGAACCATTTTATTTCTCTTTACAAGTTATAATTTATTTTAATATTTTTTAGTGTTCTAAACCAATTGAAGAAGATTTCGCAGGGAATGGCCATCCAAAAATCTGAAATTCGCCCACTTATTAATTTTTTGAACGAAAATCCGGAAATATTGGGCAAATTGGACAATGGAAATCAAGTTTAATTTTTAATTTAATTTATTTTAAAAATTTTAGTTTTTCAATTTTCTCCAATATGAACCCGAAATTGCTGGATTCCTTTTGGCCTATCAATTAATGTACGATTCGGCTTCATATTTTTCGAATTTGGAAATTTTGCTGAATATGAATGTCAATATTCAGGTTTTTTGGACAAATAAATAAAATATTTAATTAATTAATTAAGACGCTGACTGCCGTCAACAAATTTGTGAGAATTTGCGAATTTAAGGTAAAAAATGATTAATTAAAATATTAATTTTTAAATATTTTATAGTCATTGCCAATTCCGGGTGAATTTCTGAATAAATTCATTTCATTGTGCATTTCCACCTGCGATCGTGATTCCACCAACGATTTGGCCGCTCATCGCTTAGGTTGGTTTTTTCCGGAAATTGGGGCAACTTACTCCCTAAATTCAGTTCGAATGGTTTGCGTTTTCCTCGATTCGCTGCTTGGCTTCAAACATTTTGACCCATTGGTAAATTATTCCCAAAATTAATTTAAATTAATTTATTTTTTTAAAGACAATGCGCGCCGAAATCCAAAATTTTGTCACCTCTTATCTGAATCTCAGGGAAGCATCTCAACTTTACCAGAAAACACTTCAAATTTGATCGATTGGTTGCTGCCTCATTTTGAATATTAATTAAAATAACAACAAAAATGGATTATTCCTCCCATCCATCCACATCTATCCGTGTCCTTTCATTCACTTTAATTCCAAAATATTCTCATTTTTCTAGTCCCAACATTTTTTACTTCTTCAACCCACCCCCACACAATTCCATCGCCAACAAAAAGCCCACATCTCCTTTCCTTATATTACCTACCTAATTTTATTCCTCCACACTCATCCCATTCAATTCAATTCATTCAATTTTATTCATCAATTTTTGCAATTTTTATTATTGAAAAATTTGCCATTGGGTGTATAAAAAACGAGTATAAAATTATTATCTTTATTATTGAATATATTGACTAGACATTATAATATATTCCGCTTTTTTTCCTAATAGTGGCCCCTCTCTAATAATAACTCCCTTTTTTGAGGATTTTTAGGGTGAAAAAAAATTTTAAAAATGAATTTGTGACCTCTTTGGAAGGTCTTTAAAAAATAAGCCCTGGTGCCACTATTAGGGAAAAAATAGGGTAAATGAATTATTCAATCAAAATTATTCATGAGAAAGGCTGGAGGATTTTGGAATGTTTGTTGATGATTTGCAGCTGCGAAATGCCGATTCTGCTGTTGTTGATGAACATGATGGGACCAATCCAAGGAGGTTCCACTCATTGTTTTTGAATTGATCTAAAAACAAAAAGAATTAAATTGTTTTTATTTTGTAAAGGAATAATATTAATTTCTTTCATGTCAAAAAATAATATGCACTACTATTTTGATTTTAGCTGAAGTCTGTCAATGCCAGCAATGATTAAGGCAAGGTCCTCTCCTATTCATCCTACTGTACCCCCAATTTTTGCCCAATCACCTCATTACCGTTGCCCTATCCATGTCAATCAAATATTGCCCCAATCCACATTTAAAAACCAGCCCTTTTCCTCCCCATTGGCTTGTACCAAATGAACTAGGCTAGCCGGCCTGGCTCGGCTGGCCCGGCCAGATGGCCTGGACGGGCCATGTGGCCCTGTCCGTACCAAATGAGAAATGCCAGCCAGGCCAGGCCAGGTGTCCCAGGGCCAAAATTATTTTTGCGCATAACTTCTGAACAACTGGCTTTTATAATTTTTTTCACCACTAGTTAGACTCAGCTTTACAAGCTCTCTCGAACTGAATTGAAAAATAAAATATTCAAATGGTATATTAAAATTTTTTTCAACATGGGCATATCATCCTAAGATGAAGCCGAAAATTAAAACAAATACCAAATTCGGATTCTACGGCTAAAACTACCCTAGAATAGAAATTTTTAGCCATTAAAATCATAATAAATTTTTTCATCAAAAATTTGGCTCTCCTAAAAATTTTCGTGATTATTTTGTTTGTTAATATATTTCCTTTTGCATCAAAATAAAAAAAATAATATTTATTTTAGAATGTTAATTAATATAGCATCTATTAAATTTAATAACATTACTTTTATATTGCTTTAAAAATTTTTTGGCCCTGCTGTCCTAAGGGGCCAAAAAACCAGGGTCAGGTGGCCCAGGGCCAAAATTCATTTGGTACCGACCCATGGGCCAGGGCCATCTGACCCTGGTACAGCTGGCCTTTAGGCCAGGGCCACTCAGGCCAGCTGGCCTTGGCCCTCGGGCCACTCATTTAGTACGAAAAAGGCCAGGTGGCTAGGCCGGCTAGCCCTGGCCCTCTTCATTTGGTACAAGCCATTGGTGATTGGTCCTTCCTTTTTCGCTGTTCATTTTGTTAATCCTATTTTCACACTCTACTGAAAAAAATAAATAATAATTTAAAGACAAGTTCCCCTTTAATCCCTATCTCCTTTTTGGACCACTCTAGGTTTAGAACAACTTTAATCCTAGATTAGGACAAATAAGACTATAAAACTTGGTCATGTATTATTTTTCAATACGAAAGATTTTGGGAATTCATTCATTTTTCGGGTAAATTTTAAAGTTTTAATTCTGGTACAAAAAAATTGACCCACTTTTTGTGTTGGCTCATTTTCCACTTTTTCCACCACAAATTTTGTATTAATATTTTGCTTTGACGGGCAACTTGACATGGTCCCGATGCCCATCGGCCTTTCCCTTTTTCTCCATTTGGCACGTCGGTTTTTGAACCAAACCTAATTAAAAAGAAAAATATAATGAAGTCACAAAACCCTTGGGAATTATTCCTCTTTTCCCATTAAAAATGTGTGTATTTTATTAAAATAATTAGTTTTTTGCTCACCCGAATGCATTGCTCTGCCAATCCAATTGACCTCGAAATTTCGGCCCTATTCCCCACATCCGGATATTTATTCCGGATGAAAAGATTTTCCAATTCCGATAATTGATGTGAACTATTTTAGTAATAAGTTATTTTAATTTACAATTTCCATTTTTCACCTGAAATGTGTTCTTTGCCTTCTTTGCTTTATTTGTGTTGATTGGATTAATGCAGTTTTTTCCACATTTGCCCCTTTTTGTTGTTTGTTTTTATCCCTCTTTTCCAATTCTAATTGAAAATTAACAAATTAGCTTTTTTTTGGTTGAAAATTCCAACTTTTTCCAGTGACATTCACATTTGCCGACCCTTTTTGAGCGTTCACCTTTTTTGCACTTTTTTCCTTTTCTGTATTATAAACCGAAAAATGTTGGGAAATTGTCGTTGAAAAGGTGGGAAAAGCAGTGGCCGGAACAGTGGCTTTAAATAAATCAAAATATGGCCAGTTTTCCCTTCCATTTCACTTACCATTATATCCGAATGGAAAAGCACGGATTCCAGCAGCAGCGGTGGCAGAAACAGCGGATGAATCTGGGCCAATTCCAAATTCGATTGGTGGCAAATATGGATGATGCGAAATTGTTGGATTATTGTTGAATGTGGTGGAATGATGGAATTGGGATGGATTAAATGATGATGGGGCAGAAGCAGATTGTGTAGATGAAGGATTTAGATGGGAATGATGATGTTGGGTGGGGAATTCGTAGGGATTGACCAATGGGCCGGCGGCAATTGCCCAGCATCCAAGGAAGGGTGCCTGATGATGCGAGGAAGAGCCAGCCTTATTAATCAGCATTGTTGCCTCCTCATTATTAAGCGGATGAATTTGAGGAATGGCCGAAGAACAATTGGCCCAATTGGAATCATTCAATTGGCCTTGGATGGCCATTGATGGGGGCGGCGGCGAATTCGTGGATGGCATAAACATCGCCTTGGGTCAGTCCCGTAATCCACCGATGCCAAATTCCCTGTAATCCGTAGTTGTTAAGAACATTTTTAAAGAAACGGGAGGAGAAGGGATCACCGCATTGAATTTAATCCCTAAAATGAGCTTAAGGGCAAAATGGAATATTGAAAATGAAGGGAGGGGGCATTCTGCCATTGTGGTGAATGACAAGAAGAAAAAACTACAGTAGAAATTGGAAGGAAATAAACAGCCACCAAAATTGGCAGCAGTAGCCAAAGGGAAGAATTTGGTTGCCTTCTGGCCAAATGAGTGAAAGGGGAAGGAGGGGGATTATAAGCGATGCTGGCCTCATCATTTGTTTAGCGAAAAATGGAAATGAAAGACAAAAAGGAGTAAAGGGTCACAATGAAAAATTGACAAAAAGATGAAAAAGCTCAAAGGAAAAGTCAGCCAAAATATTTGGCACACTTTTGGAGCAATTTTGGAATGGAATTGCGTAATGAATGAATGGGATGGAGGGGAAGATTTTTGGGGCCGCCAATTTATCATGAATGAAAGGGAGAGAGGGCCATCATCATTTTGGCCATATGCCGGCCAAACCGACAAAGGGAGGAAAAGGATTGCGCGAGAATTGAGGGGTGAAGGCAAAAGGATGGTGGTTAAGATGGAATTGGAAGATAATAGAAAAAGAAGGGAAGGAGGATGATGATGCCAATTTTATTTTAATTCTGATTTGCGATTGGAATTGTAATTCTGATTTGTAATTGGAATTCTGATTTGTAATTGTAATTGTAATTCTGATTTGCGATTGTAATTGTAATTCTGATTTGCGATTGTAATTGTAATTCTGATTTGCGATTGTAATTGTAATTCTGATTTGCGATTGTAATTGTAATTCTGATTTGCGATTGTAATTGTAATTCTGATTTGCGATTGTAATTGCAATTCTGATTTGTAATTGTAATTCTGATTTGCGATTGTAATTGTAATTCTGATTTGCGATTGTAATTGTAATTCTGATTTGCGATTGTAATTGTAATTCTGATTTGCGATTGTAATTGTAATTCTGATTTGCGATTGTAATTGTAATTCTGATTTGCGATTGTAATTGTAATTCTGATTTGTAATTGTAATTGTAATTCTGATTGGTAATTGATGATGCCAATTTATTCACAATTTGACTAATAAAGTTAAAATTTCAAACTATTAATTTTAATAATTTTTCATCAAATATTTTAATCTTCCCCTCTGTCCAATTTTCCGTTCCCAATTTTCCATCCGTCCATTTTCCATTCATCCACTTTTATTCACAATAATCACCGTCATTTTGAGTATTCCCCCACATCCATCTAGTCCATTCTATTCCCCGCCATCTTCACGTCCACACGTCCGATCGTCCAAATAATCCGGATGGCTTGTAAGGATTTGCTACACCGATTTCCAAGGGTACTTGACGGCTGAATGATTGGAAGGCAAAGGGGAAAATATAGGCCAAAAAGGAGAAGGATATGGCCTCTGGGATTGAATGAATAATTGGGTCCCAAAATGGGTTAATTCATCCCCTCTCATTGCTTCATTTTGTGGGTTTCATTTCCATCCCCGATAGCTGCTCAGGTCGGTTTTTGGCCCATTTCTCTCCCTTTTTTTCCCTTCGCCAAACCACGCCTCCCTCTTTTCGCGCGTTTTTTGACCATCCCTCGGCCCTTCACAAAGAATTCATCCCCCCTTCCTTACTTCAATTCTTTTGGCCCATCCATTCCCCCATTTTCTTCGCCTTTGTTTGGCCAATCCACCACACCCATCCCTTTCGCGCAACTGACCGCTCTCGACTGGCTCGTCAGCCAGCAAAAAAAAAAACGATGCCCCTTCCCATCCTTCATTATTGATTCTTCGAAGATTAGTGATTCGCGCCGCCGCCGCCGCCATCCATTGATTGTTTGGTTAAAATATAGCCATTTCCATCAATGGCCAAAACTTTTACCCCAATTCATTCCTTGCTTTCCCCTTCCTTCATTTTCGTACAATTTCCCCCTTCTCCCCAATATATTCATCCGATCACGTCCAAATCCCCATTCCAGTTCTGCTTCTGTTGGTCTCCGTAATCTGATCGCCATTCTTCGACGTGTTTTTTGTTGTGTTTTCTTCCCATTTACCCGCCCTATGATGGGCCAAACACAACAACAATGGGCCTTCTCACCTCCCTCCTTCTTACAATCTCCAGTCTGAACACGTAATCTATCAAAAGGCGGTTCATCCGTTCAATTTATTTCCGCTTCTCCTTGCCCAACTCTTTCAAATGTCAATTTGGGCCATTGTCTTCCTTTTGCTTCTCCCTTTCGCCTCTGGCCAATGCCCTCAACTCCAATCCCCTTGCCGGTGTGCCCCCTCCATTTATGAGCCAATTGCTATAATCTGTGAAAAAGCTGGCAGCTTGGAAAATGCCCTCCAAGCTGCCCAACCTGCCAAACGTTTTCCAATTGATTCGCTCACAATTGTGGACACTGTATGATATTTTTTGTTTTTTTCATTAATTTCACTAAAAAGGCTATTTCTTCCCTCCCTGCCAATTCATTTTACGATTGGACAATTCTACGGTTGGTGTTGAATCGAAATACTTTGACCAAAATTGAGGAGAATGCATTCAATGGTGTTTTGTTGGATTCATTGGTTGAATTGGATTTGTCCGACAATTCATTGGCCCAAATTGCCAATCAAGTCAACCTCCTCCCCAATTTCTTTTTCAAATCATTTTTGCAGCTTGGTGGCCTTTCCCAATTACGGAATTTGCGTAAACTTTACCTCAATCGAAATGGAATCTCCCAAATGCCTGCCGGAATGTTCGCCCAATTTGCCAGCCGAGAAATTCTTCTCAAATTGGAACTGCGTGGCAATCGACTGACGGACCAATCTTTGGCGGAAGGAGGCGAAGGCGGCAGTGCATTTTCCCCATTGAAAAGTCTCCAGGAATTGAGTTTGGAGGCCAATCAGCTGAGTATGGTGCCAAGTGCGGCATTGAGTGCCCAAAGACCAACTTTGACCAATTTGAATTTGGGCCTAAACCAGGTAAATAAAAACATAAAAATAAATTCAAATTAGCCCATTTAGATTCGTGAAGTTCCCGTTGGCGCCCTCAATTTCCCCCAATTGACTTCACTTTCGTTGGAATTCAACGGATTGAGTATGATTGTGCCCCAAGCATTCCAACAAGTCCCTCACCTTCAATACCTTTATTTGACTGGCAACAAATTCCCGGCTTGGTCACCCGAAATGTTTCGGTCAATTTTGCCTCTATTTTTTGCGAATCTATCTTCCAATTCTATTTAAGTTTCATTCCGGAATTGAAAACCCTGGGAATTGGGGAGACGCCAATTTCCGTTATTCCATCCAACGCATTTGTCCATATTCCAAATTTGATGCGTTTGGAAATGTCCGAAGCCGCCGTGGACACAATTGAACCAGGTGCCTTTCAAAGGACACCGATGATTCAGGCAATTGTGTTGAACAAAAATAGACTAACCAGGTAAATGCAATTTTTGTGGCTAAATATATTATCTCCATATTTAAGGGTCCGCACGGATATGTTCCAAGGATTGCAGGAATTATATTCTTTGGATTTGCAGGGAAATCGTTTAGAAGTAGTTGAGCCAAAGGGATTCGCCAATTTGCCAGCACTTCGCCATTTGGATATTAGGTGGACATGGGCAAGGGGGAATATTAGAAGGAAATTGAATTAATCAGCTATAATTTACTGCAAACATTGCCAATGGACACATTCGAGGGCACATTTGAACCAGTCACTGATGATCGACGCGTCATTTATGCCTGCGGTAAATCGATGATTGGATCTGAATATATTTTAATTTATAGAGAATCCTTGGCTTTGTGACAGCCAATTGGAATGGTTTCGTCAAATGCTACGTGATAATTTGGACATCGACATTGGTGAGTAACCCTATTATTTTTCCATTGCCCATTCCTTTTTCCAGATAAGCCCGGATGTGTGGCCGCCTGTGGGCCTAGCCCAATAAATTGCCCTCCCGAAGGAACGCCACTTAGAGCTCTCGACTTTTGTCCTTCACAAGACAATCCGCCACCGATGCCTTTGGTTGGCAATGCTTTGTCCTTGGTTGGATGGATCATTCTTGGTCTGTCCCCATTTGTTTTCTACACATTAAATTATAATTCTTTTAGTGGCTATTATGACCATTTTGTTGATTAGCATTTGTTTGATGGCATTGCTCCGGTATGGAATGAGTCATCGTCGCAAAAAACAAAAAGATGCCGAAATTGAGGATGAACAGCGTATAATGTCAGCCTCTGCTGGTTAAATCCTTTTACTTTTCCTTCAATTTTAATTTCAATTCCAGCCGCTTCCGCTTATCTTGGCTCCACCCTTCCTCGTCGACCACCAGCCCCCTACGCAACTCCAGCCGCTGCTTACGGTTCACCCATCGATTTGGATTTGCCACAAGCACATAATTTGGAGGAACGGCACAATTATTTCATTTGATCTGTTTTCTTAGACCCCACTTTTATTGTAAGCGTGCGGATTCTCGAAAAATGCAAAATTGTCGAGTTTTTCAGAATCTTTTTTGGGTGATATTATTTTGGTTTAATAAAAAAGGCTAAAAATAAGATGGATAAAATAAAAAGGGAATTGGTTCGATTAAATGAATTAAGGATACGAAATTCCGGAATGAAAGGGGATCAGAATTAACAATACAAATATAAGAAACAAAAACACAGAAAAAGCATATTCATCAGAATTTACAATTACAATCACAAAGGATAAACAAGACAATTTTGCATTTTATGAAATTCGCCCAACAGCCATTTTTTGTTTTGTTGTAATAAATGTGTTTATTGCCACAATTATTCTCTTTTTATGCAGATTAAATGTAATTGACATTTGTTTGTCGTAAATCGATCAAAAAAAAAAGAAATGTTATAAAGGATTGTAAAAAAAATTATGATAAATGATGATAATTGATAAATGATAAGTGATTAAAGTATTTTTTCCTATGGTTTTTGTACAAATTTAAGAAATGGGAATTTATATTATATCGATGAGCAAGAAAAGGCGGAGAATGATTAAAAAAATCATAGAATATATTAAATGAAGAATTCAGAATCGGATTCATTTTTCTGTTATTTTTCTTTAATTTGTTGCTCTTCTGCTTCAAATTTTTTGCCATTCTCCATTGAATCCATTTGAATTTGAACTCCTCCCGGTCCCTCTTTCCGCTGTTGATTATGGTGTTGATGATGTTTTCGTTGGGATTGTTCCCCTTCATTGACACAATCGAATGAGGCTGGTCGCATTAATATTTTGATGTGTCGACGGACACGTCGATCGGTGGCCGCAATTGGAATGCCAGTCCCTGCTGATGAGGGGGTCGATGGCAACATTTCCGAGGCACTTTTAATTCGATGATGATGATGTGGAGGTGATGGAATTGGCTTATTCCCAATTGTTGTGGCCATTTCAGATTGGCCCGATTCATTATGGGCCGCTTCTTAAATTTTTGGGTCCGAAAAATATTTCATCTAATTTCTACTTTTTTCCGCATGTTTCCTTTGCCGATATCGTCGATAACTTTGTCGCCATTTTTCCGTTGCGTCCGCTGTCATTTTTGGTGCAGTCATTCCCAATTGTCGGCCAACCAAATTATCGTGCAAATTTCGGCATACCTTCAATAAAATTACATTGAATAGTAAATTAGGAGTGAAGGCTTACCCGATAATGGATTCCAATCAATTCCACTCCGCGCATCCAAAGGGCATAACCTCGACTGATTGGGGGTCTTTGTTGCATGGCCAATGCATTTTGGCCACAAACTTTTCCTTGGGGAATGCCTCGGTAGAAGGCAACCCATTTTGGCAGACAACGTTTTGTTGGAATGGAAGCGACCAGCTAAGAATTCGAATATGGTAAAAAGGGAAGAAAGTGGAGAAGGAACCTGGCCAAATGCGAGTTCGGAAATCCCGAGGCCAAAACAAAGAATCCATTGGCTGAATGTGAGTGGGGCAGTGGAAAACCTGGAATAGGTATGAGGAATATAGAAATGTCTCAATAACAATAATGCCTAAAAGTGCCTTTCCTATTCGTCCTACTGTATCCCATCCCCATTCCCCATCCCATCACCCTATCAATCAAATATTGCCTCAATCTGCCTTTTTAACCACCCTTTTCTCCTCTCCTTGTTCTTTTCCCCTTCATATTATTATAACATTTTCCTGCACAATTAATAAAGAATAATTTTTTAAATTGATTCGCCTCTAATCCCTATCCCATTCCTTGGTCACTGGGAGCTTATTAGGCTTTCGCCGATGGCTAGGGCGAGAATTTAGGCCCAGCTCTTGCCCCAAACCACTTTAGCCCCAGATTAAACCAGATTAAAAATAATAAAATGAATAAATAGTTTATATCAAATTATTAACCATCTATTCCCGAATTGAACAATCAAAATTTGGGCAGCGAATGTGGAACACCAAATGACACAAAACATCAAATTGGATGAAAGATGCTGAAAAGGGAAAATGTGTTTTGATAGACTCCAAAGGCAAATTCACTTTGAAAACATTTCTCTCGCCGTGAACCTTCCTCGAATTGATTTCATTGAAAAGTGTCATCATAACGAATGCATTGAAAACAATGGTAAAATGTTGGGATGGAGGCGCAAAAAGTGGAGCACCAATGCCCGAATCGATGCCCAACAATGTGGGACCCTTGAATAGGAGGAACATGAGCAGAGTGAATTGATAAATTGCATGGCAACCAATGTTTTTACTAAACAAATTATTTTTATTGAATATAAAATGGGTAAATTTACATCATTGTCCGTGAGATCAACGACTTTTTGCGTCCATATGGCTTTCGTTGAAGCAATTCTTCGGTTGGCATTTCCGTGGCCAGCGCCAATGATGCCAAAGTGTCCATAATCAAATTCTAAAGTAATTTTTAGAATAATTACTTTTGTGAATAGATACAAGCCAAAGCATATGAACGGCTTTGAGTGGGGAATCGGCGATTGTGCAGGCACTCACAAATGCAGTACAAACAGCGACCATATTTACGGTCAATTGGAATTGGAGAAATTTTGAGATGGAATCGTACACCTTTCAATGAATTTTATTATTTAAATATTGCCGTATTTATCCGAAAAATGACCCGAAAATAACTGAATTTACTTGTTTGAGGCCATATAACTTTGCCAAAATAGACTTCTTTGAATCCTATCTTTCTTATACCTATCTCCCAAAACCATCCTGGTTCTGAAACAAATTCAGTAATTTTTGAGTAAATTAATATTATTCCTTTAAATATTTCCAAATTCAAACGAACATTTCTTCCCCACATTACGGCCTTCACAATTGATGTGAAATTGTCATCCGTCAAAATGATGTCCGATGCCTCTTTGGCCACATCCGTTCCAGCTATTCCCATCGCGAATCCAACATCCGCCTTTTTCAATGCCGGTCCATCGTTGGTTCCATCCCCGGTGACCGCAACAATTTCCCTGCCAATTTCCAATTTCATCCATTTAATTCAAATTCATTCCAACCTTTGTGGATTCAATTTACTGTCGATTATGCCTTTGACAAGGACATATTTGTCCGCAGGTTGTGCCCTGGCCATTACCCTCAATTTTGGCCAAATTTGATCCAATTTTATCTGATCCAATCTGCCCTTCTCATCCCTTATTCTTTCGTTGAATTCCTTTCCTTCAACCACCAAAAAATCATCGCCCGGTCGCAAAATGCCACATTGAATTGCGATTGCCCTTGCCGTGTTCACATTATCGCCGGTCACCATTCTCACTGATATTCCTGCCCGTCGGCATTTTCTATAACAAAATTAAATTAATTTATTCATTTTTCCCAATTAATTTTTTACTCAATTGCCGCCGGCACTTCCTCCCTAACCGGGTCCTGTATGCCGCAAATGGCCAATCCGACCAAATCCCCCGAAATTTCCTCCTCATCCTCCCAATTAATCTTCTCCTCCTCTTCGCCCGAAAGCATAATATCTTTATAGCCAATTGCAATTGTTCGGAGCCCATCCTCGGCCATTTTTTGGATTATTTCTTTCATCATTTTTTCCTTCCATTCTTTGCTGAATTCCTCCAATTTTCCCTCCGTTCCAAGGAATAATTTGCATTTATTCAACAATATTTCGGATGCACCTTTGCAAAATACACGGAATCCAATTCGTTCATTTTCATTATTTTTTAATTCAATCACCGTCATCATCATTTTGCGCGATGAATTGAATGTATAAACTGCAATTAAATTATTATTATTTTTTGGCATTTATGCCCAACCCATTCAACCAACCTTTATAAAGTCCCTCTTCTGGATGCACTTTTCTCACTTTTTCATAATCTCCGCCAATCCTTTTCACCCATCCCAACAATCCACATTCAGTTTTATTGCCCAATTGTTGAATTCGTTCGCCGGACTTTTTTGGCTCAACAATCATCGAATTGTAGGCACAATTTACGGCAATTGCTTCGCTCAATTTTGCCGAAATTCCACTGGGCAATTCCCCGGGTCCTGGTTGACTTTTCTCCTCCTTGAAATAATGGCCACAAATATAGGATTGGACAACGGTCATTCGATTGGTGGTCAATGTTCCAGTTTTGTCCGAACAAATTGTGGTTGCTGTCAATAATTTGAATCAATTCATCTAATTCCATCCGGATTTTCCAAACCATTTCCCATTGTTTCGCATGCGTCCAAATGCCGGACCAAATTATTGTCATGCATCATTTTCCGTACGGAATATGTCAATGAGAGGGCAATGGCCAGAGGGAGGCCTTCAGGGATGGAAATGACCAAAATTGTGACGGCAATGATGAAAAATTTGACAAAATTGTGCAAATGTTCCAGTTTGAATATTGCCCCCGTTTCATTGTATTCCTGGATGCTATTCAAAAATTCAATTTAAATTAAACCCAAAAATGAATTAATTACCAATAACGAATGACCAAAACCAACAAAGCCAAAACGGCCATTGTTGTGCCGCAATAAATGATTTGAAGGGCCAATGCCGACAATTTTGTTTGGAGGATTGATTTTGAGTGAATATCACAATTTTCTTCACTTCCATCACTACTCGAAGAGGACAATGAATCGGTGTCCGAGGAGGAGGATGAACTGGAAGAGGACGAAGATTCAGCCGAGGAAGATGACGAATCCTGTGGGCGACCACCGCCCAAAAGTGTCCTTAAAATAGGTAAATTGATGAGTGGAGGGGGAAAATTGCAGTGTGGGTCGTTTCATTGTCAGCCATTTTGATGAGTCATAGCTCAGCAAAAAAGAAACCGTTTGATGCAATCTTGGTATCATAGAATAGAGCTATTTGAGTGAGTTCAATTGAATAGTAGTGACTAAAGCTTTTTGATTAATCAAAATTTTCTTAAAATCGAAAAAGTGATTAAATTATTTTCCAGCTTGTAATTAAGAGTATATTGATAAAAATCGAACTTTTCACAAATCTCTATTTATTATTCAACAGAATTCGAATACTTCTTTACAATGATACCAAGATTGCATCAAGCGCTTTCTTTTTGGCTGAATTATGATTCATTAAAATGGCTGTCAATGAAATGTTCCTCATCAGGGTACATTGACTGACATGATTATGCCCGTTTGGGAATGAATTCCAACTGTAAAATGAAATTATTAGTACAAATAATATTTAAATTTCAACCTGCAGTGATCACCATTTTGGCACTTCCTTCCATGGCATATGTGCCAGAAAGGAGCACCGGATCTCGATCCGCCGATTTTGTCACATGTTCGGATTCCCCCGTCAACGAGGATTCATCCACTTTTAAATCATTGCTTTGGATTATTATTCCATCCGCCGGAATCAAATCGCCGTATTTGACGCGGGCAATGTCGCCAACGACCAAATCCGAAACTGGCACATCCACCTTAATGCATTATTTTTGTGAATTTTCCCCAAAAATCAATCAAACAGCTTCGCCATCCCGAATCACTGAGAATTTATGGCCAGTCTCGATTTTTGCTTGTAAATCTAAATAAAAATAAATTTAGGGATGGAGGGGGGTAAATATACTTCGAAATTGTCTTTCTTTGCTGAAATCATTGACCGCAGTGACCAAACAAACGACAACGACGCAAACGAGAATGGCCACTCCTTCAATCCAGGCTGAATCGTGCTCCTCCGGATCCTGCTGGGCAATATCCGGCGGTTTGGCCAATGTCGAATTAATGTCTGAATTTGTTAAATTAGAGGCGATGATTTCGCCAACTCGATATAGTGAATGGAAGGAAATGGGCATTGGATGAATCATTTCGATCGGCCTTGCGAAGAATTTCAATAGCTGAATCTTCGCCCATTTTGGTGGTTTCATTTCCAATTATTCCATTGGTGCCATTGTTGCCAAATGCCTCGGCGGATGGAACACCTCCGCCTTGGCCGGGCTCGACAAAAGACAAAGCCAACGAGATAAAACCGGCAACGATCAAAATGATCAAAGTTGGATCCTAAAGGGGAAAATGGGCCGTAAGTCAAATTTGCATTTTCACCTTGCTTGCATCAAACAACAATCGCCAAAATGGTTTTGACTTGGCACTTGGGATCGTATTTGGCCCATATTTTTCGCGTCTTTTCGACAATTCCTCTTCGTCGAATTGGCCCCGGCATTGGTCAACGCCCAAACGGGAGCAAAGGCCATCGACCCCTTCGAATTCCTGGTTCAACTTAAATTGGCCAAATGAATTAAATTATTCAACTATCTTTGCCACTTTCAATATTGCCTCTGCCCCGCGGGATTCCATCAATTTGCAAAGTTGATGTACGGTGGGCCATTCCGCCTCATTGGATGCCTTCCCTTTTTGGTGGAGTCCGGCCTTCTTTTGGAGTGGTTTTTTCTGAAATATTCGCATTCCCGCTGTCCAAAATGAAGAAAGTTGTTTTCTTTCTTTTTGGTTCAATTTATGTTTATTGTTGACCGATTGGCCAAAGGGACAATAATTATGTGGGAA
Source organism: Pratylenchus scribneri (assembly GCA_030063045.1). Lineage (NCBI taxonomy): Eukaryota > Metazoa > Nematoda > Chromadorea > Rhabditida > Pratylenchidae > Pratylenchus > Pratylenchus scribneri. Next base: position 2,905,835 of record JAQSEB010000001.1, on the reverse strand, counting down.
TAAAGGAGAATATAATCCGCTTTGGGGGCTAGACGTAAACAAGGCGGAAGAGGAATTTTGATGATTGGACCGGTCAGTTGCGCGGAAAGGTGGAAAAAAAAGAGAATATTGATCCAATGTTTGGACTAATAATGAATGAACTTTTTGGGGGTTTATTCTTCATTTTTTCCTCCGTTCGACGAACAAAATCATGGAAAAAGGGTGGGGGAAGTGGTTGGGGCTGATTATTGCGTCGATGATTGAGATGGATGATTTTGGAATTGATGGGAATGGGAAGAAGGCGCCTATAGGGGTGATGATCTGCCAGCCGATGATCAGATACATTTTAGGTGGGACGGAATTCTTGATGATGACGAAAAAGGGCAGTTAGGGACAAATGCAGCAGTTTATAAATTTGACACTTTTTTACTAAAAACATAAAAATGCCACTTTTATTAAAAATGTTCCCAAAAATGACCATAAACCCATAAAATTGTCCATTTTTACTAATACTTATTCGATCAAATCCTCTCTTTATTAAAGCCGATAAAAACCTCTGCAATATCAATACGGTATTCAAAAGGAGTACTTTTCCGTTTTCCCTCCATATTTTTTTGTACTTGCCTGAAGCAATAGGCCATCATCCCCCTCCCAATCCAATGGGCCTCCTTTCTCATTGGCCATGCCAATGCCACCCCCTCCATCGTTGAAAATGCCGCGAATTTTGTCCTTTCCATCAAATCCGTTCAGCACCGAAATATATGGGCCAATTTGTGCCTTGGCCTTGTTGTTAGCTTCCATTTCCTTTTTAGACCAATTTAGACCAAATTTTTGGAAGAAAATGAATGGACCTTTGTTTTGTAAAATGACGAGCCCGGCCTCGGCTTGGGTGAAAATGTTGATTTTTGAGTAAAGTTTCTGAACAAAAAACAATTTATAAAAAAGTGATAAATGTCTAAATTTGGGAATTGGATATTTAGGGAAACCCCCAATTGTTGGAATTGAAATAGGGCAACAAATATTTTGGAGTGGATTATGGATGGGGATGGGCGATTCCATGGCCGAATTTATTTATTGCCGACCAAAGTCAACGTCAATGGAAAATTTGGAGGGGAAATATAATTTCGGACGAGAATTAATCTGATTATGTTTATTCTGGTTGCCATTTTTATTTTTTGCATTTTCGGAAATGGATGGATTTTCAAAAGACCGTTTTGGCCTGTATGCGCGTAACTGCTCTTTCATTGGTTTTTTATTTTCATTTTTGCGCATAAAATTGAATTAATGATCCATAATAAAATTGTGAAATCGACAAAATGGCTGGCCACATTGCCCCCAGCATCATCATTTCTTCTGCTGTTCTTTGGTGGAAAGAATGGGCAATTGGCATCTAAAAAGTAGGTCATCCAAAGGATGGCAATGGTTGGGGCGAAAATATGGGAAGAATTGTTGGCGAAGAAGAGGGGTAATCGGTTTGGGGAGATTGCGGTTTTGGTGGTGGCTGTTGATGATGATGACTTTATTATGCGTTCGCTTTTCTCCAAATAAACAACCAAAAGTGGGAGGAGGATGAATGGAAGATTGGAAGGAGGATATGGATCGGGCAAAAGACCATTCATCGATTTGGTTCTTCGGGTTTAGGCGCGAAGGAATAAGCAATTCCTCAAAAGTGTTAAATAATAATAAAAACAAATTGGTCGATTTTATTTCTTTTATCGTAAATAAATAAGCAAAAAGATGATTTTCGTTTTTGATTTTATTCTTCGGCCTCTGCATCTGCACCCACAAATGGATTTGCAATTTGTTCAATTCCCTCATTGGGGGCAACGACGGTAATGGCAGTGCCTGCAAATTTGATTGAGATATTAGAAGTTTATTTAATTTTTGTTAATCCCAGAAATAATTTACAATTATTGGATAATTTCTATTCATTATTTATTTTATTTCATGGTCAGAGGTCAGAGTGATTAATTTCTATTATTTTGACAAATAGTTTGAAAGTTTTAATTTTATCTTGTCGAAATCATTTATAAAATAGTAAAATTTAAATTACCACGAGCCACTATCAGTCCCAAATTCCTCGTTTCTTCCGTAGTTCGTAACGGATCTTCTGGATCACGCAAAAATTCGATGGCATTGTCCAGCACCAAATTTAGCAAAGCATCATAGCCTTTAAGAGTTCCGGCTGCTGTAAATAATAATTTGTTTAAAATAAATCTACTATGCAAATTTAAACCTTCTCTGCCACCTTGGAATTTAACTCTAACCATTTTATCGATGAATCGGGAGAGATCAACAATGCTTTCCTTCTTCTTTTTGCTACTATCGTCGATTGTCATATTTGTAAAATTGTTTATAAGTTGCAATTTTTAATATTGAAATTATATCTAAATAAATTATTAGGTTTTAAAGATTGAAATTCGCAAAAATGAATCAAATTCCAAGTCTCGTCTCCCCCAATCCCAAGCCCAAGCCCCAATGTCATTAAGATTACGTGTAGTGATTTTGGATGCAGGGATTTTAGCATGATTAGGTAGGGATTTTGGGTCGACATCGACATCACAATTAATCATCAATAATCAAGATCAAGTCAAGCTTTTAATTTTAAGCATACTCAACATAGGCTCGACATATAAGATTAAACCAGTTTTAAGCAAATTTTCAGTCTCTAAGCATAACAGATAAAAAAAAATAAAAAAAACACCTAAAAAACTATGAGCAAAAACTACCAATAACCTATCTATCCATATCCAATCCATAGACCATAGAATAAAAAACTGTCACTCCGTTATTTTTGTATTTATGATAAATAAAACCAACATTTAAGGAAATTTTAAACAATTATTCCTTCATTAAAATAATGACACAAAACTTTGCCGAACTTGGTTGGCGGACATTCAATTTCTTCAATTTATTACCTGTCCAAGATCCTGCAGATCCAACAAAAAAGGCAACAATTTTACAGGTATTAAATCTAGTTTTTGGAATTTAATTTAAAAATTTAGGGCATCGATATTCTCTGCTGGGTCCCCTGCAGCAATGGCACTGTTCTTTTTGGCGAACCTCGAGGGGCCATTTTCCATATGGATCAAAGTTTGAATATTCGCTTCTTCAAAGCTTTCAAACAACGACTCATTCACTTTGCGTCTGCCCAAAATTTGCTAGTCTCCATCGGAGGAGACACGGAATTGGAAACTACTGGCGGTTTCTCTTCCGAATCGACATCCAAAAATTCACCATCAAGTCCAACTGTTCCAATGTTGAAAATTTGGGATTTAAATCAATGGGAAGAAGCAGTTGCCCCAAAATGCAAACAATCATTCCAACTCAATTTGGGCCGCAAAGTGGACATGGAAAAGGTTACGGCAATTGCAATCAGTGAAGACCTGAATTTCTTAGTTGTCGGTAAGTTGTGAAAAAATGCAATTTTGACCATCATTAATCAAATATTTTTAAGGTCTCTCCAACACCGCACTCTACTACGCATTTGGTGATTTGCAAAAAGAACGTTCTACACCAAAATTCCGGGCACTCCGTGATGGTGCCAACACATTTGGGGCTGGCAATTTGGTTGGCATTGCCATTGGGACAATCGGCGAACGGACAATTGTGTCCTGTGTGGCTGATAAATCACTCAATTCCTACATTCTTGGTTCAAATGGGAATTTACAACAAACCGTGAGTAACAATTTTAACATAGAATTTAATAACTCATTTATTAGATTTTGCACGACGCAAAAGGCTGTGAACGAAATTGCTGGTATTTTTCGCCACTCCAAAATCAACTAGTGGTGGCCGGCCGTGAAATGATTTACTTCTACAATTTGGCGGATTGTTTGGAAATGGGCGGAGAAAATGGCCGGTGCCATGCATTGGGCAGAGGTGCCGAAAAAGTCCAACTGATTGAGATGGATGGACTTTTGGCATTACTCACTGAACAGGAGGCTCCAATCCAGTAAATATTAAATACTCTAAAACCCAATTAATCTCATCATTTTCAGATCGACCAGCACTCAAAATTCCAAATTGAACACATTGACCATTTATGACATTGAACAACGATATATTGCCTTCTTCTGCTCAATGCCATCCCCTTGCCATTTATTCCAATTGAATGAGGATATTTATTTGCTGAATTCGGATGGAGTTATGAACAAATTGATGGAGGAGAGTTTACCAGCCAAATTGGACATATTAATGGCAAAGGAATTATTCGATTTGGCAATTAGGTTTCATTTATTAATAATTTAAATTTTACTCAAAATTTAAAAAAAAATAAAAATTTGCAGCATTGTTCGACGAAATCGCCGTTCACCAACACCAGTTTCAATTTCGGCCGCTGTTGATGGGGCCACCCAACATTCTGCCGAATGCATTGGAATTTACATGAAATACGGCGACCATTTATACAAGAAAGGCGATTTTGACAACGCAATAAAACAATTCGTTGAGACAATTGGCCACGTGGAACCGTCGAATATCATCAAAAAGTTTTTGGATGGACCACGGATACCGCAACTTTGTTTTTACCTGGAAATGATCCATCAAAGGGGTTTGGCCATTGGCCAGCATTCCACACTGCTTTTGAGTGCCTATGTCAAATTGAATGCCGTCCAAAAGCTGAATGAATTTATTGAGAGAGGTGAAAAACATTTGACCCAACCAGGATTCGATTCGGATGCGGCAATCAAGGTAAAATTATAAATTTTATAAAATTTAAACAATTTTTGCCAGCTTTTACGATCGGCACAACTTTATCGAGTGGCAGCCAAATTGGCATTGAAATGTGGAAAACCGGACATTTTCCTGGACATTCTTTGCCAGGACACAAAAGAATGGCAAAATGCATTGAATTTTATTGAGAAATTGCCGCCCACAAATGCATGCAATTTTCTTGAATTATATGGGCCAATTTTGCTGGAAAATATGGAACAGGAAACATTGGCGGTTATTCGAAAAGTGGTCAAGTCAAAAGGTTAGAGCTTAAGGGGAATTAATGTGGAATATTAAATTATAAAGTAATTTTTTATAGAAATAACCCAAAAATTTCTTTTTATTGACCTAAAATCCATCCAAATTTATTCATTATTGATTTTTTAGAGGCAAATATGAAACAATTGGTCAAAATGTTGACAAGTCATCCAAAACGAATGGAAGAATTGTTCAATGAATTGAGTATGGCCGGTGAATTGCAGGATCCCCAATTGCGAAATGTGCTTTTGGAACAAAGATTGAAACGACGGATGCAAAACGGCGGCGATGAGGTTTTCACTAATTATTTCTGATTAAATGAAAATAATTTATTTAGAAAATGAACAAAGAACAAATGGAAGGAATTCTCCAATTGGTTGGTCCAGACAATTTTGAATACGCTCTCTTGTTGGAGAATCAATACAAATGCCTTCCACTGGCCGTGCACATTTTGCGCAGTCAAAATAGGTTTAAAATATTTAAAATAATTTATTATTAGGTAATTGATTTTAAAGGAAAGAAGAACTTCTTCGTTATTTACTGCGTGAGGGCAATGTGATCGAAGCGATCGATTTGTGCGGTGAACAAGTTTTGCGGGATGTTTGGATCGATTTGATTGGATATGCTTCGACACGAAAAAGTGAAACCAAAAAGGAAGATTTGCTGGAACTTTTGAAATGGTAAAACATTTTTATGAAAATAAATTTATTTAGGGTTTTTATAGTAAATTAGTAATTCCTCCTTTTAAATGACCCAATTTTACTTAATATTTTCATTTTCAGTGTTTCCCAATTGGATTTATTACATCCGCTGGTTGTGCTCGAATTACTATCACGCAATGAATCAATTCAAGTTGGCGACATTCGTGAATACATTTCCGGATGGTTGGAACGGCAAAATGAAGCGATCAAAACCAATGAAGGGAAATTAGCGGAACAAGAAAAACGTTTGGAGGAAATGAATGCGGAAATTGAAGATTTGGAGAACAAGTTTATTTCAAAAATAATATTAATTTGATTATTTTTGTTTAGTGTCCAAGTATTCCAAGTGTCAAAATGTGCCGCCTGCAATAATCCATTGCATGTGCCGGCCGTCCACTTCCTTTGTCGTCATTCATATCACGCAAATTGCTTTGAATCATTCAGCGGAAATTCACCGGATCAATGTCCCGTCTGCTTGGTCGCTGACCGTAAAAAACTGCAGGAACAATCTGGGAATGAAGAACGACGAGAAATAAGGCATCAATCAAATCAGCAGTTCAATTATCAACAATTCCAGAATGAGGTATTATTTTATTTAATTAATTATATAAAAAATAGTAATAAATAATTCTAACATGTTTTACTTAAATCAATTATAAAATTTAAAATTAATTCCCCCAAATTTAAGTTGGCCAATTCAACGGATGTGATGTCCCTAATTTCGGAATACATTGCCAGCGGTGCATTCAATTCATTGTCAATTTCCGAAGAAAAATCCAATGCTGCCCCAACAAAGAACACCACATCCACAAATCCATTCGATGAAGAAGAAGAGAATGGATAATTTAATAATAATGAAATGAAGACAATTTATATTTTTGTGATAATAATTTATATTTTTATTTGCATTTTCACAATAAAAATATTGCCAATTTTCCCCATTAATTTATGCATTTTTAATTGTTAAAATCATTTTATTACCTTTGTTGTTCAATTCATTTATATACCTAATTAAATTTTTAGTCAATTATTGGACATTAAAAATGTCTAAGACAAAAAAGAATGGCGGCGATCGAAACGCAAAATTCAAGAGGAAACCTGGCGGGAATGTTCGTGGAGCAGAAAAGGGAAAGAAAAAACGTTCAAATCACAGCTTAAATCCAGGTTTAATTTTTTAATAAAAAAAAATTCTAAAAACAATTAACAAATATTTCTAAAATTAATTTTATCCATCATTTAGAACGTAAAATTGACGGAAAGACTGGCGGTGGTGGCAGTGGACCATCAACATTGCGTACAAAATCGACAATAAATCGCCTTCGAATGTACAAAAATTTCAAACCAGTCAGGTTCGTTACATTTCCGGTAAACTCATAAATTAAATTTTTTAAGGGATTCAAAAGGCAAAATCATCAAGTCGGCTCCATTTCAAGGAACATTGCAATCGGGCACAGTGGCCAGGGTTGAGCCTCATCGAAAGTGGTTTGGTCAGTAATTTTGCAAACATTTTTATTAAAATAATTAAAAATAAATTAATAAATTATTTTTTAATAGGGAATACCCGAGTGGTTGGTCAAGAACAATTGCAACGTTTCCAAGAGGAAATGGGCAAAGTTTTGCATGACCCATTCCAAGTCGTGATGCGCCAAACGAGGGCACCAATTTCGCTGTTGCAGGAAAAAGCCAAGGTAAAAACCATTCAAATTATTTTTAATTTTATTCAAATTTTAGCAACAAAGAGTGCACATTTTGGACACTGAAAGTTTTGAGCATACATTTGGGAAGAGAGCACAAAGAAAACGGGCAAACCTGAAGGCCAATGACCTTGGAGTATATTTTTTAAATATCAATTAAATTTAATAATTCTCCATTAAAGGAATTGTTGGCAGAAGCGGAACAAAAAAGTGGCGAATATGTTGAGGCCAATGACCGTTCTTTGCTTGTCAATCAGGAACGGGCAGCGGAGGAAAGGGCCGAAAATCCGACTCCATTGTTCCGTGCCGGCCAAAGTGCTCGCGTTTGGAGTGAACTTTACAAGGTTTTTTAAATAAAAAATGTATATGCAAAATAGGAATAAATTCCAATTTTGGGAAAATTTAAAAAAAAAATAATTTAAAGGTCATCGACTCATCGGATGTAATTTTGGAGGTGTTGGATGCACGTGACCCTCAGGGCACTCGCTGCCGCCAAGTGGAACAATTTCTACGAAAAGAAAAACCACACAAACATTTGGTTTTGGTGTTGAACAAAGTGGATTTGGTGCCAAATTGGGTTACGGTTGGTACAATCCATTCAAACATTTTTTAATGAATTTTTTTTCAGAAAAAATGGATGCAAATTCTGTCCAAGGAAATGCCCACAATTGCATTCCATGCCAGCATACAGCATAGTTTTGGCAAGGGCTCGCTAATCAATTTGTTGAGGTAAATTATTTATTCTGTTTTATAAGAAGTATTTCAATCAAATTTTTCGAATATTCTTTAACAAAAAATAACCAAAAAATTATAAACCTCTACACTTTCAAACTCTCGACCCATTTTTTTTTTCTTTAATTATTTATTAATTAAATATTATTAAAATAAGAATAATAATTCATCAATTTTTTAGACAATTCTACAAACTTCATCGAAAGGATCGACAACAAATCAGCATTGGACTCATCGGCTACCCAAATGTGGGCAAATCATCAGTGGTGAACACTTTGCGCAGTAAAAAAGTGTGCAAAGCAGCGCCTCTGGCGGGAGAGACCAAAGTTTGGCAATATGTGACATTGATGAAGGGACTCTACCTGATTGATTGCCCCGGCGTTGTTTACCCACCGCATGGTGACACGGAAACGGATTTAGTGCTGAAAGGAGTGGTCAGTTATCTATTTGAATTTTTGAAATAAATATGAATATATCAAAGTATTTTGCATTTTTCATAACCATTTTAAATGTTTTTAAAAGATTTTTCGGAAAGAGTTTAATTAAAATTTCCGGAATAATTATTCTGATTTGTAATTGTAATTGTAATTCTGATTTGCGATTGTAATTGTAATTCTGCTGATTTGTAATTGTAAGTGTAATTCTGATTTGCGATTGTAATTGTAATTCTGATTTGCGATTGTAATTCTGATTTGCGATTGTAATTGTAATTCTGATTTGCGATTGTAATTGTGATTTGCGATTGTAATTGTAATTCTGATTTGCGATTGTAATTGTAATTCTGATTTGCGATTGTAATTGTAATTCTGATTTGCGATTGTAATTGTAATTCTGATTTGCGATTGTAATTGTAATTCTGATTTGCGATTGTAATTGTAATTCTGATTTGCGATTGTAATTGTAATTGTAATTGTAATTGTAATTCTGATTTGCGATTGTAATTGTAATTCTGATTTGCGATTGTAATTGTAATTCTGATTTGCGATTGTAATTGTAATTGTAATTGTAATTCTGATTTGCGATTGTAATTGTAATTCTGATTTGCGATTGTAATTGTAATTCTGATTTGCGATTGTAATTGTAATTCTGATTTGCGATTGTAATTGTAATTCTGATTTGCGATTGTAATTGTAATTCTGATTTGCGATTGTAATTGTAATTCTGATTTGCGATTGTAATTGTAATTGTAATTGTAATTCTGATTTGCGATTGTAATTGTAATTCTGATTTGCGATTGTAATTGTAATTCTGATTTGCGATTGTAATTGTAATTCTGATTTGCGATTGTAATTGTAATTCTGATTTGCGATTGTAATTGTAATTCTGATTTGCGATTGTAATTGTAATTCTGATTTGCGATTGTAATTGTAATTCTGATTTGCGATTGTAATTGTAATTCTGATTTTATAGATTGTTGAACTAATTCTGCATCGCTAAAAACCCCTAAAATTCAATGCTTCTGTAAGGCAGTTTTGTCCCGAGAGGATGCTTCTGTAAGGCAATTTTGTCCCTATGGTACGCTCTTGTAAAGGTGTATTGTTGAGCTAATTCTGCATTGCTAAAAACCCAAAAATTCGAATACTTCTGCAGGGCTACTTTTTATACATTAGCGGAAATGCTGACTCTGACAAATGCTTCTGCAGGCCCATTTTTATACATTTGTCTTCGATTACTGTAGAGCTAATTCTGCATTGTTAAAAACCCTAAAATTCGAATGCTTCTGGGGGGCTATTTTTTATACATTAGCGGAAATGCTGACTCTGACAAATGCTTCTGCAGGCCCATTTTTATACATTTGTCTTCGATTACTGTAGAGCTAATTCTGCATTGCTAAAAACCCTAAAATTCGAATGCTTCTGGGGGGCTATTTTTTATACATTAGCGGAAATGCTGACTCTGACAAATGCTTCTGCAGGCCCATTTTTTTATACATTAATTATACATTACATCATACTTTTTTTAATACATTGTAGAGCTAATTCTGCATCGCTAAAAAACCCTAAAATTCGTTTAACTAATAACGCATTTGGAATCGGAATACCGATCGATATTAAAATGCTGACTCTGAATAATGCTTCTGGAGGCTCATTTTTTAGACCTTAGAATTTTATTTCCAGTATTATTTTTATACCTGGTTGAGCAATTCTGCATCACTTAAAAACATTAAATTCAATGCTTTTGGAGGCTTTTTTTAGACCTTGATTTGTAATTGTAAATTCTTGATTTGTGAATTTTGATTTTTTCTTGTATTTCTCTCATCTGACAGATGACAGTGCCTTTATTTATTCTAATTTTCGTGATTTAAAAATAAATGAAAATGACCAATTTTAATTAGGTTCGTGTCGAAAACGTGCCCGATCCAGAGAATCATATTCAAGCGGTTTTGGATCGATGTAGACCCGAACATTTGATGCTTCATTTCAATTTTGTGCCCACTAAAGAAACAACGAATTCTGGCGAGAAATTTTGGACAAATGCCGAAGATTTCATGAGCAAAGTGAGTCAATAAATTGGAATTAATTTTAATTAAAATTTTTTGAAGATTGCACTGGCTTCTGGTCGTTTACTGAAGGGTGGGGAGCCCGACCTGAACACGGTGGCCCGACAAATACTAAACGACTATCAACGAGGGAATATTCCACATTTTGTGCTTCCACCGGGCAGCGAACATCGAGAATCAATGAAAACAATAACAAATGGAGAAGAAGTGCCAACAACGGAGGAAATTACAATGGCCACCGATGATGAGGTGAATGAATGGGCAAATTAAATTATTTAGAATTAATTTGGAATATTTAACATCAATTTTAAAATTAATTTTCACAATTTCAGAGACCAATCAATTTGGTGGAAGAAGATGAAAAGGCGGAATTGACGGATTCAGAATATGGAGGCGATCCAAATGAAATGGAATTGGATATGAAAGAGGAAATTGATGATGAGGAGGAAGGGAAGGATTGGACTGGTGAAAAGGCAATTTTACAATCAATTTTGGCCAAAAGAAGAAAAATTGATGATGGAGAAGAGGAAAAAATGAAAGAGGAAGGAGGAATTGAAGAAAAGCCCACTGATGATGATGATGATGGCGAGTCGAGTGTGGTCACCGATTTTGAATTTCAGGTATAAAAAATTAAAATTATTAATTAATAATTAATTTAATTCCAAATTTAAGTTGAGCACAACGGACGAAGAAGGCGAATTGGGCAGCATTGGTTCGGATTTGGATGAACAAATTCAAATTGAGAAGAAAAAGGCATCGAAGGAGTTGATTAAAAAGCACGGAGGAAAAAGGCCCAGAGGCAAAAGAGGAGGCAAAAAGGGAAAGGAAGAAGGGAAGAAAGGAGGAAAACAATGGAAGAAGACAGGAAGAGCAGTGGAATTTTTTGAAGAGGGAGGAAATGGCGATGAAAAAGTGGTCAATTTTGGTGGCAAATCCAGAGAGGATAGACCCCGGAATTTATGGTACAAGAAATTGGAGAAGAAAAGACGAAGTAAACCTAAACATCAAATTTGAATGAATGAATAACTTACTGAATTTTTTGTTATTTTGTTGATAAAAAAAGGAAAAATAAACGTTTAAACCATCCAATTTTCTTTATTATTATTCATCCCATTCCCCTTCTTTTCCAACCGATCCATTCTCGACCACCAAAAACAGCTTTTACTCTGCTTCTGATCATCCACCAGTTCATTTGTCCCTTCCCCTCTTTTTGTTTTCCACCGCTAATTCGAAATCAATTCCCCCTTTGATACCCATCCTCGGCATTTCCTTCCCTATAAAGGACAAATGATACTGGTTTGTTCTTCCATAAATCGGCTGATCAAAAAGGAAAAAACCGGTGAAAGACACCGGAAAATGAGAGAAACATCCCTTCTTGTTTATTCCGCTTTTTCGGTTCAATATTTTATAAATAAAACCAAAGAAGGAATATAATTTATTGTTAAAACTACATCTCATCATTTCATTACCAAACACATTTTTTAAATTAATTTTCAAGGCTAAAATGCTGCCAAATTCCATAAAATTCCTCCCATTTTCATTGTTCTTAATTTCCATTTTGCCCTCATTGGTGATTGGCTGTGCCCAACAATATCGACGAGAATTGAACTATTTGGACTTTTATTTGGGCATTAGGCCGGCAAATGAACAAGGCGAAATTGGTGTCCAAGGTGGTTTTGGGCAAGACAAACTCAAATTTATAAAAATTCGAAAATTTAAAAAATTCATAGAGCATTCCATCGACAAATACGTGGAAAGGTCGAGCCAATTGGCGTGCGATTTCCGCGCCGATTGCCTTTGGACAAATGCCCCATCCGATGGCCTTTTGGACACCAACGACTTTTTCCTCTTCCAAAAAACCGATCGGAAGGCTTTTCCAATACAAGTTGGTCCTGGGAATGCGCATCCACCGCCAGGTGAGCATTACGGGAATCATCTACGAGAAGGATTCTGAACTCTGGAATGGGTTGGATGGTGTCCTCACTTTCCCCAATCATCGTTGTCACTCTTCCCATAAATTATAAAATGCTAATGTTTATTGTATTTATTTCATTCTTGTGAATTCATTCTCGAGTAGGATAACGGTGAAAAACAATGGAATCTACCAAATACCCTTGAGGAATTAATCCATCATTCATATTCATTAAAATTTGAATACTTCTTTTCAAAAAGGCACTCAATTTGCATTTGCGGGTAATTTGACAAAAGAACCACAAAGTGCCGTACTCATCAGCGCCCCAATTGCATGCCAAAGTTCGGTGGGCATTTTCTCATTCGAGTGAGTCATTTGTAGGAAATGAGGGGTTTTTGGGTTAGGCAAAAGCAGGGTTGGACAGAGTCGGTTTTAAACCGGGGTCTTCGGTTTCGGTTTTTGCTTGTTTTTGAGTCTCGGTTTCGGTTTCGGTTTTAGAAAAATCCTCGGTTTCGGTTTCGGTTTCTCGGTTTTGGCGGTTTTGAAAAATGGTCATAAAAATTTCAAAAAAAATTTTTTTTTCATAAAATATCGAAAAAAATCAAACAAAATAAAATGCAATATTTTCTTCATCAATTTTTATGTTTTTTTTCTGGGTCCGTTTAAATGAAAATTGCCTCAAAGGAAAAAAATTATTCAAAATTGCCCCGCAGGGAAAAATTAGAACAAAAAAGGTCTGATATGAAAGAATTTTAATTAAAAATGCGCACATAATAATAGAAAAATTTGAGTAAAAATAGTCCTGTAGGGAGAAAATTAATCAAATATTGCATTGCACAAAGCCAAAATGATTCAATAGAGAGAAAATTTAAACTATAATGTGCCCAGTTAAGGGAAATTTCAGCCAAAAATAGACTGAAAGCGGGAAATTTTAGTCAAAAATTGCCCGATAGGGAAAAATTTTTACCAAAAATGCTTTCTAAAGATAAAATTTTAAGCCAAAAATGCTCCGATAGGGAAAATTTTTAGTAAAAATTGGCTACTCAAGGCATAGTTTTAACCAAAAATTGGCCCTCCTGGCAAAATTTAAAAACCGAAAAACCGATCGGTTTTGACCTTCGGTTTCGGTTTTGGCCGGTTTTGGAGTCTCGGTTTCGGTTTCGGTTTTTAGGCCTAAAATCCTCGGTTTCGGTTTCGGTTTCGGTTCGGTTAACCGAACCGATCCAACCCTAGGCAAAAGCTTCATGGATTTCAAGAAATTGTTTTAATTGACGAGATAAAAACATTTTTTCCATAAATTTGGACATTATTTGTATTAATTTACGCAGATATTGGCTATACAACAGTGCAAGATTGGAGGTCATTTTGCTCAAAGTGAATCCAATGTGAGCATTTTTTGCCTTAATTATCAGAGTCTAGCTAACTAAATTAAAAGAATCCAAGTATCAGGCAATAGGGAAAATTTATTCTAGCATTGCTTAGAAATTTATAAGAAACAAATTTAAGCCGTGGCCATTTGACCGTCGTGGAGCGGCCTCCAACCGATTGTCATTTTTTGAAGCCGAATGGCCTTTGCCGAGTTGAAATTCGCCGGCAGCAGCAGCCATTTCGATTGGCTGTCCGCGCATTCAAACTCCAGGATCCGGCTGTAGGCGCATTCGCCATGTTCACTCGACTTCGATATGAGGCTGAACTTTGCGGATTCCATGTTGAGTTGAATAAAATAAATTGGAAGATGAATGGGGACGAAAATGATTTAATGGGGAAGACTAGCATTTCACCCCAGTTTTGCTAATCGACCAAAAATATAGTCATTTTGATCGGAGGGTTTTTCAATGAATTTATTTAATATAGCACATAAAATAATTTCTTTGATATAATATTAAAAATGCCATTTGTGCAGATCGTCCCCCAATATTCGGTGCCATTCCTACCGCACGTTGGATTCGACAACGCCGTCCAATCAGAAGGGCTGCCGATTTGGACTGTGGAAATGAGGATGGTTTGCAAGAACGATTTCAGGTGTTTAGGTATTAATGATCATTGATCAATGTTTTGGGCTTTTTTTTATTTAAAAAAGGCAAAATTGTTGCGTTTATAAAAAAAAACAAAAATTAAGTGGTGGATAAAAGAAAGGGAAGAGTTTAATTAAACTAAAAAAATACGGTATTCCGGAACCGAACATGATTAGAATTATAGAATATAGACAAATTAGAATAACAAAAAAAAAAGAATCAGAATGAGTGAAATACCAGAATTACAATTACAAATCAGAATTACAATTACAATCGCAAATCAGAATTAAAATTACAATTACAAATCAGAATTACAATTACAATTACAAATCAGAATTACAATTACAATCGCAAATCATAATTAAAATTACAATTACAAATCAGAATTACAATTACAATTACAAATCAGAATTACAATTACAATAGAAAATCAGAATTTACAATTACAATCGAAAATCAGAATTACAATTACAATTACAAATCAGAATTACAATTACAATCGCAAATCAGAATTACAATTACAAATCAGAATTACAATTACAATCGCAAATCAGAATTACAATTACAATCGCAAATCAGAATTACAATTACAATCGCAAATCAGAATTACAATTACAATTACAAATCAGAATTACAATTACAATCGCAAATCAGAATTACAATTACAATCGCAAATCAGAATTACAATTACAATCGCAAATCAGAATTACAATTACAATTACAAATCAGAATTACAATTACAATCGCAAATCAGAATTACAATTACAATCGCAAATCAGAATTACAATTACAATCGCAAATCAGAATTACAATTACAATTACAAATCAGAATTACAATTACAATCGCAAATCAGAATTACAATTACAATTACAAATCAGAATTACAATTACAATCGCAAATCAGAATTACAATTACAATTACAAATCAGAATTACAATTACAATCGCAAATCAGAATTACAATTACAATTACAAATCAGAATTACAATTACAATCGCAAATCAGAATTACAATTACAATCGCAAATCAGAATTACAATTACAATCGCAAATCAGAATTACAATTACAATCGCAAATCAGAATTACAATTACAATCGCAAATCAGAATTACAATTACAATCGCAAATCAGAATTACAATTACAATCGCAAATCAGAATTACAATTACAATTACAAATCAGAATTACAATTACAATCGCAAATCAGAATTACAATTACAATCGCAAATCAGAATTACAATTACAATTACAAATCAGAATTACAATTACAATCGCAAATCAGAATTACAATTACAATCGCAAATCAGAATTACAATTACAATCGCAAATCAGAATTACAATTACAATCGCAAATCAGAATTACAATTACAATCGCAAATCAGAATTACAATTACAATTACAAATCAGAATTACAATTACAATCGCAAATCAGAATTACAATTACAATCGCAAATCAGAATTACAATTACAATCGCAAATCAGAATTACAATTACAATCGCAAATCAGAATTACAATTACAATCGCAAATCAGAATTACAATTACAATCGCAAATCAGAATTACAATTACAATCGCAAATCAGAATTACAATTACAATCGCAAATCAGAATTACAATTACAATTACAAATCAGAATTACAATTACAATCGCAAATCAGAATTACAATTACAATCGCAAATCAGAATTACAATTACAATTACAAATCAGAATTACAATTACAATCGCAAATCAGAATTACAATTACAATCGCAAATCAGAATTACAATTACAATCGCAAATCAGAATTACAATTACAATTACAAATCAGAATTACAATTACAATCGCAAATCAGAATTACAATTACAATCGCAAATCAGAATTACAATTACAATCGCAAATCAGAATTACAATTACAATTACAAATCAGAATTACAATTACAATCGCAAATCAGAATTACAATTACAATCGCAAATCAGAATTACAATTACAATCGCAAATCAGAATTACAATTACAATTACAAATCAGAATTACAATTACAATCGCAAATCAGAATTACAATTACAATTACAAATCAGAATTACAATTACAATCGCAAATCAGAATTACAATTACAATTACAAATCAGAATTACAATTACAATCGCAAATCAGAATTACAATTACAATTACAAATCAGAATTACAATTACAATCGCAAATCAGAATTACAATTACAATCGCAAATCAGAATTACAATTACAATCGCAAATCAGAATTACAATTACAATCGCAAATCAGAATTACAATTACAATCGCAAATCAGAATTACAATTACAATCGCAAATCAGAATTACAATTACAATCGCAAATCAGAATTACAATTACAATTACAAATCAGAATTACAATTACAATCGCAAATCAGAATTACAATTACAATCGCAAATCAGAATTACAATTACAATTACAAATCAGAATTACAATTACAATCGCAAATCAGAATTACAATTACAATCGCAAATCAGAATTACAATTACAATCGCAAATCAGAATTACAATTACAATCGCAAATCAGAATTACAATTACAATCGCAAATCAGAATTACAATTACAATTACAAATCAGAATTACAATTACAATCGCAAATCAGAATTACAATTACAATCGCAAATCAGAATTACAATTACAATTACAAATCAGAATTACAATTACAATTACAAATCAGAATTACAATTACAATCGCAAATCAGAATTACAATTACAATCGCAAATCAGAATTACAATTACAATTACAAATCAGAATTACAATTACAAATCAGAATTACAATTACAAATCAGAATTACAATTACAATTACAAATCAGAATTACAATTACAAACCATAATGAGTGAAAGGAAAAATCAGAATTTGAAATGAAACAGGTGGAATTTTTGGAAATTATTCAATTGAAAAAAAACACATTTTTCTTAATCAATCGAAAACCACTTTCTAGATTACCGTATACCTTCTTCCATTAAATCAAACCAATTGTTCTTTCTTTTATCAATTTGCTCTTTGCTCCATTTTAAGAAATTCATTCATACAACCCAATAAATTAGGAAAATATTAATAAAATTATTATATCAGGCTAATTAAATTAGTCTCTATCATCTTATGGTAAAATATTTGAGATAGAACTTCGAAAGAATAGAAAAATGAAAAACAGTTTAGTAGATTAAGCATTAAATAGTAAATACTTTGTATCGAAAGAAAACATCCAAATATTTGATTTGTCTTTACTCAATCATTTTCAGGATTGTTTATGGGCGGATTTTGCACGGACGGCCAGTGCTGGCGGTGCTCACACTGCGCATTGGGCCGTTGGTGAGAATATCCAACTTTGGGAGCAAATTGTGCGATCACCAAGCCATCCCAATGGCCAATTCTATTTCCAATACATTGACCCTATTGCCGATTTTCCATTGCCCCACCTTCGTTCCGTACTTGTACCGTGTACAAAGAGCCCATCAACATTAACTTTCAAGTTACTTAGAATTTGAATCATACAATATTCTTTGTGATTAGATTTTGGCTAAGTTCCGGTGTCCAAGCCCAAGTATGCACTTTGAGTACGGACAATGTGGCCCTTTCTTGTGTATATTTGAATGAGGCCGACGCACCTGGCCCATTGACCATCGATGTGGACACCGCCGACCATCAGCCATTCCGAGTATATTTTATGGATGTGATGAATCCAATTCCTCTAAATTTAGTTCTCATTCAATGTTCTTCGCGTGGATCGTGCCGCAAATGGCGGAGGCGCAATAATTGTGCTTGATGAATTGAAATATACGGGTGGGAGATAATTAAATGATTGGCCTATTTAATTCGTTTGAAAATGAATTAAAAATGTCTATTGTCCTTGTGCCTAATTAAAAATTGAAGGTTGGCTTTGTCATGAATCCGGCCCAACCACATTGGCCCCATCAATTACTCCGCTTTCTTCCCTCTTCCAATTGAGGCCTTTGCCCACGGCCGGCTCCGTTGATGCATCATTGGCTTTTCCAAATTCATTGTACGTTCATTTGGGATTGTTCTAAAATTTTGTGCGCAATTTACCTTAAGGGAATGCAATTTTGAGGCCGGTGATTTATGCCCACATTGGATGCACAGTGCCAATGATTTGGAGGCGGAAGAGGGTGATTGGGAGGAGGAATCAGAAGAAGTCAAAAGGTAACGAACAAATTAATTATTTCGGCCATTTTTGAATCATTTTCGGAAATTTTTGCGCCAAATTGAAGAGATCATCATTATAATTTTTTCCATAACGCGACAAAATTGAACCAAACATTGATTTTATTATACCGTATAATATTCTCATTCATTATAGCCAGCAACAACGATTCCGGCTAGGCATTGTGCCCCGCGGGCATTTGCCCGTTCCAATGGATGGCCGTTTCCGAGGCGTCCATTCCGCCGTGGCTTTACTCGACCATCGGGCACAGGAGGAACAATTCGCCATTCTCACTTCTCGGCCAATTTCTTGCGCAGAACGAGGCCGAATTTCGGTTAGCCAGCAAAATTTTTATACCGTATAACCTCTTTTATACCTTCCAACCTTCGATTTTGAGGTTTCCCTAAAGGACAAAATCCATTATAAATTATTCCCGATTTTTTTATGATTTAATTGTGAACCAAATTATTCAATATTTCATCAATTTAAAGTCCTATTTTGTGTTTAATTGTTCTTTTGGGTAAAGAGAGCTTTTTATATCCAAATGGAATATTATTAAATAAATAATATTCACATTCCACTCTCCCAAAAAGATCACTTATTTCGCTGCGCCCGGTGCTCAACTGAGCATTTGTGCCAATGAACAATGTGTTTCGGCACGCCGTCGTCCACATCGGCCAATGGCCAGACTCAGCCATCAAATGATGCCTCCCATTGAAATGTACCAAATTTTCTTTAATTTTCATTCGTTCCCCTTTCAAATAGGTCGGTGGCTCTGAATTCGATTCGGCCATTCCGCATTCGGATTGTGGCTGAACGAAATCGAACTGTGCCCATCAGTGCCACAGATCCATATGAGCCATTTGTGCTGATCAAACGAATTAGTTAATAATAGTTATTTTAATTTTTCTATCAAAATGGTTTTAATGAATGTTCTTTCATATATTTAAACTTTTCCTGGAATATTAAAACAAATAAAATGTCCTTCTCCCTCCCATCCGTAGCCACCAAAAATGGCGAAGGATTTTGCCGTCTGGAAAGCCCGGTCGAATTGACTTGCCTTTTGCTGTCTTGTCATTTTGCGATGGATGGCCTTTGCAAATACAAAACAATGTTTTTAGCCGTTGGCGATGTTCCTTTTGTGCACAAGGCCGGGAGGGGTTAGTATATTTCCAAAAATGATCAAATTTGAGGCCAACATTATTTGTGGCCAAACATATTTTTGGGATTATTTCATAGTCAAATAGGAAAAAAGATGTTCCTTTAGGGCAAATTGAAGTGAAGGGTGAATTTTATTTTAAATCGAAATAAGTAAGCCCCTTAATTTTCCCAGGTATTGTGGCCCAATTTGCCAAAGGAATGCGCCGTGCCGTGCTTCGTTCCCCCCAATTTCGGCTTCCCTCAAAAGGACATGTCGAAATGCGTTTAGAGGCCAGTTTATCCACATTCGGCTCCCGCCTCTACATTTGCCCGGATGAACAGCAAAAAGAGGGAAGAAGTGGCCTTGGATTGTTGGGAAGGGGGGCTCAGATTGAGGATGATGAGGATGTGAATGGTGGGGCCGATGGTCTTCTGGGAAGGCAGCTGGGCCATTGCGAATTGCTATTGGGGCCAAAGGTGAAGAAGGGTAACAATTTGGGATGGAAAATGGGGCCATTTGAAATTTTTTTGTAATAAATTCAATCCCTCATAAGAAAGGCAATACTTTGGACCATTTCCATTAGTCATTCATAGTTAAAAACTATACTTCATTAGGCTTAAGACAAGCACATTGTGTTGATTTTAGTGAATTATCCAATTTAAAACACTCATTCCACCCAACAGATTGAGCATGTCCAAATGGAAAGCCTAGTTGTACAACTTGATCCGGAACTGAGGCATTTTGCACTAGTTGCCGTTCATGACAAATTCGAACAATTTGGTGAGGCCGAAATTGTATTAGGCCGAGTGGAATTGACCGATGAAAGCGGCCAACCCACTTGCTGATTGAAAATAATTTTGTTAAAAATGTTAATTGTCAAATTTTTTGTTTCTTTGCATTTTTCCATTGTAATATTTTCTCATTAATCTCATCATAAAAAAATATAATTAGGTATTCCCCGCTTGGAATATAATTATAATTAATGTTGATTATATTTTTGGAAGTAAAATGCTAGGGTTATTCAAAAGAGTATTTAATTCGGTAACAAGCGCCCAGTTAGCTCAGTTGGTTAGAGGATGGTTTTCGGCGCATTTTATTGAAGTTCGATCCCTTGAAGTGGAAATGATTTTTTTCAATTGAACACCCTGCGCTAGTAATTAATAATATTTAACCAAATATTTTCAGAGTATCATTATTAGTTTTTGAAAATTCATTTTTGAAATTTTCCCTTTTATTTGTATTTTTTGAAATTTTTTAAAAATTCATAACTAAAAAACGGCTGAACATCCAGCCTTGAATTTTTGATATATTTTAGAATGTAACTAATAAAATATTTTATCAAAAAGTTTCCGAATGAAAACTCAGGCCGATTTTGAAAAATTAATTTTTGAAATTTTCCCTTTTATTTGTATTTTTTGAAAATTTTTTAAAAATTCATAACTAAAAAAACTAAATATCCAGATTTGAATTTTTAATATATTTTAGCTTATTTTAATTTATCATAAAGTTTAATTTTTTAATTTTTTTTTTTATTTTTATTAATCAAAATAGGAAATTTAAGAAAATGTCAATTCCACCTTCATATTCCAATACAAATCCAACCGGTTATGTTCAACAACAGCATCAATTTATTCCAAATTATCCGCAACAATCAAATCCTGCTCAATTCCCTCAACAACAATTTCAACCAGGCCCAGGAGGAATGCATCCTCAGCAAATAATTGGCCAATATGGAATTCATCAAATGAACCAACAAACATTTCATCAACAAATTGGATCTTCGTCCGGTGGAAATCTCCAAGGTTATTTTTCAATAATTTAATAATCAAAAATAAATAATATTTTTCAGTTAATATACAATCCTCACAGCTGGGCACCATTTTTGGACCAGCCTCCCATTCTGGTACATCCACCAAGCCGGCACAATTGCCGCTGGAGAAACGAATTACACCGCACGGTCTTCCACCACAAATGCTCACCGGATATGAACAAATGTCAGTGGAAATGTTGTGCACATTGGGCAAAGAATTAGTTTTGGAATTGATGACACGGATGTTCAGCATAGTAAGCGAAAAAAAATTTTAAAAAAGGCTGAAAATATTTGAGGTGAACACACTGAAAATGAACATCAAAGGCGACAATAAGCCAAATAAACCAACACTTCCCGGTGTTGACAATGTGGACACGGTCCGATTTCAACTGGAATACTCTCGTCTCGTGTTCTTGGCACTCACTGAGGTTATTAAAAAAACAAAGGGGTGAATAGAATTCCACTTTTAATTATTTATTTTTTTAAAGAATTCAATTCCAAAAAATTTTCTTCCTTTGCGATTGTACATAATTGTAAATTCTGATTTGTAATTGTAATTCTGATTTGTAATTGTAATTCTGATTTGCGATTGTAATTGTAATTCTGATTTGCGATTGTAATTGTAATTCTGATTTGTAATTGTAATTCTGATTTGCGATTGTAATTGTAATTGTAATTCTGATTTGCGATTGTAATTGTAATTGTAATTCTGATTTGCGATTGTAATTGTAATTCTGATTTGCGTTTGTAATTGTAATTCTGATTTGCGATTGTAATTGTAATTCTGATTTGCGATTGTAATTGTAATTGTAATTCTGATTTGCGATTGTAATTGTAATTCTGATTTGCGTTTGTAATTGTAATTCTGATTTGCGATTGTAATTGTAATTCTGATTTGCGATTGTAATTGTAATTCTGATTTGCGATTGTAATTGTATTTCTGATTTGCGATTGTAATTGTAATTCTGATTTGCGATTGTAATTGTATTTCTGATTTGCGATTGTAATTGTAATTCTGATTTGCGATTGTAATTGTAATTCTGATTTGCGATTGTTGTAATTCTGATTTGCGATTGTAATTGTAATTCTGATTTGCGATTGTAATTGTATTTCTGATTTGCGATTGTAATTGTAAAATTCTGATTTGCGATTGGAATTATAATTCTGATTTGCGATTGTAATTGTAAAATTCTGATTTGCGATTGTAATTGTAAAATTCTGATTTGCGATTGTAATTGTAATTCACGGTTTAGATGGACCCATTTTTGTAATAATTTTAAATATTTTTGTAAAAAAAAATTCTCAAAAATATTTTATTTCAGATTCGACTTCGAATTGATCTGAAATTATTGGATGGACTTTCCGATGGCCAAACCATCAATGATGCCAATCCTAGCGATGCAGAATTGCTAAAAATGTTGGCAGATCCATCGCCATTGGAAGAGGATGAGGAGGATGGGAAAAAAACGGAATTGGTTGAAGAATTCGAACAGAATCGACAAAAAATGATCAAATTGAGTTGCCAAATGAAAAAATTGGAATGGTTGACAATGAACTCGGATCCGGCCATGCTAAACATCGGTGGTGGCAAAGGAGGAGGTGGAAGAAGAAGTTATGGAGAACAATCATCGACAATCAGACGGAGCTGAGATTTTTAATTTAGAAAAGAACGCATATTTGAAAATTTATTATCATTGTTTTCTAATTATTTTATTTTTAATCTGAATAAATTTTTTTATCAATTTGGATCATTTCATTTCCTTTTAATTAATCATCGATATTTGTAGAGGGGAGCTAAAGGTCAAAAAGAGTCTGCACCATTCATGCCCGTGTACCCCACATTCTTTTAATACCCAATGCAATCAAATTAATAAGATAGGAATAGGAAGGTGGAATTCTTTCACATTTATCAATAATTCCAAAAATTATCTTCCATTCCAATTTTTAAAATTGATATTCATTCAAATGTACAAAGATTTATTGGCCGGATGTTTTGCTGGTAAACGGCCACATAAAATTTTAAATTTTTTAATGGTTGAATAAAGGTAGTTCCGGCGTTCTTTTGGGTCATCCGTTGGACACGTTGAAAACACGTTTTCAACTTTGCCATCAACCTTCGTTGGGAATTGTGAAAATTTTGGGTGGAATTTTGAAAAAAGAAGGCGTAATAATATAATTTATTTTGAAATTAATTTTTTCTAGTTTCTAACATTATATCGAGGAATGGCCCTTCCATTGCTCTCGGCCGGATTCCTAAATTCCCTTCTATTTTCGGGCTATACAATCACATTGAGGACAATTCACTCGGCGGAGGGTGAGGCATCAAAAACTGAGGTGAAAAAATGAATTTATTTTCCAAAAAATTGATAAAAATTTAAGTGAATATTTTAAAGCAAAAAAAAGTAAAGATCATGTGGTGAGCGTTTTTAAAACTGGGAATGAGGAGATCCAAAATATAATGAAAAACAATCAGAAAATTCGATTTAAAATTCTTTAAAAAATGTAAATTTTCTTCATTCTTCTTTCCAAATATCTCGTCTGCTGCTGTCATCCACCCCAATGTATGCCATAATCCTCGATTTTGGTGGAGTTGCGCTCGAGTTTGACTGTCCTCCTCCTCCTCTTCTGTTGTTTCGTTGCGAATTCGTCCAATTTTCTTCCTCTTCCGGTGCTTCCTGGTATCCATAAAAATTGCACATTTTCTTCTGCTCCTTCCTCCTCAGTCGACCTTCTCTTTGCCATCTCATATATTTAGACCAAAATGTTCCAAACTTGATCAATTGATGTTCTGGTTCAAGCCAATCCGGCAGTTCCGGTTTAATAAATTTGATTTCGCAAAAACGCAACTGAAAATTAAAGAAGGAATTAAAATAAATAATTATGTAAAAATAAAATATACCCGCATAAATTCGCAAATACAATTCAATCTTTCGAGGCAGTTCTCCGCTGTTCGTTGGCTTCGCAGCATCCGTTGGTGGAAAACAATTCCGTGCGTTTCATCGCCTCTTTGGTCCCATGAATACATTGCTTCTATACACAAAAAGCATTAAAATAATTTAATAAAACCATTTCTGGTGAACTCACTCATACTCGGCGGTTTCAAAACGCATTCAATGCCCAAATAGGCATTTGCTTTCGGTGAACTCATCAATTCTTGGCCACCTCGACCCAACCATTTTCGAACCATTTTGTCCTCAAAATTCAGCCTTAAAAATATTAAAATTAAATTTATGAATTTAAAAATGGAATAAAATACTTTTGGAAATGAAAGCGAACAACCCGTTCCCGAATGATTTTGACCGCATCGTGGTCCCGCGTCTTGAAATCCATTTCGTGGTCGCGATATTTGTCATTGGAAATGATGAAGCCACCCGTGATTTTGGCATATTCCAACATGAGGATATCATCGTGGCAATGGTCATAGATGATGGTCAAAAGGCCAAGGTCGCGTAATTCCTAGTGTGAGAATTTATAAATTAATTGAATATATTTTATTGGTTTTTTATAGGAATTTTAATCAATTAGTAAATGATCCCTCTATTTGTTAAAAATATTGTAAATTTTTGAGGACTTAAAACTATTTAAATTACGGGCCAAAATATTCTAGTAATTTATTGGAATATCATGTGGGTCAAAGAAGTTTATTTGAATTAATAATTTAAAAAACCTCGAGAATGAAATTTTCCGAAACGTTATCCGCAAATGGGCCGGCCATATATGAATTTGGAATGAACAATTTGATGTCGAAACCCTGGCGAATCAATTCTCGAGTCAGCCAAAGAACACCAATTGCATCGCATTTTCTGGAAATATTTTTAATTCAATTAAAATTCAATTTTCGAAATTAAAATTGCAAATTTTTTATATTTTCCATTCCCGATAAATTTCAGATAATTTTTGCTTCAACTGTGGGCGCCCTATGCCAATTGGTTCCAGCCATCCCAATTGAATTAATTAAAACTAAATTGCAGGCAAATTTCGCTCCAAATTATTAAATTCTTTTCCTTCAGACCCAAAAATATTCCAATTATTCAAATAATGTTCGAAAATATTCGGGCCCATTTGATTGCGCCCTCAAAATTGTTGGGGAAAATGGATGGATTGGACTTTATCGAGGAGGGAAGGCAATGTTTTGGCGGGACATTATTGGCTATTTATTTTATATTCCTGCCTATGAACATTTTCGCAGTGCATTCCGAAATAATAATTTTAACAATGGAAAAACCAGCACCAAATTGAAAGAGAATATTTTTGAGGTTAATTTTGGGAATTTTTTTCGAAAAGTTTTTTTTGGCCTATCTGGGAAGTGAGTGGGGGAAGCAGAGCGGGGGGTCGTGAGTTCGGATCCCGCCAAGGGCAGATGATTTTTTTAGCTGAAAAAAATTTGGAATAAAGGTTTTTGGGGGTGTAGAAACCATTTTTGTGAAGCGTAAGGGCCAAAAATTGTGCGAGAACCAGTTTGGTCAAATGGTTTTTATTCCAATATTTTCAGCTTTTGGCCGGTGGATTGGCTGGTTCCCTTTCCTGGTGGATTATTTGCCCTTTTGAATTGATTAAAAATCGACTTCAGGCAACAGAAAATAATTCCAAAATTGATGAAAATGGAAAAAAATTGAGCGAAATTTGCCGGCAAATTTATGCCGAAGGAAGGAAGGACAAAAGAGGGAATTGGCTAAAGGGGATTTGTGGCTTCTATCGAGGCGGATCCATTTTGGCGCTGAGAGCATTTCCCGTGAATGCATGTATTTTTTTGGTCCATTCAAAATGTATGCAAATTTTTTAAAAATTTTGCAAATTTAATGTTCAATTTTTTTGATTTTTGTTCAATTTTCCATGATAAATTTTTGTTTAATAATTAAAAAAAACCAACGCTTCATCAAATCCGGCCCAAAGGGATGGCGTGGACTTGGCGCATTGATGCAAAACATTTGCCGTGTCGATGATGGCCACTCGCCGTAATGCAGTCTTCTCGATTGACAAATCCTCCTCTAAAAATTATTTAAATTTATTACGGAAACCTAATCAAATTAATATTAGGAATTTAATTAACTCAATTTCTCATAAAATGTTCACTTAATTTTATTAATATTTATGTAAATTTAAATTGAATTAAAACAAACCATCACATGATTCATCCGATGAAATGTACAACAAATTATCGTCCTTGGAACATCCGGCGGCCATCATCCCCATTTCCCCACCATTCATTTTTGTTTTTCGGCCGCTGATGGTCCCATTTTGTGCGGGCATTTTCCAATCTTAAAATTGCATTTGAATTTAAATTTATTATTTTCAGAATTTTTAATGGAAAAATATCCAATTTCATTAATAAATTCAATCAAAAATTCAATTTAAAATTTGTTGCCAATGGAAAAAGTGGATAATTTCAACAAAAAATAAAAATAATGGGTTCAATCAATCAATTAATTTTTGAGATCCAATTAATTTCCTCCTCCTCCATTGTCAGTGTCCTCTTTCTTTTCATCTTCATTTCTTCCAATTTTATTTTGTGCTCCGCCGGTGCTCAAATTCATTTCCTCTGTGCCGTGTGTGACCGCGCCCATTGGGGAAAGTATGGAATTGATGGAGGATTGGGCCGAAGTCGATGGATCGGTGATGGCCGCCGTCGTTTTGCTTATACTTCGAGGCAACAATGCCAATCGGCCACCTTTTAAATTGGAATTTAATTGTAAAATTATAAATAATTTCCGAAAAAACCTTTTCCAGCGCGTTGTGCGGCCGCGGATGAAGTTGTGGCCACAGAACGGGGCGCAAATAGCCCATAACTGCCTTGGCCCAATGTCTTTTTTGGTGCCTTTTGTTCTTTTTCTGCTTTCGGTAATTTTTGGCCACCATCTCCACCCTCCGCTGATGCCTCACCAAATTCCATTCTCGGCCGTTTTTGTGGTGGATTGCTCAAGAAAACGGCAATTTTCCGACCTTAAATTTAATTTTTATACATAAAATGCCCTGATGAGGGGATTACCTCGAATTTCGGCCCCATCTGCGCCCATTACGGCGGCACCGGCCTCCTCATCGGTGGCAAAATCCACATAGGCACATCCTTTCGATTTTCCATTCCATTTTGTCACAATTCGGGCGTCGAGAACTTTGCCGAAACGACCAAAAAATTCCTTAAAATTTAATTAAAAATTTAAAAAAAAATTAAAAATTATTGCCCAAAATTTACCTTCAATTCCTCGGCTTTGCACCCAAAATGCAATTGTCTGACGTATAATTTGTTTTTCTCCAACGAAGTTCCATATGGGAATGGTGCCGCCGCCGCCTTTCCCGATTCATCGCTGATTTGTCGTCGTCTTTTCCGGCCTCCTCCGGTGGAATCCTCTTCCCCAACATTTTCGGCCATTTTTTCCTCCGCTTCCTCCTCTTCCATTCCATCGTCCATTTCCATTTTTTGTGGTTGAACTTCGTCCATTTTCGGCCCAATTTTTTGTTGTTCTTCGATTTTTTCCTCCTCTTTCGTCTCCATTGCCATCCCGGGAATTATTGGTCCAATTGGTGCTGCGCTGGTTTGGAATGTGCCGGCCGGTGCTTTCTCTACTTCTTCAGCCATTTTCTCATCGTTTTTGTTGGTGGTCTGTTATGAAAAAAAATTAAATTAATTAATTAGTAAAAGCAATTTTTATACGAAACAATTAAAATTAATTCTAATTTTAAAGAATTATACTAAAAAATTCAAAAATATAAACCATTTTCCGTTGATTTTGCTGCTTTCCCGCTGGTTGTTTTTGCCTCACATTTTTGTTTGATTGATTTTGTTGCCGATTCTTGACTGGTTTAGCCGCCCCTTCTCCGTCCCTCTTTTCCCTTCCATTTTGCTGCTGTTTTTGTGGTCTTCCTTTCCGCTGTTGTTGTGGTTGTTTAGGTTGTGTCTCTTTTCCATGGATTCGGTCCTGTTTTTGCCTGAAAATTTTATTAGGGATTAAATTTAACAATTAAAGGAAGTCATTTTTAATGGAATTTTTTATATTAATTTGTTCAAAAAATTAATTAAAGAAATTTAAAATTCAAATAAACCTAAAATATTGATGCTGCTCTGCCCTGGCATTGAATTCGGCTGCCTTTGCATTTATGCATTCCAGTGCCCGGTCCAAATCTTCCCGTGTGCCCTCCTCCCTTTCGAATTGGACAAATGCAGCAAAAATGTCATGTGGCCGAAAGGTGACCGCCTCCAATGCATTGTAGAATAGCAGCCGTGCATGCTCAATGTTGCCATATGCTCGTTCCAGCAAAATTGCCTCAATCCAAGCGAATGGACCGGATTCATATTCCAACAGATTTGACCAAATTTGTCGAGCCTTAATTTTAAATTAAAATTTATTTTATTTTTAAAATTAAACCGGTTCAGGCGTCCTCATTTTGGTGTAGAGAAAATAGGCATAATTCTTTTGTAATTTGGCACTGGCCTCGGTGATGAATTCCTCTTCGCCAAAACATTCACCAATAAATTCGATGGCCTCCTTGAATAATTCATCAACTTTGGAATAATCTTGGGAACCTGAAATGCATTCAATTCAATACTAATAATATCAAAATTAAAAACCTTGACTCTGTATGTGTCGCCGTGTCAAATAAATGAATGTTGTGTAGAGGGAGACCGCCTGTTCCTCATTTTCAATTTTTTCCTTTGCCTTCTCCCAGAGTGGAATTATGTCTGCATAATTGAAATTGCCACGCTTTTCCACGTTCAGCAGTTCTTGTTGCAATTTTTCGACAGTCCATTCAGTTTCGGTCGTCATTTATTTGGAAATTTTCTATAAAAATTAATAAAATTGAAAGCAATTTGAATGCTTTTTAAGTAATGACTTTAAAAAATGTCATATTTCCTTAATTTTCATGTGGAAAAATTTGATTTTGATTCATCGCAATCGCATTGTTGTTCGACATTCGAGATTCGACTCGCGATTGCGAAATGCGAATTGGAATTAATTGCGATTTTTATTTTTTTTATAAGTTGTGAGACGAAATGTCATTTAAAAAAAATAAAAAATTCGTTGCATAAAATTTCATTTACCGTAGTAAATTTTCCTAACAAGCATTTTTTTTAACGAAAAAGGAAAAGGGAAAACAAATTCAGAATTCAATATATATTTCGTTTTATTTCCAAAAATGAATTTAGCAAATAACGAGCGTTGGGATGCCGCGCAAAAAAAATGAAATCAACAATATAAAATTTCCATAAACATTTTTGACATTTTTGTAAAAATTCGGGTATAACGAATCGACTTTTATATTCCTTTTCTTTCGAAAATAAAATATTTATTTGGAAAAAAAATTTATTTATCAATATTTTATACAAAATAAAATATAAATAGATACATAAAATTGATCAAAAAATAATAAAATAAAAATAATGTATGTTTATTTTAAGAAATTGGAATATTTTCCAATGGAAATGAAGATCATTTCATAGTTTAGACTGATTAATAATAAAAAGGTTTATTAATGAATTAAGCAGAAAAATTTGGAATTGGTCAATTAAAAAATATTAATATGAATAAAAGAATGGAAGGAAAGAACTGAAAAGTAATGAAATGTAGGAAAATTTTACCCGAAAATTGGCTGTGTTTTTTTGCGATGATCGAATTGAATCAAATTTTATTTTGCGCAATAAAAAATAAATTTATATTTTGATGAAATAAATGTGCGCGATTTGATTTATTTTTGTATGTTCACAAAATATGTTGAATATGTGGTGAATAAA
This sequence comes from Pratylenchus scribneri, assembly GCA_030063045.1. Taxonomy (NCBI): domain Eukaryota; kingdom Metazoa; phylum Nematoda; class Chromadorea; order Rhabditida; family Pratylenchidae; genus Pratylenchus; species Pratylenchus scribneri. The sequence goes on along the minus strand of JAQSEB010000001.1, from coordinate 2,875,488 downwards.
TGGATGTGGTGGTTTATAATTAAATTATGATTATGGATAAAAATGGATTGAGTATCAACCAAAGAAATAAAAATAAAAAAATTAATTTGATTTTAATACAATTATAACCGGATATTTTGAACTAGAATTTGGCAAGAAAAAAAAAATAGAAAAATAACAAATAAAATAAATAAAAATTATATAAGTGGCCCGGCTGGCCCTTGCTCTTGGATTTTCCGGAGCCTCTGCAACGCATCCAATGCTCCAATTCGTTTATGCGCACTTCGATGCCAACATTCGCGCATTAGGTCCGCAAATTCCGGTCGACATTTTTCAGGCACTTCCGGCCTCATTCCACCCAACACCGCCGTCAGCACTTCCCCATTGGAGAGGGCGGCAAATGGCATTCCACCAAATGTGAATATTTCGAAAAGGAGAACCCCAAATGACCAAATGTCCGATTGGGGAGTGAATTTTCCGCTGGACAGGCATTCGGGTGGCATCCATCTGTAAAATGGATTAAATTAAATTCGTTGGAATATTTGGGTATTAAATTTTATTATTGCAAATTATTTTTCAACAATTTCCAATGTCAATGCCTACAGTCTCCAAGGGCCTTTCCTCTTTGCCCTACTGTACCCCCACCTTTTTGCCTAATCAACCCGTCACTCCCTATCAATCAAATATTGCCCCAATCCACATTAAATAAATCAGCCCTTTTTCCTCTCTAAACGCTTTTTATCCTTCACTTTATTATCTCATTTTTCCCGTACAATTAATAAAGAATAAAGTCGAGTTTTATTTATGCTCATCCAATTCTTTGGGTCACTGGGAACTTAGACTTCTAGCGAAGGCCTGCTGGGCATTTAACCCTAAATTAGGACTAATACCCACCGAACGGGTAAAGCCGTTTTCTTGTCCTGCATTCGATAATATTCCGCCGAAGCATACAATCGACGGGACATTCCAAAATCGGAAATTTTCACACAAATTGAAGGTCGAAATGCTGCCGAACAACAATGCAAATCGGATTCACCGGAAACGAGGCAATTCCTTGCGGCCAAATCCCGATGGACAATTTGTTGTTGGGCCAGATAGCAAAGACCTTCACAAATCTGCAAAAAATTGAGAAAATTATTGAATTATTTTAGGCAATTGACTTGAATGCAAATGTCCACCAATTCAGTTTGCAAAAGTGCCGGAGGGAATTGGGCATAATTATTGCATCGAGGCTCCCGATTGCGCAAATAATTCCTTAAATATAATAAATTTTATTAATGGCAATTAATTTAAGGATAAAAATTATAAAGTATTTCCCTAATGTATAACCTCTTTTAAAATTAAAACTCTATGGGGAAATATTTTTTCCATCTCTTAAAAATTGAGAAAATTGTAGGTCTAACGCTTTAATTTGTGGAAATTTTTGGTCAAATTATAGTGTTATTTTGTAGAGCTACTATTACATTAACTAATGGTCCTCAAAATCGAATGTGGGTCGGAATTATTAGAGGGTTTGGTGATTAAAAGATTTTACGTCTGAAATCAATGAAATTTAGTCAAAATGGTAAGAAAATATTGACCAACAAATATGAATAATCGTTCAAAATTTTGCCCTAATATATAGTTAAATAACTAAAAAATGACAATGAATCACTTCAATTTTACCTCAAATCGCCCAAATTCATCAATTCCAACACCAATGCAATTTGGCCACTCCAATGTGCGATGCCGAACATTCGAAGCACATTTGGATGCTCCAATCTGGCCAACAATGCTGCCTCTCTGTCCATTTCAGCGTCCATTTGAATGCTGGTCAACATTTTGACGGCCACTTTCCTTGGTTCCTTTTCCCCATTGTTCGGCCCATTTTGTTGCGGATTTTGTTGGCCACTTTCTTTTGGCGTCAACACCAATGATGAATCATTGCTTTCCTCCTCTTCCTCAACGGTCATTGTCCTCAATGGACGTCGCCAAATGGCCACGTAGACTTCTCCAAAAGCTCCCTGAAATAAAATTGAATTTATTTCAATTTTTGGAAATTTCCACCCCCGCCCCCCTTTTTTTAAACCTTTCCAATTCGTTCATTCAATTGCAATTCGCGTGAATCAATCAATGGAACATGCAATTGGCTTTGGATATAATTGGAGAGGGACAAACTCCGGGACATCGTGTCCAATGGAATGCTCCTGTGAAAAATACAAACAAAAATTGATTAATTTTACAATGATCAAGAGGACTTCATAAAGGAGAAAATGGGGAAAAAGTTTATTGAAAAATCTTATAATTGATTCTAAGTGTTAACTGTCAATGCCAACAAAGAACAAAGCCTAATAAGGGCCTTTCCTATTCATCCTACTGTACCCCCAACTTTTGCCTCCTAATCACCCCATCACCCTATCAATCAAATATTGCCCCAATCTCCTTTTTAAACCCACCCTTTTTCCTCTTCTTATGCCTTTATCCTTTATATTATTATCACAATTTTCCGCACAATTAATAAAGAATAAAGTCGAATTCTCCTTATCCCTCTCCCCTACATTTGGAAATTTAGGCCTCCAGCGAAGGACCAGAGTGAGAGCCTATAGGCCCAGCTCTCGCCCCAAAACAACATTCTAGATTATGACTAATACTGAGGCAATAGACCCAATTCTCGTTAAATTAATAAATTAATTCTAATTCTGAATTGGCTAAAATGAACAAAATGGTTCATCTTTCTGCCATTTTCCCTTACGTTTCTTCGGTCCTCTGTGTATTTCGGCTTGCGCGTCTGCCTCTTCGCTTCAATTTCTCCCGGATGGCCATTCTCTGTTTCAACCGCCAAACCATTCTTGCGCCCAATGTCAAAAGTGCCAAACTAAGCAGAATAGGCGGAATTGAGATGAGAAAATGCAAAAATGAGAATGGCGAATTGGAAGGCAATTGGGCGCCGAGGAAATCCTAAAAAATGGAAATTTTAAAATGGCCACTTTATGAATGCCTTAAGGCTCAATAAATAAACTTTAAACCATTCCAAAAACTTAAACTTGCCTTCCTCTGTGAAATTGAATACACCGGTGGCTCAATTCGATGCGTCAATTCGGCACAATTTTCCTTTGAGTCAATTTCTTTTTCCGCCTTTTTGCCAACACAAATTCGAAAGCGAAAAGTGCCACCGCCTTGGGAATGTTCACAACCGGTACATTCATGGATGGAGAGGGAAAAATAGCGAAGGAAGAATTGGGAATGGCCAAATTCGGGCCGAATTGCCAATGAGCCATTGAAGAATAATTGAGTTTGGATTTGGCCATGATGCACACTGAATGATTGGAATATTTAAACATTTTTGTGAATTGAACCAACTTTTGGTCATCCCAATCAAATTCCCTTGTCTCTGTCCAATTCTCCTCCGTCCATTGAATTTCCATTTGAATGGGCCCATCAAATGGGAATCCATGCAAAATCAGATGCCTTTCCCCAGGCGGATTCCCGGATGGAATATGCACGGAAATGGGCACTGGAAAGCGGAGTTCAACGATGTCAAAATGTGGCACATTGCAATGTAAACAACGACAGGCCAAATAGCCAAGATGTTCACTTTGGAGGCGGTCAATTTGAAGGAGGGCTGCATTTACGGCAGGCAATAATTTTGTTGTTTGAAACTGGAATGGTGGAAATAGGGTATAAAACCAGTTAGGGGAATATTATTAGTGGAATAAGAAGTAATTTATTATGGAAATATTAAAATGGTGAAAAAACATCTAAAATGTCGAAAAGATGGTCTAATGGTTTGTCCTAGGTCCTCAAAACCTAAACCCAATTGATACATCTCGTCATGACTCATCGAATGGTTTATAATTTGTCATGGTTTGATCAAAAATGAAGGGTATTAAACTGTTTGAACCATCGCTTGATTTTTGGTTTAAAACTAATTTAAAATTGATTAAATCTAAACAAAATCATTGTCAAACGATGTGTCTTAATGAGATCTATCGATGAATATATGGTTAGACTGACCTCCTCTCCCCCATTATTAATTGTGCCATTTCCATCAATTATTTTGCCATTATATTCCTCATTTTTATCCCCTTCTTCGTTCAGTGGCCAAATGAAAATTGGCTCGGAAGAAGACATTTGAAGTCCATTTTGTGTTCGAAATTTGCATTTCATTTCCAGTCGATCACCCAGCCGTAAATTGTCCAATCCCTCTGTGGCCTCAAATTTGGCATTTTCCTCCGGGCATTGAGAAAATTGGCAGTGACTAATTGAGTCCGGCAAAATGAGGCGTTCCGGAATGATTGGAAATATACTACTGAAATGGCAAATATTTAAGGATATTTTCATTTGTCCTTTTTTTGTACCGAATTGGCCATTGTTGTTGGCCTTGGTCCCTCATTGATTGAATCATCCATGAATTTGCGCAATTTTGGCATTCCAATTCATTGTTGCCCAAATCCAACAATTTCAATTGGTTTTGGCCAATCTGTTTCCATCCAAATTTGCGCATTCCTCGATTTACACTCAAATTCAACAATTCCAAATTGGAAGGCAACAATTTGGAGGCAGAAAATTGATGAACAAATTGGGTTGAACAATTATGGAGGGAAATTTGCCTGAAAAAAATTGAGAATAAACCTGTCAATGCCAATAATTCCTAGGGACCTTTCCTCTTTGTCCTACTGTACGCCCACTTTTTGCCTATTCGCCCTGTCACCATATCAATCAAATATTGCCCAAATCCACCTTTTTTTAAACAGACACCTTTTTCGTCTTCTGTTTACCCTTCACATTTTATCACATTTTCCTCACAATTAATAAAGAATAATTTAAAGTTAATCCGCCTCTAATCCATATCCCATTCATTGGGTCACTGAGGGCTTAGCCCCCGGCGAAGGCCCGGGGTGACTTAGGCCCAGTTCTCGCCTCATCAAACAACATTAACCCTAGATTAGGACTAATAAACTCCATATTAGCCCAGATTAAATTCTTTAGTGGATATTTCTCATTCTTAATATTGAATTCAAATATGTACAAAAATCTCACCTCAACGCTGGGAATTCCTTCTGAATTTGGCCAAATGCATTCATCGTTTCATTTTCCATCATTTCTTCTCCGCCACAATTCAACTCAAAATTTCCAATTTGATTTGTTGAATTTGCCTCAAATTTGAATTGGCTGAATGCTCGCAAAGATGGACATTCCAATTTGGTTCCTCCCATCAACAATGTGCTCCTCCCTTCCTCCCTTCTTTTGGTGCAATTTTTGGCCATTCCAACGACATTTTCGGCAAATTCAAATAAGCAAAGAACAAATAACAAAATGGCAATTTGATGGCGCAATTCTACGGCAACCATTGGCCCAAATCGCCGTCTCCTTCTTCGCTTCCAATGCTTTTGCTTCTTTTGTTCAATTTGTCCCCAATTCATCATGGATCTGTCTGAAAATTCAAAAGTTTCCAGTGTTTTTTCCTCAATTTTTTTTGTAATTTCTGAGCTCAATTTCTCCTTTTTTATCATAATTAAAATGGGTACTTGTATGTTATCTACCTCCAGATTTTAAAAAGAAGGAAGGGTCTCCCTTTACGGTGATTAGGGTTAGGGTTAGGGATATGTGAAATGATAACCTATCCCCTAATAAGGACCCTAACCCTATACCGGATGACCCATGGGGATCATCGGGGGATCACCGGTACCTTCCCCCAGCAGGTGACCCAAAAAAATCTGGAGGTAGATAACATATAAGTACCAAATGGGATTTTCGAAATGAGAATTTAATTATGTTTTACAAAATATATTAATATGCCTCAATGGGAAGAAATCTACATAATATGCCTCAAGCGACATCAAGCGTTAATTTATCGGAATTTTAGTCAGCAATCTCTGTTTTCTAATTATTTTATGGATATTTCATTAATTATATTATTTTAAAATTCAATTAAATTAAATGGAATTTTGCTAAATATGTGAATTGCAATGCAAATAAGGCACAAAAGTTTGAGACTTACATTTATAAATTAATGTGCAACTATTCAAAAAAACAGCAGTAGAATGTAGCCATCATGCGCAGAAAATCAAATTGGCAAATTTTATTTGTTTTTGGCAAAATTTTCAGCCTTTTTCGTTAAACATAGACACAAACAATCTCTTCCCAAGTATTTCAAAAGAATCAGCGGCTCAATTGGCCTCACAAGGTCGTCTCGCCGTATGTTGTTGGATGGCTTGGCCAACAAATTTTTCAGCTGCCACCTTTAAAATTGACTAGGGCTATGCCACTTTCGATGCTCTTTTAATTAGTGGTAAAAATTGGGTGGTAAAATTGAGGGGAAATCTGAATTATGAATAATTGTGATTTGGGAATAAATGTAAAATGATATCTTTTTTTGGCATTTTTGGTCCATAAATTATTTTGTAATCTACAAAAATAGTTGGGTCTCGTTTCAAAAGCTAACGGTCAGTTGAATACCTTCCCTTGTGAGTTAATGAGTTTTTTAATTGAAATCATCCTTGTGTGGCCATTCATTAACAAAATGTGAACTGTGAAGTGAAAGAATATTTGTGAGTCATTCACAAATAAATTAATTGAACATTTATTAAACAAAAAACATTGCCAGAGGGCACAAAATGGAATATAAGGAAGGAGTGCTTGTGCCACCCTTTGGCCAATTCTTTCAGCTGCTTGAATATAATTATTGGAGGGAAAGGCGTGCGCGAAAAAAGGTTGCAAGAAACGACAACGATGAAAAAACGATGAATAAATTGGATGCTATGGGAGATTTGTGTGGAGGGAAAATGGCCGTCCAAGAATTTAGCCCTTTAAAAGTACATTTGATTAGAAAATTTCATTTCCAACATTAATTTGTGCACTTTAATAAGTAGAAATTTGCCAACCAAAACAATACCTCAATCAGCAAACATTCTAATGCGCATTTTGAAAGGAATTTTGGGTGCCAATTTTTGTTGACAACAAAAATATGAGGGAGAGATTGAGTCATGAAAAAATAAATGAAAATTATACCGCAAATTTGGGTGGATTCTGGATTAACAAAGATGGAAAGAAGCAAAACTCGCTAATTTTAGATTTAATCTTTTTTTGTAAATAACAAAAATAAACACGCAAAATTACCAAATTAGAACAACTGAATAAAGGTGTAGCAAAAATAAAAGAAAATAATGTAGCAAAATTGTAAACATTTTTGGTACATTTTTCAACAATCCGAATGAATGAATAATTTTAAAGAGGATGCCAATTTTCCCAATATTTCTTTCATTCCATTTTTGGATGTTAAATTCTCAAACCAAATTCCACCGTTTCTAAATTCCAAAATCTAAACACAACTTTTTTAATATTCCTCTGGCTAATTCCATCCTTTCCCATTGGATTGCATTTCCGGTTTTTTCCATTTTTGGATGGGAAGAAATGGGCGCGGATAAAAGTTTTTGGTTGCGAATTGCGCAACACAGCAGCTTAATTACTAGTTTTAGTGCCATTTAAATATTGGGGCGAGTAATGAAAAATTAGATTCGGAGATCAAAAGAAACTCGCCAGCAACAGAAAATTGTGTCTTTTTTTTAAATAGGGTTATTGCCAAATTTCAATTTATGATTACAATAACCTAAAATGCTCACGTTTAAGGCCACATTTTGTGCCCGAATTTCCATTTTATTCAAGGAATATTTTGCGCTGTTTATTGCGCAGTTCAAAGTCACCGAAGGGCACAATAAAAAGTGGGAAAGGCAAATTGAAAAAAAGAGACATAAATTCAATTCCAATTCCTCGCATTGCGCAAAGCAAATTTTTGTTTCCATTGGCTTTAACAAAAAAATGGAGGAATAATAAGAAAGTGAAAGTGAGGAGAATATTTGTTGAGGAATGTTTGGTGCCTTGATGCCTGCCTCAATAGGAATGCGGAAATGTTGGTATTGGCCAAAGAGGGGGGGGGACAGGAAAACGCGCAATTAGGCAAAAAGAAGAAGGGGGTGGGGGACGGCACACTAGAGAAATGTTAGCTGTCAACGGCGGAATTAGCCTTCTTCGCCTCCTCTAAATAAGTTGGTTGGATGGATTACTGGGCCATCAAATTAGCATTATTGCAAGGCAAACCCCCTTTCTGGCCCTACGGCGACATTTGGCTTATTGGACCCTTTTAAATGTGCCAATGGAGGTGTGGAAAAAGGAAGGAAAGAATAGGGAACTTGCAAAAATCAAACATAGGAGAGAAAGAACAAATAAATGGAGGACAAATGTTGTCGCCGGTCGCAAAATTCTGCTGCTGGAAGAATACGGAAATTGGCAAAAAGGAGGCGACTGAGACAATTTTTGCAAAAAAATAATACTAAGAATAAAGCCAAAATTATTAGGAAGTATTCGTTGGATTCATATGATTATTACAGAATAAAATAAAATCAAAAGAAATCCCGAAACTTTGCAGATCATTGAAATTGGACGTCAACTTTTGAAGATAAACTAAAATTGGAATGGCTCATTATTTTTTAGCATAATTCAGGATTTTTAAATAAATTTATTAATTATTATGGATTTAGTTTGTTGCGCTAAATTTGCGGCTTCATTTCATGTTCCCCTCCTTTTCATCATATTTTTCCTGAGGGGGCGAAAAGGGAAGAATTGAATTGTGCCTCTAAAAAATGTCAATTTAGAAGTGGAGGAAACGGAAATTGCTTCTGAAACGAAAAAAATCGGTAAATGAGAAACAATTAATAATCCAAAATAATTGCGAATAATAACGTATGGGGAATAGGTATGGAAAAAATGAATGAAAAAAAACAATTTCCTTAAAAAATAAAATATTCAATTGACTGGCAATCTCTATTATTGTATAAGTCATCAAGGAGTGGATGGAGTGTGGTAGTTTTATGAAGGAATGAGGAAAATATTAATTAGAATTGTGTTGAATATTTGTGGATAATTTACGGAGCGATGGTCGAATAAAAATTGCAGAAAGTGGCGGGAAAGAATATTAATTAGACAAAAATTATTTCTTTTTGAAACAATGAGACCACAAAATTGAGTAAGGAATGAGGCAATCAAATATAATTCATCGGCTGGCACAAATTGAACATAACCGAGACGATGAATGGACGAGGAAATGAATATCTCTGTTGAGGTAATTGAGATAAATAACATTTATTTCTACTCAAAAGTGAATGGTATTGTTTGATTCCCATAATTAATTGTTGTTTTTGTTTGTTTCGCTTCCCATTTTATTAATTCAATCAGTCTTTGTTCGCTCCAAGGAAAATTAATATTCTCGACAAAATGTTGAAATACAAAACATTTGTTTACGCCAAAATGGAGGGTTTAGGAGGAATATGGCCATTGGACGCAAAAAAACAAAGGCGAAATTGAAGGCGGTATTTCTTGTGAAAAAGGAAGAATGAAATTGTCGGCATTCATTGCTATTGAGTCTGATTTTAATTCATATTTTTATATGAATTGAATGTTTAAAATGTTGATCAAGAATTGTTTGAAAAATGGGACAAACATTGAGCATTTTTAGAGTGAATTTTGAGATTACTCTGGGATTTTTGCCATTTGCGCAAAACGAGTGAAAAAGAAGTGTCCTGCTGGAGGATGTTTTAAAGAACATTATTCAAATGAAGAACATTATTAATTAGTAGTCCTTTCAAAAGATGCAATGTGAATGGAGGGAATTGAAGGGAATTTGGGCAATGGGAGAATTGGGAAAATTTAAATAAAAAATATGAACAAAAAGATGGCACAATTTTTCATTAGTCTATAGAATAAATATTATTGATTAACATTTTTGGCCCACATGAGACATGTCAAATCCCTAGGACATTTTATAAATTTTTATTTAAGGCTGGAATTATTTATTTATAAATATTATTCAAAATGACAGCAAAATAGTATGATAATAAAATTAAAAAATGAATAAATAAATATATAAAGTCAGGAGATTTTGGCCAAGGGCATAGTCTATTTTCCGAGACTACGGCATTTTCTCATTTTGAAAATTTGCCTTCCCCGTTGATTTCGCACGGTTGAACGCCGCCGGCGCCTTCCAACGTCCACCCACTTTTTGTGGGAATATTTCCCCCGTGGCACACTCGAAAATCGATTCAACAAAAATATGCAAAAATGAGGGAAAAATGGCCAGAAAACAAAAAGGGGATGGGTGTATGATGAAGTCAAAAAGCAGGGGAACAAACTATTTTTTTCTGAGGGCAAATTTGGCCAAAACATTTTCTATCCTATCTAAAACATACGAAACTTTCTTCAAATTTTTCTAAATTTTTTCTTGGCTTTATTCTCATTTTTAATATTGATTCGCGCAAAAAGGGCGAAGAAAACATAAGATTGAAAAATCATAAAAATAAAAAGGGAATGCCCAAATTTTGGACCCAGCAATGTGCCGCCGTCCGATTTCCGGCCTCGCCGCTGTTTCCATTTGCCGCCAACTATTTTTGTCTTATTGACAGCCCCCCAGGCGCTTATTTATTTTATAGGAGGCTGCCACCATAATTTTTCCATTGAAATGGGTGCCAATTATGGATGAATGAATGAATGGAGAGGGAGAATTTACCAATTCGCCAGCTATTCAAAAGTTTGCCGTCATCTTTGGTCGCTATGGCCATTGTGGCGAAGGCAAACCATCGCCGACTCAAATGTCGCTATTTTGAGTTTTATTAGCCAGCAAAATAATAAGCAATGGATGAATGAGAAAAATAGAATAATAAAATATATAAATTAGAAATAATTTGAACCTAATTTGCCCAAAACTATCGTCTGTCCATATGGCCATAGCCAAATTAACTTATTTATTCATATTTTGGTAGCGCTTTTTGCCTTCGCTTTCTTTGCATTTTTGTGCAGAAAATTTGGCTTTTTTCAGCTGCTTTTACACTCATGGATTGGCTTTTCCCTTCTAAATTGAATCCAAAATGCGAATAATCAACTTTTTAATATGGAATGATTAATAACCATTCAATGCCCCTTTGGAATGGAACCATCATTCATTGCCAATTTGGGCTTGAAGGGTAAATATTTCGAAGGATAAAATAAAAATTGATGCAAATGAAGGCGACAGCAAATTTACAATTTGACGGCATTTTTTGGCCGATTTGTGTGACATTTTAACTTTTGTGGGAACAAAAAGGCGAAGGGAATGCCCAATTTTGGCACAAAAAGCAGCGGGCGAACAAAAAGGAAGGGTTGACTTCTTTTTGTGCCTTTTGTTCCCTTTTTTGGCTTATTTTATTCATCAATTCAATGCAACCCCCGAAAATGCGTGGAAATGATGTGACACTTTTTTGAAAGGATTTTCCACATAAAAAGCGAAACAAAGTTTAGGGAATATTCTTGGCCAATGAATGTGGCCTTTAGTCCAATCCAGACATTGGCAATTGGGTGCAAATGCCAACAAATTATTTATTGCGCAAATGGCACGCATATTTTCCCACCACCCATTTCATTCCATTTAATCCACTTCCTTCTTTCCTCTGTGCCACCAATTGGTGAATAATAAGAATGGACAAAAGTACAATATATTTGTTATTTATTATAAATTTTGTTGCGCCAATCAAAGTTCAGACAAAATGAAAAAAAAATATAAGAAAGAATGACACCTAAAAACTTTGAAATTACTTAATGATTATTAACCCATTCAAATGCACCTTTTTCGCCATAAAACTTGCCAAAATTCTGAATATGCTTGTCTTTAAATCAAGGCAAATAGGTAGCAGATTTTTACAAAATGAGATTGGACAATTGATTGGGGAAAAAGTGAAAAGCAATATTGGGAAAAAATTGAATTATCCAATAAAAATGGACAAAAAATTTGTTAAGTGCGCGAGAATGAATGGTAAAAATTCAAATTAATTTAGTGGAAATATGATTTTGGCACAATCATGTGAGAAAATGAAAGGAAATTGGAATTGGAGAATGGATTGGCAGTTGGCACAAGGAAAAGGAAAAGGCAGCTGTTCCGCCGGAGTGCGGATGCGGAGGAGGGGTGGGGAAAAATGAACTCTTGTGGGTGGGGGAAAAAAGGGGGCAATGAGCGCGACGGATGGCCAGGCCCGTCTCTGTTATTGCCTTGGCCAATTTCCATAGACTCCTTTTGCCATATTCCCCCACTATGGCTATTGGCTAATAAATGAATGAACCCTTTTCATTGGGACATGCGTCCCCGTTGGCCGTTGGTTGGTGCCAATTCCCTTTTCAATTCCATCCCCTCCTTTCCTTCCTAATAAGCGCGACGGATGCCATGGCCCCTGTGCCACCTAGACCAAGAAATTTCTTTTGGCCTTGGAACCCTGCCACCATCCTTCTTTATATTTATTAGCACTAATGAAGTATTAATTCAAAAGACACTTCCCTTCCAATATTCCTTCCCTTTAATCCCCTTCTTTTATGTTAGATTCATTCAAATTTTCTTTTTGTATATTGCCAACGCAACCAATGGCCATGGCCTCCTTCCTTCTTCTATGCCCAATAATATAGCCAAGAATATCCATGCGCGGTGTCTTTGCCAATCTATCTCAATTTCCATTCTATCCACCATTGGCCCAATTTCCTTAATGTCTTTTTCTTCACAGTCGAATCCTTTTCTATGTGTCCCAAAGAAGCCGACTTCTCCATGCAAAGTGGGTGTCCCCTTTCCCTGTGGTTAGCGCCAATACTCTTCAATTCCATCCTTCTCCCTTTCCCCGCTGTCTATTAGCAATGAATGAATTGAATGTGTGCGCGTCTTTGGCCAAATAACGCAAATCCATTTTCATTTCCTTTCCCTCCGTCTAATTCAAATTCCCTTTCAGTCTCTCTTTTTTTTGGCATTTGCGCGTGTCCCCAACCAAATCCTCCTTTCCAGCCATAGAGAGAAGCTTGTTTTATCCCTTCTTTATATTCAATAATGCCATCGGCGGCTTCAACCCATACTTTCTCCATTTTTCTCCTTTATTAGCCTGATACCCCTATTTTTTGTTCATAAATGAATGAAGGGATGGAAAAAGAGAAGAACATTGCTGTCGGCTGCAAAAAATGCCAATGAAATGTGGCCATCCAAAAAGGCCAAAAGAGAGGTGGATGTCCCACGCAATCCGTCGGCCCCTCTCATTCATATCCCTGACATTGAGCTGGGCGGCTGCCCTTTCTCTTGCACAAATAGCCATGAGGAATATATTTAAAGTGCACCCGCCCGGATATGAACAAACACAAACGCACGTAGACGGGCAGACTGAAATGAATGATGGGGAATTTGCGCAGCTTTGTGTGAAAAGAATGATGGAAAAAGGAGGGTGGATTAAATGGAAAAAATGAAGGATTAAATACTATATGAAAGATTGGAAATGGAATGGATTTGAATTAATCAATAAATTTATTTATTTATTTAATATATTTGTCAATGCCAACAATGCCTAAAGGCCCTTCCTATTCATCCTACTGTGCCCATCACCTTTTGCCTAATCAGCTAATCACCCTGTCAATCAAATATTGCCCCAATCTGCCTTTTTTAACTCACTCTTTTCCCCACAAAATGTTCTTTAGTAAAAAACAAAAGGTGAGTGTACAGTAGTGTTCGGAGTGGTTAAGTCCGAATATATCCAATAAATATTGGCTTTTAATAATATTTAGTTGACTCCAAATAAATAGATTTATTCCTTTTGCCCTATGAAATATTTACAATATTTGATGGTAAAATGTGTGTGTGGACGTGGACTGATTTGGGTAGAATCAAGGGGGGTATTTATAGCCATAATTTGGGCCCTCGGGGTTGTTTCATCCATCCGCAATTTGTGCACAATTGGGCAGAACTGCCGAGACCAAATGGGGCAAGCAGGATTTGTGCATGGGCATGGTTGTTTTTTCCTGAAGGGGCACATTTGAGAAGAGCAAGGGAAGAAGCAGCGCAGCCATTCGGAGTTTTTGCCTGATGCCGCGCCAAGGGGAAAAGAAGTGGGAAAAGCCGGTCGTAAAGGAAGATGATGAGCAAAGTTAGCGGTTTTGGGTAGTTTTTTGCCCAAATCGGCAATGAGCGATTTGGGTGATTGATTGGGAAATTGTGCTGCAAATTTTGCACATTTTAATGTGCAATTCGCGAGAATTCGCGACACTCGGGGGGAACACTCCAGGGGAAGTTCCTTCCAGCTCTCATCATCATACATTGCTGCCAAATATCGCTTGACATTTAGTTTATTCCGGGTAATCTTTTCTTTCTTTTCCATAATTTTCTTGAAGCATTCTTTGATTCTCTTTCTTTTTTTCCAATTAAATATTTTTAAATGTATAGCAGAAGTCAGATTTGATTGTATTGCTTTCACATTATTCAATTGCGACTTTGAATTGAAATGTATTTCTGCGCTAACCATTTTATTTTTCATCAATTCAATATTCCAACCATTTAAGGACGGATTAACAATTTGGGTCCAATTATGAAGAGCCATAATGAGTATCGGTTCTTCATCTGAGTCAGATTTTCCAGAATCAATTTTAGATTCTTGTATTTTCGGTTTGCACACTGGACTGTTTTGGCCTACTAGCCCAATTGTTTTTAGTTTGTATGAATGCAATTCTTGCAACTCATTTTCTTTTGAATCAGTATTTTCATCGCTATATTCGTATTCTGATTCTGGCCAATAATAATATGGATCATTTAGAATATCATCACTGTCATTGACTGCTTTGATTTTTGATTCAGATTTTTCCAGCAGTGTGGCATAGAAGCAATTTGCCATTTGTTTCTTTTTGGAAATGAATTGTCCCAAAGTACATTGTCTAAGGAAGAAGCCGCTTGGCAACTTTGTAACTATTTTAATGTCAAATAGTTGGCCCTGATCAATTCCGATCAGTATATCCGGTTTGACCACTTTGCCTCGGAATGGCAGTGGGATTTGATTCAATTGTTTCTGTTCATCCGGATTTGTTGGTACAACTCTGCATGAGTTTACCAAAGTTGCCATAGCTTTAGCTGAGAGGTTCAGCTTTGCCCCCTCATTGGTTTGAAAACCAAATTGAACTCTGACGGAGACCATGTACTCCTTTTTCATGTCGAAGGCAGATATTTGAAATCTTTCACGGCATAATCTATTGAGCTCTAATGCGGCTAGTAAATCTTTAGTAATGTATGATCGATGGCTGCCACTGTCGAGTAATATTAGTGCCTTTTGTTTCAGGCCAATTTTGAACGGATTAAATACTTCCGTTTCCAAGTATATAAGCAATTCCTTTACGCCTGATTTGGCTGTCGCGCTTTCTGCGCACATTTTCTTTTCTTCTGTATTATCAGGCGTGCCCGTACGAATGGGCATTCCAGTTTGTGGATTTGCTTGGTCCCTTCTAAATAGGGCTCTATTCTGTTTCCCTTGGCATTTTGCGCACTTGAGGGAATTAATATGGCAGTTTGTAGAGAAATGTCCTGCCCGAAGGCATTTCTTGAGTTCCCGTATTCGGGCAACACTTTTGTCGATCATATTGAAAATTGGACATTCATTGATCCAATGATTGGTATTTGTATTGCAAAAGGCGCAAGGACCATGTGGCTTATTGATTGCATTGGCATCTTTTTCCTTTGCTTTTGGTCTTCTTCGCTTTTTTCCTTTTGCTTTTTCGATTTCAACTGCCGGATATATGACAGAACTTTCATTTGAGTTCTTATCCCAAAGTTTTATCTTCTTTGGATGCATATTAGGCTAGTTTTGACCATTGCTTGAGGTTAACGAAGTATTTTTCACTTCTTCTTGAGCGATTATTAAGAATTTTATTCAAATTCTTTTTCAGTTTATACAATAAACAACAGTTTATTGCAGAGTCCAAATGCCATTTGGCTTTTCCCCTTTCTTGCCTTTAAATTGTAACAATTTAATGTTACAATTATTATTAAATTTTTATTAGGGATGGTTTATTTTCCCTTTGATTTATATAATTTAGCTTTTTAAGCTAAATTTATCATGTTAAATTTTTATTTCCCAAATAAACTCTGCCTTGTGCAGATCCTCGGGAGGCAAAAGAGGAAAGGCAACGCCAAAAGTGGCACACACAAAGGGCAGGGCACATTCAATTTGAAGTCGGGGCCACCATGTTCGGAGTGGTTAAGTCCGAATATATCCAATAAATATTGGCTTTTAATAATATTTAGTTGACTCCAAATAAATAGATTTATTCCTTTTGCCCTATGAAATATTTACAATATTTGATGGTAAAATGTGTGTGTGGACGTGGACTGATTTGGGTAGAATCAAGGGGGGTATTTATAGCCATAATTTGGGCCCTCGGGGTTGTTTCATCCATCCGCAATTTGTGCACAATTGGGCAGAACTGCCGAGACCAAATGGGGCAAGCAGGATTTGTGCATGGGCATGGTTGTTTTTTCCTGAAGGGGCACATTTGAGAAGAGCAAGGGAAGAAGCAGCGCAGCCATTCGGAGTTTTTGCCTGATGCCGCGCCAAGGGGAAAAGAAGTGGGAAAAGCCGGTCGTAAAGGAAGATGATGAGCAAAGTTAGCGGTTTTGGGTAGTTTTTTGCCCAAATCGGCAATGAGCGATTTGGGTGATTGATTGGGAAATTGTGCTGCAAATTTTGCACATTTTAATGTGCAATTCGCGAGAATTCGCGACAAGTAGGATTAATCCCTCAGGCATTATTGGCATGGACATTTATTTTAATCATGGTCATTAATTAATAATTATCATATCATGGATGGTCGTTCTGAATTGCTTCGCATAATGCATTCACAAAACGCCAAACATCATCGAATTTGTTGTACAATGGAACTGGGGCAACCCGAATAACATTTGGGCAACGTTTATCGATCTGTACAAAATTCATAATCAAAAATTTGATGAGAAAATAGTAAATTTTGCCAATGATTATTGATTATGTCTAAAATCCTAAATTATTAATTTGATAATCTCAGTCCACTGCAACTCACCACAATTCCCCGCCTTGTCAATTCCCCATAAATTCGATCAATATCGAAATTGGCTCCATCAAATTTCAACGATAATTGATTTCCCCGTTCTGTTGGTTCCCTGGGGGTTATTTGTGTCCATTGAACTCCATTTCGTTGAGAATTCGCACGTAACTTTGTGTCCAACAAAAATTCCAAATATCCCGTCAAAATCAATGATTTATTGCGTATTTCGTCCATCGAAGTTTGTTCGATTGTGTCTAGAAATCCGCACATTGCGGCCATCAAAATTGGAGATGGAGTACTGAGTCGATAGGCGGCAATGCCCTCGGCCAATTCCATTTGATTTGTCATTTCAAAACGTGTTTCCAATCGATGGCCCCACCAGCCAAGAAGACCAGGTTTCGTACCATCAATGGTCAGGTGGCGTTCATGAATGAACTTTGGGGAAAAATGTGGATTGAAATGGATCATATATTATTAATTTTAATGTAAATTAAATTGATAAAATATTCCATTAAACAACCGTTCCGGCAACACCGCCCGGACTTGCGCATGCATATTTATAATTGCACCAACAGGCAAAATCCACGTTCCATTGATGTAATTGAAGGGTCACATTGGCCACGGCATGCGACAAATCCCAGCCAACCAAACAGCCCTGAACAAGAGGGGAAAACATGAGTTAAATTTTGTTAAATAAACTCAAAAAGGACAAAATGATATTATTTCCTTCCAATCTAGTCCCTTAAACCAAATGGCCCTATTCTTTTTCAATATATTTCTCATTATGGCCAAATTCATTGAACTTCTCTTCAATATTTAAAGTTGCTTTATTGAGTGTAATGGTAATGGGTGACCTTTGATTGTCCGCATTTTGTGATGCGTTCAATGTCGAATAATTGTCCCGTATAATAATGGATGCCGCTGAAGAAAATGATGGAAATGGACTGGCCTTCACGCTCCAAAAATGCCAAAATATCCTCGGTCCGGAGGCATTCTTCACCCTGTATAAATTTTGGACTAAAACAAATAATATTATACATTAATTTATTCCTTCAACCACTGATTTTGGATGGAAATTTATCAGTGCTATACCCAATTAAAAAAATTTAAAATAAAGTTAATAAGCAAAATTCGACTAAAAAGTTTTTTCTCGAATATTTTTCCCATCCAAAAATTGAAATTAAATCGGAAATAGTCTCAGGCAAAATCACACAAATGGAAAAGGAGTCCATTAATCAAACTTTTTTAATCCTAATCCTAACTTCTTTTGGTTCCATGCAAATCATGGCCACAGCTGGATCCAAATTTTTCATTCGTAATTGTGATTCAACCGCATAATGATCACTGGGAAATGCCTTCGCCTCAATTAAAACTTTGTAACGATCAGCATTTGGATGGAAGAATGCGGCGAAAAGCTGCAATTTTAAAACACAATTTGACCAATAATTATGGAATTATAATCCATTATTCCTTGTTAATTCAATTATTAATCCATCCCACCAAATGGATATTGACTGTGGTGGAATTCATCAGGGCCACCTCCTCCATCGAATTGGCCCCAACCAATTTGGCCAATTTGCCTAAAAGTCGATCATCGCATCGAGTCCAAGGTTCATTCCCTGAGAAATGTGCATGGACGCCCCTGTCAAAAATGAAAATTTATATTTTTAATTGGAATCAATTTAATAAGCCAAACATTTCAGCCCATTGACCCAATTCCCTTTGAATATATCCATCCGTGCATTTTGGTTTCAGTCCAACGGAATTGCCGCACAAATAGGCCGCCCATTCCTCTTTTTTCATAAATTCGGGTTCAACTAAAGGACAAAGGATTTTTCGATAGAAGAATAAAGTAAAATAATGATAAATGATCATCCCGGGAATCCATCCAATACCAAATCATCAGAGGGGAACTAACCATGCGGCAATGTTCGCATTCGAGGAATGTGGAATTGGTCTCGCAAATGGCCTAGTGGATCTCGAATATCCAACCATTTGGCCAACCGCCGATCTGTCCAATCTTCAAATTCGCCATTCTTCAATTCTGGGCCATATCGGGAATGGAGTAGGCCAATGAAAGGAAAAGAATATTGCTCAGTGCTTTGCATTTTATTTAATTCAATTTTAGTGAATGAAATAGACATAATTTTGCATCCCTCAATTTCCTTTATCAATTTTATCATTAAATTCGTCGTAATCAAACAAATTAATACCCAATGATTAAATTCCCAAATTGTATTGATAAAAACGGAGGTCAAATATAATTTGATTGTTTTATCCAATAAAATGAAGGAAATATTCCAATATTAATTTCATTTCGGCTTAGGCTTCCGGCGAAGGCTCGTCCAATATCCGCCCTGTCCAATCCTTTGGCCTTGGCTTGAGCAGGGAAGAATGGGAAAATGCAACTGAATCCAAGGCACAAATTTACAGAAATAATTACAACCATTTGGAAATCCCAGTTTTTGAATAATTGACATCCAAATGCGTTTTAGTTAACTTAATTTTTTAGGTTTTTTAGCGATGCAGAATTAGCTCAACAATACCCCTTTACAAGAGCATGCCCTAGTTACAAAACTGCCTTGCAAGAGCATGCCCTAGTTACAAAACTGCCTTGCAAGAGCATGCCCTAGTTACAAAACTGCCTTACATAAGCATTCAATTTTTAGGTTTTTTAGCGATGCAGAATTAGCTCAACAATAGCCCTTTACAGAGCATGCCCTAGTTACAAAACTGCCTTGCAAGAGCATGCCCTAGTTACAAAACTGCCTTGCAAGAGCATGCCCTAGTTACAAAACTGCCTTACAGAAGCATTGAATTTTTAGGTTTTTTAGCGATGCAGAATTAGCTCAACAATAGCCCTTTACAGAGCATGCCCTAGTTACAAAACTGCCTTGCAAGAGCATGCCCTAGTTACAAAACTGCCTTACAGAAGCATTGAATTTTTAGGTTTTTTAGCGATGCAGAATTAGCTCAACAATACCCCTTTACAAGAGCATGCCCTAGTTACAAAACTGCCTTGCAAGAGCATGCCCTAGTTACAAAACTGCCTTACAGAAGCATTGAATTTTTAGGTTTTTTAGCGATGCAGAATTAGCTCAACAATAGCCCTTTACAAAAGCATGCCCTAGTTACAAAACTGCCTTGCAAGAGCATGCCCTAGTTACAAAACTGCCTTACAGAAGCATTCAATTTTTAGCGATGCAGAATTAGCTCAACAATACTCCTTTACAAGAGTATGCACTAGGGAAAAAACTCCCTGTCTGAAATATGCAAATATTAATTGTTATGAGAAGGACTACCTATCCGGATAATGTGGAATATTCCACATATCGATTTTTTGCCCGCCATAGTAGAATAGAATTGATTGGTGCTTTGTTTACGACTGGTTAGCGCAGATGGTAGAGTGCTAGGACTTTTACTGTGTGGGTCAAATTCGATTCCCAGTGGTGACAAATAATTTTTTATCATTCTTTACATTTTGCCCTTCACAATTTAATTCTCTGAGTGAGCCTCGAAGGGGCGAAGATGATATAAGGAAATGAAATAATTGACGGGCTAGCGAAGCAAGCTGAGCCCCAAAGTGGCGAAGAAGATAACAAGTCACACGAAGGATCAAGGACTGCTGGAAGTTAAATAATCAAACGATTCGATTTGAATTGAAGTCTCAGCATTTTATTAAAATAAAAGGCATATTTTATTAAGTATATGTTTTTTCAACAATATTATTTATCTTTCTCATTTCTTTCATCATTTCTTTATATCGCATTGTCCTCATCATCGTTCATTGTTGCCCATCTTGCTGATTATGAACCCAGCGACGATGGCGTGGAGGGCGGCGAGCTTCATTCCGGCGCCATCGTTCCCGCTCTCGATCTTGGCGACGCCGTTCTGCATCCTCCAGTCGCCTCACTTCTTCTTCTTCTCGCCTCAGTTCTTCCTCCCTTCGCGTCAATTCTTCTTCCCGCCGACGATTTTCTTCTTGGATTCGAGCCAACTCTTCTCTCCCACGTTCAATAACTTGTCGAAGATACTGATTATTTTCAGCATTGGACATATTTGATTCACTGGTTTTGTGCTGAAAGATAATTTTTGTCAAATTGAGGATAAAATTGAAAAAATTCGCGTTTTAAAAATAACAATATAAAAGGGGAAATTATGATTATGAAAAAGTTTTGGATATAGGCCGGTATCCGGTATTGGAATTAAACAAGAAATTCTTTAAATTTTATATTATGCTATCAAGAATAGTATTAATATTTAATTTATTTAAATAAGGCTGAAAAGGAATGAAATGAAAATAACTGCTGATTTTATTAGATTTAACTAATAAATCTATATGACTGAATTTTACTGAAAAATATGAAAATCTTAATGGTAAATTCATTACAACGGATGGGATAAAAATGAGTGAGAACTGAGAATGAAATCATCGAATGTTAGAAAATAAACGGAAAATGACGAATAAAAATTAGCTGGTTTATTTCGGATTTTGGTGGCTAAGGGCAATTTGCAAAATCGGTTTGCAATAATCGCAAAAATTTTATTGTACTCAAACCTCGAAGTTAACTAATAAGTTTCAAAACCAAAAAATCGAGTCATTTCACATTTTTTTTTTTGATAAAATCTAGCTCAGACAAAAGAAAAAATATATATATAGGAAAGAAAGCTTCAAAAAATTGCAAATGTAATTTTTTGGCCATAAAATTTGGTCAAAATACGATTTGACTTTGAAAAAATTTATAATTTAACATTTTGCAGCTTTCCCCAAGCCTGAATATAAATACCCCCTTCCTTTTATTCCATTCCCAATTTTAAAATCCTATTTTACAAATTTATCAAAATAAAAAATTTTATTCAGATCTGTTAAACGTCCACCAAAAATGTCCGATTCGGAGCGAGAAGGGGAAAATCTTCGCCGCGAATGGGCAGAACACATGCGACGTGTTAGAGAACAGAATCGTCGTTATCAAATAATATGCCAACGCACGGGAGAAATCAGCGTCGAGAAGAAATTAGGCGAAGGAGGGAAGAAGTTTTGAGACAGATAGAAGAACGACGCTATTTACAACTTTTTAAATAATATTCGATCGAATGGATTCGGCTTTATTTATTTATTAAAATGGAAAAGCATTTATTATTATATACGTTTTTCAACAATATTATTTATCTTCCTCTTTACATTAATCTCTTCTTTACTTTCACATTATCCTCATCATCGTTCATTGTTGCCCATCTTGCTGATCTCGATTCTGGCGGCGGTTGCGACGACGTTCGTTTGCTTGATGCCATTGTTCCCGCAGTCGATTTTGGCGACGCCGTTCTGCATCCTCCAGTCGCCTCACTTCTTCTTCTTCTCGCCTTAGTTCTTCCTCCCTTCGCGTCAGTTCTTCTTCCCTTCGACGAAATTCTTCTTCGGTTTCAGCAAAACCTCGTCTCGCACGTTGAAGACCTTCTCGAAGATACTGATTATTTTCAGCATTGGACATATTTGATTCAATATTTTTATTTGTGCTGAAAAAGAATTTCGCTCAAATTTGATTTGAAAAGGACAAAATTGGAAAAATACGCGTTTTAAGAATAAGAACAAAATTAGAGACAGGCACCGGACAGGATTTTTTCCGGATCCGGCCATTTTTGCCAGAATCCGGAGAAAAAATTTTATAACTGGATCCGGTCCGGAATCCGGCACATTTTATGAGATTTTTAAAAAATCCGGCCAAATCCGGAGCTTTTTTTGCTTGATCCGGCCCAAATTTACCCAATCCGAAATCCGGTCCGGAATCCCGCGGATGACATTTTGCCGGTCTCTAAACAAAATAAAAGGGGAAAGATATGATAATTTTGGAGTATAGGCGTTATTAAAATTAAATAACAATTTTATAAACCTTTTTATAAATATTTGTTATTAATTTATTCCACAGGTGATTTAGCTTAAATTTTTATTGATAATAGTCTCAAGAATAGTATTATATTAATACTTATTTGTTAGGATTGAAAATTTATGAAATAAAATATAGCTTTTGGCTCTTTGATTTGGTAAAATCAACCAGAATTTTAATGGAAAATATAAAAATTATAATGAGAAATTTATCGCAGTTGGATGGGATTGAAAATAAAAATAAAATGAATTCATCATCGAATGAATGGGTGAATGTGAATGATTCAGTAGGGATTGAAATATGTCATATTAAAAAATAAAATTCTTTTAAATTCTAAAAAATAAACGCGCTTTTTAGAGGACATGGATATTTGATAATAGTATAGTATACCTAGATTAGAGTTGGACCTCCGGGGATGGGAAAGAGCACGGGGAAAATTTTTCGGGGATGATTTCGCGGAGAACATCTCTGCTGGGTTGCCCCGGGGATATCCTCTCACGGGGACGGGGATTCGGGGACCCCGGGGAGGAAATTATCGGGGATCGCGGGATAATTTGGGTATTAAGGGAAATTTTTAAAAGTCTAAATACCAAATGTGTAAAACATTTTACCTTCTTGGTTAAAAATATAAAACTTAATTCTTTTTTTATCGTTATGTAAAAATGTGGAGCTATTATAATTATCAGCTTGATTATCATTTATGATTATTGATTATAAGATGAGATCCTTTCAAAATTATCATAGTCTCATAGGTCCCGAGTCCTGTATCAATTTTTTTCATGGGGGACGCCGAAAATGTTTCCCAACATACCACTTAAATTGAATGAAATAGACATATTTTTGCATCATTCCCCTCAATTTCCTTTATCAATTTTATTATTAAATTTGTCGTTAATCAAGCAAAGAAATAGCCAATGATTAAATTCCCAAATTGTATTGATAAAAACGGAGGTCAAATATAATTTGATTGTTTTATCCAATAAAATGAAGGAAATATTCCAATATAAATTTCATTTCAATTTAATGGATCATTGGCCGTCTGATTGCGCCCATTTTTTCGTCCATTTGTTTGACTCGGATCAGTAAATTTTGTTCGAGTAATTCGGCAATTTGTTGAGTTGAATTTGAAAAGGAATTGTTATTTGCTTCTTGCGGAGATTGCCGATTGCTAGGCAATTGATGCGATTCGGATGAGGCAATTTGCTGAAAGGAAATTAGAGAATAAATAAATAAAATCATTAAAAAAAATGTTTTTGCCTTTTCGCTGCCATTGTTCACTGGCCCCACTTGTTGATTGTTGGCCCCTTTCAACACAGCAAATGCCCTTCGCCCAATTCGGCCAAAACAAATGGCCAATAGTGGTTTGTCGGTCAAAAGTGCAAAGGCAATTGGGATTGTCAGGGCCACATCCCTTTCTGGTTCGCCAAGTGAAAGGAGCAGGATTAGGGCAGCAAGGCCGGAACTCTTTTAAATCAAAACTCTTTTATTTTTTGAATTATAAACATTTTTGAACTCCCGTGTCCCGTCATAACACCTCATTTATTTGTCACCTGAATTCCACATTCGATTATCACGGTTCGAATATTCCTTTGGTCCAGATGAAAGAATTTTGTAAGCAAAAATGCGGCACAATGTGAGGCACAAGGCAACACCAAACCAATTAGCAAAACTAAATCCCAAGTGAGAAGACGAAGATTGGACCAAACTGCCGGAATGGCGATTGCCAAGAAAAGTAGAGTGCTTAGCCAGAGAAAAATCTAATAATAAAAGAAAATTGTCAATGCCAAAAATATCTAAGGAACCTTCCTATTTATCCTACTGTAACCCAAATTTTTGCATTAATTACCAGTCACCCTCCTATCAATCAAATATTGCCCCAATATAGGTCCCTTTTCGCTGTTTATTTTATTATTCCTATTTTAATAATTTAAAATCATTTTAAATTTTAACCACTATCCCCTTCTTTAGGCCACCGGCGAAGGCCTGGATCGAGAGTCTAAGCCCATCTCTGAGCCATTTTACTAGATTAGGACTAATAGAAGAAATATATATTGGTCAATGTTATGGATAAATCAATGTCATAATAAATGTCTGGCATTTTAAATACGATTATTGATTTTATTTGTGAAACTTGCCTTGATGTAATTGGCACCACGTTGAATAAATTCCCGAGCCCCGATTCTGGTCAAAAACATTCCAATCAAGAATGGCACCATCATAAGGGCCAAAGCATAAACAATGGCACTCCAGCTGATATGGACTCGTTCAACAAAGAAGGCTGGTCGACCCAAGAAATGCATCCAAATTGGCATAAAAACGGGGTCAACCCAAAGGACCTACTCCTAAGGACCTACACCCAGAGGACCTACGTCCAAAGGACCTACAACCCAAAGGACCTACAACCCAAAGGACCTATGACCCAAAGGACCTACGATCCTAAAGACCTACACCCAAAGGACCTACACTAATTTATTATTTTTCAGATTTAATATCAAAATAAAAAACAATATTAATTTAACAATGGCGACGTTTATTAAATCACAAATGGGAGGTCAAAAACTCATTTATCATGGCTTTATTTACATAAAAAATCGTAATGGAGCCAATGGGCAAACTTATTGGAAATGCGAACAACATCGCAGCACAAAATGTCCAGCCTCTGCAATAACCGATGCCAACAACGAAGTTACCATCACAAAGCTGCATAGTCATCCTCCATCACCGAATCGAGTTGAGCTGGCTCAAATTAAATCCAGAATAAATCAAGCGGCATTAACAACGCCAATCGCACCACGAACGATTATAAACCAGCAATTGGCAGGTGTGAGCGATCAGGCCAAGGTTTTTCTTATTATTTTGTTAAAAATGTAAAAACACAATGCATTTGCTTCAGTTTTTAGTCGCCACCATCCAAATCCATACAAATTGTTGGACGCACTTTTGGATGAACAAGTTTGTTATATTATTTTTAATTTATATTAATATATTTGAAAATAATCAGGTTCGTGTTGACACATTGGCCGTTCGAATTGCAGCTGGTTTTCGGCCGCCGCTATTCAGCAAGGACACATACCGCCAGAAAAATGAGAACCTTTTGAATGTGTTGCGAGATGTTGGAGGGCCGCAAAATCCAATTGAATTTCTCACCTCTTGCTCATATTATATTAGCTTTAACACATAAATTTATTTTGTTTTGTTTTACTTTTTTTAGTCCATTATTTTAACTTTATGATGTATAAATTATTTGGTTTGCAAACAAATTTACATATTATGCTCACATCATACTATATTATTGGCATAAATACATTCTTTTTTATTTATTATTATGGAATAAATTTTATGATTTATCATATTCAAATCTGAAAAATAATAAATTAGTGTAGGTCCTTTGGGTGTAGATCTTTAGGATCGTAGGTCCTTTGGGTCATAGGTCCTTTGGGTTGTAGGTCCTTTGGGTTGTAGGTCCTTAGGGCGTAGGTCCTTTGGGTGTAGGTCCTCTGGGTGTAGGTCCTTAGGGTGCGACTCATAAAAACTGTAAAAAAATTGGGCGGAATTTTACATTAAAAAATGATTATTACTTAAAGTGCCAATTCGTTGCATAAATGTGATTGCGGCAACCAATTCCAAATTGCCATCAAAGAGAACTGACCTATAAATAAAATGGGCAAATAAATCCAAAGGATTTTGCGAATACCAAAATGCACTTTTGCCGGCACCAGTCGGCGTACAAGCCACCAAAAAGAAGGCCAATCGGACGACGAAAGGATGGGCCCCGAGGAGATATTTGGCAATACAAAAACCAATCTGCCGAAAATAAATTTAGAGTACATTCCGTTCCTTCCAAGGACTTGCCATTGGAATGATAAGAAATTGGCAAATGGCCGAGAGAGCCAAAAGTTTTATGTATTTTGAGACCAATCCAGGTTGAAGTTGAAGGCCAGTTATAAAATTGCCCACAACAATGGCAATGCCCAAGGCAATGATGAACAATTGGGTCAAATGAGAGCCAAAAGGAGTTTTCCAAATTCGAATTCGATACCAGAATTGTCTGGAATGAATAAAATTAATCTGTTATGAATCTAAATATTTTGAGGCCATAAAATTTTGTCGTATTCTAGGCATAGCGAAATCTTGAATAAATCTGATGGATTTTTATTTTTCTTATAAATTATAATTTCTTCTCTGCCCATTTTGACGTACTTTTTCCCAATTCTGGCAAAAAGTCGATTCAGACCAATGAATGTTCCTTTTAGGCTAATATTCAATGCTTGGGTGAATTCATTGGCCCGATCCAGCCGAATTTGGTGCACAATTGAGCATTCTTCGAGGGGACATCCCATTGCATATTGGCACGTGATTTCGATGGGCCCGGACCATGAAGTCTCGTTGGAGTTGACCAAAAGCCAAATTGTGCTTAAGGGCATAATATTGGGTGAGAAAATTATGCATTAAATTCCAATTATAATAGAATTGACCAGAAAGGCAATTTGTGACCGACCAAAAATTGAATTTATTTGATGAATTTGCCAAGTCCTTTCTCCCTAACTAAGTACAGATACAGACCGTTCATCGCCAACACGGAATTGGCCCAAACCAGGCGGACGCCACGTAACATTCGGTATAATTGTTGTATTGAGGAAAAGCACTTGGCCTTGAGCATCGTGGAAAGAAAAACAGATAGAATAGAAAAGGCCCAGAATTATGGCGAACAAAAATTTTGTGAAAAAACGGCAAAATGATGAGGCAATATTAGGGATGTGAGGATAAAACATTTTTGGAAATTGGCAGTGTTTTTATTATGGATTGAAGAAATTATGGGCTCAATCTATATGCGAGAATGATGCATTTTTTTTCAAAATTTATGGGTGTCGATTGTTATAATCCGTTGCGCAAATCCACTCCATTGTTGCAGTGCAGAAGAGTATTATAAAAGAAAAATTGAGTATTTTATTCCATCGCCCCTATCTCCAATTTTTCAAAAGACATTGAAATAGATTTACTGGTATTTTAATTTGATACTAATTTTAATGATAAATTTGTTGGATGGGGATTCTCGTCGGAACTTTACAACTAAATGATTTGTGCTTACTATGGATTGATTCTCATTATTATCCATCGATAATTTATTTGATCATGTAAATTTTATTTAATAAAAATTTTTGTGTGATACAAACAAAAAAAAGAATTATGTGGGATTACGAATGAATTAGAATATCATCTTTAAAATCATGGCTTTTTATTAGACTTATTTAAAAAATTAGAATGAAGATGAAATGAGAATTTGCGGTAAAATTATGAATTTCACACTTCACGCTAACTTTTCATTCTAACTTTTTATTAAATTAATTGGTTATTCTTCTTCCAATCTAAGTTTTATCTTTTCCATATTCCAATCTAAGTTTTATCTTTTCCATCGACCGATTCGAATCAAATTTTAATTTTAAGGTTAAAATAGCCCTCCAGAAGCATTCGAATTTTAAGGTTTTAACTTTTAAGTGATGCAGAATTAGCTCTACAGTAATCGAAGACAAATGTATAAAAAATGGGCATGCAGAAGCATTTGTCAGAGTCAGCATTTCCGCTAATGTATAAAAAGTAGCCTTGCAGAAGCATTCGAATTTTAGGATTTTTAGCGATGCAGAATTAGCTCTACTAGATATAAAATGAGTATAGGAAATCAAATTTTAAGGTCAAAAAAATGGGCCTCCAAAAGCATTTGTCAGAGTCAACATTTTTTGCTTCGGGAATTCTGCTTGTCCTACAGCACTGTTTTTAACTTATATTATAAGCCATTTTTTCTACATAAGCAGACAGATCAGTGAGTCTCGAAAAACTGAGTCGATCTAAGGGTGAAGAAAATTGATTGGTAGCCTGTTTAAATAAAAGAAGTGTCCTTTTCGGTCAAATCGAAAAAATTAATTTTATGGTAAAATTTAGCTCAATCGACCGATGAACAGAGATCGAATTTCCGGTACTTATGGACTTTATGTCCTCTTTTTTCTTCTAACAAGAATTTGGAACTTGAGGCCTCATCAGCATGTGAATATTGCCCACAATCAATCCATCCATTAGACCATAATCAAGTGGACTCAAAATTAATTAATTAAGGATCACTGGCAATGGGATTTTAACACTATTTATTTATTACCGGAAATTTGAATTTAAATTATTTAAAAGCAATTTGTTTGTATGCGTTTACTATTTATTTATTTGTCTCTTTCTTCATTCTTTCATCCCTTCTTTGTTTCATCATCATCTTCTTCAGCTCCTCACTGCTGTCCGCCTTGATCACGGCGGCGGCGTGCATCATAACGAGCTTGCCTTCGGCGATGATTTTCTGCTTCCCTTTCTTGGCGTTGACGTATCTGAGCCTCACGACGATCATTTTCAGCCCTCATGCGTTCCAAATCTTCTTGAAGCCTTCGATTTAGTTCACGGATATTATCCAAAAGGCGCTGGCGTTCAAGTATACGTTCACGATGTGCACGTTCTGAATCCGTCATTTTGGCACACGATTTGAACTGATGAAAGAGAGAAAAGAAATAATTGCAAAAATGCGCGTTTTAGGATGATAAGGAACGAAATAAAAATTGAAGAATAATAGGGGTGAGAGTATAATAGGAGCCATTTGATTTGAATAACATTTTTAACTTTAGTTTAGCCCTCTTAAAATCTTGTTATCAATTTATTAGAAAGGACCTAATCTATAATATTAGCTTCTTTATTTTAATTAGAATGTGGATCTTTCTATTTTGATTAAAGTTGATGGATACGGGAAATAATTAGGAGTAAAAATTAATGAAATGAGCCTTTTGGATTTGCTTTTCGGTTGCCCAATCAAAATTATATTAAAATGATGAATTCACTAAACGGAATAGAAGTGAAAGGGGTTGAAATGAAACTGAATTTATGGAATGATTGGGTGGATAATATGGATGGAACAGGGGTGCCATCTCCAAAAGTCAAAACCCCGGCATTCGGGTCTAAAAACCCGGCAAAACTCCGGCAAAAATTTTCAAAACCCCGGTAAAAACCCGGCATCTTTTAAAACGTGTTAAAATGCAATTTAGTAAAAGCTTGTAAAAATTTTCTACTTCAGATTTATATTTTTAATTGACTTTTTGAGCATATTTTTAATTGACTTTTTGAGCATGTGCGTTATGAAATAAAGATATCATAAGCTTTAAAAATCGGTCTGCCGTCAAAAAGTTTAGCCAGAAAAAGCCGCGAAGGAAGGAAAAAAATTAGCTAAAAATGGCCCTGATAGGTAGAAAAAGTAGCTAAAAAAGCCCTGATAGGGAGAAAAAATAGCTAAAAATGGGCCCTGATTGGAAGAAAAATTAGCTAAAAATGGCCGCGCAGCGAAAAATTAGACCCAAAAATGGCCGCGCAGCGAAAAATTAGACCCAAAAATGGCCGCGCAGCGAAAAATTAGACCCAAAAATGGCCGCGCAGCGAAAAATTTAGCTAAAAATTTAAAAACATGGCAAAACCCGGCAAAATATGAAAAACCCGGCAAAAAACCCGGCACTTTCAAAACCCCGGCAAAACCCCGGCCGGGACATCAAAAACCCGGGAAATGCCGGGTTTCCCCGGTATTATGGCAGCCCTGGGATGGAAATGAGATTTTAAATGAATGAATGTGCGATGAATCAGTAATGGACGAGGAAAATGATGAACAAAATTAGCAAAATTTATATTAGTTTATTTTGTACATTTCGATCGCTGATTCAATAAACATTCATTCATATATAATCTCATTCCCATACATATCCACCCATTAATATTCGGTGAATTCAGTTTCATTTCAATCCCTTTCCCTTCCACACATTCATTCACATTCCGTTGATGTGAATTCATCATTAATGGATTGGACAATCGAAAGTAATTCGTTTCATTCATTTTAGATTGTATCCACCCATCAAACTGAAATGAATTCATCATTTTACTATAAATTTGTAAATTGGTAATTGAATAGAGCAAATCGAAAACCAAAAGCCATCCAAATATTTCTTTTTAACATTAAACAAAATAAGAAAATATCCACATCCCCAAATCTATAATAGGATGACACAACTTTTCCATTTCCACTTGTACCTTTTATTTAATTTCTGAATCTCGCCGATCTTAAAATTGCATTTTGCAATTTCATTATTCAAAACAAATTAATTCCGTTTTAGATCTGCTAAGTTGACAACAAAAAATGTATAATTCTGATAGCGAAAGGGAATATGAACGTCAATATGGAGAACTTATGAGGCAACAACAAGAATTGTTACGCCAAACCGAAGCAGAGAGACGTCGTGCCGAAGATTTGAGGCAAATGGAAGAAGAACGGCGCAGACGAAATCGTGAAGAGAGGGCTCGCTTTCGTGCAAATCGCCGTAATCGTGAGCAGCAGCAAGGCGGACAACAGTGAGAATCTGAAATGATGATGAAAAACAAAGAAGTAATGAAAGAATGAAGAAAGATAAATATGTACTAAACGCATAATAAACAATTGCTTTTAAATAATTTTAATTAATGGATAAATGAAATAATAAGGAAGGAAATAAATGGTCAGATCAGAGAGAGAAATAATGAATTTGATAGAAAAAATGAGATCTTTTATTATAAATGAATGAGTTAAATGGCCAAAAATTTATTAGGCACTTTTATTTTCCACAAAGCATATAAATCAATTTAAATTGGCCATTGTTATATCATAAGTCATTGATTTCATTCATTTTTCCCATAACTTTTTTCCTTTTCCCCTCTTCATCATCGTTGTTTTTGTTGAACCTCCATCCGATTGCTTCAACTTTAAGTATTCTCCTCCCCCTCATTCGATGGATTCATCACCCATTCTTCCCCATTCATTGGGCTTTCCTGACTAATCCATTCTAAAAGATGGTCCAAATCTGCTTTATGAAAATTTCTTGAACAATCATTTTTCGAACGACTACATTCACAGGGAAAGAAAAGGATTAGCTTGGCGAAGGCGGCTTTTTCTTTGATTAATGAAGGGAAAAATACGGTGGCTGAGCGCCCTCCTCTCTTCATATTCAGCGCCAGAGGAATGCCTTGAGGACATAATCATTGGTAAAGAGAAAGGGTGGTTCAACTTTCATTGAGGAAGAAATCAATGTTTATTAAGAAGCTCATAATTCATCAATGGTTGAACCGACTTTGATAATCTTGTCTTGATATCATTTGATAGAGAGGAAAAATGCTCTATTTAATAGGTTTACTATTTTTTTAAATCCTAAATTTGAAAAGGGAAAAATGAGAATTTTTGAAATCACATATCAGCCAAAGTTTATAAAATAAACCCATCATTGATGCAATTTTAGTGGTTTTTATGAAGAAAAAATTCTTTAAAATTTAGGGTGGGCTGAACAAAAAATTACTTTGAATGTGATATGATATGGTTGGCAACTCAACTATTGAACTAGAATTTTTTTTAATTCGGATTATTCTAACTACCCTCAATCTCCATAAATTCATCACTTTTCACTCAAGCACATGGCCATTGTTGTGATCATATATTGTGGCAATTGCTCTGTAGGTGGTGCAATTGTCGCTTTATGACAAATAGGAAGGGTCCTTAGGCATTGTTGGAATTGATAATTTCTTTTATTATTAGATTTTCCTCTGGCTAAGCACTCTGCTTTTCTTGGCTTGCCATTCCGGCAGATCCGGCCCGGAAAAAGTCCGGAAAATCAAAAAATATACGGATTTCGGACTCCGGGTCCGGATAATCCGTACGACCCGGAATCCGCGCCGAGCTCTAGTTTTAAGTGATGCAGAATTAGCTCTACAATAATCAAAGACAAATGTATAAAAAATGGGCATGCAGAAGCATTTGTCAGAGTCAGCATTTCCGCTAATGTATAAAAAGTAGCCTTGCAGAAGTATTCGAATTTTAGGGGTTTTTAACGATGCAGAATTAGCTCTACAGTAATCGAAGACAAATGTATAAAAAATGGGCATGCAGAAGCATTTGTCAGAATCAGCATTTCCGCTAACTTATCCATCAAAATCAAAACTCGACCATAACTAAACATTGCAGAGAAATGCAATATATTCAAAGCCATATCTAGCCAATAAATTCCCCTACAACAATGCTTTATACACCAATGGATTCCTCTTGAAAAGGTCTTTAAAATGAGTTAAAATTTTTATCCAATAAAAAATTTTTTATGCGATACATACATTAAGGAAAAAAAGAATTATGCGGGAATTTGAATGATGGCTTCTTAAAACTTATTTAAAAGTCAAATCACAATTGAGAGATGAAATGAGAATTTGCGAATAAAATTAAGAACAAATGACAAATATGTTGTGTTTTCGTTTTTGGTTAGAATGTTTCATCCGATCAGTTTTGAAATGGAGTGTAAAAATGGATTCATCGTTGCTTTCAAAGAAATAAAAGTTGAACGCCATTCGGTGTGATAATCAGGCCATAAGCTCATTGATGTCTTATTGAATTTGAAGCGGGTTAATGTTTTGTATTCCATGCGAACATGCAGCCAATAATTGGGATGATTCACATTCATCATTTCCTCCAGATTTGTGATGGTCACGTTGGATTCGACTTCTTCCTGTTCTCGCACATTTAATGAAGGGCCCTCAATTATTGGACATTGTTCAGCTGCTGAAATGGAATGGAAAATTGAGATCAAAATGGAAAAAAATTACGATTAATTTGAAGATTTTGATTTTCCGAATCTTGAGGTATTGCCAAAACATATTCATTTTCCACCAATAATGGATCCATTATTGTTTCCATTCCACCGCTATTGTTTGAGAATTGTTGCAGATGATAGCCAGCCAATAAGAAAGATAATAGCGGTAGAAAGAGCAAAATAAAGATGGGATTCTTGTTGTTGTTGCTGGTGCGAGTTGCCGGAAAGCGACGACAAAGTCTTGGATGGATATATTCACGGTTCCCAAAATTAGGTTTATAAGCCAACGATTCAGAATATGTGTAGTTAGTCTCGTAAGGGCTGAAAATTTAAATAATAATTACTTGATAATTTGTTTTGTTCGTTTAACCTTTCAAGAATCTCATTTATTTCCTCTTTGGAAAGACTTGAAGATGACACATCATGTTTACGGATTGATGAAGATGGAGAAATTTGAATGCTGCTAAAATTAATAATTATTTTACTAATTTCACTTTAAAATGTAAACATACAATTGTTTCCAATTAATATTTTTGACCAAACCAAAGCCCATGGATAAAAAATTCCGAATTTAGTGTTTTTTTACAAAAAAATTGATCTGAAATTAACAGTTTTTTAAAAAATAATATATTTTTCAAGGCATAACAATTCAATATTCTCTCCTCGCCTCCTCTTCCCAAAAATTCATCAATTTTTTTCCATTCCATCCCTACTATCCCATCCAGCATCCAACCCAACATCCATCCAAGATCAGCAGCAGATCCAACTTCTTAAAAAAACCAAAAAATATTGAAATGATCATATTAAAAATCATGCAAGAAAATAGTACTGTAGTCAAAAATTAAAACGTAAATTTTTAATTTTTTGATTGATTGCTGGCTTGGCTAGGTGGCTGGTTCATTCTTCATTAATCTAATCCTTATCCTCATTACTCTTCTTCACTCACTTGAGTTGAGTTATTAGTGAATCAAACTAAACTAATACATCCTTCATCAATTATCATCATTCATCATCATCATCAATCATCACCTTATCTCATTAGTAATTAACCCAAAAACTAAACCCATGACTAAAAAAATTAATTATCTTTTTTAGAAAAATAAAATGAATAGAATATTACAAGAATTTTTCTTGATTCTCGCTCTTCTACCAATTTTGATCATTATTGTGATGGCGCTTCTTTATATGCCACTTCTCGTGATCGCATCCATGTTTGCACTGTTCTTTTTTCTACGAAATTCATCAGCTCAATCCAAAAATGTAAGATTTTATAATTAATTAATCATCACATCAATTTATAGGCTCCGACATTCTTCCGCAATTTTCGTGTTGGTGGCCACCGAGGAAGTCCAAAGAATGCTCCGGAAAACACAATCCGATCATTTGAACAATTCATCCAATCATTTATTAATCAACCATTTATTTCAGGCCTTCATGGAAGGGGTCGATCTGATCGAATTTGACATTGGACTGACAAAGGACAAAGTGCCAGTTGCTGTTGCACGACGATACACTCGACCGAACCACAAACATGATTGGACCATTGCGCGCAAGGCTTTGGGCGGAGTTGGCCGAATGCAGATGCAATGACGAAAATGGAGGATCGGAGGAGCCGCTGGCAACTCTTGAACAGGTCATCAACTGGGCAAAGGACCACCACATCAAAATGATTTTTGATGTGAAAGACACCGACAAAGAGGTTTTGTTTTACTTTATTCTAACATTGAACATCCGTATTATTTAGTTGATTGAACACATAGAACGCTTTTTTGTGGCACACGATTTGTTCGACTCGGCCATCATTTGCTCATTCTACCCTTCGGTGGTCTACCGGATCAAGCGGCGAAACAATAACATTCTCGCAGGTTCTCTTTCAATAATAATAATTCATTCTAATGTTTCACATTTACTTTTTAGGAATCACTTGGAGTCGGTGGGCCTGCAGCTACGCGGATTTGGAATGGAAAGAGGCTCGATGCAGTACGACGATAATGCATTGTTTGGCAATGCTCGTGGATGTGCTTTTGATGTGGAGCGTAAGTATATTTTGATTTTATAAAAATAATATTTTGTGAATATTTTCAGATCAGGCTTTGTTGGCTTCCCCATTTCCTGGGGGTGGACATGGTTTTGACGGACCGGCGCGAAATATCTGCGTAAGTATTTTTATATAAATGTATTTAATTAATTATTTCTATTCAGAATTTATGTCGAGTATATGCGATCAAAAGGACTGGAGGTTTGCGCATGGACCGTCAATGATGAGCAAGAAATGGTAAAACCACCACAAATTAAGAATAAACCATAAAATTGTAATTTCCCCAAAAATTTAAGGCTCGGATGGCACACACATTGAAAATTCCATTTTTGACCGATGTCCCGGACATTGCTCATGCTGTGATCAACCAACGACCAAATGGAAATGAAGTCGATTGAACCATTGTCATTATTGTTTTTTTTTGTGTTTTTTTGTAAATTTATTTTTGTTGTATTTTTTGAAAAATTAATATTGTTAAATTAAATGGAATATTATTATTATTCGATAAATTGTTTTCCAATTTCAATAAATATAATTGTAATTTGTAACATACAAAAAGCATATTTTGAAATTCTTTATAGACTATTGATAAATAGAATTATTGATTGGATTCCTCTACATACATATGCAAAAAGCAATGCTCACCGACAATAAATTCTCCACCATTCGCCGTCACAACACTCAACAACAACAAAATTACCATCCATGGCCACAGCCACCACCGAAATGGCCAATGACACCGCTTCTTCAACAGCAGCAGCAAGAGCATCGTTACTTACGTGTCCATCCGGAATACCTGATTCGAACTGTGATTGCTTCAAAAATTATGCAAGAACAACGAGCAGCAGCCACCGCCGTGCGCAGTCCATCATCAAACAATCAAATGACACCGCCGCCCCCATCGCCATCAACAACGAATGATGCATCATCGCCATTCTCTTTTGGGTTTATTTTATTGATTGATTTTATATAACCATTTTCAATTTAGAATGCAGCGAATTCGTCCGGCGGATTTGATCAAAACGGTGACTGAGTCAAAAATTGCGCAGAAACGGACTACGGCTAAGTTGGAGGCGGACAAGAAAAGGAAGGATGCGGAAAAGAAAAGGCAGGACCAGCTGAAAGAGGCACGGACGCAGAGGAAATTGCTGGACCCGCCGGACTTCTCTGCGCTCAACGACGATTCAATTCTGACATTGGAAGACTTCATGGTGGTTAGTTAATCAATAAATCAATAATTTTCAAAAATAAATTCCAGTCTTTGCCACTCACTTATGGGAAAAAATTTCGCTACGGTGAGCTGATCAAGCCGGTGCCTTTGGCGGACAATGGACATTACTCGACGGACCAGATTTTGATTGTTGGCGCACAGGTTTAAATTTTCATTCATCATTCAAAAATAAATATTCAAAATAGATTGTGATGGCCGAATTGCGTGCTGCTCATACTCAAATGGCATTGGAAAGTGGAGGAATGATGGGTGACGGTGCCGGTGGATGGAAGGCCCAATCGACCATCAACAACGAAGAGGACAATGGCGGCGGCGGCGGCGGCAATAATCAAGAAGCGACCACATCCAATGGTGGCGATGAATGCTCGTTGCTCTCACCACCAATAACCGCCGATGACAACAAAGAACACTGATAACGATGAAGAAGAAGAGGGAAATCCACGATTATTGTTTGTGTTGCTTGTTTTTTGTTCTTTTTGAGACACACCAATTTTAAATTTGACCATCATATAATCCCCCCCCCCTTGATCGATACAAAATCTCTTTTGGTACTTCTCCTCTCCCCTCCATCACTCTATGTTGTTTTAATTGAATAACAAAATGTGTGTGCGGAGAACCACCCAAACCATCATTTCCATTATATTTAATTTTACAACACATAAATTTATTGAATAAAAATGTTTTCTGCCTAAAATAAATAATTTAAAACAAAACAATTGGATTGAGCATAAGAAGAAATTTATTAGAAATAATGATATGTTTAAATAATGTGAATTATTCATCCATCCTCAATTCCTTTTCCGGTTCATCAAATGGTGCGAAATAGGCATCAACTTTGGCATTGCTAACTTCTTCCAACCTCGGTGGATTCCATTTTGGCTTTCGGTCTTTGTCAATGAGAACTAAATGAATTCAAAATTTATTGGAAAATATTGTTAAAATCGTACTTGCTCTGCAGCCTTCATGGAAATCATTGTCCGCCATAAATCGTTGAGTAAGCCGAAATTCAATAGGAAAAACCTGAAGATAAAAATGTAAATTATATTTCAATTTAAAATTTGTTGAACCTTTTCGAAACTCAAATTCTTGCCCATTCGAATTTGCCTATGTGTGATTTTGAGCGATGTTGGACTCTAAAAATATTAAAATATTTAAAATAAATTCTAAATTCAAACCATTTTGGTTAATGCCTCCAATTGTTCCCGTGCAAATTCATTTTCATCATCCTTTGCTTTTGATTCCAATTTCCGCATAATTTCCTCCACACTTTCGGCTCCAAAGCATTCGTCTATCAAGTCCAAATGAGGGTCAAGCGAAAATGAGGCAATATTTTTGGGTTGAAATGAATGAAGAAGGTGCCGGACGGCCTCGGCGGTGCATTGTTCGTAGGGCAAGCACAAAATATCGGTGTTAAGTCGAAGTAGATCCGGCGATTCCACATAGTGTGTAGCCAGCCCAGAATGATATACATCCGAACCGTAAAGTCGATAACCTTTAAAGAATTAAATATTTAAATATTATTTTTCCAATTCCACAAAACCTGTTAATGCCAGGAACATTCCAAGTTGACCGCTCAGCCTCGACAGGAAATGTGTACCACCGACGTCAGGAAAAAGGCCCAGCGCAGTTTCAGGCATGGCCAACATTGTTTGTTCGGTGGCCACCCGAAATTGGCCGTTGATTGAGAGACCACAGCCCTTCAAAAATTAATTTTAGAACAAATTTAGTTAAAAAAGCCAACCCCGCCCATTGTGATGCCATCCATCAAGGAAATATACGGTCGGGGAAGAGTGCCAATTGCGTGATTCAGCAGATATTCCTCCCGAAAAAATTGTTCATAAATTCGATTTTGTGGGTCTTTTGCCTTCCAAGATTTTGAGACAGCTGTGAAATTTTTGATTGGAATTTAAATGTGAATTAATTTGGTTAACCTAAAACATCGCCACCAGCACAGAATGCTTTTGGGCCTTGGCCTTTGATTAGAACCAAATCGGATGGACTCTGCAAATTTTTTGTAATAAATTGAATTGTAAATTTTAACCTTCAATGCCGCATGAATTTTTTGAATCATCGGCAAGTTCAGAGCATTCAGTGCCTTTGGCCGATTCAAAGTGATCACCAATTTATTTTTTATCTGTTCCAAAAGCACTTCGCCACTGGCATCGGCGGCAGTGGACATTTTGGGAGGCGTGAAGAAGGAGAATGGATGTACTGAAATAGAGAATAATTTTAAATAATTTAATTTTATATAAAGAACCTGAATTTGTAATTAACAAACGTCTGAATGCATTGAACTTATTCATTTTACAATTATGAAAGATGAGCATAATTCTATTAAAATTTAATACAGTATTCGCAGTTGATTTATTGATAAAAGATACATTTAAAGAAATATTACAAAATAATTATTTAATTGATAAAATCATTCAAAATTTTATTTAAATATGTGAATAAAATTAAATAAAAAATAACAAAAAATGGTCAACATTCAAATTCAACAAAACAATTTCTCTCAAGCATTTATCGTTTTGAATGCATGAAAACCATCCAGCGCAGTGGTGAATGCCAGTCCGGGACATTGTCGATGCCAATGAACTTCTTTCACTTCGGAAAAAGTAGAATTTATTTAATATTAATTAATCATTTCAATTTTACCTTTTTGGCCCATATGAATGAAGAGGAGTTGCGGTGGCAATTGTTGTTTCTTTTGGTCACTGCCACCTTCTTCCCCAGCCATTTCCTCATCTTCATTGATTGCTTCTTCCTCTCCATTATTGCCAGTCGGTTCATCTTCTTCCAGCGCCAAATCCCAAATTG
This sequence comes from Pratylenchus scribneri, assembly GCA_030063045.1. Classification (NCBI taxonomy): domain Eukaryota; kingdom Metazoa; phylum Nematoda; class Chromadorea; order Rhabditida; family Pratylenchidae; genus Pratylenchus; species Pratylenchus scribneri. The sequence goes on along the minus strand of JAQSEB010000001.1, from coordinate 2,836,011 downwards.
TCGTTTGATCATCTTCACCGGATGCCATGAAAACTAATAAAAATATTTTTAATTTTAAATGCCATTTTTGACCAAACCTGTACTGTCATGCGGGCTCCATTCCACCGATGTAATTGGCTTTTGATGATGACGAAATTGGGCCATCGATTGTTTGTACTAAACAATTTGAAATAGAATAAAAATTAGTTTTAAATAAACCTGAAGAGTTTTCATTGACCAAATGCGTAGAATGGCATCATCGCCGCCCGAAACAATCAATTGGTCACTTCCATCGCTCCAACTGAGCACATTCACATCCGCTTCATGCGCATCGGGGACAGTGCAAACACAAGCTTGTTTGGAAGGTGCCCGAACATCCCAAAGGCGACTTTTGAATTATTTTGAATAAAATTAATTGATTAAAATGATTACATCGATCGATCCGAGGAGCAAGACAAAAGCATTGATTCATCGGTTGGCGACCACACTAAAAAATTGAAAATTTAATTCAGTTAAAATTTTACAATTTTGTACAAAATTAACCAACCTAAATCTTCCACGGAGCCCTGATGGTCGCAAAGGGCGCGTTGGTCAATTAGCCATTTGCCTCCTTCGGCCATGCGCCATAAGAAAATCTTTAAAATTATAGTTTTTTCGAATTTTCCGGACTATTCAAAATTTTTTACCTTTCGATGCACATCTCCACTGGCCAATGTTCCAGTTTGCAAAGAATTCCAGGCCAAGGCGAATCCTTCGGCGGAATGACCGGCAAAGGTGAACAGCGGTTTCTCCTCCAATTTTGTCCAATTTGACGGGGAATTCGGGTTAATTTTGTCCACTGCTGCCACAAATGGATTCAAATTCCAAATTTGCACTTTTTGTTGATCATTCCAAACGGCGCAAACATCGCTGGGCCCAAGGCGGTGGCACTGGAATTTTTATCCATTTTAAAATAAATAAACCCCAAAACCTTGATTCGATTTACACCGCCATAGTGCGGGATCATGGCAGCATGCATTCTCGGTTCCTTTGCGCTCTTTCTCTGATCACTTTCCTCTCCATGTTCTGCTTCATCCTCGCTGGTTTCCTCCTCTTCACTGCTGCTACTACTGCTTGATTCCTCTTCTTTGTCGCCGGCATTTATTCGCTCTTGTTCCTTCTTTTTTGCTTCCAAAGCCTTTTTGTTCGCATTCATATTCGAAAGGCGCATCACCAACAATTGATTGTCCTTTGCTTTGTTAGCCTGAATAAATCATTGATTTATACGTTGATTTTATATATGTTTATTTTCATTTTTTTAATTGGTTTTAAATTCTATTTTTCATGGTTTAGTAATTTAATGTAAAAGCCATTTTATTTATTCAAACCTGTGAGCCAGTGGCCAACCAAGCTGTCATCGGAAATCTCGTACGATTATCGCCTAACGCATCTGGCAAAACATCGAAACTCAGGCATGGATATTCTGCAAATAATAAAAGTAATTCGTTTAAATTCAAAATTTATTAACCTGTCTCAAATGTGTGAAGCAGTAAATATGCTTTTGGATCATAAACCAACTCTTCATTGTCCTTCAGCGAACGACTCTTTCCGGGCACATAAACCTAACAAAATTATGCAATTAATATTTGAATTTGCCCAAATATGTTAATATTATCAATTCATTCTTTTAATTAAATGATATTCTTAAATAATATCAAACCTTTTTAGTAACAGCTTTTTCCTCTTGTTCATCCTCTTCCATTTCCTCTTCTACATTGGGCTGCTGTTCTCGCTTGACACGATGAGTTTTAATGGTTTTGCGTGGGAGTGACATATAAATTTAATCTAATAAAATCACTTTTAAAATAATTGGAATTTTATGGAGGATTGTGAATAGGAAAAAAATTGGGTTAAGGTAATTATTCAATTTGTCATAATTAATTCTTTAAGCATTAACTACTAATGGTTTTTATCAAAGATATATAATTAAATGAATAACCATTTCCACATCCAAATTTATATAAATCAAATATTGTTGTTTTCGAATTTAATCAATTATGATTCAAAGTTTTTTGAATTTTAAATAATCAAATCAATCAGAATGGAAAAATGATAATAATTTAAATTTTACAAGACAAATTGGAAATTGGGCAAATTTGGATCGGAATAAATAGGTTTAATGGGATGTATGGTGTGGGATTGAATAGGTATATAAATCAACAAATTATCCTCCACTCCTCGTTTGAGTCAAATTAATTTCCTTCCATCCTCACTTCCTATAATTCATATTCTCTTCTTGTCTCTTGCGCAACATTTAGGCAGCACGGTCACGTTGGTATTTGTCGGTAGCCAGCGGAGTAGGCGGATCCTCGCCCTCATTGTTGTTCTCGTCGTTGGTGGTGATGGTCGTTGCGGACGCAGATGAACAGGTGGCAGTGGCCGAAGAAAAATCGGTTGGCAAATTCTTCAGCGGATAGGACTCATTGAAGAGATGGAAGCTACGACCAAAATCGAAGTCGTGACCATTGACTCCTGGGCCATCCATTTGCAGTTGTTGATGCTTGACGTTGTCACCCACAGCGCGAGAAAAACCTGAATTTTGGAATGAAAAATGAATTAAAAAATGTGAAATTTTATTTACTATTCGATCGATGTTTCACTGCCGAATTATCCGTCGGACTTGCATAGAAGAATTTGGAGGTTTCATGAAGATGTCTGTTAAAAAATCAATTAAATTCGGATAATTTTAAGGAAAAAACAAACCTAATCAATTTCTGTTCAAGTGGACGAACTCGATTGGAAATTGAATCGACCATTTTGTAGAGCTGATGAGTGGCCATGGCTGCTAATTGCTGCTGTTGCTGTATTTGTTGTTGTTGATGATTTGGGAAGAATTGCTGTTGATGTTGAAGAAGAATTGGCGTCGATGGATTTGAGCCGCCGCCACCACCACCACCGCCAAGCAAATAATTGCCCATTCCGGCATTGAGGCCACCATTCCAATCCAACATGCCCATATTCTCAATGCCGTACATGCTTGCGTTGATGATGCTGCCCGATTGGTCCATGAAGATTTGGTCGAATTCCAGCTCCGGTGGTTGTTTCTGCTCTTCAGCATTGTGGTAGAATGGACATTTGTCGCCAGACTTGCAATGTCCATTCCCGTAATAATTGCGGCATGGTTTTGTTTTGTAGGCGTTCAAACGGCGGCAATGACGCAAATATTGACTGTAGACGTTGCCCGGAATGTTTGAGAACTGTAAATTTTGTAATTATTTAAATATTCCACATTTACGTTTACCTGACACATGTAGAGTCCATTGGTGCGCTTTCCCTTGCATTTCTCAAAGTCGCACTGTTGATGCTAAATTGAATGTTTGATTATTGATTAAATTAAAATTCTGTTCTCACGTGATTTTCCATAAGCTGTCGCCACTGCGCATCATCCTCCACGGAATTGTAATCTTTGCGACTCTTGTTCGAGGAGGTTGTTGAAGGATTAGGCGATTTTGGCACTTCAGATGAATCATTGCTGATATTGGTGGGATCGGCAGGGGCCATCATTTTCAATATCAATTTGTCAGTAATCAGTAAATTGAGAAACAAGTTATAAATGCTAAAATTAATTTTTTTTATTAAATGAATATTTTTTTAATGTTCATCATTTTGATGGAATGACCAACTAATAATTAGTAATTACCCATCCATAATGCATTTTTAATTTGTCTTCATTTTAGAATAAATTTTTGAATTGTTTGATTGGAGATTAAATTTAATGGAAGTGAATTTGAATGAGAATGAAGTGATTGAAAAATATGCTGGACCATGGGCATTGGCATGGAATGAGATGAGGGGGATGATGAGAAGGAAAACTTAGAAAATTAATAATAAAAAAAAATACAGCTAATGTAATGAAATTGGACATGATTTGATAAAATATAATTATTAATACAAAATGTTTTTTTTAAACATAAACGTATCCCCATATGAAATGAACGACGACGAAATTCAGCTGTCGATGCCGGAATCAGAATTCAGAAATCGATCAGAATCGGTTCGGAGTTCGGGACATGGTTCGGAATGGAAATTGGAAATGGAATCGATAACTGGGATCATTTGTCATAAAAAATAATAAGCATTAAAATTTTGATTACCGTACCTCTACCAGACTAGATTCTAGAGGCGATGCGGCATGCGATGCGTCGCAATTTGCAATTTCCCTTGGTCCTTCTATTTTATACAATTTCTCAATCAAAATATTGAACAATTGATCACAAACTTTTTACATTTTATCGCAAAATGGAAAGTGTAAAATTTCAATGTTTGCCTTTTACATTATCTGAATTTCATTCCAACTGTTCCGCATCTGATCTGACTGCTTTGCTTTCACATGCCCCACTTTTTCACGATCGTTCCGTTTCCGTTTAAAAAGGTTAAGATGGAAAGAGAAAATACAAATAAAAAAAACCAAAAAAATTTTGGAATTTATAAAATCAAGGCAGATCATATGAGAAAGAGCAATCAAATTAGGCAGACCAGAGTAAAGTCTTGCATTGTTTGCAGTTCATACAGGTTTTCCTTTTATAACAAAGGCAATTTATACATTTTTTTTAATTAATTTGAGGTTTTACTCCATAGATTTTATCTTATTAATTATACTAGCGAAATATATCTCCCTCCAAGAGGGTTTTTCCCTCAAACTAAAAACTATAGAAAGGCAGGGAGGAGGGAGAGGCCGGCTCCCCGAAAATTCAAATCAATTTCCCATTGCGCATACACAAAGCCATTGAAGGCCATTTAATGTCTTAGTGACAATTTTCCCAATCATTTCTTATACATACCATCAATCGGGCTTCCGATGTCCGACCATCAACAAATAAATCCTACACAAAATTTGTCCTTATTTTTGTTCGACTCTATCCCCATTCCATTCCCCCAGCCATCCTCATAAAAATGCCTAAAGATGTCATTTACATTTTTCCGCATTCATCAATGGTCACAGAATCGATTAAAATGAGGGTGTTGGGGCTTTGGATGGAGGGCTCTACATCTGAGTCACTCACTCACTGCGAAGAGGAAATATATAGAGGCTGTCGGTTGACCCGCAGTCCATTTTCCCTTCACTCGATGCCATTGCTAATTTCTATTGGCATTGACCTCCGGCACATTTCGCCCAATGGCGAATGTGAATATTTCTGACCCTTCAGCAGAGGCCTTGGACATTGGACCTTTGAATATAAAATAAGCGTCCTTTCCCCCCATATCCTCTCGGTCTCTGGGAGACCTTTCACCTCGTTCATTTGGTGAGCCTTGAAGAGAGAAGAAAGCCAAATAGCCAGTTTCCCCGGAGGAAAAAGGGCCAACAAAGCAGCAGATGTGCTGCGCATTTGACCCACCCATCCTCACTTATTCATTCAGCAAGCCCAAAATTGGACCATTCTCTCCCAGTGCGACCACTCATCCTTTCCTCAATATACATATATTCATTCATTCATCATTTGAATGCAAATGTGCGCAATGCGCATTTGGCTAGGACTAGAATTCGGTCTTTCTTTTTGTACTCAATCCAAATTTTTGCTCAATACTAAAATTCATCCAATAATTTCTTTTCCTTTGGAGTTGAAAACTAAAGGATTTTTAGACAAATAAGTCAAAAATCTCATATTTCCTCATTCATTTTATTCCACCGGAATTCCGGGTTAATGTTTTTAATCTCAATTCAAGATCCACCAAAAATAGGCAGCCAAATAAAATAAGATTGACAAAAAATTTCTAAAAAATATATTTTCATCTTTCTTGAAAAAATTCCTAAAAAAATGCTTTCCCTTCTCATTTTTCAAATATTCTCGGCACAAAATTACAAAAAATCGATGAATAAAACGAAAAAAGGCGGGTAAAAGGTTACCTAAATAAATGCTAACTAGAAAATGGTTTTTTGATTAAACATTCCTTGAAATATTATTTTTAATCTGGATTGATTTTAAAAAAATTTATTCTATAAAAATCATTCGCTTTTAATTTCATTTTTTTGCTCAAATTTACATTTAATTGATTATATACAATTTATTTTATTACAGCCACAGCGGTAAGTTCTTCTCCAAGCAAACAAAATTCATCGTTCCTATAAACATCTGTAAATATAAATTCATCAAACGACAATCTTCCAATTTATTCCGTTGAAATGTTACCTCGACGAAGTGCACCTGCTTCTACAACTTCAGCAAATGGTAAAATCGATTGAAATCAAATAGAAATTTTGTTTAAATTTGTCTAGTTCGATCACCACCACTGATTATAGAAAATAGAAGACGGAGTCAAGAAGAAAGCAGCGAAGGCCTTTTATCGTTTCTTCGATTTTGGCGCCAAGGACCACGAGAACGGGATGATGGAGCTGGAGAGGACGAAGATCAGGTCTTTATAAATATTTAAAATATTCTATTTAATCTCTTTATATTCAGTTGTTGGCCGGTATTCAGGCATTGCGGGCAACCGGGTTTGTTTTATTTTTTACGATTATTATTAAAGAAATTTTAAAAATCATTAAAAATGAAATAAATATCTAATTTTTCAGAAAATTGACAGCCAAAACAGCGAATTTCCGACGGAAAGCGGCCAATGCATTTAGTAAATGGGCAAAAGGGGCTAACAACAATGCAATGGCCGACATTGTTGGACGAACAAGCGAATTATTGGGAATGAGCGCAGATCGCGAATTTAAATTCGGCGAGGAATACGAAAAAGCTCTTAAAGTGAGTATTTTAAGAAAATTAATTTAAAAATTTATTATTTCAGCAACTTCAAAAGAGACTGGACGAAGCCATGAAACTGGGCAAAAAGGAGAAGAAAGAATGGGACAAATGGGCTGCATTGGAGTCTTCATTGCGAAAGAATGGGCGTGCCAACGACAGTCATGAACACCGAGTCAAATTGGCTGAAGCGCGGTTGGAACGGGAGGAGGCAGAGAGGAAATTGGCCCATGAGAGAATGGAAGCGGAAGTGTGCAAAATTTATCACCTTCAAGAAGGATTAAAGGTAAAATGAATTGAAAAGTGGAGAAAATCAATTTAAATTTACTCTTCAAGAAAATCGCCGATGCTCAATTGAATTTGGCCAAGCAGCTGAAAATGATTTCGGCCTGCCAACAGGAATTGGTGGAATTTGTGCCAACAATTGCTAACCAGGACATTTGTCAAATGAACTACCCAAGCAGGGCCGAGACTCGTCAACGCGTCGCCCAATTGCGTGATTCACTCGAATCCGATAATCAAGTGAGTTTTAGATATTCAAAAAGATTAATTGTAAAATATATCTCTTTTTACACCTCTTTTACAAGTCAAAAATATCATAATTTCAAACATTTTTCCTTTTTTTCAGGATCAAATGCCAACCAATCCTCCAACTAACGGCCAAAATCGTCAACCCAATTCTCGTCGCCAATCTCATCCACCACCTCTTCCAATTACGTTCAATAATTCTGGCACTGGCAATCAACAAAATGGGCAGCACAGACGTCGAATTCGTGATCGAGTGCCTCCTCCTCCGTTGCCTTCATTTGCACAACTAGTATTTCCGATGACTCCTCCACCAGCCTACACTCCAACCGCACCGCCCATTGAATTGGCCGACAGTGATGCGGGCACACCTCGAGCCACGGTTAGTTTATTTTCATTTTATTTGAAAGAATTTTATTTAATAAAAATAAAGTAATTTAAATGAAGGATCTCCCACTTATTAATTCGGTTTAAGAGAATTTAAAAAGAAATAAAATGCCCTCCTTTAAAAAGATTATGTAAATTTATCGAAGGACCTTTCTGGGTTTCCATAGCTCAGGTGGTAGAGCGCTGGGGGAATTCCTCCAGAGGTCGCGGGTTCGACTCCTGCTGGAAGCAAATCTTTTTTAAACATAAATAACAAGTTAAAATTGAAATTTTTTTTTGTAAAAAACAAATAAATTTAATTTTTATTTTTTATAGCGCAACAATCCAAATCGTCATTCAATTGGAGCAGATACATTTTTGGTCAACCATTCTCCAACCACTTCATCGGGCCGACCTGCAAATCAATTATATCCAAAGTTGGACAAGAATCCATTCGCTGAATCATTGGAAATTAAACAAAGAATCCAACGGGAAGCGCAAGAACGTTCATTGACAGGCTGGCTTGGCGGCAGACAATGATTTGAATGGATGAATTTTGAATTGGGATGATTTTTTGAATGTTTTGAATTTATTTTACTGTTCATTTTCAATATTTATTTCTTTTATTTATTAGGCCATTTTAAGTTTTAATTTTAATTCTCTTTCTCATAATTTTCTTTATCTTAATTATTCTTGAATATTTTAATTTAATTTTAATCTTAATTCGCTAAGTCCATCTCCCCCTCCTCCCCCCCCCCCCACATTCGATAATTTATTTTGGTATGTTTATTTATTTAATTTTAATTTTATGGCTTTACTTCTATATTTCTTTCATCTATTATTTATGCTTTTAAGTTTAATTTATTTATGTCTTTTGGATATATTTTATGGATGGTGGCTTATTTACATAGATAAAAGTTATTCAAATTTGATTTTTTGAAATTATTATTAATTGGATTCAATTTATTCGGGCATAAAAATGCCAAAGAATTCATTGGATTACGGCACTGGTTGCCATCTCGTGTATACCACAAACATTGCTGCCCCGATAGAGTCGATAATATCCACTTTCGCCTGTAGAAATAGGCAAAAATTTAGTACTTTCTTTTTGGCCAAAAAAGCATACCCCAATGTTGGCCCCAACTGTTCTTTATGATCCAAAATGGTTCGCCTTTCTCTTGGCCAAATCCGACAATCAACACACCGTGATTAAGCATTTTGGGGGAGCATAAAATGCGTAGCGGATGCGAAATACCATGACGGTAGAATTGGAGAGGGAAAGCATTGACTCCTAAAAATGGGCACAAAATGATTGAAAATACCACAAAAATAGCAACAATTTATTTCTTATAGATACGGCTTCTCAAAAGGATCAGCAGATAATTTATTTGAAAAATTTTCTTAAAAATTTGTAATTCTCATTCTCACAACCAATATCCCTTGTAATTTACATATTTAATTATATTTTAATTATTAAAATTAAGCAAATATGGGCAAGAGTTTGAGCCATACTAACCAACTGAGATTGGCCCATTCTTGACCAGCCATTTGGCCATTTCCACTTCATTTTGTGCCAACTGAATTGATCCATTAATATAGGCGGCAACATCCGTCCGATTGAATTCACACGTTTCCTTATGCGCATCATAGGGATAATCCTTTTCGGGCTCGAGGCCACCAATTCGAATTATTTCTCTGTGATTAAATGAATGCAAAATAATATTCGATTTTAAACATATTCCATACTTATATGCCTGCAGGGGAAGTCCCCCTTCGCATGCCATGTCAACCGTATCGCAATCCTGCAAAATGGAAATCCCTTTCTTTTTTTAATACCGTATCCAGTAATAGCCCTAGGATTACTAAATACCCTCTATAAAGTTAAAAATCATTTTTTGGAGTTGAATATATTATTAATTCATAAAATTACCAGTAATTCCTGTTCAGAAAGGGCAGCCAACTTTCCTTTCCGCAAAGCCCATTGGCCTTCGATATTGCCAGTAACGCTAAATGCCCAACAACTTCCGCATGCTCCTTGATTTTTGACGGCCGTGACCGCATCCTTTTGACGCCAATCCCAAGAATCAGGCAATTCAGAATCGTTGACCGAACTTGTGGACGGGGCCGCAAAATCATCGTGCTGGTCAAGAGGCCATTGATAGGGCAAATAAATCTGATAATGATAGGATAAAATAATTATATACCAAGAAAATAAATTTTTCAGACTCATCCAAAGGCAATCCATTTTCCTCCCTTTATTTAACTAATAAATAGTGAATTAGGCCTTCTATATGTGCGAAATCCTTTTTGGGTTTGAGAGAACTCGCCTTTCTGAATTCGGTCATGCTCAAATCCGAAAATGGCGTTTCGCCATATTCAGCCGTCCCCTGCTCCGATTCTTGCCATTTTTTGGCCAATACCATATTTCGGCGATACGTGCGAAATCTTTTTTGTACTTCACGTTTGCTTCCATATGTTTTGGACAATCTGGCAATAATAACAAAATTTACAACTTTTTTAATTACAAAAATGCCAAAGGGTAAAAATGTAAATCAAAAATGTTTAGAAAATATGAATAACACCCCAAAATTTGTACCTTTTGACGAATTGTCGGAATTTGTTCCATAATTCTTGATCTTTTGGCTTCAAAACTGCCTCAACTGCGTCCATCAATGCCAAAGTTTGTTCGGGTGAAGGAGTCGATTGAGAATTGGAATTGGCCCTATCTTCATCCCCATCATTTTGAAGGTTAAAAACGCGTTCGACAGGGAATTCAGCAACGGCCTCCTTTGGACGGCATTCTCGATTCACAAATTGTGAACGGCCTCCAGGGCTTGTCAATGCCTCAACCGTGCATTCCTTTTGATGGGGAGAAATCATAAAATTTTATAAAAAATGCTAATAAGAATGACAAATTTGGATAAAATCGAGTTTGAAAAATGCCAAAATAAATTATTAAATGACCTATCTATACTTTTAGCACAGTTTATTAATTTCTCCAGCCCCTTCTCACCTGTTTCTGCGCATTTTCGTCCACTTGGCAAAGGTCCAAAAGGACGCGGGATTCGTCTTCCTGTAAATTTGGAAAGGAAATTTGTCAAAATTTAAGGAAAGGCACCTGTTTAAGACATTCTGTCCGGACAATTCTGAATTTAAGGCGTTGGCTCAATGTTTGGCCATCGGGGCCAAATTGTGGCGCCGTTGCGGCCAACAAACGATCCAATTTCCAATGGCGGCGATCCGGCCATTCTGCGTTCAATGAGGCAACCGCACGACCCGCCAAATACTTTAATTCATAGAATTTCCGATACTAAAGATAAGAAGGGATTTTTGTCTACCATCGGTGGTCGTGCATTTAATGATTCGGCCGGTGGAGGCGGCAAAATTAAAAGAAGCAAAATTTGTGCCAACATTTTTTTTGGCTAAATTGTTAGGGAATTGGAGAGCAAAAAAGGAATAATTTTGCTTTTTGTTCATAAAAATAAATTTCTTTTGAATGAAATCCGATTGGGATAAATGAAAGCACAATTTAGAAATAAAGCAGCTGAGAATAAAATTATGAAAGGTGGTTGTTTTTAATTATAAAAATAAATATGAAATAAATGGGAAGTTCATCTGATTAGATTAAAGCCACCAATTTTGCCATCCACATATGTACAAATCAATAGAAAGATGGCAAAAATAAATCATTCAGGGCCCTTAGCCACTAATCCAATGGAAAACCAGACGAATGGCCAGCGGTGCCCAATGGGCTAATAGAAAAATTGGAAGTTTCCCTTTTCGCCATTTGTTTCCTCAAATCACTTGTTTTGACGGCCGAAAAGGTGGCTGACTCGATTTATTGGCCCTCTGACCTCGCGGTCGACCTTCTTTTATTTTGGCCTTAAATGTTTGGCCCTAAAATGAATGAAGGAAGAAATTGAAGAAATGAAACAGTTGTTCTTTCCTCCAAGTTCACAAAAACACAATTTTTGCAGAAAATTGGCTTTTCGAATGAAATTGGATGAGACATAGACACATTTTAGGTAAAAATGGAGACAATTTATTTGAATTTAATCTTTATTTTGAGTACAAAAGCTGCAATAATTAAAAATAATCCTTTTAATTTTTATTTATTTCCATTCATATCATTTCAATATTATCCCCATCCACTTGTGTTGCTGGCATTCGATTCTTGGGTTTCCATTTGATGAAGACTGGCCAAGGCCGCGCGACTTGCTCTTCGCCTTCCTCGCCAACCCCCATCCTGTCTTCCTTTGCCCAAATAGAATTTCCGATACCATCGATGGCATTTCCAAAAAAGTGAGATGCCAATTTGAATTATGGAACAGACGGAGAGGCCAACAAAGAGGCCGGATTGACCGCCTAATTGGGAGACGAAACCGGGCAATGTTGTGGTCAAAACTTCTTGGTAGACTTCAATCTGGAAAATAATTTATGCAGTTTAATGGAGAGAAGTTAAAAATATATTCTTGAGCTATGATCAGTTTCCCTATGAAAAATTATAGCCAGGAATTTAAAAAATTGGAAAATAAATTTTTTATGACCAACAATTCAAAAGATTGAATATGATTATGATTGTGATTTTACCTCTAAATTTGTGAAATACAATTCCACACGGAATGCAGGAATATAATTGTGACGAAGTACTGAGGCTTTTGGCCGAAATTCTTGGAATAAATGTTCTGTCCGATTGCAGGCTGGCAAACACTGAAAAAGACTAAATAAATTGTAAATTTAGGAATAAAGATTTGGCCAATGATTTCTTTTTGGGAATATAACGACCTAAGATAGGTCAAAGAAGATTAAAATGTGCTTGAACAAAGTAAATGGGACAAGAATACTGTATCTTGAGAGGGATTTAAAATGGTGGAAAAACACTTTCCTTTTTTGTTAATTTACCAATTCCAATTTTCAAAATTAATCTCACTCACCCGTTTATTTAAATCATTGTCCAATCGAATGTTGATGACTGAGAAATAGTTGCGAACGAGGGTAATTGGCTCACAAATTGGAATATTTTTGTAACGAATTCGGCCCAAATAGAAAACAGTGCAATTGAATGGTTCCACCACCTTTTCATAAAGCCAACGACGAAGCCAACATGAATTACGGCCCTAAAAATAATTAAAATGAAGAAAAAATTCATTCATGTCCCAATTAAAGTGCCCAAATCTATCACCGACTTGATCCTCTGGATTACTTTGGCATTGTTCATTGCCCGGCAACATTGTGATTCGTCGATTTCGGGCACGCAACAAAATTGATGAATGAAAATGCACATAATAACGAGGGAATAAGCCAACTGCCCGGTATTCATCCGTCAAATATGCAATAATTTGCGGCTAAAATTAGAGAAGAATATTCCATTTTAGGGGTAAATTTCAACCTGCATTCCAGTTGGTTCTGTCAATCGGCTGGTCATTTGATTCTGAAAGTAAAAAGAGAAGTATAAAAATGTTTTTAAATAATTGAGAAAGGCGCTGAATTAATAAACACAATTTTATCATTTTCAATTTGGCAAGGCTTATTTCAAATTCTTTCTCACCAAATAAACTTGAATTCGTCCATAGTCCGAAGGGTCCATTTGATAGAAAGTGTGATTCAGACGCATGCAACGACCACGCAACATCACATAATATGGGACGAAAACATCGCAGCATGGAATCTCCTGATAACCGTACATGCAACGCTGGAGAAGCTGCAGAGAAAGTATAAAATGATGAATGATCATAATCATAATCATAATCAAAAATGGCAATTCTTTTTAAATTTATGGTACTCACATCTTGGCATGTGTATCCATATTTTTCGAATAAGTCAGTGTAGAATTCGTCCAAATTTCGATGACCTTTCCAACGGCGAAAAAGGGAATAGAGACGTTGAATCTGAAATAATGGTAAATAATAAGAATAAGTGTTGAAAATAAATTAGAACAACACAAAAATCAGAATTAGATAAAAATACAAAAAATCAGAATTAGCTAAAAACACAAAAAATCAGAATTCGATAAAAAGTAAAAACACAAAAAATCAGAATTAGCTAAAAACACAAAAAATCAGAATTAGCTAAAAAACACAAAAAATCAGAATTAGCTAAAAACACAAAAAATCAGAATTAGATAAAAACACAAAAAATCAGAATTAGCTAAAAACACAAAAAATCAGAATTAGCTAAAAACACAAAAAATCAGAATTAATCGAAAACACAAAAAATCAGAATTAGCTAAAAACACAAAAAATCAGAATTAGCTAAAAAACACAAAAAATCAGAATTAATCGAAAACACAAAAAATCAGAATTAGCTAAAAACACAAAAAATCAGAATTAGCTAAAAAACACAAATAATCTGAATTAGCTAAAAACACAAAAAATCAGAATTAGCTAAAAACACAAAAAAATCAGAATTAGCTAAAAAACACAAATAATCTGAATTAGATAAAAACTTAAAAAATATCAAAGATATAATTATAGAATAAGTGTGAATAAATTTAGCATATTTTTTATTTTTGTAAAATATTTACATTCTTCAAAATGATATATAGATCAGTGAAATTGTACCTCCAATTCCCATTCAAATATTATGGTCAAAAAACCTTAAGGACGCACTCAATTCTCTAAAGAAAAAGAAAGAAAATCTGTCACTCATCAATTTCAATCTCAAAAGCGATACCGTACTCACTCTCTTTTCATCTATAGCCACAGAAGTGAATTAGCCTCCCTTTGTTCTAATTCCCATTCATTTTTAAAACATAACTTTGTTCAAATTAAACCAATTTTAATGGTTTTGGTATCATTTTAAAGAGAAGGAAATTCACTATCTTCTCAATTATTTTACGTAAATTATTCATCAAAAAGAAATTACCCTATTATATTATTTAATTTACTTCAATTTTAAATAATAAACTACAACGCAACAACGCTGCTTGAGAAAGGTCTAATGAATTCCAGAGTTCATTCCAAAAAAATTACAAAATAATTTTTGCTTGCCTCCTGTTCGGTAATATTTTGAATGATCCTTCGTTTCATGAATTGGCCAACATTGCTGAATCCGGCCCCGGCAATTGCAAAACTGATTAGCCGTCCCACGGTGACTCTATCAAGTCGGGGCAATCTCCTCCCAATGTCCCGTAAAATCAAATTGTATTTGAGCGAATCCGGATTTTTTGGGCATACCACCAGCACCGGCATTCGAAGACCTCGGGCACTGGTAAAATATTGATATGTATGAATTTAATTTGTATTTTCTCCTAACCCATCTCGACGTTGTCTCTGCTCAATGGTAATCAATGTTGCGGTTTGTCGATCGAAATAATCATCGAACATCCATTCGGTGGTCAACAATGAAAATAACAGGCAAATGGCAATGATTGTGCCCCAAAAAATACGTTCCGCGATTGAGCGGCTCTAAATGATTCAGATGATAAGATTATCCATTAAAGTAAATAAAATTGGTGAAAATATATTTCCAATACATAATACAGCTAAATAATAGAGCCTATCAATATTAGTAATTCTAAGAGAAAAACATTGCTAAAATTAATCCCAATCCCAAATGAATTGAATAGACTTCATTTATCCTATATTCTGGCAAAAACATTGAACAAGCCTTGAGGAATGCGGTGAGCCCATGTAATTCTGTATTCCACAAATATCGACAAGTACATTTTTTGGGCTTTTCTCCACTAATTTCATTGCGTAATCGATGGAGGGAATGAGTGGTTGAAGCAGATGTTCCTGGCAAACATTCGCTCGGCACATTGTCCGTCATCAAAAAATCCGCAGTTAATGCAATTGTATTATTATTTGGCGAAAATGTTCGTCGAGTTATAATGGCACGTTGCCTTCGCCCATTTGAACGGCCCCACATTTTTTTTTGCTGGTTGAATGGAAATTTTGATATAAAAATGAGCAAAAATGAATAGTAAAGGAAAACAAATTTGTATGCCAATTAATTAATTAAAATTTGTTGCCATTCAACGGAGGTGCACTTCAATTATTTTTCTGTGAATCAACCCATTCAAATTATCAAATAATGGAAAAGTTTGGCCATAGTCAAACGACAAAAAAGAAGATATAAAAAATCTTTCAATAGAAGTAGCCTCTTTTTTCCGCGAGTGTCCTTTATTTGACAATTTTTGAAGGATTTATAACGTGGCCCAAACAAAGGCCAATTAAAAGTGGAAGAAAATGAAAAATGATCCGTCTCTCTTTGGCCATTCCATTCCTTCCTTTCTTTCATTGGATTTGTGTTCATAAATAACAAATAATTTATAAAAAAAGATTATGATGCACATATAGTTAATTCATATTTTTTATTTTTATTCTTCTAAAATTAAAAAAAAACAATGTAAAATATTGTACAAATTTATGCAATTACATAGGATCTCTATATTATTTGTTCAAAATAATTCGTAAAATATTAATCCAATCCATTTAACATTTTTCATATTTTTCAACTAAACTAAAAATAAAATGTTTTCCAATTCCAATGACATATTTCAACAAAAAATTTTATAAACGATAAACATATTTGTTTACCAATTTCCATTTCCAACATTTCATTCCATCCCTTAAAAATGCACATTTTTGACAAATATCAAAGAAGAAGAATTAAGAGATCCATCCCCCTCCCCCTAATTTACATAAATGAAAAAGAAAGGTGTCATTGACAATTGGAATCGGAGAAATGGCTCAATGGTGGTATGTTCCGGAGGTTCAGCCCTAAAATTTTATGGATTCCACCAATGCAAATTCCATTCGGCCCATATAAAAATATTCTTTGCCCACCAAAATAATAAAATTCCAAAAAAGTGGGGTATTGTGTTGATGTGAGGGGGGGATGAATCTTTGCTTTCATTTTATGGTATAATAATCCTAAAAGAAAGAAATATTTGGATAGGTCAAATTATGGAAAAGGTGGCGGAATGGAGCCAAAAATAAAAAGTGGTGGGGGGGGGATTATTTACAACAAGGTGGTACCGAAAAGACCCATTGAAATGGCCGGGGATGGAGGATGAGCATAAAAATGATGGGAAAAGGCCATGAATGGGGTTGACACCGATTAGGGCCAATAAAAAGTGTGCGCAGATTTGTTGATTTGGGCCATAGATAAACGCATTAATCGGACAAAATGGATGGAAAAATATACAAATAAATGTGGAGGTGGGGGGGGGGGGAGAAGGTCAACAATGATCAAAAGGGCAGATTGGCCTTTGTGGCCTTTGGGGGAATGAATACATTTGGGAAAAATTATGGGGAAATGAAAGGTCAAATTGTCGGCATTTTGGATACAAAAATATGATACCAAAAAAGAGGATTAACAATGAAGGAATGAATGAATGAATGAATGAATGAATGGGATAATTGGATAGATTAAATCTCCAAACAATGGGCCATAAGTCCAGAGGGAAAATATGGCCAACAGCATAAAAAGGCAAGCAAATCAAGATCAAGAATTAATAATCAAAGAGAAGAGCAGATTGAACCATAGAGTTGGCCAACAGAAAAAAGCCAAGGGAACGGGGAAAAGGCGTGTTTGAAAAGGGCAAAATCGGGCGAACAGCTCAGTTTTGGGGCTTATTTCGCCCCTCCCAACAAATTCCCTTCCATTCCATTCCTATGTTTTTATTCCCCCCGAATGCACGGCCCATCGCCCGCATATAAAAAGTCCAGCTGTGCGCCCCGGAGGGTCCCATTTTCCGATCTTCCACTTCTCATCAGCTGCCGCGGGGTTCATCCCAATATTTTCAGCTGCTGCGACTTTTTCCACATTTTCCTGTTTATTTTTTTCATTCCCCATCGCTATGTTCCTTGCTCCCTTTTAATATTAGTCCTCCCCTATAAAAAATATTTTCCTCGTCAACAATAAAATATCCTTTAATTTGGCTACATTTATTTGGGAAATTAGGAAATTGAACATTTAATTTAAATTGGCCAAATTTGCTACTTTTTCTTCCTCTTTTAATTGCATATTCTCCAATAAATATGATTTTCCTAAAGGCAACAATTTCTCTCATTAATTTGTCTTCATTCCATTGTCCAATTTCCCCTGTGGGCTTATCATATTCTTATCACAATTCCTCTATTTCTTCTCAATAATTTCTACATTGAATCCTTATTGGCAACATTTTTGAAGCACTGATAAAAAAATGCTCATTTCAGGGTTTAGATAAGATAATTCCAATGATTCCTTCTAAGAGCTTTTCCTTTATGGTGGCCTAACACATTTGTCCAAATTTTGCCCGTTTATTCGATTGTTTGGGGTTTTTTTTATGTAGAATCATTTGTCCCTTCTTCAATTTTAATTTTTTTAATGATATTTTTTCCTCAAAATTGCTTCAATCATCGCTATATTTCTAATTAATTTTTATACTTTTTTCCTAATTAATTATCCGCCAAATTTCCATCTCTTTGGCAACGGAAGAACTAAATTAACTAAAGTAGAATCCATCCTTCCATTTTCCCGCACACTCCTTTCTATATTTATGGCCATAGTAAATGTCCATTCCATTCCATCCATTAGAGTCCCCATGCGCTGGCCTAGGAATGAGAATAAGGCCTTATCGATTGCCGGAGTAGGCCAAATATAGACAGAGGCATTGCTCGGAGGCACTAAAATGTAACAAAAAGTCCCAAACACAATAGGAAAAAATCCAAAAATTTGTAAAATTGAGTTAAAATTTATCCAATTTTTCATCGAGTAAACAAAACAAATTGAAATTAACCCCTTTGTTCCCCAAATTATTATTATTTCCAATTTCAATCCGAAGCATAACAAATTGCCAATTCAGCCATAAATTAACCAAATTATTTCACCAATTTTTCCTTCAATATATTCGCGCACAAAACATCCAAAATTGCACTCCACCTCATCATCGCCCTTCACACAATTCTCCCATCTACAATGTCGGGTACTAACAAATTTTGGGGACAATTACTTTTGGCAATTTTGGGATTCTTTTTGCAAATTTTGACAATAAAGGCGAATAACAAACAAATTTTTTGGCAGGCCGCCTTCGGCGAAATCTTTTTGCTTGTTTTGCCAAATCCAATGCAAAATTGAAGGAATGCGAAGAGAAAAATGCAGACATGATTTTGCAAAATTGTGCCAATAAAAATGTTGAACAAAATCAACAAAATGATGAGAAAAATGTGCCTAAAATTGTGATCAGCCATCCATCAGAATCCTTGCCAAATTGTTCAATGAATTCGGCATTAAATGCTAAAAATTTGGATGACCGAATTGAGGTCAATTTTTGACCAATTTTGCTTTCTTTCAATGCCGCTTTATTCTTTTCATTTTTTTATTTTTACTCAATTTTCGCGCAATTTTATTCAAATCCCATTCAAACCATTCCCCATTTTCAGCTCACAAACAAAAAACCGTCTACCTCTAAACAATTTACTGCCTCAACAACAAAAATGGTCGCAGCACGAATGGAAGAATGGACCGAGGAGAATTCGGGTTGGGCCAAACCCGCGTCAGTCCACTCTGGGCCAATCAAAGAGGAATGGGGCAAAACGGAACAGAATGGATGGACAAATGCAACTGCAATTCGAATGGAAGAATGGAACGAACAGAATTCAGGATGGGCCAAACAAACAACAACAATTCGTCAATTGGAGCCAATCAAGGAAGAATGGCCCAAAACATCGAACGCAACATCGTCGCAACAGAATGGATGGACTTCTGGATGGAATGAATATTCGGGCCAAGCTGTGGTGGTTCAGGACAAGAAATGGGATGAATTGGAGGAAGAGGAGCAACAGAAGAATGAGAAGAAATGGGACGAATTGGAGGAGGAAAATGACCAAATTCACAACAACAACAATGAAGGCCATTTCGGATATTGGAATGAAGGAGAAGCATGGGGAGGCAATGATTCGACCACAGGTGGAGGAGAAGGATGGTCGACAGGAAATGGCACAATTTTGGTGGTCAGTGGCCTGGTCGGGGCGAACATCGGCCAGGATGAGGTAAATAATTTTATTATCCTAATCTAGGGCTAAAGTTGTTTGGACGCGAGAGCTGGACCTTCACCGGAATCCTAAACCCCCAAATTGGGTCAATGAAGGGGATAGGGATTAAAGGCGGATTAACTTTAAATTATTCTTTATTAATTTGTGGGGGAAAATGTGATAAAAATTTGAACGGTTAAAAATGAGGAGAAAAGGATGGGTTTAAAAGGCAGATTCAGGCAATATTTGATTGATAGGGGGTGACTGGGTGATTTCGAAAAAAGTAGCGGTACAGTAGGATGAATAGGAAAGGGCCCTTTTGGGCATTTAGATAAATATTTTATTATTTCTCAATTTAATTTAAATTATAAATTCTTATTTTAAAGCTGCGCTTTTTGGTCAATTTCCTGGCTGGCAATCCCCACGAGTACGGCCACCACATTATTGGAGACCCAATTTTCCCTGGCAATTCAGCGGATATGGCATTTTTCCAGGTAAATTGGAGGGGAAAATGAAAAATAGAATAATTATATTTTTTTAAAGTTGGATTCTGAGGAAGCTACGCGAAAGGCTCAATGTGCCTTGGAGGGATTTAAAGTGGAAGGGCGCCACACCAAGTAAGCCACCTTTTTGTGAATTATTAAATTTTAAAATTTAAATTATAAATAATTTCATTTCCATTTAATTTTAATATCCGAATTCTCTCCTTCAGGAAATTGCACGCTGCCATTATGCCGACCGGATTTTACGGCACAAATGCCTCGATGGGAAACACCCAAATTGAGGAGCCAATTCCGTGGAACACCGGACGCTTCACCAATTCGCCAATGCCAATCAATGGAGTGGTCAATGGCGGCCGTGATTCCAACAATTTTGGCGAGGATCAAAGCGATGAAATGGCCGACAATATGGTACAACACACTCACATCAAAATGAACAATGTGGCCGAAGAGGAAGAGGACAATTGAATTCGGTGGCCTTGGAATTGGAATGAATGGATTGGAACTGATTTGGATTGGAAATGGCAAATTTGATCTTTTTCCCCACTCAATAAGAAATTATCATTTATCCAATTTTTGGCCATTTTCACTTCCATCCCTCTTAAAACGGATTTAAATTTCCCCTCCCCTTTAGGGTATATTCTTTGCTGGGAATTTATTTTACCAATTTACACAGAATTTAGGCATTAATTTCGTACATAAAATATAAAGAAATCAGACTAGCTTTTTATGAACATTGCAAATAGGCAAAAATCAATCAATTTTACATTTAATTAAAATATATAAAATTCATTTTTCGGCAAATTTTGTTAAAAATACATTAAAAAGGGTCCTAAATTTAGATTAGATTAGAATTTCCCAGCAAAGAATTCACCCGCAAAATAAATACATTTCAAACAAACATTTGATTTTAAAATGAAATTCTTCACAATTTTATTTGATAATTTCCAATTTCCATTATTGAATATGCCCCACACCATTAATAATAATATTATCAAACAGAAACACATTCAATTTGAATATTCTCAAATTTTCCAATATAATTTAATCCATTATTCATTACATTACATTAATCTGGAATAAATCTCATTGCTCTGTAATAATTTTCAAATTGGGTCTACAATTCTTCAAACATTGAATTGATTATTAATAGTCGGGAAAATGTTTGATTGATCATTCAAGAACAATAATGAGTGAATTGAAGTGTAAAATAATGGAATTTATGGATAAAATTGGCCAATGTCCAGAGTGCTAATTAAAAACCATCAAATCCAAAAAATAATTGCCTAGCTAAAAAAGGAGAAGAATATTTCTTGGGAGAATTATTTTGTTGAATGATTCATTTCTCAAAACAAATATTGATGAAAATTTGGGGGCCATCTATTTTTGGGATGGATCCATCCAATATCCCCGATGCATCTATTTCGGTATCCAAAAAAAGAGGGCAGAGGATATTTATGGGAATATTATTTATTTATCTAAAATTGATCGAATTTATTTTTGTGCACAAAATTTTTCTATAAATTTGTGAATTTCCTTCCAATTTGTCCAAAAAAATGAGTCTCTACGATTCGTTGGAATTTTCCTCCTCTTCCATTTTCCTTTTCCTTTTGACCACTTTTGCAATTGGCCAACGAATTCGTGAATTGCCAATCCCAAAATTGAATGATGAACAACAAATTGAGGAAGAATTGAAGGCAAATGGGACGGCGGCCAAGAATTTAACTGAAACAGTGGGAAATGCCATTGAACCAATTAAAAATGCACCGCACACATTGGAGGACATTCGAAATGGGACAATGGACGAAATGGATGTGATGAAAATGATGATGGAAGGTTAGCAGAATTATTTTAGGGAAGAAATGCAAAATATTCCCAAAAGGTGGCCACAACCACAATCATCCACATTCGAGTACCCCAACACCCCCATTGCCCACAACCAGGCCACCCATTCATTCACTCCTTCCATTTGAATCTTTGCCAATTGAATTATTGGAGGAAGCTAATTCACCAAAAACTACCCAAAAACCCATAGTGACTACGGCAAAGATGACCACCGTTGGCCAAATCCGATTACCGCAACCAGTCCAACCGGAAGAGCCTGTCGTTTTGCCGGCACCATTAGGCGATTGTGTGGATGGCCATGAAAAGTATGTTTATTATTAGCTAATTTTCATATACTAAAATCAATAAATTTATGGATAATTCATTTTAAATAGTCATTATTTAATATTTCTAATATTTTGTCCAGTTGTCCTTTTTGGGCGAAGAATGGATTCTGCCAAAATCGATTCTACACACAACAAATGAGGGCACATTTTTGTCCAAGCAGTTGTGGACTTTGTTAATTTTATATAATACATTTCATCAATTTTACTTTTTTGTTTTTGATGATAAATTGAAATATATCTTCCCGCAAATTTTTGGCAAATTTATTTATTTATAGTTAAAATAAATTTTATGAGATTATCAATTAATAAATGGGTTAAATTTGCTTCATATTTTTTGTGAATAATTTTCGATGTAATGTATAAAACAAATCTAAATATAAAGAATTTTCTTCCCTTTAAAATGATATTAAAATCATTAAAATTGGTTCAGTTTGAGCAAAGTTATGTATAAAAAATGAATCGGAATTAGAACAGAGGGAAATCAAAAATCACTCAAATCATTTTCTGCCTGCGGTATAAGGAAAAAAAAGAGAGTACGGTACCGCTTCTGATTGACATTGATGAGTGACAGATTTTCTTTTCTTTTCCTTTTGAGAATTGAGTGTGCCCCCAAAATTTTCTTACCGTAATTTTATAATGGAATGGACAATGGACAATTTTAATGATTGATATATCATTTTGAAGAGCAAAAAATTGCCAATATTTTTGGCATAAATTGGCCAAGTCAATTTTATAAATAGTAATATTAATTTAAACACTTTAATTTTTATATTTTTAATTACAATATTATAAAAAGAAGAAATTAAATAACAATAAAAAAGGAATTATGCTAATTTCATAGCACACAAAAACCAGCAGAGATGGAAGAAATATTCATTAATATTTTAAATATAAATAGGATATGGACATGAAAAGAGGAATAATAATAAAAATGCCAAAATAAGACACATTTTTATGGACTTTCTAGTGCTTTTTCCCAATTTGGCTGTTTTTTTTTGTTGATCCGGACAAATATTCATCCATTCAATTCCAATTTTTACAACAAAATATCATTGTCCGATGCCAGGAGCCTTTGCCGTGCCTCTTTGTCCACAAAATTGCCACCACCCAGTGATCCATTCAATGGCGGTTTGCCGCCACTCTCAACATTCAATTCAGTGTCCGATTCACTATTTTTCAGCAATAACATTATTCCACCGTTGTTTGTCGCTGTACTCAACATTTGGGTGCGAGGAGGTGCCGAAACGGTGGAAATGGAACGGGCACTTGGGCTGGGACTCATCATTGATGGTGGACATTTGTTGGCGCTGTGGATCATTTGGCCATTGGCACTTGCTGCTTTTCGACCTATATTTAGAGAATTTTTTATTTAATTTATTATACGATCAATCAATTTTGTCATCGCTTAACTTTAACTCAATCGTCTTTAATTAATTTGATGTCATTTTGAAGATTTATGTTTTGGCTAATCAAAATGGTATATTTCATAAATTAATTTGTTCATATTTTTATGGATATATGGTTTGAGAATAAAGCGAAATTTTCAAATTCCTTTAGGATTGTTTGCCCAAATATATGTTTCAATCCGGAAGGGTGCTTATGCCCTGTTTCATTTCGAAAATTGTGTTCTTAATATTTTTCAATAATTTATTCAGTTTTTTTTGCCATAATTCGGTTAATTTTTAGCTGAATTCATTTGTTTTTCTATATCACTTTGATAGATTTGCCTAGCTTTGAAAATTTAAATTCCAATTTTTTCCAAATTACATTTTCCAAAAACCGGAGCCGATAATGTTGAACTGCATCTGCCCCCTCCATTCATGCTCATCACCGCCAAACTGCTGTGTTGATGAACATTCATTCCAGCATTATTTGCGGTACTGCCGGACCCAAATCGAATTGTGGATGGCTGTGGGGGTGTCGTGGATGGATGAGTGCCCAGTCGAATACTGCCTCCATATGGGCCGAAACCATTTTCGCCAACGCCCGCATAATAAGTGGATTCATTCGGGTATTTGGCACGGCGCATCAATTGACTATTCAAAAGGCCGTACAAAAGCCAATTTGATGCGGAATTCACGTAGGGCAGGGCATGGATGCCGTACATGATGTAAATGAACTTGTCGGAACTACGGAAATGGGAGGAAATATTTTAAAATCATTTATTCGTAATGAATATTCACCTGAAAATGTCTTCACTGTTTCGTTCGGTCTCCTCATTTTCCCAATGGATAAAATTGAAATAGAGCATACTTATCCAATATGGACTCCAGCAAATGACGAAGAAAACTGAGATGGCAATTGTGTAGCCGGCAATTCGATTTACGGGCAACTTTATTGGAATAATATTTTAATAGAGAAAATTCCTTTTTTAGGATACTTTCGAGCTTGACATTGATCTGGACCGTTTGAATAATCTGCGCATCATTAGGGCATAGAAAACGGTGATCAAAAGGACGGGAAGGAAGAAGCCAATCAAAAACATATAAGTGATGAACACAGCTGAAAATATGACAAAATTTGGCAATAAATTTGATATCTTGCAATTAAACATTGAATCCCTCCTAAGTAAGCTATAAGTTATCTATCTGTCAATGTCAAATATTTTTCCTACCATATTCCTCACTTTTGCCCAAATATCCCGCCTCCACATCAAATCAATCAATCATATTTTGCCCCAAGCCTCTAACTGTTCATTTCCCTACAAAATGTTCTTACCTTTTTTTTGTAAAACAGAATAAATGAGTCAAACCAATCCGAAAATCTTTCCTTATTAGACCACTGTGCGGTTTAGACTCCCGGCGAAGGTCCGGCGCGAAAACCTAAGCCCAGCTCCCGGATCCAAACAAATTTAGCCGCCCTAGATTAGGATTAATAGACTATTGTCATCTGTGGCAAATAGATCTAAATATTAGTAACTATTTTAATAATATTTTTGGCCACATTAAATATTCCATTAATTTCCAAATTAAAATTCCATGGACTCACATAGAAGTGTGCCTTCCAAATGGTCCATGCATTTGAATATTCGAACCCGGGCCAGCCGATATGGATTCTCCAGCAACACTTCCTTCAGCACAATTTCCCGACTGGATGATTTAATCAACAATGGGGAGAGCAGCACAAAAGTGAGCATTGTGAGTGCCAACAATTGGATTAGCACAACCCGACGACTGGTCTTCTTGTGCGGATAGCAGACACGAAGGAATCGATCTGAATGCCAAAATAAATGAATGAAGGAATGGAAATGGAATTAAATCGAATTAAAGGTATTTATATTTATCGTATAATCGCTTTTAATTCCCCGTGGGGAATTATTTTTTCAAGCCATCAAAAATTGAGCAATTTAACTTCTTAATATGTGGATATTTTTGAACAAATTATATCGGATTTTATAGAGCTTTAGGGAATTAAGAAAATGCAATAAAAAATTTTTTAAAGTTCACTCTGATAGTAAATAGACCAATATATATATCCTCAAAGTCGATAATGGGGAATTATTAGAGGGTGGGAATTAAAAGAGGTTATACGGTATGCAGGGCCCATTCTTTGTGAGCGACAGTAACCAACCGAATGACATTGCTGCAAGCACAAATGTGCTCAGGGCACGTCCCACATGCTCCAATGCTCGGTACACTTTGCAAAGAGCAGTGCCGAACATCCAGAAGCCCAATAACTAAAAGAGGAAATTAATTTGCAAATGTTCTTCAATCAATTCAACCTGATCCATGATGGCCATTGGCAAAGGCACAACTGAGGCCAAATCGACGCAACAAAGGAAGAGAACATAAATCATTGTATTATCATAGCTGGTATTGGCATGCAAATGTCGGATCAATGTAATCACACTGACATTACCGCATACGCCAACCAGGAAAAGGACGGCATACAACTAAAATGTGTAAGAAAGAATTGTGAATAATTTTGGCTTTTTCAATCTAATTTTCTCTTTCAAAACCAATTCCATGATTCTATCCCCAGTAACTATCCATTGAATTAAATTAAAAGAATCCGTCTTTTGGCCTATTCCTCATAAATCCTTAACCTTTTTATACCAATATTATCTTTTTCGATATTTTTCGGAATGTAAATAATCATTTTTACTGATCCATAACATTAAATTGCCGGTAAAAAACTGACCAAGGCATAGAGGATCACGTGATTCTCATCCCCATTTGATAGGGGAAACATGTCGAAAACGGGCAATGATGCAAAAAATCTACAAAAATTTAATTCAATTGAATTCATTGAGTGTCAAAAATGTGCCAAAAACTCACTCTTCTTCGCTGATTTGTTGAATTTGCCAAGGGGCCAATGTGGATGGCAATTGGACGGATTGAAGGCGTTGGGCGGAGTTTTCGATGGAATTGGCCGATTGGACGGCGGAGGCTGCGGCAATGAAACTTGCCGTTGGATCATCCGGCGATGGAGTGGACGGGAATTGATGATGAAGATGCCGATTTTGGGGGTGGATGGGCGGAAATGGAGTTGTGAAAATGGAAGGGGAAGCAGCCGAAATTGAATGATTTTGGAAAAGCATTCAAAAACGGATGAAAATTAGAATGAATGAATTTTGGTGGGTGGGCGAATTAATGGAAGGCCATAATATTGTTTGTGCTGTTGTCTGGGATTTTAAATGAGATTATCCTCTGATTTGATGAGGGGGGGGGGTGTTCGGCTGAACGAAGAATAATAAATTAGTGGAAAAATAAATTAATTAATATGAAATGACAAATGAGGCCATAATGGAAATTGGATACGGTTTTTGGATTAAATGGGTGAAATGGACGGGAAATGGTACTGATTATCGAGGCAATTGCCAAGGTTGATAAATTTTTCACCAAAAGTACGCCCGAATTTATAGTGCCCAAAAGAAACGTGCCAATGCCCAAATTCATACAATTTCGAATCATTTTTGAGTCATTTTGTAATTTAAAAAATTTTTAGTGCAAATTTTTCACATCATTTTTGAAATGAATCAAATAACATTTTGTTTGCACCAATCACCAAATATTTTTATTTGTCTGCTTTGCGCATTTACTCTGTGTTTAAATTTTCAATTTAATTGGTTGGCATTTTTGCTGCTGCCAATTTTGCACGCAATAATCCAATAAAAAATTCGAAATGTGGCGCCACTGACTAATTTGCTTTGTTTTTGATTTTGAGATGGAATTAAAAGGCCAAATTGGAAGGAAAAATATTGGACATTACTGCCCTTTAATGAAGGCCAAAAACAGAAAAACAGCCGTAGGCATTTTTCCCCATAATTCGTGAGAATTTCGAGAGGAAGACTGAAAGAAAGAGCCAGTCGAAAAGAGTGCAAAATGCCGGGTGGCGGTGATTTTGGGAAAGGAATGACAAAAAAAAAGTAATAAATTATGAATGCGCACATTTCCATAGAAAATTTGGCGCAAAAAATCCGAATAACAAATTAGCGAAAAAATATGTAATATTTTTTATTTAACCCGTCAATGTCTGTGAATGTAAAAAACTCACAAATGAACCCATTTTTTGATCTAAACCAAATAGAGTAAGTACCAAGTAAGTTTATTAGGAAATAGGTTTTTATTAGGCTAAAACCAACATTTGTTTATGTAAATTGGGCACAAAAAGAGATGTCTGCTTTAATAGAATTCATCAAATTTGGTGCCAATGATGGCGTGTCGAAGAATTATCATCAATGCCATCAACAATAATATTTAAGTCAAATGGGCAAAAAAAGAGAATAGAATTTTTGGGCACAAAACAGAGGAGAAGATTGGTGGTTGCCAGGAAAAGGAAATTGGTTTTTTGGTCAAAAAAAATTGTGGACTGGCGCGAAGATTAAAAGGAAGAGAAGAATTGATGATGAAAATGTTGGGCCAAAAAAGAGGATTGGCTGATTAAATTGTTGTGAAGAATACATACTTCTACGATGGATGGATGATGAATTGGGGGGGGGGGGTGGGATTGAGGGTTTGATATGTTCCGATTCCGACGGAAACATGAAAGAATATAAGTAAGTAATAACATGGTGGAGATATTTTGTTTTGATGCCATTTTGCAATAGACAAATGAAGAACACGGAAATAATTGAACAGGGAGGAAATCATCATCCAAAATTTGCGTCACTATTGTAATTTCTATTGTTGATAAACCAAAAAGTATAAAATTTAGAATTAGAGCTTCCACATCTAATGAATTTTTTTGAAATTATTTATATTGCATTTTGCAATATTTGTACATTTTAAATGGCCACAAACATCACATCATTGGGCCATTCGCTGATGTGCCATTGGTCACAAATATTAATTTTCATTTTTTTTGTCTGGACCATTCTCGAAAAAAAGGCAATTTATGTGGGGCGAAAGGGTCAAGTTTCTTTGTATTCTTTGATGGCAAATGCCAAAAACCATTCCACCTATCCTCAAACAAAAACTTAGGCAAACAATGAAAGAATTGCCCGGAAATGTAATTAATGAAATGGAATTGTCGGCTCAAATATTGGAACCCAATCAAAACAACAAAAATTGGATGAGAATTTAGTAAAATTAAAATTTTAGTCAAATTTATCAGAAAGATGGGAATGGAAGTGGATCCTTTAATACTCGACCATTTTTGGGGGAAGTAATTCGCCATAATGGATTTCAGCCGTTTTTTGCGCTTCCGATGGCCAAAAAATCATTTCGGATTGTCCAAGGGGAATTGGTGGACTATAATAAAGGAGAAAATAATATTCCCAGAAGAATGGAGGGACGAAATTGGGAAAATGAGGAAGCAAAGGAGAATGCGGGTGGCGCGAATAATTCCGTGAAAATTCTTGGGTAATTGGAATCAAATTTCGGGATTGGAAAAAAAGATTATTCCATTAAGGGAATAGGACATAAATTTGATGGAAAAAAAAATGATGTTGAATTTAGGGCAATTAATTTGGAAATAATTTACTGGATTGCCCTTTTGGCATTTAATAAATTTATAAAATTGGATTTATTTCCAAAAAGATTCTTTCTTCGAAGAAATTGCAGCCATTCATTTTTTATGCCTCTTAGCAGACTGCGGCCAACATTTTTTATGGTCCATTCGGACTCTTGGCCTTCAACTTCCCAGTAGCTGGCAAAATTGGCTCATTTAACCTTTTCCAAACATATTGAATAGAAAATTAGCTGAAATTGGATCAAAAAATCGTTGGAAATGAAAAATAAATATTTAAAAAATACAAAGAATTGAATCAACATCCGAGAATTGATGAAATTGGCCAATTTTGCACCAAAAAAACAGAATTTTTGGACAACATTTTATTTGAAATGGATAAAAAACATTGGGCGGCCTATAAGTAAATGAATAATTCATTGTTTGATTTTGGCTTTTTATAGCCAATCTATGGCCAATGGCCATTGAAATTTATGGAAATTTTAAAAGCATCAGCCGAATTTGCAGATACTTTTGAATGGCTAAATATGATGTGGTCATGAATAAAATGATGGAATTTATTTATTTTAATGGTCACAAATCCCAACAGACATATTTTTGCTGATGTATGTCCAAAAATACGCGGATGACTCAATTTATTATTATTATTATTCTATTTTAATAAGATAATTAATTGAATACACTAAACATCAAAATAATTTTGTTATTGGTTCCTTATCAATTTATGGACGGATTTTATGGATTAATGGCGAAATTCATTAACTGAAACTTTTAAAAAATACTTGAATTAAGGTATTCTTTTAATGAGAACTTTTAAAAGGGAATAAAGGGTTGATTAAGAAAAATATAGCTGGGGGCCAATTATAGGATTTTCCCGGACTAAATTGTCTAGGCAAAACAATTTTAAGTCGCGCATTCTTCACAAAAATTTCCCATAAATATGAAGGGCCATTTTCCTTTTTTTATTTGGGAAAATATACAACTTTATGCGGTGGCCATTGTTCCCTATTCCCCTGGAAAAAGTGCAACTTTGAATGAGTAAGAAGGAATTTATTGAGAAAGGGGAAAAAGGAAGTGTTGATTAATGCCACGGCAAATAAATTTTTATGCATATATTCATTCATCGTTTCGTCATATTTGCTGGGAAATAAATTTTGCCGTCTTTTGTGGATTGTGTTTTTTCCTCATTTGAAGAATAAAAGGACAAAAGAATGGAAATTTGTGAATGGCCTTTTAAACGGGGAAATGTGGAAATGCCGCTTCTTTGCATTTGATTAAATTTGGCAAATTGGAAAATGCGATTTGCTTCCATTGAAATCAATTTTAACGGCGAAAATGGAACTTTAGATTGAAAAACATTGGCGGCAATTTACAAAGTGGAAGTCGCAATAATTTTGTATTAATCGGTATTAAAATGAAACAAATTGGCCAAAAAAATGGCCAAAAAGCTATTAGCCAAAATGTTGGAATATTTAAAAATTAGCAAAAGCCAATTAAAAAACTGCCAAAAAATGTTCTCATTCACATTTTTTCTCATCAGTATCTGCGAATTTCTGCACTTTTGCATATTTTTCGGGATAATTCTTGCAAAAATGCGCGCATTGCCTCCAACACAAATTTTGCCTTTTCCAATGATTCATTCATTCACACTTTTAGGTAAATAATATTGTATTGTTGCATGCGTCAAAAATCCCACCAAAAGGACAAATCCAATGGCTGGAGGAAAGAATGTGGACAACAAAAAGTAAGGGGGGACACAATGGATTGGCCAAGAAGGTGCCGATGCCCTGGGGGGAGGGGGGGCGCACGCGAGAATACCTAAATAAAGGAGGGGAAGGGGATGAAAAGGATCCTTTAAGCCAATATTTTATGTACGGATATTTTGCCAAACCCATCATAAATCCGGCATTTCAAATTTGCCAATTTTCGAGCCTATGGAGATTTGTGGATTTAGGCCATAATTTTGAAGGTGATTTTTGTAGACGAATTGGTCGAAATATTGTCTGTTCGATGCCATTCTTCCTTTTCCAGGGTGTCTTCCATTGTTCCAAAACAATGTGTGCTATGTTCGCCGCGCCTTATTTTTATTCTCGCTTGGATGAATAATTGGATTTTCCCTCCTCCCATTTTCATCAATTCTTGGAATTTTTTTCCACCTCATTTTCTTGGATCCGGCATTTTTTCTTTCCTAACAATAATTTGTGTTCTTCCGGTGAACAATTTGGAGGGAAAGCAGTTAGTTTTTTTGGCCATTCATTCTTACGGAAGGGATTTGGAGATGATGTTGAGAAAATTTTGGAATTGGGTAACTAATCGAAAGAAGAATGAGAATTGTGAGCATTTTTTATGCATTTTGAAGCCATATTTAATGAATTAAAAGTTTGCATAAAATCCATGTAAAAGAAGATTAGAAGATCACCTAAAATCTTCAGTACAGATGCTGGCAATTCATCTGAATTTTATGAGTAAAAATAAGTCTGGATATTTCTTTTTTAACCCAATTAATTAATAATTTTTTTACTGCAAATATTTTCCCTTCAATTGGGAATTTTGTGAAGGAAAAGTAGAAGAATAAAATGAAAAACATGGCCAATTTAATGGGAAATGGGTGAAATTATTAGAAATTCCAAAGGGCGAGTACATCCATTTGTGAATTGCGCATCCAATTCATTCACAATCCCAGAGGGCATTTCTTATCCAGACATTTTCTGGGAAATTTGAAGGGAAAATGATTAAGAAAAATATGCTTATTGTGGGTTAATTTCAAAAATGGCCATTGGGTGGTCCATGCGATGATTAATTTGGTCGGAGGATGCGCAAATGAAAATGGATAAAATTGGTGGTCGAAACCAGGAAGTAAAAAGAATTGGTAAGCATTCATTCAAGAGTGCAATTGGCATTTTATTATTTAGCAAAAAACTTTGATTTTCGGCAGAATGAAGGAAGTTTGCCTATGAAAATTAATTTTATGCACTTTTTACTGCCAAGTGCTCATAAATTGGGGATGGGTGCAAAAACAAAAACTAAAAACAAAAAAGTGGATGAAAGAATTGTGGAATTTCATTGAATTTGGAATTCTCTAAATTCCTTCAAAAGTGAAGGCCAAAGAATGGAAGCAATTTTGCCAGAACAGTTCATTTGCGCAACATTTTTCTCTCCAATTAAAAATATTTCCTTCCACAAACAATAAATACGAAAGGAAGTGAAGGATCATTTTCCATTAAAAAGATCCAAAAAAACAGTGGAAGGCGATGTTTTCATATTTGTGTGTGTTTTTTTACACATTGTTCCCCGGGGATTCCGGATTCCCTTGAAAATGGTCCTCCAAATGCGCCATTTTTTGCCTAATTAATTCCAATGGCCTCTTTTCGCCCATTTATTTTGTTCCCATTTTCCTTTTCCAGGGAGGCCATTTACAATTCAAATCCATTGCGAAGGCGGTCTTTAGGCCAGACTCTCTTAACCCCTCCCATTTGGCCCATTATTCATTCGGGAAAATAAAAAGAAGGATCGGCATTTTTCTCTTTGACTAATGTACCCTTTAACTCATTGGCACAATTTCCGATGAAACCCATAAATTCATTCAGCTCAGTCGATGATTCCATTCTCATCAAAAATCCAACCTTTTATTTTTTGTTGTATTTTCTTGGAATAAAATGGCTTATTTATAATTCTTGGTTAGATCTTAATATCCTTTTTATGCGGGATTGGTCCGAATATTATGTAAATTGAATGGAATAATTAAAAGTCAAAGAAAATGATGATGAATTGAGGTTATTCACATTTTTGTCAATAATTTTCTTTCAAACAAGAGCCATAATTTGATCATTTTATGACCAAAGATAAAAAGGGTGCATTCAAAATGGTAAATGGATCAATTTTGTCAATGGTTAAATTGATTGGACTTAAAGATTTTGTTTTTTGATGATTTTTCTCCCAAAATTCCGAAAAAATCTAATTTTTGCAGCAGCTTTTAATAATTTATTATTTATTTGTAATCTAGGGCTAAATTTGTTTGGGCGGAGTTTGGCTAGGCTCTCGCTCCGGGCTTTCGGAGTGGGCCTAAGCTTGCCCAAATAATGGGGGATAGGAATTAAAGGGGAATTTGACTTTAAATTATTATTTATATATTTATCAGTTGGGCGTGAAAATAGGAATAATAAAGTGAACATCGAAAAGGGGACCATTTGGGAAGTAAAAGAGACTGATTTATTTAATGCGGATTGGGGCAATATTTGATTGATAGGGTAGCGTGTAATCAAACAGTGGGGTTTGGAGTACAGTAGGATGAATAGGAAAGGGCCCTACGAATTATTGTATTGACAATATTTTAAGAGTTTTGATTAATAATTTCGTCTAAAATTTTTAAATTTGCATTTGTGCCCTTCAATATGATGGAATGAAATAATATGAAAATATATTCAACAAATTAAAATTCTAAATTTTAAAAGAAAAAAGGAACAAAGACGGATATTTGCGCATGTTCATGAAAGGAAGGACAACAAAATTATGTGGGGACATGTCTGGCCAATTTAAAATGAACCAACAGGAAAAGGAAGTGTGGGAATTGGAATTTGAAATGATGCAAAAATGATGAGCCCCAACATTGGGGGATGGTGGATTTTAATTAATTTATGCGCACAATCCCAAATGGTTGGATTGGTTTGGGGTGGCTGGAATGTGCACAGGAAATGCGCGCGTGAAAAAGGAATAGACGAAAATTTTGCGAAATTTTGTTTATAACAATTTTGTTGTGAAAATTTGTTTAGGAAATTTGCGGGATATTGAAAAATTGAAATGGATAATAAAAGTTAAAGAAATCTAATAATAAATTTAGACATTCCTTCTTCTGCTGCCATTGACTATCCTAAATCCCCTTTGCTAAATAATTTGCTAAAATCCAGCTTTTAATAATTTGTTATAGACTAATATTTATGGGTGAAATTAATGTATTTGCTTTGGAAGTGGATTGTTAATATTTTTGGCCATTTTTATTGGCTAATTTTTATATATTTGCTCATCCGGCTGTTTCCCTCAATTTGTCCAATTCAAAGATGGAATTGGATTGAATGTATTTTTGGAAATGAAAAACCAATGAAGGGAATTTATGATGCCGAAAATTGTAGGCAAAAATATAAAATAAATTGCTTCAATTCTCATCAAAATATGATGAAGCCACCGATTTTTGCCATGATTTTTTTTATTTAATTTAATGATTTTAATATTTAATTGGCCATGGAACCAACAGAGTATAAATTGAAACAAAATATGAGAAAAAATTAAAAAATAGGGACATATTTTTAAGGGTAAATTCTCATCAGAATATTGGAAAGGCAAATGTTGAGGATTTGAAATTGGTTTACTTTAAAAAGACTGACTTTTTGCTGTTAATTTTGTCGGAAGCAGTCAAAAGAGAATAATAATAAAAAATTTGTTGGAAATTTCTTGTGATGGCAGCCGCCGGCTATAAAAAATCGCTAAATTCGCTCCAATGATGGGCAATAAATCCGTTGCATCATCAAAATTGTTTTTTAAAGAAAATTGATGACTTACTAAATTAACAGAAAGGTTAAGAAAATAAAATTGGACATTTTTGAGGAGAAACAAGGAAGAAAGAAAATCCAAGAATTGGCCAAGTGCATCAAAATTTGTTGGCCAAAAAAGAAAAAGCCGCCATTGCGATTGATGAGGGAGGGGGGAATGAGTGTTGGCAAAAAATCAAGGAATAAAAAGGGGGGGGATGAATGATTGATTTAAATGAGAAGAAATTGAGGGGGGGGGGGGATATTCGAGATTGAAATTTGGGTGGAATTTATGAATTTAGATGAATTGAATGAATGCAAATGGATATTATGGCCATAAATGATGAGAGATGGGGATAAGGGTTGAGCTAATAAATTGTAATCAAAATCCTTTACATTCTCAGGATAATTTTGAGTTTTATAGGTAAAATAATAAATCTAATTCACGTGATTTTCAAAAGACATTTTGCTTACATTTATTTACCTCTCACCAATTATCAAATTTCACATCAATCTCCTGATGAGAGGTTTAAAATTATTTAGTGAATAAAAAATTACAAAAAAAATATTGGGATGAGACAGTGGGAATATGCTGGCATTGAAGAAATGTGGGGTGACTGGGAATTGGCCCAGTGAAATGGCCAGAAGAGAGGAGAGGGAATGGGCTGGAGGTATTGGGAAAATGCGCATGGAATTGGCGCTGGAGGCGACCAAACATTTGGCCTAAATTCAATCCGGCATCGGCATTTATTTCTGTTTTAGTGTTAATTTATGTTAATCCACAATTTTAGGTTGAAATTGAGAATATTTTTAAGTCTTGATTGATGTAGAAATGTCATAAAAATCAGCGAATTTGATTCAAAAAGAGATTGAAGAATTGGATGGTTGGATGGAAGATGGTCGCGCGCCTGCGCCCGCCAATGAATTGCCAAAGGAAAAGCCAGGAAAATTGGGCCTAGAAAAGGAGGTAGGAGGAGGAATTGGCCAATTGATGTATGGCCAGAGGAAATCCAAAAGAATGAGTGAATTATTGGATGGATGAAAATGGTGGATTTCATTTTAAAATTTCAAATTTGAAATCACAAAAAAATGTGGTGGCACACGGAAATATGGAGGAACCAGGGTTGCCAGAATGTCCCCCCACGGGGGGCATTTGCCCCCTTTTTGAGATTTTGCCCCCTTTTGTGCCCCCCGAGCCGAGTTGCCCCCCAAATGCCCCCTTTTTAAAATTTTGTCATTTTTTCCCTATTTTATTATTTTTTGGTCTAATTTTTCGCTGCGCGGCAAATTTTTGGTCTAATTTTTCGCTGCGCGGCAAATTTTTGGTCTAGTTTTTCGCTGCGCGGCCATTATTGGAAAAATTTTTGCATTTTTGGCACTTTTTAAAAATGCCCCCCAAAATGCCCCCTTTTTTACTGAAAATGCCCCCCAAATGCCCCCTTTTTTTTCCAAAATGCCCCCCAAAGTAAAAATCCATCTGGCAACCCTGGGAGGAACAGAAGGAGGTGAAGTGCCATCTTGGCAATTTGAATGGAAATTGGCGTATGAATTTTATGGGCCAAAAAGTGCACTAAAATATCAAAAATCAACAGTGTTCTTTTAATTTCTTTTTTCCATAAGAAGTAATTAGATCAAATCTTTTTAATGGCCATAAAATTTGATTATAATGATTTGTACATAAATTGAAGACTTTAATTTATAGATTAAAAAACTGCATTTATTGTTTATTAGAGAGATAATTAAAGGCATAAAATTGAGGGCAATTTGCTTCGGTTTTCTCAAGATGGATATTTTTTGATGTTTAGTGAAAAATTTGGGAAATCGTTTAGGCATTTTACGGGATTTTGCCATTTAATCGGTCCATTAGTGCTCAACGCAGAAAAAATGAAAATGTACGAAAAACGAAAACGAATAATAAGATCAACCATAAACGTTTGCGATTTTTAATCATTTACGGCTTAATTGGGCATTCATAAAAAACCACTAATGGCTCTATGTGAATCATTTTTAATGGAAAATAGGGAGTCTGGGAAAAATATAGCCAAGATTATTGGATGGAGGATATATTGAAGGTGGCCAAATTTAATCTTTGGAATGGACTTTGTTGCTGACGAATTGTACTAAAAATTCGCTTAAAAATTTGCCACTTTTTGTTGATTTCATTTTATTTGCTGCTAAAATGCCAACAAATGAATTCATCACCTCTATGATGATAATGGAGACTATTTTCCCATTATCCCAATGCCGAAAACAACAAAAAAAGCCGAAGAGAAATAAATTGAATGGGCGAATGAATATTCCTCCCATTTTTAATCCCATTTGGGAATTAAATGGGCTCATTTTTTCTGGGTCATCACAATTATTTAATAATGCCGCTAGGCCATTTCAGGCTACCGGAGGCAGGGGAAGGGGATGCCACAGAAAAAGGTAATTTAACATTCATCTGGATCCGAAGCTTTCCGAATTCTTTCCAAAAATTCAATTATAGCATTAAATATTGTGAAAAGGAGAAAATAAAGACATAAAAATTAATTATGAAATTTTGGAAAATTAAAAATATATTTCAGAAACGCAAAAAATGAAACTTTTTCCAATATGACTGCTTCATGCGTTTTCTACCCCTCTGGGATGTTGTGGCGGAATAGCAAAAGCCTGGAAGAAAAGGCTGCATTTTTGTCTCCAATCTTCCATTTCTAATAAATTATTCAAGGATTCCAATTAATTTTCTGCCATTCAAATGCAAAAGGCGGCCAAGGAATTTCTATTCAAGAATTGCCGGAGACTTTCCTCCAATAAAGTTCAATCCCAAAAAAGTCACGTGCCAAAAACCGTCGCCGCTTAAAAATGAATGAAATTGGCGGCAAACTTTTTTTTTGTTAGCCGAATTGTCTATTACCGGGAAAAGGAAGCGCGAAAATAAATGAGAGACGAGGGTGAAGAATTTTTTGAAATTTAAAGCAGCTGCTAATTTTCCGGGGAAAATGTGCATTCACACAGCCACCTTAAGGGCAAAATGCATGCATCTGCTCTTCCGGGTAGAAAAGTTATTTTGAAAACAAAATTTGTAATTAATTCGTTTGTCCCGAAAATTTTAAAAAAGTCTTCCTCCAATGGTCTAAGTAAGTCTAGGGCATTTTGGGGATTGGGAAAATAATTGATGGTAGGAAAAATTCGAAATAATTTTATTTCCAAAATCCAGGGATTATATTTATATTATGCTGCATTTTGGTTGCATTTTCTGAGGGAAGGATTAAGTTTTTTTTTTGATTTTTTTATTACCGTAATTAAAAAGAGACAATGCCATTGAATGAAAGTCGCCAATTTATTTAAAGTGACATGCTTTTTATCAATAGAAGTTATTAATAACCGAAAGAATAAAGATAAGTATTTTTAAGGTTACAGTCCTTGGAAAGAATAACACTTGTCATTCATAAATTAAGGATAATTTATGTCTTTTTAATCTTTTTTGAGCCCCAACCAATTCACTCATCAGTCAAATCTCAAATGAAATGATACGAGACCCTTAATACTCGTTAAACTGCCATAGATCTCGCTCTCGGCAAGAATGAATTTATATAAACTTAATATATTTATTTAATCGTAATTTTCTAAGTATTTTTAATTTTTTTTTGTTTTGAAAATTCATTTCCTTTGCCTCTTTTAAAATGAGAGAAACAAAAGGGCCATTGGTAGGATTTTGAATTTAGTTTGAATAATTTTTTAACACGAATTTCTCTTTACTGAGTAAAAGTGATATAGAATGTTGAAGAGAAAAAAACAAAAGAGGAATAAAATGAAAAGAAGACGAGAACATTTTTGTTCGTAAATAATGGCGGCCGGCTTATTTGTGTACTTCGGCTTTCAGCATCACAGTCAAAAATTATATTTAGCTTCTCTTCTATGGCATTTTTAGTAGATTTTATTAATCACCGGATGATATGAAATAGATGCATCTGAAACATTTACATCCCCCATATGCGATATGCCCTTAATTTTCATAAAAAGTTTGCACCAATATGTTTGAGAATTTTGTTCAGTAGAATTTTAAAATATTCATCTTATTTTTTTCTACAAAATCCAATTTTCAGCTTAGCCAGCTATTCATCCAATTTTCTATTTTTCACAACTCAATCAACAAACGATAAAAATGTCTCGCGGCGGTGGAGGACGTGGTGGATTTGTCGAGGGTAAAGTCTACGTTGGCGGTTTGCCGGAAGATGCCACATCGGAGGAGGTTTAAATTGGAAACAAATTAAATTAACATTAACAAATTATTTCAGCTGGATGATGCTTTCCACAAGTTTGGCCGAATCCGCAAAATTTGGGTTGCTCGCCGTCCACCTGGCTTTGCATTTGTCGAATTTGATGATCCACGCGATGCGGAGGACGCTGTACGCGCATTGGATGGAACGTATGTTTTTATGATATCAAATCGAATAAATGGGCTCACCATTTTTTCAGCCGAATTTGTGGCGTCAAGGCACGTGTTGAACTTTCAATTGGTGGACGTGGCGGTGGAGGTGGCCGACGAGGCGGAGGTGGTGGCGGTGGCGGAGGAGGGGGTGGCGGATATCGGGACCGTTCACGAGATCGTCGAGATCGTTCACGGTTTGCTTTTTTTGCAAACATTAAAAATTGGTTTTTCCCCAATAAGAATGTGGTATAGCCTAGCTTAATTGATTTGGGTGGTCATAATTTTTAAAGTCCTGGATAAAATTTGTAATTTCAGCATCACCCACCAAATGCACCAATCTTCTTCTTCCTTCACAATCTTCAATCTCCAGTCCCCCTCCAATCTTCTTCCCTTCATCTTCGGCCTCAACCCGTCCAATTTATCTCCCACCAAGCTAATTAGGGATTCGACCCATTCATTCCGCTTGGCGCTCCCTCACCACCCGATTTCATCCCACCAAACACGCCAAAATCATCGGGTAGCCTTCCACCAAAACAATGAACCTCCAAACAAAATCGTCTGTTCGCCCCGACCCCGACTCTTCACTTCCATCCCTTCTTCTTCTTCAACCATCCTTCTTTCTTCCGACAATCACCAACCAAAATCCACCACCACAAACATTCAACAAAAAATTCATCCATCAATTCCCATCAATGAACAGATCCCGTTCACCGTATCAACGCCGTGGCGGTGGTGGCCGTTCTCGATCGCGCTCCCGTTCCCATTCACGCTGAATGAATTATGGAGGATATTGGGCGGGCAGGAACAATTTTTTGCAGGTGAAATATTTTAAATTTCATTTTGATTTATTTTCCATATTTTTGCAGTTTTCTTTGGATGGAAGAATTTGATGAGGCCGACTTTTTTGGAATTCAAGAAAATGGAAAATCCGTCAATTCCCTCTCCCCTCAAAATCCATTTTAATTTATGTTATTTTTAACGAAAAAGTACACAGTCCTCTTTTTTTTGACTTTCAACATTTTTTTTCGCATCATTTTATTTAAATTTCAATTTTTAATGGATAAATTGGATTTTGAACGAAATTTCTTTTAATTAATTATGTGGATTTCATAAATCATAATTAATGATAAAGTCAAGGATATTAAGAATATCGAACTAATATTGTTTATCGTATTATGTATGTCCAAAAATTGTAAGAAAAAGGAACAGTATTTATATTTGCTAGAACAATTTTGGCCAAACTTGATTAAACTAATTTCATCCTTCTGGTTCACTATTTTTTGTGTTTTTAACTAATTCTGATTTTTTTAATATAATTCTGATTTTTTGTGTTTTTAGCTAATTCTGATTTTTTGTGTTTTTAGCTAATTCTGATTTTTGTGTTTTTAGCTAATTCTGATTTTTGTGTTTTTAGCTAATTCTGATTTATGTGTTTTTATTTAATTCTGATTTTTTGTGTTTTTATTTAATTCTGATTTTTTGTGTTTTCTTTTTAGCTAATTCTGATTTTTTGTGTTTTCTTTTTAGCTAATTCTGATTTTTTGTGTTTTCTTTTTAGCTAATTCTGATTTTTTTGTGTTTTTAGCTAATTCTGATTTTTTGTGTTTTTAGCTAATTCTGATTTTTTGTGTTTTTAGCTAATTCTGATTTTTTGTGTTTTTTAGCTAATTCTGATTTTTTGTGTTTTTAGCTAATTCTGATTTTTTGTGTTTTTTAGCTAATTCTGATTTTTTGTGTTTTTAGCTAATTCTGATTTTTTGTGTTTTTTAGCTAATTCTGATTTTTTGTGTTTTTAGCTAATTCTGATTTTTTTGTGTTTTTTCTAATTCTGATTTTTTGTGTTTTAGCTTGTTCTGATTTTTGTGTTTTAGCTAGTTCTGATTTCTGAATTTTTTTGTTTTTATCTATTTATAAAATCATTCATTATATTTTAATCAATAAATTTTATCAATTCAAAAGGAACATTTTGATAATAGTAATAGTAATAGATAATAATAAAAATTGTGGACAAATTTTGCAATGGAATTATTGGATTGTTGATGGATGGAAATGGAATGCAATTTAAAAGACTAGAAAGGAATAAATGGAAAGAATTACTGTAATAATTAGAAGGATGGCAAGGATCGAGAATGCTGAAAGCGAAATTGCCAAAAAGGAAAAAAAGCAGCAGAAATTAAATAGAAATTTAATTGAAAAAAAGTAAATTTATTAAAAGAGGCGAATATTAAATAGAAAAAGCACCGGAAATGGGAAAAGCAACATAAAAGTGGGAAATAGCATCAAAAGAATGAAAGAAAGCAATGAATGGAGTAATATTGCCAAAGGGAAATTTGGATGTGCCATTCCAACTGACGGGTTTTTAATCAACCAAAAACTGAATTTGAAGAAAATTGCTATATTTTATGATGAATGGAGCTTATCAAAAACAAAAACCAAAATTGGCCATAAAATTATGGCCAATCTAACTGATTGGCAACAGAATTGGATTTCTTCATTTGACAGTTAGGTTCGATAGAAGACCCGAAAGAAGGAAGGAAAATGGTTAAATGGGAAAAATGATTTGATAATTTACACTGATGGCAAGTTGAATTCCGCGGCATGATGGATTCCAGAAATAAGAAAATAGGTACAAACAGAATTGACAGAATTTGATGCCGATATTTGCAATCCTTTGGCTTAAAATAATGTTAATTAGGAAATATTTTGGTTTTGGCCAATTTGTTGAATAATCAACCATATTTTTAATCAAGATAGCCTTTTTTCTTTCGGGGAAATATTTTTAAAAGGTACAATTAATTGTGAATAAAAAAGCCTTCATGGCACAAATATCGGCATTACAAATGGACAAACTTAAAATGAATACTTTTTGGAAAATATTTAATGTTTTTTATAATTAATAAAATAAGTAAAAATATATATAAAATGCTTTAGCACCAATGTTTGAAGATCGAAATAAAAATAATGAATGGCAATGTGGAAATTGGGTGCACCAAAAATTGAAATGGGAAAATTTGGAGCAAAATAGCGGAGGAAACGAAAGATAAATTAAGCAAAATTAATTTAAAAAATAAATAGATATAAATGGATCGATTGAATTGAGGTCACAAAATTATTTTGATCAATCACTGTTTGCGCTGTAATTTATTTGATTTGGCAATCGCAGTAAAAAGTGCCGTTGCATTTTCGCCCCTTCTATGTCTCCATTTTCATTGTCTCCATCTTTGGTACTTCATCTTCATCCTGATCCTCCTTTTCATCTTCCTTTTCAATTTGTTCCTCATTTTCCATCCTCTCTTCCTCCTCATCGCCAATTTCTTCAAAATTATCTTCTTCCACTTTTTTGGCAGCAATTTTATTGTTGGCGGCACCTTTTTGCATGTACGGCTTACAGTAGGCTAAAAATTAAATTTATTAGATAAAAGAATTAAAAGCGTCCTAAAATTTATAAGTGACAATTAAAATTTTGCTAGAAAATTAATTTTAATTATTCTCTAAAATTTATTTAATTTTGTTTTGGCTGGCCTTAAAAATCCTGTCTATCTCTAGTAAATTCAATTTATTTTTTCCCATCAAATTGATACGCCCTAAGGGCAAAGATGATTAGATTACCGTATCGATGATTCATATGCTGGGAATATGAGCCGGAATGTGAGAATCGTTTCAGGCATTTGTTGCACTTAAATTGGGGGAATATTCAATATATTGAAGGCAAAAGTGCCCTTTTTTACTTGAAATGGCTTCTCCCCGCTGTGCAGCCGATTATGCTCAACCAAATGATGTTTATGCTTGAATGCCTTCTCACAAGTTGCGCATTTATATGGGCGTTGGCCTGTAGAAAATTTTTTTAAAGTTTTTATAATTCTTTTTGATAAAAATT
Source organism: Pratylenchus scribneri (assembly GCA_030063045.1). Lineage (NCBI taxonomy): Eukaryota > Metazoa > Nematoda > Chromadorea > Rhabditida > Pratylenchidae > Pratylenchus > Pratylenchus scribneri. The sequence goes on along the minus strand of JAQSEB010000001.1, from coordinate 2,793,063 downwards.
TAACAAGAATTATGCCATAAAATATTGGACTAAATTAAGCTACTTTCTAAAATTTAAATGTTAATCCCTCTTTTATAATGGCATTAAATAAATCTCCAAAAATTGTGCTCCTCTGCCCCAAAATTTGATTAAAAATTATGTCCAAAATATTTTCTCACCGGAATGCTCATATTTGTGCCTTGTCAGGGAACTTTGTTTGTTGAATGATTTGTCGCATAAATTGCAAATATATTGCCCCGTGGATTCATCTTTTTGGCCACAGCTAACTTCGGCATTTTGTAGACGTCGTTTCTTTGCAGTTGGGCCATTTTCATTTTTGGAACAAATTCCCTCTTCTTCATTCTCTTCTTCCTTCAATTTTGGTGATGGCGAAGAACTTGCACTCGGTTGAAGCTGAAAAATATATTTTTAAATTACCGAATTTTTTCTATTAGAATTAGAAGCCCCCTTCTCCCTGATTGGCAAGATGAACTTTTTGACAACATTTTTAATGTATTTCTTAGTGCCATTAAGCTCTATAAAAGACGCTATAGTTTGTTCAAAAATGTCAACAGATGACAGAGTTGGACACCAAATTTTGCCCATTTTGGGCTGCGAAAATTAGTAGCCCCGGGGCTTCAAATAGAGGAAATTGGTAAATTGTATTATTTGGAGCTAAAAATGAATGAATTTCATACAAAATTGATCGCCCCCAATTTAAAAAGTAAATATTTATTTAGACATTTCCCTTGATAAAATTACCTCCAAAACTTTTTGCAAATCATTCAGTCCCTGTTCCCCTCCAAGCATCGAAAATAAAGTGGGGGAAACGGCCAATTTGGTTGGCCAAATTGAGGAGGCAAAATTATTGGCCAGGGGAGATTGTTGCCTCTGTTCTCCATTAGGAAATGCCGAAGAAGATAAACCAGAAGAGGAAGATGAGGAAGGGGATGCCGATGATGAACATCCACCGGACAATTCACCGCCACCCTCATTGGCCAACAATAATGGAGAGGAATGGTCATTGTCATTGTTTGGATCAATTTCAGTTGTGTTTTTGTTTTGTTGCAAATTGGCATCTAACGCTTCACGGAGGGTCCGACAAGAATTGTCCAAAATGCCTGTAATTAATCGCAATTTGTATGGGAAATTTCATAAAATGGTCCCAGATTTAAAAACAGAAAAATGGCAATTCTATAATAATTTGAGTATATGTTACGGCCAATAGTGGAAATCGGGCATAACTAGTAATGGCCGGCCAAAACTAGTAATGGCCGAAAATCGGCCAATACTAGTTATGCCCGGGCATAACTAGTAATGGCCGGCCAAAACTAGTAATGGCCGGCCAAAACTGGATTAAGATGAAAACAAGGTGGATATTGGGGGATTAAGGTGGATATTGGGGGATTAAGATGGATATTGGGGGATTAAGATGGATATTGGGGGATTAAGATGGATATTGGGGGATTAAGGTGGATATTGGGGGATTAAGGTGGATATTGGGGGATTAAGGTGGGTATTGGGGGATTAAGATGGATATTGGGGGATTAAGGTGGATATTGGGGGATTAAGGTGGATATTGGGGGATTAAGGTGGATATTGGGGGATTAAGGTGGGTATTGGGGGATTAAGGTGGATATTGGGGGATTAAGGTGGATATTGGGGGATTAAGGTGGATATTGGGGGATTAAGGTGGATATTGTGGGATTAAGGAGGATTTAGGTAGAATAAGCCGGGTTAAGCCTAGCTAGGGGCTGGGGATTAGGGTTATGGGTTCGGAGCATAGGAATCTCGCGAAGCCGGAAGCAAAACAGCCTAAACCAGGACTCGCGACCTTCCATTTAGGGGTTTAATCCCCCTTAATCCTCCTTAATCCCCATATATCCGGCTTAATCCCGCGTATCTACTGACCTCTGTTACACTTTCCCGACCTTCCACTGTCCCTCCGGAAAATTTCCCAACTATTTCGGGACTTAATTCGACTAAATCCCCCATTATCCATCTTAATCCTCCTATATCCGGCTATATCCCACGCACTTTCAGGCACTTCCCCAACCTTCCAGTGGCCTTCCGTGGCATTTCCCATCCATTTCGGGGCTTATTCCCCCAATATCCACCTTAATCCCTCTATATCCACCTTAATCCCCCAATAACCTTAATCCCCCAATATCCACCTTAATCCACCAATATCCACCTTGTTTTCATCTTAATCCAGTTTTGCCCGGGCATAACCAGTTTTGGCCGGCCATTACTAGTTTTGGCCGGCCATTACTAGTTTTGGCCGGCCATTACTAGTTTTGGCCGGCCATTACTAGTTTTGGCCGGCCATTACTAGTTTTGGCCGGCCATTACTAGTTTTGGCCGGCCATTACTAGTTATGCCCGGGCATAACTAGTAATGGCCGATTTTCGGCCATTACTAGTTTTGGCCGGCCATTACTAGTTATGCCCGATTTCCACTATTGGCCGTAACATATATAAATCATAATTTGATTATATTTTATATTTAATAGAATATTGCTGATGAATTGCATTCTTTAAATGGAATTAAATTTATATTTCCATAGATTATTTTCTCTTATGGCCCAGAAATTGAAAAATGGCCATAAAAAGTGTCGAACTGACCAAGGAATTGTGAAGTTGACCAACAGCAACATTCTTCTTCCACTTCTTTCTCTTCTTCCATTTTGCCATTTTGTTTCCCGTCATCATCAATTTTTGGCTCTCTCTTTTCGTCGGCCAATGGTTCCAACATTTTTTCGGTTTTTATTGTCTTCGGCGATTCAGTAGGCGCTTTTCTCTTTCGTCCACCGCCTGCAGCCCGTTTTTTTGTTTCCATTGGAGAATTTGGCCGTCGAATGGACAAATCCAATGGATGATCCTATAAAAAATATATTTTGAATTAATTTGATCAATTTTTAAAGAGAATTTTGATAAAATTAAAATGTTTCAAATTCAATTCCATTAAAATTTTTCATCCAACTTTATCCCTCCCCTTTATTTATTAATAAGTCATTTTTCACTAAAAAAATAAAATTTCTAAAAGGGAAAATCCCTTCTCAAAATTCACAATTCATTTTCCGCGCACATTCCTCCACTTTAAATGTGTTAATAATGCTTCATACAATTATGCCAGAATGGATGGAGAATGATGGAATTGCGCAGCTGCCACTTTGAATGGATGAATGCCATCCCATTCTCGGCAACCCCATTTCCCCCTCAAATTGTCCTCATTTAAAGTGGGCATAATATTCCCTTTTTTCCATTCCAAAACAATTGAACAATTGGATTATTCTCGAGAAGAACCAATCCAAGTCAATGCTGAGAGAATAACCAAAATTGGAGGACCTAAAAACAATTCCATCACCCCTCCCTCCGGCCATCCTCATCCATCACTCAAAGGTGAAATTGGCCTCACAATGTGCGCATGCCCACCAATTTTCCTCCTCTCGCTTTAGTATGGCATTAGGGGGTACCGAGAATGAATGACCATCGACATTTTGGACGGGTCTGTGTCCCCCACACAGATGTGGCCACTCCATTCATATTTCCTTTTGGCCCTACTTAATTTAATTTGAATGGAAGAAATTTCTGTGAGCCAAAATTGAAAGAAGAAAAACATTTCTTCCATTGAGTAATTAACATAAATAAATTCATTTATTGGATTTATTTTTTATCGCTTAAAATATTAGAAAAATTGAATTTGTCGGCTTTTAGCATCAAAATTGCTATCATCAATTAATAAAGGTGTTTATTAGCCCCTATGCTAGTATTTCTAATGAATAAATAAATTTCAGTTAATTTAGACCATAAAATTTTAAATTTTTATTTAATTGATCTTACTTGATCTACAATAAGTATAAAAAGGAGAATAGGGCAAAAACACAAAAAATTAGAATTAACTAAAAACACAAAAAATCAGAATTAGCTAAAACACAAAAAATCAGAATTAGCTAAAAACACAAAAAATCAGAATTAGCTAAAACACAAAAAATCAGAATTAGCTAAAAACACAAAAAATCAGAATTAGCTAAAAACACAAAAAATCAGAATTAGATAAAACACAAAAAATCAGAATTAGCTAAAAACACAAAAAATCAGAATTAGAAAAAAACACAAAAAAACAGAATTAGCTAAAAACACAAAAAATCAGAATTAGCTAAAAACACAAAAAATCAGAATTAGAAAAAAACACAAAAAAACAGAATTAGCTAAAAACACAAAAAATCAGAATTAGATAAAACACAAAAAATCAGAATTAGCTAAAAACACAAAAAATCAGAAATAGCTAAAACACAAAAAATCAGAATTAGCTAAAAACACAAAAAATCAGAATTAGAAAAAAACACAAAAAATCAGAATTAGCTAAAAGCACAAAAAATCAGAATTAACTAAAAACACAAAAAATCAGAATAGGAATCAGAATAAGGCTAAAAATCCTCCAAATTAAACAGAGTCATAACGAAAAATTTTCTTTAATTCTACAATTTTGTTTTTCAAAAATGTCCTCTCACTCAATATTATTTATAAAATTGACAAGAAGAAACCAAGGGGAAGATTGGCGCCAGGTGCACACCAAAAAATAATATACGGCCATAGTGGATTGGCCAGTCATAAACCCTCGAAAAATGGATGGGCGCAAAAAAGGCAGCCCCACATTCAGTCAGTCACTCCTTTGGATTTCCTCAATTTTGACCCCTAAATATATATATAGAAAAAATAAGATGAATGGCCGATTTATACAACGCCCAATTGGGGGACTGCGCAATTGATGAGGGGAAGGACACCTTTATTCCCCGAAGGATTCCCTACCGTGAGCGAGGAGGAGGGAGGTCATTATTATTTCCAGCCATTTTGCGAAGGCAGCTGCGGGCCCCAAAATTGGGGAAATGTACCAGGAGGAAATTGATTGCACATCAAATTTAAATAATATTATATGCAAATTAACAGCATTGAATATTTTAATGGATGAATGGAAGGAAATGAAGGAATTTAAGTAGAATTAATTAATATAATATCCAAGTTATTTGACATTTTCCCTTCCAATAATCTTAAATATAATTCACCTCAATTTGTTGCCAATTTGTGGAAATGCCAATATCACTTGCATCAATTTTGCCTTCCATTTCTTCCTTCTTTTGTTGCCCCTCCTCATTTTGAATTGAGAACACATTATTCATCAATGTTTGGAATAATGTCGGGTCCAAAGGGGCCAATGGCTTCGCCGCTTCATCCAACAATTCTGCCTCATTGGTTGCCAATTTTTCTGCCACATTTTTCCTTCCCTTTTCTTGATGTTTTTGTTGAGCAGCGCGCATTGCATTCCGACTAAGCCGATCACTGATTGCGCTCAAGCGATTGGCACGTTTAGCCTTAAAAATGAAAAGAAGAAATAATTAATGAATTTGGTAGCTGAACTTTTTGCATAATTCATTTTTTAGGCAAACTTGCTGAATAAAAGGATTCATTTAATATGGCTAAAAATGCCTTGGGAGTCCATTTGGCATTAAAATACCAAAAATGACATCCGTATCCATCCATCCTTTTTCCTTTCCTTTTGATGAGTATTAGTACAAATTAATGACACTTTTGCCTCTCTTACTGTATTCTAGATGGGAGTTTTACGGCAAATCAGACTTAATAGATAAATCAAATTTCATTCGTTTTATTTCTCCAAATTTTATGAATCCCTTCCAATATCTTCGTTCTGAATTTCCCTCACCTTTGCCCGCATATTCTGGAACCACACTTGCACCACCCTTTTGTTCACTCCAATGCGTTCGGCCAATGCGGAGAGTTCATATTTGCTTGGCAATGGATTACGGCGGAATTGATCGGCCAAAACTTTCAATTGTTGATCAGAGAGGAATGAACGGGAACGAAGGGCAGAGCCGGCGGCCGATGGACGCCATTCATCCAAATAACCGGTTGTTTGGCCATCCAAATTTGTTAAATCTTTGGTTTCTTCTTTCAATTGCCCATTGGCACAATTTTCTTCGGCTGATTCTAATTGGGCGGCAGAATCCTCTGGCTCACCTTCTTCCGCCTCTTTTTTGCATAAATTCAATATTTTTGATGCCATCGACGGGTGCTTTCTTTTTCCATTCCTTTCCTCCGATTTTTGACACTTTTTTTCTTCTTCGACCTTTTCATTTTTGATGATTTTTGGCTGATTATTTTGTTGTTTTGTTGGCAATCCTCCTCCATTCTGTAGCCATTGTTGTGTTTGTTGTTGTTGATATTGGAGAAGTAATGCTCTAAAATGCAAAAGTTCATTCAAAAACTTTAAGGAATAATATTGAGAAAAGGAAAATAATCATCTCATAAATCTAATTGAGCAACCATGCCTAATACTTCTCCCCTGAAATTGACAATTAGAATTAGAACTTATTTTCATCCAATGAATTTGTCAAAATCAAAGATTTTCTAATTGGTGATTGTTTTATAGTAGGCAGTTTAGTTACAAAACAAAGAACTAAAATGAGAAATTACAAATTAGTTTATGGACAAATAAGGACAAATTATAAGTTTATTTTAAATTTCTTTCTAACTTCATTTTAATCTGCCCCTCCCCTACCCCCTAGCTAAAAATAAATTTTTATTGCACTTATCTAAATGCCTGTTGCGCAGCAGATTGTTGTGAACCAATTGATGGTTGTGCTTGTTGGCTGGCAGCATTTTGCCAAAATTCAGTCAATTTGTTACCCATCGTTTTCTCTGGCTGTTGTTGCCCGATGGCATTTCCTCCTCCTTGACTTTCTTCTTCACTTTTGGTCGGTGATTTTGCCGTCATTCCGGTGGCAGCTGCTGCCGAAAATGCAGCTTGCAAAAAATTTGCATACAAAGAATTGGTGGCGAACAATGATGGCGAAGTGGAGGTGAATGAAGGAGGCGGCAATTGCTGAAAAGGTGAATTATTAAAACAAATATAAATTCTCATTTCCGTAAATAAAAGAATTACCCAAATATTTGGCATTGTATTTCCAATATTTGTTGCCGCAGTGGCGCACAAAGCAGCAGCCGCCGCATTTTGTTGTTGTTGGTGTAATTGTTGCTGATAATAAAGTCGAAGTTGGTCCAACAATGTTCCACCGCCGCATTGTTGTTGCTGAATTTGTTGACCGAATAGTCCCAAAGGCGAAGGGCAATGTGAGACGATGGAATTTGCGATGGAATTGGTGTTGGCAAAAATGTTGCCGGAATCGGGTGTTTGACCACCCGATTGGCTTTGTTGCCCATCTGGTGGCGATTGACTGACCGATGGCGTCAAATTCGAATTATTTTGTTGGGCGGCAGCAGCAGCGGCGGCTGCTGCCATTTGTTGTTGATGGCACTTTTTGGAACTCATATGCGAGGAATATGAGCCCGAATGGGAGAATCTTTTCAAACAATGGCGACACTGAAAAAATATTATTTGGAAATTAATAAATAATTAAAAATAAAAATAGGAAAATTTAATGGAAAATATGATGCCTTTCTACTATTCATATTTATTTTGTACTTTTATTTTAACACTCAAAAATTATGTGAAAAATTAATCCATCCATCTTTCTATGCCTTGGGCCAATTCATTAGTATATCCAATTAAGTCCGCAATTCCTGGGAAAAGGTATACCCATACCCAGCCCTCATCCTGTCATTTGGAATTCTCCAAAATTTGCGTGTACCGTGTTTCCGGTAACTGGCAAAAATTTGGGATAATAAGGAAAGGTGGCGAGACCCAGGATCTTCAATCATTTGTGAAAGGTGAAATAATTAATATGGAATGAGGTTCAAATTTGGAATTCCCCAACTTTGCGTGTGCCAACGTGCTTTTTTTCTTTATAGAAGGAGAGGAGGACTCCAGAAGAGGCAAAATTCATGATAATTTAATTTAAAGGAAAATAAATTGCAAATTGGAAGGGAATTAATGAAAATGTTAGGTGTGATTTTAGGAGTGAAATTAAAAAGTAAAGCCAAAAATGAATGAAGAAAAATGGGATAAAAATTGTAAATAATTTAAAGGAAAATACACCAAAATAAAAGGCCAAAATTTTAGAGGAGAATTGCCTAACAATAAAGATGGATATTTATTTTCTATACATAATTAGATAAATGTGCTTAATTTCTATATCTTTTTTAACTTTTACTCCCTCATCATCACCCTAAATGTGCTTAATTTCTATATCTTTTTTAACTTTTACTCCCTCATCATCACCCTAAATGTGCTTAATTTCTATATCTTTTTTAACTTTTACTCCCTCATCATCACCCCCAATGATGACCGTATATTTGTTTTAAGTGAGGGAGGGAAGGAGGCGGCCGAGAGTCCCTTCTGACTGAGCTGCTGATGTTGCCCCAGGTAACCAAAAGGAAAGGGAGGGACCAATCAGCAAACAAATTTTCCCTTCATTGGGCAGTGCGCATGCATATTGCCTACCGTATACTTATGTTTTATAGAAGGGATGAAATGATTGAATTTTATATTTTTTTTGTTAAACTTTTTTGATTAAAAATTGGACCCATTCTTCCACGTGATGACCTTGGTCTTATTTTAAATTCAAATTGGCATTTTTTTTGTACCAAATCCAATGAATGGTTTGGTTCCAAAATGCGCATTTATTGTTGCTCTAATATCAAATTTCCCAATTCTGGTCCATTCTCAAATCGCGCTTTTGGCCAGCAGCAGCGAAGGATTAGCTCTTATGATGGTCGTCGGAGATTGTTTTGGCTGGAAAGTGGGCTAATGCCAAGGAAATGGGCAATATCCCTGGGAGGTCTAAACAAAAGGTGGAAATTGAGGAAAGTGGATGGAAGAAAAAAGGCATTGGCCCTTTGGGGGACACGGCCTCCTTCCCTGCGCCCGATGTGGTCCATCACCATCATTGGTCCAATAAAGCGATGTGAGGTGGGGGGGGGGGGGCGTATTCAATTGGGGGGAATAATGGGATGGAGGGGAGGGGGGATTTGGCCGCCTCCCACATTGGAGTCTATTTGGCCTCTGCTGCTGTGGAAAATGATGGGACAAAACGCAATGGGAAAGGGATTTGTGGGTGGGAAAGGTTGGAAAGAATTGAATGAATGAATGGATTTGTTTGTGAGAGAATGGCTAACACAATGTAAAAGAGAGAATGGACTAGGGCCAACCACCTCTTTAGGGGAAGGCCGGTGGGAACTGGGAAGGAAGGGAGGAAAGGTTGGCATTGGGGATGGCAGCCGCAATAGCCCCTCCCCTTCCAAGGCAGATTAATCCAATTTATTTTGTGTGCCATTAGAAGGGGCCATGCCGTGTGCCTGGCGCAGCTGCTTCTCCGAGAGGAAGGCGAGAATGAATTAGTCAAAGAGCCTTCCTCCCACAAATGGAAAATGAATGAATGGGAAATATTGGGCGAGTTTGAGGGGAAAATATGTAGGCCAAGCTGGAAGAGAAGTTTGAGCGCCAATGAGGCTAGTCCACCTTTTTGGGAGAAACTTTTCTGGACAGACAATGTGCCATGGCTTACCAAAAAGGACGCCATTATTTAAAAAAAAAACATTTCTTGAGTTTAATATTGATATAAAAACATCATTCAACGTATTGGCTGCTCATTTGGATAATTTTGAATAACAGAAGGCCCCAACAATTTCCTCCCGCCCCCTCCCCTATTGAAGGTGGATGCTCCATTCTCAACCAGCAGAAATTGACTCCCTTGGGAAGGGAAAATTGCAGCTGATTTGGTGGCCAAATTCTCCATTGGATGAATGTGAATTTGGAAGGGAGGAATAATTTGAAGAAGAAGGGACAATTTAGAAGGTGACCAACCATATTTTTTGCCAATAAGAAAATATTTTGGAAAATATATTCAATCTGCTCATTTAGGCAAAGTACTTTCCACACTTTTGCAATTTGATGGAATACATACTTACTTAATCCAAGGATTTTCCTCCATTTTTTGTTGATAAAGTGTTTTTTGTGAACGCCAGAAGCAAATTTTCGGCAAAAATATAATATCATCGGAAAAGGGGTATTCAAAAAATGTTGCCTAATCCATTGCCCACGGATTTATTAATCCTAAATTTTTGTAGACCTTCTGCTGGGCTCTAATCGTTTAAAAAGAAAAAGGAATTTAATTCAACTAGAAATGAAATGTTCGGATCCACCTAAAAATGATCAAGAAACATTTTTTGACTGAGAGAGGGGGAAATATTGTGAAGGAAAAGGAATTCATTTTATAAAAATAAACAATTTGGATTATTAAAGGGCAGAAAAAAAAGATTGGAAAATGTAATTAGAACAAAGCTTTGAGGGATCCAAAATTTATTCAAGTGATTCAACTTCGGATTAAACCTTTGAAATTTCCGTCGAGAGCGCCTCAAAATGTTGGCCTTGGCCATCGCTAATTTGCCTAACCCCATCCCAGATTGAGGTGCACATTTTTGGTCCTCGCTTCAATTTGGGTCAAGTGTCCCTTTTCATTTTCATCCTTTCAATTCTATCTGGGAACATCCAAAAACCTTCCAAGGCCGCCTTATCCCCTTCTTTGGCCTAGCCCCTTAATTGGATTTCCTCACAAAGGGCAAGGCTAAGGAACAATCCAAATGGCCGGCAAAACAAGCCCAAAAATGTTTGAAGAAGAAAACAAAGAACCCACCTCGAAGGGCTTTTCGCCCGAATGAATGCGCAGATGCTCCTTCAGGTGATGCTTGAATCTGAAAGGGTGGAAAGAATTAAATTATAATAAAATTGGATTTTTGAATAATTTTTGAGTAAAAAATGTCCTAGGTAAATTATTAGTATTAATTTAACTCACTTGAACGCCTTTGCACAATCAGGACATTTGAATTTTCGTTCCGGTTGTGGACATTCAATCGGAAATTGGGCATTCTCCTCTGCTGGCGATTTGGCCTGATTATCAACGGCAATTTGGCCACCAATTTGTTGGGATGGGAATGAAATTGAGGAGGTGGAAATGGCCGCCATTCATAAAAATTTTTAGAGCAAATTATAAAAGGATGGAAAATTTATTGTGCGAATTTTTTATCGGCTAAAAATGTGGAAAATTAAAAAAAATTTATTTGGTAATTAAATAAAATTATTGAAAAATTATTTGACAAAAAAGGAAAAAGGCAAATGTCATCGCGCATTCCAACTGCATAAAATGCCCCAAAGGAGCATTGGATTATGGTAGCGAAAAGGTAAACAATCATCATTTTATTAAGGGAGAGGGAATACTTATTATGTGTTTATTTGGTTTATTTGACGATTTGGAACGCAAATTAGTAAGGAAAAGTGAAATGGGATTTGGACAATAATTTTGAATTGGGCCAAATCTAATCTAATCCATTCATAAAAATGGATAAAAAATGTCCTATAAATTTGCAAAAATTATCCAAAATACTCAATCAGACCCGGAGTCACATAAAAAATAGATGCAAAAATATGTTGTAAATTTGATGTAATTCTCAAACTATTGTAAAAATGAGAAAATTGTCAAAATATTTTGAAAAGATATAAATTGTCAATATTTTTAAAATGAGTAAAATTCTGAAATTCAAAGTCAAAAAAAAATTCAAAAGATTTTGAATATAATAGGAAAAAATCTGCTCAAAATTGTTTACATTTTCAAAATATACCAACTTCTAAAATATTCTGGAAATAGATAAAATTCTGGGAACATTTTGAGAATTTAAAAATTTTGAAAATATATTTTCACACTCATTTTCAATATCAATTTGAAAATTTGAGTTAAAATATTGACAAAATAGTACCATTTACAAAATATTTTTGGAACACATCAAAATTTTGAGAATATTCTGGCAAATTGTGTTTATTGACCTTTCCCTTTGTTTGACTTGGGCCGAAGGCAATGAAAGGAACAAATAAATGTTTTAATGGAAGAGGATACAACATAGCCTCTTTAGCTCAATGTTATGTCGCTGACTTTAGGCATTGACTACTTGGGTTCGAATCCCAGCTGCGGCAGATGATTAATGAGTGAAATCAGAATCAGAACAAGGGAAAAATCAGAACAGAAAATCAGAATAAGGGAAAAATCAGAACAGGAAATCAGAACAAGGGAAAAATTAGAACAAAGGAAAAAGTCAGGAGAGTGCGCGAAAAAATCAGAACAAGGGAAAAAATCAGAACAGAAAACCAGAACAATGCAAATCAGCTTTTTGCCCCATTTTCAAAATATTCTGAAAATGAGTCCCATTTTGAAAATTCATTTTCACCCATATTTTGAATAGATATTGAATACAAAAGATTTTGAAAATGTTTTCAATTTTCAAATTATTTTCAAAATTCAAACAAATGTTTAAATTCAATAGGTTTTGACTTAATTTTTAAAATGAAAATGAAAAGAATTTTAAATATCTTTACAAAATTTAAGCCATTTTAAAAAAATTCCCAAAATATTGTGCATTTCTAAAGTGGTCTAACTCAGAAAATTTGGTGAATTTTCACAAGATTTTCAAAATTCGGTCCAAAAATTATGACTCCGGGGAGGCCTCCTTCTTTCCAATTTCACAATGTTTAGTGCCTTCAATTCCCCTATGAAAGGATCGAATGGACGATAAAGAATGTAATCCGATTATGTTTTTTTCTTGTCTTATTCCCTTATTGAATATGCATGGACAACAAATTGGTGATGTTTATCGAGGGAGAACATCCCACTTGAACTCCCTTCTGTTGGTGAGCAGATGCCCGGTCGAATAAGGGACATGGATTTGGTGAGAGGATTGCAAATTGGGATTTGATTGTGGGAAGAATAAGAATTGGATCGGATTTCCGCAACAATAGCAATGGACATTTATGGCCAAGGGAAGGGAAAAGGGGGATCTTGAGGGGTCATCCTGCATTCTTGATTTTGGGTTGTTGCGCAATTTTCAGGAGAGTCAAATTTAGAGGAGGGAGAAAATAGGCAAATTGTGGCCAATAAACATTAGGGAAATAAATGGTGGCAAAAAATGTGAATGAGAACAATACTAAGAATGGGAAGAATGGGATGTTCAAATTGTAAAAAATGGAGCAGAATGATCAAAAATAAATGGCTTAAAATGGATTAAAAAGTGAGGAAAAACCCAAATAATGCCAATTCCTGTGAAGAAGACCTTCTTTTCCCATTCTTGGCATTCACCTCATTTTATTCCAGCCACCTTTTTCATCGGTTCACTAGGTTTTCTCCCAGAAATTTCCATTCCTTTAATTTACGTTTTTCCACCGGCTGCCGGTGTGCCAATGCCAAAGAAGTGGGAAATTGAAGGGGCACTCAAATTGAGCTTGGCCCCAGGGCAGCAGCTTCCAACATTGATGAGTAAGGCCAATGGGCCAACACGGGAATGCATCGCTGCCAGACACCGCTGCTCTCCTGGATTCTCATTAAATACGGCGCCGCAGTCCACAGTGGCGGATGCGCCGGTGCCAAAGGCAAAAGTGGGAATGTTGAGGGATGGGCCAAGGACAGGAATGAGCAGTGGGTATGGCCACCTTTGAAGAGGAGTCCAACCCTTCTTTTGGCATCGGTTACCATTTTATTTCCCTCAGATCGTTCGAGGCTTTTGGTATTGGTTGGTCAACACCTATTGAAGTGTTTATGTGAGAATTGAACATTTTGATTTTAGGGATTTAGGCGAGGATTTCGCGGGATTAGAGCTATTGAATTTTCGATTTCTGCCGGTTTATTATAAGAATTTGTTCGTTTAAAATGAACCATATGCACATTTAACGATGATAATTTATGCCCACATTTGGTTATATGGTCCAGGGTTGAATATAATGACTGGGAAGAAAATTGGCCCTAGCCTCATTCCGCGACCCTTTCTGACTTTTTACCTCGCCCATCCATCCATTCATCCTCCAGGACTTTCCGGCCATTCGCTGGCCAAAGAGGCCAGGGCAGGGTCGACTTTCGCTCGTTAGCGGTGTGCCTATTTGGCCAATGCCAGCCGGTCGGAGGCTCATAAACAGGGCCACCGATGTGAGGGGACAGGGACTCACCTCACATTCACAACCAGTCAAAGGCACACAGGAAGACGCCCATAGGAAGGAGTGAAAGGTCCCAAAAGGGAAGAAAATGGGACTCAGGAGGCAGCCGGGAACCAATAAATCCCCCTTCTGGGCCCCGGTGGGGACATTGGCCCGCCTTCGCCTCGCATTCACATTTTTCCCCTCCTCAACCTTCTCGACCCTTTTCGGCTTCTTTTTGTTTGCGAATAGTGGGCGGCGGTGTATTTGTGCCTGGTGGTGGCAATGGACCCTTCCCTACACAATTTAGGACTACCACCGGTGGCCAAAAAGACCAGCCAGAAGCTGGGAATGGTGTGCCTTCTCCGATTGGAAGGCAATAAATGGGAGAAGGAATGGAATGGAATAAATGGGGAGGGAGGAATAGCCAAGAGTCAGCAGCCAATGGCCACCGAGGGCACACCGGGGCGAGAATTGTTGGTGTGTTGGGAAAAGCACAGGTGGAACTCATTTTGAGCATTGAGAGGGGCGGGAATTGGCTCACCCCTCACTCAGGGGAGAAGGAGGAGCCAATAGTTTTGGCCATTTAGTCCTCAACTAGGAATGAAACAGGTGGAACTCGTTTGTGAGGAAAAGCAGGTGCAGCCAATTTGATGAGTTGAATTGAAAAACAAAAGAAAATGGTAGTAAAATACGGTCATTAATATAATTGGATATTTTTGTAGGGTTGAGGGAATTTATCTCCATAAAATTCCTTCAATTTGTGAAAAACTTGGTTTCGTTTCTTTCATTTTCCAATTGAAAATTGCATTTTACACCTCAATCTACCAGTCCGAGTGATTTATTGTCAAAAGTGTGATTGAGTAAATTGTGCATTTGTTAATTTGGAACCTAATTGAAGAAAAGTTGCCTGAGGAATGGTCATCGAAAACAAAATCTGGGAGAACATTTGTCCAATCAAGTTTCTAGACGGGTACATTTTGGCCACTTTTTTTGTTTACAACCAACTTTTTTAGGCCAAATGAAAGGAAAGGAATTGGCTTGAGGAATAATGGCCAAAAGTTAGGGTATTGGGCTTACACCTTCAACCAGGGGATAGATAAATGGGCCATTGCGAGGCCTGCCTCCGATGGACAATTCAAACGCCAATAGTTATCCCCTCGGGGGAGGCGCATCCCTGCCTGAAGTATACCGCAGTGCTTTTTCAACATCATAAAACGCAAGTTGGCCACCAAAAGGAAATGGCTGCTGGCTCGTTAGTTCCATTGGCCCCAGCCAAGATTGATTGGTGTGCCAGCCAGCAGGAAGAAACTATTGGACCGAGGTATGGGTATGGGCCAAGGAGAGGATGGCACCTTTTGGCCGAGCATTTTGAGGAAAGGAGGGCCTTAAATGTGCCTCCTGTGGCCAATTCTTCGGATGGGCCTACGCCCAAATGTCCATCTTTGCGAATAGCCCCTAGGGGGCAATTTGAGGATTTTGCCACCTTCACGAACAACCTATTTTGGGATGATTTGATATATCCGATAGGGAAATTAAATTCACAATTTCTGATAGTAAAAAGTAATATATATATAGAATTAATGTTTTTAGGTAAATGATATGGTGTCAATTTAATTGTAAAATTATGAATGGATGGGGATATATGGGGCTCAGCCGGTGAAAAACAAATTCGCCTAACATTCTTTCCATTTTGTGGCTCCAATATTTTGGCCAAAAGGAAGCTTCTCTGAAAGAGCCTTTTTGCCATATTTTTACCTTTGAGGCAATTCTAGGAAGAGGGAGGGGAGGAGAAGGTGCCTTCACAAAATTGAATTAATTCTCGCCTCCCTATTTTGGGTAGAAAAAGGGAGAAAGTGGGAGGTGTGAATGTGAAGCTTTTCTTGTTTATTCGAGATGGACAAGGAGGGCGAGGGGAATATGCCAATGAGAGAAAAGGAATATAAAAGCCAAATTAAAATGTTTTCCATTCATTTAATCATCAAAAATTCCATAATCATGCTTACATTTAATGCCATCAAATTAATAAGATTGGAAGGTGAATTTTCAGTAAATTTGCGGTTTAAATAATTCATTGTGAAGCGCATAAATATTTCCTTTAGAAATGGCATAATTAGGAAAATAAGGTGCTGATATTAAGGTGTATTTTGGGCAAATCTAAACATAAATCTCGATATAAAGGAAGGGCAATATGATGGGATAACAAGGTGGCTAATGAATGAATGAATGAATGAAGATGTTTCCCCTTCGCCCATTATTATGCCCCTTGCCCTTTTGGAAGATGTCCATCCCCAAATCCAATTCCATTCAGCAGCTGGTTTCATTCTTTGAAAGGCGCATGAATATGAAGAAGAAGAACAATTCTCGCATTCAAAATTATATTTATGTGGGGAAGGGGAAAACATGTTCCATGCTCCTGCAAATCCCATCTTCCCCAACAAATGGCTTCTTTGAATGCCTTGCGCACACCGGTTCATCTTCTTTTAATAATGAAAAAGGAGAGAAGAAGCGCAAAACTTAAATAATGAAGGGAAAGGCGGAATGCCTTTTTTGAAAGGGCATCGGTATCTTTTCTCGACCCATCTTCTCCTTCATTCATGCGCACCGGTTCATCTTCATTTTCTGGGGTGAAGGCTTACAAAAGGTGATGAGAATAAAGGGAAAAAGTGAAAAGCTTAAATCGGGGCATAATTGAGCAAAAATATAAAAGAAATAAAACAAAAGTGAAAATATTCTCATTTGGACTATGAATTGGAAGGGAAAGGTGAAAAGAAAATGCCTCATCATTTTGTGGTTTATGTGGAATTTGTTGGGCGCGAAGAAAGGGTGAAAGTTGGTGGCAGAGGCAGCTGGACATAAATTTGTGCGGGAGAATGCATTTTGGGATTGAACCTGCTGGAAGGCACCCCAAAACCACCACCCAAAATCACATTCATTGCCGCCTGTTTTGTTTCAGTCAGCCGCCTCCTTTCCCCCAAAAAGGGGATAACAACGCAGTGCGCAGGTTCACCCCTGCTGGCACAAACGAAGATGCCCCCACCTCCCTCTTTCCCTTTCCAATTCTTCCTTTCACATTCAAATTTCCATTGATGAGTGCCCCGAGGGGGAATTAGGAAAGGAGGCTAGCTTCCAACACAAATCCCATCAATCCGAGAAAGGGCAGAGGATCTTCTTCTGCCTCTATGCTGGATTTTGGGGGTGAAAACCTGCGCACGACCGGTCATTTCCCCCATGTCACCAAATTCATTCATTTCCCCGCGTTGTCACAAATCTCATCAGCCAGCTGGGCGCAAAAAGATGGGGCAAAATGGGAGGAGGAGAATTATATTTGCAGGAATATATTCTACATATGGAATCAACGAAAGTGAAACATTTGGGTAGGAAATGGGCAATGCATTCTACGAGAATAGGGGGATTCTAGGTGAATATTCTACTCGAGAATTGTTCCAAATACGGATAAACCTCCTATTTGGCCTAAAATAAACTTACAAACTTCCGGGGATACCGTTTTTTGATGGAAGGCAAAAAGAAAAGAATGCCGCAGGAAATGGATAGCGTGCCTACAGAATGGCCGCAATGCCGGTGGAAAATGTGAAAAAAGGTTGAAAAGGGATTCGGAAGTGGATGAAAGAAAATGTTTTTGACTTAACCAATTCCACCAATTTTGGGCAATTCTACCAAATTCCTCCTCCATTTGAATGAACAATCGCAACGAAATTGTCAAAGAAAAGTGCGGAAATGGCGTGCCAATGCCCTGAGACAATTAGCCAATTCAGATTGGTTAAAAGGAAGGAAAATCGAGGGAGGGAGACGGAAATACTCATCCGGACTTACAAGAGAATATACTAATAAGGAAAATGCGGTAACAAAAAGGCGGTATTTGAAAGGATTAAATTTAAAGGATTTATAAAAGCAAATTTGGCTGTAGAATAGGCAAAAAATGCCGTGCCAAATGAAAGGCCAACTTGGCAAATTAGGCTTACTTAAATTGGGTAAAATGCCCTATTGTGGAGAAGTTTGGCACAGAAAGTGACTTTCCAAAATGCCATGGAAATTGAAAGAATGGATCCAAGGAATTGGATGAGTGGGATGACATCTGCCCAGGCCTTTCGGCGGATGGTTCCGCCTCCTTTTCTTCAAATGGAAGATTCCACCTCGCCGGCCGATATGCCAATGACTTTGGGCTTTGGCACAGTTGTAGGACCGCCCACTTTTTGTCATGATTGGAGGAATGAGGAAGGCAATCACAGAGGGGTTAAGTTGGAAATTGGGCATAGAATTATGAATGTGTCTCATGGGAATGAAATTTGCACAGAATTTTATAAAGAAATTGAGATTGAGTGTGAATGTGAAGTCAAAAAGATGTTGATACGATACATTTTTATGCAAAGATCACATTTTGGATGAAATATTCGAGTTTTCTTCAAGTCTTCTGGCAAACTTTTTAATCCAAATTCTTCCGGAAAATTTTTTAATTTTACTAATATCACATTTTTTCGACATTAATTCTCTACTCTCACAATGCCATTTTTTGATCCATTTGCGCGGATTCCGCCAAAACGGATTAGAAAGAAGCAACACAAAAAAGGCAATGGGCACATGTAAATGTGCCCATCCTTATGGCCGTTCCTCTCATTTTTATGTGCCTTTCCAACGGATCATCCCCCTCCAAATCCCACCTCAACACATGGCACATTCTTTTGTCTTTCGCCAAAAGGCGGCAAAAGTTAAATGTGAACAAAGGCGCGCTAAAAGGCATTCTCGACGTCCTGGGCAAAGGATTTAGGGGGGTGAGGAGAGGGGGGCCATCTTCAATTTCGGCCCAAAATTCCCGCCAAAGAAGGCTCTAATAATAGAAAAGAGGTGGAACACCCATAGGGGACGGGGATTATCTTTATTGGGCCTTTTTTGTTCCTCAAAAATCCTTGCAAAAGGCGGGTAAATGGAAAAAGAGGGAAAAGGGCACATGGACTAAAGAAATGCAAATTTATGCAAATCCTCCATAACCCAAAATCCGCTCCTTGGCATTTTATGCCGACCTCAATTGGCCTTCTGTCAATTGGATTGACCGGTCAGGACAGGAGGGCGCCCCTTCCCCAAAATGTCTTCATTTTCCAGTCCATCACCCAGCATAAATATATTCCTCCTCGCGCATTTCCCCTTATCTTTGCCGCTCATCTTTCTCCCAATTCCCCCCTTATTTCCATCTCGACGACCTCCTTTCCATTTTGCCTTTTTGCACTTTTGACCGTTCGCTTTTTGGCCCTTCACAAAATGGCCAGCACAGATGTGCGGTGTGGTGTCTCAATTACGGCCGAATAGGCCAATAAAAAATATTCGGCGGATTAAAAGAGGGCGCACGCCTTCAATTTTGGGTCAATTGAAGGTGAATGAAAAGGGAATTATTCGCGCATTTATGAGTAGAATACCTTTGATTAGAATTGAATTATATCTGCTGATGTTTTACAAAATGCCCAAATGAATCTTAACCCAAATGGGGCACTGTTATATTAAGTAGAAAAATATAGTTAAACGCTGCTTCTTATGGATGATTGCTCTCGTTCGGAAATCCCACTTGACCACAATTCGCCGCTTTCCATTTAAAAACAATGGAAAACATGAAAAGTGCATGTTCGCACTTCATTTTGTCCTTAAATGTGCCAACACATTCATTACCCTGGGCCATTACATTGTTTTTCAACCCAAGAATGACTCAAAAATATGAATTAGGCAATTTAAGTGGATGTAATGGCCAAAACACTAAAAGTGACCCAAAACGATTGTTTTAAGAACAATAAGAAAGGACAAAATGGATGGATAGGATTGGTTCAATCCAATATCTTTTCCATCTTTTATCCCCATTTTGGCCTGCCACTGTCCGCAATTCCACTCAAAATAATCTATCCTCCAAATTCTCCTTTGCCCCATCATTCTTCTGGACACTGCGCCGGGGGATTTTGCACAAGGCTAAATGGCAAACAAAATGGGCGCGCGGTCGCGGTAGGCACATTTATGGAAGGAGGAAATGTGGGACAGGAAGAAGGCAGAAACCAAATGAGGGAGATAAATAGTTTTATTGGATTAAGGACAGGCCAGAAGGCCCTTTTCCACCATTTTGGAGGTGAATTTGGAGGGAATCGGCGCCATCTGTCACAATTGGAAAGGGGAAAATGGAAAGAAGATGAACGATATTTTTGGGTGATTGAATTGGGTGGAGGAAGGGAATTGATGAGGGTGGATTCACTTAATTGGAGTGATGCCATTGAATATCGTGAATGATATTGGAAGGATGGGTGGTGTGACCTCAAATGGGCTGTTGTTGCGAGATTGGCGAGGATTTGAGGTGGGAAAGGCAAGAATGGAAAATTGATGTTAGCAGGTGTTGGAAAATAGGGGGGATATGGATATGGTAGAAATAGAAAGGCAAATTTGGGAGTTTTTCTTACATCAGGAATTAAAAATGAAAATTTTTATGAGTATAGGTAAAAATTTGAATAAATATGACATCAAAAAGTAATATTAAAATAGGTGAAAATGCAAGAAAAATTCATATTTAATTAAAATAAAATCAGCAACTTTTGATGCATCATTCAAATGATTCAAGCATTTATTTTGAAGCAATAAAATTGGCCAGATTTATTGGAAAGGGAAAGAATTTAAAAAGAAAGGTAAATGTCGAAAAAATAATCCGATAGGAAAAAATGGAATTCATCATTTTAGCGACAAATATCATAAAATTTTTAAGTGAATGAAAATCCAATTATTTTCGCTATTTTCATTGAATGATTTGAACATTTTGCTTTTCCTATTTCCTGCCACCCACATTTTATTGGAAGTGTTTTTTTTTTGTTTGTAAATTTGCGTCAAAATTACTTGTCTCCCCTTTCCGTTCAATATTATTATTAATTTTTTGTGGTCAATTCCAATTGAAAATATTCCGGAAATGATCTAATTATTTTCCTTGCTAATAATTTTTCAATTAAAATTGATCAATTATCATAAAAATTATTCCCTCAATTTATAATATAAAAATAGCCATTTTTTGTGTACAATTTTATTTGAATGCCACTCTTGAAATTGTACACAAATTTATGTGTGTTCCCATCAATCTCCTCCCATCTCAATCCCAGCTGCGCAGGCCAAGGAAGAAGCAATTGTTTGTCCTCAATGAATTGAATGTTTGATGGGGGGGGGGGGGGGGGGTATGCGGGAAATCGGATTAAGCACCTCTCGAGGGGAACATGGAACATCGAATGGGGAAAGGGGGAATTTGTATGGATGGATTGAGTGGTTTTGGCATTGGCAGGAAAATGGCCGGTCATCAGCCATTGGAAGAAGGATGCACCTTTTCTAAAGGATGTTCTCCCATTGTTGTCCATTCCCCACCCCCAAATTGGATAATTCCATTTGCCCCAAATTTGCCCTCTGACCCTATGCCATTTTGGGGGAAGATCGTATGTAATTATAACCAAGAGAGGAAGCCCCAAAAATGGGGACCAATTTTTTGGTGTTGGATGACAATTTTTTTTGGGGAAGAATTTGAATTAAATTATTTGGATGAGAAAATGTGCGAAAAATACACGCAATTATTCCATCATTTTTATAGCTTTCATTCGCAATTTTTCAAGATTGAAATAAAGAAAAATTGTATTTTTAGAGAACTAAGATGAAAGCCTTAAATATATTAGCAAGTTTTCCTTGGGATAATCCTCAAATATATTGAAAAATAGTTTTTAGACATACAGTAACCAAGTAATTAGGTAAAATTGGGGATTGGCTCTCAAAGTCCTTCAATGTTGCCCTTGGGTACATTCACATTCCATCCATTCATTCATCCATTCGGGCACATTATTAATTTCACATATCCAAGGTTCAAGGATGAATAATTGGGCCCAACTGCTGTTACTGTTGCCTTTCCTTACTTATTAATGTGAGGGAAGGTCAATCGTGACAGGCCAATTAGGGGGCAGGATGACCCTGAACCATTCTTCCTTATTAGAGGGTCAATTCCAGAAATTCAACACCTTTTCTAACGGCTGGGTTTGTGGTGGATGTGAGGAATTCATTGAAAGATGGAGAATGTCCTATTCAATTGTTCTCCTAGAACCCGATAATTAGTAATTATAAAAATGATAAGATGGATTGATGGATATTTTTTCTTTTAGATTTTTAATTCTTTTCCATTGTTTTTATGGTTTGAATTTCTCATAAATTATTCTATCAAACCATTTTTGTAACTTTTTCTGGCTTTTTTATTCACTCACAATGACAGTAATCAAAGCCATCATTTTTCCCTCACAAAAATGACCTTCCATATGGTTGCCTTTCCCCCATCCCCTCCTTTCATTCAATGTTTGCGCAATTGAAAAAGTCGGCATCATAAAAGGAGAAGCAAAATTGGCGCATGGCATATTTTAATGTATTGAGAATGAGGGAAAATAATAATCATTCGAGCATTTCTGCACTGTAAAAGTTTCGCAAGCACCGAATTTTACGGCATTTTCTTTGGAGAAAGCAGCCAAGATCAAAGGGAAAATGGCCTTTTCCTTTTTGCGCGAATCATTTTCCCAACACCTGCCAGCGCCAAAATGGCGCACATTAAAAATGGGGGAGCCAGAATTTTGTGGGGCGAATCAAATGCAAATCCACTTTTTTGGAGAGAAGGGAGGAGATTGCGCATCTGGCAAAACAGCAGCAAAAATGCCCAAATTGGAGCAATTAAATTTAAGGACCAAAAGAAGAGAAAGAATATAAGGGATTTTGGGGAAAAGATGAAAAAAAATTAAATTATGAAATCAGAATTGAGGAATAATCGAAAAATAAATATTTTTCAAATGTTTTTTCCCATCTCATAAAAATTTTCACAATGAAATATTTAAAAAAAAAAAGAAAATTTACTTCCAATTTAAATTTTAAAAACAACGAATAAACTTTCGGTCATATTTTAAAATGATAAAACAAAATTGAATAAACAAAATTAAAGAGAGGTCAAAATTGCTGGGAATAAAATTGACTATAAAAAATTAATAAATAGATAAAAATTCTGAAACCTTAGGTATAAATAAATTTAAGAAAATAATGAAGAAAAACATAAAAATTATTTAAAATAAGACAAATATTTCTTACAACAAATTAATCAAAAAAGAAATTTAGAATTAATGCCTTTAGGCATAAAAATTAAGAATAATTTGTGAAAATCTTTGAAAGTGAATGAGGTCATCAGCAGTCATAAAGAAAGGGTTTTTTGCCACTGCTAATTTTCTCCTTAAAAAGCAATTTGAATGTGATTTCCGCACATTTTCGGATTTGGTTTAACCCCAATCCCCTTTGCCCCAAAAATCCGCTCATTTTGGTTTGGAGAAGAAATTCGCGCAGAACAAATTTTGCGGAAAACGATTCATTCATGCAAATCTGCTCGCCGCAGGTAATTTTCCATTCATTCCTTCGTTTTCTTAAATTTTAAGCAATCCCCAATTTACTTTTCCACCAAAAATTCAAATGGATAATTTTATAGGAAAGGAGGATTAAACGGAAGTAAAGAAAAGAGTGGAATTTGAATTTGGAATACAATGAATTTAAATTGGAATCTTTCGAGAATAATTTTGAAAGGATTTCTTCCAAAAGATAGAAAAAGCCACCGGCAAATGTTGAATTCTACCGCAGCCAAAATTATGTTAAACTTCCTTTCAAGAATCTGGTTGGATAACAAATGCCAACAAATTAACTCTTCTTTTCCATTTTGGCCATTCCACTCCTCACACTTTCTTTCTAATTCCCCCAAGGATTTATGCTAGTTTTCTGATGAGAGGGAAGGGCACCAAATTTTCTTGGCAACTTTTTTCCTTCTTCCTTCCTTCCGTATTTTTGTCTTTCATCAATTTTTGCCAATCAACCCTTTCACATTTTATTTATTGGTTACAGAATTTAAAAATTATATTTGGTCAAGTTTTAAGCGTTAAAATGGCAATTTTATGACTTAAATTTATAAAAAAATTGGTTAGAATAATTCCTACGAGAAGAAGCATAAAAATAAATTATGATTTTGACCAATTTGAAGTTTAAATTATATCAAATTTATTTGGGCTTTGTATTTTCCCTAGAGACCATCAAATTGGACTCAAATTTTTGGATGAGTTAAAATGGCTTAAATGAGGATTTTACACCCATTCCCGAAGAAATGGACACACATTTCTCTTCTCAATGTCAAATTCTCAGATATGGCCAAATTTGGAATCTCCTGGGCCAGGGCATCCGTCGGTCAATCAACTAACTCCTTTTGGCCAATTTTGTGGCCAACTCTCTAAATTAACTTCTTCTTTGGCCTTGGCATGATTTTTGGCAGATTATTTCCCAAGGGAAAGGAATATCCAGCAGGACACAGGAAAACTATCCAAGTCCTCTGAATTTTATACTTTTGTCGAATTTTAGTTTATTATTATGGAAAAATTTTATTCTTTTGAAAAATTTCACCGTTTTTTAATTCCTTTATTTAATGGAAATAAAGAAGAAAATAAAAATTGAAATATTAGGCATGTGAATATATTTTAATAGCTCATTATTCAAATTCGCAAATTATATCATACCTATTTATATCATATTCATACAATAAAATTCTAAAGACTTTTGCTTTGTTTTTTCTCCGGTTATTTTGTTTCTTTTCTTTTTTAATATTTCATTCCATCCATATTTTAAACCACTTTCCTCATCCGCCAAATGGGAATGGTCCTTCTCCACTCATCGGTCATCCCCAAATTCGGCACAATGTCTTTTTGGGAAGAACAAAGTAAAAAATGCCGTCTTCCCTTTCATCCAGAAGGGCAATGGCCAATCAAAAATGCACCAACCCATCCATTTTCATTCGCTGCGCGGATATTTTGAAAGGGGGACACAATAAGCGAATTAACCTGCTACTCTTCTTTGATGGTCGGAATTGGAACAAAGGAACGGGGCCTTTCCCTTGATGTAATGCATAATTCATGAAATTTGCCAATGCCTGATTTAAAATCCCACATATTGACCGGGACATAATATTGGCTTATGTCCACCCAATAAATGGGAAAATGAGAAAAAAATAAAGAATAAAAGGAATATTAGTCC
The DNA here is from genome assembly GCA_030063045.1 of Pratylenchus scribneri. Lineage (NCBI taxonomy): Eukaryota > Metazoa > Nematoda > Chromadorea > Rhabditida > Pratylenchidae > Pratylenchus > Pratylenchus scribneri. The sequence goes on along the minus strand of JAQSEB010000001.1, from coordinate 2,768,064 downwards.
TAATAGAACTAAATTGGTGGCCTAAGCCTCCAGTGGCCCAATAAATTGGTTAGGGATAAGGGGAAACTCGACTTTAAATTATTATTAAATGTCCAAAAGAAACATTATAAATAAATGTAAACGATAAAAATATTAGCAGGAAAGGAAAAGAGTGGTTTAAAAAAAGGCAGATTGGGGCAAAATTTGATTGATAATGTGACGGGTGATTGGGCAAAAAGTGGGGGGTACAGTAGGATGAATAGAAAAGGCCCTTAGGCATTGTTGGCAGTGGCAAACAAAAGCAAAAATAAAGAATAAATAAAAAAGGCATATTGTAAATTCAAATTGATATATTTTCAATTGGAATTTTGTGAAAAAAATGATTTAAAAATATATAATTTATATATAATTAGACAGAGATAATCGAGAAGCATCGATTCATGTAATTTTTAAGAGGATTAAGTCCAAATTTTTTGTAAAACAAAATTTATTTTGATTTTCAGTACCTTTTTTAACCTAAATGCGCTATTTCAGTTGGATGAGTTCATTTGATATTTTCTTTCCTTTTTTGGTTGCCGCCCTCATTTTATTATGCAACCCAAAATATTCGAATGGCCTCCTCTCCCCAGCAGAATAAGCTCATCCAATTAAAAATGTGCTTATTATGGGCGGAAAGGCCAACCAACCATTCGAATCGTTTTGGCGCATTCTCTTTTGTATTCCAAATTGGCCAAGGAAAACGGAACCGGTAATTTTTGAGGGAAAGGAAGGCGGCAAACATAAAAAGATGGAAAGATCCAAGAATATTCAAGAGCACTTCACTTTTAATATTGGAAGGAATTATTGTGAATATTTTTCCGAGGATAAAAAATGGATTATTGTTCAAAATATTAAATATAGTAGAATATAATATTTATTAGAATTTTTAAATAATTTAATAAAATGACTGGATAATAACTTTATTTAATTTCACATCCAGCAGAAGCGTCGATGCTAAATTTATGGAAAAGTTTAATCCAATACAAAAAAGTTTTAAACCAAAATCAAAAGTGGCTCTTTTTAGAATATTATTTTTTAGTGAAATTATTTTTATATTTTCATTCAGAATCATATTTTAAAAATTTTTGTAAAATTAAATAGAACACATCCGGTCGATTCGAATTCGAATGATAAGATTTTTTCCATGATCCAATCCCAAATAAAAAAATTTTAAACCAAAATATAAAAATTACAATTTTTAGAATATTCTTTTCATTTAAATTATTTATTACATTTTTGTATTGGTTTAAAACCTATTAAATTTTTTAAAATATAAAAGAGCTCATCAAACTGCTTCGATTGGTATAATTTTTTCGATGGTTTGATCAATATTAAAATGGTTTTAAACCAAAATATAAAAGTGAAAATTTTTAAATATATATTTCAATTAAATTATTTATTACATTTTTGTATTGGTTTAAAACCTATTATATTTTATAAAAAATAAAAGAGCTCATTAAACTGCTTCGATTGGTATAATTTTTTCGATGGTTTGATCAAAAATAAAATGGTTTTAAACCAAAATATAAAAGTGGTATAATTTAAATATATATATTTCAATTAAATTGTTTATTACATTTTTGTATAGGTTTAAAACCTATTAAATTTTTTAAAATATAAAAGAGCTCATCAAACTGCTTCGATTGGTATAATTTTTTCGATGGTTTGATCAATATTAAAATGGTTTTAAACCAAAATATAAAAGTGAAAATTTTTAAATATATATTTCAATTAAATTATTTATTACATTTTTGTATTGGTTTAAAACCTATTATATTTTATAAAAAATAAAAGAGCTCATTAAACTGCTTCGATTGGTATAATTTTTTCGATGGTTTGATCAAAAATAAAATGGTTTTAAACCAAAATATAAAAATTACAATTTTTAAAATATTCTTTTCAATTAAATTGTTTATTACATTTTTGTATTGGTTTAAAACCTATTAAATTTTATAAAAAATAATAGAGCTCATTAAACTGCTTCGATTGGTATAATTTTTTCGGTGGGTTGATCAATATTAAAATGGTTTTAAACCAAAATATAAAAGTGAAAATTTTTAAATATATATTTCAATTAAATTATTTATTACATTTTTGTATTGGTTTAAAACCTATTATATTTTATAAAAAATAAAAGAGCTCATTAAACTGCTTCGATTGGTATAATTTTTTCGATGGTTTGATCAAAAATAAAATGGTTTTAAACCAAAATATAAAAATTACAATTTTTAAAATATTCTTTTCAATTAAATTGTTTATTACATTTTTGTATTGGTTTAAAACCTATTATATTTTATAAAAAATAAAAGAGCTCATTAAACTGCTTCGATTGGTATAATTTTTTCGATGGTTTGATCAAAAATAAAATGGTTTTAAACCAAAATATAAAAGTGATAATTTTTAAATATATATTTCAATTAAATTATTTATTACATTTTTGTATTGGTTTAAAACCTATTATATTTTATAAAAAATAAAAGAGCTCATTAAACTGCTTCGATTGGTATAATTTTTTCGATGGTTTGATCAAAAATAAAATGGTTTTAAACCAAAATATAAAAATTACAATTTTTAAAATATTCTTTTCAATTAAATTGTTTATTACATTTTTGTATTGGTTTAAAACCTATTATATTTTATAAAAAATAAAAGAGCTCATTAAACTGCTTCGATTGGTATAATTTTTTCGATGGTTTGATCAAAAATAAAATTGTTTTAAACCAAAATATAAAAATTACAATTTTTAAAATATTCTTTTCAATTAAATTGTTTATTACATTTTTGTATTGGTTTAAAACCTATTAAATTTTATAAAAAATAATAGAGCTCATTAAACTGCTTCGATTGGTATAATTTTTTCGGTGGGTTGATCAATATTAAAATGGTTTTAAACCAAAATATAAAAGTGAAAATTTTTAAATATATATTTCAATTAAATTATTTATTACATTTTTGTATTGGTTTAAAACCTATTATATTTTATAAAAAATAAAAGAGCTCATTAAACTGCTTCGATTGGTATAATTTTTTCGATGGTTTGATCAAAAATAAAATGGTTTTAAACCAAAATATAAAAATTACAATTTTTAAAATATTCTTTTCAATTAAATTGTTTATTACATTTTTGTATTGGTTTAAAACCTATTATATTTTATAAAAAATAAAAGAGCTCATTAAACTGCTTCGATTGGTATAATTTTTTCGATGGTTTGATCAAAAATAAAATTGTTTTAAACCAAAATATAAAAATTACAATTTTTAAAATATTCTTTTCAATTAAATTGTTTATTACATTTTTGTATTGGTTTAAAACCTATTAAATTTTATAAAAAATAATAGAGCTCATTAAACTGCTTCGATTGGTATAATTTTTTCGGTGGGTTGATCAATATTAAAATGGTTTTAAACCAAAATATAAAAGTGAAAATTTTTAAATATATATTTCAATTAAATTATTTATTACATTTTTGTATTGGTTTAAAACCTATTATATTTTATAAAAAATAAAAGAGCTCATTAAACTGCTTCGATTGGTAAAATTTTTTCGATGGTTTGATCAAAAATAAAATGGTTTTAAACCAAAATATAAAAATTACAATTTTTAGAATATTCTTTTCATTTAAATTATTTATTACATTTTTGTATTGGTTTAAAACCTATTAAATTTTTTAAAATATAAAAGAGCTCATCAAACTGCTTCGATTGGTATAATTTTTTCGATGGTTTGATCAAAAATAAAATGGTTTTAAACCAAAATATAAAAGTGATAATTTTTAAATATATATTTCATATTTCAATTAAATTATTTATTGCATTTTTGTATTGGTTTAAAACCTATTATATTTTATAAAAAATAAAAGAGCTCATTAAACTGCTTCGATTAATATAATTTTTTCCATGGTTTGATCAAAAATAAAATGGTTTTAAACCAAAATATAAAAGTGATAATTTTTAAATATATATTTTATATTTCAATTAAATTATTTATTGCATTTTTGTATTGGTTTAAAACCTATTATATTTTATAAAAAATAAAAGAGCTCATTAAACTTCTTCGATTGATATAATTTTTTCCATGGTTTGATCAAAAATAAAATGGTTTTAAACCAAAATATAAAAGTGATAATTTTTAAATATATATATTTCAATTAAATTGTTTATTACATTTTTGTATTGGTTTAAAACCTATTAAATTTTATAAAATATAAAAGAGCTCATCAAACTGCTTCGATTGGGATAATTTTTTCGATGGTTTGATTACAAATAAAATGGTTTTAAACCAAAATATAAAAGTGAAACTTTTTAAATATATATATATTTCAATTAAATTATTTATTACATTTTTATATAGGTTTAAAACCAATTAAATTTTATAAAAAATAATAGAGCTCATCAAGACACTTCGATTGGTATAATTTTTTCCATGGTTTGATAAAAAAATAAAATAGTTTTAAACCGAAATATAAAAGTGGTATAATTTAAATATATATATTTCAATTAAATTATTTATTACATTTTTGTATATGTTTAAAACCCATTAATTTTTATAAAAAATAATAGAGCTCTTCAAACTGCTTCGATTGGTATAATTTTTTCCATGGTTTGATCAAAAATAAAATGGTTTTAAACCAAAATATAAAAGTGATACTTTTTAAATATATATATATATATATTTCAATTAAATTGTTTATTACATTTTTGTATAGGTTTAAAACCTATTAAATTTTATAAAATATAAAAGAGCTCATTAAACTGCTTCGATTGGTATAATTTTTTCGATGGTTTGATCAAAAATAAAATGGTTTTAAACCGAAATATAAAAGTGGTATAATTTAAATATATATATTTCAATTAAATTGTTTATTACATTTTTGTATAGGTTTAAAACCTATTAAATTTTATAAAATATAAAAGAGCTCATCAAACTGCTTCGATTGGTATAATTTTTCGATGGTTTGATCAAAAATAAAATGGTTTTAAACCGAAATATAAAAGTGGTATAATTTAAATATATATATTTCAATTAAATTATTTATTAAATTTTTGTATTGGTTTAAAACCTATTAGATTTTATAAAATATAAAAGAGCTCATCAAACTGCTTCGATTGGTATAATTTTTCGATGGTTTGATCAAAAATAAAATGGTTTTAAACCAAAATATAAAAGTGATAATTTTTAAATATATATTTCAATTAAATTGTTTATTACATTTTTGTATTGGTTTAAAACCTATTATATTTTATAAAAAATAAAAGAGCTCATCAAACTGCTTCGATTGGTATAATTTTTTCGATGGTTTGATCAAAAATAAAATGGTTTTAAACCAAAAAATAAAAATTACAATTTTTAAAATATTCTTTTCAATTAAATTATTTATTAAATTTTTGTATTGGTTTAAAACCTATTAAATTTTATAAAATATAAAAGAGCTCATCAAACTGCTTCGATTGGTATAATTTTTCGATGGTTTGATCAAAAATAAAATGGTTTTAAACCAAAAAATAAAAATTACAATTTTTAAAATATTCTTTTCAATTAAATTATTTATTAAATTTTTGTATTGGTTTAAAACCTATTAAATTTTATAAAATATAAAAGAGCTCATCAAACTGCTTCGATTGGGATAATTTTTTCGATGGTTTGATCACAAATAAAATGGTTTTAAACCAAAATATAAAAGTGATAATTTTTAAATATATATTTCAATTAAATTGTTTATTACATTTTTGTATTGGTTTAAAACCTATTATATTTTATAAAAAATAAAAGAGCTCATCAAACTGCTTCGATTGGTATAATTTTTTCGATGGTTTGATCAAAAATAAAATGGTTTTAAACCAAAAAATAAAAATTACAATTTTTAAAATATTCTTTTCAATTAAATTATTTATTAAATTTTTGTATTGGTTTAAAACCTATTAAATTTTATAAAATATAAAAGAGCTCATCAAACTGCTTCGATTGGTATAATTTTTCGATGGTTTGATCAAAAATAAAATGGTTTTAAACCAAAAAATAAAAATTACAATTTTTAAAATATTCTTTTCAATTAAATTATTTATTAAATTTTTGTATTGGTTTAAAACCTATTAAATTTTATAAAATATAAAAGAGCTCATCAAACTGCTTCGATTGGGATAATTTTTTCGATGGTTTGATCACAAATAAAATGGTTTTAAACCAAAATATAAAAGTGATAATTTTTAAATATATATTTCAATTAAATTGTTTATTACATTTTTGTATTGGTTTAAAACCTATTATATTTTATAAAAAATAAAAGAGCTCATCAAACTGCTTCGATTGGTATAATTTTTTCGATGGTTTGATCAAAAATAAAATGGTTTTAAACCAAAAAATAAAAATTACAATTTTTAAAATATTCTTTTCAATTAAATTATTTATTAAATTTTTGTATTGGTTTAAAACCTATTAAATTTTATAAAATATAAAAGAGCTCATCAAACTGCTTCGATTGGTATAATTTTTCGATGGTTTGATCAAAAATAAAATGGTTTTAAACCAAAAAATAAAAATTACAATTTTTAAAATATTCTTTTCAATTAAATTATTTATTAAATTTTTGTATTGGTTTAAAACCTATTAAATTTTATAAAATATAAAAGAGCTCATCAAACTGCTTCGATTGGGATAATTTTTTCGATGGTTTGATCACAAATAAAATGGTTTTAAACCAAAATATAAAAGTGAAACTTTTTAAATATATATATATATATTTCAATTAAATTATTTATTACATTTTTGTATAGGTTTAAAACCAATTAAATTTTATAAAAAATAATAGAGCTCATCAAGACACTTCGATTGGTATAAATTTTTCCATGGTTTGATAAAAAAATAAAATAGTTTTAAACCGAAATATAAAAGTGGTATAATTTAAATATATATATTTCAATTAAATTATTTATTAAATTTTTGTATTGGTTTAAAACCTATTAGATTTTATAAAATATAAAAGAGCTCATCAAACTGCTTCGATTGGTATAATTTTTCCATGGTTTGATCAAAAATAAAATGGTTTTAAACCAAAATATAAAAGTGATACTTTTTAAATATATATATATATATATATTTCAATTAAATTGTTTATTACATTTTTGTATAGGTTTAAAACCTATTAAATTTTATAAAAAATAATAGAGCTCATTAAACTGCTTCGATTGGTATAATTTTTTCGGTGGGTTGATCAATATTAAAATGGTTTTAAACCAAAATATAAAAGTGAAAATTTTTAAATATATATTTCAATTAAATTATTTATTACATTTTTGTATTGGTTTAAAACCTATTATATTTTATAAAAAATAAAAGAGCTCATTAAACTGCTTCGATTGGTATAATTTTTTCGATGGTTTGATCAAAAATAAAATGGTTTTAAACCAAAATATAAAAATTACAATTTTTAGAATATTCTTTTCATTTAAATTATTTATTACATTTTTGTATTGGTTTAAAACCTATTAAATTTTTTAAAATATAAAAGAGCTCATCAAACTGCTTCGATTGGTATAATTTTTTCGATGGTTTGATCAAAAATAAAATGGTTTTAAACCAAAATATAAAAGTGATAATTTTTAAATATATATTTCATATTTCAATTAAATTATTTATTGCATTTTTGTATTGGTTTAAAACCTATTATATTTTATAAAAAATAAAAGAGCTCATTAAACTGCTTCGATTAATATAATTTTTTCCATGGTTTGATCAAAAATAAAATGGTTTTAAACCAAAATATAAAAGTGATAATTTTTAAATATATATTTTATATTTCAATTAAATTATTTATTGCATTTTTGTATTGGTTTAAAACCTATTATATTTTATAAAAAATAAAAGAGCTCATTAAACTTCTTCGATTGATATAATTTTTTCCATGGTTTGATCAAAAATAAAATGGTTTTAAACCAAAATATAAAAGTGATAATTTTTAAATATATATATTTCAATTAAATTGTTTATTACATTTTTGTATTGGTTTAAAACCTATTAAATTTTATAAAATATAAAAGAGCTCATCAAACTGCTTCGATTGGGATAATTTTTTCGATGGTTTGATTACAAATAAAATGGTTTTAAACCAAAATATAAAAGTGAAACTTTTTAAATATATATATATTTCAATTAAATTATTTATTACATTTTTATATAGGTTTAAAACCAATTAAATTTTATAAAAAATAATAGAGCTCATCAAGACACTTCGATTGGTATAATTTTTTCCATGGTTTGATAAAAAAATAAAATAGTTTTAAACCGAAATATAAAAGTGGTATAATTTAAATATATATATTTCAATTAAATTATTTATTACATTTTTGTATATGTTTAAAACCCATTAATTTTTATAAAAAATAATAGAGCTCTTCAAACTGCTTCGATTGGTATAATTTTTTCCATGGTTTGATCAAAAATAAAATGGTTTTAAACCAAAATATAAAAGTGATACTTTTTAAATATATATATATATATATTTCAATTAAATTGTTTATTACATTTTTGTATAGGTTTAAAACCTATTAAATTTTATAAAATATAAAAGAGCTCATTAAACTGCTTCGATTGGTATAATTTTTTCGATGGTTTGATCAAAAATAAAATGGTTTTAAACCGAAATATAAAAGTGGTATAATTTAAATATATATATATTTCAATTAAATTGTTTATTACATTTTTGTATAGGTTTAAAACCTATTAAATTTTATAAAATATAAAAGAGCTCATCAAACTGCTTCGATTGGTATAATTTTTCGATGGTTTGATCAAAAATAAAATGGTTTTAAACCGAAATATAAAAGTGGTATAATTTAAATATATATATTTCAATTAAATTATTTATTAAATTTTTGTATTGGTTTAAAACCTATTAGATTTTATAAAATATAAAAGAGCTCATCAAACTGCTTCGATTGGTATAATTTTTCGATGGTTTGATCAAAAATAAAATGGTTTTAAACCAAAATATAAAAGTGATAATTTTTAAATATATATTTCAATTAAATTGTTTATTACATTTTTGTATTGGTTTAAAACCTATTATATTTTATAAAAAATAAAAGAGCTCATCAAACTGCTTCGATTGGTATAATTTTTTCGATGGTTTGATCAAAAATAAAATGGTTTTAAACCAAAAAATAAAAATTACAATTTTTAAAATATTCTTTTCAATTAAATTATTTATTAAATTTTTGTATTGGTTTAAAACCTATTAAATTTTATAAAATATAAAAGAGCTCATCAAACTGCTTCGATTGGTATAATTTTTCGATGGTTTGATCAAAAATAAAATGGTTTTAAACCGAAATATAAAAGTGGTATAATTTAAATATATATATTTCAATTAAATTATTTATTAAATTTTTGTATTGGTTTAAAACCTATTAGATTTTATAAAATATAAAAGAGCTCATCAAACTGCTTCGATTGGTATAATTTTTCGATGGTTTGATCAAAAATAAAATGGTTTTAAACCAAAATATAAAAGTGATAATTTTTAAATATATATTTCAATTAAATTGTTTATTACATTTTTGTATTGGTTTAAAACCTATTATATTTTATAAAAAATAAAAGAGCTCATCAAACTGCTTCGATTGGTATAATTTTTTCGATGGTTTGATCAAAAATAAAATGGTTTTAAACCAAAAAATAAAAATTACAATTTTTAAAATATTCTTTTCAATTAAATTATTTATTAAATTTTTGTATTGGTTTAAAACCTATTAGATTTTATAAAATATAAAAGAGCTCATCAAACTGCTTCGATTGGTATAATTTTTCGATGGTTTGATCAAAAATAAAATGGTTTTAAACCAAAATATAAAAGTGATAATTTTTAAATATATATTTCAATTAAATTGTTTATTACATTTTTGTATTGGTTTAAAACCTATTAGATTTTATAAAATATAAAAGAGCTCATCAAACTGCTTCGATTGGTATAATTTTTCGATGGTTTGATCAAAAATAAAATGGTTTTAAACCAAAATATAAAAGTGATAATTTTTAAATATATATTTCAATTAAATTGTTTATTACATTTTTGTATTGGTTTAAAACCTATTAGATTTTATAAAATATAAAAGAGCTCATCAAACTGCTTCGATTGGTATAATTTTTCGATGGTTTGATCAAAAATAAAATGGTTTTAAACCAAAATATAAAAGTGATAATTTTTAAATATATATTTCAATTAAATTGTTTATTAAATTTTTGTATAGGTTTAAAACCTATTAAATTTTATAAAATATAAAAGAGCTCATCAAACTGCTTCGATTGGTATAATTTTTCGATGGTTTGATCAAAAATAAAATGGTTTTAAACCGAAATATAAAAGTGGTATAATTTAAATATATATATTTCAATTAAATTATTTATTAAATTTTTGTATAGGTTTAAAACCTATTAAATTTTATAAAATATAAAAGAGCTCATCAAACTGCTTCGATTGGTATAATTTTTCGATGGTTTGATCAAAAATAAAATGGTTTTAAACCGAAATATAAAAGTGGTATAATTTAAATATATATATTTCAATTAAATTATTTATTAAATTTTTGTATTGGTTTAAAACCTATTAAATTTTAAGAGCTCATCAAACTGCTTCGATTGGGATAATTTTTTCGATGGTTTGATCACAAATAAAATGGTTTTAAACCAAAATATAAAAGTGAAACTTTTTAAATATATATATATATATTTCAATTAAATTATTTATTACATTTTTGTATAGGTTTAAAACCAATTAAATTTTATAAAAAATAATAGAGCTCATCAAGACACTTCGATTGGTATAAATTTTTCCATGGTTTGATAAAAAAATAAAATAGTTTTAAACCGAAATATAAAAGTGGTATAATTTAAATATATATATTTCAATTAAATTATTTATTACATTTTTGTATATGTTTAAAACCCATTAATTTTTATAAAAAATAATAGAGCTCTTCAAACTGCTTCGATTGGTATAATTTTTTCCATGGTTTGATCAAAAATAAAATGGTTTTAAACCAAAATATAAAAGTGATACTTTTTAAATATATATATATATATATTTCAATTAAATTGTTTATTACATTTTTGTATAGGTTTAAAACCTATTATATTTTATAAAAAATAAAAGAGCTCATTAAACTGCTTCGATTGGTATAATTTTTTCGATGGTTTGATCAAAAATAAAATGGTTTTAAACCAAAATATAAAAATTACAATTTTTAGAATATTCTTTTCATTTAAATTATTTATTACATTTTTGTATTGGTTTAAAACCTATTAAATTTTTTAAAATATAAAAGAGCTCATCAAACTGCTTCGATTGGGATAATTTTTTCGATGGTTTGATCACAAATAAAATGGTTTTAAACCAAATTATAAAAGTGAAACTTTTTAAATATATATATATATATTTCAATTAAATTATTTATTACATTTTTGTATAGGTTTAAAACCAATTAAATTTTATAAAAAATAATAGTGCTCATCAAGACACTTCGATTGGTATAAATTTTTCCATGGTTTGATAAAAAAATAAAATAGTTTTAAACCGAAATATAAAAGTGGTATAATTTAAATATATATATTTCAATTAAATTATTTATTACATTTTTGTATATGTTTAAAACCCATTAATTTTTATAAAAAATAATAGAGCTCTTCAAACTGCTTCGATTGGTATAATTTTTTCCATGGTTTGATCAAAAATAAAATGGTTTTAAACCAAAATATAAAAGTGATACTTTTTAAATATATATATATATATATTTCAATTAAATTGTTTATTACATTTTTGTATTGGTTTAAAACCTATTATATTTTATAAAAAATAAAAGAGCTCATCAAACTGCTTCGATTGGTATAATTTTTTCGATGGTTTGATCAAAAATAAAATGGTTTTAAACCAAAAAATAAAAATTACAATTTTTAAAATATTCTTTTCAATTAAATTATTTATTAAATTTTTGTATTGGTTTAAAACCTATTAAATTTTATAAAATATAAAAGAGCTCATCAAACTGCTTAGATTGATATAATTTTTTCCATGGTTTGATCAAAAATAAAATGATTTTAAACCAAAATATAAAAGTGATAATTTTTAAATATATATTTCATATTTCAATTAAATTATTTATTACATTTTTGTATTGGTTTAAAACCTATTAAATTTTAAGAGCTCATCAAACTGCTTCGATTGGGATAATTTTTTCGATGGTTTGATCACAAATAAAATGGTTTTAAACCAAAATATAAAAGTGAAACTTTTTAAATATATATATATATATTTCAATTAAATTATTTATTACATTTTTGTATAGGTTTAAAACCAATTAAATTTTATAAAAAATAATAGAGCTCATCAAGACACTTCGATTGGTATAAATTTTTCCATGGTTTGATAAAAAAATAAAATAGTTTTAAACCGAAATATAAAAGTGGTATAATTTAAATATATATATTTCAATTAAATTATTTATTACATTTTTGTATATGTTTAAAACCCATTAATTTTTATAAAAAATAATAGAGCTCTTCAAACTGCTTCGATTGGTATAATTTTTTCCATGGTTTGATCAAAAATAAAATGGTTTTAAACCAAAATATAAAAGTGATACTTTTTAAATATATATATATATATATATTTCAATTAAATTGTTTATTACATTTTTGTATAGGTTTAAAACCTATTATATTTTATAAAAAATAAAAGAGCTCATTAAACTGCTTCGATTGGTATAATTTTTTCGATGGTTTGATCAAAAATAAAATGGTTTTAAACCAAAATATAAAAATTACAATTTTTAGAATATTCTTTTCATTTAAATTATTTATTACATTTTTGTATTGGTTTAAAACCTATTAAATTTTAAGAGCTCATCAAACTGCTTCGATTGGGATAATTTTTTCGATGGTTTGATCACAAATAAAATGGTTTTAAACCAAATTATAAAAGTGAAACTTTTTAAATATATATTTTATATTTCAATTAAATTATTTATTACATTTTTGTATATGTTTAAAACCCATTAATTTTTATAAAAAATAATAGAGCTCTTCAAACTGCTTCGATTGGTATATTTTTTTCCATGGTTTGATCAAAAATAAAATGGTTTTAAACCAAAATGCAAAATTGGCACTTTTTAGAATATTCTTTTCAATTAAATTGTACATATTATCAAATGTTGACACCGTTTATAAAAATATTTTATGAAGGAATGATTAATTCTGTTCCAATTCCAATCAACAAGCTTTATTCTGCAAGAATTGCAACATCAATGAATCCATTTGCCAGAGATCAAAAAATTGGACAATGTGATGACTTTCCACAAAAATGTTGGCTGTTTCCTTTTTGGAATATTTGGGATTTAAAAAGAAATTAAATTTTACAATAATTGGAGTCAATAAAAGCAATAAATTGCCAAATCTTTCGGCTTTTTCAAATTCATCATTGAATTCCGCCAATGTACCATAAAAAGTGTAAATTGAACGGCACAATGATTCAAGTTCACGGCTGATTAATGCTCTGCCAGCGATGGAAATGTCCGGCAATGCTAAATTAAAAATTGGATGGAAATTTGATGGATTATTTCTCACTCATTTGAAAAGAAACAACAGCTTTCAGTGCGACCAATTCTTCGAATTTAAGACCAAGTCGAAGCATTGGAGCAACGCAGCCACTCATTAATGGTACCAAAAGTGGCCAATAAATTCTTTTAAAAGGGAAATTATTTTTAACAATTTTTGGTAATTTTCTCACTTCATTTTTGTTTCATGCGAAATTTCCGGTTCATCCGCCCATCCTCCATCACCTTCTGGTGGATATTTTGTAGAAACATAGCCGCCATTGGGCAGCACAAATTTGTCCAAATCGCCGACTTGGATGGTCAAAATGCATGGATCCAATACCGTATGATAGAGGACACATTTTCGTAGAAGGGTTATCTTTTGGATAAGAATTAAATGACTTAAATTTAAAATAAATATTACTCGATCCTCCATCCTCAATTGCTCAAATCCAGGCCAAACCCTCAGCCATTCATAGACCAACAAAATATGAGTGCGAATTGAACGCCGAAATTCTTGGAATCGCAGTGGTTTGATGTCCTCCTTGGTGAAGGGCTAATAAAAAGAGGGGAATTGAATGGGATATTTTAAGCAAATTATTGGGATTTTTATTTCTACTAATAAAAATAAATAATTTAATTGGACATTTTAGTAAATGTTTTTTTACTTACACAAAATTTGTTTTTGCCCAGCAAACAGGCCACGGGTCTTTCACAGAACAAAATTCGCCGTCTTTCGCCGATTCGCATTTCCTCCTCCACCAAAATTGAAAGCAAATCCCATTTTGGGACTTTGGAAAGGTTATTTGAGGGGATTGGTGGATGAAGCTTAGGGCAGGCATTGGTTTTGGATGGCTTCTATTAAAATTAAAACAGTTACAAAATTTATTTACGAATAAAATTGTGCCATTTTTGGCTATGTAAAATTAATTAAATTTATAAAAGAGATCAAAATTCAATTATATTTTAAATTTTGGTCATTTTTATTTAATTGGGAATTGGGATCATTTATATGGTCACCATTTTTCACATTTCCATTACCGTAAATATTCTATTAGAAGCGCTGATACTTATAATTTTTAGAGAACAGAGACCTTCTTCCCTTCCAAGGGATTTTTATTAGAAAGGGACTGCTAAAAAAGAGAGGGCTTCTGAATTCTAATATAGCAGATTTAGAGTATTTATGTTTTCCCAAATGCGAAAATTTTATTATTTTTGACACTTTTCCTCACTTTTTTATTGAATTGAAGCGGAGATTCACTGTTGCTGCTTGTTGACGGAATTGTGGAAGGCACGGAATGTGGATTGCCAATGCCATTGGGGGAAATAGAATTCTTTTGTCCCTCAAAGGTGGATTCATTTTTGGGTGAGGCAACGGAAATATTAATTATTGAAGATGGGGCAGAGGATGGCGAAAAAATGGCGGTGGAATTCTCTTCCAAAATCTAAAAAATTAATTAATATTTAATAATTGAGAGGAATTACTTCGATTGCGCCCTTTGCGAATCGTTTATTCCGGAGTAATCCGGATTTGGTGAAATAACTTCGACCCTCCATGCTTCTTTCCTTTTTCGGCATTTGCACTTGGCTTCGATCCATTCCAACGGCAAAACATTTTTGAAGGCGACAAGCACGACAAAGAATTTTTTCTGCTAAAATTTCAACAAAAATTTAATTAATTTAATTCCCAATTTTTAACTGTAATGAATTAGGCAAGAAGCATTTCCTTCATTGCCTTCTACATTTCCATTTTTCTGCCTCCGGAGGCATGGATATTGCCGGTTGAGGGTGATGGCACGTCGAAAGAAGGCACAACAAGCTTGGCATGATTGGGCATTGAAATGGAAACCGGTGGCATGCGCATGGCAAATTCCACACTCAAAATTGGCAATGGAATTGGAATTGGCCATATTTCTGCAAAATTAAATTAATGGAAATATATAATTGTTTTCGCTAATTTGGCAATTATTCTGCTGATCTATTTGTGGGATTAATTTTAAGTTTTAATTCGATGAAATTGTGGAGATTAGAGCTTAAGAGGCGATCCTAATTTGGCTATAATAAATAATTAAAATTTCTTCTATAATTTAGCAATGAATATAATTAAAATTAAATTGTCAAATTTATGGCCAATAGTTGGCCAAGGGGAGGATTTGCTTCTTCAAAAAAAATCGATTGGAAAGGGGGAAGAGATGAAAGCATTTAGTAAAATTGATAGGCCAAACGGCGGGTGGCCAACAAACAAACAAAAAAGTGACTGGACTCGGGGCTAAAAGTGATGTCAATGTTAGGGCCAATGATTGGAAAATCAGATAAATTTCCTATTTTAAATCGGCAAAAAAATAAAAATTTGTGGTGAATTAAATAAATGAGAATCACATGGAAATATTTTGCCTTTATTAATATCAGCCCACCCCAAATCCAACACCACCTTTCATTCATTGGGGCCATCCCTCCAATTTTGGAGGACAAGCGAACTTTTTATTATCATTATTTCACTATCAGCCTGCATAATTTCCTTTTGGCTGGGAACAAGACGAGGAAATATTCTTTATACAAAAAATAAAAATCTGAAAAAATATTAATAAAAATTCATTTTTAATTATCACTCTTTTCTTTTTTGTTAATTTTTACATCCCTTGTCTGTGTGAGCAAAATTGGTACAAAAATAGTGTAAAACAATTTAATCATTTTAAGCAATCAAAAAACCACTACGCCATTCTCTACACTGATGAATCATTTCGAATGGAAATGGACCACATTGAAATGATGGAATTTGAATGGATTTTTGAACATTTGTAAAAAAGTGGATATGTCGATGTCGATTGGCCGGCGGGGAATGTCTGCTGCCATATTCGAGGGGGAAATTTAAAATGTTAGCCGGGTAAAATAAAAACCACCACCCATTTTGATTTCACTTTTCATTTTCCCATTTTCAATAAATCCAATTAAATTTTTCAATAAATTCGGAAATTGTGACGATGAATTCAAAAAAGTTGACCATTGGAGGCATTTTCCTTCTTGTCTTTTCGGGTATTTTCCATAATTTTTTGACAATTTTCACAAAATTTGCTACCCAGTTTGGGCATTCAAACAAATTTGTGCGGACCAAATGGACAATGAATTGGTGATGCGCGCCTCATTGGATTGGAATGATGGAAATGAAATTTACGGTAATGAATGAAAACATTGACTGTACGACAATTGGAGATGCGACACTTAGGGATGAAACTGTCTAACATCGATGGTAATAAAGCTTCTGTGTCAATTTATGTAGAATTTTATAGAGCATAAAATTTAGCTACACAATGATATCAAGATGCTAAATTGTAATTTGATTTTGGTCATTGCTTAGAAAATATCCAACATTGGACAATGCCTTTGATATCATTTTGTAACTAATTTTATGCCTTATAAAATTCTATATAAATTGACCCAGTAACTTTACCATCATCGACGATAAACAGTTTCATCTGCAATTGTCGCTTGCCCAATTGTTGTAACACTAAGTTGATTCCTTGGTTTAAATTTAAACCAAAATCAATCATAATGAAAATATTGTCCTAATTTATCCCCAAACCCAATAAAAAGACATCAATCGCTGCGGATTGCCATTGATTGCGGAAGAAGAGAATGGCCAAGAACCGCAACAAAATTCAACGGAAATGCGCGCCAAACGCCATCTTGGATTGAAAGGACGAAACAATGCCTCAGACAATGCAAAGGAATCTGATGGAGGAGAATACAAAATGAATGGAATTCACCGCCACAATCGTCGTTCAAAACGCTACATTCCCCGGGCACAAAGAGGCGACATTGCACACAAAAATGGCACAAACAAAATTTTGGGAGAACGAAAAGTGATGGGCGGAAAGCCGGTTGAGAGTGGCGACTTCCCCTGGGCCGTGGCCATTTACATTGGGCAAACGTACATTTGCAGTGGAACATTAATATCCAAAAAGCATGTTCTGACGGCGGCACATTGTTTTGCGCATTCAGGCAGCAGAATTCAATTCACTGCTGTCGGGGGATGCAGGTGGGCTTTGTGGTCCTAATTCATGTTAGCTTAAAATTTATTTAGTCAAAATCCCAAAATCTTTAATCATCTGAGTTTATTCCCTCATTAAAGTCTTAGCTGAATAATAATATTATTAGTCCTATTCTAGGATTAAAATGGTTTGGGGCGAGAACTGAGACTAGGCCACAGCCCGGGCCTTCTTCGGTGGCCTAAGCCCCTAGTGGCCCAATGAATGGGAGAAGGATTGAGTCAAATTTTTGAATTATTCTTATTAATTGTGCAGCAAAATGTGGTAAAAAAATGAAGGGAAAAAGACATGTAGGAGAAGGAGGGAAAAAGGGCTGATTTAAAAAGGGCTGATTTAAAAAGGCAGATTGGGGCAATTTTTGATTGACATTGACATGGATAGGGAGGGTAACGGTAATGGGGTGATTAGGCAAATAGTGGTGGTACAGTAGGACAAAAAGGAAAGGCCTTTAGGTTTAGGCATTATTCGTATTGAAAATTATAATAAATAATTAAACATTTGAAAAGATGGTTGGTTTGGGAAGGGGATGGTTGCCAAATAAATTTAAATTCATTTTCATTGCAGCGGCCTTGATGATGCATGGGATTCAGAAACTATTTTGAAATACTATAAAATCTACATTGGCTCAATTTGCCTGCATGATCGCCATGATTTGGACAATGATTGCCAAAGCAAACGAAAACAGCAGGAATTTGGACTGAAAAAGTTTATTTAATTTAAAATTGTTTTTTAATAATTAATTTCAGAATCATCTACAAACAATTCTTTGAAGGAAAATGCGCTGGAAGTGGGTGGAATTTTTGGAATATAATTTGGATTTTTACAGATGATTTTGCCATCATCGAATTGGACAAAGAAGTGCCGGCCGAAATCGCAAATCACATTGTGAGTGAGTGGGTTAAAAATACAAATAGAATTTTGGGGTAAAATTGATGTCAAAATTTAATTCATCAATAATTTTTATTTCTTCAATAATTTCCCCTTTTTCAGTGTATGGTTCATTTGGATGAACGAATAATGGCTGAAGATTTTCATTCCAATGCAAAACCGGTTGTCGCATTTGGCTGGGGCTGGGATCGTAAGTGCCGATTTTAGCATTTTTGGGACACTTTCCCCATATTTTCAGCTTTGGAACACTTAGAAAGTTCAGTGGATGGAATGTCGCGACTTCAACGGCTGGAAATGCCGAATATTTGGTCGTCGGAAAGTTGTGAAAAACAATTTAGCGATGTATACCATCAAGACATGCTTTGCACAATGGAGAAGGCGGATACCAATGTTTGCAAGGTAAAGTTTGGGGGCACATTTTTTGTTCAAAATTAAAATAATATTAACGAAAACAGTCAACTAGGAATATTCATTCAAATTTGGGGTATCAAAATGTTCTCTCAATGACAGATATAAAAATTTATCCATACTTAAATGTTAAATCCAAAACACGTTTCTTTGCAAAATAATATAAAAGGATAGAAAATTAGAATTGGCCCCGAAATAAATATAGAAAAATGTTCCTCAAAATATTTTCTCATATCGCAAATTTTCTTCCACTTTTCATTCCAATTCAGTGTCTTTTTCTTCATCTTTATCGGTCTTTCCTTTGGCTTCTTCTTTCTTCGGGAATTTGTCTTCAAACTTGCCATCCATTTTTTCGGTATCCTCAAAATTAGCCTTTCCTTTCGGCTGGAATTTGTCATCAAATCTATCGTCCAATTTCCCGGCATCATCATTGTCAAAATTTTCTTCACTTCCCTCTGTTTCCCCGGTTTCGGCTTTTCCCTCCATTCCTTCTTTTTCGCCTACCTTTCCATGTTCCATTCCCATTTTGGCTGCTGATTTCCCATTCATTTCATCATTGCCAAATGGCGGATTTGAGGAATCAAATTGTTCTTCTCCATTGATGGTTTCGGGCTGCTAAAAATTGGCAATTAATCAAATTGTTAATAATATCTTCTTGGAACTATGACAATTTTATGCAAATTTATATCATAAAATCACTTTCGGCTTTATAATTTATTCTTTTACCTGATTTTGAGCAAATTCATCGCCATTTCCTTCATTGATCATTGTTTGTTGTTGTTTTTGTTGTTGCAATTGCGCCGGCGGAGGATGATTTTGTTCCAAATCATCGGATCCGTCCGATGTTGGCAATCCATCATCTTTTTGTTTTCCCTCCTCTGGCCCAGGCCCTGGGGGCATTGAATCCTCAACGGTTTGTTGTTCCTCTTCATCCATGCAAAATTTGATCAGGCGGAGTTTGACTTGTTCCAGGAAATATTCGCGCAATTCTTTATCCTCGGAATAGACCAATGAACGAATTTGTTTGCATTCTTCATGTCGACTAATTGCTTGATTAGCGATCACCGCCTTTGAATGGAATTTATTTAAATGAATAAATTATATAGATCCAAAAAGGGCCTAATCCTATTTCAACAGTTAAATATCAATCTCTCCCACTTTTTTTTATAATATTAAACTCTTAATCTATTAAATTGAACGCACTTTGATTTCCAAATAAAGTTGTTGTGTTTTGTCATCCAATTTATTCTTTCCATTTCCTTTTATCTTGTTTTCCAATTTCTTTTCAATGCTTTGCATTTTCTTTTGCCTTTTTGCTTCAAGTCGATCCTTCCAGTCGAAGAAACCTTTCTAAAATGAGTTATTTTTTGTAATTATTCGCAAAATTCCCTCCTCCCAATTTACTTTCACTTCCTCCGGCTGTCCAATGGCCCATTCCTTCCTTTTTTCCTCCACTTCCAATTTGGTCAAATGTTGATCACGGAGAAGGGAACGGAAATCAGTGACCGCCTTCGGGGTTGCACTTTTCAGGAATGGGTAAATGTGAAGGAATTTCTCCTCTTCTTCATCCTCTTCCTTTTCCCCTTCCTTTTCTCCTTCTCCTCCATTCATTTCCGTTTCATTCCCTCCATTTCCTTTCATATTCGGCTGATCAGCCTGGATCCCACCACTTTGTTTGTTGTCTTCATCTTCACCTTCATTTTCCTCTCCCAATGGCTTTTTCGGATGCTCATTTTGGCCAATTTTTGGTTCCTTGTCCTCCTTTTTCTCTTCCTCCTCATTTACTTCTTCTTCTTCTTCTTTTTGTTTTTGTTCTTTTTCGTCGTCATCTTTTTCATTTAATTGATCCTCTTCTCGACCTTCTTCATGGCCATCATTTTCAGGCAATTCGTCACCCCTAAAATAGCCGCTTTCCTCCACCGGTCTGTAGGAAAAATTAATTTGCATATTAGATTAAAAATTTAATTATTTTCTCTTTTTTCCCTCTAATTTACCTGAAATGTTTGATGCCCGGCATTTTGCCATCGACGGCTTCATGTGGTCGAGGATGGACATGGCCATAATCATAATCTTCCTTCTCCTCTTCACCCAGAAATTTCCCATCTTTCTTTTGGCCAATTTCATTCAATTGCTCTGCATTGTCATTTTCCCCCTTTTGATCTCCTTCCATGGGCATTTCTTCCTGATCCACTTCTTGATCCGCCTCTGTCACATATTCCGTCCCCTCCTTCCCATTCACATCCCGAACGGATTCTTTTTCTTGGATTCCGTTGTAATTGCCGGTATTTTCTGCGGTAATTGGGACACTGTTGGCTTTTCCTCTTGGAGCTGCCTCCACAATCGAGGCAATTAGCAAGGGCAAAATAAATAGAATAAATTGGGTTTTTGGCATTTTTTGGTTATTTGAGATTTGAGTTGGGAAATTGGATGGAATGGAAAATGGAATCGAAGGAATGAAAGGAATGGATTTGATTTAAAATGAATGAATGAATTGGATGGGATAGAATGAAATATAGGCCATAGTGGATTGGCTGTCGTGTTGGCATTCGTGGATTTAGCCAAACAGGCACTGCCCTGGGGAAGTGTCACAGAAGTTGAGAGAATGCATTGATTTTTTCCAATCGATTTGGCCAAATTGAGAGTTGAGGCCCAATTTTTAGGCAAATTGAACTTTATAGGGAAAATAGGCAAAATGAATGCATGGATTTCAAAATTCAAATTTTCAGGGAGACAGTGGAGGCGGACTAATTGCCCAATTCGAGGATTTCAATGGCCAAAAGCGTTGGTATTTGTTGGGTGCCGTCTCATTTGGTGCTGATTGCGTTAAACTGATCCAAGGGCGGGACAAACCGGAAGGACAGGTGTTGATCAAGAATTTATAATAAGAAAACTACATTCAACAATTTTTCAGGTCTACACGAATGTGACCTCCCATCGAGCGGATATCGACAAATTTTTGGGCACCGAAGATCATTCCAAATTCAAAAGTGGCAAAATTCCGCCGATGGCCAAACCAGCAGATGGCCAAGAAAACCAATCAACGCCGGAGGATGAGGGTAGCGGAGAGTATGCAAATTTTGGTTGCGATTATTGAAGGAGGAGAATGAAGAAAATAATGAATGAGATAATAAATTTGGCCATAATTATTGAGAATAAATATTTTGAGTGAATTTTACAAAATGTCTTTTAAATACAAAAGCTTCTTTAATTGCAAAAATATCGACTATATATTTTTTAATTCTCCTTGTCTTGAATTAAATATATATTCCAATATTATTCTAGAAATTATTTATTAAAAAATAATTCTGCAGAAAAACTCAATTTACTTCATTTCACTTAAAAACAAAAAATTGCATTTGATTTGAAACTATAAAATGGGAAATGAAGGAAGTAGTGCACAAAAAACCGCTGAATCATTGAATTCACCGACCACTTCGACTGGAATGCCAGCTTCCTTCTCATTTTTGGTCAAAAAACGTAAATAAAATAAAAAAAATTAAAATTTTCGGAAAAATAAAAAATATGCGAAAATTTTGGTTAAAATTAATTCTCCGATTACATTAATTCAAATTATTTGGCCAATTTTGATCCAGGAAATTCGACAAAAAGTGGAATATTTTCGAATAGCATTGTCGTTGTGAATGAAGGTCCCAGTGGCAGTGGGGGACAATCCTCAAGCGCCGATCCCAATGCCGATTTGGATTTGCGGAGGATAAAGGTTTTGGAGGGCATTCATTTTTTTATCCTCTAAATTCTATAGGAAATCCCCCATTTCCTTCCACTTCTTCGCGGTGTTTTGCCCGGCTATCGGGATTTGCCCGAAATTCATTTGAAAGTCGATCCTAGGCCAATTTATCGCTTCGCTGGCCGTCTTCAACACCATTTTCGACATTGTGCCGAAACGGTCACCGCCGAGCAGGGCCGCCTTTTTGCGCATATTGTCGAGGTTGGAGATGGAATAAATTTGGGAAAATAGTTTAGACCACTTCTTTTTTGTTGAGAAGGGAGAATCTGAGGGATTACCCCTTAGGCGCCATCAGGATTAAATGTTTAGTGTAATTCAAAAATATCATGTAATGTAACCCTAAACTTATACTCTTGGAGGACCCATTCCTTTACTTTTCCTACGCTTTCTTCTTTATGACAAAAGATGGCCTAAACGGGCCTAAACTAAAGTCTAGTGTACATCGAAAAATTATTATCAATATTGAAATTCGTTATTTTTGGATCAATCTCAATCCATTAAATGCTCATAAATGTTAATATTTTCCGGCATTATTCATTTTTGGGTTCAGATTGATCAATTGGCATTGTCGTTGTTGAAAAAGACGGCACATAGTGCAAAAAGATTGGATGCATTGGGGTCTGAGCTGAAAAGGGCCGATGCCATTGCCGAACAATTGGACACAACCCAAGTATCTCTTCTCTATTGAGGCATTAATTCACTCATTTCCCTCCAATCAAGGTCCTCTTCCATGAATTGGCCCGATCGGCGGAATCACTCAATCGGCTACTCCCTCCGGATGAGCAATTGCCTCCATTGGCCATTGCATTCACCCCATTGTTGAATGAAAGAAGGCAAAGACATTTTGTGGCCGAAACAACAATCCAACAGGGAAAAGAGGAAGAACCCGATTTGGGATTATTAGCGACCGAAAGTGGCAGCAGTGATTTTTTGCTTGGCGGGAGGGTCAGCGAATGCAGAGTGGTGGACAGTGAATAATTCAAAATATTTCCATATTTTATGTGCAAATAATGTCTTTCTTTTGTGATTGTGTTCATTTAATTTAATTTGACAAATTCAAAGCAAATAAACATAAATTAATTCTCAGTTGAAAAATTTAATTGAATTGCCATTTGCATTTAATATTTATTCAATTTATCAAATAATTGGCCAATAATTTTGTCAAATTTTTGTACAAATGCCGTTAATTGCGCCACCACCAAAACCGGGCCGAACTCGTGTCTATCGAGTCGTGGCCAATTTTCAACCAAAAGAGGTTTTTGAAAAAGGGAATAATTGAAAAAATTTGGAAATTAAAAATGAAAAATTCTACTCCTCAAATTCTCCAAAATTTGGAATTGAATTTTAGTCGGATCAAATGGCACTTTTCGTCGATGATATTGTCTATTTGAGAGAAGCAAAGGAGGGGGACAAATGTTGCCAAGTGAAATGTGCACAACGAGGCCCAGGAATTGGGCTTTTCCCTAGGGACATGGTTGAAGAACATTTGGAACCAATTGAATTCCCATTGCATGAGGCGGCCAAAATGGGCGATTGGGAATTTCTGGCCGAATGTTTGGAGAATAAGGCAACTTTTTTTAAAATTCGGGAAATGACTATTATAATTAGCTTATAATTATTGAGTGGATAAAATTCCGGTGGAATTATTGGTTTTGAATTGAAGGTTTCCGTCAACAGTTTGGACAAATCCGGCTCCACCGCATTGCATTGGGCGGCATATACGGGTCATTCGGAAATTGTGGCCAATTTATTGACCATTTCTAATGTTGCCATTTCCGCACAGGTCGAGGGGAGGAGATGGCATCAAAATTAATTTAAAAACGGTTTTAATAGAGATGGGACCCAACAAGGGAAAAAGATACTGTAAGGCAAATCAATCCGTCAATCAAAGTGACATCTGACAATCAATGGTGAATGGTGACATGATATTCACTACTATAATTCCTTTTTCGTGAACTAGTACTCTATTAGAAGTTATGTTGGGATTTATATTTAGGGGTAGAGCTTATTAGTTAGTTCTTATTAGATCATAGGAAAAAAAACTTTATAGTACGAATGCTGAATTTACTATAATTTTTGAACTTTGCATCTCTTTTGGATATCCTTTGATCATTTCTCCTTTTGGGGCTCATCTCCATTAGTACCAAAAAATATGATAAATAAAATCCAAAATTATTCTTTTTTAATACTTTTTCTGTACAGCCAAAGGAGTAAATATTATTTAAATATTTAAAGGAATAGAATAGATATTAGATTTAAAATTTTAAAATGGATGGAAATTTGAAACAAAAAACTGAAAAAACAAAAAATTTGCCAAATTCGCTTTTTATTTCCTCTTTACAGAATAAATTGAGTGATACACCGTTGCATGCGGCCAGTGCCAAAGGTCGATTGGATTGTGCCGAAATGTTGATTGAGGCAGGCGCGAATGTTCATGCCAAGAATGGTCAAGGCAAAAAGCCATTGGATGTGGCATCGGCAGCCAATCCAGCGATTGGTGCCCTTTTAAGGACGACAATGGCCCGCAGGGATGATCCAATGGAAGCGGAATATTTGGAGGATGAAGAGGAAGAGGATGGAGGCAGTCAAGGATGAATTGAAAAAAAAATAAATTTTACATAATTATTTTGATAAAATGTGATTGAATTGAATTGTTGAATACTGAAATATAATTCACTTTTTATTTATTGAATAAATTAAATTAAAATGAGAAATCAAATCAAAGAGAATTTATTTAAAATAAAATCGTGTCTTTTAATCATTCATTCCAGCATTCATCATTATGATGGCCATTATTTTGATCACATATTTTAACCACCGGATCATCGCGGGAACGGTCTACGCCCATATTATACTTTACTTTGACTCGAAATATTGCTGGATAAATAAATTTAAAATTGAATTTTCCATCATCAGTTGCAATGTCGATTGGAAGAAACCAAAGACCTGGCTAAAAATTTACGGTAATAAATATTCAATAAATTATCTTTCCCATCCCTACCTTCGATTTGAACATATTTTCACCATTCCATAATTTATAATCCGATTTCATATTCAAATTGTCCAAATCGGGTGCAAATGCCGGATTCCGGTTTGGATTGCCAATTCGATCGGAACATGTTTTGTACAAACAAATCAGCGTCAATTCCATCGGCAATTGGACACCATTCGAAGCAGAACGATCCAAATGTGTTTCGAAACGAAGAATAAAGAATGGTTCTTCCGGCCATTCCAATATTTTCCAATAGGGAGGATATTTAATTTTTACTGGGCCATAGATTCTATAATGAATTAAATGTTTTCTCAAATGTGAATTGGTGAATATGCCTTTTTGTTATCGAATTATGCAAGGATAAATTGTAAATCCAATGCATTGATTTCAATTCAAATTCAATGCATATTTCCAGGCCAATTCCATGCCAAATTGGCTTCATTCCAATTCCGGGGCCAGCATTTTTTTGACAAATTTGACCAACAATGCTCCCAGGCAAATTGTCCACCCAAAATTGGGGGCGAACACGTCGATTTTGTGAATCCAAAAAACTTTCATAGCAAAGGAAAAATCTAATAAAATTGATCAAATTTATTTAATTGTCCATGCCCCGGCATTGTTTTACCCATGGCAATTTGTTCGATTGTGTTCAAATTTATTCCGGCTGACTGTGCCAATTTTGAATTCAATTTGGAATGGTTCTTCATATTTGGCAGATTTGCAATTTGATTTTATTGGGATGGGGTGAACATCATAATTTTTGGATTCAGCTAATCTTTTCCTATAAATATACAAAATTTTATTATCAAACATTGTAAATGGTTTTAGGACAAAATCAGAGGAATTCTTTGATTTGGGAGAGTAAATTACTGTGGACAATGCCCTAAAGAAAAACATACTGTGCATTTTCCCATTGATCATTTTCGGTGGAAATCTTTCGTTCCCTTTTCGAGGCCGCCACAGCCATTGTCGAAATAAACATCAACACAAATTCTGGCCAAATAAAATATTTTACAACGGAATTTGCATTCATTAATTAAATTTAATTCAGTCCATTTTAAAACATTTCTGTTTCTGAAATTAGAAATTTATCACACGAAAATGTAATTTTATGATGCTTGAATATA
Source organism: Pratylenchus scribneri (assembly GCA_030063045.1). Lineage (NCBI taxonomy): Eukaryota > Metazoa > Nematoda > Chromadorea > Rhabditida > Pratylenchidae > Pratylenchus > Pratylenchus scribneri. Next base: position 2,741,262 of record JAQSEB010000001.1, on the reverse strand, counting down.
AAGACATCAATCAATTAATTATTCATTATCAGAAAAAATTAAATATATTTTGGTCTCCCCCAAATTAGAGCTCACAGATGTGCCCAAATTTGGTATGAATCATTTAAGTAAAATCAAATACATTTTACGGAATAAAATGGAAATTGAAATAAAATAGGCAAGTGTATTTTGCATTTTTGTTATTTTTATGTATTTTTATTTTGATATTCATTCATTTTCTTCCATTGATTTGAATTTTCGTCTCATTTGCTGAATTTTTATCGATACTAATATCCAATTCCTTGTTATGAACCAGTTGAAAATTTATTTCATTTTTATTTCGATGGAAAATGTCCAATGGGAGCAGCCAAAAATTGGGCAACTAAATTTAAACTTTAAAATGAAGGAAAATTTAAAAAAGGAAATACATCTTGAAACATTGCCCCATCTTTAATGGACATCAAATCATCTTTGGGGGAATCCAGCAGATTCGATGCGCATTTTCCTTTAGAATTCTCCGAAAAGCAGAATTTTGCTTCAGGCAATTTTGAGGAGCTTCCGATGCCAAATTCTAATAACACTTTGAATTCGTCATTCCCCTCTGCTGATACTGTTCCATTTCCATTTTGAACAAATTCACCATCGCAACTTGAAATGCAAATATACAAAAAAAAATAATTTAGTGCCAAAACCTTTTGCTAAAAGTTGTCCGCAAATAAGCCGAAGTTTGATTATTTTGTGCGCAAATTCGAAGTCCAATCCCATGCCAATTATTCGTTCTTTCCTGCTGATGAGGTTGGCACACTTCTCTCAAATTGCTTTTCTCCCTATTTTTTATCTATTTTTGGGCTTTTAACTAATTTAGAATATAAAAATTTCACCCAAAATTGTGGTCGAATCCGCCCGTTGTTGGCATTTACATCCAAAAAACTCTCATAGCAGAGGATAAAACTACAAAAGAATTATTTTTTTATTATTTATCGCCGCCGAAAAGGACCTGCGGCATGTTCCATTTTCGATCGTTTCTCGTTTCAGCATGAATTCAATTCGAATAGATTTCGTAGACGAACCATTTGCCCCTAAATTGTTCCCGCAGGGCACAATCAAAGTAGGAATTTCGTTTGATGTGTAATTTTCGGCAAATTTGCTGCTGAACAAATTTTTATGAAATTTTAATTTTGAGTCATTTCTCGTATAGGATTAATCATTTTTATGGGTTGAGCTTTTAAAATTCATTGATGGAAACTTTATAGACAAATTTGATATGAAATTAATGAATTTATTTTATGCTTTCCCATGGTCTATGAGAGTTAAATTTGGAAGTCAAGTATAAAATATCATAATTAAAATCAGAATTTTCTGGAAGAAAAAACAATAAATCAGATAGAACAAAAAAACAAAAAATAAGAATTAGCTAAAAACACAAAAAAATCAGAATTAATCGAAAACACAGAAAATCAGAATTAATCGAAAACACAAAAAATCAGAATTAATCGAAAACACAAAAAATCAGAATTAATCGAAAATACAAAAAATCAGAATTAATCGAAAACACAGAAAATCAGAATTAGCTAAAAACACAAAAAATCAGAATTAGATAAAAACACAAAAATCAGAATATTTTTCTAAAAAAACACAAAAAATCAGGATAAGGCAAAAACATGAAACGGAGGAAAGCGGAGAATAGTCCAAAAACACAAAAATAAGAATTTCTGGAATACTGTATCAAAATCAGCTAAATTAAACAATTTGTCAATGCCATTGCCATATTTCATTTATTGATTAGAATATAATTAAAATGACTTTAATTTTATATCAATTTGTAATAAATCCGTAAATTTACCTCAATTCGAATCCGACATTTGTTAGGGATTGAGCCAAGAAAAATACAAATAAAATTTGCCAAAATTGACAAAAGTGGTGAGAACGAGAATTCATAGAATTAATATAATTTAATATTAATATTGGAAATAAATATTATATTTGATTCTTTTTATTATTTTTCCATTTAATTTGTTTGTAAATTGACCATTTTTTTCAATGAATCATTCTTAAATTTTGTGGTAATTTAAAATTAGATTAAAAATCTAATAGAAAAATAAAAATCTAGGTAAATTTAAATTGTGTATTGTAAGTTAGTATAGGTTTCTAAGCAGCCGGAAGGCACAAATATTTCGTTTGAATATTTTAAAATTATTTATGAAAAAATGAAATTTTTATTTGATAGAATCAAAATTTACGAAAAAAAAAAACAAAGAAACAATGGCAAAAATGGAATAAAAAGAATTGCATAAAATGTCCTCCATTTTCTCATTCCCCTGGCACCGTGCTTTGCCGACTGCTTGCCGGTCTTCGAATTCTCAGTCGGTCTGGATTTCGGTCGGTAAGCCTAGCCGATTCACATTTCCCATTCTCAGTGCCAGATCTGTCTTTGGCATTCTCCCTTGCCGATTGGGGACCGAATTCTGAGGCATTTTGGCTTTCTTCTTCCTCGGGTATTTGCCCATTCCCTCGGCCAATTTTTGGGGGAAAATGACTTGAAATTGGTGTTTCCAACCCTTCATCGATCATTTCTATATCTTCCATGTCCAAATTTATTTGGCCAATTGCTTGCTGCGATGATGGGCCCTCATTTGAAGTGCTGAATTTGTATTTTTAAATATAAATTAAGAAAATTATATTGGTTAATTGATAATAAAAATTATAAAAATATTTAATTCATTTTTATTTCCCTCCTATTATTCCTTTTCAAAAGCACCTTGGTCCATTATCGCCATGTTCTGTGGCCTCATCCAAATCATTATTATTTTCCTCCTCCCTTCCATCATTCACTTCCAAATCGATGGTCTCAAATCGTCCGATGCCCTGGGAAGGTTCTGATGGACTTGGATTGTTGGCTCCCGGGGATTGCCTTGCTTCTCTTGGACTCCTGGCCAACGCGGATTCTGATTCTGATCGAAAAGTGGGCGGTGATTGGGGCACTTCGAATTCTTCTTCCTCCTCTTCTTCTTCTTCATCCCTCGTTACTTCTAATTCCTCTTCCCTTTGATCCCTTCCCTCATTTTCGCTTCGTCCCATTTCCATTCGCAATAATTCGGTTGGCGAAAGGCGGAATGCCGGATTTCGATAAGCAGCTGATGCCGCTACATTCCCTTGGGAATCGGAACGCCTTGAAGGAATTGGCCCATCGCTGGGATGAACCAATCGACGGGAGCCTCGTGGAGTCACCTATAAATAAAATAATTTAATGAAATTCAATTTAAATTTTTCGAATTTTGAAATAAAAAAATGACAAATTTGCCAAAAATTTTAGGATTCTTGTAAATAATTAATAAATCCCCAAACATACCTTTGGATGTTTGAGTGCATCTTGATAGGTGGGCGGTGCTTCGATGACACTAATTTGAGCCTGGTCTGCTGGCAAAACGAAGAAACGACGTTCGCCAAGTGTTTGGATGGTTGGGCCCATGTTGGCGGCTGCCGATCCCAACAAATTGTTGAGAACGGCAAAGTCCAATTGGGTGGCCATTGAAGAGGAATTGCGTCGACCTGTGAAAATAAAATAGTTATTATTTACTCATTTTTGGAATAAAATTATTTTGTAAATTTTCGCATAAATTCGGGTATTCCAATAAATATTATTCCACATAATTTGGAACTGACCATTGCCATTTTGTTGCTGGCCATGATGTTGTTGATGTCCACCTCCACTTCCCCTTTCACCACGTTGATGCCTTTGGCTGCCCTCTGTCCCGGAAGGGGCTCTTTCCTCTCGATGTTCCCTTCTGCCATTTTGTTGTGGACCACCACAACATTGTTGTCGCCTTTGCGGTTGTTGCCTTAGTCGACGTCGAACAGATTGTAGGGAATAAAGATTGCCCAAAGGGGATGGCACCAAATGACGGCGGGCAGTGCGCGAAGCGAACAAAACGAGTAGGAGAACGAGCAAAAACATTGTAAGCACCCCAAAGGCGATGGTCAACACTGAACTGGGCCATTGAGTCATGTCGCTGAATTTATTTTGAATGTTAATTAATCAAGCATTTCTCTATAAAATATTAAGTAAATTTCAACCCCCAACTCACTCGCCATCCTCCAATCTTCCACCGCCGGTAGGGAAATGGCACAGTTCATCGCTGGAATCCCCGCAATGATCGTAGCCATCGCAACGCAACGATGCTCGAATGCATTTGCCATTGTCGCAATGAAATTCATCAGGGCCACCCGGGCATAGGGCGGTTGGCCATTGATAGAAATGTGCATACAAAATGGACAGACCAGAACTATAAAAGATGTTGTCCAAATATTCGGGAGATTTTTTCATATTTTTACACTAAAATATACTCGAATTGTGACTTACAGGCCTTCCAGTCGGCCCTGAAGACGAATGTAAAATGCGGCAGGTGAAGTGGCATCCGGCGCCTGTGCCAATGTGAATCCTTCTTCCGGTTGTTTTTGTACCAATTGTTTTGGGCTTTGTTCACCGTCAAGTTGGAGAAGCAGACGACCTTGGGAATTGCCCCCTTCTCGCACTTCCAGCCTCAAATCCTGCAATTGAGAGATTATTTTAGATTAAAGATTAAACTCATTTAAGTAATATATTAATAAAATATCTTAATTTAATATATGTAAATTTTAAAATGCGTAGATTTATAGTTGAAACAAATTTTAAGAGATTATAATAATGAATAGGTTAAATTTTCTTCAGATTTTTACTAGTTTTCGAATAATTTAGAAAATTTAAATATAAAATATATTAGTGAAGATAAAAAATTTCTTGGGTTTAAAACGATACCAAAACTATTAGAATTGGTTCAGTTTGAGCAAAATTATATTTAAAAATAGAATAGAAAGAAATGAGAAATGACAAATCATTTTCTTGCCTGATTCTAAAAGAGAAAAGAGAGTACGGTACCGCTTTTGATTGAAATTGATGAGTGACAGATTCACTCAAATCATTTTCTGCCTATGGAGAAAAGAGATATGGTATCTCAAATTGAGAGAGAAAAAAATTTTCTTTTCTTTCACTTGTTGAGCGTGTGGGAACTGGGAACGTATGCCGCTAAGGTTTTTTGATCATAACTTTTGAATTTGTTGGTCAATTTCATTGATTGATATATCATTTTTAAGAGTAGAAAATTGCCAATATTTTTGATATAAATGAGCCAAATATATTTGCACATATTTTCTGTAATTTTGCATCTTTTAGAATGGCAAAGAATTTTCGATAAAGCGATGGTTAAATAATTATTTTATTAATTTTTTTTCAAAAAATTCCCAGTAAAATATTTTTTACCTCTCCTCTGGAATGGAATTGGTCAACCCGAAGGTAGAGATGATCAAATTGTTGGGCGGGTGGTGTGCCAGTGGTGAGTCTGCCAACCAACCAAATGCAATCCACCCATTCGCCCAATAAATGCCTTTGCCCTTCCAATGCAATTCGGCCACCGAAACCATCCAATAGGTCATCGCAATCTGCGCAAAAATATGAAAATTGTTTGGACTCCCAAAATTCAGCTCACTTTTGGGACTTGGTCTATCCGTCCATTCCTCGCTGGCATTGTTGACCAATTGAAATCGGGCACGAAAACCAATTGGTTCAGTAAATTCTCTGGCAGAGAAAAGAATGGACAAAGAAGGACTGTGAGTTTCAATGGGCGGTGGACGACGATGCTCTCGGCGAGAATTAAACAATTCACGGCCATCCGAATCGTGAATCTTCACAAATTTAATTTGTTGAAAGATTTACTCAAAAATATCAAAAAATCTATTTAAATTCCGATATGAATAGAGAATATATAAATAAAAATTAACTAAATTATTTTTAGCCAAATATTTGGACCATAATTCAGAAATAATTTACTAATTTTGTTGTTATTTTAATGCCCCCATTTTTTCTTGCCTTTAATTCGCTGATGTAATGCAAATGGAAATCGTCGAATTGGAGGCGAAGAGCAGAATCCAAATCTCCAATAATGGTCAAATTCTGACGAATTCCACGCGGATAGGCAGCGGGGAAACGGGCACTTTGGATAAAGCCTTCATTTACAGTGTCCGATGAATTATTATTGGATGGAATGGCCCCATTTGTTGGTGCCGTCGGCAATTTATTGGCCACTACAGTTATTTTGTTATCTGCAAAAATTCGGATATATTCGAATGCTTTTTCCTTTCAAAAATATTCCAGATTGATTATATATTAATAATCCATATTTTAATATGATAAATTTATGCCGAATTTCTCTAACCAAGAACACGAATTCGCAAAGGGAACAGACGGCGCAACCATCGGCCCAATTGGGCATCCAAACTAATATGCCTGAATGTGGCCACCAGCAACAAATTATTTCCACTTGATTTGAATCGACCCATCGTATTTTCTTCACCCTCTCCGGGCACATCCCAAATTGAGCCTCTTCGAAAAACATAGGCCGGCTCGAAAATGGCCGATGTCGATGTGGATTCGGCATTCGGGGGCAAAGGCCGATCGGCACGTTCCTCTACCAAATTTAGGCCAAAACAAGGTCGATGATCCGAAGAACGGGCCAAAAGCAAGTCCAAATCTTCGTCCCCACCAATTCCTTGGGTTTCACAATTGGCCAACTTAAAAAATAGATTAATTAAATATTATAACATTTTTGTATCAATAATTAAAATAACATACGCTTTGAATTTGGAAGTCAGTAAATTGTGTGCGAGGTGTCGTCCATTCCAACTCGATCAAACATTCTGGGCATGCTTCCAGCCGAAGGGAGCATCGAAGTTGGCCATTGATTGGTTCCATCCATTTGGACCATTCCTCCTCCGATGTTCCATTGGCATTGGCACCGGCAAATAGGCTCAATTGGGCCAATTGGCCAGGCCGAGAAAGGAGGGCCAAGGAACGGGAAACATTCGGTTGACCAATGTGAGAAGATATTGGTGGAGGACGATGATGCGTGGAATGGGGCGGCAATGGAGGGAATTGTTCGGTGGAAGAAGAGGCGGAGGATGAAGTGGATGGAGGCACAAAAGTGGTGCACAATGAGAGGAGCAGGGGTGATGATGAAGCTAAATCTTCAGGAAAGTTTTTTAATTTAAATCTTCTCATAGTTTTTTAATTCAAATAAAATCCCATAGAACAAATTGAAAAATTGCCCACTCCAAAGTCCAAACTTACAGTCCAATTCATCATCCAGACTTTGGGCAATGTAAAAAATGGCAAAAAACAAACAAAACAAAAATGGAGGGCAATTATTTGTCCTCATCAAATGTAGATGTTTGGCATTTGAATGTGAAAATGTATTTTAAATTTAACCTTTGAAAAATGAATAAATTAATCAAAAAATTTTGGGTGAGTTAATTTTTGTGCTTGCTATCGCTGATTTTTTACCTTGTAAAATAATATAATTTTATGTGTTATAAAAGGAAATTGGATAAATGGGGGAGCGGAAATTGCGATTATCATTGATTAATAGACTTATTGCTAAAAAGGCGGATAAAAGGAGGAAATGCGGTTGAATGGACTTTGGAAGGGGAAAAGATGCTCCAAATTTGTTTTGGCTTTGCAAATGGCCTGGAAATGAAATTGGCCAACAATATTTTCCATCTAATTTTTGCGCGGGCGTAGCCGCTAATGGATATTGAATTAGGAAGGGAAGTGAAAGGAATACGAAGGGATAAATCGGCTTTGACAAAAAATTGAAGGGGAAAAATGGGAAATGATATAGGATATTTGGATTAAATGAAAATATGGTGAGGAATTTATTAAATATTGGGTCGAGAATATGAATGAAAGGACAAAGGAATAATCATTGAACATTGAATTCCCTGGCCTTTGCCAATATTAATATTATAATATTGTATAAAATAATTTTTTAAATGGCAAAATTTGCATCTTTTTTTATATTTTAACTATGAAATTTCCAAAATACCAATAACCATTGGGAAAATTATACAATTTGGCAACATCCTGCTAGTGCTAGTCCTGTTTCGCTCGACCTCACCTCCTAACGGGAAAAGGGCAAAAATTCATGGCCCGTCGACTGGGATTCTCCGACCGGAATAATAGGAAAGGATGGGGGAAATGGGCCAACGGCGAGTATGGGAAGGGGGATTCACCGGCAATTTTAATATTATATATCGAGAGCACAAATCGAATGAGGATTGGTGGATTTGACGGACTAAAATGGTTGGCCAAATAAGGACCATCCATATAATTTTGCCTACAATTTTTGTTTGATGACCACTGGGAATTGGTTGGGTGGGGCATTTTGGGCTGGTTTAAATCCCAAATCGCATGGAATGAAAGGTGAATTAGCAATGGCAGAAGATATGCGCGGGTGGTTGAATGAATGGAAGGAATGGGAAATGGGGCAAAAAAGAAGGGGGAAAACAGCGGGAATGAGGATTATGTTGGCCTCCTCCATCTCACGCAATTCCCTTTCCCTCCCACCATTTCCTTCCATGTTTCCTTTACAAAACACCGTGCCCCCTTTCTGATTCCCCACATTTTCCCGCACCTCGTCGCCGTTCTGACTTGCCTCCCTCCAAGCCCTCGACCCAAAAGCCCAAAAGTCCCTCATGAATCATTGTCTTCGTTCCGCTCATCCTCATCAACAAAGGTTTCCAGTTTCTCATTTGGCCCCTTTTCCTTCCGCCTTTCTCCCGTCCAATCTTTGTTACCTCTCATTTTGTTGAAATATTTTCAGGCAAAGGATAAATAATAATAAGGAAAGTAAAAGGTGGAATTGGTTTAAGATTGTTAGGTTGGAAGGCCAATGAATGTTTTGAGGGGAAATTTGTTTAGATGAAGGTGCATAAAACCGGATAGGAATGTTAGGGATACTTTACCCATCCTCCAGGGAAATGAACATTATCCTCGAGACAATCATCCAAGTCAAAAACAAATAAATAAGCATGAAAGCAAAGAAATGAAGCGATGTTCAATGTAAGTCAAAGGGTAAAAAGTTGGCTTTTAGCAAAAACTCAAAGGAAAAGGGCCGAAAGAGAAAAGAAATGCAGCAAAAAGTCAATGGATCAACACTTTTGAACGGATTCGCTCAACTCACAGTTCATGGGGGATATTCGATAGCTTTAGATCAACAAATGTTTTGATCAAAATGAGGGAATTCGAAGAATTTAACAGAGGGAACATCAATTACATAAAAAAAAGTAAATTTTAAATCAGAATTTGGATGGAGTTAAAATTAGGACAATCAATGAAAAAAATGGAAATTATGTCATTCGAAATTATGGAATATTTTAGCAATGTAAATATTAACAAAAATGGACGGTGGAACACCATTCCATTTCAATTTGGGACATCATTTTGTATCATGTTATGTGGTTTACTTTTCATTGTCACGGATGTTTGGTTTTGAATGGATGGAATGGACGAATGGCAGTGTGAATAATAATGCTGATGGAGGGAAAAAGGGGGATTTGAGGTGTGGGGAGCGGAATAAAGCGGCTTTTTATATGGTTTGTTATTTTGGACAAAAAAAAATATTTGGACACAAATGATAAGGATGGCCACATTTCACATTGAACCGGAAAGAATCAAATATATGAAATGATATATTTGAAAAAAATGGATAGTAACTTTAAAAATCAAAATTTAGAGAATTTCCACATTTTTTGCATTGATTTGTTGTAATTTTTGTATAAAGCTTGATCCGTAGTTGCACCAAAAAGAAGCCATTTTTTGCAAATTATAGGGGGAAAAGCACAAAATTTGAAATTGAGAGGAATTAGCGAAAGGGAAAAGGAATATGGCCCCAAATGCGCAAAATTGGAGTCAAGAGTCCCTCCAAAAGAAATTTGTGGAGAAATATGGCCACAGAGAATTGGGGAAGGGTAATACTTTGGAATGAAAATTTGTGGGGGAAAGTGAGGCTTAAGTGGCCGTCCCATCGGCTTCTGACTCCCGGGATAAAAGGGTGGGATAAAGTGCGCTGAACGGAAGGGGAAGAATTTATTTTTTTTCAAGGATTTGGCCTTCCTTTCCATTGGAATTTGCTTGGATTTATGGTTGGGAAGGATGGAAGATTTTAGGGGAATTGAGGAATTTAATAAGAGCATTTTTTGATTGGATACAAAAATAGTCAATTTATTTAATTAATATTTGCTTATCTATGAGGAAAAATGTGGAATTTATCAATAAACATGGGTACTTAACTAAGATAATTGTATAGCCAAAAATTTTAAACTTAACTAAGAATTCTGAATTAATTTGTAATTTGGATTAACTCAAAAACGCCCGAAAGAAAATCAAAATTATTCGCGAATCTTCATTCGACTTTTGGTTTTATAGGCCTTTTACCTATTTTAATGACATCATTTCAATTGAACTATCCATAAAATTAATTCATCATTTTTTGGCTAATTTTTGGTAGAATGATGGCAGCAGCTGGCACCCAAAATTGAGCCTTCCTCTCTAAAATAAATTGTGTTTTGATTTGAGAGGAAAAAGAAGACCAATTATGGTGGCCTGTGTCGCTCGGGGCTTGACCTTCCACTATACTCCGGGATTTTTGAGAGAAAGAAAATGTGAGGATTTTTGTGGGATGATGAATAAGTCAAATGAGGCTGGCTTTGGTGGAAATAAATTTGGATTTATTTGGCGCGGGGCATCTGCCCCCATCGCCCCACGGCCTCATCCATTTTTACACCATCGCCGCGCCCACAAAAATCCGGTGCATCCCATTCGATTGGCCAGCAGCTGGCCTAATTTTCCCCATTTTACATTACTTTACCATTTATGGTGGGACACTTCCAAAAATAATTTACATTTGCTAATAATAATGGGCGAAGGTGAACAAAATTTATTTATGCAAATTAATGAGAAGGAAATTGATGAGAAGAAATGTGCCGAAGGGTTAATTCAAAGGAATGAATTGCTCCAATAAATTTTGCAAGTATGAATTTGGATGGAATCTCCAAATTTGGATAGGGAAAATGGGCAAATATTGGGCATGAATTTGGGGGGGAAATATGTATATTTGTGTTTCATTTTGATGACAGTAATGGGAGTGGTTTATTTTGTGAACTGTGAAGGGAAATGATGGTTGAGGTGCCCATAAAATGATGACGATATGAGTTTTCTGTTTACCTTGAAAAAATCATAGGCTAAAATAAATATGAAATATTTTTTGTAAAATTATGAAGCCACCACATCTTTGAGGCAAAAATTGGATAAAATTTGGATTTACTCTACAATTTGCCATCAAATTATTTTGAATTATTCTTTTATTAATGCTCAAATTTGGATTCTTTCCCTTTGAGAATGCCCAAATAAGGTGCGAGACAATTTTGCGATGGGTTTCATTCCTTCTAAAATTGCTTTTGTAGAATAAAAAGGAAAATGTAAGACTAAATCAACACAAAAACTCATTGCAATTCTCATCTTTTGTTGGTTTTTCTAATAATTTTCGGCGTAAGCAAAGAATCAACAAAAAAATAGGGCACAGAATTTCCTCAAATTTTGTACTAAATTTTTCTGCATTGAAAACAGAAAACACATTTAATTTGAAAATTAAGAGGAAAAAGAGTTTAATTGGGAAATCGGGTAAATATGAGGAAGAAAGGGCAAGACCACTGCGGAATGTGTGCAAATACAAAAAAAATGTTGGGACATGGACAAAACACAATGTTCTAAATTCGTATGGAAAAATGAGAAATAAAGAGTTCATTTCAGAAGAGTGTTTTGGTTGATGCCGGATTTGGAGGTTTCCCCGAAATGTGCACTAAATTTCCCCTCCGGGCAAAATCTAGGTATACTATTCCCTCATGAATAAGTGGACAAATATTTGCGAGATTGATGGTTGCTGGAGGGCACGGTGGCAATGATGTAGGAATAGGAATGAAATTTATGAGAATTGTTGTAGAACTTTCTCATTTTTATTCGCTTATTAAGAAAAGTTCATAAAAAAGTGCAAATAAATTCATGCTGTTCACTCAAATGCCGTCGATATTATTTTTATGCCATTTGTGTAAATTGGGCCAGAACCAGTGTAGCAAAGGTTAGGCAGGTAAAAAGCATAAAGCATCGTGAATAATTGCGGATATGGCATAGAGTGTGATAAAGCTGTGGCCTTGGGAGAGAAATGGGCCAAGCACACAATGTGTGTAAAATAACAAAATGAGAAAGACCAACGAACGAATGAACACCTTGGTAACGGCAAAAAGATTTAATGGTAGGACAGAAAAGATGCCCTTGGCTTGGATACATGTAAAAAATTATGGAGATCATAGGCACCTCTAAAAATTTTGGTACAATTTAAAGAAATCATGTATAAATGATTCAGCATCGTTATGTTTCCTTACAAATTGTTTAATTTCAAATTAAATGGAGCTAGAGGCTAAAGCCAAGATCCATTATTTTGTTACCCATATTTATCTTACTTATTAGCTATTATGATTACACAAACCATTATCTTTCTAAAATGGTCGCTGAAAGTATATGGAGAAATTTGGTAGGAAACGGATTAATTGATATTATAAAATATGTAAATAATGATAATTAATAACCAATTTGTATGTATATAGCGAATGATGAGATTCAAGATTCAAGAATGCGCAAGAAGATTGAGGACACAAGAAAGCAAGCGGATAGTGTACTGTATAAATACGGTAAAAAAGATTTGAATAAATATTGGCATTTTGATTAATTTGTTTTTGTCAAAAATAAAAAATAAAAATCCCGAATTAAATTAAAATTTTTCCGAAACCAATTCCGATTCCCGATTATGAGAGAGAAGAAACCTCCCATACTCTCAAATGCAAACTAAACCAAAATCTCAATATTCCCAATTCAAATTCCGTCCAATGTCATTCATTCTTTTTATCTTTTCATTTTTTAAAAAATCGCTGCAAGCGTTCAACCCCGCCAATGTAAGTCGTAAAATCACTAAAGACTAAACTAAATGGTAGAGACTAAAATGAGTTCAAAACCTCAAACTAGCCAAAGAGAAGGGACTAAGAATGCAGCACAACTTTAGTTTGATGAGAGAGTAGAGAAAAATCCATTCCAACCAGGCTTTGACTGCTTATATTACTACTACTAAACTTCTTCTCTCGTCCCTTGCCTGTTTGCTCTTCTTTTCGTTTCTATTCATTCAGTAATAATAATAATATACATATACACAAAGATGTGCGGACTGCGGAAGGAAGCCTAGGTCAGTCAACCTCCCACAATTGGGACCTACTGAAAAACAGAGAAACGAGAAGGTTTATGTTTAACCATGTTTTAAATCACAAAAGCCCGTCTCTCATATTATTCGAGAGTCTTGTGGCCGGCGAAATCGGTCCATTATATACCACTTTTTTATTCTCTAACTTTAAAGCAATGGCCAAAGATAGAGAGGAATGCATCAAATGGTACGAGAAGATGAGATTGGTCGCAGCTGTGTATGGGCCGGTTGGTCCAATGGCCACACCAGACTATTTGGCCAAGGAAGCATTCCCGCGGTCCATTTCATCACAACAAAGCGCAGCTGTGCTAGGCTTTTAAGTGTCGAGGTGGAGGACTTTGGCGGCTATGGCCCCCATTTCAGCCTTGCGTGTTTCTCCTCAACCTTTTCATCTACCTAAAAGCAACCCAAGCCCACAATCCAAGTTTTATGGATCGACCGACAGCGTAAAGCTGCAAGTTTACCACAAAAGAAGAGCTCCGGCTTCTCCATTAGATTCCTCATTCCCCCGCACAACACCAAATAGTGCTGTGCTGACCTATTCTCAAATTGTTCATCCCCATTCATCCGCCTTTCTTCCTATACAATCCTCATTCAATCTATCCAAGGTGGACTGTGGAGGAGGATAGATTGCTACTGCCCACACTAACCAACAACCACCAATTTCGGACAGTCGTGTTCTATTTTCACGCCATTCATTCCGTCCTCCAAATTTATTCCCCCAACGAATGCTGACCCCTCCATTACAATTCGTTCCTTTTCCACTAGAAGCATTATTTTATCCACTTTTTCGATTCCAATTTCTGTTCATATTTTAAAAGATGCATAGCAACTGTACATTATCAACTTCTATTTTACAATTTTTAGAACCAAATTTTATTTCAGGCCAATTTCGCGAATTATTCAAATAAATATTATATACACGATCATATTATTTTCATTTTAAAAATTATAAAATTTTAGATATTCAGCGGGTTTTACGCCATAAAAGCAACAAACGAACTTATTAAATTAAATTGCTTCAATTGTGAAAATTACCTGATTATATTTTGTGTCAATTCGCCTCAAAAAAAGGTTTTGTCTAAAAATGCCTAATATTTCTCATTTTTTAAAGAAATTGGCAAAAGAAATTGTTCATTTTCTTGATTGGGTTTTGTTTTTAATATTTTTTGATTGATTTGCCACTGCGGACGACGACAGTTTAGACACCGGCAAAATTCCACGGTTTCATAAAAACACCCTTTTTTGTTCGGATCATTCCATTCATATCGTCAACATTAAGGTTATCATATAAAAGTTTTCTATTTTTAATTAATACATTTGCAGCTGAACTTGGTAAACCGCGCTTTCAACAACTCGGAAGAGAATAAAACACCACAACCATACTTATGTCTTCAAGAGGCGCCACTGGCGCTGGCAGCAAACCGAGAGCGCTAAACGTCAATAGTTTATACACCGGGAGCCGGGGCGGCGGAAGTGCCGCCCAAGGCGGGTCGAGTACCGGAGGAGGCAAAAGTGGAAACGAATCGGGCAGACATGGATTGTTGGCGTTGGGCAGTGGGAAAAATATTGTTCGCCGAATGCCACCACCGGCAACACTTCCTTCACTCAAAGCCGAGCATCATGGCCAAGATCCAAGTGTAGCAATTGTGCCCCAAGGTGGAACTGGATGGACCGTCCAATCGAACAAACCATCAACAACAACGAGTGCGCCGCCAACGGCAGGCGTATTAGAGCAAACCGGCGGGGGAGGAGGAGGTCCACTTGGAGATTTAGCCACAAAAACGGTAAAAATTTGTTGCAAACAAAATTTATAAAGACATTTTGCAGAATGGTTCTTCTTCAATGGATTCACGAATCTCGGCGTTCAGCGCAAATTCAACCGTCGGGCACGATTTACGTCCAAATTGGGCAAAACCAGCGGTATCCAATACATCTGCTGGCAGTGGCAGCACCCCTTCTCTGGCGTCTGTACTTCAATCGGCCCCACCACCAGCATCGGCATCTCCAATAGACATTACTGGCCAGGGACGAGCTCAACAACATCAACAACAAATGCAGCCACAACAACGGAACAGCAGCGAACGCGACTTTCCAACATTGGCTGCAGCAGCAAGCAATCGATTTCAGGTAAATCTTATTCACCAAATAGCAGCTTTTTTTGTTCTTTAATATTGATTAAATTATCGATTGATTTATTTATAAAATTAAGGCCCCACAAGAAGAAAACGATGGAGATTCGGGTTTTGTTGTGCCATCCGTGCCGCTGATTTCTCAACCTCAACCCGCTGGTTACATTGGAGCATCGGGGCCGAGGACCAGTGTGGAACGCAAACTTCCGGATCGATATTGTGCAGGAACGCAGAAATCGGCCACAAATTCGCCTCAAAAATACGATATTCTGCAGCGGATTGCCAAACTCTCTTTGGAGAAGGAACAGCAAATGAAAAAATCCACTCAATCGCTGCAAACCCAATCGAGCACAGGTTTTCGTCAGGAATTAAGGAATTTTTGACTCAAATTTGATTTAAAGGTTCCACAGGAGATGGCGTAGAGCAGCAACAACGCGAAACTGGAAGTGGCACCGGTGGTCGAAATCATTCGATTTCACTGAGCGAAGAGAGCATGAGTGTTGGCAGTGTTGGCCCAAATCAGTACCAACCACATCCAATGCAATCGGACAAATCCCAAATTCAAAATGTCGGAGGAGGCTATGGCGCTGGTGCACAACAACCGCATCCAACATCGACCGATTTATACAACAATCCTCCAAATGCACAAACCAATGCCCATCAGTATCAGCAACAAATGCATTCACAACAACAACAATATTCGATGCCGCCGCCGAATGCTCAGATGTCGCAATCACAACATCAAGCGGTCCATCACCCACAACACCAATATTATCAAAGAGGAGGTGGGCAGAATGTGCACCCGGCGAATCATCCACAGCAACAATTTTACCCACAACAGAGTGGCAAAATGGAACAAGGTTTATATTAAAATTATTGAATTTAAAAATATTTAAAATTCCTAAATTTTCAGCCCATCATCCACAACAAACAACTGCTGGACCGATTCCTGGTGGTCATCATCCATCTCATCATCAATTCAACCAGCCACCACCTCCCCATATTCATCCATCCAGCCAGACAAATTTTGCTCCACCAAGAAATGCGAGCGCTGGCTCTTACGGTTGGGATGAGCAACATGCAACACCGCAACCACAACAACAACATTATTTGCCTGAGGATGAACATCATCATCAGAGACAACAAAGAGGAGGCAATAATGGATATGTTGGCGGAGCATCGCAGCCACCACAACAAATGCGTTATGGAAGTGCGGGGAGTGGTGTTGGGAGTGGATATGGCGGCAATGAATCGGAAAATCCAACATCCACCGGTGGATGGTTAGTTAAATAAATTAAAAGATTGAATCGAATTTAACTAATTTTTACAGGTATCCAACACCGCCGCAATCTGCCTATGCCTCATATGGCCAAGCAGCACCCATTGGAGGTGGCGGCGGTTATCGCCGATCCACCAGCATCAATACAGGCAGCGACTATCCGCCTTCCTTGCTCTCACTTTCATTAGACAATAATCCACCACCAACTGGAATTGGTGGGGGAGGAGGCATTAGACCAGCACTAACCACTTCGGAATATGAACAAGGCAATGCCAATTATTTGCATCATCAACTTTCACAGCAACATTATGGTGAGTGATTTGAATGAAAAAATTTATTTAAATTCCATATTTTGCAGATTATGAGCGTAAAACGTCCAATAACACAAGCTATGGAGGTTTAATGGATTATGGAGGCAGTGGAAATGACACTCATCAAAATCAGCGTCCACAACAACAACAAACGCAGCAACCTCAACCCAGAATACAGCTCCTAAAGCGAACAACACCCCCGATTGTTCAACAACAATATCAGCAAATGAGCAGCAGCGGTCATGAAGAGGGCAAACCATCCAATTTAGCATATGAAGAACGTGAAAATAAAGAGAGGTATTCTTTTGGATATTTTTAAAATTGAAAAATTAATCAATTAATGAACACTATTCAAAAATCAAAGTCTCGAGACAATAAAAATACTCAATTTTCAGCATCGACAAACAAAAATCGCTGAAGCCAAAATCGGCAACGGCCAATTCTAGTAACAATAAATCTAATGCGCAGCAACAATCGAACACCGTAACTGGGACAACGAACTCTTCTGGCCAGCCAAAAGCTGCACCACCGCCTCCCACAAATGTTTGGGAAAAACGTAAAGAGGAGCAAAGATTGTCGATGGAATTGGATCAGCAAAAAATTGTTGCTCAACCAACGCAACGCCAGCGAAACAATGTCGGTGGACGAGGGACAGGAGGACGTCAACAGCAGACGAATCGGTTAATAAAATTAATATGTTTTGTTATATTTTTATTTTCAGGGAAAATCAATTTGATTTAAATTTTCCATCGATCGACGAGGCCAGCGGTGACGATAACAATCATAAAGGAAATGAGACCGTGAAAAAGGGACAAATGGGTCGACAAGATGTTCGATTTGAGCAACAAAAAGGTTTCCTGGCTAGCATAAATTTAGCATTAAAATTTATAAAAAATTAAAATTGAAATTTTCAGATTTTTCCAATTCTCCAGAACAATGGAATCCACCGCCCTCGGCCGGACATCACGAATCTCATTGGGATGATCCACTGATGCCTCAAACTGGTCAACAACCACAACGCGGTGAACGCTCCGGCGGCAAAAATGGTGGACAACGAAAAAGGGAACAAATTGGCAGTGAAAAATTTGATACATTTGATGAATTGGATGAGGACAATACTTATCATGGTAACAAATTATTTATTTTATTCTCAAATGCTGTTTTTCAAGGCACTCGCCGCGAATTTTTCAATTCTCGTGGCCGTCGAGCTGGCACGGTGACCAGTGAAAGTGGAAAAGGAGGTCGTTCGTCGCGACAGGAAGGTGGCCGATCCAATCATCATCATCAAGGTGCAACCGATGAGGAATCAATGAAAAGTGGTGGAGGAAATGGACGAAAAGGAGGTGGCAAAGCGGCCTCTACATCCGCCCGAACTCGTCGAGGAGGCAGCGATAAAACCACTGGCACATTGACTAATTCCACTGGATCTGTTGGTGGTGGAGGCGGTAACAACGGCGACAGTTTCTCAAATATGGGCGAATTCCATGCGGAGGATTACAAATTTGAGGGAGCGCAAAAGACAAAGGATGGGGCGATCTCATCGAATGGAGGAAGCAGAGGAGGACGAGGAGGTGCCAAAAATGTACAAAGACGACCTGGCAAACGAACAGCGACACAATCGGAAATGGGATCGGAAGAACAATCGCTGCAGGAAGTGAAAGAGGCACCACGAAATAATAATCATAAAACTGAATACACTGGAAGTAAATGGCGAGGGGGAAATAATGGTCGTTTGAGAAAGGGAAATGATGAAAGTGGAGACAATGCCGGCAACTCAAAGGTAAGAGACTCTTTTTTGTACATTAAACTTAATAAAACTAGAAGATATTTTTATAACTATTATGTGATTAAATATAAAAATTTTCACTAATTTTCATTAATTTTTTATTAAATTAAAAATTTTCAGAGCCAAAATCGTTCAATTGCTCGTCCTCAACAACAAAATAGCGGATCCACACGTTTTGAGCGTACATCAGCACCTGCAGTTGGAGGCAGCAATCATCAAAAAAGTCCAACAATTACTTCGGATGGCGCCAATGAGGATTGGGAAACCGCATCCGAAACAAATGAATCACAAATCAATAATCCAATCCAAAATGGTGGCACCGACTCGGTTGGGGATGGCGATGGACGGGATCGACCCCCGAGACGAGGAGGCGGCAAAACGCAGAATCGGCCACCAAAAATTGGAGGTGGAATGTTGGCGAATAGACGAATTGGCGCAAAATCGCAACCAAAAGGAAGTCGAAATAATCAAAAACGAGATGGGGAAGAAGAAGAGCCAAATGAATTGTCGGAAAAACCTTCACAATCACGAAAACCACAACAAGACCAACAACGAATCGCAGGTCAAAAAAACGTAAGTTTTAGGGCAAATTAATAAATCTAATTAATTTGTTATTTAAAGGTGAACCCCGCCAGCCATATGTACCAAAGCAGCTACGGATTCGTCGGGAGGAGCAGCAGCGCCTCGAACAACAGCAGAGGCCAGAAGATCAGTAACTTCTCCGGCGGAACAGCTGCGCAAAGAAATGCTCGCACGCACCGAAGAGGTTTCTAATTTATAAGAATAATTAAAATTAATTGTTGTTTTTTTTTGTTTCTAAAAAGTTTAAAAATTGAGTACTACTTTAATTATTATAACATATTTATTGGAAGAATGTTTATATTTTTGTTTAGAAATGTACTATGAATAATTCAAAAAGTATATAAAAGTAGAAATCCAATGAAAACAAATTAACTTCCTCTGAGCGGGTTCGAACCCATGACCTAAATTTGCAGAACTGAAGAATCTACCAATAGGCCAAAAGATCCCAAATTTTTTTTGGAAAAATTAAGACCACTAAAGCGATCTTTAAATTTATTTATTTTAAAGGTGAGGCCCCTACCAAACAAATTGGCAAGGCAGGCAGCAATCCACCTTCCTCACGCTACCAACAACAACAACAACAATCGGTGCAGAAAAAAGATGGGCTGGCGGGTGATGACTTAAATGAAGCGAGCGTAATCATCGATGGACACAACAATGATGGAAGCGGTGAATTTGAGTTTGATGGAGAAGATTGCGATGAAAAACAAAACAATTGGGATGGAGAAGGCAACAATGATGATGATTTTGAGGAGGTAAAATTAATATTGTTATATTATATTACCTATACATCTTTTTATTTGGCAGGTTATATCAAAGAAATCAAAACGGCAGCGAATGGCACAAAAAATGGAGGAAGAACGGCGTAGAGCCGAAATGGAAGAACGAGTGCAACAGAAGAAGACTTCTTCCAGTAAAACTTCTCAACAACAGCGAAGAGGTAAATTAAAAAATAAATTTAGAAAATTTTATAATCAAATTTATAGCAAAAACGGCAATTCCAATTGATTTGGCCACAATCCCATCATTGGCCTCCATTGACACATCTGCAATTGCAGCCGTACATATGAGCCGTCGAACGAGTGTGACCAATTCGGCAACGGCCCTATTGGATCGCAAAAATAGCTTTGAGGAAGAAATTAAACCAGAAAAGGTAAATCAAAACTCATAAAATTAATTATTTAAAATTAATTAAGGATTTATCAAATGAAAATGAACAATTTGAATCACCGCATGCATTCCCTCTCATAAATCCAACGGATCAAATGGATTCAACCAATGATGGCGGAGAGGCTCCATCATTAATTGATCCAGCCAACCAATCCGCCACTTCTCCAACTCTTCCTTTGTTGATGGACAAATTGAACATTGCAACAACTGGGGCCGACTCAATTTGGCCGATGAGTGCACAAAAAGTACAGCCACCGCCGCATTCTTCGTTGGATAGGTTTTGAATTTATTTAATAAAAATTAAAATTCAAAAAAAATGTTAATAAAATTAATTTAATAAATTTATACCCAAAATTTTTCAGTGAGAATGATGTTTTTCATGACATTACCGAAAGCCACAATCCAACCGTAATTCCATCGCCAATTGCTCGACCTACCCCAAAACAATTTAAACAACATCAAATGTTGGCAAATAGCCGAGGATTCACCGAATTTGCCGCCAATTTTGACCAACTCAATTGCAAAATGAATGAGGATCAACAAAGCAACATTGAGCATGTTCAATTGCAAAAGAGGTTGGACAAAGTGAAGAGCATTTGGCCCCAAACAATGCCAACTACAAATTCGGCAACAACAACAATTGAGAATATGATTAATGGTGGTAGAGGGGAGAGAGGAGAACAAGGAATTGGCAATGATGCGGTGGAAAATGACCAAATCCAAACATCAAATTCCTCAATGCTCTGCGTGAAGGCAACACCACCGCCCGGTTCACATCAAACAATTGATTTATTGGTGAAAGATGCTCAAAAACAGCAACAACAAAAAAATGGTTTGAATAAATATTTATCGACCTTAAAAATTTAATTTTAAGCTATGACCAACGATTTATTGTCAAAAACGTCGACGGATATTGGCGGCGAATTGCAACCGCCGGTCCATCATCAGCATTCGGCACATCGCAGTACAAATATTGCCACGGTGAAACCACAACCTCAACAACAACAAACAACGATTCAACCAATGAGAGCAAATACGCCAGTTAGTTGTGGCGGCAATGATCCGGATGCTTCAATTGGGCAACAACCAACAAATGCATCATCAATTACAATACAACAACAATCAGTGATGCGTTCAATTGGACAATCAGCAAATCAAGGTTTATTTAAAATATATTGAAGTTAATAATTTATTTATCTTGCAAATTTAATTCTTTTAATTTTGCAGCGATTGATATTGACAACACAACAAATACGGATGGTGGCCATCACGCTGGATTGCTTATGGAGATTGGCACAAATTATATTGGTGGACAATTCACCGGCGGCCCGAATAATGCTGTGACGATGAATCCCAAAATGTCGCCGGTTTCGAGCAGCAATATTTTTGGGAACACACTGTTCACTCTTGGCGCCCATTTTCAATCTTTGCCTCCTCCCATTCAACCAAATTCGGCAACAATTGTTCCACATCAAAATCATATTTCACAACAAATTGGAGGCTCAAATGGTGGCCAAGTGAATAGAGCAAATGCCGGAGGCGGTGGCTTCTCCGCCTATTCCACAATTTTATTCAGCAATACAATGATGGGCCCGAATGGAGAGGTCCAATTGAGTGCAACCCATCATCAAATGCCTCCACCGCCTCTTCCACTCCAGCCACAAACACAGCAGCGATTGAATGCCGGCGGATCATTGGCAGCGGCGACGAACAGTCCTCCAATCCAACAACAGGTAATTTATTATTTTTTGATATTATTCGCCCATTGTGAATTTTTAGATTGGCCATCGTTCTCGTCCAAATTCATTCGTGGAAACTCATGGACCGCCGCCTCCCCCTCATCAGCCATATTTGACTATTGGCGGTGGCCAATGCACTCCATTTCAACCACAAAACATGCCATTGCCACCACCCACACCAACAATTCAACACCATAACAATTTGGGCAATGCACCAATTCCGTCATGGTCAAACAATGTGAACGGATTTGATTTCCTCACCTGGACACAATCACAACAACAAATGCCCGTTTTTCCAACTTCGATGCCTCCATCGCAATTCGCAATACCGCCGCCGCCAATATTTCCGCCTCCAATTGGCCAGCAACCACCAACAATTGGCCAGTTTAAACCGCAAATTCCAATTGGTGGATTTCAACAACCGGTGGGTTTTCCTAATCAAAAAATCAATTAATTATATATTTTTTAGCCTCCTAATATTCCACCACCTTCCTTTGCCAATCCTCCACCACAATCCGTGACAATTGGCAACAATGACAAATTCTTCAATAAACCTCCGCAACAAGGAGGAATGATTCCACGTTTTCAGCCATCTCAACAATTTGGTGCGAATGGTCAACCTGCATCACAACAATTTATTGGTAGAGCAAACGGACTTCAAAGTCAACAGCCGCAGAATTTTGGTGTGAGAACAACTAGACCCCCAGGATAAATAATTTTGTTTGCTATGTTATGCTTACACCTTCAATCAAATTTCCATCCTCCATTTCCCCCTCTTTTTTTATTTAATGTAATTGACTTCTCCCCCAAAATTTGTCGGAAGCTTACGATATTTCCCCCCCTCCCCCCCCCCCCCCATCACAATTATTTCTCCTTTATTTTGTTCAGCAATTTACCCTGCACCACATACATATTGTCGACTTTTCATTTCACCATTTATTTTATAATTATTTTATTTTTCATTTTATTTATCCAATTAAAATTTGATTTTGGAATTTGAATTGTTCGATATTGAATTGACCTATTTTTTCCTTTGTCCAAATATTTTGGATGAAATAATATATGGCGCGATCGCGATAATCCGTCAAACCATGATTTGCTACTCACAGATTTTTTAAATACGAATTTTTGGCCCGACTTCTTGAATTACTTCCCTAAATTCGATTATTTTAAAATCCCTCTCCCACCAATTTCAAACATTTTAATGTGTAACATTATTTGATTTTTTCAATTAATTTTCGGCTTATTTCAACATTGGAATAAAGTAACATTATCTCTTATTCTACTAATTATAATGGCAATTTAGACATTCGATTCAATTCAATTGTAAATTACGAATGCCGAAATCAAATCAGAAAATAAATATTCTTTTTGGCAATAAATTAGCACAGCATTAATTACAATTTTCAATTTTGGCATCAAAATCTCATAATAATTTGATTTGCTCCATTTCCATCTGTTCAATACACAAAAATTTTTAAATTTTCCGGCATCATTTTTGGGCTATCCAATTTACGGATTTTCGAGTTTCCATAGTAGCAAAATGGTAAAGCTCGTTTTAAAAGCTTTTAATGGCCAATGGGCACCTGGAAGAGGCAAAATGTTGAAATGGGCAATTTGGGGTGGTGGCAAAGGAATTTGAAGGAAAGGATTAAGCGGCAAATGCTAAAAGGGCTATTTCGTTAAGTTGGGCACACTTTGTGAAGGGAATTGGTTCCATTGGATGCGAACGATGGAGATTTTATAGAATCCGGAAAATTTACTTACATCCAATGAATCCTTCCCAGTTAATTAACACCAAAAGTTTGTTGCCATCGCTCAAATGGCGTGTCCTCTGCTAATGGATTCAAAACACAGAAGCCTGAGGCAACATTTGATGGGCTTTGGATTTCCATGTCTCATCAATCATTTTGGCAATATTTTCATTTTTAACATATAAATTTGACGAAGAATTTTGCAAATAAATTTTTATTAATGAAACTACTTTGCTGCTGCCCATATTTTGGTTGGTTTTTGACATATTTTAAACAAATTAGTTTGAATTAAGTTTCTCAAATAGATATTTTTAAAAGTTAAATTATCGCATCATCAATTTTGGAAAAAATTCATTTTATAATTTGTCCATTTTTGTCTTTAACTTTATTTTTATTCTAACAACTCTTCCAGAAAGTTTTTTAATTCAAAGTCTTCCTGAATAATTGTAATTCTAAGTTGTAATTGTAATTGCTAATTGTAATTGTAAATCTAAGTTGTAATTGTAATTAAAAGAACACCCCCTCCCAGAAAATATTTTTTAATGTGCCTTTTTTCCTTTCAAGCCATTTTCACAATATTGTTTTTGTCCTTCAATGTTGCATTCTACTCAAATAATGACCGATTATTGCTGGAGAAGCCCTGCGATTTTGATTGTATCCATGGTCGATGCGACACCAAAACTAGGTGAAAAAAAATGAAAGAAATGAATTAAATTGGAAAATTTAAAATACCGTATTTCATACATCTTTATTCATTCCGATTCATCTAATTATGCCAAAGGCATTATCAAAATTATGATTTTCTCCATTAAATTAAACATTTTGCTCAATTTTAAAGGACATTAAAAAATTTTTTCTATTTTTTCACCTTAATTTTTTTGAACTACTGAATGGGTTGAAATTGAAATTCTTTTAATTTTTAATAATATTTTCTGTCTCAAAAAGGAGTTGCGTGTGTTTGCCAGGATGGCTGGGAGCTGGTTGTGATTTATGCGCATTTGGAATGGCCTGCCATCCATCTGAGCCCAAATTAGCGTTGATTTTACCTCAGAATGGCCAAATTGGTTATTCAAACCAATCAGCCGCCAATAAATTCGTATATGCCCATGGATACGGTTTTCCCAGGTGCAATATATTTTCCACAGTCCCACAAATCCATTAGAAAAGAATTATTTCGCATTTCCTTTTTTAATTCTCAGAGGCCCTGATGGCCAATATGCCTGTTTATTCGGCTCAACTGAGGCCAGTCCCGGCCAATGGCTCAGCTCTTCCTTGATTCGTTGTGCTCTGCCTCAGCCGGCCAATGAGGCCGCAAAACTGGCATTCAGTTTGGTGCCAGCCGGCTCACACAAATTCATTCCATATCAACAGGAATGGGGCATGGTCAGTTTGCGGACTGGAGTGGCCACATTACCTTTTTTAAAATTTATTCACAATTCATAAACACAATTATACTCTCCAATTTCATTTCAATTCAGTCACATTTCACCTATTTCGCTCCATGCATCTCTGATCAATGCCAAGGCCATTGTTTTGGGCCAATTTGCCTTTGTCCTCGAGCCAAATTCGGTGTTCATTGTGAGCAGACCTTTTTGGGCCCATTGAATGGAACATATAGAAAAGTAGAACAATTGGAAGTGAATGATTCGGCATTGGCTATTGGCCAAGAATTTAGGCCATATTTGGCCAGATTACCGGTCCAGGTCAGCAAAATGAAAAGCCAAATTAAAATTTTTTTGGGTTGAATAAATAATATTAATAATAATAATTAATTTAATCAATCAGCAAATCAAAAAATTTTGATTTTCATAGGCTATAATAAATGACCTTTTCTTCAGAATGATGTGGCTCGATTTCGTCTCCATTCCGACATTATAGAGGATGACATTTTTGATAGTGGATGTCTCCAACTTGACCCTTTCCAAGGCCTACTCTATTGGCCAAGTCCCCGAGGCCGTCATTGGCCATATCAAATTGGAATTGGCATTGAACATTTGGATGGGTCCATTCAACAATTGAATTGGACACTGCGGATTCGGCCTTCCTATTCTGGCAGATTAGTCCGCCAATTACCTTTGGTTGAGGGATCAAATGCCCGTCGATTGAATGGCCAATTGGAATGGTCAACGGCTGGTGGAGGTGAAGAAATATTTTTTATTGCAATATCCTAATTTTGGAACACATTTTTTATTTTTAAATTTATGCATTTTAAAATGAATATTATTAAAGTGAAGCCTTCGGTGAATGGGAGCATTCCATTGTTGCTGCAAATTTCCACATTGGATTCGGCTGGCCGGCACATTCCCATTGAGGAAATCCCAATTTGGACGGATCCAACGGGGCAACAAACATTTGGGCATTCCATTTTCCCATATTTGGCTGGTCCTGACAAAATTTTTATTGTTCGTTTTTCATTGAATTTAAAAATTATACGAATTTCAAAATTTCATTATTTTGTGTTAAATTCCTTCATTCCATCCATTTAAAGAGTATCCGCCATCCTGGATCGGATTTGGGCCAACATTTGCGTGATATTGCCATGGATGATGCCACTTTGGAATGGATCCAAGAAAGAGTAGAAGTAAACAATTTTCCCGCTGAATTCACTGTCAATTCTTCATTGGCATCTGCTGCCACTGGGAATGGCACGATACCATCATTATTGTTGTTGAATTATTCCCTGGGAATGGCTCCATTGAATGGAGATTGTCTGGGTGGATGGCATTTTGAAGTGATTGAGCCAAGGGAAATGTGGAGGGTGGAAAGGGCCGAGCATAATAAGGTAAGAATTATTATAGATTTAAAGTGCTAATAATTTGAATTTCCAGACAAATGGAAGCAAAATTCAACTATATCTTCGGCCAAATTTCGATTTGACCCAGAATATTCCCAGCGGTAATCAACAATTAAGAATTGCCTTCATTTGTATGCCAACAGGGCAAAGTTTGATTGTTCGGTTTGTTTTAATGATTTACAATTTATCATTATTTTCTCCCTAGTATTTTCGGAAAATTTTTCGTTACAATTCTTCCAAAAATTTTAATTAAATATCTTTATCTTCTTCTTTAACACTAATAAATCCAAATCAATTCCCCTTTCTCTCATTTAGTACTTTTTTTAAAATAATTTTTCCTAATAATTAACAATTATTTTTCCGCTAAAGATTTATTCATTTTTTCCTAATAATTTAATTATTTTCATAGGCAAACACTTCAAGGATTGTTGGCCAATCCAAATGAACAAAAAGGGAACAATGAATTTGATGCGGAAATAAATCCAAAAAGATTGTTCGTTGATTTGGCCCAATCCTCATTGATAGTCCCAGTTATTTCGGTCAGATAATGGCCTAATTCATTTCATTTCCCCCACAACTCATTTAAGTTGGATATTCAATTGTCTCCGGACCGTGCAAGCCAATTCAGCCGATCTCAGCTTGAATCGGCCTCTTTTGCCCCTTTCAATTTGATTTGGTCCAGTCGGCTAAATAATGGGAATTGGCGCCTATGGTTGGCCCCAAAATCCGAGGAAATGATGGAAAATTTGGAACAGAAAAGTGTGGATGGAGCATTAATTATTCAGGGCACAGAAAATGTAAATTTTGTTGAGATATAATTTTTTGTTAATCATTTGGATTACTGTATCTACAGTACTCCAATTACCTCTCCCTTTTTACAAAAAGTACATTTTCCCTTTTAAGTTAGCCCTCTCCGTGCCCTATCGAATCCAACAATCCTCAATGGCCTCCGATTTCCATTTTACATTGACCGTCAAAAATTTGGGTGGCCTCCGGCCATCTCAAATAAATCAACATGAAATTATCCCAAATTGGCATGTGGATGTGGAATTGTTCAGCCAATCCCGGGAACAACAATTTTTTCGAACAATTTTGTTGAATAGTTTAGTCCACAAAATGGCAAAATTTAATAATTCAAATAAAATTCAGCACCGGATCAATTTGGCCCATTGAAGGCGGATTTATTCCAATTGCGCATTAAATCCCGACATTTTTTGCCATATTCCAAATTAATTCGAATTGATCCATTGGATAATGCACAAATCGTCGAATTGGAACCCAGACCGGCCCAATATTTTGCCTTCGATGGACAAAAATTTCATTCAGAATTGGAAATTGAAAAAGAGGTGAATTAAAATGAACTAATTAATTAAATTAATATTCCCATTTAATTTTTTCAGGGAATAATCCAACCAATTGTTGAATTTAATCCGGCAAGTTTCTCTTCAAAAAATGCCACTTTCAATCGCCAATTTGTTGATTTCATCTATAAAAATGGTCCACCCAATTCATTTGTGACCATTTCCCCCGAATGGGACAATGGACCATCAAATGCAATTTTATCATTTCCAATGGCTTTTGGCAATTCCACAATTTGTTTGGGATGTGGTTTTCGGCAATTTGTCCAAATTCAATCGGATGAATTGGCCAAATTGATGGCACAAAAACCAAAATGCGCGGCACATTTGGTGAATATTTTTGTAAAGTTTTGTAAATAATTTTTGGCTCATTTCAGTTGGAAATTCCTTTCTTGGCTCATTTGCCTGCCGGTTCCTCCCCAGCCCAACTCAAATTTAACCAACATTTTTTAATTGCCACCGACAATTTAAAAGAGGATAAATTGGAAGGAGAATTGCCAAAAATTTGCCCTCAAAATGATGATTTTCCGAGCGAATTCGCCTTTCGTACCAAAATCCATCGGAATTGTCCGTTGGCCCATCTTCGCCTCTGTCGCCCACTTTTCCATCCATTTGGGCCCCGTTGCCAAAAATGGTGGCACCAATTGGCCGATGACCTCATTTCGGTCCATTCCCTTGGCCAATTCATGTTAATGGCCGCCGATTGCCGGGTGGAGGGAAATCAAATGGACAAAATGGCCGAATTGATGGAATGCATTGGCCGGGTGGACAGGTGAAAAAACAATATCAAGGGAATGCCTCCTTTTTTGATTGGATTGGAATTAACGTATTTAAGCCCACAACTCTAATTGAACCCCCACTCTCTAATAGTAGCCCACCCCATAATAAAATTTTGTTATAATTGACCTATTTTTGAGTGAAATTAAGCCGAAATTTGTCCCAAAAAAATCAGAAAATCCCAAAACTAGGAGGACCTCTGAGAAATAAAAGCCCATGGGCTTCTAATAGGAAAAAATACAATAATAGAATAATATTGGAAAATATAATTTTTTGACAATTCATTTCCATTCCATTCCATTCAAAAGGGATTGCCCTCTGCATCCGGTTGAGATGGAAATGGGCCCTCATATTGGTGGCCAATTGTTCAACCAAATTGGCCATTTGAAGCCATTCCGTGCCGGCCTTGAATCGCTATTTCCTGCACTTGGTTTGGTCGAATCCCAGTTGGTGAATTTCCCATCGCTGATGGCAGATTTCCTTCGACATTTAAATGTTTTTTAGTCCAATTTCCCCACCATATTCCATATTTAAGGCCGTATTTCCCCCTCCATTGTTGGCCCCATTCATTTCCACCAAATTCTATGACCAATTTGTGGCCGCAATTGGCACAAAGTCGTCAAATGGAACAGCAGTGGATTGGGCTGAATTGGACGCCGTCATCGGGGGTTAATAAATATTTTAATTATATATTATTTTATCAATTTAGTATCTAAAATTG
This sequence comes from Pratylenchus scribneri, assembly GCA_030063045.1. NCBI lineage: Eukaryota > Metazoa > Nematoda > Chromadorea > Rhabditida > Pratylenchidae > Pratylenchus > Pratylenchus scribneri. The sequence continues at coordinate 2,711,708 of JAQSEB010000001.1, read as the reverse complement.
AAGGAAAAAGCAACTTTAATATTATCTAAAATATTGTTTAATTTGAACATTTAATTGGACAATATTTTCTCCATTTCCATTTACCGTATTTCTTTTATTACTCTAGTATAAGCCCCCCTCTAATAGTAACCTCCTTTAGAGGGTTTGAAAATAAGAGCCCGTTCTCTCTAATAATAGCCCCTTTTTGATGATTTTTAAGGTGAAAAAAAAAGTTAAAATATCAATTTTTGCCTCCTTTGAAGGTTTCTAAAAATTAGTAGCCCCAGGGCCACTAATAGAGGAAATATGGTAATCTATATCCAAAAAAGATGGCCACCAATCCGCCCATTCATTGGTGCATCGATGGAATTGGCTGGGCCAAATATTGGAAGGCAATCGATTGGATTTATTGGAATCCGGAACAGAGGCAAATGTCGATTTGGAACGGATTCGAGCATTGGTCCAAAGTTCGGATTTGCTAAAATCCATGACAAGACAGGTTGAAGGAATATATGGCCAAAAATGTGCTCAATATTTTCATAGTTTGGTGCGGATAATCCATTCGCATTTTTGCGCGATGTTCTCCATCGAATATTTGACAATGTTGCTTACAATGGACAATCATCATCAATGAATAGCACAACAACGGCAGAAGGCGATTGGGAGGAACAAACAATTGGATGGGCCGATGTTCGGTTGGAACCGAAGGAACCGGTGGAAGGCGAAGAATTCAGGCAAAAATTCATTTTTAGGAGATTTTGTTGAATTTATCAATTTTTAGAGTGTTTGCCAATTTACAAATTCGAGAGGTAAATTTTTGGGACATGAATTGCTCTAAAAAATTAGTCAAATGTAGAAAAGGATTATTGTCAATGAATAAAGTAATAATTCTCACCAAATTCACAGTTAATTTCCACGGAAATGACCGGCATCGGATTGGACCTTCGATTCGTCCAGCCAAGTCCACTGAAGTTCCGCATTGGCCCAGTGCATAATTCTGGGCCGAATCCATTAGGCGCAGTCAAATTGGAGTCAAGCCAACGACTTCATGTGGATTGGACTATATTACCTGTGCCTGAATTTCGGCTGACCGATTCAGTTCAACAACAGGCAATTAAATAAATATTTATACGGAAATATTTTTTTTTTAGCTCGAGTTGACTCTTTCCTTTGAATTGTCCGGCCAACGACGTGCCCAACGAATTCGGACACCAACTATTCGAATTCGGCCAAAGCCTAGTGTTCGCCTTTTGGCATTTGCCCGTCCAACCATTTCTTCCTCTTCTTCTTCATCATTTTCCCTCCTCATTTCGGCCATCAATTCCGGCTATTCTCCATTAGATTCTGTCCAAATTCTCCAACTTCGTCCGCAAATTTTACCCGCCGAAATTGCCAATCCAACTGGGCCAATGGACTTTCGAATTGGCGGCGTTAGATTGGAATTGCCGGAAGGGAGTGATGGAAATGCCGAGGAATTGGGCCAAATGTTAAAATTTGGGCCAATTCCATCGGGCAAAGCCAGTCATCTGGCATTGAACATCACTTTGACCGACACAAATGTTAGTGTTGCCTAAGGGCAAATCATCAAATATATTTTTTAAATAGAAATTGGCCCTTTTCCGCAATTTTTCGGCCCTTGTTTCCGTCAATGGCGCATTTTTGCCACCCGGCCAATTCGATCAACGATTCTTCCTAATCCAGGATTGGGCCCCTCGCCGTGACCATCAATTTTCAATGCTTGTTGTTTCCGAATATTCCTCCCCATTGCCACTGTATTTATTCACAAAAAGTGACAATGCCCTCACTCCGTTAAGCACCCTCCAATTGATTGAGGTAAGGACAAAGGAATATTTTGCCTTCCATTCTGTAATGTAGGAAAAAGAAGCCCGCCTCCAGCTGAATGGCCATCCATTTTTGACCCGAGCATTTGCCCTTCGCCGTATTGCCATTTTCCCACCAATTTCCACTATGCCCGGTGGCACATCCAATGGAACATATCCAACAATTGTTGGCGCCGTGTTGGCTTCGTTGAGTGTGGACACGGCCCAAACATTCGGGAATGGGGCAAAATTGTTGAGAGTGGTGGAATTGGGCCCTCAGGGGAGACAGAGGCCGGTGGACATGTCCCGCGTATGGATTGGCCATAGCAGCGATGAAAAGGTTGAAAATGAGGAGGATTTTAGACAAATTAATTTTAAAAAATTTGAAACATTTTTAACCCAATAAAACCAATTTTTCGAAAACTTATAGACAACTGTGATCAATTTTGTGGACAACGGAGCATCGGCAGCCATTCCCCAACTCATCTATGAACTTTTATTTGGACGCCCTGAACATTTTCGCACGCCATTTTTCCCTCAGCCACTTTATCAATTGCATTTGGCCAGTCCAATTGTGCCAATAGGGCAGCAAGTTTTGGCTCGAATTGAGGCAATTTCACCAACAAATCGGCCTTTGAATTATTCACTTTGGTCTCCGGATGATTCGAGTCCATTCAGCATTGTACCATCCACCGGTGTGTGATAATGAAAGAAATTTATTTACTGGTGAATGGGGATATGCTAATTCAGAAGAGCCATTTGACAAATTGAATTTAGGGCCACAATTCATAAATTTGTCATTTCTAAACCCATTCATTAGGCCATTTTGACCAGATCCTAAATATAAAGTGAATCTAGACAAACATCTTTTGGCAAACTCTAAATAATTCACACTATGGCCAAATGGTCTCAAAAATTATCTAGGATTGGGCACAAATTCATTTTTTTATAAAAATAACAATATCATAATCATAATTTTAGGTGATCTAGTCGTGAATAGCCCGTTGCCAGCTCAAGCCGAATTTTGCCTAAATATTGCGGCCACCGACACAGAAGGTCATTCGGCTCGTGTTCCTCTCCAAATCAACGTTATTGGCGTGGACAGTCCGGCGGGCACTGCTTGCCAACTTTTTGGCGAAAGCACAAAATTATATGGCCATGAATTTCAGCCAATGGCAAGCCAAAATAGCAACAGCGGTTCTGCTGACCTTTTGATGATGATTACATTGGCTCCAGGAATGGAAGAAGGCGGAAAAGTGGGAGGAGAATACCAATACACAGTGCCAATGGGCGATGGAGGCAGATGGCAGGAAATGGTGTCAAAAGAAAGGGAAGAAGAGGAGGAAATTGGGGGAGAAAGTGAGTCAAAAGGGGAAAAGGGGTACAGTAGGCTCTGAATGTTAACATCAAATAAAATTGCCCAAGGCACACTCATATTTTCAGCTAAAATGCAAACAAAACCATCCTCATCCTATTCCTCAACAACAATTGGACTCATTGTTGTCGACGATTCAACATTGCCATCTTTGAACAGTGCCTCAGGGCAATTGGCCACAACCGATGAACAAATTGGCTTGGAAACAGCTCAAAATGAAATTGGCAATGAGGAAATTGCAGCTTCGATGATTACAATGGCACCGATTCCCACGAAAACAGTGAATGATGGAATAGGAGAGGAAAATATGGAATCATCTACAATTGACGGTCAAACACCAATGCTTCGTTTTGGTGGACAAACAACAATATGGCCAACTCCATTGCAGACAACAAATATTAGGCCAACATCATCAGGTTGAAATTATTCGTGTAATATTAATAAATAATCAAATTTTTAGCTAAAATTGTAAGTGGACCGATTGGAGGCAGTCAAATAAGGCCGGGAACTGGTGGCCGAAAACTCAATGGAACTTTGTCAGCAGGAGGAATACAAAGGGAAGGAAAGGGTGATGAAGTGCCAATGGGAGCCAGTGCCAACCAAATAAGTGAAATGGCATGCCGAATGCGGGCAATTAAACCCATTTGGGCATTAATTTGTGATATGGCCAAGACAGTTTACCGAACGACATTACAGAATGTTTAAAAGAGAAAATAATTTTTCATTGATGTTTAATTGATCAACTCAAATATTATTTCACCGTTTTATTTTTGGATTTTGATGACTTTTTCCATTCAATTAATAAATATAAAAATTTCAAATAAAAATACATAATATAAACATTTTCCGGAATGAAAATCAGAACAAAACAAAAACATTTTCCGGAATGAAAATCAGAACAAAACAAAAACATTTTCCGGAATGAAAATCAGAACAAAACAAAAACATTTTCCGGAATGAAAATCAGAACAAAACAAAAACATTTTCCGGAAGAAAAATCAGAACAAAACAAAAACATTTTCCGGAATGAAAATCAGAACAAAAACATTTTCCGGAATGAAAATCAGAACAAAACAAAAACATTTTCCGGAATGAAAATCAGAACAAAACAAAAACATTTTCCGGAAAGAAAATCAGAAGAAAACAAAAACATTTTCCGGAATGAAAATCAGAACAAAACAAAAACATTTTCCGGAATGAAAATCAGAACAAAAACATTTTCCGGAATGAAAATCAGAACAAAACAAAAACATTTTCCGGAATGAAAATCAGAACAAAACAAAAACATTTTCCGGAAAGAAAATCAGAAGAAAACAAAAACATTTTCCGGAATGAAAATCAGAACAAAACAAAAACATTTTCCGGAATGAAAATCAGAACAAAAACATTTTCCGGAATGAAAATCAGAACAAAAACATTTTCCGGAATGAAAATCAGAACAAAAACATTTTCCGGAATGAAAATCAGAACAAAACAAAAACATTTTCCGGAAAGAAATCAGAACAAAACAAAAACATTTTCCGGAATGAAAATCAGAACAAAACAAAAACATTTTCCGGAAGAAAAATCAGAACAAAACAAAAACATTTTCCGGAATGAAAATCAGAACAAAACAAAAACATTTTCCGGAATGAAAATCAGAACAAAACAAAAACATTTTCCGGAATGAAAATCAGAACAAAACAAAAACATTTTCCGGAATGAAAATCAGAACAAAACAAAAACATTTTCCGGAAGAAAAATCAGAACAAAACAAAAACATTTTCCGGAATGAAAATCAGAACAAAAACATTTTCCGGAATGAAAATCAGAACAAAACAAAAACATTTTCCGGAATGAAAATCAGAACAAAACAAAAACATTTTCCGGAAAGAAATCAGAACAAAACAAAAACATTTTCCGGAATGAAAATCAGAACAAAACAAAAACATTTTCCGGAAGAAAAATCAGAACAAAACAAAAACATTTTCCGGAATGAAAATCAGAACAAAACAAAAACATTTTCCGGAATGAAAATCAGAACAAAACAAAAACATTTTCCGGAAAGAAAATCAGAACAAAACAAAAACATTTTCCGGAATGAAAATCAGAACAAAACAAAAACATTTTCCGGAAGAAAAATCAGAACAAAACAAAAACATTTTCCGGAATGAAAATCAGAACAAAAACATTTTCCGGAATGAAAATCAGAACAAAAACATTTTCCGGAATGAAAATCAGAACAAAAACATTTTCCGGAATGAAAATCAGAACAAAACAAAAACATTTTCCGGAAAGAAATCAGAACAAAACAAAAACATTTTCCGGAATGATAATCAGAACAAAACAAAATCATTTTCCGGAATACCATGAAATGAATCGAAACATAAAAATGGTGCACTTCAGATATCATTTTAATTGGTTCATTAGCCGCAGAATATGATTCGCCTAAATTCTTGAGGGTCAAATAGCCTGCCTGACTCAACTTCAAAATATGCCCCAAATATCGAAGAACTTCGTATTTAACAAAATTTATTATCCAAAAGTGTAGAATGTGACCAAATCAAAATAAATTGATGAATGAGGAATCAAAAATGAATCCATAATAATAAGCGAAATTTAAAGTCAGATAAAAAGGAGAACATTAAATATAATCAGATCAAAGAGGAATTGTAGATATTAATATAATAAAATATCTTTATATTATCCCAAAAATTGTTCATCAATTCTTTTGCTGTTCTCTTCAGTCGTTTTTCCGCTTTAATCGCATCCCGGATGTCCGCAACATGTGACGCAAAGAGCTTTGCCTCGATAGCAGCGCACCACTCCATATCGGCCACGGCATTCATTGCATTGGAATTGCAGAGTAATCTTCCCAATTGTGCCGCGCACAGTGTCCACATCATGAAGTGTGACCTATTTTTTTTGATTTTGTTTGTCTATTAAATATTTTAAAACTTACCAAATTGGAATGGGTCGATTGGGCGCATGCATTCATGGCCATGTTGAAATAGCGTGCAATGGACGGGGTACCTACGACGGCATTTTGGGCCAATTCAATGGGGGCGGTACGCGGGACCAGCTCGCGAGGGCGACCAACTGACTTCTGTTGGGAAATAAAATAATTTATTTAAATTTGAATATTTATTTCCATTCACCTTGACCGGTTCGCGCACTTCCACATCGTCATCCTCTTCGCTTTCATCCTGCTGCTGATGTTTGCGCTTTGTGCCAACATTGGAATTGATGTTCTTGGCCGCTGGCATTTTCACCGTTGACTTTGGATTACGACGCACCAATTGCACCTTTAAAAATAAAGAATTTATTCTAAAACCCATTTTACCTTTGGCTCCGTTTTGCCTTGATGGACCTTTTCATGATGAGCTTTTCCCTGAGGAGTGGGAAATGACGCTTGGCAAAATTTGCAGTTGAAGGGAAGTCCGCCTGAAAATTTTTAATTTGATTTGAATTATGGGATGAAACTTACGAAGTTTGTGGATTTCCTCATGCTCTTTGAGGACGAATTTTGATGCATGTTTAAAAGGGCATTTGCTGAAAATTTAAAAGGTGGAATTATTTCTTTTGAAAATTATTATTATTATATTAAATTATTCAACAAATTAAGCCTAATCAATAAAATTAACAAACAAAAAATTGCCCATACAAACCTGCATTCGAAGAATTTCTCCGGATTGGCAGCCTTCTTGACTGGTGTATTGTGCTCATTCTTCATTTTGCCATCACTTTTTGCATTCCCATTTTGGTGTCGCTTTCCTTTGTAATTTTCCATGTTTATAAATTAATTAAACGTTTATTTAATTCTGTAGGAAGAACAAATGATTTTGGATATTACAGATTAGATTAGCAATTTTTAATTTATATTTTCATGAGAGTTAATCTATCGATGACCCTATTTTATTCTAGAATGGTGTTGAAATGGAATAGGATGAGAAATGGCCAATTGATTGGAATTGATTTTATCGTGGGCAAGGACAAATGAATGGGTGGAAGGGAAAATCGGCCAAATGAATGTGGAAAAAAGGGTAAAATAACCAAAAAAAGGGGTGGAATGGGATTGAGAGTAAATTATGCATAAAACCCATCCCATTAATAAATGCTTTGAATTTGTTTGTTGACGATTTCGGCTACAAATACAAACAAGCCAGTCGAATTGATGAATGGTATATTATTGTTTATTGATGTGATGTGAATGTGATGTTGATTCTTGATTGTTGATTGATAATGAAAATTGTCGGCATCGGCCAATGCCGACGTGAATTTTGGTCAAAGGGCAAAAAGTCGACCAGCCGGCAATCGCCGATGATTGGGCAAAGAAAATTGGAAATGAGGGAAAAGGATGGAAAGGCCAAATGTGATGCAATTTTGAATAAGCATGATGCAATGATTCATTATTTAAGGGCCTGTGAGCCCCGCTTTCTTCACCACTTTTTCCACCTTTTTACCAAATTGAATTGATTTAATTTTGATTTTAATTGCATTCACATTTTCCATCCACTCATTTTCTTGCCGAAATAAAACTGTTAATTGCTGGACTTTGATTTGCCTTTGGGGAATTTCGAGTCTAGGGAATTTGACTGAGCTGTATCGACAAGTGGTGCCGCTACAAAAAACGAACAAAGGAGCTGTGCGATGTCTCAACAAATACGAATGGTGCTAGGACCGGCCGTTGGAAGACTACGAACACGGATTACGACTGCGAGGGAGGCTTTGGAACGAGAGGACGAGGACAACCGGACTCTAGAGCAGGAGCGCTTCCATCTGCGCCGCCATTTACGCCGGATCCGAACCGAAGTCAACCGCTGGCGGGTTCTCATCAACGGATTAGAGGGACAAGCACGGGAAGCCGAGGAACAAGTGATGGCTGGGTTCAACCCACAGGAACGTCAACTTTTCGAGTGGATTGCTGAAGCAGAAGAGGTGGTCGATGAGCTAACTGCGGAGTTAGCTGACGATTTGGATCAGGAACTGCAATCGAATCCTGATGCCGAGCAAGCAGCCGAGGTGAATGGTTTGGCCAATCATGCTGCCAACGCTGCTCAGCCCAATGCGAACGAAGGAGCTGGAATGGCCAATCCGGCGGCCGTCGTCGTGGAGAGGCTAAATCCTGCCGGGGGAGGGGCCGCAGCGGCCAATCCAAACGCCGGAGGAGCAAGGGGATTAGCCGATGGAGCGGTTAATGAGCCCAATATTCCCGCAATTCCTGTCGCCGGTGCAGCCGCCGGGGCAGTGCCAATTGTCGCCGGTGCAGCCGCCGGGGCAAACCCAAACGCCGGAGCAGCTGCCGGCATACTCCCTGGCGCAGCAGCTGGGGCAATTCCCGTCGCACCATTTAATAATGCGGGAAGACGGAACAACACACAACTTCCTCCTTTGAGCATGCCGACTTTCGATGGAAATCCGCTGGAATGGCCCGCCTTCTGGGCTCGGTTCGAAAGCGCTGTGGACGGGCAACCTCACTTAGAGCAAGTGGATAAACTCAACTACCTGCTGGGATGTTTGAGTGGAAAGGCGGCCAAAGCTGTTCAAGGATATCGAGGAGGAGCCAACTACGATGCCGTGGTCCAAACGTTGGAACGGTTGTTCGGAAATCGACGGGTAATAATCGAAGCTCTGCAAGCTGAACTCATCAATCTACCAAATGCCAACGAGTCAGTTGAGAGCCTCCAGCGGATGGTAGAAACGCTGGAACGTGTCTGCCGCCAGCTCGAAGCACTCGGACAAACAGAGGAGAGTCCGCTGGTGGCACAAGTGATCAAAAACAAGCTGCCTGATTCCGTATTGATGAAGCTGTTGGAAAAGGAGAGTGAATCCTTCACAGAGTGGTGCGTAGCCGATTGGAGACGTGAATTGGCTGGAATCGTGTCTTTGCGTGAAGCGTTGCAAAGAGCTCGAAGCACACAGATGTTCGGATTGCCACAACAGCAAGACAGGAATCAACAAGACAGGCAGAGAAACAGGAAATCGGGACAAGCCCGGGGTGTCTTCGCTGTCGCCGCTCAACAAGGAAACAAGCGGGATAGGAAGAAGCCTGCATGCTTATGCTGCGAGGGTGACCATTGGGTATCAGAATGCCCTAAATTCCCGGACATTGGCCGAAGGAAGCAAATTCTGGCCGAACAGCAACGATGTTTCAACTGCTTAAGGAAAGGCCATACGGTTGCCGAATGCAGAAGCAACAAGAAGGGATGCACGGACTGTGGAGGACGTCATCACAGAGCACTTTGTCCGCAGAATGGCAAATCAAGCAGTTCAGGCCAAAACCAGTCAAATGGCTCCAACCAACGAGGAAAAGTCCGTCGTCAAAATGGGTCCAAGGGAGCCGACAAAGGGAAGGCAGTGACTGCAGTCACCGCCGTTGCAGCCATGGATGGCCCAGCATCAGTCTGGCTGATGGCTACGCAAGCACCAATATTTGCGGAAAAGAATCCAGAGATTCAGCGTGAGGCTACTCTCTTCTTCGATGGAGGCTCGCAAGTGAATCTAATCACGAAGGACATTGCGCGCCAACTTCGCCTCAAACCAATTGGCTATCAATCGTTGGAATTGTACCCATACAGAGCAAGGAGGCCAATCAGAATGCATGCAAAGGCAGTGGCCTTCTCAGTTGGCCTCAAGGATGGGCGAACACAAATCATTGTGGCCTTCGTGACCGACCGCATCGTCAGTTCGATTCAATACGCGGATATGGAGTCCGGAATACTCATGGCAAAGAGGAAAGAGCCAGATGTTCTGCTGGGAATGCCTGTTTTCTGGACCTTCTTCCTGAGGAAGGAAGAGCTGAACTCCGGAATGTTCAGCATCGAAACAACGGTCGGACGAATCATTTGCGGCCAAGAGGCATCACACCAGTGGATGGGTGACGGAAGGCCGATTATTATGCCCTTGAGCATTATGGAAACGGAACCAGAGCGAGTTCAGCGATTTTGGGATCTGGAACTGCTGGGAATCCGGGACGATCCAAAGGAAAACGATGATGATCGAGCAATGGAGCTCTTCAACATGTCGGTGAGTAGATCAGCCGATGGACGCTACTCAGCTGGATGGCCATGGAAGGAATTCCCGCCGGACTTGCCTTCTAATTTCGATATGGCCTACTCCAGACTGGGTGCATTGGCTAGGAAGTTGGCTGCAGATCCGGAACGCATGGCACGGTACGACGCCACCTTCAAGGAGCAATTGCGCAACGGAATGATCGAACCAGCTCAAAGAAGGAAAGGAGAGCCGGAGCACTACCTGCCGCATCATTTGGTCGTCACTCACAAGGATCGCACAGTTTTCGATGCTGGAGCACATACCAAAGGGTCCAATTCACTCAATGACTGCATGTACCGTGGCCCCGTGATGATGCCTGATTTAGCTGGAATTTTGGCACGTTCTCGATTGCCAAAAATTTCAATGTGGGCCGACGTGGAAAAGGCATTCAATACCATTGGCCTCAATAATCAGGACAGGGAATTTTGCAAATTCCTGTGGCTCAAGGACATCAACAAGCCGCTTTGCCCTGCCAATCTGGAAATTTTCCGATGGAAACGCATTCTATTCGGTGTGATTGCTGCGCCATTCGTTCTAGCAGCAACACTGCAAAAGCTTCTGGAACAGGCAGCCAACAATGGAAGTCAATTGGCTCGAGAATATGGAGAGAATTCCTACGTGGATAATCTGCACACTTCTTGCCGAACAGAGGAGGAAGCCTTGGAGAAATATGCGGAAGGAAAGGCACTTTTTCGCTCCTGTCAAATGAATCTGCGCGAATATATCTGCAATTCAAGTGCAGTGATGGAGCAGATTCCGGAAGAGGATCGATTAGGCAAGCTGAAACCCAAAATTCTGGGCATTCCATGGGACACAATGACCGACGAGTTGTGCTTTGAGCTTCCCAAACCGGACTTGGCTGTTGCCACCCGACGTACTGTGCTCAGACAGCTCGCTTCCGTGTTCGATCCGCTTGGACTCATCTCTCCCATCTTGCTTCCAGCCAAACTGTTCTTCCAGAAGCTGTGGGACAATCCTTTGGGCTGGGATCATCCGCTTGAACCCGAAAAGGAGGCCGAATGGCACGAATTGACTCGCCTCTGGGATGGAAAGCAAATCAAACTGCCACGAAGGGCTGTTTTGGATGATCAAGGACGCATGGAGCTTCACGCATTCGTGGATGCAAGTAAGGAAGCTTATGCGGCGGCCATCTACCTACGATGCGAATGGGATGGTCAAGTATCCGCCAATTTGCTCTTCAGCAAAAATCGAGTCAAACCCAGGAATATGACCAATCCAGAAGTGAAATCAAAGGATTCCGAGCTTTCAATTCCACGGATGGAGCTGATGGCTATGCTGATTGGCGCTCGATTGCTTGCCTTCACGGAGAAGCAGCTGAAATTACCCATTGAAGGACGTTTCATATGGGGGGATTCGAAACCAGTGCTCGCTTGGATCGCATCAAAGGAGCCACAGTGCCGGTTTGTGGAGAATCGGCTACGGGAGATCAGGCAGATAGGCCAAAATGCGAGATTCCTCTACGTCAATACAGCGGAGAATCCAGCCGATGTTGGAAGCCGTGGCTGTTCAGCTGAAGAGCTGCATGACCATCCGTTATGGTGGCATGGCCCTCCTTGGCTCACTCAAGACGAGGGAAGTTGGCCCATCACCTATGAAGTCAAGCCACCATCTGATGAAGCCGAGGATGAGAATGGGGAAGCTGCCATTATGGCAATAACCGCTCAAGGACCAGAGGAAGAAGCGAAGCAACCCTGGATTGACGCCACTAGAGTGAGCGACTGGATATTGCTTCTACGACTGGTAGCCCTCATGCTTCGAGCTGCTAGCAAGCTATTAAAAGGCAGACTCGAGAAGGAACCTACTTCTCCATGGCTTCGAGCAGTATCCAGGACCGGACCACTGAGAGCAGAGGATATGAGTGCCGCCAAACTCGTCGTTCTCAAAATGGCACAGGAATGTTGGCCTCTGAAGACAAAGGATCAACAAGGACTAAAACTAGTCAAAGATGAAGATGGCCTCATCTGTTTAGGCACGAGGCTGGGTAACAGCGATGCGCCAAAGGCTTTCACACACCCAATTGTGCTCAATGGAAAATCTCCTATCGCTCGACTGCTAATTCAGCGCATACATCACGATGCCGGGCATTTTGGACTCCAAACGACGATGGCTGCGGTCAGTGGCCAATATTGGATGCCACGAATGAATAGCTCCATCAAATGGGTGTTGGACAGATGCCTACGATGTACTCGAGTCAAAGGACCAGCTTATGCCTTACCTACCATGCCCCAACTCCCGGAAAGTCGGGTCAAGAGGAGTGCGCCTTTCGAAAACATCGGCGTCGACTATCTTGGACCCACGCATGCAAGGGAGGCGAGCAAGGAGGGAAGAGTGGTCAAAGCGTGGATCGTTCTAATAACCTGCCTTTGTACCCGCGCAGTGTATTTGGAGCCAGTACCGGATGTGAGCGCCAGCGCCTTCCTACTCGTTCTACGACGGTTCTGCAGCCGAAGGAGAGTTCCAGCTTCAATTCTGACGGATAATGGCACGCAGTTCGTCCTTTCAGCCAAAGTGGCTGCCGCATTGGAAGCAGGAAGGAAACCTTCAACCCCACTGGACGAATTCATGGCCAAGGAATGCATTCGATGGCGATTCATTCCTCAGCTTAGTCCGTGGCAAGGCGGAGTGTACGAGAGATTAGTGGCCTTAGTCAAGTCAGTCTTCAAGAAGGTGCTGGGCCGCACAATGCTGCGCTGGAACGAGCTGGAAACATTCGTGGCTGAAGTGGAAGGATCACTCAATCAAAGGCCAATATGTCACGTGGACCAAGGACCAGATGGATTCGCCCCACTTCGCCCAGTGGACTTTTTGATGCCTCAGGCAATGTTGGTGATCGAGCCGAAGGCTGGGGAAGGAAGGGACAAGGATGAAGACGAGGACTTCTCATTGGCCCCACCGAATCAATTGCAGAGGCTACAAGGTCGCTGGAAGGCTACACTCGCAGTACTGGAGGAATTCTGGGAACGATGGTCAAAGGAATACCTGCTAGCACTAAGGGAGAGGGCGCATTGGAAGCACAAAGGACCAAAAAGCCAAATCGAAGCCGAACCGGAAGTAGGCGAAGTGGTGTTGGTCAAAGAAGAGCTCCGTCCTCGAAATGCATGGCCGATGGCACGAATCGTGGAATTACAAGGACCGCCAGGAGAAGCTAGGAATGCCAAACTAAAGATGGCCTCAGGCAAAGTACTTTCACGCCCCATCAATCGACTGTATCCACTTGAAGTCAGGAAGGCAACCACACACGGGTCAGTAAACGAGGGGACGGTCGAAGCAGTCCCGGAAGTCGCGCCGGTAGAGGCACGGGCTTTGGAAGCCACCAAAGGGCATTCAATGATCACTCGTTCAAAGACGAGAGCGATGGCTCGAGTTAGCCTCGCGTTGATCTGTATTCTGACTTCGATTGGATTGGGTTCAACAACAACGACCCCTCGATTGGGGAAGACACCTGTAAACGAAACCCTGGAATCGGAATTGGAATTCTTAGCTTCAGAACTGAAAGGGCGGAACCAAAGTACATGGACGATGGATGCGCATCGGAACAGTATCGGCCAATGCATGGATTGCAGACTCGAATGTGCCACGCTCGGTGTAGCAGTGAAGCTCCCAAAGAGGATTGCCAAATTTGAAGTTTGCTGTGGCTCAACACATAGTTGCCTTACCCATCAATACACGGCGGAATTGACCTTCGAGCTAGCAAAGGAGCTTCTGCTAATCGACTACAGCTGTGAGGCTAAATTCTGGACAAGGGACGGAAAGGAACTCGCCAAAAGCGTGGATTGTCAGCCAAAGGACGTTTGTGAACTCATTCAATGTTGGCTTTGTTGGGAGCGAATAGCCGAACCTGAATGTCGCCCCACACTGTCATTTGGAATGATTGGATTCATCGTCTCTGGAACAGTCCTGGGCATCTGTTGGCTCATTGCGATGTCAAGGCAGATTGTGACCAACATCATTTGGATCACACGAATATTCCTCTACATTCCCCGTTGGCTATGCTACAGATTTTGCCGAAGGAGCAAAGGACAAGGAAACGAGAAGGCGACAAGGACTCGAATCCGGTACTCAGGCCGGAATCGTCGATCAAGCAGCTTGAGAATTCCATTGCTGATGGCATTGATCGGAATCCTGCTTGTATCATTCAAAGCGGAGGCTACTGCTGACGTCGTCTCCATTTCGGCTTCAGCCGAAAATTGTTGGAGATCAGCTGCCCGACTCGATTGTCGCATTCACAGCTCAACGGTGGTGACCCTCCTTCCTGCTGGTCAACAGAATCGAATGCTGCTCCGTGGGACCGGAGAGAAGCTGATGGGCGCACTGGAGCTCCATACGGACTCGCTTGTCATTGGCTGCATCCCCAAATCGGAACAATTCCTTCGTTCTTATCGAGTGAATGTTCCCGCCAGAAAAAGCTGTCCAGGAATGGGAAACTGCTTTGAGGAACGATGCAGCAAGCTCAATCGAGGAGAATTGGACGAGAAGATTGACGAAATCCAAGGCAATGCCTATTCTATGCTAGGCTACACGCGCTGCTTGGAAGGCTGCGGCTTTTGGCCATGTAAATGTTGGTCAGCTGGAAATAGCTGCTTCTTCTATCGTCCACACGCTGTGCCTCAATCGAACTCCATTTATGAGTTGATTAGCTGCCCAACATGGGAATATCGAATACGAGTCGGACTCAAATTGGAGCTTGGAGGCAATGAGACAAAGGAGCAAAGCGCTTTGCTCACTCCAGGCATCACCTTCCACTGGCAGAACATAAGCATCACGCCGATTGGAATTTCGCATCCACCTTCTCCCGTTTTACGGGGAAAATTCCTCAGCAGAGAAAGGGACATGGCTTTGGTCGAAGGAATTCATTCGGACTTGCTTTGCTCGAGTCGGAAGGCGGCAGAAGAGTTGGACTGCACGCTGAGCGAAGAAGCATGCCCACATTGCTCAGTGGACAACGAGGCGAGCACCGTGAATTGCCATTGCCGAGATTTGCCTTTGGAGCGGTACTTTGAGGACCCACAAACTCGCCTTCCATTGGAATTGCCGAAAATGACGCTTCAGAACGATGGAAGGGACATATTCATGGAAACATCCCACTCGCCTATCCAATTAGCCATTCAATTCGATGGTTTGAGACTCGCCTTGGAACAGGATCGAAGCATATGCAAGGCGGAAGCGAAGGAACTGCGAGGATGTTACCGCTGCCAGACTGGAGCTCGCTTGACGCTGGATTGCTCAACAGACTTTGGAACAGCGCTGGCTGAAATCAGCTGTGAGGATGGCTCACTATTCACTGCTCAATGCCAGCCACAGTCGATCAATTCATCCATCACACTGTCCTTTGACGAGGCTGAAATCGACACAAACTGTACCGTCACCTGCAGTGGCGGTCGGACCTCATTCCGGATGAAAGGCCATCTCCATTATGTCGAACCTCGCTTCGAACAAGCTCTTGGACTTCGCCATTCAGAACGATTGGAGGCTGACTCATCTGGATGCTGGACTTGCTTCATGACTGGGATTGACCTTTCTGATGTGGCCAAATTCTTCTTTGGATTTCCAAACATTCTGATCTCTGGCCTAGTCATCATTGGAGCAGTCATTTTGACATTAGCCTGCATTCGCTGTAACCCTTGGCTTCGTGTTTGGCGAATAGCAGTCCGAATGGCATTCATCATCTGCTTGATGATTCAGGAAAATGGCGGAGTTGAATTTGCCGGGGGAGGGCCATTGAGGAATCAAAATGGCACCAATTGGCCTCAAGGAATGTCATTCGAATTGGATTGGCCAATTGGAATGTCAAAAGGAATGATTTGGAATGAGAAAAAGTCAAATGGCACAAATTGGCCAAGCATAAATCGAAATGGCACTATGGGGGCGAGGGAATTTGGAAAGGGCAAATGGAATTCGAGGGAATGTCAAGGGGAAGGGGCTGAAGGGCCTTTGGGCCATATAAAAGCCCACCCAATCTCACTCCATTCACCATTTCCTTCCAATCGAACAATTCCCAACATTCAACCCTCTGCAATCATCGACATGCAAACACGGACCAATCTTCTCAAAGTGTTGAGCATCCTCCTGGACAAAACGGAATCGGAGGCCTCGGACTGGATGAGCACCGTGGAAGGACGAAGATGGCTGTCCCAGCGAATGGAGCAACTCATACAAAGCGATGGAGTTCAGCTGGTGACGAGCCACTTACCAAAGGGGAAACCGCTTTACCCAATTCGCGTTTCGCCTGGATCGGCGCATACTTTGACGGCATACCACAATGGAAGGGTGGCTGTGACAGTGGTGGAGCATTACCAGAGTCGGCATCAAATCGAGCTCCGCCACCCTTTTGCCCCGTGTTTGGAGGAGACTCAAGCTAACGCATTTTTCCCTTTGGAGCTGATCGATGCTTGTTTCCCAACTCGAGCCATTAAGGACCGAATCCTTAACCAAAAGGGAGGAGAGGAGGCGGAACAGCAACCGGAATTGGATGATGCGCCAAGTGGAAGTGAAGGGCGACTGGTGAAACGCAATATGCGGACTTTAGGAGGGCGAGTGGTCTATGGATACGATGGAGGCGACGCCAAAAGGCGTTCAAATGCGGCTAAGGAAGTGCTTCGTCGCCGGAGGAAGGCCCCTCGCATCCATCCCCCTCCAACCGGAGCTCGCCACAATCCTCCACCCCAACCGGAACAAAGAGTGGAAGAATTGGGAAGGCAAATGCAGGGACTGAATGTGGAAGGCGACTTTGGCATTCAAAGAAGAAAGAGAGCCGCTGGAGTTTGGCCAGCGGCAATTGACCGCATTTGGGGCGGTGGAATGACTGGTCGCATTCGCCGGATCGCTTGTCGCGAGCTTGGCCCCATAATCAGTCAATTGGGCCGTGGAGTTACGGCTGAGGCCGAGATTGCTGTCACCTACCGGAATTCGGGCACAAAGGTGGTCAAATTTGCCCTACTGCTTTTGGCCTTATTCAATCTCTTCACCAATGCGGAATCGACCATGCAATTCTCCCTACAAAATGGCACACAAAATACTTTGGATCACGGATGGCCCATTAACTACTCACAATCGGATTTGGATCAAGGATGGCCAATTAACCACTCACAAATGGCCCCGGATCAAGGGTGGCCCGTTAACTACTCGCATCCGGATCAATTCCGGCTGCAAAATTTGCCATTTTGCCCAATTTTGGCCATTCAATCTTTTTTGCAAATTTTGGCCAATGATCGACCTTCCATTTTGGCCAATTCATCATTCATGTGGGCCGTTTTTGGAATTTTGGACCGCCGACCTTTCCTTCTCAATTCGAGAATTTGGGTGAATCACGCTTCTATGCTCCAATCTCCTAACAAATTGCCCAATTTTGTACATTCATCACAGTCAAAAAATGGATTGACGGCAGCATTGACACCCAACTTCCTCGTTGGCCAAGGCTTTATAAGCCAATTTGCCACTCCACATTTCTTCATTTCAATTGCCTTCTCGGATTCCACACAATTCATTTTTGCCTTTTGCAGATTGCCCAAAATGGCAAGCGATTTGAACCGAAAGATGGGATCAGTTTCACAAGCCGAGTGGCAAAGAGACCCAGAGGGCTATGAGCTCAGGATGCCGGGCATAATCTGCGGGACTTGCCAAAACATGGGGCACAACGCCAGTTGGGCTCAATGCCCCAAATATGCAATCTACAAGGAGGCGAAAAGAAGGCAAAAGGAGGAAGAAGCGCAGGAAAGAGAGGCCCGGAAAATGCGACATGAGGAGGCGAAGAAGCAAGGACATTTTTATATTGAGAGCAGTGGGGACGAGGAGGAAGGAGAGGAAAGCGAAACGGAGGAAGGAGAGGGAGGACAGCAGCAAAATGCCCCAACTTTGGCCAATCCCACCGTTCAATCATCGACAAAACCGCAGGAGGGATGCTCTTCATCAAAGGTGGATTTGCCCATTGCCAATGACCATGCCAATCCCAATGCCAAACAGATTCGGAGCGTTGTGATCAAGGTGGATGGATCTTCGGTGGACAAGTCAATGGCCAAATCCGGCGAATTAATGGCGGAAAACCAAATGCTGAAGGAACGCCTTGCTCGGATGGCGGAACTGGAGGCCCAAAAGGCGGAACTGGAGGCCCAAAACAAAGGACTCACCTTGGCCTTAACTCAATTGGCGGCCACCCCACAGGCCACCGCACCTCCAGCTCCGCCCAAGGCAGAATGGGAAATGGCAAAAAAGGATGTGGCCAAAGCATTGGACAAATTGGCGGATTTGGCCCGTCCCGTGAACCGACCCTTTGCCCGATTAATTACCGGATGGATGGATGGACTTACCCCGGCATTGGTTTCACTCGAGCGGACGTTTGCGGAGGATCGGACCACCAATTCTGCCCAAATTCGCCGTCGGGAACGAAGTCAGGAGGCGAGTGGCCGTTTGGAACGCCGTGTCCGTGCCCGCACCCCAGTTGGATCGAAATTGCGCGGGGACCGTTCTCGTTCGCCGGGAGTGTCGGCATCGGCCAATGCCGACGTGAATTTTGGTCAAAGGGCAAAAAGTCGACCAGCCGGCAATCGCCGATGATTGGGCAAAGAAAATTGGAAATGAGGGAAAAGGATGGAAAGGCCAAATGTGATGCAATTTTGAATAAGCATGATGCAATGATTCATTATTTAAGGGCCTGTGAGCCCCGCTTTCTTCACCACTTTTTCCACCTTTTTACCAAATTGAATTGATTTAATTTTGATTTTAATTGCATTCACATTTTCCATCCACTCATTTTCTTGCCGAAATAAAACTGTTAATTGCTGGACTTTGATTTGCCTTTGGGGAATTTCGAGTCTAGGGAATTTGACTGAGCTGTATCGACAAAAATAAATGGTATTGATTGATTGATGTTGTTTAATTTTAATGTGAGGCGACGCGCGCGTATCAAATATCATGCAAGAAAATAAACAGTAAAAAAATAAAACAAAACGAAAATGTGAATTTCATTTATTGATTTGATTGATGTGACGTGTGATGTTTGTTTGCTAGCTTGTTTTTAAATTGAGCTATTGAATAACTTTTTTGATAAAATATGCTCGTCTCAGTCTCATGTATATTAATCATAATTAAATCCTGGTACTTTCCCATTATCTGGGGGGCAAAGTCATTATCTGGGGGGCAGGGTCATTATCTGGGGGGCAGGGTCAAAATCTGGGGGGCAGGGTCAATATCTGTGGGGCAACGGGCAAGACCTATAATATATAATAGGATGATTAGGAAGATGATTTCGACTTCTTCTTCTTCATCATCATCTTCATCATCATCATCATCTTCGTCATCTTCGTCATCTTCATCATCATCATCTTCTTCTTCATCTTCTTCCTCATCTTCATCATCTTCTTCTTCATCATCATCTTCTTCATCATCATCTTCGTCATCATCATCATCATCTTCGTCATCATCATCATCATCTTCATTTTCATCATCTTCTTCATCATCATCATCATCTTCTTCTTCATCTTCTTCTTCATCTTCATCATCTTCTTCTTCATCATCATCATATTCTTCATCATCATCATCTTCTTCTTCATCTTCTTCTTCATCTTCATCATCTTCTTCTTCATCATCATATTCTTCATCATCATCATCATCTTCATCATCATCATATTCTTCATCATCATCATCTTCTTCTTCATCATCATCTTCTTCATCATCATCATCTTCTTCATCATTTTACATCAAAATCATATTCCTAATCATCCTATTATATATTATAGGTCTTGCCCGTTGCCCCACAGATATTGACCCTGCCCCCCAGATTTTGACCCTGCCCCCCAGATAATGACCCTGCCCCCCAGATAATGACTTTGCCCCCCATATAATGGGAAAGTACCTAAATCCTTTATATTTCTGGTATTTTCATATACTAGATAATTCGAATCAATAAGAAAAAAGACATTTAAAAAATAATCTATGATGAAAATATAATTAAAAATTTAGGAAGAAATAAAGCAGCAAAATATACCAAATATTGCATAAACATGGAACAGATCACAATTATTGGCAGCAACACACTTCTCGGCAAGCATTTGGTCAAGTTAATTGAGGAGACAACGCCGACAATTTCCATCAAAATTTGGGACAATGACTGGAGTCTTTATGAGGCTTTGCACAATTCGGATGTGGTCAGTCAATTTATTCATACCATCAACAATCAATAAACTTCAGGTTTTCAATCTGCACGAATGTCAAGACTTTTCGCTGGTTCCAAACATTGAGAAGATGCAAAAGAATAATGTGGAATGTAAGGACTGAGAAAATCATTTTATTTCCTAATAATCATTCAATTTTCAGTCGTCAGTGAATTGATTGAGAAATGCAAATTGGCCGGTTGCAAACTGCTCGTCCATCTCAGCACCACCTACCTTCAATGCTCAACAAAATGGCCAAATGTTTGGGGCCGTGAGTCGGAAATGTATTGGCAAAAATATCGTCGTGAATGTCCATTCCCGGAATATTGTGAGGGCAAATTCGAGTCCGAACAACTCATTGGTTACGCTGGTAAAATATTATTCAATTCAACCTCAAAACTTAAATCTTTTAATAGATCAATTCACTCGGATCATCGCCCGTGTCGGTGCATTGTACGGAGAAGACGATTGTCATTCGCTTGTTTGCGACTCAATTTTGGGCACTCAAAAATTTGGCATCATTCCTCGCATCAGCGACCCTAAAAGGATGGGCGTATTCCAGGTTAATTTATTTTCCCAATTTTCAAAATAAATTAAGTGTTTTTGCAGTTCACTTATGCAGCCAATGCGGCGGATGCATTGTTCAGTTGCGCACAGAAAATGTTGTCGAATATGGAGATGGAAGAAGGAGGCGGGGAAAATGAGAAGAAGCAGAAGCCAAAGGCACATCCATGCGAAACAGTGATCATTTGCGACAATACCCCGCTGGATAATTTGTATTCACTTTTGCTTGAGCCAATCATTGGGAAGAAGGAAGAGAAGAAGATTGCCGCTATTGGAGCAATCGAGAAGGACAAAAATGTTGAGGAGGTTCCTCTGATGAATGAGGTGGAGAAGGTTTAAATTATTTTTAATATTTTTGTAATAATTTCCATCCATTAGATGCCAAAAAGTAGCCCAACGGGAATTGACATTCGCGATGGAATTGGCCGAAAGAAGAGGACAGCATCGGCAATTGAGGAAGTTGACATTGCCTTCGAGGATGGGAAGAACATGAAGAAGGAAGAGGATGAGGAGGATGGAAAGGAAGACGATCATCCTGTGGAATTAACGAAGGCAACAAAAGGCGATGGACATGGTGGTGGCCGTACGAAAAATATTCGATTGAGCCATTTTTCCATTCCATTCTCACTCTTCTTCTTCCCATATTGGCTCCTCTGCACCTTTATTTGGATTCTGAACCAAATTTTCGGCATTCAATGGATGAACACGGTTTGAATGGGGGAAGATTATTTAAAATTTCATATTTTTCATTTTGGTTCAGTTGCCATCGCCAAACTATGTGTATTTGTTGCTTCGTCATTGGACCTTCTATTCCGGCTATAAGCTGCGCATTTTCTTCAATTGGCGCCCTCCCTACGACTGGCCCACCAGTTTGGCCCGTTCCCGTGAATATTATCGCCAATTGAAAGCGGACAAAGTGAGCGGCCCTTCCTGGTTGCCGAATCCAAATGACAATTGGGCGAAAATGAAATGAGGGAATAAAATTGTTGAGAACACATCCGAATACTTTGATTTATTTAAAATTGACCAACACAAAATCATCAAAAATGATTCTCTTTAATTGTTTCCAAATTCCATTCCAATTATAATGGAAAAGAAATGTTCTTCAATCAATCCATATTTGATTGCATAAAATGACTAAAATTCATTATTAAATTTTTCACAATTTAATGTTAAATATCCTAAGTGGATGAATATTTTTTATTACATTCAAAAAATCAATTAAATTTATTCATAAATTTGATCAATTTAGCCAATTTGCCATCCAAATTCTGCACATCCTAAATGTCGACCACATTCATGCAACCATATCCTATGTACTCCATTTTTTGGCGAAATTCGATATCAGGTTTGTGCATTGAAAATAAATTCTTGAAAAAGTCATGCTTTCTTTCCATCCAATTATGGAGTTCATTTGATAAGAATTCCTTCATAAAATGTATTTTTCACAATTTTGATTAAAATTCTATAATTAAAAACATAAAACAAGCAAATTATGAATTTAAATGGAATGATTTTTTGATTTGATTAGATTTTAGGAAAGTTAATTAATTACAAAATCTTAATTAACAAAGATGAATGTATAAAATAAAGTCCAGAAACAATATTTTCCGATTTCCGACCGAAAATACCCTCTTCACTCCATCCACAGTCCACACAAATCATTTTCATTTCCACTGAAAATAAATTGACCACCTATTTTCAGTTATTTTGCCAAATTTGATGGGTTGTTATTTTTTCTCTCCGGGTAATACTCACTTTTTTCTGTGAAATTTGCGCAAAAGTCTAGGAGAGACCGCATTCTTTTCCTTCCCATTTCCATAGGAAACAAATCATGGGAGTAATAAGGAAGGGAAAAATATGATGGCCACGATGGAATTGTTATTTTTATAGGTCTGTTTACGGTTTAAGCGATCCACATTATCACATTAAATGAACATAAAAAATTAATGAGTTAGAACAATGCAATCCCTATTTAATTTTAGTTCAAAAATGAATAAGTTTATTAAAATATAAAATTTTATTCCATTATCGCAATTTCTGCAAATTTAGGTCCTTATTAATAATTCCCATTTTGCAATTTTGATTTATTAATATGGCATATGGCCTTCTCATTTTTGCAATTGTTTTCATTTGATAAATTGCTGAATTTTTATTAATTGATAAGAATGGGAAGATTGGTTGAAGGATGGGAATATTTTTTGAAGGGTAATAAATAAATAAGAAATAATAATTAGAAAGGGAAAAATGTGACCGACAGAACAAACAAAATCTTCCAATTCATTAAACAATAAAATAAAAAAATTATTTTTTAATTCCAAATAATTTTCAGTAAAAGAATGAATGCACTTGTCCAATTCTTTGGCTATTTCAATTTTGGTGGAGACCAAGCGAATGGCCCAACAAACAATCAGCCACCATCAAATGGAACAATTTCACTTTATGGTGTCAAAAAGGAACAATCATCGGCGACGGACACGGCAACAGATTCAACCAATGCTCATCAACCGAGTGAAGTCGACAAGGGGGAATTGATGGCCGAAAGGAAACGAATGATCAGGTATTCACTTTTATTACATGAAAAATTAATTTAATGCACAATTTAATAGCGAAAAAACATACATGGGCAAGGGGGGGGGAGGGTCAAAAAAATTTTTTTCCGAAGTCCTTTTTTTTTGTATTTTGCGCCGCAGGCGAAAATTTTGTCCAAAAATTGCCGCGCAACGGCTAAAGATTGACTTCACAAGGGAAAATTTGGCCAAAAATTGCTGCGCAACGGCTAAAAATTGACTTCGCAAGGGAAAATTTGGCCAAAAATGGCCGCGCAGCGAAAAATTTTGGTCAAAAATTGCCGCGCAACGGCTAAAAATTGACTTCGCAAGGGAAAATTTGGCCAAAAATGGCCGCGCAGCGAAATTTTGGTCAAAATTGCCTTTGCGACTTCGCACCCCCTACCCCTAACACCCACTTCGCACCTTCATCACCCCCCACCTGCGAAGTCCCCCCCGGTACCCGCCCCCGGTTGCGGCGTGGTGGGGGGGGGGGATGACCCCCCCTTGCCCATGTGTGGAAAAAATGTTCATTAATTTAATTAAGATTTTTCTGTTTATTTTTTAATAAAATTTCCCCAAGAATAAAAATTTTAATATTTTTCAATTTCAGCAGCAAATGTCAAACATTTTACGCCAAAGACCCAATCGTCGTCTCCCGTGCCTCCATGCAATTTATTTTTGATGAGAACGGCAATCGCTTCTTGGACTGTATTTCCAATGTTCAACGTAAATTATATTTTCATTGATTTATTTAAAATTAATTTTATTATAGATGTTGGTCATTGCCATCCACAAATTGTCCACCAAATTTCCACCCAACTTAGCCTTTCCACTTGCAATATTCGTTTCCTGTCTCCAATGCTCACAAAATGTGCCGATGCTTTGCTTCGAACTCTTCCGCCCCAATTGGACACTGTCCTTTTTTGCAATTCCGGCTCAGAAGCAAATGATTTGGCATTGCAATTGGCTAGGGATTGGAGTGGGGCGCAAGACATTGTTGTGTTGGAGCATGCCTACCATGGACATATCACTACTGCAGTAAGTGGTTTTTAATAAAACTATTTTTTTATAAATTGAATGCAAATTTCCTTAGAAAACTTAGATAGATTTAGATAGTAGATTTTTCTGTTTGATATGTATAGTAGAGTTAGATTATATTGTACCGCGACTATATTGCACAAAGCGCAGGTGGTAGAGCTATTAGTTTTTGGTATGGACTACGGAGGTTCGATTCCCAGCGGCGGCAAATATTTTTTTTCAACTTTTTTCTTAACTTTTTATTCGCAGAAATTAATTTTCTGACCCCGGAGGGGCAAATAAGCCAAAACAGTCAGATTCTCTAGCTCTAGGAGAACACCCAGATCTAGTATTTATGAAAAGTGCAATTTCCTTTAAAAATATGGTCTAAATTTCGAATAAAGATTAGGGAATAGGGTAAATAATTTAATTTCCGACATTTTCTAATTATAAAAATTAATATTTTCAGGTTCAAATGAGCCCATACAAATTCCAACATGGCGCAAACATCACCCAACCTGAATGGGTTCACATTGTAAGTTATTCCATTTTAAATAGTTTTAAAATATTAAATTCTTTTTAGGCACCAGTTCCGGATGTTTATCGGGGAAAGCATCGACTTTCCAATGATCTACTCCGATGCCCGGAACAACTTAATCGTATGGGCGAATTATATGCGGAAGAAGTGCGAAAATTGCTTGAAAACATCGAATCCAAGGGAAGAAGAGCTGCTGGTTACATTGCTGAGGCACTCCAAAGTTGTGGTAAATTCAGCATTTTTTAAAATTACTTTATAAGATGTAATTTTAAAAATATTTGATTTTTAAAATAAATGAACCTAAATTTTTTTTATAATTGATAATTGAAGTTAAATAATGACACCCAAAAAAATTTTTAAAGGAGGCCAAATCATTCCACCGGCCACTTATTTCCCAGCCATTGCCAATGCGGTGCATTCCCACGGTGGTTTGATCATTGTGGACGAAGTTCAGACTGGATTTGGCCGGGTGGGCAGCACATTTTGGGCACATCAACTTGGTGGAAAAGGTACGAAATTTGAATAAAAAGAATTTATAAAATATTATTTTTCGAGCATTTTTATTTCTGTATGAAATAATTTAAAAGGATTTTTCTATTTTTTTTTATAAATTCTTTAAAAATGTTGAAAATCAGAATAATTTTATAATTATTTTTCAGGTTTCATTCCCGATATTGTGACAATGGGCAAACCAATGGGAAATGGTTATCCAGTGGCAGCGGTGGTGACTCGAAGAGAAATTGCCGATAAAATGTGCGGAAAAGCGGAATATTTCAACACGGTAAGATTATCCGAATTAATTCATATTAAAATTTTGGATTTAGTATGGTGGAAATCCGGTTTCATGTGCGGCTGTGCTTGCCGTTCTCGACGTAATTGAGCGAGACAATTTGCTGGAACATTCACAAAAAATGGGTGAAATGTTCGAAAGGGAATTGCATTTACTGATGGCAAAACATGAATGCATCGGAGATGTGCGAGGAGTTGGAATGTTTTGGGGGTTCGTTTTTCCCTTTTAAATTATCAATAAAATTGAATATTTATGAAATGCATAAAATAATATATAAAATTTATTTATTTATCCATTTTCTAATTTTATTAATTTAGATTGGACTTGATCAAATGCCGACAGAGTCGTGAACCAGCCACAGAATTGGCCGCCAGACTAATACTTAAATTGCGACAAGAGCATGGCGTTCTTCTGAATGCTGATGGACCCTACGGGAACATTCTCAAATTTAAGCCACCTCTTTGTTTTGATGAACACAATTTGCGAATGGCAATTGATGCATTGGATTGCGCATTGAACGAATTTGAAGTCGAAGAAGAATTGAAAAATAATGAAAATATGAATTAAAACAATTATTTGATTGCCAAATATATATTTGCCCTAATATTTCTCCTAATAATCCAATATAATTTTTTAATGTATATTAAAAATAAAATTTTTCATTTATTTGAAATTATTTGAAAAGCTTCTCCATTCAACCAAATGAGGTTAAATTTGTTTGTTCAGTATGCTAGATAATAAGATTGTCTAACTCTTCCCTCTAATGATGTTGATCCTTTCCAAAGAGTGGCTTTGACAACAGTAGAATAAAATTATTCGCAAATTACAATTACAACATAGAATTTACAATTACAACTTAGAATTTACAATTACAATTACAACTTAGAATTTACAATTACAATTCGCAATTACAACTTAGAATTTACAATTACAATTCGCAATTACAACTTAGAATTTACAACTTAGAATTTACAATTACAATTCGCAATTAAACTTAGAATTTACAATTACAATTCGCAATTACAACTTAGAATTTACAATTACAATTCGCAATTACAATTACAACTTAGAATTTACAATTACAATTCGCAATTACAACTTAGAATTTACAATTACAATTCGCAATTACAACTTAGAATTTACAATTACAATTCGCAATTACAACTTAGAATTTACAATTACAATACGCAATTACAATTACAACTTAGAATTTACAATTACAATTCGCAATTAAAACTTAGAATTTACAACTTAGAATTTACAATTACAATTTGCAATTACAAATTAGAATAAAATCTATAATTACAATTCGCAATTAATAAAACTTTTCGAAAACTAGGACAAAATTTTATTTAAAATTTATATAAAGGAAACGAATAGACGAATACTTGAAATTGAATAGATTGGTGATTATTTAAAATGTCAATGGCAGAAACAACAATATCATCGGTAAAAGGAAAAGAATGCATTTTTCTGGTTATTAATTTGGAGTAAATATCAAGATAGTATTATAGGTATCAAGATACAATATTATAGGTAGATAAATTTTGCAGATTAAAGCTCAATGTTTCTCTTCGTCAATATTTTTCTCCTTCAAATCAATGCTCAAACGGTGAAAGTCGGCAAATTGTATTGTCCTGTCGCAACTTTTTACTGTCCAAATTTTCTAAGAAGCAAATAATTGTTGTTTTTAAAATTGTTTTACTGACTTAAATTGGCTGCCAATGATTTATTGTCATTTTGAGTGGGGGTCTTTGGGGGTGAAGGGAGCGGAGTGCTACTTTTCATCATCCGTTCCAGGAATTGATCCACCTCTTTGAAGTACAGATTGTCGTGCATTGTTTCCAATGAACGTAAAGGGGGCCAAAAGCGTCGAATTTCTAAAATTGGAGAATTACCGCATAGAAAAATGTATCTAATACAAACCAACCATTAACTGTGAGCTCATCTCCAGCATTGTATGTCTGTAATCGTGGTGCTGAAGAAGATCGACCAATGACGGCTGTGGCCAAAACCACACTGTTGCTGCTGGCTTTGCGCTTTGTTCGATCATTGAATTTCCCCATGAGCACATCGGTGCTAATCAATTTGTTCTCCGTTCCAGAAGTCAGCAAATTCACGGTATGATGCTTGAAGCGGTAGGGGAATCGAGGACGGCGCACTGGAAAAATAAATTTTAGTTCAATTTTTATAAATCATATTAAAAACTTACTGGCACGATTTTGTTCCTCATCGTCCTCATCCTTTATTGTTGATGTCGATGGCCTATTGTCCATTTTTGCTGGTTGTAATCCGCCAATATTCCCTCCGTTATTGTTTTTCATCGTTAATTTTTCAACAATTTTTGCCGATTGTTTTGACATTTCCTCAGAATGTTTGGCTTCTTTAACTCCAAATATAATTCCTCCTGTTTCGCCGCCACTTTCTTCACTTTTTTGCTTTGCAAATTTCACCTTTGATTCGGGCATTGTTCCCTCACTTTCTTTTTGTTCAGTATTTGAAAAAATTGATGCCAATGGAATTCGAGTATTCGAAGGGACAGTCGCCTCAATTGGTTTATTTGATTTGGTCGAAACAAGTTGTTCTAAAACGGAAGGGAAATTATTTATAATAATTTTAATTAATATCCCATATCCCTTCCTTTGTCCGTTGCTTACCTTTGCTACTCTTTTCCTGTGCCTCCTTCTTCCCTTTTCTGTCTTCCTCCAATTGTTTAACCCATTCTCCGCGGCCATGTCCCACCGTAGCTTGGCTCTCCTCAACTTCTAATTCTAATTGGCCAATACGTTCCAAACATTCCTCTTCTTCCTCATCATCGTCATTTGGACTTCTTTCATCCATTGATTGCTGTTGCTGTTTTTGTTGATTAACCTAAAATGAAAAATATTAAATTTTAAAATATTTCTTAAAATTCTTTCCAGCCCCTTCCCCATTGTTATTTAAAATAAATAATTTTTTGACCTCAACAGAATATCTAGATCTACTGATATTTCTTTATAAAATGTATACCTTTTTATCGCAAGAAACATCGCTCATGGATTTGACGATTGGCTTGGACAATTGATTATTGCCATTTCCCTGTTGTTGTGGTTTTTCGGCTGAATTATTTGTTTTTTGCGTCGTTGTTCCACTTGATAATTTGTTCTTTTCTTCATTTTGTTTTTGTTTCTCGCCACCACCCGGATGCTTGAAAATGGATCGCATCATTTCATCAATGCTCGTTTTTCGTTGACCATTTCCTCCACTTTCCCCTTCTTCATTTCCACCTTTGCCATTCTTTTTCTCCTCATCTTTTTTTCCTCCATTTTCTCCATCCTCAGTGCCCGGTGTTTTATTTGGATTCCGTTCGTAAGTGGCATGTCTTTTGCGCAGTGAATTGCTCAGAACATTGCCGGGTGGACTGTGACGGGCCAAATCGCCTTTGGCTATATAATGGAATTATAATAAAATATATTAAATTAAAATAATTAATAAAATATATTTAGAATTAAATTAAAATTAATTAATAAAATATATTTAGAATTAAATTAATTAATAAAATATATTTAGAATTAAATTAATTAATAAAATATATTAAATTAAATAATTAATTAATATATTTAATTGAATTAAATAATTAATTAATAAAATATATAAAATTAAATTAAAATTAATTAATAAAAAATTATTTAATTTTTTTAAAAAAAAATTCACAATATCCCTTGCCGGCACCAGATGCCGAAACTTCATCCAAAACCACCAAATTGACTGCATTCTCCTCTGTCAAATCATCGTCGTCCTCATCCGTTTCATTATTTTGCCGGCAACTTCCCGTACTTTCTTTGTGTTCTCTTTCCTTTTTTTCTTCCTTTCCTCCTTCTTCCATCATAATTTTCGCTTCTTCACAAATTGTGGCCGCTGCCATTGAATTTGTTGCGGTTGAACATTCTTCCTGCGGATTAGACAATTCTTTTGGCGATGGTTGAATGGCGGTTGATGATTTTCGAGTCGGAGCCTCACTGGTTTGAGAATAGTCACTTTGTGCTCCACTGTCAACTTCACAGCTCAGTG
This sequence comes from Pratylenchus scribneri, assembly GCA_030063045.1. Classification (NCBI taxonomy): domain Eukaryota; kingdom Metazoa; phylum Nematoda; class Chromadorea; order Rhabditida; family Pratylenchidae; genus Pratylenchus; species Pratylenchus scribneri. The sequence goes on along the minus strand of JAQSEB010000001.1, from coordinate 2,681,825 downwards.
AATTCATCATCGATGGCCCGGCACCGGTTTCTGAAGCAACATTTATCGCTGTGGATGTGTCGCCGATCACTTCAGACATTTCCTAAAATTTTAATAATAAAAATTTTATATTTTTTTTAAATTTTGGAATCTACGGAGTATCTTATTTTGAAAGATATAAAAATAAGTTTTGCCAGGAATCGAACCTGAGAGCCCCACACTCTAAAGCTAGCGACATACCAATGCGCTAAAAGACCACATAGGTCGTTCCCCTCAAATATACCCTTAAGATGTCTATCATAAGAGGACATAAGGAAAAATCAAAAATTTGCAGAAATCTCCCTATTAATTTAAAAATTTTGAAAGAATTTCACCAAAATAAATACAAATTGATTGGACTTACTCGATCACTATGATTTTCAATGCTGGCCGTGCCCGTCGATGATGTATGTTTATGTTTTCCACCAATTTGTCCGCCACTGCCCGAATTGTTTTTATTTTTGGCCGTTGTTGTTGAACTTTTGCTTTCTGTACTGGTTTTGTGCCGATTGCTGTAACGTGACTCATAAATCCGCTCTTTTTCGGTTTGAAAGCAGGGGTAGAGGCCGGGCGAGAACAACAATTCAATGTGGAATCGATCTTTGCTACTTCTTTTGCTATTCCCTCCTCCATTTCCATTGTTTAGTAAATTGTCCTTTGCACTATCAACGCTCAATTCTTCTTCAGTGCGGCTGTCCTCATAGACCATTAATACCAATTGAGTCATACTTAAATTTATAATTAAAATAAATTAATTTCCCCTTTAACTCACTAATTGAATTCAGTGACACCCGAAAGGAAATTCATTGCCCTTTGCCATTTTTTATCATCCGGAGAGCAAAGACCACCATAACGAATTAAATTGACCAAAGTGTGAATATGCGATTCACTGGTGAAATATAGGCGAGTTCGAACATGGCGCTAAATGACAATTATAATATTAATATATTATTAATTTTTACCATTGGAGTGGCAATTCCCTCGGATGCCCTCGGATCCAGCCGAGTTAAACTTTCGTCGGTAGCATCCTCCGACGATGAACTTTGAATGCACCGGTGCAAATCATTGCGTATTTTGGCCAACAATGGAGTGCAAACTCGTTGGGCAATTCCAATTTTGCTCTCTTCACTAATTCCATATTCCTAAAAATCAAATGGGAATAATAAAAATATTTAAATGTCTTTTAATAGTTCAGTTGTTTGTTCTAGATCATCAAACCTTAATTCAATCGATAGATCCCGATGAAATGGCATCGTTTGTAAATGATTTCGATTGGTTTAAGCTAAGGCTAAAGTAGTTTTGAACCAAAAACTAAAGTGGGTTCAAATGGTTTAATACCCCTTAATTTGAACTAAACTATGAAAAATTATATACCACCATTCGGTGCGTCTTGATGAGATCTATTTAATAGATATATGGTTTAGGGGTCTAAGACAAACCATTAAAACGCTAGTCACATGTCACAAATTAACATAAAACTAATTCAATTTTGACGAACCTGTGGCACCACAATGTCAGCCATATTCTTTACGCACATATAAAATCGCTCAAATTCGCCTTCATTGTTAATGCATAAATCCGGATTATGTTCCATATCATATTTTATGTTATCATAAATGTCCGGTATTTTGGATATGTCAAATTCGTAGCCATCTCCAGTGGTCTTGCACGGTTTACGGAATTCTCGCAATTCTTTTGTCCATCGCCGTTCGGCCAATTCCCATGATTCATTCAAATACAGGGTTCGATCTAAAAAAATTAATCAATTAATTTTTGTATTTTCGGATAAACCTGTATTATTTAATTTATGCCATCGAATTATTTCGCACATCCTTTGCACATAACCGGCAATTTCGTGGCACATTTTGCGCGGATTTCGGATAAATTCGAGGGCATTATTCATGGATCGATGACCGGAAGGATTCAATGCCGGATAGTCGTCGGGGTTGAGTTCACGGTCTTCCTTAAATTAATGGAATACATCAATAAATTACAGGGATGGCTTATTTACTATTTCTATTTTTAATGAAATTTGGAAGCATTTAATTTAATTATTTTAGTTGTTTTTTTAACCCAAATAAATGCCATAAAATAAACCTGCAATGTTGAATGCAAATATTTCTTGATATCATCCTGGAATTGCCTCGCATTGTAATCATCATTCAGCAATCCATCAGTGTTCGCTGATTTGACCATTTGCACCAAAATTGGTGTCAACTCTCCTTCCAACGCCAAAAGGCCCTTGGCGAATGCGGCTGCCGTCATTTGGACCCGGCCTTCGTCCGATGAATAAATCTTCAAGTCATGTCGAAATGTGCTGTGGAGTCGAAGAAAGCCCAGTCCTTGAGTGTCCTCCGGCGAATCTTTGCCATCCGCCCTGCGAATGCCAGGGTAAAGTGTACGGAACAACTTTCCCAATGCTTCGGCTTGCAAAACTCCTTAAAATAATTTAAATTATTTTCTTAATTTAATTCAATTTATTTTCTAATAATTCATTGAATAAATACAAAAAATATTATTTATGTAAATTATTTAAAATTATGAGGAACCTGCTGTAGTTAATTCGCCGCCCCATTTCAATATTAACAAAAGTGTTGGTGGAACCGAATTTGCATTGTTTGCCAATTTTTGCAATTCATCTTGTGGTTGGTTTAGTTCAAGCGAAAGTTTCCCATCATTATTGTTATTTTTGTTGCTGTTTTTCTCCTTCTCTGCGCCCTTCGGTTTGAAATATTTCAATTGGACTTTGCGATTGATACCCGAAAAATGCCCGTACCTATAAATTGATTGAAAATCACTCAAAAAATTTTAAAATAATTCCCATCAAATCACAAAAAAAGTCAACAAAAAAATATTATTTATTTAACAAAACACAATAATGTTTAAAATGTTGACACAAAAATCAAAATTTATTCAAAAAAAAGTGAGCAAAAATAAATGTTAGGTGTGCGAATCTTATTTTGTGGAAAGACGGGGGGTTGGGTTAGTAATTAACAAAAAGAGGAAGGTTAATGGCACCAAATGAATAATACTTAAAAATGTTAAAAATTTTCAATTATTTGTGACTTTATTTGGCATTAAAACTTTTGACCATCACTAACATTTCGAGGACAGTGCGCATTTGTTCCCAAGTTTTGAGGGAATCCTCGCATTTTTCCAATTCACGTTCCAATTCTTTTGTTCCCTCTTCGCTTGAATTATTTTCCGAAACCATTTTATCCATTAATTCTTGTCTTCTATCCTAAAAATTAATTTATTAAATTTTTAATTTTTGAATTTAAAAACCTGATTTTCACTAAGTAATTGTCGAACCTATAAATTAATTATTAAATGTTAAAATTATTTTAGAAACTTACAATTTCCAAAACTTCCATCAATTGATTGGGTCTTTTCATTTTTATTTCCCTTTTCCTCACTCCATCGTATTTTTTGAACATTTGGAAAAATCGTTCATCCGTAATTGCCACTTTCATTTTCTGTTTAGGCGTTCGATCGCCGTGCCGAATAACGGCCAAAACGCAACGTAATTCCATAATTTTGCCACTCGGTGTTGAAACCAGCGGCGGATCATCTGCAAATTTTATTTTTTAATTTATTGAAATTAAAAAATTTTAATAAAAAAAGAACTCAAATTTTCAATTAAATTAACTTAACCAACCGTCTTGATAAGGAATATGCCACGGGATGGAGAGGCTTGTTGCCAATCGCCGTAAAATTGTATTGCCCAAAATTTTGGCTGTGTCCTCATAATATTTGGTTGAAGTTTTGACGAATGAAAATCCGTTGACATCACAAACATAAGAACGGCCATTGGCCCGTAGAAGGTCGAATCCACAAACGGATTGCTAGAAAAAATTAAAATAGAAAAATTCAAATGTAATTAAATAAAAACCCCAAAGGCTAGCACAACTCGACGAGCAATTGTTTTCTCCTTGGCCGTCAAAATAACCGGATAGCGAACTTCTTTCCCATCCGAATCTCTTTCAACTTTTCCTAAATGTTAAATAATCATAAATAGGTATTTATTTTTTGGTAATACCATCCAATCCGGGTGCTTTTCTTGCCTCAGCATGTGCATAATATGGCCCAACGGCGTAAACTTTCACATCAGTTCCATCGGCCGGAATGAATTCCTCGTATAAATATGATCCTTCTTGTCGGACAGTGCTCACCGGTGAATACCAACTTGATCGATCATTGATCTGAAAATGAGGTAATTTTAATTTTTTTAATCAGAGAAAAATTATATTAATTCCCCATATTATTTTTAAATTAATCAATAATTCAAAAAAAACCTTTCTGAACAATCTTTGAGAACCGCCTCCCACCGAGCTGGGGAAATAAATGTGAATATTGTGGTCCTCGGCATTCACTGGCTTCTCCACGAATGGTTTATTAAAGACCATTCCATTCACCTCAATATGGTCCGTATATTCGTGCAAAACGTCGCCAACCACTTAAATTGAGTAAAATAAATTTAATTATTATTTTTTTCTTACATTCTCCTTGCTCATTTCGCATCAAAACACAATGTCGTGGATGGTCAATTCCGGCGCGGGCCAATGTTTTGAACACTTTTCTTCGATCCAACTTAATTAATAATTAAATTATTTTGAATTAAATCATCCACGAACCAAATCAAATTGCCTTTGCAAATCATTTAGGACATATGGCCTTCTCAATTTTTCATATTCAATTGCTTTTTTGAGTGGAAAATCGGTGGAATGAAAACTGATCAAACATTCACAAATTGGCCATTTCGTCACTGGCTCATTGAGGATGTCTTCTTCGGGAAATATGACAAAGTCCAAATAATCCTAAACAATTTCGTAAATTGATAATTTTGATGGTGATTGTGACTTACTTTGTAATATTCAACCATTTTATTCATTATTGATCGCATTGGTTTGCTATTCGCTTTCCGTTGCATCGCACAAATTCCAATAATAATCTGGCAAATTTGGTCAAATTCATTTATCAAATTTAGAATAATTTTACTTTCTTAAAATCTCCCTCATTTCCTGCATTCGTCGTGTTCGACCGTTCTCGATTTCTTCTACTGGTCGAAGCCATTGGCGATTCTTCAATTGTACCAAATTTTTGTTGCTCAATTGAGCTGAATGAAGGCATTTTATTTTTAATTAAATTTTAATGAAAGTAGTAGTTTTGGGAAGAATGGTGGCTATTTTTTGGTATCATTCTGTATCAGTGACGGACAGAATGGTTGGTCTCTTTATGGTCTTTTTTAGTTTTTCAATCTTATCAGTTTTCACATTTTTTATTTGACCAGACCTTAGCAATTTTTATCAGTTCCTCCTAATAGCCATATAAGGAGTTAAAAATAATTTAATCGTAATTGATTTACACATGGTTTTTTAATAAAATGAAAATATATTGTCGATTGAACATATAAAAATATAATTGAATTGATAAATTAAATTTGATCTAAACTTTATTCATTAATATAAACATAGGTAATATAAATCGAATCAATTTGAATTTGAACTAGCTATGTTTAGATTTATTATTTCCGTCGGCAGCGGGTCTTTTGGCGGTTGAAGTTTGTCCCTCGCTCCAGTGAATGGACCAATCACGCAACTTTTCAACATATTCTTGTAATTAACCCATCGATGATATTCATTGAACAAATTTGTTCCATCCGTTCCGGCTGCTCGCATCAATTGGGGAATGCCACCCGGATGAAATTCCAAATATTGGGTCACGTCGTAGACCTTAAATATTACAATGTTTTCGACTATTTAAATCCCAAAATGACCTTAATGTACCATGTCGAACAGCAAAATCCAACAATCATTCTCGGTGTTATGCCTTGAAAGTTCCAAATGATCAACTGATTTTGCTGGCGGATGCGGAGTCATTCGGCCTGCATTTGAAAGTCTAAAATAATTTCTTAAAAAATTATAAAATGATGAAAATTTACCTGATCCAATCGAGAAGTCCTTTGCCTGGCTTCAATAAAACTTTATTCCTGCCCATCTCTGATTTTCCTTTTGGTTTCTGGGAAATTTAATTATTTTTAAACAAAATTCAATAAAAAAAAGTTACCGATGTTGTTGGAGCATTTATGCCAGGAATTCCTAATGAATTTTCACTCATTTTCGGCAAACAATTCCAATTCGCCTATAGTTTTTTAAGAATTTTATGGAATTTGAATTCAATTCGACTCGACTTGAAAGGGAGATCTCTGATGAGATGAGGAGAGATGAGACTGACTTGTGATTTTTTTCTCTGATTCTCGCTTCACATTCACATTTATATATATATATAATATATCTCCATTAAAATACATTATGCCACAAAATGAAAATTTATTTTGTTCTAATTCCCCTTTCATTTTCTCAAGACTCGATTTTTCGAGCTCTTTCGAATGAGCTAAGCTTTCATTTGTCCAGAATACTTCAAGGAAATTCGTATATATTTATTAAAGTTTGTTTATAAAAAATCAATAATTACAAAAAAAAAGATTGAAAGACAGAAACACGCATTTTTGTTAACGAACAAAAATAGAAAAAGATGAGATTCATTTTGTTTTGAGGATAAATGAATTTTTTAAATAAGAAAAGCTTCATCTAAAGATTTGACGGAAAGCATCAATGTCAGCATTCCAAATATGAGTGAGCAATTGGGACACACTAGTAGAATGGGCACATTTTGGGTTAGAAGAAGTAAATGGACATGTGGAATTTTGGAAAGAATGTCCGAAACATGGAAGTCCGCCTGGCTCTGGTTCAATACAATGTCGAGTCCTGTTTAAAGAAAGGATTTGTTGTTGTGTCAATGAAATAAAAATTCAATAATTCATTAAAATCTACTCCCTAATCCCTAAGAAAGACCTTATTCTGGTCCTAAGTGCTTGTGCCAAAAGTGAAGGTGCTATTGTGCCAACAATTTCCGTTACAGTATCCCCATTTGTGGTATCTCCATCCCCCTCCCCGGATCCATCCATATTTTCGGCCGTTTCCGTTGATTTGTCCATTCCAATGCAGGCTGTCCATTCACAATTTCCCGACCAATTGCCCCAATCCGACCATTTGCCATCGTTCTTTTGTGCTTTGGAAAGTGAGTGTGTGCATTATGTGCTTAATTTTAGGCCTAATACTTTTGCACGGTTCTCCGATTCCGCATTCCACACTTTGTTGTGCAATTCCCTTACAAATATCCCCTATTTTTGCATTCCTACAAATTCGGTGCCTTCTCCTCGTGGAGAATCCGCAACCCGGTGGAGTGCAATTTGACCAAGCAGACCATTCGGTCCAATGTGCATTTGTGCCAATTTGTGTGGGAATTGATGCTTCGAGTGAGGAAGAATTATTGGCCAGAAATAGAACTGTGTAAGTGCAAAAGTGTAAAAATTTGTGACAGAAAGAAAAAAGTTATAGATAAATTTGTGGTGTTGAAAATGTGAAAGAAAATTTCATAAAAAGGGGAAATAAATCATTGATGTGACTAATATATTTATATTAAAAAGACCACTCATAAATTTATAATAGTTTGGCCAAAAATTAGTTTGAACTTACAAGTGCCACAAAGTGTTGGATCGGAACAAGCCTGCAGCTCAAAATCACTTCCCGAACATTGGCGGCCTCCATTTTTTGGCCTCGGATTGGAACAAAATCTAAATTCATTTCCAAATTACACCATCCAATCAATGGCAATCAACCTTGCCCTCGATCTTTGCCCATTTATGCAAGGATTTGAACATTTAGACCATTCACTCCATTCACTCCATCGACCATCTATTGGAGTGCCAGTGCATTTGGATTTAGGCGGATTGCATGGCATTTGATCAAAGGAGAAACCAATACAGTAGGCGCCACTGTATGAGAAATGAAATTATTCCATCCTTTTCCAATGAATTATTCTACACTGCCAATATCAATAATGCCTAAGGCCTTTCCTATTCATCCTACTGTACTCCCAGTTTTTGCCAAATCACCCCGTCACCCTATCAATCAAATATTAAACCAATCCTTTTTTCCTCTCCTTCAAATTTTTATCACATTTTCCGTACAATTAATAACGAAAAATTAAAAATTGATTCGCTTCTAATCCCCCTATCCCATTTATTGGGCCATTGGGAGCTTAAGTTTCCGGCGAAGGCTCAGGGCGAGAGCTTAGGCCCAGCTCTTGCTCCAAACTACTTTACTCTTTACCCTACATTATGATTAATACACCCAATTCCATAATTTATTAAATAGTTTTAATAATTATTAATTATGTATTGGAATGAATTTTGCCTTATTAAAACGGACCGATTTGAGGGAAGAGGATTGGTGCACATTCGATTTCGTATACGGTGCCCCGTTTGGCCACAATCCTGCGAGCATTGGGACCAATCGGACCATTCCGACCATCCGCCGGCAATTGCCGCGCATTGTTGTTGATCATTGGCATCATTTTGGATGGATGGGATTGACGGGGTGCACGGTGATTGGTCAATTATGGAACCGGGACAAAAACCCTGTGGAATTTGAAAATTAAATGGAAAAATTAATTATGGTGAATGGGAGTGAGAGACCTTCAATTGAGGATCATGAACTCGGCAAAATCGCCGTCGATATCGAGTCAAAGAAAAACAGGAACAAGCCGACCATTCTGACCATTCCGACCAGCCCGGATACTGAATTCGTTTCTCTTAATTAATGGGAAATTGCACAAAATTATAAATAACAAATTTGTTACCTTTGCCATTTTGTTCCTCCGCTTTTGTTCCTTCCTCATCATTTAGGCATTCCTGTGGTGTCGGATCACATTCTCGTTCCTCTCGCGAATATCCATCACCGCATAAGAATATTAATTTTGCTTTGCATGTTCGACTCCTCGTTTGACGTCCATTTGGGCCACAAGTCACCGAACAAATACTCCATTCACTCCATTCTCCCCAACGGCGATCTTCCATAGAAAAAAAAATGAAAAATTGATGATAAATTTAAGGACAATTTAATTTTTATTTTCATAATTTTAATACCGTAAATTCTCTTTTAATACCCCATGGGGAATTAAGAGAGAATTTACCACAATTTAAGGACAATTATTCAATTGATCAATTTTGGCTTCATAATTTCGAGAGGAATTCTAACCATTTTGAATATTTATTGTCCCATCATCCGTGCAATTTGGCGCATCCCCTTGGCATTCTTCCAATTCTACTCCAACCCCTCCCCCACAATCGGCTCCATCCTGACATGTTCGCATCCTTTGCCGCACTCCCCCTTGTCCACAACTCTGGGAACACGACGACCATTGGCCCCATTCCGACCATTTTGGCACAATGCCATTGGCATTATTATTTTCTTTTGTGGAATTGATAGCCTCCTTCGTTGGATTCTGATGATCGTCGTCAGCTTCGAGGCATGATCGTTCGCAAGTGTCAAATTCGATGGGGGCTCCTTTTTTGAATGGGGATTTGCGAATATTGTGACGATTGCGTTATACGTTGAATTTGATCCCAAAGGATTCAATTTAAGTATAATTCAATGATCAAAAAACCCTTTTAAAATAGTCTGTCTATTTTTGTTCATTACCATTACTAATTAATTTAAGTACTTACCTATCATCTGTACGCTAAAACCCAAAAAGCATGCCATAGTTTCGCTAATTAGCCACTAAGATTTAGTCATTATTATTCTAAAATCCCCTACTAAACCATTTTAGGGCCTAGGATTAAATTAGAACCACTTTAGGATTGATACTTCTTAAGGTTATTAAAAATCAGCATACAGACAAATACACAAGTACCTTAATTTACAATAATTTCAAACCAATTTTTCCTACCTGCGCATGCCTCATGGCCCAATTCCGTCTCCTCCCATTGGCCATTTCCATTTGGATTGGCCACCCTGACCACACATTGCCTTTGCCGTTTGCGAGTTTCAAAAACACTGCAAGATGCGCATTTTGTCCATGGTGACCAAGTTGTCCACTTTTTTGGAAAATTATGTTCACAAAAATTGATGAATGCCTCTTACTTGAGGACATGGTCCAAGGACGCAACGTTTTTGCTCTTTTTGAGGCTCATTGTTTGGGCAAATTCCATTCAGACAGCGTCGAATTCGTTGTTGAATGCCTTGGCCACATGAACGGGAACAAGCCGACCAGAGAGACCATTCACTCCAAACAGGGCTATCCAAAATTCGGGAACAATCCTTTTTATTAGGTGGAAATTATATTTTTGGGTGGAAGAATAAACCAACTTGAACATTGCATGTTCTGGCCTGTTTTCCACCCCCAAAACAGGGTTTTTCGCCACAATACCGCTCACGGAATTGGAAGCCAATGCCACAGCTCACTGAACACGGTTGCCACTGGGATGGAAAGACAATAAATTAAATAAAATTTTTAAGTAAATTGGAATTCTAATTATTCCCAAATGCCAATAATTTTGAATATGCCCAATTCTTTCCCCACACTACTAACATCTCCCCAATGTTCATCTTCTTCTTTTTCCCCCGAATTTCGTTCATTTTCCTCCTTCTTCTGATGGCTTTTGGAGCAATCGACGCTGGAATTCGTGCATTGCTCTTTTTGAAGCCATTCACCGGCACAACCCAATTCTGCATTGCCGGCTGCTTCTGCAAAATTTAAGTATTTTTTATATAAACTTTCTTCTTCTGTACCTTCAATTTAACATTAATATTCCTTCCCTTCAATTAAAACCAACCGGGCAAACTGCATTTTCGTTCTCGGCTTCTTTCATTGACTCCTTCACTGTTGCATTCACATTCTTTCCATTGGCCCCATTCTTCCCAATGGGCACATCCAGTTTTGTGGCATTTCTCCTCCTCCACCAATGGTTCAGTGCAATGTGCCGGAACAATGCTTAAACATTTCCTCTCCCTTCTTTTTGTTCCATTTTGGCCACATTCTCCGAGGCATTCACTCCAATCTTTTATTACAAAATAATTTATTCTAAAATGCCTTTAAGACTATTCAAGATATATTCTAGATTTGTTGATTCACTCTTACCCCAAAATAGAAATAAAATAAGAAAATTGGGGAATATCACCCAAATAAATTAGGCTTAAAATTAACAATTTTATTCTTTTTCATTGTCTAATTTAATTCAGCCATTAATTAATCAAATCCAATTCCATAACTCTAATTATAATTTCTCTCTTAATTTGATTTTGAACCAACCATTCCAATCTGCATATAATTTTTCGCATGGAGGCGGAATTGGCTCACAAGGTCGAACTTCCATCGATTTGCCCACACATTCCTTTATCCGGAATTAATTTAATATTATAAATTTATTCCCTACAGTCTCAACGGGCGATCTGCATTTTCGACTCCTCTTTTGGACTCCATGATCGCCGCATGTGGCAGAACATTCTCCCCAATCCGTCCAATGTTCCCATTTGGCTAATAATTCTCTTTTTCGATCGCCTTGACGGAGGGTTAGGCCCGATGAAAGTTGTTGTAAAAATTCCTCGCTGGGACAATCTTCTGCCTTTTGAACGATGGCATGACCATCACAGGCCAACTATGAGGAAAAAATGAAATTTTTATTTTATTTTGAGAACCAAATCCAATAACAAATTGACCAAATTTGGATATAAAATATTAAATAAATTCTCACATTCAAGCAAACACCGCCCACACAAAATTGGTTGGCCCCACACGGTGAACCATTCGGGAATTGCCCTTTGTTCCGGATCAATTCCGAATCACGTACATGGCACCAAATTTTGCATGGCTGTGTTGTGTCTGGACAATTTTTTGGGCATTCATTCATTCTCAATTTGAATACTCACGCAAAAAACTGCTCCCGGCCAATTGACGATCCGGCCTGTCTCGATCATGGAGAATGGCATTGCAAAGGCGATCTCCGTATTCTTGTCGTGTGAATCCTTCACAAATTGAGCGTTGTCCACCGCAAACCAGGCCACGGACATTTGCGCCCTCACAGTTCTTTCCTCCATTATTTGGGCTTAATAAATAAGTGAAATAAAATATTTAATTTATTTACGCTGGAGCAGTGCAAGTTCGAAGTTGGGAGATCAACGCAATACTGCCTGTTATTTGGCATTGAGTGACCGGACATTGCTTTTCGGCGGATGTCCAATCCGACCAACGGCCATCAATCACCGAAGGATATGGGCCCATTTCCGGGTGATGCCAACCTTCGCATTGACCTTGATGGCACCACTAAAAATATGTCTTAAGGCCATTTTTATAAGTTGGCTAACTTTTTCGCCACCGCACCAACTGCCTTCCAATGCGGGATGGGCCGTGGAAATGGTGGAACCAGAGTTGCCACACCAAAGAATGCGGCAAATATCCTACGAATTTGGGGGAAATTAATAAAAATAATTTTGCCAAAATGCCTCATAGGATCGACCATTCGGAATTTCCACTTGAAAATCCCGACCCCAAAAATATGAACATTGTTGGTCAGCCGTAAACCGTTGGCCGGGCAATCGACCGTCGCGCAAATGATCGTGGCTAACAATCGATTCGGATGGATCCCGGAGGCAATTTCCTTTGCCACTTTCACTGAAAATTGAAGATTTCTTCTTATCTTCACAAATAATGATGCCCCGTCAAGTAAATTAATGAATTAATCTCATTAATAAATGCAAAAATATTGGAAAAATCCCATCTTTTCCTCCATCTCTTTCACCTACTCCAATTGTAAAAGGAATGCATTGAATTCGCGCACCGAACAATGACTCCATGTGGTTTTACCGGCCCCATTCACGGCCGACATTAGACAACAACTTCGACCACATTGATTTTGGACACCATCATGCACCATTCCCATGCTATTAAATTATTACAAATATACGGCATAAGTGGAAGAATTATATCGACAAAATTAGGAATTGGACAATAATTTTATTCAGTGCAATTCACATTTCCATTAATTCTTCTTATCAACTCACTTATGTCCCATTTCATGTGCCAAAACAAAGGATCTGCCCAAATGGAGTCCCTCCACAAGGGAACAAGCAAATAATTCGTCGCACATTCGACCCACGGGGGCCACTCCGGCCACACTTGATGTTGTATGGTAAATATCGTAGCCAGTCAAAAGGACAGCATGGTCCCAATGGCCAGGGTCTGTCAAATCGGTGCCTGGATTGATTCGTGCTTGATGCCGGCAAAATGAATCCAACTAAAAATTGGCATAGAGGAATTTTGAAAATAACTATTAAAGCATATTGGGAAAATTTAATAGGAAAAATTAGGCATAATTGACAGTCAGACCAATGTTTGTGCCTGTCCATTTTTATGAATTTCGGTGGCCAACGGGGCCGGTTGTGTTTTCCACATTTCGAATCGAACAATCACAATATCCAAATTGGGCGATAAACTCGGTTGTTGATAGAGGACATGAACATTGTTGATCAATGCCAATGAGAAATCGGTCAAATGCTGTTCCGGTTCAGCAGTGAATTCCCTTTTGAAATGCTCAAACAATTGCGAATCCAGAAATAGGCCAATTTCCTGTAGATTAAAATTTAATTTGGAATTATTAATTTTAAAACAATTAAAACAATGAATTTTGAAATTTTGAGCCTACCATTATTTCCGAATATACTAATTTCTCCATAAAATTTTAATAAGCCGTTGCCCAATTTCTTTAAAAGACTGACCAAAGTGATTGGATCCAATTGAGGGAAAATGAACAATGAATCAAGTTTTGCGGCAGAGGGAATCGTATAATTGGCCAATTCCGGTGGCAAAATTGCCGGATTCGCTGTTATATGAAAGAATTTAAGAAAATATTAAATTTATGAAAATGTTGGAAGGAAAAAATGAAGCAAAAAAGCCATAAAAGCAAGGCATTTTGTCAAACAAACCAATTTGATTCATCATCATCAAAGTGGATGGAGGCAGCCTCTCCATTGGATGAAAATTTCGACGATTCGCCTTCAATATGGAAAGCGGAAATGGCGGTGGCAAAAAAGCATCAAAAATGCTGCTGTCATTTCCAAACTCACCGAGAACATCACAAAATAGTTGTCCATTTTCATTTTGATCCTCCTCATCCCCTTCAATGGTAAATTTATATGGCCCTTCTTTTTCTTCGGACTTAAAGCAAAAATTAATATGAACCGGGCACAAAAGTCATTTACCAAACTCCTTTTCCATCTCTTTTCATTCATTGGCTCATCATTGACCGAAAATATATCTTTTGATGTGCGTTTTATGGTGGGAAAATGTTCAAGAGGATTCAGCAGTGACGGATGCCGTTTATACACCAAATAATGGGTTTGGCCCTGTTAAATCAATCAAAATATTAACTATTATTTTCATATTTTTTGTTATATAATTATATTTGCCTCCTCTCTTCCTTACTTGTTTTTCGCGAATTTTTCTTATTCTTTCTGGCAATGTTTGCAGCACAAGAAAATGTTCATCATGGACAATGACGCCCATCAATCGATGGCAATCGGAAATGGCCACATGCAAATGTTGGTGTTTTCTATTTTGCTGATCGGTGGAGAGAAGTCGACCTTGGAAATGGCAATTCGTTCGAATGTGGCTGGGCATGCCGCTATCTTGAATTCGGCTGTCATTTCCTTCCCGAAAAACTGAGATCTAATAAGCAAAAATGTATTAAAAATGAGAAGCATGGATTATTAATTTATGGAATTTTATGCCACAGTATGCAATGGATTCTGAATCTATTTCGATGAAAGAGTGAAAAATTCACTTATTTTAATTTTGATTGATTTTCCCTTAGAGAAAATTCATGTCATGAAATGAGGGAAGAAAAAATCAAAGAATTTGGTAAAAGAAAGTTGTGACAAAAAGCACTCAAAATTTATATAAAAAAGAATTGCTGACCATATGAGGACTTAGAAGTTTGCGATTTGGCCACAATTCAATCAAATAAGTGGAATTCCATACACGAAAATGCATCCGTCGGAGTTCGCCTTTCAAATTGTGTTCTCGACGAAATGAGTCCAACAAATGATAGTCGGGAACATCCTAAAGGAATATATTTGTAAATATTTTGCCAAAATATGGAATGAAAGACTAACTGAATGCCTACTGACTCCAAAAGTCTGCTGCAATTCAGGAACACTGAATTCATGATGAATTGCCTGAGAATTAGGAAGAAAAATAGCAACAATTTTAAAAATTACATTTTATGAAGCAATATAATTAATTGACTAATTTTAAAAAATTTGAATTGGATTTTTTCCTTAAATATTAGAATAAAATTCTTTAATATTTTCTTTCAATTTAATTTGTTTATAATCCATTAAAATAGAATTCCATTGCTTCTAATTTAATTCGAATGGATGACTCACTTTGCTTAAGGGAAAAATCAAGTTTAGAAGCAGAAGCCAAATTCGAAGAAACCGAATTCGAATATCAGGAAAAAGGGAGGAGGAAAAATGAAAAGGAATATGGGGCCAAGCCGCCGAATTCATTGCCAATTCCTTGACATTTGCAAATAATCTAATAAAATTAATATTAAAAAATGAATAAATTGGATTAGAAAATGATCAAAAAATGGCGGAGATTCATCGGGCAAATGAAAGGGGCACAAAATTGGATAAAAATTAATGGCGTTCGACGGCGCCGTTCCAAACCAATGGACCTTGAAAAATGGGCGAAAATGAAGAAGCAACAAGCAAATGGAGGATGGAAAGTGAAAATGGATGGAATTCACGGCGCGCGGCTTAAAGCTAATAATCGAAAAATGCTGACCAAAAGAAATAGATGAGTGAAAAATCCGCGATGGGGAATGCAAATTGAGAAACAAAAATGCGGAATATGGACGAGAATCAATTTGTGTGTTTTAGGCAGTCCCCTCCCAAAAATCCTTGCATAAATGAATGTTGATGATGAGTCCTAGTGGGTGGGTGGATTTGGATTGCGGCGTAATCAGCTGCATCATCCTCCCACATTTTTGGATGGACCCACAAACCAGTTTATTGGGGACTTTGGTGGGTGAAAAGAAGGCGCAAAATGAGGAGAAAATGACAATGAAATGGACGATGGTCGGCGGCCCAAAAGTTGTGGAAAGGATATGCAATTTTGGTTGTGGTTTTGGATGCTATAATGGGTTGAATTTTTGCATAAATTAGCCACTCTCCATGCCGAATTGGCCCAAAAAATGAATGAGGAAAATGAAATGAACGGATCAATTTTGATTCATTTAAAGGAGACAATTTTGGTGTGAAATTCCCCTGCGGGAATGGATTATGGGAATGCCCATTTCCCTCATCATTCCAATATTCAATGGATGTTCAAGTGTCCGAGCCCCCCAATATTCACAGTCAATCAGCCCTTTGAAAAGGAGAATAATGGACAAAGCCGATGGAGGAGGAGGGGAATTGGATCGGTTGTAGATTTATGGAAATGGAGGAGAATTTTGACTGTTTGGATTTGGATGGATTTGGGGAATATTTTATGAGGAAAATGGACATTTATTTATTTACAATTGACTATGAATATTTGGCCATAATGGATTGACGGAAGCAAATATTCAGCTGAATGGAATTTTGAATGCAAAAGTTGAAAGCCATCCATTTCCTTCGCCATAAAATTTCCAATAAATTTGCAAAAAAGGAAAGTGAAAATTTTACTACATCAACAAAATGCGCCAGCGGGAAAATGCGTTTGCCCAACAAGAAAGGATGGGATTTTGTGTTTGATGGGACCATTTGGCGCGCAAGGATTTTCGGCGCGATTGCCGCCGGGGCTATTTTAGCACCATCACCAGCTGTGGTCGGTCCGCTGGATTTGCAAATGTTTTAAAAGGGAAGCGGGGGATCTGGGTAGTGCAAATTTTGGGCTAGGGTGGAGGGCACAGACCACAGATCGGCGGCTAAACAATGTGACAGGCATATTTTAAAGCTGAATAAAAAAGCTGGGCTTGTTGTGGAAACAAGTTGAATTTGGAAGAAGACACGATCCAATCCAATACCCCTTTCCCCGCCGGCATGGGATGTTCCGGATACGGCGGATGAGATGGAGCAGCCTGAAATTGTCTGCTGGAGAGGATGAGCCTTCTCCTCCTCACTCGCGCACTCCCAAATACAATTTTTGAATGGCGTTCTTCCTGTGCTCATCCTGTTTTTCTTCATCATATTTTCATTTTCCATCAAATTTCAAGCTTTCTACCTTCATTCACTTAATAATACAAAAGGAAGCTGTTGGATGCCACTGTTGAAGAAGAATAGCCAATACAATAAACTTGTTTTAACTTTTACGAAAAGAAGGTCATTATTTTTCCGTGGGAAATCCAATCTTAAGGCTAATTTTTACCTTAGAAATGTCAATTATTTAATAGTTTGACAAAAACATTAATATGACGATTATGGAATAATGATTGCAAATCTCCCTTTGTCTTTTTTGCCTTGTTATCCAGTGTAATATAAAATGAGGAAACTTTTTTAAACTCAGAAAATGATACAATGCGATTTTTGGCCATAAAATTTTTTCCAAACCCTTGGCCCTATTTCTAAAATTAAAGGCCTTCACAAATTCTGGGTTAAAAGTCCCTAATTTCCAAATAAACTGGCTGGGGCAATTTTTATAACTCAAATATTGCTTTTCCAATCGAATGTTTCCTATTCTGTTTCCAATTTCTTCTATAAATTTTAGATTCAAATATTTAGCAAATAATTTACGAACTGCAATAATATGTGAAAAAATTTTACAAATTATGAAGACTGGTTTTTTTTTCATTTTTTTTTTGTCACTTGGCCTTTTTTGTTTTTCTTTTTTTGGCCATTTTTTTTCTGCCTGTTTTTTGTTGGCCATTTTTTTTTTATCTTTTTTTTGGCATTTTTTATTGTCTTTTTTGGCCTTTTTTATTGTCTTTTTTGGCCTTTTTTTTGGCTTGGCCTTTTTTCTTTTTTTTTGGCTTAGCCTTTTTTATTTTTAGTCTGTTGTCTTTTAGTGGAATAGGTATCATAGCAATAATCCGAATCCTAGTTTGGCTTTTCTTTTTGAAGGGATTATATGGGCGTGATGGGAAAAATTATGTATGGAAAGCACACAGAGGAAGAAATAGGCTCATTCCTTTGTATGCCCCATCTCTCACTCATCATTCTATTTTATGCACATTCTCATTGTCTGCCCCCTCTTAACAATTACCTATTATATTTCTTTCTTTTCTTTGTCTGCAATCTGCATCTGCATCCATCCATCCAATTTCCAATTCCGAATTCGCCGCGCCGAGAATTCATTTCAAAAAAATGCACCAAAATCCAAAACAAAGCACTAAAATTTTGTCTATAAATCCAAAACATAAAATTTTGTCTAAAAATTAAGAAAGAATGTTTGTTTTAAATAATTTCTTAAAAAATTAAGGTGGTTTTTTACAAGATGAAGAAAAGTGCTAAATTAATTGGCAACAACGCATCACCTAATCAATCGGCCAAACAAACTTCACCCAATAAACCACTAAAAAAGAATTCAAATTCTGTTCATTCAACTCCTAAAGGTAACAAAACATTCATTCAAGTTTAATTATTTAAAGCACAAAAATTTAGACGAAAATCGGCCACCAACATTTAAACAAAAGGTAACCAAAAATAAACATCATTTAATTAATTTATTTTCAATGTTTTTAGCCGCTAACATTTTACTTTGAACAAAAATCAAAAGGGGTGGAAACAACTGCTCCTGATAAAGCAAAAGAAAATGAATCAACTTCTGCTGATGATGTGGTTTGTTCGCCAACACCAATTAAGAAGGCCAAAATTGGAATTGGGAATCGAATTGAAAGTCCGCGGGAAACAACCAATTTGGAAAAGAAAAACGACAAACGAGAAGAAAAGGAAATAATAAGGAAGCCAATATGGCGCCGAGCCGAATCCGAGCAAAAACAACAACAAATGATGGTGGAAAAGGAAGATACGCCGGCACCAGATTATGCAGAATTAAGCAAAAAACGAGTTAAACGGCTTTATAGACGGTTTGTCTCTGTGAATGCTGATTAAATCCAATAATAATTTTAGTCTCAAAATGAACTTAAATAATTTGGATAAGGAGAATTTTTTGCGTGAAATGAAATCGGCGGCACTGCTCAACGATGAACAAATTTGCACAATTCCAAATCAATTAATCCGTTATTTGGTCAAAAAGGAAGCAAATCAGCATAAAATGGAAATTGCAATGTAAATATTTTTTATTAATTCAAAAATAATTTAATTTTAGGCGAAATATGTCATTAGAGAAACGCAAAAATTATCGTCGTGAATTGAAGGAGAATATGGCAAATTCAACCAATTTCAATTTTGATAATTTATACAATGAATTTTTGACTGGCAAATATGAAGATTCCAAATTGGCATTGGCCGAAATTGGTGAAAATAATAAATTGCAAAAAGAAATTCCGAAATTCGTTCAAATGTTTCCAATGAGAGAAGATTTGGCCCAACAATTTGGTCGCGCCCTTGGAATATGCCAATTTTTCAATGTCCATTGCAATTTTTTGCATCTTACCAAATGGAGAATTTCGGCAACCAAATTATTGACGGCAATTGGCGATGGAAAACAAAATGAAATTCAATCAATTTTGATTGATTCAATGCTTAAAGTTTTGGTTAATTTTTTGACCAAAGGAAAGAAAACCGGCGGTAGACCAGCAAAGGTAATTTAAATAAATTAATAAAATTAATAAATAAAATTTAGGTTGAAGTGCAAGAACGATGTTTACGGTCACGGGATATTAAAACGGCGGTCAAACCAAAACCAAATGCCGAATTAATTTCCGCCATCAAACATTTATTGGAAATGCAGCGAAAAGAGGAACAAATACAAATGGAAGAATTTGTTAAGGTTAATAAAATTATTTATTTTTAATAAAATATTAATAATTTTAGTTGTCGATGGCATTGACTGAATTGGATGATTCCCACAATTATCAATTCTTTTGTTTCAATATTGAGGGCCAAATTTCGCTGTTGGAAAATTTAATTGACCAAATCATTGTTTTGGATTCATTTCATAATTATCAAGAAATTGATGAAATTGCTGAAAATGAACGGGAACAAAATGAAGTGAATGAAGAGGTTTTGTCCTTTGGAATAATTAATATTTTATTAATTAATGAATTTTAGATGGAAAAATTGCAACAAGAATTGAAGGATTTGGAAAAGGAACACAGTGAATTTGGTGATTTAACAATATTGACGAGAAGGCAAATGGGCGATGTAAACAAAAATGAGCAAAGACAAACAAAAATTGGAAGGGAATTGGAAGATTTGGAAGAACAATTGGCTGAGACAAAAAGGAACAAAAGGGTATAAAAATTGAATTCTGAATATTTAAATTAATTATTAATAAAATAGCTTTTGGAATTCATTGGCAAATATCGAATTCAACCATTGGGCCAGGATCGATTCCATCGATATTATTGGTTTTTTGCGGATTCGCCCGATGGAAATGGAATTTATGTACAACAACAGGTAAATTAGAGATGGTGGAATAATTAAATATTTTTAATTTTATTAGGCTTGTCCTTTTCACAATTGCCCTTGGTCTTCCACAACGACGACGAAAATGATGGATGGAGAAGAAAAGGAAAATAATACAATTGAAGAGAATGAGGAAATAATCTTAATGGAAGAGGACAAAAATGAAAAGGAGGATGAAGAATGCACATTTGTGGAACAAATTCAGGAGAAAATTTTGGGCAGGTTGGTCAAAAATTAGCAATATTTTTAAATAATTTTTTCCATTAGACCCTGTTCTGGCGAACGCAAAGAATGTTGGTTGAAAATTGAGAATACCGCTGAATTCAATGAATTGATGGAAAGTTTGATGGGCCGCGGACGACGTGAACATCATTTGAAGCGAACATTGATGGCTTATAAAGATTTAATATTGGAAAGATTAAAGGTGGAGCAACCTTTGGAAAATGAGGAAATTTTTGATGCACAAAACTAAATTATTGAATTGAACAAAATAATTAACCAAACAATCTCAATTTGCAATAATACTCAGTACTCACTCATTATATTCACTTTATTATTTATTAATGCCATTTTGTTTTAATTTTTCGCACTGCCATGCCAATGCCAACCAATTCCTCAATATTAACAGACACACATTTTTTCCAATAAAAATTTTGCTGGACAATTAATTTAATTGTATATCTTCAGGAAAATTGAGAAATAAAATAACCGAAGAAAAAGTTGGATTTTGAATTATTTCCGGAAGAATGAATTATAAAACTTTATTCTGATTTTCATTCCGGAAAATGTTTTTGTTTTGTTCTGATTTTCATTCTGGAAAATGTTTTTGTTTTGTTCTGATTTTCATTCCGGAAAATGTTTTTGTTTTGTTCTGATTTTCATTCCGGAAAATGTTTTTGTTTTGTTCTGATTTTCATTCTGGAAAATGTTTTTGTTTTGTTCTGATTTTCATTCCGGAAAATGTTTTTGTTTTGTTCTGATTTTCATTCCGGAAAATGTTTTTGTTTTGTTCTGATTTTCATTCCGGAAAATGTTTTTGTTTTGTTCTGATTTCTTTCCGGAAAATGTTTTTGTTTTGTTCTGATTTTCATTCCGGAAAATGTTTTTGTTTTGTTCTGATTTTCATTCTGGAAAATGTTTTTGTTTTGTTCTGATTTTCATTCCGGAAAATGTTTTTGTTTTGTTCTGATTTTCATTCCGGAAAATGTTTTTGTTTTGTTCTGATTTCTTTCCGGAAAATGTTTTTGTTTTGTTCTGATTTTCATTCTGGAAAATGTTTTTGTTTTGTTCTGATTTTCATTCCGGAAAATGTTTTTGTTTTGTTCTGATTTTCATTCCGGAAATGTTTTTGTTTTGTTCTGATTTTCATTCCGGAAAATGTTTTTGTTTTGTTCTGATTTTCATTCCGGAAAATGTTTTGTTTTGTTCTGATTTTCATTCCGGAAAATGTTTTTGTTTTGTTCTGATTTTCATTCCGGAAAATGTTTTTGTTTTGTTCTGATTTTCTTTCCGAAAATGTTTTTGTTTTATTCTGATTTTCATTCCGGAAAATGTTTTTGTTTTGTTCTGATTTTCATTCCGGAAAATGTTTTTGTTTTGTTCTGATTTCTTTCCGGAAAATGTTTTCTGATTTCTTTGAATTTATTAATTTATTAGTCATCATCCATACAATTTGTCGAGGAATTTGCCTCATTTGATTAATGACCAAATTGTTTTGGGGGAACATAAGAACAATTACCCGGAGGCAACAAAAAGGGACCCACCCAATTCCAACTTCACCGAAAACGGCGGGCCAGCAGATGGCCTCAGTCCGCTGTTTTATTTGATGGTTCCTTCGCACATCAGCAGCAGTTGATGCTGCTTTTTTGCACCGTCATTGGGTGGTTTGGTCCAATTTCTCTCTTCCAACTTTTTTACAACGGAAGCAAAAACAAATGGCCAACAAACAAATGGACTCATCAATTGGGGGAAGGAAGGGAGAAGGTGAATGAATGGGCCAATGGATCCATTTCTTCCCATTCTTTTCTTTTAAACCAAAATACTCTCCGATTAAATTCCTCCGCCCAAAATTTGTCGTGCCAAAAACATTCCAAAATGTTCCTTTTCCGCTCAAATTCATCGTCAAAAATAATCCAACAAATATTCGGCATTCCATTCTCTTCCAATTATTCTCACTTCATAGCCATAATCCTCATTTTGTTCCCAACAATAAATAATTCCCAGCAGGCCCCTCAAAATTCCACATCCTCTCAAATCCTTGAAACCTCTTCACCCTTTTCCGACCTCGTTCCACATTTGGCTACAGAAGCCGTCGAGGTGCCGGCCAGCATTTTGGATGGAAACACGGATCAACCATTGGAGCAATATTTTTGGGAAAAAGTTCATCGACGTGAGGATTGCCCTCTGAATTGCACAACAAATTCATCATCAACTCAAACCCAACAACTTCAATGCTGGCGACTTTCAGGGTAAAAATAAAAATTAGCCAAAAGGGAACAAAGAATCTGGGTGAATTCATTAACCTTTTATATTCCCAGTTTGTACTAATATTATCCTATTGTAACAGATATTTGATTCCATTCATTTGTCTGCCCACCGATTTTGATCCAAATTCGCCATTTTCCCCCAATGGGAGGCAGGGAACCAAGAATTGGCTCCAATGGATTTTGTCACTGACCAATGCCGAATTGGTTATTTTGGCTTTACTCTTTTTGAACACTTTTGTCGGCATTTCAACTTGCATTTGTGTTTGCGCCAGAAGAAAATGTTTGGGCGATAAATTTTGAGAATTCATTTATTTTTATTCATTCATTCATTTTGATAAAAAAAATATTCGAATTTGCACAAAGTTTAAAGGGAAAAGCCACATTACAGAGGGAGAGAGCAAGTGAAATAAAAATACAATAAAAAGAGAACTTTGAATATGTTAAATTATTTTGAAGTGATAAAAATTGATAAATTGGAAAATCATCGGAAAAATATTAAAAAGATTTATTTTTATTTTTGTTTGAGACTGAATTGGATTGGTTTTGACCCGTCTTTTTTTTTGCATTCATCGCGTAATTAACTAGAGGATTGGCCATTTGAAAATGCTTCATTTCCATAGGCCGTCGAGGATTCTGCGGCTCCATTCATCGTACCTTCATGGATTGGATCGCGACTTGTGCTCAATTGGCCACCGCCCATTTGTCCTCCATTTCCGCATATCCAAGGAGCTTGCACAGTCAAATATTCCTCTTGATGGGCCAACCATTTTGGGAAGTTTTGGAAGAAATTGGCAGAAAGAATTGACATTGATTGAAGACACTGAAAATTGGCAAAAATTATTCAGAAGGCAAAAGGGATCAAAATGTGTGAATTTTGGATAAATATTTCTTAAAATTGACGAATTCCTTTGCCCCAAATTTACCGTAAGCATCAAATAGAGAAGGAATGCCAAATAGATGGATCCAGGACCAATGAGGATTGCCCAGGCAAGCCAATTGCCATCCAATGCGGTCAAAATGTAATCAAAAGAGAAGTACAAATTGATGGAAATGACGACGCAGGAAACCAACAATGCAAAGATCTTTTTAAATGGAGGAAATATACATTTATTTATTGGTGGGTTTAACTGTACCTGTCCGGCCAATGAGCTGCAAAAATCGAACATAATTCGTCGGTGGGCGGTGAAAGTGATGATTGGAAGTAGGGCGAAGGGTAGTTGGACCATTTGGACACAATTCAGCAAATCATTCATTCCCGTCAAATTTTGAACTCCTTCGGCCTTGAGTGCCACAAAAAGAGTGGGCACAATGGCCATTGAGCGGGTGAAGAGGACACGGCGCCATCGTGGCCATTTTATTTGCAGAAATCCCTCCATGACGAATTGGCCTGCATATGTTCCGGTCATTGTACTGCTTTGACCGGCTGCCATAATGCCAATGCCCCAAACATAAAGTGCCATTATGCCGAATTGACAGCCGAGGAAAATGCCACCTTTGTAAATGTCTGCCTCAACTGGGTTCGTGTCGTTGGGAAAAAGTTGATGGTCCGGAATCGTGGTGCCTTGGCATGTGCCATACTGGTGGAAAATGGTGGATATTAAAAAATTTACAAAATATGTGATTTATATTCAAATTTAATTGAAGTATGTCCTTCTTCTCCTTATTGATAATAAATTTGAGTTAAATTATTAATATTTCCGTAAATATACTCTATTTATTCCCCACTTTCTAATAATTCCCCATCCGCACACTCGATTTTGAGACCCATAGTTCCTGGTTGCGTGAACTTAAAAATATTTTTTTAAGGCTCTAAAAATCCGCTATAATTTGTTCAAAAATATCCACATATTAAGGAGTTAGACCTAAAAATTTGACAATTTTTGAAGGATTGAAAAATAATTCCCTATGGGGAATTAAAAAGCATATACGGAATACGGTAAATACAGTATTCATAGAAGGGTAAAGACTTTATATTCCACCCAATCAAATCCAATTTCTCACTCACAATATCGGCATTTGTTTTGCCAAAAAGGCCATGCGCAAAGACAGCAACCACGAAAAGATTGATAAAGAAACTGCAGGTTAATGCGATGGCACATTCAATGAAATAATAAAGATTGGCTTCGGACACATTTTGGCGCCGACTTCGATCAATCCGACGGCTTTTGACCAGTGCAGAGTGGCTAAAATAAATTGAAAGATTGTTTTTGACCAGATAAATTTGAATGCTCACAGATAAAGGTTATGAGGCATTATGACGGCTCCAACCACACTGACAGCCTGCATAAATTCCTTTCGGCCACAGCCAGGGCAAAATGGCACAAAAGTACCCTCAATCAAATCCACAAATTCCGGTTTAGTGATAAAGAACTGAAAAATTAACGGAAAAAATGATGGGGGAAATAAATGGCTAACTTCGTAGCCAAAAGTGATGGCCATTGTGGAAATTAGGAAGGCAAAAATAAATTCCAATTTGCGAAACCCGTAGCGGTCAATGAGCAAAAATGTGAATGTATCGATCATTGTGACAATAACGCCGACGTATAGAGGAATCCTTGAAGGGATTAGTGGTACGGAGATTAATTATTAATTTGTTTGGAGATTGGGATGGCATTTTTTGGGATGAGAGAATTTCAATAACGTATCTTTAGTTCCAAATTAAAAATGTTTTATTCTGATTTTCATTCCGGAAAATGTTTTTGTTTTGTTCTGATTTTCATTCCGGAAAATGTTTTTGTTTTGTTCTGATTTTCATTCCGGAAAATGTTTTTGTTTTGTTCTGATTTTTTTTCGGAAAATGCTTTTGTTGTTCTGATTTTCATTCCGGAAAATGTTTTTGTTTTGTTCTGATTTTCATTCCGGAAAATGTTTTTGTTTTGTTCTGATTTTCATTCCGGAAAATGTTTTTGTTTTGTTCTGATTTTCATTCCGGAAAATGTTTTTGTTTTGTTCTGATTTTCATTCCGGAAAATGTTTTTGTTTTGTTCTGATTTACATTCCAGAAAATGTTTTTGTTTTGTTCTGATTTTCATTCCGGAAAATGTTTTTGTTTTGTTCTGATTTACATTCCAGAAAATGTTTTTGTTTTGTTCTGATTTTCATTCCGGAAAATGTTTTTGTTTTGTTCTGATTTTCATTCCGGAAAATGTTTTTGTTTTGTTCTGATTTTCATTCCGGAAAATGTTTTTGTTTTGTTCTGATTTTCATTCCGGAAAATGTTTTTGTTTTGTTCTGATTTTTTTTCGGAAAATGTTTTTGTTGTTCTGATTTTCATTCCGGAAAATGTTTTTGTTTTGTTCTGATTTTCATTCCGGAAAATGTTTTTGTTTTGTTCTGATTTTCATTCCGGAAAATGTTTTTGTTTTGTTCTGATTTTCATTCCGGAAAATGTTTTTTTGTTCTGATTTTCATTCCGGAAAATGTTTTTGTTATTCTGATAAAACCAATTTTCTAAACCCAAATACCATCCATTGGAGAGTAGGGCAAATGCAATGGCCGTTCCAATCACTTCTTGCATATCACTGCCTGCCAATTTCCAATTTAAATTACCCTAAATACACCACCAAAAAACCCACAAATGATGGCAATTTCGATCATCACCCAAAGCAATAATCTGGGCATTTTTGGGTAATATTCATAGGCAATTTCGGCCATATTCCTCCCCGAGACGACACCCAAACGGGCGGACAATCGTTGGAGGAAAAAGCCAATCACGTGGGCCATTAAAAGCACCCAAAGTAACTGAAACCATTTATGGGATGCTTTATTCCAATCTCCAATTTATTTGTAAATATTTAAATTTTCTATCCCTTTTTCCAAATTTTTTCCATTTACTCTGTATCTGGCCACTGTGCCCGATTGCAAATCCGATTCGATATTCCCAGGGTCCAAATAAGCAATTGACATCAAAAATCCGGGCCCCATGCTTTAAATCAATTCAAATTTAATTTTAATGCATCCATTTCCCCTTACAATGCCCAAAGTTTCCGAAAACTGAATGTGGATTGGCCATCGGTTTCGGGGATGGCCACCATATAATCCAAGGCCTCCTCCTCGGCCCCCGTTTCCGATGGGCATTTCGATGAAGAATTGCCATTTTCATCCGTAATTTGTTGCCTTCCTTCACCTTCCTCCTCCCTTCGACCCGGTATTCCATTGTTCAGTAAATCCATTTTCCCAAAATTTATCTTTTTATCGTTGTTTTTTGGTCGAATTGGTCTTTCCTCTTTAAAAATGAAAATTGGGAAATTATTTTTGATT